>CM071145.1:15000-1388333 GCA_036417725.1 Clanis bilineata | reverse complement strand
TAACTTTACAGTTCCTCAAGGAACAACCGCATAACTCATTCATGTAAATCAAAAATAAGGTGGGACCAAGCACGCTGCCTTGTGGGACTCCATATTTAATAGGTTCCTCATTACTCAGCCAATTGTCAATAAGGACGCGTTGAGACCGATTTCTCAAATAATCTTTAAGAATTTGATGAAAAACACCGCGAATTCCGACATTCTCCAACTTGCTAAGCAGTATGGGAATAGAAACCGTGTCGAATGCCTTACTTAAGTCCAGGAAGATACCGACTGTCTTAAAAGATCTGTCAAAATTAGTTGTAACTGTTTCCGTTAGTGTCATTACTGCGTCTTCCGTAGATTTCTTTTGTTGAAAACTGAACTGATTCTTAGACAGTATATTATATTTGTGAAGATATTTTGTTAGTCGATTATTTAGGATTTTTTCAAGAATTTTTGAGAAAATTGTAAGGACGGATATAGGCCTGTAATTGTTAATATTAGTTTTATCTCCGTTCTTGAAAATAGGGTGCACAATGGCTTGTTTAAAGGCTTTAGGGAAAACACCAGTTGATAAACAAAGATTAAAGACATGTTCTAGGATGGGTACAAAGATATGTCTTGCTGCTTTGACTAATGACGTTGAAATACCATCCCAACCCGCGGCGCATTTGTTTTTCAGCGATACAATTATGTTATCGATTTCGGTCGTATCCGTACTCAGCGTAGCTATAGAATTAAGTTGGGAGGAGGATTGTTTTAAGGGTATTTTTCCATTATTGTTCGTCAGTGGAGTTATGTTTGAAGCTAAGTTTTTGCCTACATTTGCGAAAAAGTGATTAACATGATTAACTGAGGTTAGCGGATTGGTTGATAAAGAAAGTAGATGATTAGAGGTGTCCTTCCTTTTGTGAAGATGTGCAATGTTTTTAATTACGTCCCATGTTGCCTGAGGATTACCTTTGGCTTTTTGTATCTCATTTTGATCATAGACCCGCTTAACCCTCTTTAGAAGGTTGTTACAAAAATTTCGATATCGAGAATAAATAATTTTCAAGTTTTCATTATCACGGTTTTTTTTTAGTTTTAAGTGTAATTTGTCCCTGTGACGAATACATCGCAGAAGCCCCGGTGTAATCCATTTCTTTATAATTCTATGTTTGGATAGAATTTTTTTTGTCTTTGTGTGCTCGTTAACTGTATTTGTTATAATTGCTAAAAATTTATCGGCAGCATCATTAGCGTTAATGCTGCCAAGGACAGGACCAAAATCTATATTATCGAGATGACTCACTACTTCAGGGATATTAATGTTTTTAATTGTATGTCGGGGTGTACTTGTTTTACGAACAAAGTCGCAAGAAAATATGATAGGAGCATGGTCGGTAATAAAGCAGTCTAGAACAATAGCTGAGGAATTAGTATTTGATTTAACCACAATATGGTCCAGACAACTGGCAAGCCGAGTAGGGTACGTGTGCGCAGGTAAGAACGCATGTGATGCCATTTGATTGAGATAGACATCAGAATTGGGGTCCACTGAATCTTTGGCAATATTGATATTAATATCACCAATAACCGCAACAGTTGTGGTAGAGTTGAGAGAGGTCAGAATTTTTTCTAAATCATTCACAAAACCATCTACACAACGGCTGGACGGTGAGCGGTACATACCTACGATAACGACGTCCTTAGACAACTTCAGTACGATACAGTTACAGGATTCAAAATCGGGAATATATACTGAGTACATTAAATTATTACGAACATACATGGTAACTCCGTCATTCTGATTTCTATCGTTAGAAATGTGAGAAGTAAAGCCATCTAAAATTGGTATATTAGGACACTTACGCAGCCAACATTCGGATAATATCACAACGTCAAATTCTATACTACATCTCTTAAGGAGTACCAATAGATGGTCAAAATTACAGTTAATACTACGTATATTTAAATGAAGTACTTTAAGAGACTCAACAGTAGATTTTATATGCAGATGACAATTCTCGGGAGATGACACAAACGAGGAACAATTTTTAATTGTATCGATATCATCTACTATTGAATTATTATCCATATCCATAAAGAAATACTTGTAGTCTAACAGTTAGGCGCAGGGGATAATACCAAGAGTTTATTATAAACGAATTAAAGCTGTGCAGAGCCATATTTAGATTCAGAGTTCTCTTGTATATAGCTATGGCCAGTATTGAATTTGCAAAAAATGTCATAAATCTAGTTTTGGTAGTGAGGTAATGTGTAAGTGTAAATTGTTTATGTACAAGGAATTGTGTATGTGTGGTATAATTATGAGGTTGAGTTTTAAAGAATAAATTAAATATAATGGGTACTCTAGCATGCAGTAAGAATATTAATAAAGGGATTGCACTTCCGAACAAGACCACTAGTCATTTCTCTAGAGCCAAATTACGTAACTGTACTTCAGTTGTGATGCGAATCAGTGCGTTGCCTTCCCTTTTGCGAAGAAACACCTTTCCATTTTTTACCCAGCAATAGGAATAGTCATTTGATTTGGCAAAGTCACGAGCTAAGAAGAATAATCTTTTCATATTGGAAGTTAGGTTTTCTGAAAGGTACACTGGCTGATTCGGACCGTTTATTGCGAGTTTCTCAGTCGAAAGTTTGTTCGTGAAAATTACGAATTATGTTTACGAATTTATCAGGACATCCGGCCTTTTGCAGGATGCACCAGAGAGCCTGGCGAGGAACACGATCAAAGGCTTTTTCCAAATCGACAAAGCACATGTAAAGTGACTTCTGGTGTTCTAAAGACTTTTCTTGTATTTGCTTCACAACTGATATGGCATCAACAGTGCCTCTAGATGATCAAAAACCGCATTGACTCTCTGTCAGAAAGACTTCAGCAATAGAGCAAAGACAGGAGTTGATAATATGCGCTAGGATTTTTCCCGCAGTGGATAAAAGGGATATCCCACGATACGAGCCACAGTCAGAAAGATTTCCCTTACCTTTGTACAACTTGCATATTAATGCATTCTTCCAGTCAGATGGTATTGTTTCCGTCTCCCATACTCTTAGGATAATATCGTACAAACGATTTATTATGTTTTTGCCGCTATATTTGTACACTTCTGCTGGGAGACCATCTATGCCTGGAGTTTTTGCATTCTTAAGTTTTTTGATGGCGTCCACAAATTCGTCAAAGGTGGGTGGAATATTAAGGTCTTCAGAAACCGGAATGTTCTCCATTGAATTTATGTAGGTGAGGTCCATATTTTGTAGCTGTGGGCTAAGTACGTCATGAAAATGTTCCGCCCATCTGTTGGTTTCCCCTCCTGTTTGTTTGTTAAGCGGTGTTGTTGATTTTTCGAAAATATTGGTGCAATTTTTTTAATTTTTGGTCCAAAGATAGACTGTAGTCCCTCGTAAAATTTTCCGGTTAAGTGCATGTCAGCATAAAACTGTAGCTCATTTGCCTTCGATGACCACCATCTATCCTTCAACTCACGAATCTTTCCTTTTAGCTCCTTATGTGATTTATTTCTTTGATTGGATATTCCTGATTTCAGCCCATGTCTAAATTTATTTACTAAGTTTTTAATTATATTATCATTATCATCAAACCAGTCTTGACTTTTCTTTTGTGGTTTTGGAATTACCTTAATTGAACTGTCATGAAGATGTTTTAAGTACTGTTTCCATTCTTCTTCAACTGATATGGGGATATTTGTGTGTTCTTCTGTATCTAACGCATTAAAAGCATTATCCAGTTGTATTCCCATGGTGTCATTGTTTATGAGTAAGGAGTACGCAAGCCGTGAAGAAATCTTGTGAGGGGCTCTGCGCACCGGCTTCAGTTTGACGCGCACCTTAGACCTAATTAGACGATGATCAGTCCAACCCTGCGCTCCTCTCATTGCTCTGGTGACATGAAAATCCTGCAGATCAGTTTTACGGGTTATAATGTAGTCGAGAAGGTGCCAATGTTTGGAACGAGGATGCATCCACGATGTTTTATATTTATCATTGAGGCGGAAAAAGGTATTAGTGATAGAAAGATCAAATTCAGCGCAGAGTGTCAGCAGATTTAAGCCGTTTGAATTACATTTTCCTACACCGTGTCTTCCAAGAACCCCTCGCCATGATTGGAATTCTGTGCCGACACGCGCATTGAAATCGCCAAGCAAGATTATCTTATCTTTAGATGGTATAGCAATGAGAACATCACGAAGAGCACGATAAAAAAGATCTTTCTCGTCGTCGCTGGCCATTAGAGTAGGAGCGTAGACCGAGATAAGGTGGACGGCTTTATTTCTCGTTAACGGCATGCGTAAGGTCATCACGCGATCGTTGATACCCTTCGGCAGCTCCGCCAAAGATCTCGCAATAGAATTCCGTATTGCAAAGCCAACTCCACTGCTGGCTCTCTCATGTGAGGGTCTTCCAATCCAGAAATATGTGTATCCTCCAAAGTCTTCACGAAGTGATCCACAATCCGAAAGGTGGGTTTCACTCAGCGCCGCTATATCAATATTGTAGCGGGCCAGCTCTCTCGCGATCAAAGCGGTTTTTCGCTCTGGACATAAGTTCCGTTCACTGTCCAAAAGTGTTCGAACATTCCAGGTGGCTATAAACAGTTGTTTTGGTATTATCTCACGATTTTTTATCTGTGTCATACCGCATTTTTTGGTGTCCAGGTGCCCGCGGTTAGGCCCTTGGATTGTTGGAAGGAGACGGACTATTTTTGGGCCACCTTTTCTAGGCCCCTCCTCTGTGCAGAGGAAAGCAGAGCGATCCTAAAAAGGGCTGCTTTGTCACTAGACGTGCTGCCGAACCCGAAATCCCATCTCCAAATCGATTCAGGAGCGACCACTCTCGTCTAGCCGCCTAACGTGTAGGGTGTCAACTAAGGTCTCGATTCACCGTAATCTTAAACCCCACCATCAACACCCCATCGCCGTAGGTCTTTTGGTCAAGTCCAGTAAGAATAGCTAGGGTCATCTGCGCGGGAGATTTTTTAAAGTGAATAGACGGTTGCGCTGCTGCAAATTCACTCACTCGTCCGTGACTCTGTTATCCAATGGGTTGGTGAACCGGTACAATTGGCAGAGCCCAGGATGTAGCGAGGAGGCCGTAAGTCACTATATGGACCCTGACAAACGCCCTTAAGGTGCCTCGCAAGACCTTGCTGCAAATGACCTGCGATCGGAAAGTAGTTGACACGATCGTCAGAGCATTGCAGGCAGCGTGCACAAGAGGGGGGTCGCCCAAATAACTACAAAGCCGTAGTCCCCTCCACTAGATTAAGCCCATTGGTGGTCATGGTTGCCCGGGGTGTGGCCGCTGTGTGCACTGCAAATTCTTGGAGCCACTAGTGAAGAGATTATAGGGAGTTCTGAGATTGTTACATTACATATTTATGAGCTTACGTTTCCCTACTACACCCCAAGACATAATTACATACTTAACTAATGTCACAAATTGATTGACTTGAGTGGTAGAGCCACGCTGTAGACAGTAACGTCTATAGCACGAATGGGCCGGCTCGACCGGTTTGATACCACTGTCTCACAGAAAACCGACGTAAAGTAGCAACTTGCTGTCGCGTTTCGTTCGATGAGTGAGATTAACGGTGGCCCAATTCCCCCCTTCTTTTCCCAATCCCTTTTTTCCATTTCCATTTCTTCCTTTTAGGTTGGCAACGCACCCATGATTTCTTTTGTGTCTTGGGTGTCTATGGGCGGTGGAGATCACTTACCATCAGGTGACCCATCTGCTCGTGTGCCAGTCTCTGCTAATAAAAAAAAATGATAATGACCAAAAATTATGTTACTGCCAATTTGCATCTTATTTGGAACCCTTATAAAATTTTGAGCCTAAACCATTTAATTTATCTTTTAAAAGTCATAAATTATCTTAAAAACATAGTTCTTAGATTCCACAGATAGGCTCCATTGCGTAGTTAGCTTTGAAACGAGAGGTCGATGGTTCAATTCGCGGAACAAGATAAAGGTTTATGGATAATGGAGAATTATTTTGGGTGTGAGTGTTGCCGGGCCGTAAGTCCCTCATAGATTCCGACACCCATAATTAGGTTAAACGTAGTATGGATTTTAAACCTGTGCGTGTGTTTGGTGTATTTATTAATTCAACAAAATTATCAAGATACGTCAGGTAAAACTGTTCAGACTGATAGTGTCGCCTAGTAATTAATACAGCTACTGTCAATTAAAAATATATTAACAATTCAAATATAGAATGTTAAAACGTGTTGTACAGTGTATCGATATCAATTGCTTTAATAAAATTGTTTAAAGTCGATTAAAGCGCTTCAGCCGTCACTATCCTTAATGTGACTTGTACATTTACGCGTTAGGGTTTACATGACGTAGCGTTTTTATGGATATTTTGTTGTTTTTTCGAGATAGTACACAAGATGTATATTATATGTATAAATACCGATTTATGAAGAAAAGAAGAGTTTAAAACAAATCCTTCTTTTTTTTACATTTAGTCAGGGTCACACCCGATAAACATTTGACTCTTACATTTCACCCGATCTTGAGGATGTCTTTCTTCCTTTAATACGCCAGCGTTTTTCCTATCTCGACTTTTACATTAACTTTGTTTTCGCCTTTTTCGCCTGCTTGGTTTAGTGTAGACCGCGAGATATTGAGTTCAATTCTCTCTCATTGTCAAGTCTCATTGTCCCGGCCTTCTGCTAGGGTCCGCCTTCCTACTTCGACGCTTCCACTTCGCCCCGTCTTGAGCATCCTCCCTAGTAAGGCTATTGGCTCTCATATTTTCCTTTAGAACGTCCAGCACTAATATTTACAAAACTATAGTGGGATATGGGTAGAAAGAAAGGACCCCTCAGAGGGGATGGACGTCAGGCAAGCCATCGGTCGTCAAAACAAAAGCATAATCCTTTCTGTAAAAGGGAATATGAAGGAAGCCACGATGATTTGTCCCGTTTAACACAACCACTCAGTCACCCTGTCGTCAAAAGTATAGTCCTTTCTGCAACAGGGAATATGAGAGAAGCCACGTTGATTTGTCCCGTTTAACACAACCGCTCAGTCACCCTACCAACTCATATCTTATCAGCGGGAACTGAAGTATGAATGTGCATTTGTCGGCGCAATAAAAACTATCCGATAGCTTTTGTAACGTATTCCCAGCCGCTCCAAAGCGAGTTTAAGTGGCACTTTCCTGGCAGGGACACCAGGAAACACTAAATAACCCGCGATGGAATTCTTGTGTTCATTTAAAACGCGTATTTTATGGTGATTTTATTGAGGAAGCGCGCAAAAATGCTTAATTACTGTTTGGCACGACAAATTAAGATATTTAACTCTTTAATGTTCAGTTTAAACACGGATAAGCTAATTGTGTTTAATAGAATACGTAAGTTTAGTTAAGTAATGATAATTAATTAAATTATCATTTTCTAGAAGGAATTGTAGTAATTTTATTTGGTTATGGCTGAAATATAAGATCTACTGGCTGCCTCGGTGGCGTGGTGGTATTTCGGTACGACTACGGTTCTGAGGTCTCGGGTTCGAATTAATTAACGTTCACGCCTGTATCCCCGAAGGGGTAGGCAGAGGCGCACTAGCGAACTAGAACACCTACATTTCGCCGAGCTTAGTTCAGTCCCAGGTGTGATAGGGGGCGAGCCTATCGCCATATCGGGCACAAATTCCAGACTCCGGGCTGATATGGAAAAATCCAATATCACTTTGCCCGACCCGGGGATCGAACCCGAGACCTCAGAACCGTAGTCGTACCTAAATATACCACTACGCCACCGAGGCAGTCACTATGTGTCGTAATGTGTAATTCTGTATATTAAACGACAAAAGTAAACAAATTAGGCGAAATAACAACATTAACATTTATAATTGCTCAATAAATAATCGAATATAATTCGTTTAAGTAGAGCATTTGTGCAAAATGAAGTGGAGCGTGACTTTCGTGTGATTGACAGCAGGCCATTAGACGGTCAATCATGGCTGACTGGCTGACTGGCTGATTGACGATAAAAATCGATATCTGACAATTAAGTTCAGTCACCTTGCACAATCATTTGACGGTAGTACAGCGAGATTTGTTCTGTTGGATTTGGTGGTTTGGTCTTTTATTTTTCAATTAAGACATAACAATCTACCATTGTGATCTGCTCTGCAATTCCAAAAGTACGTCTAGGTCTGTTACACCTTAATACTCAAATTACATAAAGCTCACGCCTGTATCCCCGAAGGAGTAGGCAGAGGCGCACTAGCGACCTAGAACACCCACATTTCGCCGAGCTTAGTTCCGTCCCAGATGTGATAGGGGGCGAGCCTATCGCCATATCGGGCACAAATTCCAGACTCCGGGCTGATATGGAAAAATCCAATATCACTTTGCCCGACCCGGGGATCGAACCCGAGACCTCAGAACCATAGTCGTACCGAAATACCACCACGCCACGGAGGTAGTCAAATTACAATGAAGAATTAAGTGCAATGAAGTCTCGACGTTTGATAACGTTTAACGTGGAGACTTTCCGACGGCTGGCGACGCCGTGGTAGACCCAGGAAGAGATGGCGTGGCGATTTGGATGCCTACTATCTTACGTGGATTAAACTAGCGCATGAAAGAGAACAGTGGAAAAAGATTGGGGAGTCCTTTGCCCAGCAGTGGGACACAAGAGGATAGAAAATAAAGAAGAACGTTTGAAGGTAATTCCAGACTAACACCCGGCGTTACGAAGGCTCATTTAATAGGATCACTTTATATCTATTAAAATTTTTATAAAGTCATTCAGATAATTCAGTTTTAATTTCGGAACCCGTATTATTTTACAACGGCAACGCGTCAAAATTTAAACTGCTTTATTGTTATTTTAATTAGATTTTTTTATTTCGTTACTGCATGTTTGTGTATACTTATTTAAATATAATTTTTGTAATTATGTAGGTACTGATTTAAATATCGAAGACAATCAGTTTATTAACTTTCATATCGAAAACTAATATGCTCGAGTGTGAAAGAAAAACGCACACATTATAATATGTTTTCTTTTTTTCTACCTGCGCTTAACAGGCAGGTCTCTTATCCCACCCTAATGTGGGGTCGGGACAACACACTTTTTCCAGCATGTTGCAGAAAGATTTGGCTTAGTTTTTCGACCGACCGCTTGCCTGACGTCAACCCCCTCTGAGCGATCCAGTCCCGGGCAAATTAAATTAGAAAATTCTCTTGGCCCGACCTGTGAATCGAACCCAGGAACCTGCCGGTCTACAACCCATATATGCTGCCACTAGACCAATTAAGCGAGAAAAACGCACACAAATCTACCAAAAAAAAAACAACCTTTTAGCATACAACCCATCAATATTTATCTTATCCCGTGTAACAAAAACTTATAAAAGGTCGTCACCCATTCATAGAGAGGAAGTTGTCTTAAACCATTTTGTCAAGTGGACCTCCTGCGGCATAGTGAAGGTGACGAAAACACGATGGACAAAATGTGTCGGCCTAGACCACAAAAAATATAGCGCGGCAATATTGTGTGTGCGGGGAAATTCGGAAACAAATTTTATTAACTGTGAAAATTAATTGCTTTTTAAGAGCTGCACTCTTGTGATATACATAATACTGGCTGTTTATTACAACTGTGATAAAAAGTATTTCTCAAAGCCAGATGTACACTATATGTCACACAAGGATTGTGTAGCTTTATAATAGTGACATTATTGTCTAAGGAACTGATTTAAATTATTAATCTAATTAATCATCTAACTAATTTAAAAATCTGTCTGTTTGAACAAGCTAATTTCTGGTACTAAGCTACTAGTTAGTAGCTAGTATAACTAACTAGCTAGTACTAGTAAATTAGCATGTTCAAATAGACAGATTGGTGTGTGTTTATCAACAATTTCCACATTTCCAGTTTTCTGTGGTCCGTTCATGTAAATAGGTAATCTGTCTTGGCACAGATACCAACGCTGGAAAACTAATGTGTAATTTTTTCAAATAAAAAAAATCAGTACTAAAGACAGTGGCGCCAGCGCTACGTGAACAGATAAGTTTGCCAAGCTATAACATCTCTATTTATCTGCAACTTGACACTTGACGCGGAGGCGCCAGTTATCCGTGGGATGTTGGTTTTATTACTGAAATACTTCATATAACACATTTTATAGGAAACTCGATGGTGGTTGTAAATCATTAATATTTCTTCTTTATGCTTACCATTTATGGGATTTTTGTGGCGTTTCATGTGTATTTTGAGAAGTCTATTTTGAATATTTAAGTTTTGCTGTCATAAAGCTATGGGGGTTGTTATAAAAAGAATGGGACAAAGAGCTGCCACTTCACGTCGGTTTTCTACGACACAGTCGTATTGGACCGGTTGAATGTCTACAGCCTGATTGCATTCATATAACATACATCATGTTATCATAACACAATCAGGCTGTAGACATAACTCTATACTCTACTCTATACCAGGTGTTTCATCAAGTTGGTGTCAATAACAATTCCACATGCAGGAAGAACGATTTAAAAAATAATGGTTAAGTTAAAAAATAAAAATGGATCTTAATTATTTTTTATCAATTATTAAGCATAGGGATTTTTAAATCAGAATACAACATGGAAATCGTCGCAATTAGAATAGGAATGGCTTTATGTATGCTAAAAATAAGTAATTACCCCATAGGTTGTTTGTGAATGTAGTGCAGCTGACTCAATGGGACAAAAAAGTTATTTCGACACAAATTCAAGTTTCCATTATTCAAATACTATGAGCATTTCAAAATTTTAAATTTTACCGCTAGATAGCAATCTGGCTAGCAAACCATCCCCTCTTTATGTGTAGTTATTATTGATACCAACTTTATGAAACATCCTGTATAAGCTTTCCGGAAATATATTTTAAGGTACACGTATTTTTGATCAATATTTTTGTTGGATTTTAAAAATTGGAAACACCTGACAGGTACCTAATATCGGTGGAGCGTTAAAATCCCGAGCCAAAGCGCCCGTTTTCCACGAAAATTGTTTTAAATCACGTGACCTGACCTCGTTTCCACAAACCTTGAAGGTTCCATGCAAATGTTCATAAATTATTGATGCACCGACCAAGTGTAAGTTGAGACGTGAGTTATTTACAACGAATGGAAAATGACTGGATGTCATGTCAAAGACGTCGCATCCATAGACGTAGTATAGAGTGAATAACTGAGTGGTAACTGAGGAGCCTGAGGTCTCTGGATCGATCTCCGGGTCGGACAAAGAGTGGTTACGTTTATCAGCCCGAAGATTATTTCCCTGATGTGTTGATAGAGTTTGTCCTAGATGGGCTTTATTGCCATATCGGGTATAAGTTTCAGAATTCGTGGCGATATTGACCTGGGAATCTAACTTGAGCGCTCAGGACGCTAGTTGTATCGCGCATGCCACTGTAGCAGTTTTACCATACCACCGACACGTCATGGCGCGTACACAGCAACCAAACGAAAGCTAAAGAATGTTAGCGAAGGGGTCGGTGTAGATGCAACACTGAAGCTGAACGAACGAACGAAAGCGTTTTGACCCATTCGGTCGGGCGCAGGATAACTGTTGTGTGAACGCAACAGCGAGGATTCGCGAATGTTCGGAAACGTTCCATCCCTCGCTGATGGCCCTTCGCTAACATTCTTTCGCCTTCGCTCGGTTGGTGTGTATCGAGCATCAATAACACAAGCCAGTGTTGCATATTGGCTAAACTGTTGGACAAAACATTTCGCAAGTATTTATTTCACGTCACCCGTCAGTTTGGCAGTGTCACTGGGTCCTGGGCAGTGAGCCAGTGATCGACAGCCTGCATTGATTTATGTACCTAATGTAACGGAGATTGATAGTCTGCGCTTCCTGCCTTACTAAAGTGGATGCGCAAATATGCGGTTTTTGGGATGTTGTTGCATTGACATATAGAGTGGAATTACAGTAAGATGTTATATGGGCTCGACCGGTTTGATAGCACTGTCTCACAGAAAACCGACATGAAGTGGCAGCTCGCTGTTGCGTTTCTTTCTGTGAGTGAGATCCCTCTTTTTCCCACTTCCCATTCCCCTCCGTTTCGGTTGGCTACACACCTATGATACATTTGTGTCTTGGGTGTCTATGGGCGGCGGAGATCACTTACCATCAGATGACCCACCTCTCGTTTGCCAATCACAGTTATAAAAAACCCATTAATAACGAAACGTTTCAACCGTTTCTCCTATAAAAATGGGTAGTAACATTGTGAAATGTTTTTCTATCACAGCAATATCTTACCAATCCTCATTTAATGTGCGAGACGATAAACTACAGTTAACCAATTATTTGATAATATAATGTAATTTTAACCCTGTAATATTACTGTTCCACTGCTGGGCACGGACCTCCTCTACTAATGAGAGGGGTAAGGCCTTAGTCTACCACGCAGACCTAATGCGGGTTGGTAGACTTCACATATCTTCGAAATTCCTGTAAAGAAATTCTCGGGTATGCAAGTTGCCTCATGATGTTTTCCTTCACCGTTATAGCATATTTCACAATGAAAATACACTTAACATAGAAAAGTCAGTGGTGTGTGCTCCATTTTGAGGTTGGTCTCGAACCTCCGACACTTGTCTCGGCAGTCCGTACCATTCCCAACTGAGCTATCGCTGCTTTTGATGATGATCATAAATATTCATTTCTGTATCTAGTTACAGCAAATTCGGTTCCACTCTTTAGTCTCTTTTATACTTCTATATATCGTGTTCTTTTTTTATTTTTAGTCCATCATAGTAAAATAAAAACAGTAATAAAACTTGATAGCATAATTATATTAAACAATGCAATGAAAATTCTCGACAATGGCTTGCATTTTATGTTTATTTTATGGAATTATGACCAATTGTACTCTTGTTGGGAAAATAGAAGCGACGTGTGCCAGCTTTGTTTGAAATTTAATTACACATGCGATGAAATACATAAATCTATTTACAATGAAATGAATATTTTTGTATTTAGTAAATTAATTTATGACCAAGAACCTCTATGAATGATTCCTTTGTTTCTAACTTTGGTAATTACATGAATTCATGTTCCGTCATAAAAGGTAGGTAACGTAAAATAAATAAATAACTAAAGCAGCATTATTGACTTTTTGGGTAGCAATTTAATAGGGTGGTTGTCATCGTGGTCACACGTCAGCGTCATGTGTCAGGCTGTTGGCCACAGAGTGATTAATAGACAGAATTTTGCTGTTTCATTAAACGTTTCTGATTTTTCGGTTTTCTGTGTAATCTGAATTGCATGTGACATGTAGTTACTTCCAGTTTTTCGAAGGCTGCTTGACGCCAAATCTAAACTCAAACAAATTAAAATGCGGTGTGTTTTAGCGTGATTAACAACTTTGATTCCAGAAACCTTAATTGTTCTAAATGACGTTGTTAAAACCAATGCTCTGTTAATCATTCTTACTGAAACCGGAGTTAAGTTTATAACATCTATATCGCAAGTATTCACGCTTGTATCTATGCAGAATACGCAGAGGTGTACCTAGTAAATCCTTTGTTTGCCTTTTACGAACCATGATAGGATAAAGGTTGCAGGAAGTCGCTGGATGCAGGCCGCTTCCAACAGGTCGATCTGGAAATCTTTGGGGGAGGCCTATGTTCAGCAGTAGACGTCCTATGGCCGATGATGATGATGATGATGATGATAGGATTCTACCACAACGAAGATTTGAACCTCAAAAAACAAAAACTCACTTCGGGTTTATTAAAATGCCGAGCTCAAATTACATTTTTTGGAAACTCAAACGAGTAGTCAAATTTAAAGTTACATTCAAATTGTTGTTTGACTTGCAACCCAAGAAGTCATGGTTTTTAAGTTAATGAAGACAACTGCTATATAGCCATGACTATTGCAGTTAGTATGACACTTTTTTCAGGTTAGTAACAGTAAGAGTAAACCAATAACTAAATACAAAATATTCAATCGTCAAATAGGAAGCCAATGGGTTGAAATGTTGAAACACCCGGCCAAATACTAAAAATGGTAGAAAATTCAAATTTATGATAAATTTACAACATCGCCCGGGGCGCGGCCGCCCGGCGCCGACTCGTTTCCGACAAATTCACCCTGGACATAACCGTTTCCCTTTCGTGAATATAAAAATTTAGCGGCGCACAGTGGGCCGTGCCTCTGAATTATTGGGTTAAGCACTTTCTCGGAACGGTCGCGTTGTACAGCCGCGCCGGTTTTAAATAAATATTTATTTTGTTGATGTCAGGAGAGGATGGATGATGATATTTTTCCATTTTAAACGACGGTTTTATATAAGTTGAATTTGTGATAACAGCAAAATTAATGGTTGGTAGGGTTAATGTAATTTTTTATAAATATTCAACATTTATTTATTTCTTATTTTATTTTATTTTAGCCATTAGTATCCCACTACTGGGCAAAGGCCTCCTTCTATTTTTTATCTGTGTAATTAAATCTATAATAATTCTGTTCATCACTTAATCGATTTTAACATCGATATATTATATACCTAGATGCACAGTTGACTCGGAAAATGGGATAGCAAAAAAGTGCTTAAGCACTCGTTTTGCCTACAGTCGGACGTCGATAGGAATCTAAAAAAATCAAATTAAAGAACGCTTGCTCATTTCGTTTAAAAACCTACTTTATAACAGGTGCTTACGGTTATATTTGTTGATTTAATTACAACTTGTGATCGTTTTCTTTGTTTTATTTCTGAGACCACTTTTTAGGAGGATATTTGCAAAGAACTGTGCATCTAGGGTATAATATATTGATGGATTTTAAGCATATTTTTTGTCTGATTATATTAACGTCAATATACAGAATATTATAAACCCACTTGATTTTTAACATAGATAATAGCCACCATGCCAACCGACCTCAAACGGTCCATAAATTGATCCGCATTTATGCCATAAAACCGAAAACAATTACGAAGCTCGGCGGTGCCATGGCGTGAGTAAGTGGCACAGGAGATGGCGGGCCTCGGGACCTGGGGTCGGGTTAACACGTTCACATTAACGTTCCCGTATTGGTATTAATAGCACGTCATCGAGATAGAACCGCCGCGCCGCAACGGCCTATCATACCGCCTTTTATGGCCCAATGTGTTTTGGATTGAGGCGGCGTGTGATAAATTTAATATACAATGTACATTTTTTATACGATATAGGGGAATGATGGCGAATATTCTCATGAATATTAATTTGAACGGTAAACGCTTTTGGGGTTTCAATGGCGTTTTTGATGTGGTAAGAGATTTTTTAAAGGGATTGTATTACATTCAATTTTTGATTTCTTGATTGTTGAAGAAGTTATTGAGCGCGCCTGCAGAAATGTTTGTATTAATTATCTATGGATGTTTATGCTATTCACAAATGCCTATAATTATTTGTAATAACAAATTGAATAAACACAAAAAGACTTTAGACAAAAGAGAAAATAAATTTAAGATTACACTTTCTTGTGACCAATGCAAATCCATAAATAACAAATTAAAAGCATTTACGCATTCCGATTCCAAATTGCGCATTTAATAATTTATGAAAACCGTAATTCCAAATTAAATGAGCGTGCAAACGCAGACAAGCAAGCGTCAGTTGCCCAACACGCTTTTTTAATTGTCACTTACCACTTTTATGTAAATCCGCGGTGACGCCGCCCGGCGGATGTCAAGTCGCCTGACAGCTTGACACTGGTGACACGGTGACAAGTGACAGCTCGCCGTTCACCGGGCAATTTGCGACCGGGCGCGGGCGGCTGCAACGAGAGAAATATTATTTTACTCTTTTATTTTTTTGTCGCGTCACTCTGCGTCCGTCCCAGTGTGTGCTGTCACTTGTCAGACGTGTGTTGTATTAATTAATCAATTAATTGTGTTTAAGAGGTGTTTTTACGGCATAAATAGTAATGATGACATGATAAAACAATAAGATGGAGACCCACGGTAGGAAAGGGAGGGGGTAATTGGGCCACCGGAAATCTCGCTCACTGAACGAAACGCGACAGCGAGCTGCCACATGACGTCGGTTTTCTGTGAGACAGTGGTATCAGACCGGTCGAGCCGGCCCATTCGTGCTATAGACATTACTGTCTACTGTAGCGCGGCTCTAAAACTCAAAATATAACATATTTTTATTATTGTTTTTTTTTACCCTATAGGTGCTACTTAAGAACTTAATAAATAAACCATATATTCGTGTTAGCAGTTACATAAAAATCGATCCAAACCTTTTCGACCAGAAGTCGAGCCAAGCCTTTCAAGCAAAGGCCGGCGTCTTTCATATTTTGAATACATCGGTTATAAGAAATTACGAGCCGCTTATCCCAGTAATGGGGTACATAAAATGTAACAGCCACTCGGCGTTTATGTATTGAGTTTTGCCGCGTCGTGTCCGCGTCGCTCCGTCTTGTGAGCACATTAGGGAATTCAATTCGCGTGTTAGGGCGCGGCTTATTGTTAGCTTTTATTTCAATGCTTATTATTTCAATTTGTTGCTTTTTTGTTATGGGGTGCTATTCCCTTAAAATAGTCACAAGTTTTTAAACTTAACAGACAGACTTCAAATCGTGACCAAATATGGGACCACCCTTGAAATAAGTTCTATCGAATACAATAAGAATTTTAAAAATAAGTCAAAATTTGGCGGAGATATCGCGTAGCTTAGGTACATAAAAAATAGAGACGAATTGAAGACCTTCTCCTTTTTGAAAGTCGGTCGAAAAGAAAAACCTGAACCAGTGACGAAATGTCAGATTTTCTTAGAAAATTTGACAGCAGGAGCCCGAGCACGAAAAACTAATGTAAATGTAAATGTATTCGAGTTCGCTGCGCACTGATGACGTTTGGTTAATATTTCATACAAATTTCATAGACGCGCATCGAGTTCGAATACATTTACGGTTGTCAGAAATTTTCCTGCTCAAGCCGCAGTTGAGTGGTAGAGCCACGCTGAAGGCTGTTACGTCTACAGCACCAGCTCGCTGTCGCGTTCCGTTGGGTAAATGGTATTTCCGGTGGTACAATCACTCCTCTCTTTCCCAATTCCTACTTCCCTACTTTTAGGTTGGCAACACACCCTTGATTCTTTTTGTGTCTTGACTCTTGGTTGTTTAAGGGCGATGGATATCACTTACCATGAGGTGACCCACCTGTTCGTTTGCCAGTTAAAAAATTCTCCTTACCTCCTTTTCGCCTCCTTGGTCCAGTGGCAGCATGTATGAGCTGTGAACCGGGAGGTCCTGGGTTCGATTCCCAGTTCGGGCAAAGAAAATTTTCTAATTAGTTTGCCCGAGACTGACTTCTTCAGGGGGAGGGTTGACGTGAGGCAGGTGGCCGGTCGTAATAACCAAGCCAAATCCTTTCTGTAATATGCTTGAAAAAGTGTGTTGCGGCGACTCCACGTTAAGGTGGGATAAGGGCAGGTAGAATTTAAATTGTAATTATTATCGTAATTGAAAAACCAAAATTCAATCCAACTCATGTGAATGACCCCTTACGGATTGAACGTAAGCAGTAACAATCAAAGCTGGCCCGCCCGCTGCCCGTTCGCAATGTGACCCCACCCCATCCCCCGTGGCCATAACAATAAGTTTAACAAACGCTCTTCGCTGTCGCTCGTTACGTCTGTATCGCATTACCGAGCCGCGACAATACCGATCATTATTGATGTTTATTGTCATCGCTTGGCGCGTGGGCTATGGGCTTTCTTTGGTATTGCATCCTTATGAGAGGGTATTTTGTTTTAATGTTATACCTAACACATGGTAAATAAGATTTATTTTCGCTTTTAACGGAGAAGGTCAAATTAACATAGATTTTCACACCATTGTCAAAGCACTGCCTTGGCGTGGTTGTACATACTTCGGTACATACTACCGTCCTGAGGTCTCGGGTTCGATCCCCGTGTCGGGCAGTGATATTAGATTTTTCAGTATCAGCCCGGAGTCTGTAATTTGTGCCCGATATGGCGATAGGCTCGCCCCCTATCAGATGTGAGACGAAAATATGCTCGGCGAAATGAAGGTGTTCTAGTTCGCTAGTGCACCTCTGCCTACCCCTTCGGGGATACAGGCGTGAGCTTATGTTATGTTTTATTTTACGTAGTCGCTGGCGTGGAATATAAAAAACACTCATAGTTGAGCTATTGGATTCTCTAAGTTCTATAATTCAATTAGTCGCTATCGAGAA
The DNA here is from genome assembly GCA_036417725.1 of Clanis bilineata. Lineage (NCBI taxonomy): Eukaryota > Metazoa > Arthropoda > Insecta > Lepidoptera > Sphingidae > Clanis > Clanis bilineata. The sequence continues at coordinate 1,370,116 of CM071145.1, read as the reverse complement.
ACGTTAAAAAACTCTTGGTTGGATCTCCTCTGCATCCGAAAGCATTGAATGACGCTTTTACCAACTCAATTTGACATGAGATTTGACAGATATTATTATGTATCGACACTGTCAAATACACACGCTGTATGCAAAGACTTCCATGTAAACTACTAGACAGGCTGTTCCGTACATAGAATTTGCGGACTAAGTTTTAGTCAATTGACCGAAACTCACTATAGAGATCCTGCTCTTTTCCTTAGCCGTCAAATACTCGCCGTAATGTGACACAATTTTACTTCTAATCAACTTAGTAGTATACATAGAAATCTTTGGCTGTATGTCGGTAAATCTCCAATTAATAAATAACAAAAGATTACGTTTAAAGCAACAGACAAAGATAACTGTCCGCAGTTCCCGTGGGATATAAACTAGTAATTTATTAATACATAAATAAAAACCATAAATCTCTATATAAAACCAACACATGACGGCCGAAACACAACTGGCTATAAACAGAATTAGAATAGAATATGTTTTACAGCGTCCATAAATCCATAGAACATAAACACCGACCGTTCGAATACAAACAAATAAAACAAATAATAAACGATGAATCTATTTACGATAAATCATCTCTCTGTACGATTGAGCAATAAATATCAATGAGTTTAATGTTGGTACAAGCGATATCTGTCAAATACTATCGACGCCATGTTGCGACGCCATCTTGATTTATGACGTTTGTTGTCAGCTTGTCAATAGCTAACGTGGAACTATGAAAAATATTTGATGTCGCGTCATTATGTATAGAGGATTTTAATTAGAACTTTGTTGGAGTTCTGTTGCCACACATTTCAGTGTATTACTTTGTTAAAGTGCGAATTTAATATTGGTACAAACGACACCTGTCAATCATAGAGCTGTCAATATCTTCGACGCCATGTTGCGACGCCATCTTGATTTATAACGTTTGTTGTCAGCTTGTCAATAGCTAACGTGGAACTATGAAAAATATTTGATGTCGCGTCATTATGTATTGAAGATTTAAATTAGAACTTTGCTGGAGTTCAGTTGCCACTCATTTCAGTGTATTACTTTGTTAAAGTGCGAATTTAATGTTGGTACAAACGACACCTGTCAATCATAGAGCTGTCAATACCTTCGACGCCATGTTGCGACGCCATCTTAATTTATGAAGTTTGTTGCAGCTTGTCAATATCTGACGTGGAACTATGAAAAATATTTGATGTCGTGTGATCGTGTCATTATGTATTCAAGTTTTAAATAGAATTTTGTTGGAGTTCAGTTGCCCCTCGTTGCAGCGTATTAAATTGTTAAAGTGCGAATTTAGTATTGGTATAAACTACAAACAACGCCTGTCAATCATAAACTTATCAATAACTTCGACGCCATGTTGTGACGCCATCTTGATACTTTGATTTTTTTACTATTATGAACATGAAGATTTGGTCGTTTGTTCGCATTTTAATTGTCCCACGGTTTGTTTTTGTTTTGTTGGTGTCCTTGTTGTTTTACAATCACATCATGATTCAGTATCACTATTTGTAATAAACCTCAACTGTCGTACATGATCCAATCTGCTACATCAAAGATTTAGTGGCTCTATGTGCCCCCAATGACCGATAACGCGTTATGCAAGAGGACTCCACTCGCCACTCGCCAGCAATCGGCAGTCAACGACAATTGTTTCTATCGGTTTTCTATCATTAATTTGTCATGTTTTACGTAACATGTTTTATGATCTCTATTGTTTTTCACAATACCCAATAAGAGAGGGGCCACATTCATCGCCGTGGGATTTCTTCGAGTGGTAAAGCTATGCTAGACAGTTATGTCTACAGCATAAATGGGGTTTGATACTGTGGCGTCCGCATATACCTCACTGAACTTGCCACTCTGCATTCAGGCTGAGATCTATAGAGCGAACTTCGACAAAGTCTAAGTTAAAGTAAAGAACTCGGTGAGCATTTTGACGTAGATAGTCACGGGCGGCTCGGCCTTCGGTAGCCCATACGCTTATATAACATATACATATATGTCGGCGCAAAATAGCTAGCTTATTTAAAAAGCCGTTGTTATTTCACGTTATTAATTCATTTTACAATTGTTAAACTGCTGAATCGTTAAAAGATTCTAAAAAGTTAAAATAATCGTTATAATTATTTCTTTGACATTCGATATTCGGTATCGAGTAGGTAGTTGCAAATATTGCACCCTATAAAAGGAGTGTTCAGAGCAAATTCGACACAGTCGTGCTCCGGCACTCGGACTGTCCACATCCCTGACTAGACGGTGCTGTTAAGCACCGTTAATAAAGGGAGTTAGTGAATTTCTGTGTTCACACTTGATAAATAAGATGAGTAATCATCTTATTGTCAAAAGTGACGTCAGCCATGCTGACGTCACCGTTTTTAAAAAACAACGTAAGCGTTGGCCCTCCGACATCAGAAGTGGGATCGCTATCCCACTCATTTAACTTGAACCTTTCTGCCCTGATACTTTCAATCCGATGGATACTTTCAATCCAACGGATACTTTCAATCCCACGGATACTTTCAATCCGAGATACTTTCGAACTAGTTTTTCAGAGCCTTTGTGGACCACGGTCAATAATAAAGGTCCAGGCCACAGCATTCATCCCCGTAAGAAAAGTGCATAGATGCGTGGAGCATTCGCACTAAGTACTGACTACTGATTGTGCATTGTGTGGAACATTTGTACAAGTGTTGATAATATGGTCTAGCAAGGCTGGTCGGATACCTCCTCTAAAAACCATATAAACTAGGGCACGCGGTGCGTCTAAATACCCGTATTTTGATTTGTGTTCAATTTCATCTCGAAATTCAATGCAAAAACAAAACTACCTGGTTTATGGTCAGGATTGATCGAGACGGTGTATGTGACACTGTTGCAGTCATTTTTGAAGCCTAAATGTCAACGTCAGTGATCATCTTTAAAAATCATAAGTGGTCAATTTGAAAAATCCTGAGTGGTCAATTCGGGAAATTGTTTTGTGAGCTAGGAAATTTTGCCCGCTGAGTTTGTTTCGCCGGGTCTTCTCAGGCAGGGCCGCGTTTGGATCCGGTGGTAGTTTAAAAAAAATCGGAATCTTAAATTCGCAAGAATAAACGAGGCTGATGTAGAGCACGCACCGCCTTTCAAAATGACCGTATCGGCGTACAACCATTAGCTTTCAATAGGAGCACGTGTTATTTCAAATGAAAAGAAAGAAAGAAAAGAAAAAGAAAAAGAAAAAAAAGAAAAAAAAAAAAGACAAAAAAAGAGAAAAAAAATAAAATATTTTAACACTTGCTCCTTAACACTTCCTGTTTCCTACCAATTTAGAACCTTTGTGCACAGCACAGCAGCAACCTAATCCCCTTATTCCATCCATATCAACGACATTAAAGTACCACAGAGTACGCATCAACAACAAAGTACCACAGAGTACGCATCAACAACAAAGTACCACAGAGTACGCATCAACAACAAAGTACCACAGAGTACGCATCAACAACAAAGTACCACAGAGTACGCAACCTACTAACAAACAAAGCCGTGGAGGCGTATATTTTCTCTCATGTTATCCTGCTGGGACCACGGCGTTCAGGACCGCTCAGCACCCGGCTCCTTATTTCCCATCGAAACAAAGCCTTCATGCCTGTCATGGAGCAATGGTCCTAAACTCCTTACCTTATTTTTCCATCAATTCAAAGACTTTGTGCCTGTCACAGAGCGGTGTTCCTGATCCTATCCTAGTTTCCCGTCAAGTCAAAGACTTTGTGCCTGTCACAGAGCATTTCAGTCACGTGAGAATGAATTATGACACTACTAACAAACAAAGCCGTGGAGTCATATATTTTCTCTCATGTTATCCTGCTGGGACCACGGCGTTCAGGACCGCTCAGCACCCGGCTCCTTATTTCCCATCGAAACAAAGCCTTCATGCCTGTCATGGAGCAATGGTCCTAAACTCCTTACCTTATTTTTCCATCAAGTCAAAGACTTTGTGCCTGTCACAGAGCTGTGTTCCTGATCCCATCCTAGTTTTCCGTCAAGTCAAAGACTTTGTGCCTGTCACAGAGCATTTCCGTCACGTGAGAATGAATCAGAAAACCTACACACATACAAGTGTGTAATCATTTATTAATAACATGCTAACATTAAACATAACGAAGTAAAACAATCAAAACAAGCTTCCTAACCTACATCCACGGGAAGTTTCAAAACATCAATAGAGCTATCGGTAATCAACTTCCTAATTCAGATCACAGGAGTAGTAAAGCCGGCTGGTGCAGAGCACGCACCGCCGTTCAGAATGGCCGTGTCGGCGCAAAATAGCTAGCTTATTTAAAAAGCCGTTGTTATTTCACGTTATTAATTCATTTTACAATTGTTAAACTGCTGAATCGTTAAAAGATTCTAAAAAGTTAAAATAATCGTTATAATTATTTCTTTGACATTCGATATTCGGTATCGAGTAGGTAGTTGCAAATATTGCACCCTATAAAAGGAGTGTTCAGAGCAAATTCGACACAGTCGTGCTCCGGCACTCGGACTGTCCACATCCCTGACTAGACGGTGCTGTTAAGCACCGTTAATAAAGGGAGTTAGTGAATTTCTGTGTTCACACTTGATAAATAAGATGAGTAATCATCTTATTGTCAAAAGTGACGTCAGCCATGCTGACGTCACCGTTTTTAAAAAACAACGTAAGCGTTGGCCCTCCGACATATATGTGCCGCCTCCGACGGGTTTCGTCCGTCCGTCAGTCAGTCAGTCGCCAGTCCGTCCGAGTCATTTTTTACAAGAAAGCCTTTGCTTAATCTGTCTGTTAGTCTGTTTTTCTTGTAAAAAATTACTCGGACTAAGTCAAAGTTCGATTTAAGAATTCCAAATGCTCACCGAGTTCGTTACTTTGACTTAGACTTAGTCGAAGTTCGCTCTATAGATCTCGGCCTCAGTGTGGCAACGCTCACACCGTTCGTGCAACTCTTTCTAGTGTGGCAACATTAATACTTCACTCACTCTGCTACGCGACCATGTAACGCTCGCGTTTGTCGTCACGTTATTAGTTTGGTTCACTATTGTGTAAATAAATAAATACAAGTTTCAACATATATAGTGTTCGATTTAATCTCCAAACAACATTAAAAAAGTGGTGGCAAATCCCCACAATACCATTAATTCACAGACGGCTGAATTATTTCATTTCGAGTCTGGGTATTATGAGACCGAAAGTTTCGCGTAGTTTCTGACACGACACATGAGTCATGACTCATGACACACAGCCAGGTTATGACTAGAGCATGTTATGTACCTACACATATTATGGCAAATATGTGAGGAGGAAATTATAATAATATTAGCACAACAGCAGTCAACACCATTTACGAGTAATTTAACTCTATAATAAAAAACAAAAAATAAATGTTAAAAAAAGCCATTTTAATAATTATAATTAAATTGTTAGCATTTTTTGCACATTAAATCTTTATCTGCTTAATTGTAGGAAATATTATGATTATCATAATTATTTAAATTATTTTTTGCGTCATTATTTACGCTTATTAATTTACAAGGTAAGCGTAGCCGAGTGATTAATGCAACACTGATAATATTCCAACATTACCACATAATTAATTGATGTAAAACAGAAATAAATAAAATAATAATTGGATTTATTTATATTAATTGCTTAATATTTTTCACTGCTTTATTGATCTGTCACTGCGTAATTACAATTTATTGAGTTTCAATAAATAAATCACTTGTTTTGTGTGTCATGCAATTAACATTGTTTTCTTTTTATTGGTTACATTGTGCCTCTGTTTTGTGTTATAACATTTTTAAAACACATATAAGGAAATTGAGTGCCCTACTTTATATCCTCCCGAGGTGGTTGATGTCAAGCAGGAAGCCGGTTGTAAGAATGAAATCCGCTTCTTTTCTGCAACATACTTGAAAGAGAATGGTGCAGAAAATAATCGGCTCCTCATTGTGGTGGGATAAGGGCAGGTAGAAGAAGAAAGAGTGGCACTGGATTCACCCTGAGACATTAGATGTTGAGACATAATTGAAATAAAACCGACCCGTGACAACGAAGACTGCAAAGCCTTCGAATCGTCGGGAATAAAAATTAAAACCTAATCGTGATAGAATCCGTAAAAATAGTTTTATTTCAATGTATAACATTCGCGTAAACTTAAGAAATCAGTTTGAGACATAATGTCCAGTAACTACACTGGCTAAAATATACTTCAAACCAGAACATAGAATGGCGTTAGAATAAACTTTGCAATGGTACCTACCCAGACGGCCTCTCGCATGTGAGAGCCTTACCACCAGTAATTACAGAATTACAATATAATAATAACAATAGATAATTAATACAGTAGACAATTGTGTAGATATTGTAACACTAACATTTTTGGACAAATTACACTTCTGTCCGACCCGTGACCATATAGATCCGTATAAAATAATTTTATTTCACTATCTTTAGTGAATTAGAAATAAATTGCTTACCAATAACACCTATTACCATAGATTGAAATTAAACTATTTTTACGGATTACATCACGATTTGGTTTTGATTTTTACAAATCGTGATATAATCCGTAAAAATAGTTTAATTTCAATGAATAACATTCACGTAAACATAAGAAATCATTACCTATTACCATAGATTTAGATACATCTCCAAGAACCAACATTTCGTGGACCATTCAACGTCGACCTGACGAAGTACAACCATTACTTCTCATAGACTACCAATATCCTGATGTTAATAGCCCATTAAAACATGGAGCTGTTGAAACACCTAGTACGCTAGAAACGAAAATATTTACAAGAGCGAGATAGAAAAAACAGACGGCGACCGGTGATATAGGCCCAATAATAAATCTACAGATCTGATACAGGTGGATTTATAGTGAATGTGGCAGACATGTGCAATATATTGTTTTTTGTAAAATATTCGTAATGGATTTTTGGTATGCGTCTGATACTGTGTACGTTATGTCATAAATCGTCGCGTGGGAACATGGTATCTTTCATGGAAGCATTAATATTAATCTTTACAATGTTTGTAACTTGATATGTATGTATGTTAAAGAGAAGTAAAAAGATGAGAGAGTATTGAGTAATAAGATTCATAAAATTGATGTAGAAGCTTAGTCGTCCAAGTAGTCGTTGATATTATAATTTGGAAAATCTTGAGGAATTAATTGAAGTTAAATTCATTATGATTTCGTAGGTTTACGTGAATGTTATTCATTGAAATTAAACTATTTTTACGGATTCTATCACGATTTGGTTTGGGTCAGTCTGACCCGTGACCACGAAGGCTGCAAAGCTTTCGAAACGTCGGGCACAAAAATTAAAACCATATCTTGATAGAATCCGTAAAAATAGTTTAATTTCAGTTAAATTCATTTTATAGCAGCGATAGCTCATTTGGGAATGGTACGGACTGCCGAGACGAGTGTCGGAGGTTCGAGACCAACCCCAAAAAGAGCACACACCTCTGACTTTTCTATGTTAAGTGTGTTTTCATTGTGAAATATCGCTTGCTACAACGGTGAAGGAAAACATCGTGAGGAAACCTGTATACCTGAGAATTTCTCCACAAGAATTTCGAAGGTATGTGAAGTCTACCAACCTGCATTAGGCCAGCGTGGTAGACTAAGGCCTTACCCCTCTCATTAGTAGAGGAGGTCCGTGCCCAGCAGTGGGACAGTAATATTACAGGGCTAATAATATTTATTTTTTATTTTAAATTCATTTTGAATACCTCTAATTTAATTTGTGGTATGGAGCTAGAGAGGATGAATAAGAACGACGAATAAATTGTTAATACTCTTACCTCTCAAAATGTTATTATTATCTTCCTTATATTTGATGTGAGGTTCTTTTTTCAATACTTAGCCCGTATAATTTCGGGCTATTATGCGTAAGGTGTGTGCTTGTAGCAGCTATAAATTAAGCCAGTCTGACTCGGACGAAAAGTGCAAGATCCTCGAGGAATGACCACAAAGCAGTTCTAGTTTACCTGTTGCAGAAAAATGTATACAAATCATTTACTACAACTTTAACATAAAGTTGTTAACATCCTGCAGCATGAACATTGCATACGAAATTATTACCTTCCTACCTACACTGATAGATGTTTACACCATGCTAATAAACGAGGTAAACAAACCAGCTAACTAGCTGAGGAATAATTGCCATGTCGACGTACCGAATCTAAATATTATCTTTAAAGTTTAAAATAAGGGTAAAGCATTTGGTAAATATACGATTTGTTTAAGTCGCGTAGTGTACAGGAGTATATATTAGAAGAAATGTATTCACTGAACTGTTTATGCGAAGATTTATATGAGCTGTCTTTGGGTGTTTAACTCATTTTTAGTAACACTTATCTTAAAGGAATGGTTTAGGGAAGGCTAGATAAAGTTAATGAAGCAAGGGTTATAGATTTTAGCAAAGTATAAGGAAGTGTTAACATTCAGACAAGGGAAATCAACGTGAAGTATGAAATTGCAGAAGGTGCACCTGAAGCTCCTTAAAACTTTATTTCCATTAGTTAGTGGAGTGACAATGCAACAAAGTTTCTTACCTTCTTTCTGTTAGGCGATATGCTGGCGTTCGTCGTAGGCGCTTTTACTTCAGCAATTCTTGAGCATCCTTAATAAGATCATTGGGTTTCAAGCCCCTATTGTACATAAAGGCAGCACTTTCTGGGTCGTTCGTGTGATTGGACTTCCAAAGGATCATTGTTATTTTTGACAGACGTCCTCCTGTACTAAATAAAGAATAATTATTCATAAATCGTTCAAAAACTCCACACTCGCCCGCTTAATCCACTCCGTCGTCACAAGTCCGTTGAATATTAAATTCTGAACTGTCACCGAGAGCTGACACTGTCAAAGTTTTTCTATTAACTTTTTCATTAGATTTTGACAGGACGTTCATAAAGCGCGACGTTGATGAATTGTCTCCAGCCCCAGAGGGAGCTAATGATGTTTGTCTAATGAATCGTTATGAATATTTTAAAAATTTTCATATTGATTTGACAGTTTAATTGATTGACTTGGCGGAGCAACTTGAACTTTGAGATGCTATTCATTTGATTGCACTTTGCTTAGATTTTATATGACAGGTTTTTGTTGTGGTAGTTAAGTTACAAGATTATTTTAATTTTGGTTTACCTTAATAAAATTTTAACTGAAGTTAATAGGTATTATTATCTATGATCTTTAAGAGTTAATGATTTTCTACTTATATTATGCGAAGAAATAAAAAACTCGTGACTGACGTTTCAAAAATATCCGTAATATTTTAAGTAAATTCACATGGCCTTGATTGATTTGCAGTAAGTTGCTGGAAATACGGAATGCACAAAACAAGACTGTTTTAGAAGATTAGTAACTCACTTTAAAGATCAACAGTTATCGTTTAGAGTCTCACAACATGCTAGTTCACAACGAAGTTTATTACAATGATTCTGACTTGTCTACATTAGGGTTACCACATATTTAGAAAATAAAGCGGCTTTAAATATCAGTACTTAACATAAGCTCGTAACATAAGCTCACGCCTGTATCCCCGAAGGGGTAGGCAGAGGCGCACTAGCCAACTAGTACACCCACATTTCGCCGAGCTTAGTTCCGTCCCAGATGTGATAGGGGGCGAGCCTATCGCCATATCGGGCACAAATTCCAGACTCCGGGCTGATATGAAAAATCCAATATCACTTTGCCCGACCTGGGGATCGAACCCGAGACCTCAGAACCGTAGTCGTACCGAAATACCACCACGCCACCGAGGCAGGACTTAACATTTTAAAATTATAGAGGGTATAAGAATAATTTGACAACCAAATTCGAATCTAGTTCGATGTGCGGCATCGATATAATAATATACCTAGATGCACAGTTCCATACAAATATCATTGTAAACAGTGTCCTCGACAGACAAAACAAATAAACATCACATATTTAATTAAATTAACACAAATATGACCTTATAGACGCGGCATAAAGTAGCTTTTTAAATTGAATGTTCAAACGTTCCTATATTCGAAATTTTTGAATTTCTAATCGTTTTTGAATTTGACAATAATTTGACATTATTAAAAGAAACATTCTAGTCACTTGGACAAAGATTGAATGGAGTCGAATAGTTCTTGTATTTATCTGTGAGAAATTTTGACCACGTGGCGTACAAAGTAGATGAGAATGGCGATATCTGTATAATAATTTTACTTACATTAAGAGATAGATAGAGTATAAATGTTTAGAAGATAACAAGGCTTATGAGTTATGAATATGAAATAAGCAAAACATTGCCTTAGCGTGATTCATAAATAAATAAATAACACCCAACAGTCACATACATAGTCCTGGCCCCACACTAAGATCGTCCTTTGCTCTTTAGATTCTTAATAATTTCTTTTAGACTATCATTTCGTTTTCTTAATCTTTTGTTCTGCCTTTTTAAGTTTCGCACTAAATTAGATTTAAGTTTAAATTTTTGGTTGCGTTCTTTCAAATTATCTTTCAAAAATAACGTCTTAGGTGTGTTAAAGATTGATGAAAATTCTGATGGTATTGGTGATCCTTCATTTTTTATTGGTTCAATTGCTGGTTCCTGGAAATGAATATGTTTCCAATAAATGATGACGCCACAATTACTGTTGTAGTAATTATGCCTAACGACCTGTTCCAATAAATGATCTCAATCCGAGAATCCAAGATAAAAATGAAAAATTAAAACATGAAAATCGCGAGAATGAACCATTAAAATTATTATTTGACAGCGGAATGTTCAACTTTGTTCATGTTGGCAATTTTTTATGATCTGCACACTTTGATTGAAAACATTTATTAGAATTAGCCGCAAATTATTAAATAGTCATTTTACATGGCAGTATGTACCTAGTATATGCTTGCTATTGATGAATTCTGTATCAAATATTTTTCAACTATTACATTTGTACTGCACCCTGCCTCATTTAAACTTGTAGTTACGACAATCTAAAATAAAGTCAATAAATGTGGCAATATTTATTTATTTATTTATAGGTACACCAACAGCATACATATTGTTAAATTAAATAGTAAACATTAGTTAAGGACAATGTAGCTGATGACAATTTATCACCTTTATTTTTGGTACAGCATTTTTTTTAATTTTCCTAATCCCTTTTTCTGTATAATATCCATCGGAATCGGCAAAATGGTCTGAACAAACCACACTTGAGTAATTGGGTTTAAAATTTTCTTCTCTCCTTTCTTCGGAAATAATTTTACGCCATTTATCTCTTACTATTTCATTCCATGGAAATCTGTAATTAATAAATAAAATTAATAAAAAAAATCATAAATTTAAAATAAATATAATATATTTACAAAAAAAAACGACTCCATATATTTCATTGTTCCAAATCATGATTTTAAAAGGGACAAAATATTTTATTAACTGAATTTGTTAAATTAATTATTTATACACGTTTAATACTTAATTTAACATGATTAAGGTTTTAAGAATCAAGTAAGGGAATTATACTTACTTAAAATATGAAATCCCATGTGTTTTGCGCTTTGTAAGAGTGTTATTTTTGCACTCTTTCACAGAGCATTTAGGCATCTTCACAGACGAACGGTCGGCGCCCGACTGTCAGCCAACAAGTGCTTACTTACATTTTAAGCACTCGTTGGCTGTCCCACTTTCTGAGCGTCAACTGTGCATCTAGGTATATTATTATATCGATGATGTGCGGTCATAGCATTTTTATGAATTGAGCGAGCCAAATGTAAATTAGTGAGGAACGAGCTCAACTGGAATACGATTGTCAAAATTCTTCCTGTTTAGGGCCCTGTAGCTAGACCATGAGTTTTTTGTATGTCTCGCTATTGACTACGTGAAATGATTTGTAAAGTCATTTCCCCACGTAACAGCTAGAGGCTCTCGGGTGTTTCTCCTACAAATATTTTACGCAGTCGGTAGCGAGACATGTCAAAAAAACTCATGGTTGCGGCTCTAGTCTCTGGATGAAATACAAAAATTGTTACAACTTCAAATTAATATTAACAGTATTTTTTATGAAAGCATATCTACTAAATTAATATTTGAAATAAATAATAGATGGAATTAATCTCAACTATAAAATTGGCCTTTTCATAGAACTGCGAGGACTTAAAAGAGAAGACTTTTAAGCTTTTTAAGTAATTAAATCGTTAGAACCTACGCCCAGAATATAAGAAAAACTCCTGAGAACGAGAGAGTTGGCAACCCTAGACTGTACCAACCAATATATTACCCTACATCGGTCGTATATTTCTATAAACCAAGTTTAGATGCCAAAACACGTTACACAAGACAGAAGGTAATACATCTCGACTTGTTAGAGTCCCACGTAAGTTTTGACTTATTAATGAACAACCAGACAAAAAACAGACAAGAAACAAAATATATGCACCGGCATCAATGTTTCATCCGATTACGAAGCGTTTACTGGGAAAAAATATTGGTAAATAGTCATAAATTACCCTTCGCTCGTGGATGTTTGTTGAGTTGGCAATACTGAGGACGAAGCGCGTTAGACTTTCGACTGAGTTTTCGAATAGAGTTCTTAATTCGAAATTCTATGTTATGCTGTAAACAATTTTGTTTGCAGCGTGCATCGGGCAGCTTCCTTGGGTCTGGACTACTGTCCCACAGAAAATGTATGTGAAGTGGCAACTTGCTGTTGCGTTCCGTACGGTGAGTGAGGTTTTCTGAGGTCCTAAGAACCCTCTATTAAATTCCCTTCTATATCGCGGATAGTTACCATTGGAGACCACTTATCATCGGATGATCTTCATACTTCTTCGTTTGGTTGCCTCTGATATGAAAACATACAAATGACGATGCAACGAATTCGATTACGTAGGCGAAAGTGATACGCGCTACAGCATTTGGTTTTAAAACATAATAACATATTCAATTTTATGGACAATTAGCAATATTTTAGTGTGGTTTTATGCATTCTGCTTTTGGAATAAAATTGGTACCAATGACGAGTTAATGTTAGAAACTGGTGACTATGGAAGTGTTTATAAACATTTTTTTTATATAATTAACGCATCCTAAGATGACACCTGTGTTCCAAGGTACAATTGTGACAAAAGGGAATTACCAATCATTTTAATTTTGGATCCAATTGGTTCGTTAAAATAATCGAGCCGTTGTGCGTGTCTTTAATGCCAGCTAGAGATCTAGCCAGCCTAGCTCCGACCAGAAGCGTAGGATCCTCCTGGTGTCTCCACAGGCTTCTCGGAGCGACCTCGGTGTGTTGAGGATTTCAGTCCGTTGTGTAGCTACGCCTTCGCATTCCAGGATGACGTGGGAAGCTGTTTCATCGGCTAACAGGCATCTCCTACATATTCTTATGATGTATCCTACCTTAATGTGGGGTCGGCGCATGACACTTTTTCAAGCATGTTGCAGAAAGAGGATTTTGCTTAGATTATACGACCAGCTGCCTGTCTGACATCAGTCCCCATCTGGGGGATCCACCTCACTTGACTTGGGAATCAAACCCAGGACCTCCCGGTTCACAGCCCATATACGCCACTAGACCAAAGGAGCGACTATATACATAAGTACAGATACTCTATATACATATGTAGTATCATTATCATCATCAGCCATAGGACGTCTACTGCCTCAATACCTCAGTGCCTGAAAACAAAAGTCTTCGACCAGTGTATGTTACCAGTGATGACTATGGCACTGAAACATGGCCTCTAACTATATGTAGGATAGTAATTATAAATTTTACAAAAGCCATAATTAATACACTGAACCTCCATCTATCCAAAACAGGATTAAACAGTGTAGGTACCATTGAACAGCAGTTATAATACGTCAAGTAAATCGAGGCCGCCGATATATCTCTCATTCAACACGCAGCTCAAGTAAACAAAATACGACAATTTACGACTGGCAATGTCAAAAATACGCCGCGTTGAATACGTTATGTCGAACGATAAAGTCGCATTTAATGCAATTACACTATATATACGTTTGTTTAGAGACGGCGCAAATGTTTTCGTCGGGTTATAGAGCGGTCTTAGTGGTTAAGAGAGAGGAATGTTAGCATTCTCTTTTTAATATCATATCAATTTAATTTTGAGTGGTAGAGCCACGCTGTAGACAGTAACGTCTTCAGTACTACAATATTTGTATAGCCGAACTGATGTTTTTCGTAAAAAATAGTTTACGTAATCACTAGCGTGAATTGTCAAAAAACTCATGATCAACCTACTGTCTGCCTGACGTCAACCTCCCATGGGATCCAGTCCCCGGCAAATCGTTTTAGTAAAAAAACCACCCGCCCTGGGAATCCCCACAGATTACATGTTTGTCAGTAACTTTGTACGAAAATCTTTCATTATTTAAGCCTCCATACGGAACCATGAGTTTTTTGACGTTTCTTGATAGCGACTTCGTAAAATATTTATATGATAAACACGCCAAAGCTACCGGTTACTTGGAGAATTACCGTTTATCATGAAAAGTATATTACGTAGTCGCTATCGACGTCGGTCAAAGACGCTCATGGTTGAACTACTTAATACGATTATTTTTTTATAGCAGAGACTGGCAAACGAGCAGATGGGTCACCTGATAGTAAGTGATCTCCACAGCCCATAGACACCCAAGACACAAAAAAGTCATGGCTGCGTTGCCAACCTAAAAGGAGGAAATGGAAGGGGAGGCGAAAAAGGGCAGGGAAAGGAAGAGAGGGAAATGGGCCACGGAAATCTCACTCACCGAACGAAACGCGACAACAAGTTTCCACTTCACGTCGGTTTTCTGTGAGACAGTGGTATCAAACCGGTCGAGCCGGTCCAATCGTGCTGTAGACGTTACTGTCTACAGCGTGGCTCTACCACTCAAAAATTTTGTGTTTATTTTTTCAAGTCACGTATCTTATTCTCGCTCGTCCGTCCACCGTGTGACCAGCCTTAAAGAGATAGCTATAAACATATATCAATGTAATTTGTGTGAGCCATTCGGTACAACAGTGCGTTTACTAAGAAACTAAGTGTTGCCTACCTACACGCGAGATTTGCGACACGATTGTTCTTTTAGTGGACAAAAATAGCGCAATTTGTGAGAAATAACTGCTTTTATTGTGGTTTATATGTTCGAAACGAGCCTGCGGGTCGTTGGCGCGTTTAGCTTATTTGATCGTATGTGGGTATTAACGAGCCATTTTAGTGTTTCATTCTGCAAAATAAAGGTAAAGAAACAAAAACTGCAACAATTTTAAAAGATTTATTAAAAAATATGTTCTTGTAAAAGCAATTTTCAAATTCTACTGACATAGGCTAAATACATATTTATGGACTATGACAACACAACACATAAAAAGTTATTAAATATTTATAAAACTGCATAACTCTATGGCTAAAAAACTGTATGAAATATATACATACATTACATAAGATTACGGCTGTATCCCCGTTGAGGGAGGCAGAGGCGAACTAGCGAACTAGAACACCCACATTTCGCCGAGTTTAGTTCTGTCCCAGATGTAATATGGGGCGAGCCTATCGCCATATCGGTCACAAATTCCAGAGTCCTGAGAGTGATTGAAATAAAACTATTTTTACGGATTTTATCACGATTAGGTTTTTATTTTTTATTAATTAAAAACCTAATCGTGATAAAATCCGTAAAAATAGTTTTATTTCAATCACTCTCAGGACTCTGGAATTTATTTCAAAGTATAACATTCGCGTTAACTTAAGAAATCAGTATCCTGAGAGTGATATTATATCACTTTGTCCGACACGGGGATCGAACGCGAGACTTCAGGACGATAGTCAACCGCTCACACAATACCACTATGCCAACCTGGCAGTCTATACGAAATACTTAATGTATGATTATAACAATCAAAGTCATGAAAGCCATATGGATCAATCAGTTAAAAAAGTCAATAGTAAATAGCCATGTCGTTAGACGATATATATTTTGTAGCAAAGCAGAAAATATATGTAATGTAAAATCTTCTAGCACTAACGACTGTGTCAAACAGACAGTGAAACAATGTCGAAGCGAGGCGTTTTATATTACAATGTATGTAATTTTAATCCTCTAACATATGATGCGAAAGCGAAACATTTCCAATACATTTTTATTCTTTGCCGTGCATAATTCCGCTATTTAACACACATAACATCTGTTCTTATAAAACAAACGCAAACTCACGAACTTAAACGATAATTTGACAGGAATCTTTAAAATTCTACCGATAAACTGCCACTAATTACTGTAATATAAAAAAAATCCAGCCACATCTGTCGACTGTCCAATAAAAATGGGACGTAGCGACGTGTCGCGTCGAATGGCGACGTATTTACGACGTTGTCGACAAAAATATCGCACGCGACGATTGTGCGCCGATTGAAATATCGCGTGGTGTCGCGCCCTGATTTATCGCAGAGTGTGAACTGCTTGCTGGCGTATGGTGAAGAAATTCGCACCTGATGTATCTACGTCTTTATGACTGACGTCTTTATGACTGACTCTATATACTGGATATAGTATATGCTCACGCCTGTATCCCCGAAGCGTAGGCGGAGGTGCACTAGCGAACTAGAACACCCACATTTCACCGAGCTTAATTCCGTCCAAGATGTGATAGGGGATGAGCCTATTGCCATGTCGGGTACAAATTCCAGACTCCGAGCCGATATGAAATAATCCAATATCACTTTCCCCGACCCGGGAATCGAACCCGAGACCTCAGTATGGTAGTCGTACCGCAATACAACCACGCCACCGAGGCAGTCTAGCCAGTATAGTTAGAATTAAAGTTGACAGCCTCCGTGGCGCAGTAGGTGAGTAGGCTATAAAGCAAGAGGCCGCAGGTTCGCTCCCGCATCGAGACAAATGTTTGTATACAGATATTTGTGTTAGGTCTGGGTGTTGTGAGACCGAAAGTCTCTCGTAGTTTCTGATATCCACGATATAGATTATATCTAGTGTGGGGTCAGAACTATATGTGTGACTGTTGGGTGTATATTTTATTTATTTTATATATAAAACTAACATAATATATAGTATCATGCCTCATTTTCATCCCAGATGTGATATGGTGCGAGCCTATCGCCATATCTGGCACAAATTCCAGACTCAGGGCTGATGTTAAATAGAAAAACCCAATATCACATTGTCCGAGGATCGAACCCGAAACCTCAGAATGGTAATCGTACCTACCATTACGTCACCGAAGCAGTCACTAGTTAATAAACTTTCTAACATTAAACTAACATTCTATACTTTGAAATAAAACTAGTTTTTACGGATTTGTTTTATATTTATTTGATTTCTAGTCCCGACGCTTCGAAAGCTTTACAGACTTAGTACAACCCGTGACCACAAATCGCGATAAAATCCGTAAAAACTAATTTTATTTTAATGAATAACATTCGCGTAAACCATAGAAATCATTATTCTATACCTTATACAGAATCGTAAGAAATAAATTAAGATGTCTGTCCATCGAGACCACATTCTTTCTCTCTTTCCTTTATACTGCTTCAATGTGTCAGCGCAATACACTTTAAGCATGTTGCAGAAAGGATGCTTCCGAATTATCTTTACGATATATCACGCGCACGTTCGTTAAACTCTCAAACAAAAAAGATCACAAAGTAATTTTCGCACCTTTATTAGTTAGGAAGATTAAACATGTCCAAATGGGGAACTTGCACGAAAATTATAACGAAAAATTGTGTGGATAAATCAATAAACAAAACCTTGAAATGTGCTATGATGAAATTTGTAGTATAAAATAATTGATATTTTACAAAATATCTTAATTAGAAATTACGTGTAATGGAACGTTATTACAAAACCCAAGTGACGTAGTTGCATTAGGCAGTGTTTCCACGTTGGGGTATTTTTCCCAATTTTGCGGAAAACTGTTATGTTTAGTATGGTACTTGATGAATGATATTTCGGAGGTCCTCCTCTTTCCAAATTATTTTCTTCATGTAACTTTCCCACCTCTCCGCTCAGGATTCAAGGGTGCAACTTATTTTTACTTCGTTATTTAATGAAATAGCTTCAACATTTTTGGGGAAATTTTTGTTCGGCATGGGGAAATTTTAAACGATAGGCAATTATAGCGGTTCAAACGTCATTCCAGACAATGTCACTAGCCGTCAGTGTCAACTAAGATGTCAACAAAAAGGCATTTTTAAGCTGTGACGTCACGTCCTTTTTTAGCGCGGGGTTTTGTAAGTCATATTTAGACTTGCGATAATTAAATGATTAGTGCATATTTTTATGTTTTTGTTTCTGGTGTGTTTATTTGAGACGTAGTTCTTTGCAATGAACCAATAAAAAAATTACACGCAAGTTCCCTATTGTTTGAACGTTTTGACTATCGAAGAGCAATATGTTAAGAATTGCGTCGATCATCGACACGGCATACAAAGAGATCCGGAGGCGACGCTCTGTGCCCGACATCTATCAGATGTTATTGCATCTCTAACAAGGTGGGGTTTAGCTCGAGAGCATGGAGCCAGCTTTATATTCAAATTCAATTTTTATTCAGTATAATAGTCCTCTTTGGCCTAGTGGCAGCGTATATGGCCTGTGGACCGGGAAATCCTGGGTTCGATTCCCAGTTTGGTCAAAGCGAATTTTCTTATTAATTTGCCCGGGACTGGATCTCGCCGAGGGGGTTGACGTCAGGCAGGTAGCTGGTCGTAAAAACTAAGCTAAATCCTTTCTGCAACATGCTTCAAAAAGTGTGCTGCGCTGACCCCACATTAAGGTGGGATAAGGGCAGGTTGGAAAAAAAAATATATCGACGAAATGAGAATCTTCTTTGAAATCGCCTAAAAACTTAGCACGGTAGCCAAGTCTCGTGCACCAGTTTTTTACATAGTAAACAATGGCAAACGAGCAGATGGGTCACCTGATGGTAAGTGATCTCCACCGTCCATAGACACAAAAAGGATCAAGGGTGCGTTGCCAACCTAAAGGGAGGGAAATAGAGATTATGACAGGAAGGGGGGTTTGGGCTACCAAAAATCTCACTCACCGAATGAAACGCGACAGCGAGTTGCCATTTTACGTCGGTTTTCTGTGAGACAGTATCAAACCGGTCGAGCCGGCCCATTCGTGCTGCAGACGTAACTTTTTACAGCGTGGCTCTACCACTCTTAAAGTTAGTGCTATAAATACGAAATTTGAAAATGTTTTTTTTTCCGGTGGCCCATTTCTCCTCTCCCTTTTCCCTCCCCTTCCATTCCCCCCTTTTAGGTTGGCAACGCACCCATGATTCTTAATGTTTTTTGGGTGTCTATGAGCGGTGGAGATCACTTACCATCAGGTGACCCATCTGTTCGTTTGCCAGTCTCTGCTATATAAAAAAAAAAGATAAATTTCAAACGGGAAAAAATCATTCTTTCCATCCCATGCCACTTTTGGCGCAGGCTTGTTACCCCAAATGCTCTGCAGATGACCCTTATTCAGAGATTGAATATCTTTGTAAACATGCACAGCATCCGTTACTATAACGAGATCCAAAACAAACAGACAAACGGTAACAATGTTTGCTAGTTTGCACCTGCGCGTTTCATATTAGTGGACAATTTGTTGGACTTTTCTTGTGGTTAGATCACGCCTGTTTGAATAGGGGTAGGCAGAAGATAACTACAGATGTAGAGCACTCATATCTGGTCGATTTTATTTCCGTCTCTTCGTCATTCATCTTATAAGAGGCGTGTTAATCACCATACCGGGCAAAAACAACCCCTGACAATTGAATGATTCGAAAATTAACAGAAATTGTGATTGTCTGACCGGGGGTTTGAACCTGGGTCTTCGCGGTTGTCAGCTCACTGGTACTGGACCAATGAGGGTTTATAATAGTATTTTTGATTATATTTTTTGAAGTGAAATGTTCTTTAGCATCGGTGTGATTTGAATGTCGATGAAACGAAAAAACGACAGTAAAAAGAGACAGATACATAGAAAGAAAGAAAGAAAGAAAGAAAGAAAGAAAGAAAGAAGAAAGAAATGTTTATTGTCACTGAACGCATGCAACACCAGTTACTAAATTGAACTTATAGATAATAACTTAATAAGCAAAAACAAATATATATAAATTCTTAAAATTTAACCTGAGAGAAAATGAGATAGGAAGCATTTGTGCGCGCATGCGTAGTACAAAGCTTGGGAAAAGGCATCACAAAACCGTGGTGTTTTGTATACGTGTACGTATTATAAGTTTGGAGAGTCTTTTCATCATTTTTATAAAGAAAATCTTCATCATTTCTATAATAAAATCTAATTAATATACACGAATGAAATATACGAATAGAATGTAAAATAATTATCAAATTTTGTATCACTATAATCATTACTAAAACCTACAATTATCCTCTTCCCGAAATTTTACATTCGTCTCATTATCTTGAAGCCAAAATTTTTTATGGTTTCACTTCTACCACGTGTTAATTGCACACATGTTTTTCGACCGACTTCCAAAAAGGAGGACGTGCTCAATTCGTATGTATTTTTTTAATGTATATTACGCGCCATTTCCGCCAAATGTGCACCGATTTTCAAAATTCTTTTTGTGTTCGATAGAGCTTATTTCAAGGGTGGTCCCATATAAATTTGGTCACGGTCGGATTTGAAGTCGGTCTGTTAAGTTTTCAAACTTGTGATTATTTTTATTTCAGGTCCAGTGCAGTGGATTAGGAGGTGACGTAATACTTCTGTTTCTTAACAAGTAAGTGGACGAAGTTATTTAGACGCCTCTTTTTATTGAAGGAAATCATTTTCCTAGCAATAATACGGAAAAGTAGAAAGTCGCTGGACGCAGGCCGCTTCCAACAGGTCAATCTGGAAATCTTTGGGCCTATGTCCAGCAGTGGACGTCCTATGGCTGATGATGATGATGATGAATACGGAAAACCTAAACTATTGAATAAAATCCAGTATTTTTACTTGATTCGAACAGACACCCACTAACATAGGTAACTGAAATATCCTCATTTCTTAAGTTTACGCGAATATTATACATTGAAATAAAACTATTTTTACGGATTCTATCACGATTAGGTTTTAATTATTATTCCCGACGTTTCGAAGGCTTTGCAGTCTTTGTTGTCACGGGCCAGAGTGAGATGTTATTTGTCCAAAAAAGGTTAGTGTTACAATATCTACCATCATTTTTAAACTTAGAGCGTATATGCTCTAAGTTTTTAAACTATACAAAATCAAAAAAGGTTAATTATTTGTGTTCCAATCCACGCAGTACGAGCTCACGGTGTCTTGAGTTCTGGCAGCTGGTCTTTTGGGTTCCAATTTAATAAGATAGAATAATTCTAATCGTGATAGAATCCGTAAAAATAGTTTTATTTCTATGAAATATCCTCTTTATAATATCCAAGCTATTGAGAGTTTACGGTGAAATCGTATATCGCGCCCAATTCATGCGCGATCATCAAAAATCATATCTGTATGAAACCATAAATAACACCCAACAGTCACATATGTAGTCCTGACCCCACGCTAAGATCGAGTCTTGTGTCGTGGGTATCAGTAACTACGAGAGACTTTCGGTCTCACAACACCCAGACCCGAAACAAATATCTGTAGGCCATACAAACATTTGTCTCGGTGCGGAGATCGATCCCGCGGCCTCTCGCTTCATAGTCGGCTACTCGCCTGCTGCGTAACGGAGGCTGAAGGTATCTTCGTCTACAGTAGCCGTATCATTTTCAAAAGAAAAGCCGAAGCTGCATTTTCTTATGATTAACGACTATTTAATTTGGCAAAGGTAAGTCGCCCTTCGCCACAGCAACCGTGTCGAGAGTACTCACTCAGTATTAATAGGCACCATCGACTATCATCGGCGTCATGTGCATTATCATTAATTTATAAGTACATATTTACATATTTGAGTGGTAGAGCCACTCTGTAGACAGTAACGTCTACAGCACGAATGGGCCGGCTCGACCAGTTTGATAACACTGTCTTTTTTTTATCCGGTAACGGCAAAGTGACTACACTGCACCTGATGGTAAGCGTAGTGCAGTCCAAAAAAACTAGCGACCACTGACAAACACTGTGTTTATCACTGGTCTTCAGAATCATGCCGGCCTATAAATAGGCGCTTCTTCACGCTCTGAATCCGAAGAGGGAACAAGCAAATCGAGGGGCTTGCGACAAGACAGACGGATGACTGATGCAGATACAGGGATACCCCCATACCCGTCACAACCAACCATCAAGTCACGCCTCTCGAGAGAACCGGAAGTACACTGGCTGATCCTGGAACGCGAACCACACGCGGAGTGTGGGTCACTATGGTAGGTTTTAACACCATGTATATCCTGCCACCAGCGCACCATCCGTCTCGCAGAAAACCGACGTAAAGGCAGCTCGCTGTTGCGTTTCGTTCGATGAGTGGGATTTCCGGTGGTCCAATCCCCCCTCCCTTTCGCAGTACCTATTCCCCGCCTTTCAGGTTGGCAACACACCCATGATTCTTTTTATGTCTTGGGTGCCTATGGGCGGTGGAGACCACTTACCATCAGGTGACCCACCTGCTCGTTTGCCAGTCTCTACTAAAAAAAGAAATAGGCTCACGCTTATATCCCCAAAGAGGTAGACAAAGGTGAACTAGCGAACTTGTACACCTACTTTCCACCGAGCTCATTTCTGTCCCAGATGATAGGGGGCTTGAATATCGCCTTTTATCATCTCCTTCAGCCATAGGACGTCCACTACTGAACATAGGCCACCCCCAAAGATTTCCAGATCGACCTGTTGGAAGCGGCCTGCATCGCCTTTTATCAAGCCTAATTTATATCGTAATCATTAACAAAGCCTAAGTAACGGTCTCAATAAACTTTATAGTTTGCAGCCACGGACGTAAAAAAATATGGACGGAGCGCTAGGAACATTGAAAAGGAGGCAGGGTTTTCGGCTTATTCGATCTATCGAAACGTAATGGCGTGTGTGTGCCTAGGACACTTCTGTACAGGTGCGTCTGTGTGCGTGGCTTCTCTGTGGCATCCGTTTAACTATAAGCGAGATGGTGTCCTTCTTTTTTTTACATCCGTGTTTGCAGAACATCATATTTATTCTTCTCCTACTGTTTTCCTGTTTTTCTTACGCAGTTGGCAGCATGTTGCAGAAATCATTGGTCTTAGTTTTTAAGACTAGGACAGCCTCGGTGGCGTGGTGGTATTTCGGTACGACTATGGTTCTGAGGTCTCGGATTCGATCCCCGGGTCGGGCAAAGTGATATTGGATTTTTCCATATCAGCCCGGAATTCGTGCCCGATATGGCGATAGGCTCGCCCCCTATCACATCTGGGACGGAACTAAGCTCGGCGAAATGTGGGTGTTCTAGTTCGCTAGTGCGCCTCTGCCTACCCCTTCAGGGATACAGGCGTTAGCTTATGTTATGTTATGTTTAGTTTTTAAGACCAGCCCGTCGCACTTCAACCGCGTCTGGTCGAATTCACAAATTATTGAATAATATAATTTTGTCACACCGAACTCCGATGTAGCGCTTATTTTTCCCACTTCAAGAACACCTGTCTCTACAGTCAACACCATGCAGGCCATGCTTTGTACGTCCCTGCGTTTTTGTATGTTAATTTCAAACGTCACACGACATCCTGCCCCATTCATATAAAGTAAAATACATATATTAACGAAGTAATTGCTGGTTTCCTCCATTACAGAACGGTTGACACTCGATAAAGTTTAATTTACTTGAGGAAATTATATTTACTTTTTTACCTTTTACTTGAGACTTGTGTATAAACTGTCTGATATCAGTAGTAAATGTCATAATTACTTTTTTTTTTTTTTTTTTTTTTTTATATAGCAGAGACTGGCAAACGAACAGATGGGTCACCTGATGGTAAGTGATCTCCACCGCCCATAGACACCCAAGATACAATAAGAATCATGGGTGCGTTGCCAACCTAAACAGAGGAAATGGAAGGTGAGGGAAAAGGGATTGGGAAAGGGAGGGGGGGAAATGGGCCACCGGAAATCTCACTCACCGAACGAAACGCGACAGCAAGCTGCACTTTACGTCGGTTTTCTGTGAGACAGTGGTATCTAACCGGTCGAGCCGACCCATTCGTACTGTAGACGTAACTGTCTACAGCGTGGCTCTACCACTCCAAGAAACTTGTTTATCAACTACATAAACTCACGCTTGTATCCCCGAAAGGGTAGGCAGAGGCGCACTACCGAACTAAAACACCCACATTTCGCCGAGCTTAGTTCCGTCCGAGATGTGACCGACCCTATCGGGCACAAATTCCAGACTCCAGGCTGATATGAAAAAATGCAATGTCACTTTGCCCGACCCGGGGATCGTATCCGAGACATCAGGCAGTAGGCGTACCGAAATACAACCACGCCACCGAGGCAGTCAGTTTATTAACTACTTTTTATTTAATAAGGTTTCTTACACTTTAAAAATATAAATATACATAAATCAGCACTCCAGCTCAGCTTATACCTCTATTGTACTACATTTGTGTACATATTGTACAGCTAATAATTACTAAATTTGAAATTATAATATCTGAGGATCGCACAACATTTGGCTTGATTCGAGAATCGAACCCACGGCCTCTCGTTTCATAGACGTCTACTCGCTCGCTGCGCTGGTTGTCAAACTAATAATAAAGTACTACACTAGATACAATGTCTTATAATAATAATTGAATAATCAAAATGGCGCACTTTTCGCATTGAGAAACGATTATATCATTTATTATGACCCTAATAATCCATCTAGCTAACCATATAAGTCTAAATGTCCAAGAAAATAGATAAACATCCATTAAAAACATAAAACAACAATTTATCATAATAATAAAACGGTTTTATTGGTGTTTCAACAAACATTTTATGGGCTGAGTTACGTTGTTGAATAATGTTGCAACTTGCGAATGTAATATAAGCTACAACGTTGGTTGAAGCAGTTTGGTGTCTTCAAAGATTGATCTATGATTGCTATGGCCTGCTTATTTGTTAAACAGACAGCGAAGTGAAACTATGGCGAAGTAAACTGTGAATTATTTCTAATGAAAAACCCTGTATTTTGAAGTCTTCTTCGTGGTTGATCATTTAAAATATTGAAATTTTTTTTGCCAACAGAAAATCTGGCTAATTTTTTTTTTAATGATTTTAATAACGACTTAGGGCCTTACTTATAAAAATAGTTTACCTGATCAAATGGTAAAGAATAGTCTGTTATCTTCGTGTAAGATTTAGTTATTACTAGCTGTTGCCCGTGACTTCGTTTGCTTGCTTTATTCACAAATATATCTCACGGAACAGGTCATTTTTCCGAATAATAAAAAGTATGTGCTATTCCAGACTATAATCTATCTTTATTCCAAATTACATCCAAATCTGTCGAGTCGTTCTGGCGTGATTCAGTAACACTCATCCATCTAAACTTTCCCATTTGTAATATTTATATGGAAATTAGTTACTTATTCATTATTTTTCAGTGACTATTTTGGGGTTAGTTTTAAGCTTTCGTTAAACATTAATTATATATTAAGCAGCGATAGCTCAGTTGGGAATGGTATGGACTGCCGAGACAAGTGTCGGAGGTTCGAGACCAACCCCAAAATGGAGCCTACACCTCTGATTCTTCTATGTTAAGTGTGTTTTCTTTGTGAATTATCGTTTGCTATAACGGTGAAGGAAAACATCGTGAGGAAACCTGCATACCTAAGAATTTCGAAGGTATGTGAAGTTTACCAACAAGCATTAGGCCAGCGTGGTAGACTAAGGCCTAACCCCTCTCATTAGTAGAGGAAGCCCCAGCAGTGGGACAGTAATATCACAGGGCTAATATTGTTATTATTTTATTATTAAAATAACATAACATAAGCTCACGCCTGTATCCCGAAGGTGTAGGCAGAGGCGCACTAGCGAACTAGAACACCCACATTTCGCCGAGCTTAGTTCCGTCCCAGATGTGATAGGGGGCGAGCCTATCGCCATATCGGGCACAAATTCCAGACTCCGGGCTGATATGGAAAAATCCAATAACACTTTGCCCGACCCGGGGATCGAACCCAAGACCTCAGAACCGTAGTCGTACCGAAATACCACCACGCCACGGAGGCAGTATCTGCTATTCCAGACTATAATCTATTTCTTTACCAAAAATCCAGATCCACCCGTTCTGGCGTGATTCAGTTACACTCATCCATCGAAACTTGGGCATTTATAATATTTGCATGAATTATTTATTTTTCAATGACTGTTTTGGAGTCAGTTTTAAGCTTTCTTTAAACATTAATTAGGTATATATTATATATATATTTTACGTTTCAATTTGTATCCCTGCGATATAAATCACAAACCGAGCGTGCTATTAGTTACTATTTAACACAAGACAGTCACTATCGAGCTAAATTTACAACGAGCTCGACGTTTTAACGATAATGCTTATTTATGAGTTTTTACAAGTATTTATGGACGTTTACAGGCATTTACGAGTGGACTGGGAAACGCTGCGTTTTAATTGTCGCATTAAATTCAATTTACACGTGATTTACTACGTATCGGTTCGCTATGGCATTTTTATGAAATACACATTGCTTTGAAAGTTATGTAGCGAACATTTTCGACTGTTTTGGAAAAATTTAGGTAAGTACATTGTAAATATTTTGTATTTTGCCTTTTTGGGCATTTCAAAAGAATTCAATTTGAGGGATCCAGTCTCGGGCAAATTAAATTAGAAACATTCGCTTTGCCCGAGCTGGGAATCGAACCCAGGTCCTCCCGGTCCTCAGCCCATATAATCTGCCACTAGACCAAAGGCGAAAGTCTCTTTGCCGTTGTCGGATAAAAAACATACAACAAATCGTCTTTAAAATTGTGTCTCACGCTAAACTCAGCTTAGCATTGTGCTCCCGTACGCTTAAAAGGTAATACATGACAATCTGTTTATATATGTCACACGATTTTATTGCAAAACGCTAAGATTTGTGTTCAATAGCCTTTCAAGCTTAATAGCGTGGCTTGAATTCAAATAACTGTGTATGGGAAGAAATTGTGTTTGTTTGTTTAGAGTTCTACTTTTTGGCGGTAGGTGTTTTTAACCGACGTCAAAAGGAGGTTTCATTGCGTTGATATCGTTTATTGTTTATTGTTGTAGATTAGATGGAATTTGTGCCCGATATGGCGATAGGCTCGCCCCCTATCACATCTGGGACCGAACTAAGCTCGGCGAAATGTGGGTGTTCTAGTTCTCTAGTACGCCTCTGCCTACCCCTTCGGGGATACAGGCGTGAGCTTATGTTATGTTGTAGATTGGCTGCTCTAATTTAATGTAAATTATTGTTTTTTTTTTTGTTTTCTTATTTTGGTTGTATATTGATATCTGTAAACTGGTAATTATTCTCAAAAAGAGCAACGTCAGAGTTTCTTGCCCGTTCTTCTCTGGCGAAACAGCTTTCCGAACTGGTGGTAGAGTAAACCGAATTTTGACGGAATCTAAAGAATGTGTGACATTTTATGGATTCAATAAACGATTTGATTTGATATGTTTGTTACTGGATAAGCTCACGTGTCTATATCTCCGAAGAGATAGGCAGAGACGAAATAGCAAATTAAAACACCCGTATTTCGTAGTTTATTTCCGTCTCTGATGTGATAGGTAACCATATCGGGCATACATTTTTTATACTGAGTAGAAAAGCTCAGTATCACTGGCCGACCCAGGGATCGAAGCCGAGACCTCAGGACGGTAGTCGTATCGCAATACAACTACGCCACGGAAGCACCCCGGCTATTCATGTATGAAAATCTTCTTTGCCCGATATTGGTGTTGAATATAAGGCCTCACAATCCACAGCACATATGTGAGTAGACCAAGCAGGCGGCGGGTTTATAAGGTCCTTAAAATGCAATGGATTTAAAATACATTTTTGAGTGGTAGAGCCACGCTGTTAGACAGTTACGTCTACAGTATGAATGGGCCGGTTTCACTGGTTTGATACCATTATCTCACAGAAAACGGACGCTGAGTGACAGCTCGCTGTTCCCATTTAATTCGGTAGAGATTTCCTGTTGTTCAATTCTCTCCCCCACTCCCCAATCCCTATTTCCCGCCTTTTAGGTTGGCAACGCACTCATGATTCTTTTATTGTGGAGATCACTTACCACCGTGTGGCCCAACTGCTCGTTTACCAATAACACATACATAACATAAGTTCACGCCTGTACCCCGAAGGGGTAGGCAAAGGCGCACTAGCGAACTAGAACACCCACATTTCACCGAGCTTAGTTCCGTCCCAGATGTGATAGGGGGCGAGCCTATCGCCATATCGAGCACAAATTCCAGACTCCGGGCTAATATGGAAAAATCCAATATCACTTTGCCCGACCTCGGGATCGAACCCGAGACCTCAAAACCGTAGTCGTACCGAAAAACCACGCCACCGAGGCAGTTTACCAATCTCTGCTATATAAAAAAAAAGTTTTTATATGTATATAGGTGTATTGTAAATGACCTTATAAAAAACTCCGGTGCCCGACTAATGTCTTCGCCATTAAAGTACCATTAGGTTTTGTTCTAATTGTATATTTTGCAGGTGTATTAAAAACGCATTTCGTAATACTTTTTTAAAAGGATCTATAAACACGGTCTGCAGCATTTTAAAATTGCATGATAATGTTAATTTAAAGGAAACCCGGAGTGGAGAGTTTATAAGTGGTAGTAACACTTTGTACAGAATTCGTCTTGGAAATTAAATCGCCTCCTAGGTCTAGTCACAGCATATATGGGCTGTAGACCGGGAGGTCGTGAGTTCGATTTCCAGGTCGAGTGAAGCGAATTTTCTAGTTTAATTTGTCCGGGACTGGATCTCTCAGGGATTGACGTCAGGCAGGCAGTCGGTCGTAAAAACTTAGCCAAATCCTTTCTGCAACATGCTTGAAAAAGTGTGTTGCGCCGACCCCACATTAAGGTGGGTTAAGGGCAAGTAGAAAGAAAGGTCTTGGAAATTAAGTGATGAAACGAAACTGATACAAAATGGTAGGCGTTTCATAGGGCAAAAATGGCCCAAAAGTTCACTTGAAATAAAACACCTTTGGCTCCTAGGGCTGCTGATGATGATGATCATATATTATTCCTATGTTCAACAGTGTCTTGAGGCTGATGATGATGATATACTTTCTCACTCTGTCTAGAAAAAATAACAATGTGTGAATGACGAATATTTGTTTCGGGTCTGGGTGTTGTGAAACCGAAAGTCTCTCGCAGATCCTGATACCCATGTTAATACTAGTAGATGGGGTCAGGGCTTGTGTAAGTGCTATTTATTAAAACAACTTTTTTAAATCAGTAGCAATAAGCTTAGTTGGAAGTGGTACGGACTGTCGATACGAGTGTCGGAGGTTCGAGACCAACCCCAAAAAGAGCATACATTTCTGACTTTCCTATGTTAAGTGTGTATTCCTAGTGTATTTCATTATGAATTATTTACAAGGTGGACCGACGACCTGATATAGGTCGCAGGAAGTCGCTGCATGCAAACCGCTTCCAACAGGTCGATCTGAAAATCTTTGGGGGAGGCCTATGTTTAGCAGTGGACGTCCTGTGGCTGATGATGATGAAGATTATTGCTTGCTACAATAGTGAAGGAAAACATCGTGAGAAAACCTGCATATCGTATAAGATTTGACAAAAAATTCGAAGGTATATGAAGTTTACCAACCCGCATTAGGCCACCTGGTAGACTAAGGCAAGACTAAGGGATCCAGTCCCGGGCAAATTAAATTAGAAAATTTGCTTTGCCCGACCTAGGAATCGAACCCAGGACCACTAGACCAAGGAGGCGATAATAATAGGCGAGTAATATTACAGGATATTATTATTTATAATTCCAGCTACATCCACGTGTAAAAGCTAGTGAGTAATAAACGTTGCAAAGTCGTGTAGAGCTGACACGTTGATTTATATCCAGTCAGTAAACGCAGTGTTTGATGGAATCGTACTAAACCGCACGCATTTTATGTCGTTTACATGTATCTCATGTGTTTTTCCTTTCCTGTGCCGATTTGCATGCATGTGGTGTCGGTTCGATTCCAAGATTACATTTTTAGGCATAAGTTTGTCTTTGAGATTTATGTGTGTCTAAGGTTGATTTTGGAGTCACTGTCGTGTCAGGAGTGATGGTTGGTCGACAAAACTCCGAGATTTCGCGAATCTCAGAAAACGTAACATAACATAAGCTCATGCCTGTATCCCCGAAGTGGTAGGCAGATGCGCACTAGCCAACTTGAACACCCAGGATGATCTACGAAGTCTGCAGTTGCTAAACATTCCGAGGAAAGCTCTAAACATAACCTCAGATTCGCCAAACCACAAATCCTTGCCAAAGAACACCGATTACCTAGGATGATACGCGACGCTGTTGAAATTAAAAAAATACCGTAATTTCAATAGAGAAGATGGTTGGAAGCTTGCACAAACCTGGATCCAATCATACATTTAATTAAATCAGAATCCAAAAGACCAGCTGCCAGAGCTCAAGGCACCGTGAGCTCGTACTGCGTAGATCGGATCGCAAATAACTAACTTTTTAAATTTGTATAATTTTAAAATGAAGCTAAATATTGTAATGGGGTGTAAGGGGGTCCAACCACCAACTCTCGGAGTCCAAGCCAACCTCACCTGCACGTGGTGCACCCTGCTGGCTAACGGACGAGGCTCTGGCAACCGATCGATGGCGGGATAACCATCGCAGTATGAAGGCGTAGATAAATGTCACAGGCTGATGATGGGCAGCAGCATCATCAGCGCGAGAATCTACGCCCTGCGCTCGCCAACCCGCCTGCCAAGCGTGGCGAGTAACGGCAAAACCCCCCACATATATGATTTCACAAAGAAAGGCCAGGCCCCCAGTCTCCGGCAGCCCTGCTATTCCTGGCCCCGGTAGCGGCTACGGTAACGGCGGGGCAGGGGGTGCTCCAACAGGTCGATCTGGAAATCTTTGGGGGAGGCCTATGTTCAGCAGTGGACGTCCTATGGCTGATGATGATGATGATGATGATGAAATATTGTAATATTAACATTTTAGAGTTAACACAATAAAAAAATATTTATAAATATTGAATTTACAGAAAAAAAAATTTCTTCTCTTTGGAGTCTGTGCTTTTTCATTAAAGCTGTATCGTCTCGATACCGGCTTGAAAAAGAGTAAAAAATTGTTGTTATTTTACTTTTAAAGTCGACTTTGTAGTTTTGTAAATTCAACTCCACATTGCAACTAATTCTATAAAGCAACTTTGAAATGCTTGTTCCCCAAATTTAGGTCATGCGATAAGCAACTCAAATCGTATGTAGAGGTATATGCAACACACGTACCGACATTATCATATAAACAGGGCCCACTACATGCCATTAGCTTTAAGGCTTTATTGCGCGAATATTTATAAACGTAAAACGCACCTTAAACGACAAATGGTCGTCATACATCGTCGAGCTTAAGCCGAGCAGTTGAGAATTATAGATATGGTATTTTGTTATAATTTTTCTATCCTTTCCCTTGGCATAAAACTGCGATGCCGGACTGTCAGTGGCGTAGGTGTATTTCTTGGGTCTCGGGTTCGATTCTCGGGTCGGGCAAAGTGATATTTGATTTTTCTTATCAGCCCTGAGTATGAAATTTGTGCCCGATATGGCGAAAGAATCGCCCCTATCACATCTGGAACGGAATGAAGTTCAGCGAAATGTGGGTGTGCTAGTTCGCTAGTGGGCTTCTGTCTGTGTGATACAGGCGTGAGCTTATGTTATCTTATGTTTGATATTACGAAATCCTCAACTGCAATATAAATGGAGAACATAAATTTGCCTCATCCATATATTTAGTGCTGTTCCCAGAACATGCAATACCGAGTTGCGGACATGAGTGAGCGCGGGGTTGCTATTTTAATTGATATGTCTCCGCCGCTCGCAGCCAATACCAATTACAGTCGCGCTAGGGCTGTCACTCACACCCAGCGTAGGGCTGACCCTGCATTGTGATGGAAAAAATGATATTTAGACTATTTCCTCAAAGGGAACCGTCTAGGACTGCCGCGATATTATTTTGTTGATTGTGGTTGGATTTTTGGCTATAGGAAATTGAGTGTGTACTTTTAATTTCTTAATGTATTTTTCGTTGTCCCTATAAATATATTTAGCATTCTTGCTAAAGACATGTCTGAAAATCAATTTATTTTAGCATAGACTATCAAACGAAAATACGGCTCACTTAATGGTAAGTTATTTCTATCTCTAATAGAAAGCCATGATACCATGGATCACAGGTGCGTTGTCAACCATAAATGAGGGAAATAGAGATTGAAAAGAGAAAAAGCATGTATGGGGCTTCGGAATTCACTAGTTAGTTGCCACTTTATGTTGGCTTTGAATACTAATGAAGCAGCTGAAAAAGTAGTACTGGCATCATCATCATCAGCCTCTGGACGTCCACTGCTGAACATATGCCTCCCCCAAAGATTTCCTGGTCGACCTGTTGGAAGCGGCCTGCATCCAGCGATTAGTACTGTAAATAATCTTAATTACAGAAATAAAAGTTCACGCCTGTATCCCCGAAGGGGTACGCAAAGGTGTACTAGCGAACTAGAACACCCACATAGAGAGGTTAGTTCCGTCCCAGATGTGATAGGGGGCGAGCCTATCGTCATATGGGCACAAATTCCTAATTAAAAATTGTATTTTGCGTGATGTCTACTTAAATATTGCTATAACTTTAATGCGCATAACATTTACAGTAATCTAGAATTCTACAAACTAGCGTTTGACAAACAGCGTCGCCATTACGTGACGTTAAAAAACTGGGGTTAATATATTTTTCCTTTGTCAACACACACAATTTACGTCCGACTCCATAATACGTATTCCGCACACGACCCCGCTACAGCGACATCAATACACGATCTTACATAAATGTCCATTTAAAAAAAATGTTTCGCATAAAAATTGCCTTTTTATACCACTGGACAGCTCACGCGTTTACGAAACATTATCGGTGTACGGTTAAAACGAATTTTTATGTAAGTCGTTTGCATAGTGTAAGGATCGTTGGTTCGGTGGAAGTGAAATGACGAAAATCGAATTTTACGAAAGACGGTAATGACGAAAAAGGGTTCTGACGAAAAACGGGACTGACGAATGTCGTGGTTACCAGGAACAATTGGTTTGCGACCGCTAGTAAACCAATTGTTCCTGGCATTGACCAAGAACCCATAAAAATCCCGTCCATAAAAGCCTGTAAAATACGTATTTATAACAGCTTTTGTAAACTTATTATATATGTATATGAATGTGTATATTGTATTATGAGGTATCTTACAGTAACAATGACTGGTAAAATCGTTGCATTGGCCTCCATTAAAAAAAAATCATGTTTGTCTTGTCTTGTTTCATTAATCTAGCTACCCTTGTCTAAATTTCTAGGATCTACATGATTCATTAGGAAATTTGCAATGGAGTTGTTGATCTAGAATAAACAAATTATTTTTCATGTAGAGGTATAATGAATGTGCATGTGACTCTTGTACGTCACAATGTATGACGTCACAATGACAAGTGCAAAGTAATGTGGCACACTTGTATACATTTTGATACTTGCATTGTCATGTCTATTTGTCATACTTGTATTGTACCACATATAATGTACATATACCAACTCTATTAAATATATCGATTTCATTTAAGTAAAAATTAAAACATAAAATAATGATTGGGTTTTAATATTCTGTTTAGCTTTGTGGGGCAGGCGTGTAGACTCAACCTGTGATTTAATAGCAGTGCTAAAATGATGGCAATTTACTATCATTAATATATTCACATGTCAAGCAACAAAATAACGACTATAAAACATTAGCAAATTGCGCGCCTTTCATAAATCTTTGAACAGCTGTCAAAAGTTCGCCGATTTATGTTTGTCTATAATCTTTATTACCTCTACACGTTTACAACAGCCTGCCTCTCTAAATTATGACACAATATAACACTTCGTTTGCTTAGTAATATGGTATCGATCTTCAGTGAGTTTTAATCCCGGATAGTTTGTATAGCTTGTCTATTGTTTCTCGTCGGTCGACATTATTAGTTTATTTTAACTTCTGCCTATTATCTATTTTGATTAATTTTGTTGTGGAATAAACACTCTTTTGCATTCCCAGAGACTCGCTGTAGTTCGCCGTTTAGTGTCATAAAATGCGTGCCATTGTTGATCCTTGATATGGTATGGGTGGAGTAGTCTTGCCATCAAGTTCAATATCCATAATCATTATTAATAGACGAATATACATACTATTATCTGGGATGGAACTAAGCTTGGTGTAATGTGGGTGTTGTAGTTCTAGTGCCTGCCTCTTCTCTCTGCCTACTCCTTCAGGGATACAGGCGTGAGCTTATGTTATGTTATTAATAGTGGTAGTTCGGCGATATAAAGTGAAAATCTGCCGACTATATCGGAAACCAAGCACTGCATTTATTCCTACCCGGGAGAAGATCCAGAGGAAGACCGAATACCAGGTGGAGCGACGTAGTGAAGAAAGATATTGTTACATGCGAAGTTTCAGAAGAAAATGTCTATAATAAGGCGAAATAGAAATAAAAAATGTGGAGAGCTGACCCCACCAACATGTGGTATTAAAGCTGGGAATAGACACTGAGTCACTATTAATAGTAGAAACAATATTAATAGGAAAAATATTTATATTGCTCCTATTTTTAGTATGTTTAATAGGAATATAATACAAAAATACTGAAGTATAATTGGTGGTATGAATCTTTACTTATTAAAAAATTTAAAAAAGAGGAAAATGGTAACAATTTGTTACATTTTTGAGAATTTAATAACCAAAATTAGTTTTTAGCCTACACTAAATATAGAATATTCTAAAAATGACTACGTAATCCTGCCACATGTAAGGTACTAATGGTAAAATCATGGCGTAAATATTATGATAATATGTCCTTGCCTCTTACAAAATACCAACACGGTAGACTTTGTTATTTAATGTTAAAATATGTGTCACGACTTAAGAAAATAAAAAAAGAACCACTAGATGCATGCTGCAATAAAACAGTGACAAGGGTTATTAGTTACCAGAAGTGTACGTTAATGCAGTGACATATACAAATGCCAGGATTTCTCGCCAGAAGGTCGATCAAACGGCCATTAATTAAAGCAATAAAATCCAAAACAAAACTATAAAAGCTTTAAAATAACACCGAATTTATTACAATCCGAGAAACCATTAAATACAGTAGTCAAAACCACGTCCCTAGCACCGATAATTTATCTATCACATACAAAAATAAACCTCTTTAAACCGAAACATTATGAATACGCCCGTTGAGTCGTAAAACGTTCCCGGCACTATAAACTCGTATCGGTGCCCAAGTAATTACCATTTAAATTGTACCCATTCAGCTACCACTTGACACTTGACAAATGTTATGGCGATAGACCGTTGGCTGACAGCGTTTTAAGAATTTTTATATTCTCATATCCACATCTTAAGCGTGTGTTGGCTTCCCTTTACTTGCGTTTACAAACTTATTTTTGTTTAAACTTTTATGTATAACAACTGTGTTGTGCGAGCAAAAAGGATCAAAATTCAATGAGCTTTTATTTACTAGTGGAATTGGAAATTTTGTAATGGCGGAAGGAAAAGTATTACGATTTGCGTTTGGTGATTTTTATTGCCAAACGTATGATGTTTGTAATAAAGTTGATTTTCAGCTGCTTTTTACTTTACGATATGCTTCATTAAATATGTATCTTGTAAAGTTACACAGCCGATGTTAAGTCGTAAAAAGTCCCCGATAATCGTATTTATAAGACATACTTTAATTTCCATTTGATTGGGTGTAATTTTTTGTTATTGTAGAACAGAAAAAACGTGTTGACATTTTTATTGTAATGAATTTGTTTTGTGATGTTATGTTTTCAAACGATTACAATGTGGCATAAAATTGTAAGTGGACATGTTTATGTACGTAATAAGCATGCCTCTTGATGTCATTTCAAATATTTTAATACTTATTTGTATTGAACTGCCTCGGTGGCGTGGTGGTATTTCTGTACGACTACGGTTCTGAGGTCTCGGGTTCGATCCCCGGGTCGGGCAAAGTGATATTGGATTTTTCCATATCAGCCCAGAGTCTGGAATTTGTGCCCGATATGGCGATAGGCTCGCCCCCTATCACATCTGGGACGGAACTAAGCTCGGCGAAATGTGGGTGTTCTAGTTCGCTAGTACGCCTCTGCCTACCCCTTCGGGGATACAGGCGTGAGCTTATGTTATGTTATTTGTATTGAAGTTTTTAAACTAAATTATTTTCGGTTGATTCGCGCTTGTCTAAGTTTTGTGTTAACTATTTAGTATATTTATAGCAAAGACTGGTAGACGAGCAAGTGGGTCATCTGATGGTAAGTGGTCTCCTCCACTGGATGGTACTTTAAAGGAAGGGGATAGATTAGGATAGAAAGGGGGGTTTGGGCCAACTAAAATCTCACTTTTCGAACGAAAAGCAACAGCGAGCTGCCACTTTACATAAGTTTTCTGAGTAAAGCCAGCACAGCCAATTTGTGCTTATTGTCTATAATATACTAGCTCTACTACAAGTAAAACAGTTATGCAAATTTTATTAAAATATATATTCTGAGAACTCTTTGTCTTGCATATGCTGACTTTCAGTGACTCATCTACGTGAGTCATATTTCAGAACCAGCCATTGTGTTTTATCACTTTTTCTTTGATAATGAATGTTACTTTTATGATTTATCACAGTCTAGTGTTTTCTAGAAGTTTTGCCCACGTGTTTTCATTATTTCGCCATAAAAATTTGAATTCCAATGTGCAATTTAGATATTTCTTCCGTATCCTCTCTCACTATTTTCACCGTGCCCAACAGGGTCCATAATTATGTTCTGTAATTAGTTTTTAACACCATTGTAAATAATTATGGAGAGCAATAAAATTTAATTGAATTGAATTTTATACAACATAAAAAACTGCAAGATTGCCTCGGTGGTGTAATTGTGTTTCGGTACGACTACTGTCCTGAGGTCTCGGGTTCGATCCCCGAGTCGGGCAAAGTGATATTGGTTTTTTCTATATCAACCTGGAGTCTGGAATTTGTGCCCGATATAGCGATAGGCTCGTCTCCTATCACATCTGGGACGGAACTAAGCTCGGCGAAATGTGGGTGACCTAGTTAGTTAGTGCGCCTCTGCCTACCCCTTTGGGGATACAGGCGTGGCTTATGTTAGAACATAAAAAGGGGTTTCCTAAGAGGGGGTAGACGTCAGGTGGTCAACCGATCGTAAAAACTAAGCCGAATTATCTCTGCAACAATTTAAGAAGTTTGTTACGCAAACCACATTGGATTGAGATAAGGACAGATGGAAAAAATGCACCATAAAAGAAATCTTTGTGCAAAACTTCAGCTTCCTGGATCCTAGGGTTTGAAGTTTTGAACTGGGCGTTGATGCGGCAGTGAGTGCCTGAGGACTTTTAAGCTATTGCATAGCTTCTATCGCGGGCCTGAGCGTGGAGATGGAATCCAGAAATTCCGTAACGAAAATAACCTAACACCACCCACTCCAACCGGCACAGCGGTGATACTTTTTAGTTTTGCCATCTATCGATGAATAGCAGAACTTTTAATGACTTTTTGAAATATCACGCTTGTCTCTTTAGTTCAGCAACTCGCCTCTAGGTGGCATTGGTTGTATCGGCGTTACTGCGCATGCGTAATCCCCCTCTTCGCCCCGTAATCTGGTGACTCATGCCTGCTTAGAGTTTCGGCGTTAGGGCACCTCCTCTTTGTATTTACTTCATGGTACGACTCTACGAAACTCGCACGAATCAAGACGAGCTGCTCCGAAATCAGACGAATACGTAATCAGCTGTTTGTGAGAAAGTATATAGGTGTATTGATTTTGGTTGCTATGCAAGCTTTACCGCGGCAGTCCCCGAGTGCCACACGTCTTTTTTTAATACAATTTATAGACTATCTTACTGGATGTAATAAAAATCAGTAGCCGCTTTTATAATAAATAAATAAATACACCCAGCAGTCACACACCTAGTCCTGACCCCACACTAGGTATAACCTGTATCGTGGGTACCAGAAACTATGAGAGACTTTCGGTCTCACAACACCCAGACTTGAAACAAATATCTGTGGGTCACACTAACATTTGTCTCAATGCGGGAATCGAATCCGCGGCCTTTCGCTTCACAGCCGGGTACTCGCCCACTGCGCCACGAAGGCTGTCAGGAAGGCTTTTAAAAGGACCTTCCTTGCTCTAGCAGTAGCGTATATGGGCTGTGAATCGGGAGGTCCTAGGTTCCATTCCCAGGTCGGGCTAAGCGAATTTTCTAATTTAATTTGTCCAAGACTGGATCCCTCAGAAGGGGTTGACGTCAGACAGTCAGTCGTAAAAACTAAGCCAAATCCTTTCTGCAACATACTTGAAAAGGGTGTTGCGCCGACCCCACATTAAGGTGGGATAAAGGTAGAAAGGTAAATAAAGGTATAAAGGTCGATCTGGAAATCTTTGGGGGAGGCCTATGTTCAGCAGTGGACGTCCTATGGCTGATGATGATGATGATGATGAAAGGTAGAAAGAAATACTATCTTACCGGATGTAATAAAAAGCAGAAGTCAATTTAAAAACCCAAATGCCAAGCATTATAAGAGTCGTAAAGTCGATAAAGCTAAACGATTCTACTACAGAGGTAAACGATATCCGAGGAACAAAGGTTACGGGGTTAAACAAAACAGACGTGAATAGGTGTGCTCTGTCGACAGACCATAACGTACCACAGTTTATGGCCAAGTAGCCACAGACAATCGATAACATCTCGATTACAACCCATTTGAGAAGTGTCAAAATTTTATTTCTGAACATTCAGATTCCGATGCTAATACGCGTCCAATTTAAATTTAATAAATATTTAGATGCGATGATAGTGATAGAAATTAACCGTTTCCTTTTTGTTGATTTGAATAGAAATGTTTTTTATACTAGCTACTTGTTATAAGACGTGGTTCTAAACAAAATGTTAATAAGTGGATTATTACAAGGAAATTAAATAAGACCAGACAGACAAAATCGGCTATTTTGTTGGTACAAAACTAAACTAAATTTAATACTAAAAGCGAATTTCGTTAATTAAGTTTGGTTGTAACTCAAAGTTAGCATATTTGTACCAATGACTACAATTTATCATTCTTCTATTTGTCTTATTCTTTAAAGCGTAAAAGATCCTCTAAGTTTTTAAGGACTAAGGACAGACCGCCTTCGGAAGCATCCAGTCTCTTACAAACCGTGATAAAATTAACGAGTTGCTTGACCTGAGATTCGAACCCAAGACCTCCAGGTCCACTGTAAAGAAGGCGACAATGTAATTTACAATTACTAAACTAACTAAAGTATAGGTCAGTAACCGATGAGAATACATGAAAGGAGATGAAGCGAAAGTAGTACGTCAGAAACGGAAGAAGTGGAAACCCAAAATCTGCCTTCATAGGAGTGATATTATGTAATCAGTTACAACAGAAAAGCTTCTGATAACATAACATAAGCTCACGCCAGTATCCCCGAAGGGGTAGGCAGAGGCGCACTAGCGAACTAGAACACCCACATTTCGCCGAGCTTAGTTGCGTCCCAAATGTGATAGGGGGCGAGCCTATCGCCATATCGGGCACAAATTCCAGACTCCGGGCTGATATGGAAAAATCCAATATCACTTTGCCCGACCCGGGGACCGAACCCGAGACCTCAGAACCGTAGTCGTACCGAAATACCACCACCACTGATATCATCCATCTTTTCATTCTCTAATTACCCAACATTTACTTACCTCTATATCCATTAGTTATTCAGTCAGGAGGTATACTTCGTGTAATATGGGAGAGGTCGGTGGTCGGCGAGCGTTATCGATCAAATTATACGGCAACGATGTTATCGCACTCAATTCTCTCATCGTTAAAAAGCCTGTGGGTGCTATACGAGTTTTGTCGCGTAACTCGACACCTCTAGTTAGGTATGGGCTGTACCGAGCACGTGATGCTTAAATGTGCATTAAAATATTTCTTTTTTTTAGCAGAGATAGGCCAAAGAGCAGTTGCTGTTACTTTATAGTAATTCCCTATAGACATCACAGACAAAAATAATCATGGGTGCGTTAGAGACCTAAAAGGAGTGGGATAGGGAAAGGGAGGGGGAATTGGGCCACCAAAAGTAACGCTACAGCGAGCTGCCACTACATGCTGGTTTTCTGCGATACAGTGGTATCCAACCGGTTGAGCTGGCCCATTCGCGCTGTAGACGTTACTCTACATATGACTCTACCACTCAATACTTCGAAAAAGTCTTTATAACAAATGGTCTAGTCGTTTTATAAGTGGTGCAATTGGTTTATACGATAGTTAAGTTTTTGTGGTTTTGTCGTCTCCTTGGTCTTGGTCCCAGGTCGGAGAATCTCTGGATCTCAGGATCTCCCACAGTGGATTGTCGTCAAGCGGGCAGCTGATCGTAAAAACTGCCCCAAATGCTTTTTGAAGTTCAACCTCAACTTTTCAAATTGCTTGAAAAAGAAGTATATTACAACGACCCCGTGTTGATATGAAAGAGAGATTAGATACAAACATAAATTACTAATAAAAAATCAGGATTTCTCATTTAATGTGGCTATCCCATCCGAGATGTAGAATAGATTAGGAGTCGAAAGAACCTCAATAAATAATATCTGTGTTGTTCAAACTAATCAGATTCCCGTGTGGTATCGCAGTAGTCAGTCAATCATTGTCAGAAACGCGTATTTAAACTATACCCCCGGATTTCGACGGAGTATCAAAGATTATTACTTGTGGATGATCTGAATATGAATATAGGTAATATCTAAAATCTTTTAAAGGGTCTTTTTGTCGTCAAGCAAAAAACCGTTCGTTAAAATTGCATGAAAATGCATTGAATGATTGAATAACGAGACTCAATCCAAGACCCGTTCACAGCGCGTTGCTACAAGAACAAGAAAGTGCTTGATAAAATTGGCATTATGTCCATACACTATACCTACAATATACTCTGTAGGGTCTATAAATATACTGTGTAGGTATATGAATTTATATTCGAAATAACTATAGTCACAAGTTTAAAAACTTAACAGATCGACTTCAAATCCAATCATGAATGAATCAAATATATGGGACCATCCTCGAAATATCCTCTATCGAATACAAAAAGAATTCTGAAAATCGGTCCACATTTGGCGGAGATATCACGTAATATACATAAAAAAGTACCTTTTTGGCAGTCGCTCGACAATTCCTCAAAGGCTGACTGTACCCCAGGCCTAACCTGCTGAGTTGACACCCAACAAACGAGCGTCGATAGTAATCGTGCCAGTGGGGGTGTAAATATCGACGCGATCGTGTCGATACCACCACCGACCGTTTATATGTGTTTTATGTGCGGCCGGCATCCTGATAGCGAGCCGATTTATTGTCAGTCGCAGTCGCGGCTGCGTTACGCAGCTACTTGAGATGTCTTACGCACAGATTATCACGCAGATGGCACTCATTTGGGCACTTTAGAATTTTCTTTTTTGTCTGTTCTTATCCCACTTCTGATGTCGGTGTAGCACAATTTTTAAGCATGTTGCGAATCGGCGATCTCTTACCAATAGGAGAACCAACTTGTCAATCTGCTAGAATATTATCACCCAGTTTCCTACGAAAGGAAGTAACTTCAATCAAACTCGATACAATTTGACTTTGAATTTGAAGAAACAATTATATATGTTTTCTTTTTTATTTTACCATAGGTTGTATGTTACACAAGTGTCGAAGGTTCGAGATTGACCTCAAAATGGAGCATACATCTCTGACGTTATGTTAAGTGTGTTTTCTTTGTGAATTGATGCTTGCTATAACGGCGAAGGAAAACATTGCGAGGAAATCTGCATACCCGAGAATTTCTCCACAAGAATTTCGAAAGTTTTTGAAGTCTACCAACCCGCATTAGGGCAGCTTGGTAGATTAAGACCTAACCCCTCTCATTGGTAGAGAAGGCTCGTGCCCAGTAGTGGGTTGTATGTTAATTTACAAATTCAATCAGAGACATAGTTCCAACTATTCTGCCTATTATTCATTTCACATCTCCGCCACATAATCTTTGGCCGGGCGTTAGTTTGAAAAATCCCCGCGTAGAATGGAAATAGAAGCGTGATGTACGATCAACTGATGTACATAAACACAATTTCAACGCTAGATTTATTAACCACTACATATAGTGTACTTTAGTGAATGAAAACATTGTTACCGCCCGTCCGACCGGCCGAGCCGAGTTACGACCGATCATAAAACAAAATGTTTATCGGCGCAAGAGAAACGCATAGGAAACGTATATTACGTAAAAATAATGCTTTATGGCTTCTTTATGTTTTTTAATAACGAGATCGTTGCTGTGTTTATCGTTTGGGTTCTGTATATCGTTTTCGAGTTTGTTAACGTTTCCGGATTAGCAGTGAATTGTGTTAGAGGATTAGACGCTGATGTTAATATTTCACAGAGATATATTATGATATTATTTCTTAGAGAGATAAATTGTTGTGTTTTGCTATGTTTAACATAACATAACATAACATAAACTCACGCCTGTATCCCCGAAGGGGTAGGCAGAGGCGCACTAGCGAACTAGAATATCCACATTTCGCCGAGCTTAGTTTCGTCCCAGATGTGATAGGGGGCGAGCCTATCGCCATATCGGGCACAAATTCCAGACTCCGGACTGATATGGAAAAATCCAATATCACTTTGCCCGACCCGGGGATCGAACCCGAGACCTCAGAACCGTAGTCGTACCGAAATACCACCACGCCACCGAGGCAGGCAGAGTGCTATGTTTAAGATACTATGTATTAGTATGAATGTCCTTTACATACACAAAATTAACTTGTTCTTTGTTTTTGAACCTACTTCGAATGGAGAAGGTTCTGAATTCGTCGGTGTTTTTATGTATTTTACGCGATATATGTGGCATTTGTAGACCGCTGACCGATTTTCAAGATTCTTTTTGTATTCGATAGAGCTCACTCTAAGTGTGCTCCCTTATTAAATTTTGGTAAGACGTGATGGGGAATTGAAGTCGGTTTTTATGTTTAAATTTTTTTTATTATTATGGAAAGAGTGAAAGCTCCGATATAGTTCGGCAGATTGGCGAATTGACATTCTGGGTCACTAGTTATTATTTTATAGCAGAGACTGACAAGCGAGCAGATGAGTCACCTGATGGATCTCCACCGCCCATAGACACCCAAAAAGAATCATGAGTGCGTTTCCAACCAAAAAGGAAAGAATGGATGGGGAGGGAAAAGGGATTGGG
This sequence comes from Clanis bilineata, assembly GCA_036417725.1. NCBI lineage: Eukaryota > Metazoa > Arthropoda > Insecta > Lepidoptera > Sphingidae > Clanis > Clanis bilineata. The sequence continues at coordinate 1,326,593 of CM071145.1, read as the reverse complement.
AAAGGGAGGTAGGGAAAGTTCGCCCCTGCCGACCTTTTTGTCGATACGGGCGTGAGTCTTGAGTGTAAATTGATCAAAAATTTAATTATATTTTAGGTTACGGAACCCTAAGAATGAAAATGAATTATGAAACTTTCTTATAGAAACGCTTTTGCAATAAAATTTAGTTTTTTATTTTGTAACATTTTATTTATTTGGTTTATTATAAATTAAATGATTTTATGTCGACACAATTCATACTCTTTATTCTGGGTCCGTCATTATTAAACAAAAACCTAAAGTAAGAATTTCTCATGGAACTAAGAAAACAACAATGCTTGTTATTCAAAGAGCCTCAATTAGCATTAGTTGCTGTAAACATCAATATATTATACCCTAGATGCACAGTTCTTTGCAAATATCCTCCTAAAAAGTGGTCTCAGAATTAAAACAAAGAAAACGATCACAAGTTGTAATTAAATCAACACAAATATTACCCTAAGCACGTGTTATAAAGTAGGTTTTTAAACGAAATAAGCAAGCGTTCTTTAATTTGAATTTTGATATTTAGAATTCTATCGACGTCCGACTGTAGGCAAAACGAGTGCTTAAGCACTTCTTTGCTGTCCAATTTTCCGAGCGTCAACTGTGCATCTAGGTAAATAATATATCGATGGCTGTAAATGATAATTTACTCATATTCCTATGAGTATATATTTTTTGAAAGCAGTGACTGGCAAACGACCAGGTAACCCACCTGCTGGTAAGTGATCACCACCTCTCATAGAACCCTAAGACACAAATGTATCATGGGTGCATTGACAGTCGAAAAGGAAGGGAAAAGGATTGTAAAAGGAAGGGGGGAATTGGGCTACCGGAAATCTCTCATCGAGCTTTTTTCTGTCCCAGATGTTATAGGCTCTATCGCCATATCAGGCACAAATTCCCGACTCCGGCCTTTTCTTCACTACTTTTTCTTTTTATTCTTCACTTACAGGCTTTTGTATCATAAAGTGATCATATTATCTTTGTCATTTATATTATCCATGTTCAATAAAAAAATATCAATAGTTTGGCTCTGACATTTGTCTATATGACAATAAGTAGGTAAACGGACTTGCACATCTGCGTGCATTTTAATACGCTTTGACACCGGGCTGTTTGTTTATCACGATATTTATAGCCATACGTAGCTTACTGACGTTAGGCTTTAATAAATACCTTTGTTTTATTGCCGCCGCATTGGTCTTGTGGTACGTATTAAGACTGAGAACCGTGAGGTCCTGCATTTGAATCCAATGTCAGCGAACCACAATTTGTGTAGAGTTGTTTTTATGCATACGATTTACCAGTGATTCTGCGCTATAGCAAGCAGTGAAGTGTCAGTCAGTGCTTTGTTATTCAAAGTGATGGTCTACATAATGATTTCTTAGGTTTACGCGAACGTTATACATTGAAATAAAACTATTTTTACGGATTCTATCACGATTTGGTTTTAATTTTTATGCCCGACGTTTCGAAAGCTTTGCAGCCTTCGTGGTTACGGGTCGGTCGGTCGTGATAGAATCCGTAAAAATAGTTTTATCTCAACAAAGTGATGGTGTTGTTACTTACGCTTCATAGGTAGTACTTCGTCATCATCATCAGGCCCAGGACGTCCACTGCTGGACATAGACCTCCCCCAAAGATTTCTAGATCGACCTTTTGGAAGCGGCCTGTAATTTATGTATGCTCTACTTTATAGCCTATACTTATGACTGCCTCGGTGGCGTGGTGGTATTTCGGTACGACTACGGTTCTGAGGTCTCGGGTTCGATTCCCGGGTCGGGTAAAGTGATATTGGATTTTTCTATATCAGCCCGGAGTCTGGAATTTGTGCCCGATATGGCGATAGGCCTATCACATCACCCCCTATCACATCTGGAACGAAACTAAGCTCGGCGAAATGTGGATGTTCTAGTTCGCTAGTGCGCCTCTGCCTACTCCTTCGGGGATACAGGCGTGAGCTTATGTATGTGTATGTGTATTTTATAGTCGGGAAATATACACCTAAATATACACTAATATACAACTCTCTCTACCCCTTAAAAGAATACAGGCGTAGTTATACGTAGTTCTAAATCTCAAGGCACTAAACTCTAACACCGGAAAAGAGACACAAAACTCGCGACACTTCCTTAGCCTCCCTTATCTCCTAAGGGTTGTTTACACCCTCGACATCCTGTCCCACCTCCCTGTAAAAAGTAAATGCTTTTGTTAACTTCTTTTTTGTGGAAAGGGTTGGCGTCTATTGAGTGAATCCTCCAACAAGGTCATTGCGACCTGTTGTAATTTTCTTTTCTGTTAGGAAAATAGATTTTCATATTCTATTTTTGAGCAGGAAAATTAATAGGTTCTTCGAGTTTTTGGTATTAAGGCTATAGTTTAATCTTAATTAACATAATCATTTGAAAACAATATATAGTTTAATATGCTAACATAACATAACATAAGCTCACGCCTGTATCCCCAAAGGGGTAGGCAGAGGCGCACTAGCGAACTAGAACACTCACATTTCGCCGAGCTTAGTTAAATATGCTTAGTAGTTTAGTATGCTATATCGTTTAAAATGTTGTTAAAAGTCGCCTCCTTGGTCTAGTGGGATCATATATGGCCTGTGGACCAGGTCCTGGGTTCGATTCCCAGGTCGGGCAAAGCGAAGTTTCTAATTTAATTTAATTTGGATTCCTCAGAGAGGGTTAACGTCAGGCAGGCCTTAAAAATAATAATCCTTTCTGCAACATGCTTGAAAAAGTGTGTTGCGCCGACCACACATTAAGGTGGGATAGGGGCAGGTAGAAAGAAAGACTACGTTTACCATCAAGCATAAAATAAAAATAAATATAAGTATAACTATTTTTCAATTTACAAACAAATATATCAAGAAATAGTCTATAAAAAACCACGTCCCAGATCTTGCGACCTCAATTCCTAACGTCCGGGATATATGAACGTTCAATCAACACGTCGGGCTGTTTGTCATCTTGTCTGTCTGTATAAAACGTCTTCATAATGGATTGCGTTTGTACGCCGCCCGCACTCAAAATTTTTTCCTCGTTTCTTGTTTAACTTGCCGGTCTTTAATGAACTGTGTTTATTTTGGACGCGAAAACAAAGTGTGCAGTGAAGGGTTTGTTGGAAGCAGACTTGCGATTTTGTCGTATTGGTCTAGTGACGGCATGTATGGGCTGTGGACCGGGAGGTCCTGGGTTCGATTCCCAGGTCGGGCAAATCAAACTTTCTAATTAAATTATATTAGTGAAACAACGTCCCACATGTGTGGGACGATGTTCCATCCAGTCTGGGACTGGATCCCTCAGAGGGGTTGACGTCAGGCAGGCGGCCGGTCGTAAAAACTAAGCCAAATCCTCCCTGCAACATGTTTGAAAACGTGTGTGGTCAGCCCCCACATTAAGGTGGGATAAGGGCAGGTAGAAAGAAAGAAAGGTCTAGTGGCAGCGTATATGGGCTGTGGATTGAGAGGTATTGGGTTCGGTTCTCAGATCGTAAAAAGCGCCTTTTCTAACGATTTCGACGGTGAAAAGACAAGTAGTCGGTTGTAAAAACTGAGCCAAGTCTTTCCTGCAACATGCCTAAAATATTTCCGCCAACCCCTCATTGGACTGAGATTGAAAGAAAGAAAGAGGGAAAGAGAGTAAAGGATAGAAAGTAATTAGAAAACGCGCTAAGCTCAGTCGTGCGACAATTTCTGTGTACATTGCATCGTCATAATTATTATTATCTATGTTTGTTGTTTTTAAACACCTTTTAGTTATGTCAATTACCAAGGGACAGTTGATTTATAGTTTTAATTATTTCATAAATGATTCTAACAGACTAGTGATTTATATTGATCTGTTTAAATTTAAATGTAAAGATAATTGAATAACCGAAAGTAAACGTTCTTTATGTAGGTAATATAAAAAATATTAAGTGAGATTTATTGCATTAATAATTTAAATAAAATTGACTGTGGCGAATAAATATGTTTCGAAGTATGAACGCGTAAAAATGGGCTGTTATGACGAGTTTTTCGTATATACGGGTTATTTTGGTTTTGTGTAACACAAACCGGCAAATCACTTGAATCTTGATACATATACGACACCAAAAGAATCATGGGTACGTAACCTTAAAAGAAAGGAACACATATTGGGAAGGGAAATTTGTCAATTTACAGAGTCCCTCATGAAGTACAACCTCAGAGGCATACATCAAGCGCCAAAACACAAATTTTACAGGAGAGGCGAAAATGTGCGCCGCAAATGTATGAAGCCAGTATTGGTCAATTTAATTAAAGGTACAGAAATTATTTATTTATGTATTTAATATTTTATGTTATATACAATGGTATACATAATATAATGATAAAGATCTGGTTTTTGCACATCTATTGATGTACTTTTCCTTTGCCACGACTTTTTAGAAAAAAGTCGCAAGTCCGCACCAAACACTAATATAGTCGTGAAACACGTCAATACAAAAACAAGCAATGACTCGTAACCCTCGAATATCGAAGTGGGTCCGAAGTACCCGATGACCCCAAACTTGTACCAATAACTTAAACATACTCGAGCGGCGGCAACCAAAATAAAATAAAACTGAATAAAAGAATAAAAGTGAATAAAAGGAATAAAACGCGTCGCGTCAGTGTTTGAGTAGCGAGCGACGATTCGAGTTGACAACGCGTGCACGGCAGCGGGATTACTGACGGTTGGCAGTAGGGTTGGCACGGCGTGATTTATTAACGCCCGGTTCCATCGATATATTATTTACATAGATGCACAGTTGATGTTCGGAAAATGGGACAGCAAAGGAGTGCTTAAGCACTTCTTTTCCCTACAATCGGACGCCAACAGAATTCTAAATTTCAAAATTCAAATTTAAGAACGCTTGATAATTTCGTTTAAAAAGCTACTTTATAACACGTGCATATTGTGTTGTTATATTTGTGTTGATTTAATTAGAACTTGTGATCTTGTTCTTTGTTTTATTCATGAGACCACTTTTTAGGAGGATTTTTGCAAAGAACTGTGCATCTAGGGTATATAATATTGATGCCCGGTTCCAATGATCAATCTCGGTTCGAATATGCATATAGATTACAAAAATTAGCCAATAAGAACACAGTTTGAACATGACTCTGTCAAATGACTTAATTTGATTGGTTCATAATCGCGATTTATCTGCACTAAATTGAAATAGTTTATTGTAACCGGCTGTTAAATTGTATTAGTTACTTTTGAGTGATGGAACCACGCTGTAGACAGTTACGTGTACAGCACAAATGGGCCGGTATGCCTGGTTTAATACCACTGTCTCAGAGAAAACAGACGTCAAGTGGTAGCTCGCTGTCGTTTTTCATTCGGTTACTGAGATTTCCGGTGGCCCAAGTTCCCCTCCCTGTTCCAATTCCTATTTCCCTCCTTTTAGGTTGGCAACGCACCCATGATTATTTTTGTGTCTTGGTTCTTGGGTGTCAAGTGACCTATCTGCGCGTTTGCCAGTTTCTGCTGTAAAAAAAAGTACCTAATACGGATTAGTAGATTTTACATACTTTTGAATTGAAATTATTAATGTACACTTCGCAACAAGAACCATTTATACAAACCTATATGATCCTGATGACTAATAAACTAATGAGTCAGTAGTTACTCTTTTTCTAATCTGCGCTAAACATAGTCACCACCGTACATAGATAAATAAATAGGTCCTTCTTTTTCACGTCGGTTAATTTACAACCGGCAGTGGCAGCCCTGCCGACGCGGCGAGCGGTCGCTAATCACTCTTCCACTCAACCGTGCGATGCTTATCTGCTCGTTGGCCGCACGGTCGCACCGCACGTATCAACTCCTCACTCCGACTGCACCCGCGCCGCCGTTGTACTGTAGCTGAACCAGGAGTTTGTTGCACGTTGAAATAAAACTATTTTTAGGGATTCTATCACGATTTGGTTTTAATTTTCACGGTCACGGGTTGGACTGAGACTGACCACGAAGACTGCAAAGTCGGGAATAAAAATTAAAATCAAATCGTGATAGAATCCGTAAACATAGTTTCATTTCAATGAATAGCATTCGCGTAAACTTAAGAAATCAGTTTGTTGCACGTATTGCGCGAGCGAGGACGTAAAATATTTGTATGGAAAACGTCAACGACTGCCTCGGTGGCGTGGTGGTATTTCGGTACGACTACAGTTCTGAGGTCTCGGGTTTGATCCCCGGGTCGGGCAAAGTGATATTGGATTTTTCTTTATCAGCCCGGAGTCTGGAATTTGTGCCTGATATGGCGATAGGCTCGCCCCCTATCACATCTGGGACGGAACCAAGCTCAGCGAAATGTGGGTGTTCTAGTTCACTAGTGCGCCTCTGCCTACCCCTTCGGGGATACAGGCGTGAGCTTATATTATGTTATGTATGTAAAACGTCAGTTCCCCGCGTTACCGCTAGAGGCGTTCGGGTGTTTCTCATACGAATATTTTACGGAGTCGCTAGCGAGTAATTGGCCTACTATTCCGACAGAATGCTCGGTTGTATTCTGTATGATAATCTCAACGGGTTAACGTCGCACTCCGGCCGGGCCTTGGTCAACCTCTAATTTATATTTTAATACTAAATTTGAACTTTATTAACCTCTAGAAGTCCAGATATAGTGACAACATTGCTATTATCTAATACGAGCTTTTTTTGACACGTTCTCGTTTCTCGATTATGGTTTTTTCCGCATAGTTTTTTAGTTCGTTGATGTTACCGCAGCTGGCGCTGGTAGTTAGATGTAGGAAGAAATCAAAACTATCGTCGTTATCGATAACAAGAACTGAAAAAAAAACTCTTACTGAAGTTCTGTTGTAGGTGGTACTAATAATTTGGGTATATAAACGGCTTGGACGTCCACCTATGAAATGGACAGATGATCTGTACCCTTAGTACGAGTTTTCTCGATTCTCGAAATCGACGATAGTTTACAGTTTCTCCATACATTTTTTAGTTCTTAGTAGTTTCCGCAAAGCGGCGCTGCTAGTCAAATGTATGGACAAAACGCAAACTATCGTCGATTTCGAGAATCGAGAACTGTCAAAATAAAATCATATTAGGGGTACTGATAAAGGTCGCAGGAAGTTGCTGGATGCAGGCCCCTTGCAATAGGTAGAATCTCGAAATCTCTTGGGGGGAGCTATGTCCAGCAGTGGACGTCCTGTGATTGATGATGATGATGATAAACGGCTTGAGCGAGTTATATTGTCTCATAGAAATCTGACGATGTGGGAGCTGACTATAGCGTTTTGGACGATGAGTGAGATTTCCGGTGGACCAAATTCCCTTCCCAATTTCAGTTTCCTTCTTTTAATGCCCTTAAATCCCATGATACCTACTTTTGGTATGGTGGGTGTCCATGAGCCGTGATTACTTACCGTCATATAATATATCCACTAGTTATTCAGCCCCTTGTCGCCTCTTTGGTCTAGTGGCAGCATATATGAGCTGTGAACCGGGAGGTCCTGGGTTCGATTCCCAGATCGGGAAAAGATAATTATCTAATTTCATTTTCCCGGGACTGGATCCCTCAGAGAGGGTTGACGTCAGGCAGGCAGCCGGTAAAACTAAGCCAAATCCTTTCTGCATCATGCTTCAAAAAGTATGTTGCGCCGACCCCCCATTAAGGCGGGATAAGGGCAGGTAGAAAGAAAGCTATTCAGCCCCTACTTAAAATATGATTGCCTCGATGGTGTAGTGGCTCTAGACACAAAAAGAACCATGGACGCGTTGCCAACCTAAAAGGAGGAAATGGAAGGGTCGGGAAAAGGGATTGGGAAAGGGAGGGGGGGAAATAGGCCACCTGAAATCTCGTTCATCGTGCAAGCTGCCGCTTTACGTCGGTTTTCTGTGAGACAGTGGTACCAAACCGGTTGAGCTGGCCCATTCGTGTAGACGTATCTACAGCGTGGCTCTACCACCCACCACCACTCTACCACTCTAAAAAAGTAGCATAATATAACATAAGCTCACGCCTGTATTCCCGAAGGGGTAGGCAGAGGCGCACTAGCCAACTAGTACACCCACATTTCGCCGAGCTTAGTTCCGTTCCATATAGGGGGCGAGCCTATCGCCATATCGGGCACAAATTCCAGACTCCGGATTGATATGGAAACATCCAATATCACTTTGCCTGACCCGGGGATCGAACCCGAGACCTCAGAACCGTAGTCGTACCGAAATACAACCACGCCACCGATGTATATAAAAAAAAGGTAGACACGGCCTTATAATCCATCAGCTCATTATCTCCACAAAAGGTGGTAAGACTTCACACGTCACGTCCATCAGGGCGGTCACATTGATGTGACAGCGTTATCTGGTGGCCAGTAAGCCGCAGTCACGCGCCACTACCGGAGCGGATAATTTGTCGCGACTATCTCGGATCTGTGCGTTGACCCTGCCTTAACACGCCGCGCCACTTTGATGATTGATAATGAGGTTTTTAAGGTTGGTGGTAACTGGTGGTAACCACTCACCATCATATTGTCACACTAATATTATAAAGGCAAAAGTTTGTGTGTTTGAAAAGAAAGAGTAAAAGAAAGAAAATCGGTTTATTCCACATATAATAAACAGAAATACCTTAAAATAACAATATTAGAAAATACACTGATATAAATATTACATTTTTTTGCATTAATAATAATAATAATTTGAATATATTTACCCAAATTGCTCTATTAGAAGTTTTATTTTAATTTAATTTTCAGTTTAATGCTTACGGAATGATAATAATTAAGGAAAACATTTATAATTTACATATCCAACGTTTTATTATACATAAATGTGATAATTTTACAATATTATCTTTTTAATATCATTTTTATTGCATTATTCAAGTGCATTATATCCATTTTAAGAAACCCCACATCCTTATTTAAATAAATAAACATAAAACTGATTAAACAAGAAAAATATAAACACTTTTATAAGGTAATTAAGTCCTCAGCGCAGATGATTTTCAAGCGTCATAAAACAAAGTTTTAACGCTCGTTTTTAGCTGTTTTTTAGCCGCAGCACGGCGGGTGTGGCGACGCGGCGACATCAAAGCGGCGGCTCCTTTGAGGTGCGCGTTTGTGCGCCACCGCGACGCGGGTGAGTGGTGACACGTACCAGCCGCTAGTCACTACACTCATGGTAGTCGGTAGATGTGTTTAGCTCCATTTTGTTTGAGTCTTGATGGCATTCTGATTGGAGAAATGAATACTCGAAACATAATTCTAAACTACAGTTAAAAATGCTCGTCTCTTTCGTAGACCAATAAAAAAAAATTATCTAGTCTAAATTATGTTTATATTCAAAAATATTTATTCCTACAAAAGAACTGGAACGCTCTGAATATATTGCTTATTTTATTTTTATTAATTTTATTTAAAAGTTTCTCACAACCTTGGATAACAATAACTAATTATTATAATATTTAAATAGAAGCTATTATAAATTATTCGCCAACAAAAGCCATAAAATTAGAATAATATAGCATTTTATAATTCTTACATGTTCGAAATACGAAAATTATACAGTTTTTAAAACGTTTATAATTTATTGAAATGAAAAATAAAATGATATATTGTTTATAATAAGTTTTGAACATAAGCCGAGCGCGGCACATAATTCATGTACTCTCAGCGTTGTATAAATATTAATTATGTTAATAAACGCAATAAATAACGGGTTGGTAATTAACTTTCGCGGAAACTCGCCGTACTGAGTTAAAGTCGTTTCAACATCTTATTAATTCAATAATCTGTGGCGATGTGTCATAAATTCGTGTCGTTGGCGGGTTGGCGGTAAGTTTAGGGTTGTGCCGTGTGCGGAATGTCCGGATGGCCGGGTGATGGATTGGCCGGCTGCGGAAAAGATAAAATAATTGATTTATATGTTCATCTTATTTGTGGTTTTTGTTAAAAATAAACCATTCCTCCTTGGGGCTTGAATTGCCTTGTATAGGCCTACTATGGGGACTGGTTAAAATGAAACACCGGACAACGATAATTCATATTGTAGCCATGATTTGCGATCCTAGTGAGTGTTGCAAACACAATAAAAAAGGTACAACAAAAAAAATATGTTGAATAATTCATCCTAATATTCGCTTTTATAGTTTTAAGCTTCAGGTAAACAGTAAAGAATGTTTTACATATTATACTGAATGTTTCACATTACCACCAGAAATGGTATTTATAGAAAATAAATAATATCAATACTTTTATTCAATAAAATATATAATGAAAATTATATAATAATATATTAAAGCTTAATTGAACAATGGGTAACTCTGGTGCATTAAGGCAAACGCATTCAACAGGTTATTTAATTTAAAATTGAAATGTATATTTAATTAAGACCTCTATATTTTCCGGTATCGCCGGATGATAGTTCCGAAAAGCCGGTCGCCAGCCCCTATTGTCTGATGTAAATGCCTTTGGTCAACCAAAGTTTACCTCAAGGTAAACTCGACTAATGACGGTCTGAGGCTAATTTAATTTTATTGCACACTATTTTCTAATAAATGCCGTCTTATTATGACATCTTCTGATGCCGTAAACTTATGGTTTAGTGGATAACGATTATCTGCCTCTGGACTTGGAGTGGCGATGACAGTTTGAATGTGGACTACTCGGTTCAATCTAGATTTAACAGAGATAGATGAGGTATGGAGATTAAAATTGCCTTGAAATAAAACTATTCTTACGGATTCTATCACGATTAGGTTTTAATTATTACTCCCGACGTTTCGAAGGGTTTGGAGTCTTCGTTGTCACGGGTCAGACTGTAAAATTGCCTCTAAATACAAATACTTACCTACATTTTGGTTATTTGGATATTCAGAAAATCATATATTAAGTGTTGGCGGCAACAGTCTACGCGATATAACATCTATTTTCGATCGACTTCCAAAAAGGAGGAGGTCCTCAATTCGTCTGTATTTTTTTATGTACTCGTATGTTCCCCGATATCTCCGCCAAATGTGGACCGATTTTCAAAATTATTTTTGTGTTTGATAGAGCTTATATAAATTCGGTCACGATCAGATAAATTTTGAAGTTGGTCTGTTAAGTTTTAAACTTGTGATAATTAAAGATCATTCATCATCTTTTTCTATCGTATATTTTATATTGTATTACCGAATTGGGGCAAATTTTTCCTGTCCAGAAGCCTGGTACTCCTAGAGCTGCCTCTGTAGCCTCTATTAGGTCTTTGTTTGTGCAGGTGGTAGGGCACAGCGGACAAACAAGCAGGTGCGACATGTGTCAATCATTTTCCCCAGGTGGTTAAATGCTGGGTCGTAAGACCGGCGAGCCCAACATAACCATCCCACTTTCCCCCGGAGTGGGTTGGTAGCGATAAATCGTTTTTCCCGCGTAAACAAAAAAAAAAAAACTGCGACATGTTCTGTTCAGGGGCACCACAGTCACATTCGAGCCCTGATGAATAACTCCACATCATCATATTAGTTTAGACTCACTAATATGTATATTCATAACAGGATCTTTTCGACCGACTTCAAAAAAGGAGGAGGTCCTCAATTAGTCTGTATGTTTTTTATGTATGTTACGCGATATCTCCGCCAAATGTCGACCGATTTTCAAAATTATTTTTGTGTTTGATAGAGCTTATGGTGGTCCCATATAAATTTGGTGACGATCAAATTTAAAGTCAGTCCGTTAAGTTTTTAAACTTGTGATTATTAATTTCTATTTCCCAGTACGTATTCGGCATATGCATGCTCAATGTTTCCCACTTACTAAAAATAGTTAAAAGAACAATATTAAATTCTGCATCAAAAATAGTTTTGTAAAATAACTGCCTCGGTGGCGTGGTGGTATTTCGGTACGACTACGATTCTGAGGTCTCTGGTTCGATCCCCGGGTCGGGCAAAGTGATATTGGATTTTTCCATTTCAGCCCGGAGTCTGGAATTTGTGCCCGATATGGCGATAGGCTCCCCCCTCTCACATCTGGGACGGAACAAAGTTCGGCGAAATGTGGGTGTTCTAGTTCACTAGTGCGCCTCTGCCTGCCCCTTCGGGGATACAGGCGTGAGCTTATGTTATGTTATGTAAAATAAAAAATACTTGTTAATCACAAATAAAATTTAATTTTTAAAGTCAAACGAAAACATTTTTTGTGAAAAAAATAATATGAAAAATTTTAAAATCACTCGATTTAATATTAAGCATGTGATATATTTTGCTAATAAAAGATGTCCTGATATAATAATTTTAAAGCTCTTAAATATATCGACAATCGAAAGGACAACTTACATTTAAAATTATTATAATAAGTATATTAAAGTATACCAATTATATGTTTTATTACTTTACTAATGATCTGTATTTTGAATAGTTAGGGTTCCGTAGCAAAAAGGCAAAACCATAATTTTTGTAGTCTAACTCAGACAGAAGAGCAAAATATGATCTATTTGATGGTAAGACGCCATCGCCCGTAGACATCGATAATGGTAGAGGGGCACAGTCAAATCGCTACCTTGGTTTCTAGGCATTGGAAAAGGTATGTATATGGAAATCTGACTTACCAAACTTTTCTACCTTGCTTGGCTTTCTTGAGTGGTAGAGCCTTGCTGTAGACAGTTACGCCTACAGCACGAATGGGCCGGTTCGACCCGTTTGATACCATCGTCTCACGGAAAACAGACGTGTAGTGGCATATCGCTGTTGCGTTTCGTTCGATGAGTGAGATTAAGGCCTAACCCTAATTCCTCCCACACTTTGCCAATCTCTATTTCCCTCTTTTTAGGTTGGTTGGGCGTTCTAGTTCACTAGTTCATCTCTGCCTACCCCTTCGGGGATACAAGCATGAGATTATGTTATATGTTAGGTTGGCAATGCGCTCATTATTCGTTTTGTATCTTGGGTGCTTATGGACGGTGGATATCATTTACCATCAGTTGCCTACCTACTCGTTTTCCAGTCTATGCAATAATACTAGATTCGCTTTGGTTTTCTGGGAAACACTGCAAAAATCCAGTCGAGTATGGCCATAGGCAATGCAGAACATGGCTTTACCACTTGCACTGTGACGTGGCTCGTTCATGCCTCATCTTAAGCTGGCTTTCTGAGGTTCCAACAGCATCGAGTAGCCTAGGGGGGTTACCACCACCTCTTATAGCAATATTATTATAATTTTACCAGTATCGATTCCCACACAAAACAAACGAAGAACGATTATAATAATACTGCTATGAGAGGTGGTAGTGATCCTGCATATGTCCAATGACCACTCAGGCGACGGATTGCATGTGCCACTTCTCATCATTGAGGGTTCGACGAAGAAGAACAGTGGTTTATCTTATATCTAGATGGTACTAATTATCGCAGTGCACATCTGTCATCGTTATACAATGTTTTGTGCTCCCTCTGATGTGAAATGTCACTCAACACAGTGAAACAAAACATTTTGTATTATGACAGGCGTATACAAAACTATTTATTAGCAAGGCAGACAATGACTGTCATACAATTCTGAAACCGAGCATTTGTCCTGATTTCGGCGAAATACATACAGTACTCGTAATACAGAGAAGAAGTAAATTTTACACAATTTATTGCCTACTTAAAAAGTGGTGTAGTGATATTAAATTTTAAATTCCCGGAGTCTGCAATTTTTCACATCTGGGACGGAAATAAGCTCGATGAAACGTGGTTGTTACTAGGATACAGACGTGAACATAAAAAAATATATATATTAAAACTCGAATTATAATATTAATGTTATTATATTATTCATCGTTTACGGAATTCAATTTCCATGATCCGACTCGCGCTTGACTGGTTCCTTGTTAATGAATGCGTGTCGGAATAAAATTTTATTACCATCATTTTGATAAATATGAAAATAAGTTTTGCACATTATGAGGCATTAAATACACATAAATGAATATTATCTTGAGTTTTATATATCTGGGTTTTTGTATATTTAATCTTTATAGGAAGCTTTATAAGTGGTATTAAATAAATAATACTTTTACGTTAATAAAAAAATACTTGTGATAATTGTTTATTTTGTATATGCTTAATTTTTTTTCTGCTTAGATTTGACAGCCTCCGTGGCGCAGTGGGCGCGTAGCCGGCTGTGAAACGAAAGGTTGTTGGATCCCCGCACCGATACAAATATTTGTATGGCCAACAGATATTTGTTTCGGGTCTGGGTGTTATGAGACCGAAAGACTTGTAGTTCCTGATACCCAAGATACAACTCAATTTCGATCCGGTATTTCTTAGTGTGGGGTCAGGACTATGTATGTGAATATTAGGTGTTATTTATTTATTGGTTTTGCGTCATTCTAAATTGTTATATGTATACAAAACTCCATTTCCTATATGTGTATTTTTGTTCTAAATAATATTTATAGTAGTACATAGTAGTAATGGTCGCCTCCTTGATCTAGAGGGAGCATATATGGGCTGTGGATCGGGAGGTCCTGGGTTCGATTCCCAGGTCAGGCAATGCAAGTGTTCTTATTAAATTGTCTGGGACTGGATCCCTCAGTGGGGGTTGACGTCAGGCAGGCAGCGGGACATAAAAACTAAACCAAATCCTTTCTGCAACATGCTTGAAAATGTGTTGCCCGGATCCCACATTAAGGTGGGATAAGGGCAAGTAGAAAGAAAAGTACATAGTAGTATGATGATATTAAACCGGGGGAGTTGAATGGAGATTGAAATTCGGAAAGAGCTCTGTCTCCGTCAAATCGTCTTTCATCTCCCTCTATGTAATCAAGTGGCTTACTTTCTCCACCAAATTAACAACGAATTGCACATCAACACCAGAATATTACCATCAAATATCCACCTGAGACTCAAAATTTATTGTTGTATTTTTAATTGCCCTCATACATTATTCAAATAGCTATATAGAGATAGTGACAGATCGTTAAATATTCACAAAATCATGTAACCGAGTTACATTATATTAAGTGAATATATGCTTAATTTATACAAGTGGAAATCTTATTTTCGTTCGATGATTTGAAACTGAAATGGAATCGTTAATCTGATTATTTGTATAATTAATTTGAATATCGCAATCTGTAAGAGCCAGCTCGCTGTTGCGTTTCGTTCGGGAGTAAGATGTCTGGTGGTCCAAATCCCTCTTCTCTTCCTAATTTCTATTCCTTTCCTTTTTAACGCCCTCGATTTTTTTTGTATTTTCTGTCCATATATCCACCATGGATATCACTTATTAGGTGACCCTCCTATTCGTTTGCCAATATTTGTTAAAAATACTCCGAATTCCATAGACTGCGTTCCACTGCTTGTCCACAATATACCAGCGCCTCATCTTCAGATATTTTGGGGACGTCATCCGGAGCCAAGATGAAAATTTTGGGAAACTCATATCTGCGCAAACCTAGAGGAGATCTTATCAAGAGGCAGATCTCCAATGAGATAGTCAGACCATCTAAAACAAAGCAGTTCTTATAAAGTAGAAGTGTTCCAAATGTCTACGGATCGCAAATTGAAGGTTCTAAGTGAAAACCAGTGTCGAGGGCTGTGACCTCGGATTTATACTGAATTTGGACCTTTTTTATGTCTTGACAAAACACCGTTTTTCAGAACTGTAATAATAAAATGTCTATACCTTATTTTTGTGTGAAGTTAGAAATAAATGTCTTTCTTTCTCTTTCTTTCTTTCAAATCGCAAAGAATGTAGAAGGCCAGATGAAACGGCTGGATGATGAAGGGTGCTGTGTGATCTCCATTTTCCGCAGCCAGCCGCATCAAAAGTGGATCTTCCTGGTGTCTCCGTTGGCTTCTCGGAACGACCTCGATGTTTTGAGGATATGACGAATGGTGCTGTAGGAACAATCTTAGAGTGAGGGAGTGAAAGAGAGAGAGACAGAGTATAAAAAATAACATTAAATCAGATACGTGCCAACAATCGCGTCCAGCTCGCATTTCATACCGTTTCAACACTAGTGAATGCACCGCGTCCGCGTGATGTATGGCGACGTACAGACAGATAAATTGCTCATAATTTATAGTAGTGGAAGCGGCAACGGTCCTAATTACCACCGAGTTGACTCACACTGAATTATGGACGGTGGTTGGTGAGAAAAATAAACTTGAGATCTTTCTGGCTTAATGACTGCGTCTGCGCCTTGATGACGACTTTACGTATCATTTATTGTAATGACTGTAATAAATACTGGCTCCTTGGTAGCAGCATATAGGAGGCTGTGAACTGAGAGGTACTGGGTTCGATTCTCAGTCAGATTTTCTTGGGACAGGATCCCATAAAGAGGGATTGTCGTCAGATAGGCAGTCGGTCGTAAGAACTAGGTCGAATCCGTTCTGCAATATAACATAAGCTCACGCCTTTATCTCCGAAGGGGTAGGCAGAGGCGCACTAGTGAACTAGAACACCCACATTTTGCCGAGCTTAGTTCCGTCCCAGATGTGATAAGGGGCGAGCCTATCGCCATATCGGGCACAAATTCCAGACTCCGGGCTGATATGGATCCAATATCACTTTGCCCGACCCGCGGATCGAACCCGAGACCTCAGAACCGTAGTCCTACCGAAATACCACCCCGCCACTGAGGCAGTCCGTTCTGCAACATGTTTGAAAATGTGTTTCGCTGACCCCACATTGAAGTGAGGTAAGGGTAGGTGGAAAGCATTGTATAATGCCATATAGCGAACTAAATTCGATAGGCTGGTAACACTATTACCCAGCCTTGTGATTCAGAGTTTTGGCGGGAATTCTAACGGTGCGGGTGGTCGCTTGTTTTAATGATTTCATATTATAGTCTAAAGTTGTGCTTGTGGTTTAATGTGGTGTGAATTTATGCGATAAACAACAACGAAGATGGACAGTATGTGGAAGCTTTGAAATAAGTGATTTTGGGCGCTTTTTGTCGGGTGGATGGGTCGACCATGTTCGATTCCTCCGCTGCGAGAAAATCGTCTAAAAAGCATCAAACTGGAAGGAATAGACGCCAAAACTCCAGCAGGGCCTTGAAATCGAACACATCCGACTTCATTGCACTTGCGAAAACTTAGATGTAGGAAATAAAGTACCAAAAATAACAAAAAGTATACGGCTGAAGGACATTGTATCCATGGCTATGAACAACTTAAAAAAAAAAAAAAAAAAAAAAAAAAGCCTTGTGATTCAGCGGAGTTGCTAGTCAGTTCAGTACAGTGGAGAAATGATGCTTGGATTTTCAACCTAGTGTTATTTTCTTTTCATCGTAATCTTATGTGTGAACGGTATGAATGCTTATGCAGGACAGAGACGGATATAGTGGTTCGTCTAGGAGAGTCGTGTTCCAGGCTGATTCAGTATGACCAGTAACTTCAAGGATTTTGCAATCGAAGGACGCAATGTCTTCCAGTCCATGACGTTGAAATCGCTCCGTTACAGTTCTTTGCAAATATCCTCTTAAAAAGTGGTACATACATACATATACATACACACTCACGCCTGTATCCCATGGGGGTAGGCAGAGACTATTGAGCGCCACTAGCTACGATCCTGACACACCTCTTTTGCCTCTTCCACACTCATGCATCTTTTCATACATTTCCGCCGGTTGAGGGTACTCCTCACTTGCCCTTTTCGGAGAAGATCACTGATTTGGTCCATGTATGTTCTCCTCGAGCGCCCTCTTCCGACCCTTCCATTTACTTTCGCGCGATAAATACCTTTCGTAAGTCGCCTTTCATCCATCCTCTCTACCTGCCCAGACCACCTCAACTAAAAAGTGGTCTCAGGAATACAAAAAAAGAAAAGATTACAAGTTCTTATTAAATCAACACAAATATAACCCTATGCACGTGTCATAAAGTAGCTTTTTAAACGAAATGATCAAGCGTTTTCGAATTTTGGAATTTAGAATTCTTTGAAATAAAACTATTTTTACGGATTCTATCACGATTTGGTTTTTAATTAAAATTAAACTAAAGAAATCAGTATTTAGAATTCTATCGGCGTTCGACTGTGTGGAAAAAGAGTGCTTCCGCACTCCTTTGCTGTTCCATTTTCCGAGTGTCTACTGTGCATCTAGGTATATAATATATCGATACTTTCAGTCAATTACGTTTATATAAACAGCTATATTCAGTTGTCAAGATTGTTTTAATAGTTATTTTCTTTAGGGCAGTTTTTCAATAGATATATTTCGCTAGATGCAGACCACTTCCAACAGGTTGATCTGGAAATCTTTGGGGGAGGTCCATGTTCAGCAGTGGACGTCCTGTGGCTGATGATGATGATGACATTTGATATAATTTTTATGTAAAGTAGTTTTGTAAGTTGCTTTTATATAGTCAAAACTGAAAATATGAAAAAAAATAACCCTTGAAGTTAAAATTTTGTTCAACTTAGCATTAGAAGTACGTAGGTAGATTTTGCCATACCAAATTAAAAAAAACTTTTAAAATTCAGATTAATTCATGATTAAATTAAGATAATGTTACTTTAGCTCATCAGTTCTGCAAAAGTAGGCACCTAACTGCAAACCTTTCGTGTCTCTGACTTAAAAATAACAGGAAAAAAAGGTATCCAATGAATTAATATTTATAGTCGAAAATATAATAATAAATACAGCCTATCGGCGCAAAATCGCAAGCTCATTTAAAAAGCCGTTGTTAATTCACGTTATTAATTCATTTTACAATTGTTAAAGTGCTGAATCGTTAAAAGATTCTACAAAGTTAAAATAATCGTTATAATTATTTCTTCAACATTCGATATTCGATATTGAGTAGGTAGTTGCAAATTATGCACCCTATAAAAGGAGTGTTCAGAGCAAATTCGACACAGTCGTGCTCCGGCACTCGGACTGTCCACATCCCTGACTAGACGGTGCTCTTGACCACCGTTAATAAAGGGAATTAGTGAATTTCAGTGTTCACAGTTGATTAATGGGATGAGTAATCATCTTATTGTCAAAAGTGACGTCAGCCATGCTGACGTCACCGATTTTTAAAAAACAACGTTAGCGTTGGCCATCCGACATCAGAAGTGGGATCGCTATCCCACTCATTTAACTTGAACCTTTCTGCCCTGATACTTTCAATCCGACTGATACTTTCAATCCGACTGATACTTTCAATTCGACTGATAATTTCAATCCGACTGATGATTTCAATCCGACTGATGATTTCAATCCGACTGATGATTTCAATCCGACTGATGATTTCAATCCGACTGATGATTTCAATCCGACTGATAATTTCAATCCGACTGATACTTTCAATCCGATCGGTCAATAATAAAGGCCCAGGCCACAGCATCGTCCTTCCCAGTTCCTTTAGAACCCCTGTGGACCACGGCGTAAAGGACCGCTCAGAACCACAGCATCATCCTTAACAAAAAAAAAACTGTGGACCACGGCGTACGGGACCGCTCAGAACCACAGCATTATCCTTAACAATAAGAAAAATGCAAAAATGCGTGGAGCATTTGCACAAGTGCATTAATGTGTGGAACATTTGCACAAAAAAAAAAACAAAAAAAAAACCTTTTCAGAGCCTCTGTGGACCACGGCGTACAGGACCGCTCAGCGCCACAGCATCGACCCTTCCCGTTCCTTTAGAAACCCTGTGGACCACGGCATCATCCCCCTAAGAAAAGTGCATAGATGCGTGGAGCATTCGCACTAAGTACTGATTACTGATTCATAAAAAGTGCATTGTGTGGAACATTTGTACAAATGTTTATAATATGGTCTGGCAAGGCTGGTCGGATACCTCCTCTAAAAACCATATAAACTAGGGCACGCGGTGCATCTAAATATCCGTATTTTGATTTGTGTGCAATTTCATCTCAGAATTCAATGCAAAAAAAAAAAACTACTTGATTTATGGTCAGGATTGATCGAGACGGTATAAGTGACACTGTTGCAGTCATTTTTGAAGTCTAAATATCAACGTTAGTGATTATCTTTAAAAATCATAAGTGGTCAATTTGAAAAATCCTGAGTGGTCAATTCGGGAAAATGTTTTGTGAGCTAGGTAATTTTGCCCGCTGAGTTTGTTTCGCCGGGTCTTCTCAGGCAGGGCCGCGTTTGGATCCGGTGGTAGTTTAAAAAAAAATCGGAATCTTAAATTCGCAAAAATAAACGAGGCTGGTGCAGAGCGCGCGCCGCCTTTCAAAATAACCGTATCGGCGTACAACCATGAGCTTTCAATAGGAGCACGTGCTATTTCAAATGGAAAGAAAGAAAGAAAGAAAGAAAGAAAAGAAAAAAAAAAAAAGAAAAAAAAAAATGTTGTTCTACGAGCATTCACAACAAATTAGGCTGGTGCAGAGCACGCACCGCCTATCAGAATGGCCGTATCGGCGCAAAATCGCAAGCTCATTTAAAAAGCCGTTGTTAATTCACGTTATTAATTCATTTTACAATTGTTAAAGTGCTGAATCGTTAAAAGATTCTACAAAGTTAAAATAATCGTTATAATTATTTCTTCAACATTCGATATTCGATATTGAGTAGGTAGTTGCAAATTATGCACCCTATAAAAGGAGTGTTCAGAGCAAATTCGACACAGTCGTGCTCCGGCACTCGGACTGTCCACATCCCTGACTAGACGGTGCTCTTGAGCACCGTTAATAAAGGGAGTTAGTGAATTTCAGTGTTCACACTTGATAAATAAGATGAGTAATCATCTTATTGTCAAAAAAAGTGACGTCAGCCATACTGACGTCACCCGTTTTTAAAAAACAACGTTAGCGTTGGCCCTCCGACAAGCCAAATTTAAAGTTAACTATACTAAAAAGAAAAATAATTCTATTAACAAGATTATAAATATTGATAAACGACTAATAAATTAATGATCGAATGTAGTTTATTTTATAACGTTTAAAAAAGCATAATGAGATGTCAACGCAAAATTTATTTTATAGATTTTATAATTAGTTGAACTAGAAATGTGAAATATACATTTATATTTAAGAAGGAAAGAAGCTTATCCGAGATTGTAATTAAAATTTTATTGGATGAAGATTTTTTCTCTATACATAATTTATTGTGTGCTGGATGTTTATTTTGATTTTATTGTATGTTATTGTTAAAGTATAATACTAAAGGATTATTAAATCAAAATACATGATTCAAATTAAATATTTACGTATATATTTTTTCATGTACGTCCGTTATAACAACGAATTGTTTCAACATAATATACAGATTGCAATTACAGTGATATAAGATAAGAATGTTGTACAATCATGAGGTTCAAGTGTGACACATAATACATTTTTACATATCCACAGTGTTGTTATAAAAATATTTTCAAAAAGTAAGTGCCTGTTGAGAGATACGATAAAAGATTTCTGCATGAGATTCTAAGTCGAGAGTTCGTAAGATTCACGGTAACATTAATAAATTGCAATATTCAAAGACCACTTCAGTCGATAATTCAAATATTAATTACAAAGATATGTGACGAAAAATCAAAATATAAAAAATACAAACACATTAACAATCCTCACTAATGCAACAACTTAGATTACACAAACTTAAATTATACATAGATTTGGTACATTAAAACATTTCATTAACTAGAAAACGAATGTCCGCCCGCGAGCTGGCGAGCTCATGAGCTGGCGCCGCGCGGGTCGTGAAGCGTTCAGTGCACTAATTACTTTAGAGATCACAGCTGAAGCGACTCGAGGCCGCACGTCCGATGATATGAGCCGACTAGCGACGCGGCACTATCCTATATGTACACCACTCCGCGTCAAAATGTCCTTTTGGCATGGGCGTTAGCGTTCGGCGCCCCCCTTCTTGTGTCCGTGGAGCGCCGACGGTCCTCAAGGGTGGAGTGGTCGCGGACCGAACAGAGGATATGAGGGGAAGTACGCTGCGAGCGACGGGTGCGGGGGGAGAGGGAACGGCAGCGGCGGAGACGACACCAGGTGCGACGGCTTGCTGTACGGGTGGAAGCGTGGAGTCAGCGGCGACAGCGGAGGCGTCGGGTACGTGCGCTGGAGCAGCGGGTGAGTCGCGCTGAGCATCGACAGACTCGGACTCGACTCGCCGCTCGCCGTGTGGGACCGTAGGTGCTGGAGTAACTCCTCCGATGTCGCGAACCTCTTGCCGCAGTACGCTGAATCCCCAGCCATCCAACTGCACACGAAAGGCAGCTGTGACGCCGCAGCTAACGCGGCCAGTTGGGCGTGTGCATATGCCGCGGCGGCTGGATGGCTTGTCGGTAAGGGGAAAGGAGTTTTGGCGTGGTCGCACTGCGCACACCCTGCTGGACATACGGCGGACTTGAGCAAATGTGAACTTAGAGAGCAACCCGTGCAATAAGGATCCCTGCAGATGCCTAAATCACTGCCTGGAGTCTTCATTCTTGCATAAGCTAAATATGGATTAAGGCCATTTTTCAACGCATGGTGCTGCGCCGCCATCAAACTGCTTGTCATCAGGTCCATTGGTAAAGGAAACCCGGTGTGAGGTAGCCCGCCTAGAAAAGCAGACGAGGTGACAGGTATGCTCGGTTTGAAACTCGAAGGTTCTTTGGTGTCTGCGCTTGACGACAGTGAGGTGGGCGTGAAAGGTAACTTTGATGCAGAGGCACTAGAAGTTGATTCGGAGCTCATTTTGGCTGGAACCGGTGAACCCTGAAGCGGGCTGGACCTTTCGTCAGATTTCTCTGACGGCGTTTTGCGATGCGCGGGCGGAGGAGTCCTCTGCGACGAGGAGCTCTGGTTGCTCCCGCAGCGCGCTTGTACGGGCGTGTTCGAAGCGCTCCCTTTCGAAGACAGAGGGGTCTTCGAGTGAGCGTTCACTGAAGCTCTGTCTTCTGGGGTTCTAGTCTTTTCTCTCGCTGTGAGGCACGATTCGTAAGGCTTGAAGCTGGGCTTGTTGTCGTGGACGATCTTCTCGTCGTACTTCTTACTGGCCTTCTCCGCCGCCGAGATGAGCTTCGGGTTCGGCGTGTCGGCGCCGATGGCACTGCACGTCTGCGCCAGGAGCGCCAGCGGGCTCTTTTTCGCGTCGAGCTGCAACAAAGAGATGTTGATGAAATGAAACGTCGGGTCGAGGTTGCGAGTGACGGGCGCACAAAGGGACCGCGGGTGTGAGCCGGGCGGGGGACATGCGGGGGCGGGCGCGGTCCAATCACGCGGCCGACACGCCATTATCCGAGCGTCTGGCACCCGTCGGCTCCGCTTGACATTTCACTCGGCTCCCGCATGATGTAATCTCGCAGTGAAAAGGGCAATTTGTGCCGCTGAATTTGCGGCGAGGCTGTACTTGTGCCGTTGTGGCGGTGTCGCGTCTATTGCCGGAGCGGTTTTGACACACGTGACGTTTAGCCTCCTGCGTATAGCTTAACCAACTTATCTGTGCGTGTATGAGGCGCCACTAGCAAATTAGTGCTGTTAGGGTAATGACGAATACATTGAAATATTACAGTATCTTTATCTAAGTACCATAAACTAAAAAAAATGCTACAAAATACGTTAAGAATTATAAATGTGATCACTTTGGACACGCGAAAAATAAAATTATTTACTACTTTACTTCCTGCAGATAATACAATTATGCTATTTCTGAATTTCGCCGCACCCACAGATAAATTAACAAAGCCATTCATACCTACACTACGCTTTATGTCATTCTAGCTTGAGTAACTAATTTACTGGATAAAGAATTAGGAAACAAAGTTTAGACGACATTTACGTTTTAACGATCAAAATATTGTATAGTTTGTGCATTTCATGAAGACGCGCTTCTCCAATTTTGTTAAACTTAAATATTAATTTGGCTTGATTGTTGTTGCTTTTAATGTGCTCTACAATACTACGAAATACTGCTAGTTATTTAGTCAATCGTCTAATTACCTATATATAAATACGTGAAGCGAAAATTTTGAACACCTTTGTAGGAGAATTGGGTACTTGACTCAAAAAATATATAAAATCGAAATCTGCATCGAAATTCGTTAAAAAATGAGGCAGTAATTCATATTTTAAATTCTGGAGTGGGGGCATAATGGAGATATCTTGCTATCCCTTTCCAACGCACGTACCGTTATGGCGGTGACGTGATTATACTGATACTTCTCTTTCCCGCAAGGTTACACCAAAATTCAAAGGCTTATAACTTTTTTATTTTTGAGAATATTTCAATATTTCTTTCTATTCAATATTTTAGATGACGTGAATTTCATATACAATTAATTTAAAAAATTATTCAAGTACCAAATTCTGTGAACGGATGAACGTGAAGCTTTAAAGTTAAACAAAGTTAGACGCAGTTAAAGTTTATAATATGGAGAAGAAGTGCATAAAGGGATTTTGGTATATAAAATATATTAGAGAAATATTAAATTTATTAAATAATTATGATCAAATTTCGACCGCTGGGCGATCACTAGTATAATATAATAATAAAAACATGCCTGGTATTTTCAGCGACGTAGCTCAGAGACCGTGCGTCTTTGTGAAATACATGGGCTATAATAAAATTGTATGTGTAAACTTAGGCGTAATATATATATTGAAATGGCCTCGTTTATTACGCATAAAGACGCATAATGTGCATATTATACAGAAATGAAACGATATACTAGATCGATATCATGCGAAGTCACTTAAGCTTAATTTATGCCGTTTTAAATTTGAAATAAGCGTGTGATAAGTATTTGATAAGAGTCACCTTGATATTTATTACGGTCATTGCTTTTAAATCTGTTTTTGATAAGATTTTTTGGTTAGAAAAATAAAGATTATTTTTATTATATTATGCTCTGCACATTATTACTAAATAGAAATGAATATTATTAATATGATGATATATAAAGCTAATAATAAAGAATTTACTCAGACATTGAGTAATAATTAGTAGTTGATACCATCTTCCCAAAACATCATCAAGAAACACCATCTACGCGAAAATTTAAATTGTTCCTTACTTTCACAATATAAGTACGAGTATATGCCTAGTTATTTATTATTTCTTGTTTAAGAGTCTGACAAGATGGGAGCATGAAAGTAATGGAGGCTATTGCTCTTCAATAGGGAATAAAAAGCTCATCGCTCACAATCTTATACCAATTTAAAAGCAAAAATCTGACCGACTTGGAAATCTCGTTCCGTTTTGCACTCGGTTAAAAATTAATAGGTCTATTGAAACGGAACTAGTTTTTACGGATTTTATCGCGTTTTATAACAATAAATAATAAATACACCCAACAGTCACACACCTAGTTCTGACTCCACACTAGGTATAACCTATATCGTGAGTGTCAGAAACTATGAGAGACTTGTGGTCTCACAACACCCAGACCCGAAACAAATATCTGTGGATCACACAAATATTGGTCTCGATGCGGGGATCCCGCGTTCTCTCGCTTCACAGCCGGCTGCTCGCCCGCTGCGCCACGGAGGCTGTCAGGCTATTTATTTTATTATTTTAAAATGAAGGTAAATTGTCACGATAATATTCGCTACCAAGAACTTTGTGTTATAACAGAACTCATAGCAGCATCCCTAGTATGAGTTTTGACAGTTCTCATGACGTTTTCGTTTGCGACTGAAGAAAATTTATTATAGTTCATTGTAGTTTTCGCAAGTGGCGTTGCTAGTTAAAAGTATGGAGACAATGACTATCATCGATTATGCAGGACCCAGATTCCAAGCACGCATAATTTTGTCAATTTAATTAAACTCGAGTTTATTGCCTACATGTTTGTACGTTTTAAGCAATGACGATTTATATTATGGTGTGACCAAACGTCATAAGTATACATTTCTCTGTTTTACTTCTGCCTACCCCTTCACAAATAATTTGATCTTTTGAAAAATTTCGCTCAAACAAAAATAAATGACTATTGAAAAATCGGGCTGTAGGTCTTGCAAAAGCTACTCGATCACGCACATACATTACATAACAAATATTTATAATATTAATTAAATAAATAACACCCAACAGTCATACACAGTCCTGACCCCACATTATGAGTATTGTGTCGTGGTAATCAGAAACTAAGGGACATTTTCGGTCTCAAAATGTCCAGTCGAAAACAATAAGAAAATTCGAATCAAATATTTGTGGGTCATACATACATTTATCTCTGTGTGTGGATCCGAATACGAGGCGTTTTAATTCATGGCTAATATTATATTTCGAAAGATATTAATTACATGGTTATTTCATGTTTTAACCTACATTCGTAATTAGCTTAAAAAACTCACACTTTATTTTAATTTTCCCTTTAAATATAATATTCAGCTCATAAATATTTATGTTGAACAAATTATGTTGAATATTTTTGACAAAATTGATGACATTTAATATACTTATCTTGGTGAGTATTAATATTAATTTGATCTTACATATTATTAACATTAAATCTGAGACTAAATGATAAAATTGAGCTACATTTTATCGTCTCAATAAATTTAATGGCAATATTATAGATAACATTAAAAATTATTACCGAAATGTTATTTTCATTACAATATTTATTGCATTAAAAGATAAAAAATGCATTTAAATGGAGCGATTATAAAATATACGGGATTAAATACGCGGAAAAATGACATAAAGCTCTCAGCTATGAAACAGTGTCATAAATTACTCTGATTATATGACGAAAACCCGTAAACATGTGTTTCCTGTACTCCTATATCTTAATAGGGTTTATATATCGTTTTGATAGGGTGTCTAGTACAACTTTTGTCAAATTTGCAAAATCTATGATCGTTTTCATTTTCTACATAGGTTTGACTAGCAGCGCCTCTTGTGGAAATCACGATGAACTAAAACAAATATATGGAAAAAACTAAAACTCGTCGTTATCGGGAAATGTTAAATTCTTACTAATATTGAAAGAAAGAAAGAAAGATAGAAACTTTATTCAGCCAATGTCTCAGGAAACAGTGAGTGGGAGAGAACAAAAATAATAAAACAGAATATGTAGCGCTAAGAGGTAACATTATTCTAACTAATATTAACTATTCTCGGCACGATGCAATAAACTTTTCCATTTATATAAGTCTTGATAATATCAGTATTTTTTTTTAACTGGGACAGTGTTGGGAAATCGAAAACTGTAGGAGATACAAAGTAACCGGGCAACCATTTTTTTTTTGTGAAAATTATTTTGGCGTACTAATTTGTCGTAATTTGTCAATAGAAATTAATGAAGTTGACAAAAAATATTTATTATTTAAATCAACACAGTTTCGATTATCATTAAATCGTGTAGGAAGAAAAAATCGGGATAGCTGAAGTTAGTTAAAAATATTCATACAATTACATTAATACTGTCGCTACAATAAATGTTCAATATGACCTCAATCTTACTGAATGCCGGTACGACGGTCACATTTCAGAACTCTGTGTACGAGTTTTTCTCGATTCCCGATATCGACGATAGTTTTCAGCTTCTCCATACATTTTTAGTTCATTGTAGTTTCCGCAAAGTGGCGCTGCTAATCAAATTTGTGGACAAAACACAAACATCGTCGATTTCGAGAATCGAGAACTGTCAAAATATACTCGTACTAGGCGTACAGAACAGCTCTAGT
The DNA here is from genome assembly GCA_036417725.1 of Clanis bilineata. Classification (NCBI taxonomy): domain Eukaryota; kingdom Metazoa; phylum Arthropoda; class Insecta; order Lepidoptera; family Sphingidae; genus Clanis; species Clanis bilineata. The sequence continues at coordinate 1,299,019 of CM071145.1, read as the reverse complement.
GCTCTTAGATAAAGATTTTTTTATACCAGAGATTAGCAAACGAGCATGTGTGTCACCTGATAGTAAGTGATCTCCTCTGCCTAAGACACCATTATACCATAGGAATTAAAAGTTGCCAACTTTAAGGATGATTTGAATGAATTGGGAAGCGGAGGGGGATTTAGATCACCGACAATTTCTGTCGCTGAACAAAACGACTGTTGCTTATAATAAAGATTGTTCAAATCAAAGTGACCCACATCTCCCTATCCCCTTCATAATTCCTATTTCCATAATTTAAGCTTAACAACACATCCCTGATTCTTATGGTGTCTTGGGCAATGATCACTTACCACCAGGTGACCTATTCTTTCTATATTCTTTCTATGTTCTATATTCTCGATTGCTAATCTATAGAAAAGGATTTTGTGAAATGTGATACTAATCTGCATTATGGGGACCATATAAGTACAAGAATAGATGGGGCTAAGGCGTAACTCTTCTCAGCAGAACTAGTGACCTGTGTCCAGTATGTAATAGAACAGTTAAATAGTAATATTGACACTAGATGCCTAGATAAATAGGTAGAGTTTTGTTCATGACACATAATGTAACTGCAAGAATTATATATAACAAAATCTTTAATTACAAATGCATCGTCATTCCTGAGCATCTTCCCGCTGAAAGCTCATACACTTAGAGTTATTTGCAGCTCCGCGATATATCTCTATTTATGCCAAATCTTGATCCTACCTTAAGGTCGCCTTATCTCGTTCAAGGCGGCCTTATCTGCCAAATTACATGGCGAAAATGTAAGAAGCCGTTAAAGTTGAATAACGTTTGATCATTCGGGCGTTAATTTTTTATCCCGTAAACATACATATTTCTTTGAGAGCGACTTTCGTGTTAATTGGACGTTAATCCACTTACCATCAAGTCCAGTGTAATCTTAGTCACGGGCGGCTCGACCTCCGGTGGCCCATACGCTTATGTAACATATATATGTATGTGCCGCCTCCGACGGGTTAATACCAGTAGCTCCACCATGAGTTTCTTTGACATGTCTCGCTAGCGTTAACGTAAAATAATTTGTATGAAAAACATTAATAAAAAAAAAACATTAATTCCTGAAGTAACCGCTAGAGGCGTTCAGGTGTTCGTCATACAAATATTTTACGTATTCGCTAGCGAGAAATGTCAACAAACTGGTTGAGTTACAGGCCCTGTTTTCACAGTTGGAAAAACTACAATTTTTATTTTCTTCATACGTTTGACTAGCAAAGCCACTTGCAGAAATTATAACTAACTAATATACAAATGTATGTATATTGCTGAAAACGAAAACTATCATCGTATTTACGAAAGAACTGTCAAAAATAACTCATACGAGTGATAAAACGACAGGTTAATACAATCATCCGTTGATTCACTTCAAAACGTCATCTCTCTTCACAACTGGTGTAATGTATGTTTTTCATTTTTTGAGCGAATATAAATAGTCTGTTAATTGCTTCACGGACCGTCAAATTTTGTCGGTTGCCATAATGTAGACAATATATTATTTTAATGGGTTATTTTTCTTTTTGAATTTTACAGTGGATGTTTTTTAAAAATAAGACGGATGGGAATTATACGAGAGAAATAACTAGAATAATATTTTGGCGTATAATTTTTATAGTGTACTTAATTGCTCCATTCGAGACGGCATACCTAATATGAAAGTTTGGTTTGTTGATTACCCAATATAATTATTATTTTTATTGCTTTTAACAGTTTTGAATTATGTTACATAAGCGGGCCATCGGAGGCCGAGCCGCCTGTGACTATTTAAGCATCGTATTGTTCTATCTATCTATAATATAATAACGATAAAATGTTTGTTTGAACACGCTAATCTCTTGAACTACTAAACCGAATTCCCTATGAAAGCTACTTCATCCAAAAGTGATATTGGGTACTTTTTATACCAGAAAAAGTCTTATTATAAAGTCTTATCCATCAAATAATTACTAGCCAACAGTTGTTTCACAAAGTGTGTATACTTGATTAACACTACAACGAATATGCAGTCAATTACTGGCAATTCGGATGCAGATTAACCGTCTATTTCCATCACTGGAACAAAAATACTAGGTATCTTAGTATTTCTCGAAGTTAACGTAGTGGCATAGTTAATGTAAAATTAATAGTAGACACTAGCTATTGCTCTCGATTCTGCCCTCATAATAAGACTTTTTCTGGTATAAAAAGTACCCAATATCACTTTTGGATGAAGTAGCTTTCATAGGGAAATCGGTTTAGTAGTTCAAGAGATTAGCGTGTTCAAACAAACATTTTATCGTTATTATATTAGTATAGATAGATAGAACAATAAGATACTTAAATAGTCACAGGCGGCTCGGCCTCCGGTGGCCTATACGCTTAAAATAATAATATTACACTTTTATTTCTCCTAACTTTTTACTCAGATTTAACTTTTTTGCTATGTATTTCATCATCATAGCCACAGGACGTACACTGCTGAACATAGGCCTCCCCCAAAGATTTCCAGATCGACCTGTTACTGTTATCGACCAGATTTACTGTTACCAAATTTGACACTTTCTAGATATTCATATTCAGTAAGTAAATAAGGGTTATAAAATAAATTAAATTTTCAATATCTTTTGTACCTTTTATAAAAGTGTAATTTACTCACAAATTCAATTGTTCAATAGCCAGTAAATTTTTATTACAAGAATAATTTGGCATTTTGACAGTTAATGTATGAAACATCTGTCAAGATAACAAAATTATCCCTCCGTTAAAAATGACTATTGAAAAATGTCCCTTGAACCAAGTATTCATTTGGACATTAAGGTATTTATGTATTTACAATTCTAGTAAAAGATGGCAATTACATTTCATATTAACTATCTGTCGTTATCATCTTTGCAAAGTTGTTGAAAACGCTAGCCGATGTAGAGACGAAAATTATTAACAGTTTTAGGGGATTATCTTTTATTTATACTATTTGTTTAAGTACTCGTATGTAACCGAATCAATTAAACATTATTTATTTATTTTATATTTTTATTGTCCCTTTTTATAAAAAAAAACAAAAAATATTTTATTCCTAGTCTACGTCGTATTTAATATTAAACGATTTTTGCTTCTGATAAGTATGTAAAATCTTATTTGAAATCGTAGGAGCTTTGAACTATAAGCTTGTTAAGTTTTGTTCGAGTTAAACAAAATTGAACATATTGACTTGATTTATATCGGAAGTGACGTAATATTTTGTTATTTCCCACATCCGCGACACCCCTGTAACCTAATTTATATTTTCTCCATTTTCCCCGATTTTCTCAAGTTTTCCACCACTTGCAAACTCACCGTGGTCGGTAACGGCGACAGGTAATCCGGCCTTAGGTACTGGTTGCTCGACGTCAGCATGGTGTTCCACAATCCTTTATCCAACAACACAACACAAACACAGTGTCAGCACATCTCATTCACAACGCGACGTGCACTCGTCACGGCGTGCGGCGGTGGACTGAGGCAGCCCCCCTCTGACGCCCTGTCACTCGTCGCCACGCCATTTTTGCATTCAGTGTACTTTGCGGGAGCTTTCCCGTCTTATCCCCACCGCTTTGACAGCACGTTGCGGTCTCTCTCGCTCCGTGGACGACCTCGTCGGAATATAGCGCAACTCGTAATTTGTGACAATTGAGTGTTTACTTTTTGTGTTGTTGATTTTTTGAATTAGTGACTGCATGAAATTATTAAAACACGAATGCTTTTAATTGTCTAGTATATCGCTTAGTTTAATATAGTCGAGTTTTTTTTTAAATAGGTAGTTAGAAAAACATAATGCTTTTAGCAATTGATATTTGTAACTCTTTTGTGTATTATTTAAAACTGAATTATGAGAATGAAAAAGCAGACAAAAGAAATTAGAAATGTAATAGGTAACTTTTTAAATTGAAGTACGTAGGTAGGTATTGTTTTATTATTTATTATAATTATTATAAAGAAACACTTTATAATAATTAAAATAAATAATAAAACAATAATTATAGTTACACTATTTTTTAAATATTTTTTATACTTTGTCCTACTCAATAGGATATTTTCATCTCATTTTCTTCCAATCAATATTCATTTAAAAACGTCGAAGTTGTGACTTTGTCAGTTTTGCCAATAGGCCGACGATTTCCAGGTTTTGACGGAGGGATTACATTATAAAATATGCAATTCAGAGGCCGCGACGTCGTCGACAGAGATGCATAGCCGACGATATTCAATAGCACTACCTTGTTACTTTAATAATTCTGTTTGTAAGTCGTCACCCCGGACCCAGTGCGCTGTGGGTGGCACAATACAATGTTATAGTATGGACTATGGGCCCAATTCTACACAATAATCATTTCAATAGTTAGCTGATTTTGGTAAGTTAGTTTTTAATAAGCATTTTTTGAGTGGTAGAGCTACGCTGTAGACAGTTACGTCTATAGCACGAATGGGTCGGCTCGTCCGGTTTGATACCACTGTCTCACAGAAAATCGACGTAGTCACAGCTTGCTGTCGCGTTTCGTTCGGTGAATGAGATTTCCGGTGGCCCATTCCTCCTCCCTCCCTTTCCCAATCCCTTCCCCCCTGTCCATTTTCTCCTTTAAGGTTGGCAACGCACCCATGATTCTTATTGTGTCTTGGGTGTCTATGGGCGGTGGAGATAACTTGCCATTAGGTGACCCATCTGTTCGTTTGCTAGTCTCTGCTATAGAAAAAAAAGAAATGCCAAGTAATAAAGTGTAACCAAAACTTAAACGTTTCTTTAAAGAATGTAACATGACTAAGTTGATAATTGCTCTACAGTCGTTTGATAGAGTCTTTGTTGGTTTACGAAACTTTTAACAACTAGAGTCAATATTTTGTTTATTTTTTTGGTGTTATTATGTAATGTAAGCTTACGCCTGTATCCCCATAAAGACTTGCAACTAGTAGATGCCCAATTCGTCGAGCTCATTTTTTTTCAGTTATTTAATATGGTGCAAGGTTATTGATCTTCACGTAAAGGGATTTTTATTTACCACCGAGGCAGTCGGTGGCGTGGTTGTATTTCAGTACGACTACCGTCCTGAGGTCTCGGGTTCGATCCTCGGGTCGGGCAAAGTGATATTGGATTTTTCAATATCTGCCCGGAATCTGGAATTTGTGCCCGATATGGCGATAGGCTCGCCCCCTATCACATCTGGGACGGAACTAAGCTCAACGAAATCTGGGTATACTAGTTGGCTAGTGCGCCTCTGCCTACCCCTTCGGGGATACAGGCATGAGCTTATGTTATGTTATGTGTTATTTTTATTTGGAGATTTGAATCCCAGACCCTATATTAAACCTAAATTATGATGCCATTAGACGTAACATGGTGGTCACTTTTTTATACAAGCTGTTACTCACGGCTCTGCTTCCGGGATAAGTCGATTCTTAGGGTGCAAAGTAGACTAGTAAGACTGTGTGACATATTATTATGGATTGTATAATTTAATGATAACTAATGGAAATAATTTATATTTTCGGTTATTCCAGAGATTAGCACGTCTAAACAAACTTTATAAGTTTACTAGCTTTTGCCCGCAGCTACGCCCGCGTGAAAGTTTTGATAAACATTCATCCCCCATTAAATCCCTTTATAGGGGATATATTTATGCATGTATTATACATGTAAACCTTCCTCTTGAATCACTCTATCTATTAAAAAAACGCATCAAAATCCGTTGCGTAGTATTAAAGATCTAAACATACATAGGGACAGACAGACAGCGGGAAGCGACTTTTATACTATGTAAATATAGTATTTATATTTTATTTCACGAAAAATAAATACTACTACAGCAAATTACCATTTTATAACAGATAAAACTATATTAAAGATAAAATTGGTCTATTTGTCTATTTCATAGGTTGAATTTTCAGACGCCCACACGTAGAGTCGCGGCCAAATGGTAGTTACTTTCGTTCTATTATTATTTAGATTTATTACGACATGTTTACGAGGTGACGTTTATTATATGTCACGTATTATTGGGCCGTTGGTCACTCTTGTTGCGAGATTACTGATGATTGATGTCATTAGACATAAGACATTGTTGATATTTTTTATTGCAACTGCAGGGTTACCACCATCTCTTATATCAGTATTATTATTCGTTCTTCGTTTGTTTTGTATGGGAATCGGTACAAGTAAAATTATAATAATACTGCTATAAGAGGTGGTGGTAGCCTCCCTGAATGACGAATTGACGAGAGGTGTAAGCCACCCGAATTAGGGTAGAGGTTTAACAACGTTGTCCTTCACAAAAATGACGTAAAGATATCGCTTGCTGTTGCGTTTAAACACTTTTATGTATGTAGATTACTAGACAAGCTGTTTAGAAAATAATCACAAGTTTAAAAACTTAACGGAGCGACTTCAAATCCGATCGTGACCAAAATATGGAACCACCCTTGAAAGAAGCTCTATCGAACACAAAAAGAATTTTGAAGATTGGTTCACATTCGGCGGCGATATCACGTAACATAATAATATTAGCCCTGTAATATTACTGTCCCACTGCTGGGCACGGGCCTCCTCTACTAATGAGAGGGGTTAGGCCTTAGTCTACCACGCTGGCCTAATGCGGGTTGGTAGACTTCACATACCTTCGTAATTCCTGTGAAGAAATTCTCGGGTATGCAGGTTTCCTCACGATGTTTTCCTTCACCGTTATAGCAAGCGATATTTCACAATGAAAATACACTTAACATAGAAAAGTCAGAGGTGTATGCTCCATTTTGGGGTTGGTCTCGAACCTCCGACATTTGTCTCGGCAGTCCGTACCATTCCCAACTGAGCTATCGCTGCTTATCACGTAACATACATAATAAAAATTGAATTGAGGACCATCTCCTTTTTGAAAGTCGGTCGAAAAATTGTGGCGTTGACTTAGAGTGGCAGCTTGCTGTTGCGTTTTGTTCGGTAAGTGAGATTTCCGGTGGCCCAAGTTGCTTTCCCATTTCAATTCCTATTCTCTGCCTTTAAGGTGGCAATTCACTAATTATATTAGTATGGTGAGTATTTATGGGCATTGGAGATATCTAATCGACCAACTTCCAAAAAGGAGGTCCTCAATTCGCCTGTTCATTTATGTATGTTACTATATCTCCGCCAAATGTGGACCGATTTTCAAAATTCTTTTTGTGTTCGATAGAGATTATTTCAAGGCTGGTCCCATATAAATTTGGTCACGATCGGATTGGAGTCGGTCCGTTAAGTTTTCAAACTCATGATTATTAAGTGACTCACCCGCTTTTTTGCCAGTCTCTACATAAAAAAGTATCTTCAGGCCAGCATAATTATGGCGACCGCCGAGGGACATCTCTCGACGGTTGACATAATATTTGGACTTGTCATGTCCTGCGCATTTGCTACCGTGTCACGAAAAAAACAAATATTTTAGGGTTCCGTGGGCAAATGGTAAAATGGACCATTATACTGTTTAGTCTTACTGTCTGTCTGTATGTCATAGCGACTTTACTCGAAGACTATTGGTAGATACTATGTATATTAAATATGAGTGGTCGGTGTATTGTATGAATCGCTACATAATGGTGATGGGCAATTATGAAATAAATGAATAATAATATGCAGCGATAGCTCAGTTGGGAGTGATACGGACTGCCGAGACGAGTGTCAGAGGTTCGAGACTAACCCCAAAAAACGAGCATACACCTTTGACTTTTCTTTGTTATGTGCATTTTCGTTGTGAATTATCAGTTGCTATAACGGTGAAGGAAAACTGAAGAATTTCAAAGGTATATGAAGTTTACCAACCCGCATTAGGCCAGGGTGGTAGACTAAGGCCTACCTCCTCTCATTAGTAGAGAAGACCCGTGCACAGCAGTGGGACAGTAATATTACAAGGCTATAAAAAAAATATGACGTCATTTCAATGTAACCGAACTTAGGTCTTTAAAAATATGTTATTAGTTCTTGAATATTTTATTATTTAAGCCAATAAATTGTGAGTTATACGATTATATTCCTAACATTGTGTTCCCCTTTATAATCGCAATGTATCAAGATGAAAAATTCGATTTGGTGAAACAAACAAATTACCTTTAATTAAAAATTTGTTGAAGTCGAGTCGTTGAAGTTTTAAAAAAATTCGATTTTATATTTTCTTCTTACAATAACTCGGATGTTTAGATCATAACGTTCGCGCCTACTACGGAACCCTTTAATTTACATGGGAAGATACGCAGTTTGCCTTTTTTAACACTAATAACCAAGGTCTGAATATCAAATAACGTAATATTTTCTCATAAAACGTTACGTAACACTAAAATTATATTTACACATCCTTTTAAGGGTTCCCGACCACCGGCTGAGTTTACGACTCCACAAAAAATACCATTCTGTTAACTCATCGTTAAATAATAATGCGTTATCTCATATCTGTAATATCTTTTGTTATTTTGCATTAAAATAAAGAAAAGAGGCATACGGCATAACACGTTTTTATGCTTTGTAAAAAAAAATAGAGTTGGTTTACTCAATTTATTACCTTTTTGCTTTATTTATGTTGGAATACATACATATGTTCAAAAAATAAAATAATATGTTTAAAAGTTTAAATACATCCAACAGTCACACACCTAGTCCTGACCCCACACTAGGTATAACCTGTATCGTGGTTGTTAGAGACTATGAGAGACATTCGGTCTCACAACACCCAGACTTGAAACAAATATCTGTGAGCCACACAAACATTTGTCTCAATGCGGGAATCGAAACCGCGGCCTCTCGCTTCACAGCCGACTACTCGCCCGCTGCGCCACGGCGGCGGTTGATGATGTTTAAACATATATGCAATGGTTATATCTTAGTTGATTATTTTATTCAATTAAGGTGTTTCTAATTAATTCGTTGTATAAAAGTAGAATGCCTCGGTGGCATGGTTGTGTTTCGGTACGACTACCGTCCTGAGGTCTCGGGTTCGATCCCCGGGTCGGGCAAAGTGATATTAGATATTTCCATATCAGCCCGGAGTCTGGAATTTGTGCCCGATATGGCGATAGGCTCGCCGTAACTAAGCTCGGCGAAATGTGGGTGTATTAGTTCGCTAGTGCGCCTCTGCCTACCCCTTCGGGGATACAGGCGTGAGCTTATGTGTATATGTGTATGTTTAAAAGTAGAAAAAATAAATTAGAGTTTTAGTGTAAGTTGCACCTTTGACAGATTAGACCCCTCGATCCATAGCTCGCTCCATCAACTCTGTGAAATTTAATAATTAAGAACATTATTTTGACATAGATATAAGGATATTTTGTAAGTATGGATTTATGCATCCTACAATACCGTTGCATTATTTATATCATACCTACAGTACCTTATACTTTTAGTGGTGTTGAGAATGCATAAATCCATATAAAACATAAAATGGAAAAATGAAATGAGTTGTATTTTGTAAAATTGAGGGGAAAAAAGGAAAGGCAATTGATGATGAGAACAAAGCCCGGAGTTTATTTCCGTCTTTCTTCTTCGGGTCGTCATCCGTAGGTAGCTAGAGAAAGGCTGGTAGGTTAGCTAGGATAGGGTCTTATAGTCCACGGCGTGATTTTCCTTATCCACATTTCCAGTCAAATTCTACAAGCTTCCTATTTTATTTTCCCGTCAATTCCCTGCTAGCATTCCTGCCATATCCCGTTCGTTCCCTTTCCTACAAATCACAACCTTTTATCTAAGCCCCATCCTTGTTATTGTGTCCATACTTGCCTGCATGTTTTCTAAATTGATAGTGTTTTAACATGATTATTATATAAATGTACCTAGACCTGTCATAAGTGCATTTGATATGCCTACGTGACCAATAAACATTTTTATTTAATTTTATTTTATTTATAGCTATGTATGATAGATACATGATGCCCCCAAACCAAGGAAGCAACACTTTCACCTCTAAATATTTCAAAAATCACAAGCATTATGCGACGTTTTTGTCGAATTAAGAAACTAGCTGGTCTCATGTAACAAAGACATTAGATCTATGACTTGTGTTTATCTTTTATCTTTCTAACAATACAATACTAGTTAACATATCTTTATGAATACAGGTTTAAACTTTCTGTAAACGTTTGCAATGATAAGAACACAATGGTCTCTAAAAAACAATTTTAAATAGATACTCAAAACAACAATAGATTTGCAGTTTTTTGAAATGACTAAGGTTTAACTAAGAATCACTGTTTAAAAAATGTGTAATCTTCTGAACCATTATAATCCTAATTAGGATTTTGTGTTTTATCTTTATTGTTCAACGATTTACATAAGTGTATGCGTAAAAATAATATTTTTTGTTGTATTTCTTTGTTTTTATAAATAAATAGATAATCACTGCCTCGGTGGCGTGGTGGTATTTCGGTACGACTACGGTTCTGAGGTCTCGGGTTCGATCACGGGTCGGGCAGTGATATTGGATTATTCCCTATCAGACCGGAGTCTGGAATTTATGCCCGATATGGCGAAAGGCTCGCCCCCTATCACATCTGGGACGGAACTAAGCTCGGCGAAATGTGGGTGTTCTAGTTCGCTAGTGCGCCTCTGCCTACCCCTTCGGGGATACAGGCATGAGCTTATGTTATGTTATAAATAAATAGAGATACAATTTTTATAATAATGTTGGGTGTTATTAGGTATTTATGTTAAATACCTCTTTACTAATCTCTATCTCCGAAAGGGGTAAGCTGAACTAAGGTTTGTGTGTGTGTGTGTGTGTGCTTATTTCGATCCCTTCATGTGATAAATTATTTATCTCTATTGCCTCTTTGGCCTAGTGGCAGTATCATATTGTTTGTGGACCGCTCGGTCCAGGATTCAAATCTCAGGCCGAGTTTTTAACACTATGTCATAGCAGTTCTTATGATAGATATGTTTTCTAAGGGACTGGAAAGATCCAGTCCAGTCTTCCAAAGGGCATTAATTTCACGCAGGTGATTAGTAGTAAAAAGTAAGCCGAATCCATTTTGCAACATGGGATATTTTGGAAAATTTTGGAGTGAGAAAAGAGCAGGTTGATAGAAAAATGTTTCTATTGGCGGCGGCGATCACTTACCACTAGGTGACCACCCGATCCTGTGCCAGATGGTTGAAAAGTAGAACCCTTAGGGCGACTTGCACCACTATTAGTAACCTACAGTTAGTCCTAACCTCAAGTTAAATTGAAAATGAAATATATGAAGGGCATGTAATTCATTACATGTAATGTACTACATGCAATTACAGATAATAAATGATGACATTTAATTAATTACATATAATGAATTACATGTCCTTCATATATTTCTATTTCAATTTAACTTGAGGTTAAGGCTAACTGTAGGGTAGTAATAGTGGTGCAAGTCGCCCTAATTAAACATTACAAGCCAGTGGTTAGATATTATTCTCAGAGTAAATACTGCGTGGTACAACACCGTCGCGAGTTAACAGCGTGTACACGTTCACGGAGAAAACATGGCGGCCCGTGTAGGGTTGGCACTTTCATTTATTATTTTTATAGTTAATCAAAATCTGTTGCGTAATTTTCAAGATCTAAGCCTACATAGGGACATAGGGACAGACAGACATCGGGAAGCGACTTTAAATAAAATAAAAATCTTTATTGATCACGTAGGCATATAAAAGCACTTATGACATGTCAAAAAAGCATAATTAAGATTTAAGTATTTCTTATAATATTATAGAATGCTATGAATTTGGAATCAGGGAGGCAGGTTATACAGTTAGAAGAATAGGGTCCTATGGGGAAAGGGGAATGGAGATGTTTGTGGACCGTGAAAAGGGAACGGGATATGGCAGGTACGCCGACAGGGAAGCGACGGAAATTAATAGAAGTAGAACTTTGTTTTATGTTGTGTGATATAAATAACTAAGATTAAATTAGATTTAGTTTCGCTATAAAGAAAAATGAACAAATTAGTCCCATACACCCAAAATGTTTAATAAATTTTTGACAACAGTTTGACAGCCTCCGTGACGCAGCGGGCGAGCACCCGGCTGTGAAGCGAGAGGCCGCGGGTTCGATTCTCGCATTGAGACAAATGTTTGTGTGGCCCCCAGATATTTGTTTCAAGTCTGGGTGTTGTGAGACCGAAAGTCTCTCATAGTCTCTGACACCCACGATACAGGTTATACCTAGTGTGGGGTCGGGACTAAGTGTGTGACTGTTGGGGGTATTTATTTATTTAAATAAAAAGTGTATTTCGTGGCAGCCCTGTGAAGTTCAAACATGCCGCAAATGTCCTCCCGGGCGGCTACCGTGGCGAGTGAGTACATACTACATACGGCTCACTAGTTACTACTCACTACACACTACACACGGCTCACTAGTTACTACTCACTACACACTACCCGACGAACACCAGTACACACCGGCGGTTTGTAACAATCTGAATTCTATAACACAACACAACGTAACGTAATGTAACGTAACAAAAGTTTACGTCTCATTGGCAGAAGGTCCATACGACACGATTCCTACTGGCTTACCTTTGTCGAATTATCGGCTTTACAAATGATGTTCTCCACGACGTAATCCCTCGACGGCGACTCTTACTGTCTTCTTTGATGAGATCGGATGTGGCTGGAGAATCCAAGTTTCGTTTTAAAGATTCGGTCACACGCGGGGCAGTATAAGTTTCCAAGCAGTCATTAATTAAAAGAAAATGCTGCATTGGCTTCCATTTTCAACGATTTCACCCTTCGCCACTGTTACGTCTGTTTCTCCAAAGGCAGGTGCACTAACGAACTAGAACACCCGAATTTCGCCGAGCTTAGTTCAGTCCCAGATGTGATAGAAGGCGAGCCTATTGCTATATCGGGCACAAATTCCAGACTCCGGGCTGATATGTAAAAATCCAATATCACTTTGCCCGACCAGGGATCGAACCCGAGACGTCAGGATGATAGTAGCACCGCGCACGGATACCACCATGCCACCGAGGCAATCATGTATACAATATAGTAAACCCACTACCTCTCGCTTCTCAGCCGGCTACTCAACAACTGCGCTGCGGAGGCTGTCATACCATGCGTTTTTATAGCAGTCTGGCACAGCAGATGGGTCACCTGATGGTAAGTGATCTGCACCACTCATAAACACCCAAAACACGTGTACGTGACTGTTGGGTGTTATTTATTTATTTATTTTATTGGGATATTATTTATTTATTTTTAGCGGGAAGCAAATTTGTTTTATACTATGTAGTGATATGGATCATGAATACAATATACACAAAACTAGCCGGCGTAGTGAACATGCATTCACGTCGAGATTTGGCAACGTTAATCCGCCGTGGAGGTTGCAATCTGGAGATTAGTTCGAGCGAGCGTCTGAGCCCAGTTGATCCGCGCCTCATCCCACCAATCCCGTGCACACGTAATCCCACATAGCCAGATAAGAACTAGTTTTGCATCGTAGTTTGATGTCATGAAGGCTTTAAGAATGTAGAAGTGTATTTCTGTTGTTTTGCCGTTTAATTAATAGACTTTTTGGTATTGTGTTTTTTCGAATGGACTTGTGCTGTTAGTAAAATTGCTTTTACAGCTTCACCTGAAAGCACCTACAAGCTGGCGCTTATGGCACTCTAGCCAGAAATATATTCATTTGACTGCGATTGAACACAGAGGTGCCTTTTCGAAGACTCAGACCTCATATTGAACTATCTCTGGGGACTAGAATTAAATTAGAGATCGTCTCTGCGTACTAGTATGCCGAAGGTCTGCTGTGGGAGATCTTCGGACTCTCGGGCGGGTCCGATGTCGCGGTTTAGTGTTAATATTACAATTATTGAGAAGGGAAAGGTTTGCTTTGACAGCATCTGTGATGGGATCATTGGGGTCTGCAAAAAGTATTTGGGATGACGACGGATGGTGGTATTGTGGTAGTTCAGTAAGATCATGAACCATCAGATGACCTACTTGCCCGAAGATGCACACCCGAAACAAGTATTTGTGGTCAAACAAACATCTATTTTTATCTGGGATCGAACCCACGGCCTCTCGCGTCATAGCTGGTGCTAAATATATGCGCCAACCCTAAATAGGATAAAGGAATAAGAGTAGGCGAAAGAATAGGTAATGATACTAAGCACGTTAAGCAGCTCCAAATTTCAAATACGCTTTAACCCGTCAGAGGCGGCACATATATATGTTTCATAAGCGTATGGGCCACCGGAGGCCGAGCCGCCCGTGACTATTTAACAATGTGCTAAAAACTATTGGACCGACATGTACGGAACACAACAGAGATACATAAAAAGTAAGTAGAAAATTCCTAATTGCCTTTCCACATGAAACAAAGCACCTGAAAGCGCACAGCGCACTTTGTCCGCCGGCACTGAAGAGCTTTTGTGTTGCCAGCTTATTTTATTCAATGTACCTAGAGACTTGGTTTATTATTAGCAATTTAAGATTTAATGTTTACAAAAAAGAAACCTATTTATTGCTGCAACAATACATAGTGCAAGTACAAATTAATGATAAATTACGGTGGGTACTGTAATTGTAAAATTGGCCCGGAATATGATGGAAGAAGAACACGGTTTTATCAGAACATAGGTTCTCCTTTTATCAAATTGTGGGCCGTTATTAAGCTTGGCGAGTAGTGGGACAGTTTGTGCCCTGTTATTTTTTACACTCTATTTATTCTGAAAACTTAAATTATTTGACTACCACCAACTTACTTTGTTTTTCAAAAACAATAATAAATTATATAAATAAATAAATACACCCAACAGTCACACACCTAGTCCTGACCCCACACTAGGTATAACCTTTATCGTGGGTGTCAGAGACTATGAGAGAGTTGCGGTCTCACAACACCCAGATTTGAAACAAATATCTGTGGGCCACACAAACATTTGTCTCAATGCGGGAATTGTACCCGCGGCCTCTCGTTTCACAGCTGGCTACTCGCTCGCTGCGCCACGGAGGCTGTCAATATCTCTCGGATATTATTTATTATATATTTGATATCGCATTTTGCTTATAAATCGGGGAAATGTCCAACACTCCCTGGCAACACAGTCCTTATGTTACGTACAGGAAATTAACGGGCACGGGTGGCTGCGCTGAAAAACTACGCCCGACCTGCTTTGTGGGTATTTACGGGAAATTTTCATTTTATGCACACGGAGTCACACCGCCGGCGACTGACTTTACGTCAAAGGGTTAATTTTGTTGAAGAAGTTTGAAAACCTTGGTGCTAATCTCCGTATAGTGGCGGTATATGGCCTTCATATACATTTTTTAACCTCAATAATTGTATAGACTTCAAAAGAGCCGATAACCCATGGGTTTTTTTCGGGATTTCCTCTCACGGTAAGCTGTGAAATGCCGACGCCATCATTTTAAGTCATATAAGAATAAATGATTTGAATTTGTAATGCTGATGGTAGTGTTACTGTATCCGGCATAATCAGATCTCGGTGAGGTGTGGGGTTTCTAGTTCTCTATTCCGCCTCTGCCTAGCCCTTCGGGGATACTGGCTTCAGCTTATATTGTATGTATTATTTAAATTATATATTATCAACTTTTTCTGTATCGCCAGTTCGGAAAATTAGTTTGCTAAAGAAGAACAATTATACTCTGATGTTGCTCTTTTATTTGCTCATGTTTTTTCGAATCTAAAAATACAAATAGGTACAAATTGTCTAAGACTGTTTCGATAGCGTGGTGGTATTGCGTGCGCGGTACGACTATTACCCTGTGGTCTTGGGTTCGATCCCGGGGTCGGATAAAGTTATATTGTTGTTTTTATTGAGTTTCAACTCGAAATCTGGAATTTGCATCCGATATGGCGAAAGGCTCGCCCCCTATTACATCTGGGACTCGATTAGTTCGCTAGCTCATCTCTGCCTAACCCTTCGGGGATACAGGCATAAGCCTATGTATGTGTGTGTAAACGTGTATACATTTTTCAACGTACACTATCAGTAGATTAATTAATGAGACGGTTATTCGTCATGGTATTAACTCTACTAAACATACATTTTTTTATTTCATTTCTATAAACTGATTCGTACAAGCTTCGTCAGCCGTCACCGTGATGGATAGCTTGTGATTTATGTCGACTATCAGACGCCCCATATTTATGCACTTATTGTGGAAGCCTATCATAATTCATAGAGCGTCGGCGTGGGTTCGAATTTGCGAGCGAAAGCGGTTTTTTTAAAATGGGGCAAATTTTTTTAGGCCAGTATAATTAAACGGAGAATTGAAGTAGGAATTATTTTATATGATAAGTCATATAAACAACACGAGGTGACCACTGAAAGCCAGCGATGTCCTGTGATTGTGGGCACAACATTATGCTGAGTGGTCACCTACCTATCACATTCACGGCTAGATATTATTATGCATTTCATTTGTAACTTTGCCTTGCTGTCTGTGACAAATAAAGTGTTTTTTTTTCTAAATATATGGCTACAGAAAAAATAGGTCAGATTGAATGGATCACTCTCTCATACGCCCGGTTCCAATAAACAATCTCAGTTCGAATGTGCAGATAGATTACAAAAATTAGCCAATAAGAACACAGTTTGAACGTGACTCCGTCAAATGACTTAATTTGATTGGTTCATAATACGATCTATCTGCACTCTAAACCGAGATCGTTTATTGAAACCGGCCGATAGACGACCAAAGTAAGTTGGCAGCTTGCTGTTGCGTGCCGTGCGATAATGAATGGGATCTATGTACGTAGGCTCAAAATACCCAGTACTTATCAATCTATATACCTTTTGCTTAAGATCGGAAATTCATCTAATAATTTTATTGAAATACATTTTGTTGTTTTCTTACCATGAGGTGACCCAGTTACTAGTTTATCGATATCTCATAAAAAACTAAGTTATATTGTTTTTTAAACAGATTTCCTAATAAAAGTATTTGTAAGGTTTATCATTTATACCATACACGCAAGCTAGGCTCGAACCTCATTAGCCGAAACGATGATCAATCATGAAGAATTACCACAGACGCCGTACATCGCCGGGTCGGTTACCACTCGCTCGAGTGCGTTGAGTGATGAGCGGACGATGTATACCGTGCTGGAATAGGTAAATGACTGTATATGATTATATTTACGGTTCTTTGCTTGCTCTTCTCATTTTCTGCGTCTATCTACTTTTATCCTACCATTTTGTGGGGTCACCGCAACACATATTTTAAGTATGCAGAAAGCATTCGGCAAACATGAAAAACATGATTAATTATCTTCCAAATTAGGCGTAAACTTACCCATCTCGATATTTACCCCTATAATGAAACAGGATTCAACTTAACGGCTATGCCAGATAATGGGGCCTTGAATGATATGAGGTTTTGTGATTAAAATGGCGATAGGCTTGCCCCCTATCATATCATGGGGTGAAAAAAAGTGGGTGCACTATTCTGCCTATCCCCTCGGGGAAAATAAACGTGAGTGTAGATGTATATATATATATATATATATTATATATTTGTAAATAACATAACACGACCTTAATGTAAGTCGCGTTTCAGAATTCGGACATTAGGGGTAAAAAGAGTTACAGATAGGCAATAATGATATTGGAATCTGTGCCCGATATGGCGATAGGCTCGCCCCCTATCACATCTGGGACGGAACTAAGCTCGGCGAAATATGGGTGTTCTAGTTCGCTAGTGCGCCTCTGCTTACCCCTTCGGGGATACAGGCGTGAGCTTATGTTATGTTTATGTTTATAGGCAATAATCAAAATAAGACAGTAATAGCATTTGTTTAATAAATCCTTTCCCCAGTCTTTTAATATAACGCATCTTAATAAAGGAACTAACCGACACATTGGCAGGACCATAAGCAATTAGAGCGTGTCTTATTAAATAGAAAGCCACTGTCTGCGGGTGTAATGGCACCGAATGTCGCTCGTCCCTTGTTTGCGGACAAATTCTCGGTCTTCCGGATCGCGCGTGTGCTAAATTGCACTGGGGTGTTATTAAGTATGGTTATTGCTATACATATTGCATATAGATGTCACCGAAATCAGCGCTGTGACGTTGTTTCAATGTTGCAGCTTTATGTTAAGTGACAACCAATTCCGCACGAATTTTAGTAATTTAATTTTAGTTTAATTACATTTTCTATAATTGTTATTCTAATTCCAGACTGACGCTCTTGATTGGTAAAGTGATGATTTTAATTTTTTATCTCTCTTTTTTTCTAGTGGAGACGGCTAAGGTCAGAGACCACACTCACTTTTGTTATCTGCAGAGTCATGCCTGTGTATGTTATTTATATTTAAGTTTTTTTTATCCAAATTCTGTTGTTTTTTGTATTTGAGCGGAAATAAATTTATTTTCTTTATTTCTTTCTAGATGGATTTTTATACAATAATAAGCAGGTGGGTGACCTGATGGTAATTCCACAGTCTAGAGACACCCAGATAAACAGCTGCATGCCATAGAATGGAAAATAGAGATAATTTAGGTCCCTGAAAAAATCAGTTTCTCACCGAATGTGGTAACGAACCAGTCAGCCCATTCGTGATGTATTTATGATTTTAATCTGGGATAATACCACATAGTAACAGAAAAAGTAATAATAAAAGTCAAATAAATAAACACAATTGTGTAATTCACACGTAATAAGATCCAAATAATTGCCGAAAATGTTGCGCGAATCTGTGAGACAGACCAAGATATGACTTGGTCAAATTAAGGACCGTTTGTCACGCCGCGCTGTCTTCTTATTGTTCCTTTGTATTAACATCTTTATTATTTAATATTCTATGACTGACAATTGCATTAATAAGAGATAAGTTCAAGTAATCCTTACTGAAAGGTATCCAAAAACGGAAAAAGAACGAGAGGAAGACAATTCAAAGAGCAAAAGCTAGTCATACATAGCACATTACTCTTAAGCAATACACACAACCCTAACAATAATGAATGGCTTCTCCGTACGAAATAATAAAGTATAATCCATCTTGGGAGCTCAATGCGCGTAATTTGTTTATGAAAACATATCATTTCACGGGCGGGTTCACTCGGTGCGGATTTTAATAATGTCTTGTTTTGTATGGCGGGCCTTAATAAGCTACCGTCGGGTTGAGTTGAATTGGCCTGCAAGATTTAATTGTGTACCCGATATTTGATAAATTTCTAAAATATTAAATTAATTTGTGCCCGATATGGCGATAGGCTCGCCCCCTATCACATCTGGGATGGCACTAAGCTCGGCGAAATGTGGGTGTACTAGTTCGCTAGTGCGCCTCTGCCTACCCCTTCGAGGATACAGGCGTGAGCTTATGTTATGTTATGTTATATTAAATTAATTTGACAACCTCCGTGTCACAGTAGGCGAGTAGTTGGGTGTGAAGTGAGAGGCCGCGGGTTTGATTCTCGCACGTAGCCTAATGTTTGTGTGACCCACAGATATTTGTTTCGGGTGTGGGTGATGTGAGACTAAAATTCTCTTGTACCTAATGCCCACAACACAAGACTCGTATCTGATACCAGGTACCAGGTATTTGATTAATTTCTAAAATATCACACTGATTTCTTAAGTTTACGCGAATGTTATACATTGAAATAAAACTATTTTTACGGATTTTCTCACGATTAGGTTTTAATTTTTATTCCCGACGTTTCGAAGGCTTTGCAGTCTTCGTTGTCACGTGTCAGACTGAGTTGTCATTTGACTGTCAAAACCTAATCGTGATAAAATCCGTAAAAATAATTTTATTTCATTCTAAAATATCAGTTTAATTAAATATACGCATCTAGACCAGATGCGACTTATCTTAGAAGTCGACTTATCTTATGAATATTTTTTTTTATGCATATTTTATCTCTTGTAGTTCCTGATAGCCAGAACACAAGAATGAAATCCTTGTGTAAGGTAAGGTGCATTTATGCTTATAGCATGTCTTCGTGGATATAGGTAGTTGTATGACTTTTATATCACTAATAAATTATGTAGAGGAAATTATGTGACAAATTCATACTCTGGTCAAATTGTCTTTCATAGTTACTCATAGTTTAAGTCCTTTGAATGTAATTTTTTTCCTGATGGCGGCATAATACACATTGCATTAACGTCTCGGCGACCGGTGGCCTTTTCCTTCTCTCCTGTTCAGTTTTTCTGCAAGTGTTTTTCTCGAAAAACCTACACAAAACAATGTATTTCGCTGTCTTCTGATCATGGGACAAAAAAACATAAACAAAAATGTGTAGCGAAACCATTTTTAGTGTAGGTGCTTTGTGTACTGTTTTAGTGCAGGAGACGCGCCCTTATACACGGTATTTAAAGTTTATTCATTTTATACAACAGCAAAGGCCATGACAAAACACCGTGGCTGTACATCAACCGACGACATCGCGGCGACATAGATGGATGGAAGTTTCACAGCGTCAATTGTCAAAGGGAAATGATCCAATTTTTTTCTTTACATACCCACAAACGCTCAAACAATTTTAAACCTTAACACATACTGTCAGGGTTAACTTTAGCTTGAATTGAAGTTTGAGCTTAATTTGTGTAAGAATAGAGTGATTCATTAGAGTCATGGCGCGTGAAATGATCGAGCTTTGTGAGCATTTCCATTGATATTGTTGATTGAACTGCAGGTAAGCCTGTTTTCACTATGCATTAGCACGGTAGAGTGGGTCCAAATGGGGGTGTTTGCGGATCCAACGTGTTTAACATGGGACCATGTTGTGGCATAACTAAACAGCGAGGGGCTTGCAAATTTGACGCTGGAATTATTCGTGTTTAGTAGTTCACTGAGTTTTGGAACTTGGTGATTTGATATCGAAGTACCTCAGTACCTCAGTAAGTAGTGAATTGTACCTCTATAGTGGACTTTTGTCAGCGGCTACGCCCGCCTGAGAGTCGTAGGGGATGAGTTTATGCATGTATTTTACATATAAATCTTCCTCTTGAATCACTCTATTTGTTAAAAAAAAATCGTTGCGTAGTTTTAAAGATCTAAGCATACATAGGGACAGACAGACAGCGGGAAACGACTGTGTTTTATACTATGTAAAGATATAGCTCTTTCTTTTTACGTGCCCTTATCCCACCTTAATGTGGGGTCGGCGCAACATACTTTTTCAAGCATGTTGCAAAGAGGATTGGCTTAGTTTTTACGACCGCCTGCGTGCCTGACGTCAACCCCCTAAGAGGGATCCAGTCCCGGGCGAATTAAATTAGAAAATTGACTTTGCCCGACCTGGGAATCGAACCCAGAACCTCCCGGTATACAGCCCATACATGCTGCCACTAGACTAGGCGACTATGTAAAGATATAGCATGACTAGAATTATGTATATTCTAGTCGTGCTATATCTTCTTCTTCTGTATGACCATATGGTCATAAGTGAAGTTTTTTTACCTGCCCTCATTCAATTTGAGGTCGGCGGAACACAATTTAAAAGCATGTTGTGGAAAAGATTTGGCTGTAGTTTTTTTCAAGCATGAAGTCAACTTCACCTATAGAATCCAGTCCCGAGAAAATCGGGTTAAAATAGCTTTATCTAACCTGGGATTCGAACGCTAGACCTCCCAGTTCACAGTGTTCATTGCCAATAGGCCTAGCAAATTTTAGCTGTGGTGTATGAAAAAAATACACGCGATCGTGTCTCAACTTTAACTGCTTCCGAAAACTAGCGTTAATTTATACGTTAATTAAGGTTTAAAGTACATTAGCAAATATAATAAGTAGGAAGTGCTGGTCCTCAGTGATCCTTCAGTCTGTGGAGTGCGATAGAAATAATCCACATGACTATGAAATAAGCACGATCGTAGGGTGCTTAATGTTACTCTATGGAAGTTTTTTCTCTTCGCATCGAAGATTAAGGCGAAGGTCAATTAGAATTTGAAAGACAATTGAAAAAAGTTCAAAATTCAATTTGGTTTTTCTTGGGGAAACACACGAATTTAATTTTGAGCCACTTTACAGATGAGCAACTTTTATTACCGCAACTGTTGACTTTTAAAAATTTTGGTTTCCGGTTGCCGACTGCAATAGCAAGAAACAATATTTTACGATATCTACAATTGGCAATCTGACAGTCTCCGTGGCGTAGCGAACGAGTAGCCGGCTGTGAAGCGAGAGGCCGCAGTTTCGAACCCCGCACTAAGACAAATGTTTGTATGCCCTACATATATTTGTTTCGGGTCTGGGTGTTGTGAGACCGTACGTCTCTCGTACTTCCTGATAACCCACGACACAAGACTCGATCTTAGTGTGGGGTCCGGGTCAGGACTATATATGTCATTGTTGGGTGTTATTTATTTATTTAATTATTAATAAACTGTCGAAATAAATATACATACGGGGGATGGAGAGCGAGAGAAGTCGCTTTTGAGTTGCCGGTTGAGCAAATTGACAATTTGATAAACCCGTTATATTGATTTCTTAAGTTTACGCGAATGTTATACATTGAAATCAAACTATTTTTACGGATTCTATCACGATACGATACGATATTCATCGTGATAGAATCCGTAAAAATAGTTTTATTTCAATAACCCGTTATGTCAAACTTTTCTAGCATCTGGAAAATCCATAGTGGTAGTTCTAAATAAATAAATAACACCTAACTGTCACATACATTTTGGTCTTTGAAGGATAGAAAGAAGCACATGAATCCTACGAAAAACCTAGACTTGGCTATTGAACCCTTAACTAAAACACTGTGAATATTAGTCTCCATACCTTCCAAAAGTCACAGTATGACGACACGTCCGATCGAAGACGGCTGGCCATCAAGCCCGCACGTGACCGCAGGCAGGTGTCTTTACTGCCGAGTGCCGACTAAGGACAACCAACCAACTCAAATAACAATCGTGCGATCGAATCCTTGTTCTCATTATAAAAAGACTTTAAATAGATAGAAAAATCAGAAATCAGTTTAAAAACAGCCTCCGTGGCGCAGCGGGTGAGTAGCCGACTGTGAAGCGAGAAGCCGCGGTTTCGATTCCCGCATTGAGACAAATGTTTGTGTGGCCCACAGATATTTCTCTCTCTCATAGTCTCTGACACCCACGATACAGGTTATACCTAGTGTGGGGTCAGCACTAGGTGTGTGACTGTTGGGTGTATTTATTTATTTATAAACCCACTTTAAAATTTATAAGATCATGAAGTATAGGACTATTACTGGAGTAAGTTGTATCTTACGCGAAATTAATTTTGAAAGTTGGTCCTCATTTGCCGGATATGTCGGGAAACACGTACATGTTTTCGTAAAACTAAGCCGAACCACTTCTGCAACATGTTTAGGAACAGTGTGTTGTGCCCACTCTACATTATTGTCAGATAAGTGTATATGCAAAAAATGGTAACATAACATAACATAAGCTCACGCCTGTATCCCCGAAGGGGTAAGCAGAGGCGCACTAGCGAACTAGAACACCCACATTTCGCCGAGCTTAGTTCAGTCCCAGATGTGATAGGGGGCGAGCCTATCGCCATATCGGGCACAAATTCCAGACTCCGGGCTGATATGGAAAAATCCAATATCACTTTGCCTGACCCGGGGATCGAACCCGAGACCTCAGAACCGTAGTCGTACCGAAATACCACCACGCCACCGAGGCAGTCAGTGCAAAAAATGGTCTCAGAAAATTCTTTCATAAGGACGATGAAGGAAACATTCATATCGGCCAATGTTTTCCATATTGTGAGGAAAACTGCATACCTGAGAATTCCTCTAGAATTTCGAAGGTATGTAACTCTACCCACCTGGATTGGGTCAGCGTGGTAGACTAACGCCTAACCCCTCTCAATAGTAGAGCTAATATTAGATTACAGCGAGAACAAAATTAATTTGTTCTAACATACATACATAAATAAGCTTACGCCTGTATTCCCGAAGGGATAGGCTGAGAACAGATGTATGGTGTTCTGGTTCACGCTAGCGAACTAGACCATCCACATTTTGCCGAGTTTATTTCCATCCTAGTTATGATAGCGGGCGAGCCTATCGCCATATCGGGCACAAATTCCAGATCCGGGCTGAAATTGAATTAAAAACCAAATATCACCCCGACCCGGGGATCAAACCCGAGACCTGAGGACGTTAATCGTAGCGAAATATTAATTTGACATGATACCCCCACCGAGAGAAATGTTTGTATGGCCTACAGATATTTGTTTCGGATCTGGGTGTTGTGAGACCGAAAGTCTACGGGAGACTTTCGGTCCCCTGATACCCGCGACAAGATTCTACCTTAGTGTGGGGTCAGGACTATGTATGTGACTGTTGGATGTTATTGAAATTAAACTATTTTTACGGATTATATCACGATTTGGTTTTAATTTTTATGCCCGATGTTTCGAAAGCTTTGCAGCCTTCGTAGTTCTTTGCAGTCTGACCCGTGACCACGAAGGCTGCAAAGCTTTCGAAACATCGGGCATAAAAATTAATACCAAATCGTGATATAATCCGTAAAAATAGTTTAATTTCAATTAATAACATTCACGTAAACCTAAGAAATCATTATGTTGGATGTTATTTATTACAACTATACAACTACGCCCGGGTATACAACTACGCCCAACTTGTTAACTAACTTTAACCAGAATATCCCCATTCACGATCACATCCAATAATATCTAAATGTTATTATTCATCAGAGGACGAGCGCGTCATACATATTCGAAAACAATCGCCCGGGGCGCGGAAATTGGCCGCCGATCCCGGTCTCCCGCGGGGGATGTCGGCGAATAAATAATTCAATTTCAATGCAGCTGTAAATCTTGTGGATTGTTTATCAGACGGACGTATTTTGAGTGTACTGTAGCTAGTTTTGACTACAGTAGAAGCATGACAAGTAGTCAAATAGTCTAATGATACTAATTTCTTAAGTTTATATCAATTTTATATTACTAATTTTAATATTGTCATAAGGAAAAACAGTTATCTGATATTGAGTCATAAAGGGAAAAAAATCTGTTATAGAAAAAATATAACATCATGTCCTTTTTCTTTCGTGACGTTTTAAATGAAAGTTAAGTAATGACTTAAATTAAGTGAATCCTGGAATTTAGTGCGACTTGCAGCTAAGCGATAAATCTCTATTTAGTTTATTTAAAGGTAGGAGTGGGCTGTAGGTTAAATCAAGATAAGGTATAACTCTAGATTAGTAATAGCACTGGAAGTTGCCCTTAGTATTTGATATTAATTTCAACTTGACTCCTCAGCCCATGGAGGAAAAAGGTGTTATTCTTAAATCACAGACAACAAAGTAATCAGCGGCATAGCAGAAATGTTTTTGACAATCGATTTCGGATTGAGCTCGCTGCGACCTGCGGGTTTAGACAAGTGGCTTATGCGCTAATCGAATAGGCTAAATTTCCATACAGAATGACATAAGAGTACGCTATATGTGGCGTACTCTTATGTCATTCCCATTCAGTTATTCTATTTGACTATTCTATTCGACTAGCGCATAAGCCACTTGGCTAAACCCACTGATGATGTTTGGTTAATATTTCATACAAATGTCTTAGACGCGTACCGAGCTCGACACATTGATTGCCAAAAATATCACTACTCGAGCCACTGGAATATTACTGAACCCTAAAAATACGAAGTCTCACGACTCAAATATCTTCATCACGTCGGTAAGTTGATCACAGCATCCATATATTTAACGAACCAGCCGTCATTTCCCAACATTTCCATAAATCACCAACAATAACCACTCTTCATAAACAGCTTTGCATTATCATTTCTCATCGGCATATCAAGTCGTTTCAAAAACACGTTTCAGTACAAGTGGTCCCGTTGCATATTCATAAATCGACTATTTAACCGCCCCAGTAGCTAACAACTGTCCGTGCTTTGGAATGAATAAAAAATATTATTGTTGTCCAAATAAGCTATCCGGTGTCGGCGGTTTGTCATCAAAATAAACAGGGCCTGGTTCTATATGCATAGATCAAAACGTGTGTTTAAAGCATCTCATCCCATCACTACATATTATAATAATCACAAGTTTTAAAACTTAACGGACCGATTTTAAATCTGATCGTACCTAAATTTATATGAGACCACCGTTGAAATAAGCTCTGTCGAACACAAAAATAATTTTGAAAATCGGTCCACATTTGCCGGACATATCGCGTAACATACATAAAAAAAATACATACGAATTGAGGACCTTCTTTTTTTTTGGAAGTCGGTCGAAAAGCAAAATCCAACACGACTTGAGAATCTCGTTCGTTTAGAACTTGGAACTATTGAACAGTTTTCACCAATATACATACTATTCATGAAGACGGTTTAGGTATATAATGTATCCAGGTTTTGTATAAATTGGTTGAAATACGACGATAATTGTTGGAAGCGTCGGAAGAAGTCAAGACAAGACAAAACATGTAGGCATAATAATTTGCTCTACTACTCGTACGAAACCGGGGCAGATCGGATAAAAACGAACAGACGGTCAGACTTCAAAATGTATCCGATCGTGACTAAATTTATAGTTCTATAGAATATAAAAAGAATCTCGAAAATCGGTCCATATTTGACGGAGATATCGCGTAGCATACAAACAAACATACAGACAAATTGATTACCTCGTTATTTTAAATCAGTCGAAAATATACAAACGAATTGAGTACCATCTTTTGCGACGTCGGTCGAAAATATAAGACTATTTTCTATTAAGAGGATGATATAAATAATAATTTTCCATACATTCGTTAACATAACGTGGGTGCGTTACGTTTTCGTATGGTCATAGAGAATAAGGGCTTTCTAGTAACCGTTCACTCGTGAAGGCGGGGTCGAAGGAGCCCGCGGCCCTTACCCCTGCGGCCCTTCCCCGCCCCTCGGCCCCTGTAATGGACTCACGTACCGCGTGCGTGTCCCGATAAAGGGTTAAGTACACACTAACAACCTGACGTGACTCACAAATCCACTATTATTATGTTATTGAGGGTGCCGTGTACCGCGGCCACGAATTTACATACAATTTAACATGAAATGTGAACAGTAATTCATGACGGCTGTTGCGTTATTATTTCTATTATAAAGTGTTCAACGTGACATTCCCCGTGTAACAGTCTGGCGTGTTTTATTTTTTGTTGGAAAAAAGCGCTTTAATGTGTTAACGGCCCGCCATTATATTCCAGTTTCGCTATCTCGGCCGCTTGACTTACGACCGACGTTTGCATGAAACGACTTGTTTTTCGGCACTCATTAATTCACCCCGAGTGTTTACGTATCGTTAAGTCGCTTTCGAATTAATCAATTCGAATTAAAGAACGTTATATCACGCGTATTATGAAAACCAAACGATGAAAAGAGTTGGGCGACAAATGGGTTGAATTATCGACGTGTCGATGCACACGTATTCAAATTCACTATTTAAAATTAATAGAATCGGGGCGCTTATTGAATGTTTTAAAATACGATTTACGCCCAATTAGCAGCCAGCCTGGATTGAATTGTTTGTGCCCGAAATCTGTAAATACCACAATATTTACGATAATGTCCGTCGATTTGAATGGGCGGCTGAGAGCGCGCCGCGGGAGAGGAGCCGCGAGTGGTTTATTATGCGGCGGCGAAGGGTTAACTCTTTGTATGACGTTTTCATGTTAATTTACGCTTCGGCTGACAAGGTGGTCCGATCGACCGAGCTGCCTTTAAATATGATATTTTAGTGTTAATGCGCTGTTTGAATGTTATTCACGTTTCAATTTATTACAACTAGTTTTTGCCGGCGGCTGCGTTCAACGACGTGGGATCGGTTTACTGATTAAGATTTGTCATTTTTTACCAGTTTCTGACTGTACTTATTTATGATGTTGAGTGACGAGGTAAGGTATGAGAATTATTTAATACATG
This sequence comes from Clanis bilineata, assembly GCA_036417725.1. Classification (NCBI taxonomy): domain Eukaryota; kingdom Metazoa; phylum Arthropoda; class Insecta; order Lepidoptera; family Sphingidae; genus Clanis; species Clanis bilineata. The sequence goes on along the minus strand of CM071145.1, from coordinate 1,271,136 downwards.
CTGTGCATTACAAGGTAAATGACTTAAGATTTTATATTAATTCTGCGCAATTATTTTAAATCTTTGGAATATATTATCAATACTGGATAAATGTAATAATTATGATAAATGTAAATTTTCTCCGCTTAGTTAGGTTAGTTAGTTAGTCGCCTCCTTGGTCTTGTATGCATGGGCTGTGGACCGGGGGGTCCGGGGTTCGATTCCCAGGGCGGGCAAAGCGAATTTTCTAATTAATTTGCACGGGACTGGACCCCTCAGAAGGGGTTGACCGCAGGCAGGCGGCCGGTCGTAATAACTAACCCAACTACTTTCTGTAACATGCTTGATAAAGTGTTTTGCGCCGACCCCACATTAAGGTGGGATAAGGTCAGGTGGTAATCTTTGGGGGAGGCCTATATCCAGCAGTGGACGTCCTGTGGCTGATGATGATGATGATGAAGGGCAGGTAGAATGTTTCCGATAGTGGTCAACGTATGATACTCTTTCTATCCTCCTGCTTTCAATCCCACTTTAACGTGGGTCAGTTGCTGAAAGGATGCAACTTAGTTTTTGCGACCAGTTGTTTGAATTTTTGAAATCGTCTTAGGACATCCCATACTCGCTGCCAGACCAAGTAGGCGACAAAAATTACTACCTTAACTTTGATGAATAACGTTTATATTTGTTTGTTTAGTATAGCTTAAAATCATTTCTCTCTAAAACCGTGTTCACAAGTTATTTTTACTCGGTTAAACGTTACTTAACGGTCATTACAATAGAGTTCGTTTGTTGGAACCAAGCTCGGTTGGCGATCGAAGTGAATTGTTGAGATTTTGCATAATATACGCCCGAATGTTCAAACGCTGCTCAACTTTAACAACTTCTTATATTGATTTTCGCCATATTATTTTGACAGATAAGGTGGCCTCAAACGACATAAGGTGACCTTAAGTGTACGAACATTCAGCGGATAGAGGTACATCTTTTTCACCGTTTTGTGAGTGGTAGCGCCACGCTGCTACGTCTACAGCATGAATGAGTCGGCTCGACCGGTTTGATACCACTGTCTCACAGAAAACCGACGTAAAGTGGCAGCTCGCTGTCGCGTTTTGTTCGGTGAGTATTCGGTGACTGGTGACTTGTTTGGAGGACTTGGCATAGGTAACTACGAAAAAAACGTGTTTACTTCGAAGCCGGTTCTGCCATTTTACATGTGAGTTGTCATCGCATCATAAGACTTAACTAACGTATAGAGGTAAATACTTATGTTTATGTATGTGATTTTATTATAAAAACGGTGTTATTATAATAATACTAATTTCGGAATGTGGATATGCCTAACTGCTATATTACAGAATACAGGGATCTTTCTTTCGGCAAGTCTCCATGTTGGTTTTTCTCCATACATTAAATAATAAATAAATAACACCCAACAGTCACATACATAGTCCTGACCCCACACTAAGATCGAGTCTTGTGTCGTGGGTATCCGGAACTACGAGAGACGCACGGTCTCACAACACACAGACCCGAAACAAATATCTGTGGGCCACACAAAAGGAATATTACACGGAACATAACATATATTATACGGATGGATTTTTTTCGATCGATCGACAACACATTGAGTTATATTTTGTAGAAACATATGAGCAGAAAATGTGCATTAAGCTTTCTACAAATTCAAATATTGCTATTTATTGAAAAGAGTAATTAAATAATAACCATGCACATTGACAAAAATTCATAAAATCTATGAACGTTCTTACTGTAGATGGACCTGGCAGTGATACCCAGACCCGAAACAAATATCTGTGGGCCACACAAACATTTCTCTCAATGCGGAAATCGAACCCGCGGCCTCTCGCCTCACAGCCGGCTACTCGCCCGCTGCACCACGGAGGCTGTCAGATTATTACATTAGGCAATATGCATGCTTCTTTTTTGCATAGTTCTTATTCTTTTGTCATTGACCCCGTGGAGATAAAAATGTAAGCTTATATATGTACATTATATCCCAGATACATAGTCCGCGCCCAGTAGTGGGCACTACGCTAATAAAGTAAGTCATAAATAGTTGTGGATTTGAACCCGGAGCCGGTCGGTAAATCACGACGGGACTTAGCTAACAATTTGAATAAATACGTCGTCGCTGTTTGATTCACGTACGTTAATAAGAGAAGTCGTAACTTATGAGTTATTGCTGTGGAAATAGAATGTAGGGATGTGCAACACAAACTATCGATATTTTGGTATAATTACAAGTTTAAAAACGCAACGGACCAACTTCAAATTCGATCGTGACCAAATTTATATGAGATTATCCTTGAAATAATTCCTATCGAACATAATAAGAATTTTGAAAATGGGTTCAGATTTGGCAGATATTTCGGGTAACATAGAAAATAAAAAGAAAAAATACAGATGAATTGAGGACCTTCTCTTTTTTTGGAATCCGTCGATAATATGAATAAATTTACGCCTATTTCATCGAAAGTCTAGAGAGGGGCATAGTGCACCTATATCTCGCCTTATTTCAGCTTATTTCCGTCCCTTTATGTGATAAGCAGCGAGTTGGCGCCACATAGGGCACAAATTCCAGAACTGGGTACTACAGTAGACCACGAGGGCGGTACTAAACTTTAATTATTTTTCATTTTTAAGTTAGGTATTACATGTAAATTGCAATGAAATAACTGAACGGTATTCAAAAAATAACGTCATCGCTATTTTTTATAATTTTTCACCATTTTCTTCGAATAGATAAATACATCAGATAGATATTATTAATTTAACATTCATAGGAACACTGTTATTATAGTTATACGCATTTAGTTTTATTACTTACATGACCAATAAATAAAATCATCAATTTACGAGTTATCGATAATAGTCAACTCTGTACATCACTAGTCAAAATGGCACCTGTCCCCCATAAAGCATCGAGTATATAAATAAGCGTCGAGTATCATAAACCAAAACCCTTTTATCTGAGAATTTGTGGATATTCACGCTCCCATTCAAAATATTAAGATTTAGATACTTCAGTAATTAGGGTAAAAATAGTTTTTATCTTAAACAGTTATTTGGAACTATTATCACCTAAATTTAGGAAAACAGACATATATTTAACTAGCCATTTATCCGATATTGCGCCCTCGAAAAAAATTCTACCTTCATACTTTGTGATCAAATTACCAAAAAGCCGAAATACGTGTCCCGTTTATAGCTCAAAGAATATAATTGTCAAGTATGTTTAAACAAAACTTAACTGACCGACTTCCAACTTGATCCAATCCTAACCAAATTTATATGGGACCATCCTTGAAATAAGCTCTATCGAACACAAAAATAATTTTTAAAATCGGTCCACATTTGGCGGAGATATCGCGTAACATACGAGTACATAAAAAAAATCAGACGAATTGCCGACCTTCTTCTTTTTTGGAGGTCGGTCCTTTTTGGAAAATAAATAAATAACAGACTCAAATACTCTTCAATGATGGATATAGTTTTGCGGTACCCTGGTGGCATTTCCACGGAACCCATAAAAGGAATTCGCTGTATATATGATAATTTTACATCATAGAAGATGGTTACATAGACGTAGCTTAAAATTATTGAGTACACTCTAATGATTGAATCAGTCATATTTTTTGTACTCGTGTTACAATGTAAGTGTTGATACATTGTCGTAAAATGAGTTTATATTATTTTTAGAGACGTACGCTTATGCTTGTGTTCACCTAGAGGTAGGCAGAAATGTACTAGATAACTAGATTTCATCAAGCTCATGATTTTCCTTTTGCAAGCTTACGGGTGATTTTGAAAAACCCAAACAGAGATCATCATATATATGTATCATGAGTATGCGTGAATTCATATAAATATGATTATTAATTGTATCGACAATTTGTACATCAAATGATAAAAAAAGGAAAAAGGTAAAAAAAAGAAATGGTGACAGTTGATGATGAAAAAAATAAGCCCGGAGTTTCTTCTGCCTTTCTTCTTCGGGTCGTCATCTGTAGGTAGCTAGAGAAAGGCTGGTAGGTTAGCTAGGTTAGGGCCTCATGCACCAATCCCAACTGCTTCCAGTATTTCCATTCAAGCCCCTGCCACCATTCCTGTCATATGCCATTCCCATACAACCCATTCCCTTACACTCTATTCCTATCTCCCCTTATCACCCTATCTTAGCCATCCCATCGTTATTACGTCCATACTTGCCTGCCTGTCTTCAAATAATAGCGAGATAATGTAAATTATATTAATCTTAATTCAAAATTTGCTTGTGCTGACTTCGCATAAGTACTTTTTACATGCCTACGTGATCAATAAAGATTTTATTTTTTATAAAAGATATGTTATTTCACTTTGACAGTACTTGTACAAACAGTACCTTCGTAGCATAGCGGATGAGTAGCGGGTCGTGAATCGGGACTACAAGTTTGATTCCCTTATCGATGTAAATGTTTACAGTAATCGTACTAACACAATATTATGAAGACGAACGTTTGTGAGTGTGTTTGCATGTTTGTTATTTCTTCACGCTCAAACGACTGGACCAATTTTGATGAAATTTGGTATGAAGTTAGCCGACAGCCTGACTGAACACACAGGCCACTTTTTATCCTGGATAATAAATTTCCACGTGAACAGAGTAACGGGCTACAACTAGTGCACAAATATTTGTTTCAGATCTGAATGTGCATCTGCTGTCAAAAATAGTGCAATTTACCACAAACCGATGGCCATGCTACTACAATCTGACATCAGACCCTCAAGAACATTCAAACAGATAGACATAAAAGCAATTTTACGAGGCGTTCCGTGTTACCGGCTCATAAATCATATACCACTAATGGATAACCAGATATAAATCTATTTGTGAGGATTCCGTGCATTCGCATGATGTTACGCCGTTTGCGTCATGTATTGGGTTGTCGCAGGCATACTTCGGAAAAATAATATGTTTATATTTTATTTATATAAAGCGACGTGTCCTGCATTCGTTTTTCTCTAAAAAACACATAAGCAAAACAACAAATTTAGCTGTCACCTGCTCGTAGATAAAAAGATCATGTTTTGTGTAATGTTTTAGTGCAGAAGACGTGGCTTTATATCAAAACAAGAACAAAACATAATTTTTACAAGTTTAAAACATTTTAAATCCGTTTTGAAAGCCATCACCAATCTTAGCTAAACTGACACTTGCTAAACTGGCTCAATCGGTTGGATACCACTATCTCACAGAAAACCGATGTAAAGTGGCAGCTCGCTGTCGCGTTTCGTTCGGTGAGTGAGTTTCCGATCGCCCAACTACTCCCCTCTCCCTTTCCCAATCCCTATGTCCCTCCCGTTAGGTTGGCAACGCACTCATGATTCTTTTTGAGTCTTGGGTGTCTATGGGCGGTAGAGATCACTCACCATCAGGTGACCCATTTGCTAGTTTGCCAGTCTCTGCTATAAAAAAATCACATAAAATATACGGACGCACTGTAGCCCGAGCACGAAAAACTAATGTAAATGTAAATGTATTCGAGTTCGCTGCGCACTGATGACGTTTAGTTATTATTTCATACAAATTTCATAGACGCGCATCGAGTTCGAATACATTTACGGTTGTCAGAAATTTTCCTGCTCAGGCCGCTGATAAAGGTAGGTAAGTAGTTAGGACACTTTGCTAACGTAATATGTCACTTATATTACATTCAAAATTTCGCTTATCACAGTCGGGTTTTTGTTTTTCAGTACTTTAAACTATTGTGCTTGATTGGCCTTTGAGGGTCAACATGAAATGCCTTCACTATGTTTGCGCTTATTTTATTTTTAACTCTCATCGTTTTTTAAGTTGATAAATAGTCACACAATTATATAAATCTGCGAAAATAGATTTTTAAACAATGCTATAAGTTCTATATTTGACTGCAACACAAACTGACGCGATATGCACCATTGTACTTGTAATCAAGCATTCAAATCCAAGAATTATTCCACATTGGCCTTTGTAGCGAAGCCAACTTCCAATAATTGAGCATTTCAAGTTGTTTCGTTGTGGATTTAATAATTTGAAAGACATTTTCGAACAATATCGATCTATACTTCTATTGTAATACAGAAAATCTGATTGGATGTGGTAATGCATAGAACTACTGAAGTAAATTTGAACTACTAGAAAGTTGTACCTGCAATAGACATAGAGAAGGAATTGGGAAAGGGAGGGGAATTGGGCTACCGGAAATCTCACTCACCGAACGAAACGCGACAGCGAGCTGTTGCTATTTTACGTCGGTTTTTTGTGAGACAGTGGTATCAAACCGGTCGAGCCGACCCATTCGGGCTCTAGACGTAATTGTCTACAGTGTGGCTCTACCACCAAATAGATGATTGAAAAATAAAAAAAGAGTAAATTTAGTACTTATATAACATGCCGTATTTGTTAAATATACATAAAACAAACACAAACATAAGCTCACGCCTGTATCCCCGAAGGGGTAGGCAGTGGCGCACTAGCGAACTAGAACACCCACATTTCGCCGATCTTTGTTCCGTCCCAGATGTGATAGGGTGCGAGCCTATCGCCATATCGGGCACAAATTCCAGACTCCGGGCTGATATGGAAAAATCCAATATCACTTAGCCCGACCCAACGATCAAACCCGAGACCTTAGGATGGTAGTCGTACCGAAATACAACCACGCCACCGATGCAGTCGAGCTGTTAAATATAATACGTTAGTATTTGTAGAGAATAATTAAACACCAAGCCTAACCACACAGATCAATAACAATAGACAAGTTCGTATATCAGATCACAAACAATGCTAAGCGAGACTTGAAAGGCGATCCGTTCGTCTCGCCAAATGCAACCGTTGTCAACGTATCAACAACCAGACACGTTCCAATCAACCTTTGCATCAACCGTTCGCCGCAGACGTCTCCCGATTCAATCTGAACAGAACTGCATTTCCAGCTGCCTTTGATACGTCCATCGGTTGTCAGACTTAACGATTGTATGACACGGCCAGCGGAACATGAACTTTAGTATCAACCGCAGCGCGTACATTCCCTCTAACGCGAGGGATCAACGTATTCCAGACGTTCAGTCTTCAGCGTACATGCAATTCTCAAACAGTTGTAAATTAATGGGACTACATTAGACTACAATAAAATATGCGTTAAAACATAATTGCTGCGGCTGACATCTGTTCACATATCGTTTCTTATCAACATTCATTGCGCGTTTTTTCAACAAACTCTAGATGTACTTCGTGGTTAGAGAGCGGTGTAATTGAATTATATTGGAAGCGTCGCGCGCGGAGACAGAGCTGACGTGGTGATGGGCGGCTAACAGCAGAACTCACTCTGGAGGGTAATCGTGCACGAAAGCGTCTAGTAATAAAAGAGATCGTAAAATTGTAATGTTACGAGGTAGGGGAGGTCGGTAGGGGGAGGTGGGGGATGCACTCGGATGGCACGGCACCTTTTCGGGGTTACAGTTCCGTTGATTTACGTGTTTTATCGACGTGTGTATGTGGCCACGTTCCTCTGAAGCTCGTATAAATTCTAGTTGTGTTCATCCAACGAGGTTTTTATTGGTTATTGAGACGTCTTAGTATATCAGTCTATTTCAACGGTGTGTTCTTGTGTATCTACAAAATGTGTGATACAAATAATGACTCGTGAAAAATGTACTTATACTTTATAGTACTTACATATTAGAATTTAGTTTTTAATTTAATCGTCTTGTTATTAGTGAAATGGAACTTCTAGCACGATAAAAATTTATATAATAATAATTTTGAGTGGTAGAGCCACATTACTGTCTACAGCACGAATGGGCCGACTCGCCCGGTTGATACCATTGAGTCACAGAAAATCGGCGTAAAGTGGCAGCTTGCTGTCGCGTTTCGTTCGGTGAGTGAGATTTCAGGTTGCCTATTTCCATCCCCACTCGCTTTCCCAATCCCTTTTCCCTCCCCCGTCCATTCCTTCCTTTAAGTTGGCAACGCACCCATGATTATTTTTGTGTCTTGAGTGTCTAATGGCGGTGTAGATCACTTACCATCAGGTGACCCATCTGCTCGTTAGCCAGTCTCTGCTATAAAATAAATTACAAGATGACATAGTTTTGCTAAACAAGTCATTTGAGAATTTACCAATGACATATTCATGGTGGAATGATTATTTATACCATACTTTCATCTGAAGATATATTAACAAAAGGAAATATAAAAAGTACCCTTAACCGACGCGAATGTATGAAGAGATTGATGAAAGTAGATGAAGCGAAAGTAGTGTGTCAGAATCGGGCGAAGTGGAAATCCATAGTCTCTGCCTACCCCTATGGGATACAGGCGTGATATTATGTATGTATGTATGTACTTTCATCTTATAACGCTCTATAGTAATATTGTATTTATGTACCTCCACATGCTTTTTACATTTAACCTCTAACCCCAGCCAAAGTTACGGCCTAAAACTAACTCGAAGACAACATAATATTTACGACACACTCTCCCCTTTACGACGCAATTCTTCAAGTATAATGTTTTCTAACAAAAATCTACATGCCTTCATACTTAAAGGAAATTTGTTGGTACTCTTGAGTGAGGACTTTTTTCTACGTTATACCCAACGATACGATTTACGACACGATATATCGTATTAGGAGGAGTAATATAAAAGTAGTAGGATTACTCACAGGGGGTTGACGATAGATGAGTGATCGGTTGTAGAAACTAAGGTGAATCCTTTTTTTATAGCAGTTGAAATGGCCGATTTGTATTGTAGACGAATCTGTCTACAGCGTGGCTCTACTACTCACAAACCTTTTACAACGTGTCTAAAAAGTGTTTTTCGCCAATTCCAATCACAAATGGGATAAGGGCATGTGAAATGAAAGAATAATATTGAATATAATATAATTTACATATTCTTATTTTGAGGTATTATAGAAAAAGTTGTTTTTTTAGTCTCAATACAGATTCGTTAAAAATTCAATAAATACTCAAACACAATTATTAATAATACATTTAATTAACGACTGATTCGCAACAACCAGATAAGTTTATATCTAACAGATGTTTCTTGCATTAACTGTATTACAAAATTATTCTTCAAATGAAAATTATCTGGCTATTTAAAACTCAGCTCTTGATATATTTTCATGTTTTACTAGTTGTTATACAGCTCACAGTAATTATTTTACCTTTGTAAAGATATTGCTAGGAAAATGCAACGATCTTGTCGAACGACTACCAAATCGTGACGTCGCGTCGTGTCGTAAGGTGTTAATAAATTTTTATTTCGAGCAGTATTCAGTGTACAAGATGTTTTATCTCCCCTTTGTAATTGGTCGTAAGACTCCGGTTTTACAGCGGACTGGCAAATCCGCGCTGTAAGGACATGCTTGTTAAACTTATTACAGGATTTGTGATAACGATTTCAGTTCTAGTCTGTATGTAAAAGAACCACTTCAGCCTAAAAGCAGATAAAGTTCTAATTTTTATCTGATGATGACTGCCTCGGTGGCGTAGTGGTATCCCCGAAGGGGTAGGCAGAGGCGCACTAGCGAACTAGAACATCCACATTCTGTAGAGCTTAGTTCCGTCCCAAATGTGATAGAGAGCGAGCCTATGGCCATACCGGACACAAATTTCAGACTCCGGGCTGATACTGAAAAATCCAATATCACTTAGCCCGACCCAGGGATCGAACGCGGGACCTCAGGACGTGAGCCGTACCGCGTACGCAATACCGCTACACCACTAAGGCAGTCAAGTCTAAATAAAGTTAAAAAATGTCGTAGAAATAAAATGATGAAGTTGATAATGGTAATAATAATTAACTTAAACTGAAAGACATGTCAAAATAAAGTATTAAAATTAATTCAAAGTTAAGCCATTCAATTTGTGTATGTTTGTCACGAGTCACGACTAACGAAACGTGACCCCAACAAGGTTCATTAAAATAAATTAACAAAATCACTTACCTACAGCTCCAATTAACCAAAATGTTAAAAGGAAAAATTTTAATTTCAAATTCGCGCAATAAAAACCGAAAATTATTTAATTTACTTCCTTGTTGGTAATCCAAATGAAAATTATTAAGTATTAGAAGCATTTTTTTATCAAAATGTCAATCTATAAACATTTCTCCGTCAAATAGAGTTATAAACACACGTTCGTAATTGCGCCTACCCCTTTAACGTCGAGGCTTAATGAGGTAAAGCCCAATCAAGGCTAATATTTTGTTAATATTATTACTTTATTACGACAACACTTCAAAGTGAAATTGTTTATTAAATTAAAGAGTGTTGCCAGTTTATCGCCTGTAGTTTATGTTGCCCCTTAGGTATTATAAAAGGTAATATTTTACCGAATTTATTTGTTAACATAATAGTATATTAAGCCGCAATTGGCCGACTTCCACAGTACAGGCTGTTACAGAAAGGAGTGGGAAAATTTTCAAGTTTTAACTACAATTGACGGACTGACTTCAAAGCTTGTCCGATTGTGACCAAATCACAAAATGAATCTTGACAATAGATCCACATTTGACGGAGATATCGCGTAACATATATAAAAAATATAGACGAATTGAGGACCTCCTCCTTTTTTAAGTCGGTTGAAAATGGAGGAGGTTCTATTTTTTTCTTTTTCAACCAGTTTCAAGCAGAAACAGGAAAGAAAGTTGCAGTAAATGAATCGGCTTCGTTTTAAGACTGGTTGTTTTCTTGACGTCAACCCAGTCCCTGGCAAATATGTTAGTCAAATCGCTTTGCCCGAATTGGAAATGGAACCCATATATACACTGGATGCAGGCCGCTTCCAACAGGTCGATCTGGAAATATTTGTGCACAAATCATTTAATTGTCGCAAGTCAAAATATGACTTACAAAACCCCGCGCTAAAAAAGGATGTGTCACCGCGTAAAAATTGCTTTTTGTTGACATCTCAGTTGACACTGACGGCTAGTGACATTGCCTACAACGACGTTTAGACCGCTATAATTGTCTATCGTTTAAAATTTCCCCAAACATTTTGAAGCTATTTCATTAAATAACGAAATAAAAATAAGTTGCACTCTTGAATCTTGAGCGGAGCGATGAGAAAGTTACACGAAGAAAAGAATTTGGAAAGAGGAGGACCTTGGAAATCTCATTCATCAATCACCATACTAAACATAACAACAGTCTTCCGCAAAATTGGCAAAAATACCCCAACCTGGATACACTGCCTAATGCAACGGCGTCACTTGCGTTTTGCAATAACGTTCCATTATACGTAATTTCTTATTAAGATATTTTATAAAATATCAAGTATTTTATCCTACTTTACTTTCCTGATAGCACATTTCAAGGTTTTGTTTATTGATTTATCAACACAATTGCTCGTTATAATTTTTGTGCAAGTTCCCCATTGTCTAAACATAATTAAGCTGGAACGACCTTACGAGCTTATGTTTCAAATAGGAATAAGTGACTTATGACCACGAGGTCATAACTTTTGGATCACAAGTTTCCGACCGTTATCTCGTGTATGTAGTATAGACCATATTATCTTATAATTGCTGCAATTAATTAGGTGAATATGACAGCCTCCGTGGCGCAGCGGGCGAGTAGCCGGCTGTGAAGCGAGACAAATGTTTGTATGGCCCACAGATATTTGTTTCGGGTCTGGGTATTGTGAGACCGTGCGTCTCTCGTAGTTCCTGATACCCAAGACACAAGACTCGATCTTAGTGTGGGGTCAAAACTATATTGTGTGACTGTTGGGCGTTATTTATTTATTTAAAGAAATACGGAGTAAACTCCTCAACAAACTTCATTTGTTGTTGCAACTGGGTTAATGATGTTAAATTTAACATGCATTAGATTTATCTAAGCCTAAAAACCTTTGAAATAACTGGAATCTACAAAAAAATATAAAAACACCGCATTCGCATTGTCAGGGCCATTTTAGTCTCAACACGGAATGCTCTTGGCGCTACCAACAATTCTCAGAACGTATTTCGGCAAATTCAAAAGGATAGACGAATTTATGTTGCGGTTTCTAAATATTTTAGTATGGCTACTGTAGAATTTTATAGCGCCATCGAAATATTACATTCTCTCTGACCGCGGTGGCGTAGATGTAGGCTTCTATCGTTCTGAGGTCTCAGGTTCGATCCCCAGTCCCCCCATAACATTATATTCGGTTTCTCTGCTCAGTCTGGAATTTGAGTCCAATACCTACCGCGGTGATAATTATCAAAATCAAAATTTACTTTATTTCGTAGGCCTAAAATGGCATTTTATCTCATAGAAAGTAAAACAGTGGTAGAACAAACCAATGATTAATTTCATTCAGTTCTTAGAATAAGTATGTTCGATGTTATATGCTCGTCATTAAAAAACGTTTAAGAGTCAAACTTAAAAAATAATTAATTTGTCTAATTCACTTCAACTAACAATATTATTTAAATGTCTCAAACCACTAAAAAATAATTAAACATATAAATATTAACGTAGAAAACGTCATGACAAATGTAAATTAAACAATTAATTTAGAATTTCAATTAAAAATAAAGCGTTGACGTAATGTTTAATTGTGTAATTTATATCTTTGCTGTAAATAAACGAATTAAAAATGAATAACATTAATAAAGACGAATCAATTTATTATTAGAATCGGTCGTAGTTTCATTGCGTTCATAAATTACGTTATAAATGTCTACAGATTTGAGATTTTATTGCAGTTACATTTTATGTGTCTGTAATTAAGTGTTGTGGATATTTTTATTTTTTGGTGTTAGGAATTTATACAAGTTTAAGACACTTTGCCAATATCTAATTATATTATTGAAATGCTGGTCGTCCAGTGGTCGATAGAGGATTTTTAGTTTTGTTCATAGATATAATAATAATAAGTTTTGTTCTATTATGGCGAATTTGTGACCGATATGGCGATAGGCTCGCCCCCTATCACATCTGAAACGAAACTAGGCTCGACGAAATGTGGGTGTTCTAGTTCGCTATTTCACCTCTGCCTACCCCTTCGGGTATACAGGCGTGAGCTTATGTTATGCTATTACGGCGGCTGTCACTGTAACCAAAACAAGAAGGTTTTGACAGATGTCAAAAAGAAAAAAAGAAGTGGATCCCGCTTAGGGTTCCGCCTTCAGTGATCCTCTAATACTTTATAATGTCAAACTCATATCAAATCACGACCTCTGGACGTTGCAAAGGTAACCTCGCGAGTTGTTAGGATTAATGTCTCGGTGACAGCTGAATGCACGCGGTGACGCGTCACGCGCTTGACGCACGTCACCTGTCGTCCTTTGTGTGGGAACCAGCAGCGTGCTGCGTGACTCAAATCCATGACTGTTAATACCTCGTTATTGATGTCAAAACAGTGTTTGAGCGACCCGAAACCATGGTTGCTATCAGTAGAGAAAGGTCCATACCACCACACATATTGATGGTAGAGCCACGCTGTAGACAGTAACGTACAGCAGAAATGGGTCGGCTCGACCGGTTTAATTCCACTGTTTCATTGAAAACCGACGTAAAGTGGCAGCTCCCTTACCCAATCCCTATTCCCTCCTTTAAAATTGGTAACGCACTGGTTCTTTTTGTGTCTTGTGTGTCTAAGGATAGTGGAGATCACTTACCATCAGGTGCCCCGCTCGCTTACCAGTCTCTGCTATAAAACGCGATTTCTACCACCTTCCCTTTGGAAGATTGTAAGCTAATAAATAGGTATTATCTAGGTGTAATCTAGAAGATAAAGTAGCATTTGGTTATACTATTAAAAAGAGCCTTACGTTATATGTTGCAATTATAGTTCAGAATCGGGCGAAGTGCTTCTTTGCCTACCCCTATGGGATACAATCGTGACATTATGTATGTAGTAGGTGCCACTCAATAGAAACCTGACAGCTTGCAACATCTCCGCTGACAACTGGGAGCAACTCTCACAGCGGCGCTCTCGATGGCGCAAATGCGTCGCTACTGGTATAAGCAATTTCGAAGCACTGCGTCTCGAAGATCTAGACACCAAACGCCAGTTAAGAAAGACCCGGCCGAAACGAAGTTATACCTATACATGTGATTCACTGGGCCAACTGTGTTGTTTTAAGTGCAATCGCATTTTTAGGTCTAAGTTTGGCTTTGCTAGCCACATTCGGGCACATTCCAGGGAATAGCCAGATGTCGCCGTCGACGGATGCGTCGTGGAGGACATCATCATCAGTAGGTGCCATATCTTGCTGGATAATCGCATATATGCCCTTTTTTATAGCAGAGACTGGCAAACGAGATGGGTCACCTGATGGTAAGTGATCTCCACCGCCCATAGACACCCAAGACACAAAAAGAATCATGGGTGCGTTGCCAACCTAAAAGGAGATAATGGAAAGGGAGGGGAAAGGGATTGGGAAAGGAGGAGAGGAAAATAGGCCACCGGAAATCTCACTCACCGAACGTACGCGACAGGAAGCTGCCACTTTACGTCGGTTTTCTGTGAGACAGTGGTATCAAACCGGTCGCGTCGGCCCATTCGTGTTGTAGACGTTATTGTGTACAACGTGGCTCTATTACTCAATCTAGCATATCTCTACATATTATAAAACAAAGTGCTTCGCCACGTCTGTCTATTCGCCATAAACTAAAAAAAACTTGAAACGGATTTTCATATGTTTTTCACCAATAGATAAGGTGATCCATGAGGAAGGTTTGTGTGTATAATTTTGTACTTTAACGCAAGCGAAGAAGCGAGCAAAAGAATAACTATTTCAGTTTCATAAATCATACACATCCCTACGTAGAGCAGTTGATTTATTTGCAATGCTAATGCCGTTGCAACGTGCAAGTTGTCGACTTAGTTGCTAATTGCTTTCCACTCGCTACATCTCTCATATAATTTACTTCGATGTTTTATTAGTAGTGTTAATTAGACTCGTATTTATTATGAAGATGAAAGTTTATTCAATGGTTTTATAGTAATGAGTTTAGGCTGAATAAAGTGAAGTTAGATTTAACTTCACCCGGACGTTGCGGACTGCGGACACCCGTGTCCGGACGAGGGTCACGCCAAGGTCGGCCTTATTGCCATGCGATTTTGTAGCTATTTAATCACAACAAAACACACAAAAATGAATTACACCAACAGCAATGGCAGACGTACTCACTTATTTTTTTTATAAAATCCCGCTATCTTCTGACGTTTCATATTAACAATCATATTACAAGACTAACAGTTTAATAAACTGTCAAATTATAATAATGTTCCAGCTAAAATAAACTCTATTTTTAAATGAAAGGGTCTTTATATAGGTACAAAATTGCGTAGCAATAAGGTCGACCTTGGCGTGACCCTCATCAGGACATCGGTGTCCGCTCCGCCCGAAGGAGGTAAAAACCAGATTAGAAAATATCAGTTAATCTTATTAATTACTAACTGTTGCTGGGATTCCGTTCACGTGAAACTTTTTTCCGGGATAAAAGTACCCTATGTATTAATCCAGGGTGTCAGCTACCTCGATACCAAATTTCATCAAAATTGGTCCAGCTGTTTGAGCATGAAGAACTAACATATACAAACACACTCACAAACTTTTGCCTTTGTAATATTAGTGTGATTGTAATTTTATTTGAAAAATCAATGAGTAAGTCAGAATTGGAACTCTGCTATGGCAGTATCCAATCCCGAGAAAATCGTGAGAAGTGTTCTATCCTACCTGGAATATGAACCCAAGACCTTCTAGTCAGCTCATATACGCTGCCACTAGACCAAAGAAGGGACTCTTTCTACCTGCCCCTATCCCACCTTAATGTGGGGTCGGCGCAACACACTTTTTCAAGCATGTTGCAGAATGGATTTGGCTTTGTTTTTACGACAGCCTGCCTGACGTCAACGGGATCAAGTTAGAAAAATTACTTTGCCTGACTTGGGAATCCAACCCAGACCTCCCGGTCCACAGCCCATACCCTTATAAATGCATGACATAAATCCCGCCATTCACTAAACATCCATAAAATATTAGCCCTGTAATATTACTGTCCCACTGCTGGGCACGGGCCTCCTCTACTAATGAGAGGGGTTAGGCCTTAGTCTACCACGCTGGCCTAATGCGGGTTGGCAGACTTCACATACCTTCGAAATTCCTGTGAAGAAATTCTCAGGTATGCAGGTTTCCTCACGATGTTTTCCTTCACCGTTATAGCAAGCGATATTTCACAATGAAAATACACTTAACATAGAAAAGTCAGAGGTGTATGCTCCATTTTGTGGTTGGTCTCGAACCTCCGACACTTGTCTCGGCAGTCCATACCATTCCCAACTGAGCTATCGCTGCTTACCAAACATCCATAAAGGACAATTTATACAGACCGTCCGAATGAAGTAACAAATCTAATTCACGACGTGGAGCTAATGGTTTCGAAGTGTTCCCATTGTATAACCCATAGTGACATATTTATGTGTCGTAAACCATTAATACTCATTATTCGACCCTCGGCATGTGTCAACAAATGGCGCGATGTAAAAATACACGGGGCTTGTATTTAGCTTTGCAACCGTCAAGGGTAGCAGGGATGAAAATTTTTAATCTGTGTTAAGTATATACAAAAATAGTCTCATGCCTGTATCCCCGGAGGATTAGGCAGAGGCAAACCAGAGAACTGGAACACTCACATTTCGCCGAGCTCATTTCCGTCCCAAATGTGATAGTAGGGTAAGCCTATTGCCATATCGGGCACAAATTCCAGACTCCGGGCTGATATGGAAAAATCCAATATCACTTTGCCCGACCCGGGGAACCCGAGACCTCAGGACGGTAGTCATACTGAAATACAACTACGCCACCGAGGCAGTCAATACAGTCAGTACAATATAACATAAATAGTAAATACATAAATAATTTCGCGTTTATATCTCCGAACGGATAGGCAGAGGCAAAACAGAGAACTAGAACACCCACATTTCGCAGAGCTCATGTCAGTCTCAAATGTGATAGGAGAGTAAGCCTATCGCCATATCGGGCACAAATTCCAGACTCCGGGATGACACTCAATAAAAAACCCAGTATCATTTTGCCCGACTCAGGGGTAGATTTCTAGGCTGAGAACTATAGAGCGAACTTCGACCAAGTCTGAGTCAAAGAAACAAACTCAGTGACGATTTGTAATTTTTAAATCGAACTTTGACTTCGAGCCATTTTTTACAAGAAAAGCAGACAGACAGACTAAGCAAAGATCTTCTTCTAAACCCTTACTGAGTTTGCTTTTTTGAATTAGATTTAGTCGAAGTTCGCTCTACAGGTCTCAGCCTTAATCTGCTTTAAGTAAAAAAGAAATAGACAAGACTTAGATACACGTGAATGAAGACATGTTAAGTGTCTAATGCTGCCTTCAACTCCCGACTGCCATAAATGTCGTACTTTGGTGGTAGGATATTCGTAACTGCCACACAAAGTGTTAACTTCACTGATTCCTTTGTGAAGCATAGATATTTTCGGCATCCTATTATTTATTCTGACAACACTATTATGTTTGACATTGTAAATGCACGTGTGGTAAATGAAGCGGAGGGATTCCAACGTCATTGGGTAAATGTTAATTGGTGTCCTTTGTGGTTAAGCTGAACTAATAATTGCATATATCATGTGTGAAGAGTAACGTTGTAAATATCTGAAATAGCTGTCATGACTAGTTTAATAAGTCTCACATTGTCTCACAGAAAACTGATGCAGAATTCTTTGTTGTGTTTAGTTTAGTTCGAGATTTTTGGAGCCTAAATTCTACCCCTTTTTGTGTCCCTGTAACTTCAGTATCGGTTATCCGTTTGTCTTGTCGCACGCCTCTTACTTTCTTCTTTACTCTTCAGAGAGTGAAGAATTTCCGCAAGCCGTCATGATTCTGGTCTCCACCGAAGAACAGCTAATCAGTGGTCTTGGGTCTAGTAGACTAGTGGTTGGCGTACCACTACCTCGTCATGGTCGGTTAAAAAAGTTTATCCAATTAGAATAACCGAGTTAAATTTGTCGATCCTCAGTAGTTACAGTGGCTGTATGATCCCAGTATCGGGTTCCGTGGTCTCGTCACAGTGATCGCGACATAAATCAGCCATTATCTCGCCTCTCGAAGGCAACAGAACAGAATGACGCCAACAAATGACCGTCATTTTTCTCAGCCATTCGCGGAGGACTCTGTCAATATATCCCTGCTGGTGTGTGGGACAAGGTTAAGGAATAAGCGAGTATAAGGGAAATATTAGTGGTTTGATAGCGTTTCTTTAGTGTAGCAGTAAAATGAAGAATAAATAATGTAGCAGGCATGATTCTGGTGACTA
This sequence comes from Clanis bilineata, assembly GCA_036417725.1. Classification (NCBI taxonomy): domain Eukaryota; kingdom Metazoa; phylum Arthropoda; class Insecta; order Lepidoptera; family Sphingidae; genus Clanis; species Clanis bilineata. The sequence goes on along the minus strand of CM071145.1, from coordinate 1,252,820 downwards.
CTGATAAAACCATTGTTTGTCAGTGGTCGCTAGTTTTCTTTGGACTGCCCTACGCTCACCATCAGGTGCAGTTTAGTCACTTTGACGTGCCTGGATAAGTCGATTGAAGTCCTTAGTTTAACAACATAACATAACCTCACGCCTGTATCCCCAAAGGGGTAGGCAGAGGCGCACTAGCGAACTAGAATACCCACATTTCGCCGAGCTTAGTTCCTTCCCAGATGTGATAGGGGGCGAACCCATATATCCTTAGTTTAGTGGTAGAAAAAAGGTTCTAGGAAGTCCTGGGTTCGAATTTCAGGTGGGGATAAACAATTTTCTTATGTATTTGTTAGGCCTTGAATTCCCAAAAGGGGTTGATGTCAAGCAACTGATTGTAGAAAGTAAACCGAATTCTGAAACATACTACAAAAAGTGTGTTGAGCCGGTACCATATTAAGTTGGATAAATGCAGGAGCAAAAAAAGGAGGATTTAATTTGAATAGTTATATTTGTAGCGCCAGTGAGTTAGTTAGTTGTGAAGGAATAGGCCGCGTCGCATCGGTTCGATACTGCACCGAGATAAAATATTATTGATCCATAATGTATTATATTTCTTGTCTAGGTGTTGTGAAACTGGAAAACTCTCGTAGTTTAATTTCTATGACACAAGACAAGATTCTTAAAAGTTACACTTATAGACCACAGTAAGATTCTTATCTTACCGTGGTCTATAAGTAACTTTTGGGTGTTATTTATTTTATGCCAATATGAATTCTAAGTAATGGACACCAGAAATGTGAACATATAATTTAACCAATTTTCAAATTCTTTTTGAACTATCAATTACACTAAATACAAGTTGATAATGGAAAAGAATTTTGGTAAAAATGATCATGAATGAACAATCCTACCAAGGCATACCGCCTATGCCTTGTCCCACCCGCGCCATCTCGCCCCATCTGCCGCCCCTAACCACTGTTATATTTTATTTGCGCGATAAATAACATTTTATTACACATATTTTGTCGTGCTATAATAACTAATGTACCCACTCTCTCAATTCTCGTGTAATGCGCCGTAACGCGATCCATTTTTTGTTATTTATACCGTTTTTTATTGCTCACCCCCGGTTTTATTTAGATTGTAAATTATTTTGATGACGCAATCGTTTGTGATGTATGTTGTTTTAGTAGGATTGTGGCTATTTGAATTTATTCGTTTATTAGACTACTTTGAACCGTAGTTATGGCATGATACTTAGATCTGCTCTGTGGTCGGGGGCGTTTGGAGAATCCCACAACGGTATCCCCTGCCTGTCGTAAGAGGCGACTTATAGGGCCATCGGGGGTCGCGGGCGCGCAGCGGAGGGCTGTACTCCCCGCGATAACAAAAACAAAATCATGATACTTACATGTTTTTAATTCATTAAACTGGAACGTTATTCAATTGCAAAGAGATTTAATATATCTAACTATAGGGCTATCAAGCAAGTTTCCATACAAAGAAATTGATCTCAAACTTCAGTACCGTCTTCAATTATTTATTACAATGCGAGACGAGTGTCGGAGGTTCGAGACCAACCCCAAAAAGGAACACACACCTCTGACTTTTCTATGTTAAGTGTGTTTTCATTGTGAAATATCGCTTGTTATAATGGTGAAGGAAAACATCGTAAACCTGCATACCCGCGAATTTCTACACAAGAATTTCGAAGGTATGTGTAGTCTACCAATCTATCAACCCGCATTAGGCCGTGGTAGACTAAAACCTAACCCCTCTCATTAGTAGAGAAGGCCCGTGCCCAGCAGTGGGACAGTAATATTACTATTTATATTATTAAATACACCACCTGTGTCACACAAAACTTCTAAAGTGGTACTTAGTCGGATGAGCTGTTATGCCGGGACTTGAATATCAGTAATTTTCGACTGATTTAATAGGGAAGTGCTTTGCATTCCTGTTTTCTGTATCTATAATAGTTACTATCTATTTTACCCTACTGCCCTGGAAGAACGGTTTTTATCTGAGCACGATAAGGGAACATACCCATACTACGTGAACCGTAGTGGGGAGGGAGAGGGGGGGGTTTCAAAATACCACGCTTGGTCACATTCTTAGGTTTTCGTCACGTAGTCAAAATCCTCTTGGGAAATCTCGTGCTTTTTCAAGCTATATAGAAATATGGCGCGCAGCGTTTAGCACTTTTTAAACATTGTTTGTCCATGATACCAGAATCATGCCGCTCTATTTATTTATACTTCTTCTCACTTGGAACGGAACGTCACTGTATTAGAATTTTGTGTTTATTCTATTTTATTTTTCTATTTCATTTTATGTACTGCGATATGTCAAGAAGCATTATGTTTTGATGAACAGCATCGAAAAATTACATTACGAATGTTAATTTGACATAATAAGATCTGAAAAGTAGAAAATCAAATTGGATCACGTCGTTTGTGAATTCGCACCCCTCTTTAGACTGAGATGTCACAAATTATCTTTGAAATGAGTGGGGTTATTTGAATAAACTGTCTCCCTTCGAGTAAGATTTGGATTTTTTATAGTTAATAAATAAATAACTAGAAAAATAATTTTATCAATCGATTTCGAAATGTCGCCTTCTTGGTCTAGTGGCATCATGTATGGACTGTGGACCGGGATGTCCTGGGTTCGATTCCCAGGTCGGGCAAAGCTAATTTTCTAATTTAATTTGCCCGGGACTGGATCTCTCATAGGGGGTTGACGTCAGGGAGGCGGCCGGTCGTAAAAACTAAGCCAAATCCTCTCTGCAATGCTTGAAAAAGTGTGTTGCGCCGACCCCAAATTAAGGTGGGACAAGGTCAGGTAGAAAGAAAGAAACATTTCAAAATGAGGAGTCTCTCAATTCGTTGTTTTTTATATGTACATATTTTATGTTACACGATATCTCTGGCAAATGTAGATTGATCTAGAAGATGTTTTTGTATCCTATAGAGCTTGTTCTAAGTGTGGTCCCGTGTAAATTTGATAAATTTTGAAGTCAATAAGTTTTTAAACTTGATTGAGAATTGTTTTAGCAAATTACGATCGGTTGCTTCCCCGAAAACAACCTGCTCTGGAGATCCAGTCCCGGGAAAATTTTGTTGTCCAAACGGAGATTCGAACCCAGCAACTCCTGGACCACAGCTCACGCCGCTACTAGACCAAAGATCCGCCCAATCATAACAGCTACACCGGCCGCGCTGTATTAATCTTGTTCAATAACATTCAACGAGATTAGGGGACTGTACGACAGCGTGACATCCGCGGTCTCGACTCTAGCTTATTACCGGTGTAAATGAATACGAAATGAATCCATTATTTCGCAAACAACCCCGGGGTGGGGTGATCGTGTTTTAGGATACGGGCCAGCTCTGCCTGTCTGTGGAATTGTTTAGAGTTGTTAAACAACTGATTTCTTAAGTTTACGCGAATGTTATACATTGTTGGGTGTCTATGGGCGGTGGAGATCACTTACCATCAGGTGTACCATCTGCTCGTTTGCTAGTCTTTGATATAAAAAAAATGAAATAAAATTATTTTATTCTATCACGATTTTTTTCAGTTATACAGTTACTGTCTCACAGTAAAGCGATATAAAGTGACAGCTTGCTGTTGGGTCTCGTTCGATGAGTGTTATTTCCGGTGGTATAATTCACCTCTCTCTTTTCTAATCCTTAATCTTTAGGTTAGTAATGCACTCAGGATTTTTTCGTCTTGGATTTCTAGAGACGGTGTAGATCACTTACCATCAAGTGACCCACCTACTCGTTTATCGTTCGTTGCTGTAAAAAAAATATATATGTATGTATTTAAGCGCTGGATGTATTCCTCTTCCAACAGGTCAACCTGGAAATCTTTGAAGGAGGCCTATGTTCAGCAATGGACGTCCTGTGGCTGATAATAATGATATAAGTATTACCTCGTGTATACATAAGTTTTGAGACGAAAGAAAAGTTGCATAACTTTTTTAATATTTAACTTATATTTTTAAAATTTTCAGTAAGCATTAAGTAGATAATAATCAACAATAAAATATAACTATTATTCAAAATGGCCACCCTTGTTTTTAATACGAACGACGCGAACGTTGTCCAGTACTGCTCAAGAGACACGACGCGAGGATGATCCTCTTCACCGACGAAACAATATTTACTGTCGAAGAAAAGTTTAACCGAACAAAACAACAAAGTGTATGCCAAAAGCAGCAAGGATGTCCCCGTTTCAGCACGGAATGTCTCGCGTACCCATCATCCGGCTAGTGTTATGGTATGGTGGGGCGTTTCATATGAAGGTGTGACTCCGCTCCTTTTCTGCCAACATGGCGTCAAGGTTAAAGCTAAAATTACCAAAATGACATTTTAGAGCCTGTTGTGAAACCCCTGACACGTACTTTACTTCACAACAAGTACTGGGTTTTCCAGCAAGACTCCGCGCCATCCCATAAGACAAAATCCACCCAAGCTTGGCTGAGGGAAAATGTACAGCCTTCATCGCGCGGACGAATGGCCCTCCTCCAGCCCCGACCTCAACCCGCTGGATTATTCATTGTGGTCTGAATTAGAGCTCAGGGCCTGCCGAAAGTCCCACCCAAACTTAGAGTCACTGAAGTGAGCCCTCGTCCGAGAACCAAAGCGGATTCCGCTGGAAAAGGTTCGTGCCGCCATTGATGACTGGCCAATCGTCTAAGGGCCTGTATTAAAAACAAGGGTGGTCATTTTGATTAATAATTATATGTTATTGTTGATTATTATCTACTTAATGCTTACTGAAAATTTTAAAAATATTAGTTAATTATTAAAAAAGTTATGCAACTTTTATTTCGTCTCAAAACTTATGTACACCCGAGGTATAATTATTGATTGTTAATTGTATCGACAATTTGTAAATCAAATTAAAAAAGGAAAAAAGACAAAAAACAAAAAAGAAATGGTGAAAACTGATGATGAAAAAAATAAGCCCGGAGTTTCTTTCTGCCTTTCTTCATCCGGTCGTCACCCGTACGTAGCTAGAGAAAGGCTGGTAGGTTAGCTAGGATAGGGCCTCATGCACCAATCCCAACTGCTTCCAGTATTTCCAGTCAATCCCCTGCCACCATTCCTGCCATATGCCATTCCCATACAATCCATTCCCTTACACTTTATTCCTATCTCCCCTTGTCACCCTATCTTAGCCATCCCATCGTTATTATGTCCATACTTGCCTGCCTGTCTTCAAATTCAAATTTACATATAATTTAAATTATATTAATCTTAATTTAAAAATTTACTTGTGTTGACTTGTCATAAGTGCTTTTTTACATGCCTACGTGATCAATAAAGATTTTTATTATTTATTATAATAATCGAGACCACCATCTAAACAGTACATTAACATTTATTTTAGTGATAAAATTAAATTTGAGTGTATTTAGAACCGAATTATTAAGACAATCATATTTTTTATTAAAGATGCAAGTGTTTCTGATGTTTGCATATGAGGTAAAGTATTTATTCTGCAGCACCGTAACGTGTTTTGCACTTGAATCAACAAGATCCATGAAGATAACATTCAACTGTTTTTTCAGTCTGTATTGTATAAATATTATTTTATATCTTGTTCGTTAAGTTTTATACTGGTTATAATAAGTAGAATCTTCTGAGAAACATTATGGAATGGGGAAAATAGAAGGAAAATTAACTGTTTAGATGTTCACTGTTTGACAAACTTTAGCAATGGCGAGACACTTACGGGCTTAGCCAAGTGACTTATGCGCTAGTCGAATAGAATAAATGTACGGGAATGACATAAGAGTACGCTATATATAGCATACTCGTACGTCATTCCCATACATTTACTTCCACACTGAACCCTTAGAACGAGTTTATTCTGACAGTTCTCGATACTCGAAATCGACTATAGATTTCAATTTCTCCATACATTCTTTGTTCGTTGTAGTTTCCGCAAAGTGCTAGTCAAATGTATGGAGAAGACCTAAACCATCGTCGATTTCGAGAATCGAGAACTGTTAAAATAAACTCGTATTAGGGATACTGAAGAAGAACGATATCCAAATTTAAAATTACATACATACATAAACTCACGTCTGTATCCCCAAAGGGGTAGGCAGAAGCGGACTAGAGAACAAGATCACCCACATTTCGCCGCGTTAATTTACGTCCCAGATGTGATAAGGGGCGAGCCTATCGCCATATCGGGCACAAATTCCAGTCTCCGGGCTGATACTGAAAAATTCAATATCACTTTGCCCGACCGGGGATCGAACCCGAGACCTCAGAATGGTAGTCATATCATAATACCACTACGCCACCGAGGCAGTCAAATTTAAAATTAGATGCTTTGCAACAAGGTCATAAGTTGGTATCACTCCCTCGGTAGAACTCCGCCCGGGGTCGTCCATTAAGGCGCCGTAGGATGTATAATAAATGCGTTGCCATATTTTCATCCGCATTACGCGGGTTGTTATTTATTGGCTTAAAATTGTAGTCATCGCATACATAATGCATCGCGTCGGCCGTAATTACCCGCCGCTCCCTTCCTTAACACCGTGTTCAAAATGGGGTACTTCTGTTTTTTTCAATTGTGTAACAGAGACGATAATTTTTGAGTGGCAGACAGTAATGTCTACAGCACCTATGTGCCTGGCGTTATCCTGGCCTTCTGCCTGGGTCCGCCTTCCTATTTAAACGCTTCTACTTTTTTTTTTATAGCAGAGACTGGCAAACGAGCAGATGGGTCACCTGATGGTAAGTGTTCTCCACCGCCCTTAGACACCCAAGACAAAAATAATCATGGATGCGTTGCCAACCTGAAAGGAGGAAATGGAAGGGGAGGGAAAAAGGGATTGGGAAAGCAATGGGGAAATGGGCCACCGGAAATCTCACTCACCGAACGAAACGCGACAGCAAGCTGCCACTTTACGTCGGTTTTCTGTGAGACAGTGGTATCACCCGGTCTTGAGCATGACAGCACCATCTTAATCCTAATCGGTTTGATCCCACTGTCTCACAAAGAACTAACGTAACGTAGACAGCTTGCTGTTGTGTTTCTTGTTCTTTCGGTGAAAGTCTGGTAGCTCACTTCTCACCTCGCCTTTTTAGTCCGTATTTCCTTTATTTAAAGTTGGCAACGTATCCATGATACTTTCGGTATCATGAATCATATAATATCTATGGGCGGTGGAGATGACCATTAGATGACCTGCACGTTTTCATGTCTCTGCTATACAAAAATGTGATGCTGATAAGATCATAATATTTGCACTCCACTGAATAACGATCATGGTACCGAGGATAAATTACCATTATCCCACCAGTATCCTTGTATCTGCATCGGTCATCCACCTGTCTTGTCGCAAGCCCCTCGATTTGCTTCTTCGGATTCGGAGTGTTAAGAAGCATAAATAGGCCGACATGATTCTAACGACAAATGATAAACATTATTTATCAGTGGTCGCTAGTTTTTTTGGACTGCACTACGCTTACCATCAGGTGCAGTGTAGTCATTTTGCCGTGCCCGGATAAAAAAAAATTGTATGAGGCCACTTTTCTCATCCCTACTTCACTCATTACTCCAATGTTTGATCGGTGCAATACAAATTTTATCCATATTGTAGAAATTCGGTTTATTTGTTCCGGCTGCCTGGCTGACTTTAAGACGGAGGATCCAGTCCCGGGAAAAGTGTTAAAAACACACCCGCTTGACCTAAGAATTCAAACCCAAGACTTCCCGGTTCACAGCCCGTATACGCTGCCACTTGGTCAAGAAAGCGTAAAACTCAAATCTTCCTCTACATTTTTATTTAGTCTTTATAATTATTGCATGCTCCAAAGTATCCTAGTATGAACACGGCTCTCGCCGCCCTCATTTCGCGCTAGATGACACTTCACTTTGTTGACGGGTGGGTGATTAATTCATATTTCAGCTAGGGCGCCCCGTCTGTCGAATATTTTATACTTTGTAATTCTTCGAGGGGTCTACGATATCCATTAGGTATATCAAAATTGAGATTATTTTCATCAGAAAATTATTATGAAAGGTACTGATTTACCCTTGGACCCAAAAGCAATTTAGTATAAAGATTATGCATTTTAGGACAACAAAGGAATCATCATCATCATCAGCCACAGGACGTCCACTGCTGGACATAGGCCTCCCCCAAAGATTTCCAGATCGACCTATTGGAAGCGGCCTGCATCCAGCGACTTCCTGCGACTTTTATCAGGTCGTCTGTCCACTTAGCAGATACAAGGAATAAGTAAGGTTATATTGAAATTCTACCCATGAAAGGATAACGTTTGTATGGAGAAACAATGAAAGCTGACAGGAAAAGATCCAACGCAGTTGGAACCGTAACACCTTGTATAGAATATTATTGAAAGAGAAATACACATAATCTCGAAACTTAGTAAAGTACAACTAGAACAAAATTAGGTCTAGATAATCTGACCAAATTTGAGTACTGACACAGTTTTATAAGTCAACTATGATAAAAGACACAAATATATAAAATAACATAAAAACAAACCACAAATCCGAGCATTAAACCATCACAAGCACTTAGCAGTAAATCGTTACTTAAATCACTGAAACTCGGCTTTGTTTAACCAAAACACCTACAAGAAATTGCTGTGCGATTACGTTGAGCAATTAGTTGCCCTCCATGCTCGTTTAATTTAATTAACAGTTTCTATTCTGTCCCTTTCGTTCTTGGGTGCTTGTGTATCTCTGCCCCTTTCGATCTGCGGTGACCCAGGGTAGTTAACACGTCGGCTATTGTGCAGTTGTAGTCAACCGCAGGGATGAGGCTCAGTCCATTTGTCTTACGCTGTGGTTCCGGAGTTTGAACATCTTTGTTGGGGTTCCGAACTGGATGTGTAGGTTTTAAATGGATTATCATGTTAGATTTAGGGAAATGTCGTTTAAGTTTGTGATCACTTCAAGATTGGTTTTGATTAGTGATATGTTGGCCATGATTATTGACAGCTTGATTATGTATCACATTGCTGCCATTGGGATATTTAACATAGCATAACATAAGCTCACGCCTGTATCCCCGAAGGGGTAGGCAGAGGCGCACTAGCCAACTAGTACACCCACATTTCGCCGAGCTTAGTTCTGTCCCAGATGTGATAGGGGGCGAGCATATCACCATATCGGGCACAAATTCCAGACTCCGAGCTGATATGGAAAAATCCAATATCACTTTGCCCGACCCGGGGATCGAACCCGAGACCTCAGGACGGTAGTCGTACCGAAATACAACCACGCCACCAAGGTCATATTTGGGGCATTGGGATATTTTTCATTTAATTTTAAGCTCAAAGCTTTTTTCGTCACATTGCTGCTTCTCTTTTCTTATGCCATTTTCCTCGATTCTGTGCAACTCGAATTCAATTGCGATGCTGACAACATCGTCCACAAATCTTTCTCCTAGAGGACCGCTTTCTCTACCTCGTCCACCTTTCCGTATTTACCATACTGCATCTGTGTTATTATGAATAAGCTCACGCCTTTACTTCGGAGGAATATGCAGGAACGCATCTAGAGCCCCCACTTTCCGCTGGGTTTCATGTGATGGAGTGATAAAGCGAAACTGTAGACTATCTTACTAGCATGAATAAGCGCAATCTCAGTAAACCATTTTCAAGTAGCTGATTGCTTCATAGCAATAGCTATATAATAGTGAATAAATAAAGGAAGGCCATTTAAAAGTTTCCACAGATAGAGTGAACATGAACAACCAACAACCAGGTCAACCTGTTGGAAGAGCCAGCACCCAGTGACATAAATATCATCAAATCAAATCAAAGGTGTCGTATGGTGAATGAGATATTTTGGAAGTCCAACACCCCATTCATTCTGCTGGTTCGATTCCCGCATTGAGACAAATGTTTGTGTGGCCCACAGATATTTGTTTCAAGTCTGGGTGTTGTGAGACCGAAAGTCTCTCATAGTTTCTGACACCCACGATACAGGTTATACCTAGTGTGGGGTCAGGACTAGGTGTGTGACTGTTGGGTGTATTTATTATTATTATTCTTTTCTAGATTAATTAGCGATTTGGATTTGCACATGTTCGTAGCCTACGATAACTATTTACTATCGTAGCGTCCTTCATAAACCAAAATACGACGAATTGCTAACAATTTTGTAAAGTAGGTTGAAATAAAGCGCAAAACATATTGACCACAATTGATTTAATAACGCCTGTATTGTGTCGTACATTGTTACTAGAAGGGCCTTCGAGAGATTTATGCGTTTAATAGTGGACCAATATGAACCCCACGGGCTATTTTATCAACTACCCACGACTAAATTAAAGGGTCCGATGTGGCTTAATTGCTTTTATATTCTTGCTGAATTAGACGTGGATATAAATCTAAGTGTGGTTTGATAAAGAATAGATATACTGACAGCTGTGAGTTAATATAACAAGAAATTTAGAAATGAACCTTCTCAAAATACATAACATAACATAACATAACATAAGCTCACACCTGTATCCCCGAAGGAGTAGGCAGAGGCGCACTAGTGAACTAGTACACCCACGTTTCGCCGAGCTTAGTTCCGTCCCAGATGTGATAGGGGACGAGCTTATCGCCATATCGGGCACAAATTCCAGACTCCGGGCTGATATGGAAAAATCCAATATCACTTTGCCCGACCTGGGGATCGTACCCCAGACCTCAGAACCATAGTCGTACCGAAATACCACCACGCCACCGAGGCAGTCTTTATTTTATTTATTCTCAAAATAAAATAGGTTAAAGAACTATGGCTGAGTTTCTTGGTGCTTTTCAGCAGGGTTACCACGACCTCTTATAGCAGTATTATTATAATTGTTCTTCGTTTGTTTTCTATCGGAATATTGACAAGTAAAATTATAATAATACTGCTATAAGAGGTGATGGTAACCCCCCTGATCAGTGGATTTTCCGAAGTACCGTAGATTCACTGATGTGTAAAAGTACCTTAGTAGTCCGAATGGAGATTTAAATTTATATATGAACCCACTCGTCTAGTGGTAACGCCTTACACTATGAGGTTCTGTAATCAAATCCGAGGTCAGACAATTCTGTTTGAGTCTTCAAATTTTAAAAATCCCTTATGTCACGCCTTTTATCGTATAAAGGGACCGAAATCTACTTGGCGAAATATGGATGATCTAGTTCAGTACAGCGATGTAGGCGTGCGCTTATGTTAAGTAAACATTAACATAAGCTTACGCCTGTATCCCCAAGGGAACTGGCAGAGGCGCACTAGAGAACTGGAACACCCACATTTCGCTGAGCTTAATTCCGCTCCAGATGTGATAGGGGGCGAGCCTATCGCCATATCGGGCACAAACTCCAGATTCCGGGCTGATGCCGAAAAATACAATATTACTTCGCCCACCACGGGGATCGAACCCGAGACCTTAGGACGATAGTCGTACTGCGCATGCAATACCACCACGCCACCAAGACATGTTAAGTAGGAACAGATGAATCTTGAACCATTTTAAGAGTTGCTAAGAAGAGCCTAATTTGCTCATTTATCTCGCCATTTAAATAAAACCGTATGAAAACCATCCAACGAACAGACAAAGCTTACAATTTCAGCAGAGCTTTGTTATTGCGGTCGCCAATTTAGTGTGGGGATTCCCGGGACAGTGCGAATCACGGGAGAATTACAGCCGGAGCGGCATTACCCGGGATTCAGCCGGGATAAGTTAGTGTTGTCTACGGTATGAACGAGATCAAGGCGCGATTAACGCCTAGATTTATGTAGTTAATGAACGTTCTTCTGCTGGAATGAAGGGTATTCTGGCCGCGTAAATTGTTACTGACCTACTTAAAAAAAAAATATTGGGTGACGTAGCTTGTATTGCGTTTGCGGTACGACTATAGTCTTCAGGTCCGAGGGTTCGATCGCCAGGTCGGGAAAAGTAATATACTAGGGTAGGGTACATCAATTCAGTAGTATCAGTTCGAAGTCAAATTTTGTGGCTGTTGTGGCGATAAGCTCGCCCTCTATCACATCTGGGAAAGAACTAAGCTCGGCGAAATGTGGGTGTTCTAGTTAGCTAGTGCGCATCTGCCTACTCCTTTGGTGATACAGGCGTGAGCTTAAGTATGTACAATGGCCCTTTGGGCTATTGACGGCGTATACGGGCTGTGAAACGGGTGGTCCTGGGATTAAATTCTAGATCGGGCAAAGCTGTTTTTTTTTTTTTTTTTCTTTTCTGTTTTTCTGTTTTTTTTTTTTTTTTTTTTTTTTTTTTTTTTTTTTTTTTTTTTTTTTTGCCTAGAACCAGATTCCATGGAGGGTGCTGACGTTAGTCAGGCAGCCGATTGTAAAAATTGAAGCCGAATCTTTTCTGCATGATTGAAAAAAGGTGTTGCATATAGTGGAATATGGTAATAATATGTCGAGTCAATCTGGAAATCTTTGGGGGAGGCCTATGTTCAACAGTGGACGTACTATGGCTGATGATGATGATGATGGAATAATATGTGTCATAGAGCGATCTTAAACATTGTTCATACAAGAGCATAGCAAATCTTCTATTTAACATAACATAACATAAGCTCACACCTGTATCCCCGAAGGGGTAGGCAGAGGCGCACTAGTGAACTAGTACACTCACGTTTCGCCGAGCTTAGTTCCGTCCCAGATGTGATAGGGGGCGAGCGTATCGCCATATCGGGCACAAATTCTAGACTCCGGGCTGATATGGAAAAATCCAATATCACTGCCCGAACCGGGGATCGAACCCGGAGACCTCAGACCCGTAGTCGTACCGAAATACCACCACGCCACCGAGGCAGTCTTCTATTTAAAGCCGTTTTTTTTTTACACCCAACTTTCACATACATAGTTCTGACCCCACATTAAGATAGAGTCTTGTGTCGTGAGAATCAGGAACTACGAGAGACTTTTGGTCTCACAACACCCAGACCCGAAATAAATATCTGTGGGCCACACAAATATTTGTCTCGGTGCGGGGATCGAACCCGCGGCCTCTCGCTTCGTACCCTTCGTAGTATTTAAACAGTATATATCCGTAAAGTTTGTAGTTAATTTAAAACAGCATGCAGGAGTCCGGTCAGTGTGTGAACATGCCATCTGTATGATAATATTATTGGTCGTTCGTTTAATCCTGCGCTGTTCTCTTCTAAAAGACTGTCTCTGGATTTGCCGGATTAGGGTTACCAGTTGTACAATTTTAAAAAAGAATTGTATTTTAACCTTACGTTTTCGGACCTGACAAGTTACACGCCAATGTCGAACTTATTGCCACGAGATTTTGTACTAATTTAAATACGAACAAAATCTGAAAACGAAAAAGTTAAAGAACAAAGAAGATGGAAATTAACTATGGAAATGTTATCGTTAAAGTTATATGTTACGAGTACTATAAATAAATAATAAAATAAATACACCCGACAGTCACACACGTAGTCCTGACCCCACACTAGGTATAACCTGTATCGTGGGTGTCAGAAACTATGAGAGACTTTCGGTTTGACAACACCCAGACTTGAAACAAATATCTGTGGGCCACACAAACATTTGTCTCAATGCGGGAATCGAACCCACGGCCTCTCGCCTCACAGCCGGCTACTCGCCCGCTACGCCAGAGGCTGAGGTTGGCACTATAATTTAATGCCGTTGATATAAATTGTGACAAACATATTCGTGATAATTCTAAAGTAATAATCACTTGATATGATAAAATTCTGTGTGTTCTATTTCACTACTTCACCTCTGCCTACCCTTCCAGGGATACAAGTGTGAGCTTAGAAAATATTAAAAAAAGATTTTCGTGGTAACCCTGGAGTTAACTATCAACTGGAGATTTGTTGTTTATCAGATAGTTTGGCAACGGCAACTTTCTACTTTAATAACACCTACGTTTACCATATAACAGAGTTGTCTACTTAAACGTTTCGGGTCCAAAAATTGAATTTCGTAATTTATTCGATAGCCTCCGTGGCGCAGCGGGCGAGTAGACGGCTGTGAAGCGAGAGGCCGCGGCTTCGATTCCCGCATTGAGACAAATGTTTGTGTGGCCCACAGATACTTGTTTCAAGTCTGGGTGTTGTGAGACCGAAGGTCTCTCATAGTCTCTGACACCCACAATACAGGTGTGGTATATACCTAGTATGGGGTCAGGACTTTTTTTATTATTTATTATTACATTACGGTAAAAAAATACTGATTGCTGTGCGTGAGGCGATATTTAAACTTGTACGTTAAAACTTGTACGTTTGAATTTCATACATACTATTGAAAGGCGCGTCTCCTACACTAATTATTCTCGAAATATTACACAAAAACACATACGCAAAACAACGATTTTAGCTGTCACCTGCTCGTAGAACAATGAACCATAGATAAAAAATACATGTTTTGTGTAATATTTTAGTGCAGGACACGCGGCTTTAGGCGTTATTTATTATCTGAAACATCTAAATAGTCGTGCAACTAGAGGAGAATATGAGAAGCCTCGGTGGTGGTTGTATTTCGGTACGACTACCGTCCTGAGGTCCCGGGTTCGATCCCTAGGTCGGCCAAAGTGATATTGGATATTCCTATATCAGCCCGGAGTCTGCAATTTGTGGCCGATATGGCGATAGGCTCGCCCCCTATCACATCTGGGACGTAACTAAGCTCAGGGTAATGTGGGTGTTTAGTTCGCTCATGCGCCTCTGCCTACCCCTTCGGGGAAACAGGCGTGAGCGCAATGCGCACCGATCCTGATGTGCGTCTATGTCATTTATATGAAAAATTAACCAAACGTCATCAGTGTGTAGCGAGCTCGATAGGAATTTGATTATCAAAAATATTCCTGCTCTTGCCAATTTTGAGGTCGGCATGGGACGATTTCGAATCGACATGTCGATACGCACCGGTGAATACAAACTCCTATCGCCCTCACGATCAGAACGTTCCAATTTGCAACCTCATTCTAACCCCAGTACAATCACATTAACTTAATCCTCTCATTATTACTTATTGAATAACCACTTCTATCTACATAGTGATAAAATTGAATATTCCTTGCATAGTTGTGGCGCCTAAGATGTTCCACGATTGAATGTCTTATAGGGTTGTAGTGCTGACGCGATTCGCCATTATCGATAGAGATAAAGGAAAGGTGGGTATTAGATTGAATAAAGCTGCTATTAAGTTGTTTGAGAGCAGAGAGGCACCTTTTATCTTTATCGATATATCGACTAGGTAGTGTTCAAGGACTGGAGATAATACTTAGACAAGTAGGATAGAATTTCGTACAAGTTAGAGGAAACTTATAGTAAAGCCTTTCTTTGATCATATAATTACTTGTTTGAGTTTCTGAGGGAAATTGTTCATGGAGCTTTCGAGAGAACTCTAGATAAATTTTCGTTGATAATGAAGTTAATTACAACTTTAATAGGGTTGAAAATAGTGTGTAAATTTTTCGTGTTTGGGCTCCTGATGTTTGTCCATCGTAGTTTCTGTAAGTTTTGAGTGGTAGGGCCACGCTGTACACAGTAACGTCTACAGCACGAATGGGCCGGCTCGTCCGACTTGATACCACTGTCTCACAGAAAATTCGTCGTAAAGTGGCAGCTCGCTGTTGCGTTTCGTTCGATGAATGAGATTTCCGGTGGCCTAATCCCAGGGGGATTGGGAGGGGTCCCTTTCCCAATCCTTATTCCCCTCTTGTTACGTTGGCAACGCACCCTTGTTTCTTTTTATGTCTTGGGTGTCTATGGGCGGTGGAGATCACTTACCATCAGGTGAACCACCTTCATCTGCCAGTCTCTGCCATAAAAAATATACTTATTTTGGCCTGATGCGAGTTGGTTGATGTCACGTTAACACTCCCAAAGTAACAAATAATTCAAAGAGTTATTGCTAGTTGCCGACATCTGAAGTGTTTAGTTGCGTTTATTTAACTGATATAGACGTTAATAAGAGCTCGGTGTCTCGGTAACGTCAACCGTAACTCTACGGGATGTAGTTAACTGAAGCGCTACCAGCTGGTCCAAGCGTTAAGGAAAAGCGATTGCTCTATAAATATAAAATGTGTAATAATAATAAACGCACACCCTCAGACACCCCAATTGAAATATATGAATACAATAATAATTTATAGAACATAACATAACATAAGCTCACGCCTGTATCCCCGAAGGGGTAGGCAGAGGAACACTAGTGAACTAGTACAGCCCCATTTCGCCGAGCTTAGTTCCGTCCCAGATGTGATAGGGGGCGAGCCTATCGCCATATCGGGCACAAATTCCAGACTCCGGGCTGATATGGAGAAATCCAATATCACTTTGCCCGACCCGGGGATCGAACCCGAGACCTCAGAACCGTAGTCGTACCGAAATACCACCACGCCACCGAGGCAGTAATAATATTGACTGAAATGATATTTACAACAAAGATTTGTTGTAAATACCTTTATTACTATCGGCGTAAAGTTCATCATTTTTAGTTGTTTACAATTTTGTTTACTATTTTCTACTTCATTTGTATTTTTAAAAAGGCGTTTTGGCGTTTATTTTGCTATGTACGTTTTCGTTTGTTGGGACGCTTCTTCAAAGTTTGACTGTTATTTACTTAATTGTAATAAATTTTAGGAAAAAAACCTATTTAAAAAAATCTGTTATCGATTCAGAAGCCTATTCTGAACAAACTATTATCAGGATGTGCGTTTTTAGCATTGAGGATATTCATCATTTGCTGATGGAATGTATAAAAAACAGAACAGAAAGAGAGGAATATTTTTCGCATTTCAAACTTAATAGACTGGACATGGGTCTTATCCAGTCCATCCTGTCAAGCCCGAGTACGGATATGGCAAGAGGACTCTGTATAGATATTAGCCACCAGTCTAGCGCCTAGTCGCTGTTTATTGGTACTTTAACTTTTATATAATCGCTGTGTTTACTATTATATTATTTTCTGTAATTAGTTTAATAACATACAATAGGGCTGATGTGTCCTTATGGACAAAAGCCCTGTAAAAAAAAAAAAGGATGTGCGTTACTTTTGATACACGTTGTATATTCACTTTTCTTTCTACCTGTCTACTTTTCTTTCTTTTCTATCCTATTGTGCCCCACTGCTGGGCAAAGGACTCCCCATCTTTTTCCACTGTTCTCTGTCAGGGGCTACCTGCCCTAATCTCATCTTAATGTGGGGTCGGCGAAACACACCTTTCAAGCATGTTGCAGAAAGAATTTGGTTAAGTTTTTACGACCGGCTGCCTGCCTGATACCAACTCCCTCTGAGGAATTCAGTCCCGGGCAAATTAAATTAGAAAATTAGCTTTGTCCGACCTAGATATCGAACCCAGGACCTCCCGGTCCACAGCCCATATATGCTGCCACTAGACCAAGGAGGCGACATCTATCTATATACATACATACATAAGCTCACGCCTGTATCCCCGTAGGGGTAGGCAGAGGCGCACTAGCGAACTAGAATACCCACATTTCGCCGAGCTTAGTTCCGTCCCAGATGTGATAGGGGGCGAGCCTATCGCCATATCGGGCACAAATTCCAGACTCCGGGCTGATATGGAAAAATCCAATATCACTTGCCCGACCCGGGGATCGAACCCGAGACCTCAGAACCGTAGTCGTACCGAAATACATACCACCACGCCACCTAGGCAGTCTATCTATATGTGATATACTAATAAATACAATTGAAATTACCGCCTCGATGGTGAAGTTTTTTTGCGGTACTACTACCGTCCTGAGGTCTCAGGTTCGATCACCGGGTCGGACAGGGTGATATAGGATTTTTCAGTATCAGCCCAGAGTCTGAAATTTGTGCCCGATATGATGATAGGCTCGCCCCTTATCACATCTGGGACGGAACTAAGCTCGGCAAAATTTGGGTGTTATAGCTAGTGCGCCTCAGCCTGTGAGGTTATGTTATTAGGGGTACTATGTACGGTGGCTCTATCATATTAAGTGTTTTCAACCGCGAACCGCTCCTAAGTTATGTACACACGAGGATAATTCACGCGCGAGTCGCGAGCGTAAGTACACGTTAACTAACGCAGCGAACACGCGGCGATATATCCGCGAGGAGCGGCACTTAGCGCGCTTATCTCTCGAGTAAATCGTTTCGAACGCGTATTTGTTCTACTGCAGACGTCGCGTTGAGAGAACAGTAGGCTAACATGAGTTTTTTTGACATTACTCGCTAGCGACTCCGTAAAATATTTGTATCTCGAACGCCTCTAGCGGTTACGCGGGGAACTGACGTTTTCCATACAAATATTTCACGTCCTCACTCGCTTAAATACGTGCAACAAACTCATGGTTGATCTACAGTACGATGATGTCAACTGCTGATTTGATACTACTTCCACCTACGCTTATCCTTTATGTAGGCAAGTTGCAGAAAGAAATCTGCTTACTTGTTACGATTGGATGCCTATCTGAGGTTAACTGAGGTCCCCCTCTAGGGGAAACAGTTCCGGGCAAATAGAAGGAAAGCATTTATTAGCAACTATTATTAGTTGAGTGATAAATATTACAGTGATTTCAAGTACTGCCTCGGTGGCTTGGTTGTATTTCGGTATGACTACCGTCCTGAGGTCTCGGGTTCGATCCCCGGGTCGGGCAAAGTGATATTGGATTTTTCCATATTAGCTCGGAGTCTGGAATTTGTGCCCGATATGGCGATAGGCTCGCCCCCTATCACATCTGGGACGGAACTAAGCTCGGCGAAATGTGGGTGTCTAAGTTCGCTAGTGCACTTCTGCCTACCTCTTCGGGGATACAGGCGTGAGCTTATGTTATGTATGTATGTTATGATTTCAAGTACATACGAGTGGAAGTACATACGAGTACTTTATAGCTAGGCGGATAGATAATTTTCTGTGTATACATTTGTTATATCATGTTGCTCCACCTGCAACTGGTACCCAGGACCTCCTAGTTTGCAGCCCAAATATATTGCCACTAAACAATGGAGGCGACTTCACTCTGCTGTTTA
Organism: Clanis bilineata; assembly: GCA_036417725.1. Classification (NCBI taxonomy): domain Eukaryota; kingdom Metazoa; phylum Arthropoda; class Insecta; order Lepidoptera; family Sphingidae; genus Clanis; species Clanis bilineata. Next base: position 1,233,824 of record CM071145.1, on the reverse strand, counting down.
TATGGGACCACCAATGGAGTAAGCTATATGGAATACAAAAATAATTCTGAAAATTGATCCCCATATTTCGGAAATATCGATTACATACATAACAACATACCGACGAATTGAGAACCTTCTTCTTTTGAAATCGGTTGAAAATGTGGAACGTGTGGCGGGTTCGATTCCCGCATTGAGACAAATGTTTGTTTGGCCCACAGATATTTGTTTCAAGTCTGGGTGTTGTGAGACCGAAAGTCTTTCATAGTTTCTGATACCAACGATACAGGTTATACCTAGTGTGGGGTCAGGACTAGGTGTGTGACTTTTGGGTGTATTTATTTTATTTATAACTTTAGAGGAGCCGTTGATGTTACAGTACTGTGAATCTCAAACACGCGTCAGCGCGAAGTTTCACGTTTTCTAAATGTAGATTGATTAAACGATATCAAACGTATGATGGTTTTGAACTGAGCTCGAGTGCTAATGCCTAATATTTCTAGTATATTTACGTTACCGTTTCATTGGTCTACTGGTAGCCTACATAGCTGAGGACTTCGAGGTTCAAATCCTGGCTCGAGCAATACCAATTTGTGTTGAGTTTTTATCCAACTTCCACAAAATGATGTATTTCAGTTCAATCACATTTGTAATGCTTAGAATTTGTAGGGTATAGAAGTAGGCTCGCCAAGGAAATATCTCGATGTATGATATTGTACATTCCTTAGCAACATAGGCGTCGTGATTGAGGTTCCAAAGACAGATTCAAGTTTCTATTAATTACCGCTTGCTTTAACGGTGAAGGAAAACATTGAGGCTGAGATCTATAGAGCATACTCGACTAACTTTCCTCACTGAGTTCGTTTTTTTACTCTTTTTTTTTATAGCAGAGACTGGCAAACGAACAGATGGGTCATCTGATGGTAAGTGATCTCCACCGCCCATAGACACTCAAGACACAAAAATTATCATGGGTGCGTTGCCAACCTAAAAGGAGGGAATGGGAAAGGGAGGGGGGTGTAGGGGCCACTGGAAATCTCACTAATCGAACGAAACGCGACAGCAAGCTGCCACTTTACGTCGGTTTTCTGTGACGCAGTGGCATCAAACCGGTCGAGCCGGCCCATTCGTGCTGCAGACGTTACTGTCTACGGCATGGCTCTACCACTCAAAAACTTAGTCGAAGTTGGCTCTATATATCCCGCCAGAGAGGAAACCTGCATAGCTGAGAATTTATCGACAAGAATTTCGATGGTATGTGAAGTCTATCAACTCATAACAGCGCGGTAGACTAAGGCCTAACCCCTGTCAGTAGAGGAGGCCCGTGCCCATCAGTGAGACACTAATATTACAGCAGGTCGATTCTCTAAGATTTCATTTGTGAAAACATCGTTGCGGCAACGATGTTGTCATTTTTGTATTCAGCAACGTACAAAGCGCACGCAATAGCGCTATGCGTGATGACGGCGCTTATGCGAACTAGTTCTCTCGAGTGAGGCGTTTGACATAAATGTATGGAAAATGGTACGCTCCATCGATCTCAACGATGTGCACTGCGCGAGCTCGTCGTCGATCGCAACGTTGTGGCGTTTCTTAGAGAATCGACCTGCAGGGATATTTTTATTTATTGAAGTTTTAAAACTTTACTTGATTGTTATCTAATACTTTCTAAATTACTTTCTCTATGAATGTCTCTGGGATCAACTGTAGTAACAGATCATGAGCACGATGCAATAACGTGGTGGTAAATGTGAAGTTACGACCGAGGGGCTTACATTGGATCAATTCACTATTTTGGGCTTATGAGAAATCTGTTTATTTATGTGTTCAAGAAAATGTAGTTAGAACGAAGGATTTATGAAAAATATCTATATTTTTCTTGGATGTTTATTATGATCCCCATTTTGGACACTGGTATTTTTTTAGATACACAATTTAAATATGTTTTCCTTTTTCGACCGACTTCCAAAAAGAGAAGGTCCCCAATACGTCTGTATTTTTTTATGTATGTTACGCGATATCTCCGCTAAATTTGGATCGATTTTCAAATTTATTTTTGTACCCGATAGAGCTTATTTCAAGACGAAACGTCGAAGTAAGTTTTCGGTTTGTAAGTTTTTAAACTTGTGATAATTATTGTAGAAAAAAAATCCCCTTAGTTTTGACTGGCTTACCAGGCGTCAACCTCTTCTAGGGTATATTCCTAAGCAAATACTGTTAGTTAACCGCGTGTCACTATGGACTCGAAGCCAGGACCCCCTAGTCCCCTATCCCTATACTTTAATACACCAAGGATGCGACCTACACTAAAATTACATCACCTCAAATGGATCTCACAATAAAAAGTCAAAAACACCTGTCTTCTGGTCTAAAGCGAACTTGTCAGTGTCTACAGACACTTGATCCATGCTCTCTGGCGTCCATATTTTTACGTTACAAAGTGCTCAACCGTACACGGAAGAACTTTGTGGAAAATTCATCACTGTTGCATCATAAAACGACCAAACTACGCCTTTATAGCCACAGAATAATATACACTAATGTAGAGCAAAAGAGTCGGTTTTTTAATGTTGTATCTGTTCTGAAAGTGCGGGAATTGAGTGCACCTTGTTGAGCGAAAGAGCTGGTACAAATGTTATAGTCTTGTGACGCTTCGCTGTTTGATTCAGTACATAGTTCGTGAACACCAACGATTCTCGTGACGATTGTTATTTTGATCAGGATTGTGAGAGTAATTAATATTTTTTTAGTTATAGTTCTGCAGCAAAAATAGGCTGGCTCGACCTGTTCGATCTTACAGAAACCCAGCGCGATGTGGCAACTCGCTTTTATTTACCTTCTGTAATTTCTTAACTTTTTTTTATAGCAGAGACTGGCAAACGAGCAGATGGGTCACCTGATGGTAAGTGATCTCCACCGCCCAAGACACAAAAAGAATGTGCCACTGGAAATCTCACTCACCGAACGAAACGCGACAGCGAGCTGCCACTTGACGTCGGTTTTCTGTGAGACAGTGGTATCAAACCGGCCCATTTGTGCTGTAGACGTAACTGTCTACGTGGCTCTACCACTCAAACACACTTCACTGTAACACAGTTGTTACTCGCTAAACATAACTATTGCGTTCCGTTCAGTGAGTGCGATTTCTGCCTTATATTCCCCTCCTTTTCTTAATCTGCATTCTTTTCCTTTAAGGTCAGCAACGCATCCATGATATCGTATGTGTCTATGGACGATGGGAAATCATCCATCAGATGAATCATCTGCTTGTTGGCCAATCTCTGCTCTAAAAAAGTCCTGCCGTAAGGACTTCTTCAGGCTAATTACTATTAGGCAGGTAACTTTCGGCCGGCATAATTCTATTAACCATCGAGTAGTGATTTGAATTTCACTGCGTTTATCATTTATAGTCACTTGCTGCGCCAAAAAAAAAAGTGTGCGTCTCGGGCCGCTCGACAGAAGTGATAACTTAAACTAATCTACTATTTAATATTGAAATTGTTTTACTTGAGAAAAGCTTAGGTTATTACTGAAACTTTATGGGCCTTACTTATAAAAACATTTTCGCTTATCTTTTCGCTAAGAATAGTATATACTTTTTTGCTTGCGTTACATTATTTAAAAATGTAAGGCACTACCTATGGTTAAAGATAAGCAGCGCTTAAATATTTTTATAAGTAAGGGGAAATGTATATTAATATGATAAGAAGCCAGACAGAGAAGCGCCGTAACGCGTTACGTTACGAAGCGGTTTATCCTCCCATAAGAAGTTATCACTTCAAAAACCGATTGATTCTAGTTCTTTTGAACGAATCGGGTCTTTTTCCCAGCCCTATACGAGACGTATGGTGGTATATTAATCCAAACAGACGTGTCTCTCTTGCGGAGGGAGGAATTATTGAAATGGCGTGAAAATATGACTGGTTATTTATGATCATGTCAGGGTTGCCACCGTCGCATTTCGCTTGACGAATTGTCAAGTTTTTGTATTTGAGGTGACGGGTTTTGTTGGGTTTGTCTTTTGTTTTCATAATAAAGTCTTAAGGCAACTATAGGGATGTTCAATATTAAAGGGGAATTTGATACCAACGCGTAAGTACTATTTACAATTTTTAATAGTTAAAAATTTAGATTCCGCCAATTTCGGAAAGAACAGACAGGAAACTCTGGCGTTGCTCTTTTAAAAACTTGTTTCCTATAAATTGTTAATACAGTATTAATTTCAAAAGAATTGCATTAAATAAGAGCAGCCATGCGTGATAAGAATACTATCATAGAAAATAGAAATTAGAATAATTACAAGTTTAAAAACTTAACGACTTCAAATCCGATCGTGACCAAATTTATATGGGAAAATAAGCTCTATCGATCGCAAAAAGAATTTTAAAATCGATCCACATTTGGCGAAGATATCGTGTAACATACATAACAAAATACAGACGAATTGAGGACCTTCTCCTTTTTGGAAATCGGTCGAAAATAATCAGTAACATTCAGATAAGTAGAAAATTTTCCGAAATCTGTCCCAGATACTACTACAATATACATAGTTACTACAAAATTAAATAAACCCTGAACCCAAAAGTGAATTTAACCCAAACCCAATTTCGTAAAACCCATAAAGTTCCGTGCAGATCAACCCAGTTTATAGGGTCGTTACCCACCCCTAAGTAACGGCTCTTTTTCCTCGCCGTCAAAATTTATTTGACAATTATTAAGGTGTCCGCATTAAGCGGGCATTACCGTCCGCATCGAGAGGAAATTCATGTTTTTCTTTGGGTGTTTTCGTATATAAATCAGCGTGAATACAGACACGTGCCAACTATTAGCCCGGTGTGGGATTAGAGTATATTTCACATAAAGTATGTTAGTGGGATTCATTTTGTAGCGAATGTGCCGGCTTACGATCGTGTCAGTATACAGTTGGTTTTTTATTCATTTATACTAGAACATACTGATTTCTAAAAATAGTTTTATTTCAATTTATAAAAACATTTGAAATATAAGCTATTGAGTGGTAGAGCCACGCTATAGACAGTAACGTCTACAGCATGAACGGGCCGGCTCAACCGGTTGGATACCACTGTCACATAGAAAACCGACATAAAGTGGCACCTTGCTGTCGTGTTTCGTTCGGTGAGTGAGATTTCCGGTGGCCCATTTCCCTCCTCCCTTTCCCAATCCCTTTTCCTTCCCCTTCCATTCCCTTATTTTAGGTTGGCAACACACCCATGATTCTTTTTGTGTTTTGGGTGTTTATGGGCGGTGGAGATCACTTACCATCAGGTGACCCATTTGCTCGTTTGTTAGTCCCTGCTGTATATAAAAAAAAAAAATCTATTGTAGGTTGGACATTACATAAATGTACGGGCTCTATTAAAGTAGTCAATCTTTAGATTAATTTTTATGTCTACATTACTTTGTTTAGGTACGCAATATTTCTCAATGAAATATGCAGGGTTACGATAAGTACTTACTCTTTATTTTTTATTTCTCTATTTCTCTTAGCTTTAAACATTCGGCCTGCCTCAGTACCAGACTGCCTCAGTGGCAGTAGCTGTATTTTGGTACGACTACCGTCCTGAGGTCTCGGTTCGATCCCGATTATTTGGAAATTGCAGCTCGATTTATCTCTCATTCGTCTCAATCTTATGATTCTGTTGTTACCTTATAGGATACGGAACCCTAAAAAATGTTTATAGGGGATACAAGATGGATGTGTGTAGCGAATTTTATTGTTTCGGCAGGGGCCCGGCGGTACTCGGTAAATCTTTATGTTTGTACAATAATTATTGCTTTATACGCTCGGATAGCTGGCGTCCTGTTATTGAATGTTCCTATAAAATATTATTAATGGCGGCAATAAAACAATCTTTATGTGCGTCTGTCTGTTTTTTCCATGGTCCGTGCACTGTTTGTTTTGCGACTTTGGCTGTGTTTAATTTTATGTGTTGGATTTAATATCGTAAACGAGTGATGATCTGTTTGTTGATAAAGTTCTTTGAACCTTAATCCGTGGCTGGCGTGTAAGTCGAACGTGAGTGGTAGTGCCACGTTGTAGACAGTAACGTCTACAGCACGAATGGGCCGGTCCGACCGGTTAGATACCACTGTCTCACAGAAAACCGACATAAAGTGGCAGCTTGCTGTCGCGTTTCGTTCGGTGAGTGAGATTTCCGGTGACCCATTTCCCCCTCCCTTTCCCAATCCCTTTTCCCTCCCCTTCCATTTCCTCCTTTTAGGTTGGCAACGCACCCATGATTCTTTTTGTGTCTTTGGTGTCTATGGGCGGTGGAGATCACATACCATCAGGTGACCCATTTGCTCGTTTGCCAATGTCTGCTATTAAAAAAAAAAAGCATGACTTGTGCAGTATTGTACTAGACGGGTCAACAGCACGAAACTTGGGATCCAAAAGTTGTGACTACGTGGTCATAAGTCACTAAGTAGGTATTCGAAACATACGCGCGCAAGGTCGTGCCAGCGTAATAATGCTTAACAATAAAATTGTCTTTAGTGATTTTTGAACGTTCATAGAACATTCTAGGGTGTAAATTGTAATACAACTATAACTAAACTAACAATAAAATGTAGTACCCTCGCATTGTAATAAGTGGTAGATGGCGTTACTGGCGTTTGAGATCAAATTTTTTGCATGGAATCTGCTCCATGGCCCCTCTATAGTTAGTAATATTAAATCAAATTAAATTAAAATGTGCTACGCTATTGTATTAGGTATGACACCTGTAAAAATAGTTGTAATGTTATAAATAAATAAATAAAAATAAATAAAATCTCTTTGTACAATATCCGTGGAACAGAGTGCAATTAACCGGCTGTGAAACGAGAGGCCGCGGGTACTGTTCCCGCTCTGAGATAATAATAATAATATAATATTAGCCCTGTAATATTACTGTCCCACTGCTGAGCACGGGCCTCCTCTACTAATGAGAGGGGTTAGGCCTTAGTCTACCACGCTGGACTAATGCGGGTTGGTAGACTTCACATACCTTCGAAATTCCTGTGAAGAAATTCTCGGGTATGCAGGTTTCCTCACGATGTTTTCCTTCACCGTTATAGCAAGCGATATTTCACAATGAAAATACACTTAACATAGAAAAGTCAGAGGTGTATGCTCCCCATTTTGGGTTTGGTTTCGAACCTCCGACACTTGTCTCGGCAGTCCGTACCATTCCCAACTGAGCTATCGCTGCTGATGATGATGAGATAGGACCCCATAAAATATATTTTTCTGATGAAAAAGTGTATTGCGTCGACCTCTTACTGGAGTGAGATAAAGGCTAAAGAAAGGTGCGTCGGTGGCGTGCTTGTATTTCAGCATGACTACCATCCTGAGGTCTTGGATTCGATCCTTGTGTTGGGCAAAGTGATATTGGGTTTTTTGGATTCAGTATCAGCCTGGAGTCCGGAATTTGTGTCCGCAATAGTGACAGGCTCGCCACTTGGTTACATCTGGGACGGACAGCTGGGCGAAATGTGAGTGTTCTAGTTCGCTAATCTGCCTACCCCTTCAGGGATAAAGGTGTGTGTTTATGCTATGTACATGTTGGGCCTTACGTATAAAAACAGTTTAGCTGAGCAAATGGCTAAGAGTAGTTTGTCACATTTTTCCTTGTGTCACATTGCTTAAAAAGTACATACATACATAAGCTCACGCCTGTATCCCCGAAGGGGTAGGCAGAGGCGGACTAGCGAACTAGAACACCCACATTTCGCCGAGCTTAGTTCCGTCCCAGATGTGATAGGGGGCGAGCCTATCGCCATATCGGGCACAAATTCGAGACTCCGGGCTGATATGGAAAAATCCAATATTACTTTGCCCGACCCGGGGATCGAACCCGAGACCTCAAAACCGTAGTCGTTCCGAAATACCACCACGCCACGGAGGCAGTTTGTTTAAAAAGGAAAAGGGAAAGATTATTCTTTACCATTTGATTTGTTTAAGAAAAGGTTACTGAACGCTAAAAAAGGCGGAACTACCTCTAGCGATGATAAGATATAATTGAGGGGGGATACTCGTGTCTCCCTACCATTACCGACGGAGCTTTGTGATCAAACCAATGTTATTATGATCGCAAATTGGCCCGTCAATGCGCCTTCTTAAGACAATAATGATAGACTAGCGCCTTGTTAAGTATGTGAATGTTATCATTAAGTTTTTGTGTTATAACTTACGTTGAAATATTGTTTTTTGTGGCACTACATAGTGACTAAAGTAAAACATGATCCTGTAGCCCGAGCACGAAAAACGATTGTAAATGTAAACTCGCTGCGCACTGATGACATTTGATTAATATTTCATACAAATTTCATAGATGCGCATCGAGCACGAATACATTTACGGTTGTCAGAAATTTTCCTGCTCGGGCTGCTGATTCTCTACGAGTATGCCCGCAGATCATTTGCAACGCGCCTCAAAGCATTTTTGAAAATAGACAATGAGCTTGGTATGAATATTAGTTTCCCAATCCCACAGACAGGGTAGACGCCAGGCAAGAAATCGGTCGTAAATAGTAAGCCAAATCAGTTCTGCAACATGTTTGAAAAGTATGTTGCATTGACTCCACATTAAGGTGGGATAAGGGCAGGTAGAAAGAAAAGGTAGGATATGTATTCATATTCGCACGGATTGCGACTACTACATACAAGTGTGCCTGCCATTCCGACCCACATACACACTTTTTCAAGCATATTGCAGAAATGATTCGGGTTTATTTTTACTGCCTGCCTATCCCAGGAGTTCCAACTCCCGGGCAAATCAAATTATAAAAATTACTTTGCCCGACCTGGTAATCGAACTCAGGACCTCTCGGTCCAAAGCCAAGTCGGAGGTTCGAGACCAACCCTCAAAATGACATCGTGAGGAAACCTGCATACCTGAAAAAATCCTTCACAAGCATTTCGAAGGTATGTGAAGTCTACCAACCCGCATTAGGCCAGCGTGGTAGACTAAGGCCTAACCCCTCTCATTGGTAGAAGAGACCCGTGCCCAGCAGTGGGACAGTAATATTACAGGACTAATATAATTTATTATTATAACATTGTGATAACAAAGTGATATTGGATTTTTCCATATCAGACCGGAGTCTGGAATTTGTGCCCGATATGGCGATAGGCTCGCCCCCTATCATATTTGGGACGGAACTAAGCTCGGCGAAATGTAGGTGTTCTAGTTCGCCAGTGCGCCTCTGCCTACCCCTTCGGGGATACAGGCGTGAGCTTATGTTATGTTATTATTATAAATTTAAAAAAAATAGTCAAATACCCAATTAAGCGACACATCCCAGTTACCTTTCTGATACAAAATTGATAATAGATTTGAATCACGTGAAAGTATTATGCGTCAGTGCTACTGGTACAACCAATTACAGTCCTCTTATCTAACATTAAAGTACAATGGGTATCGATCTTTTATCTGACAATCAAGCTACTTTGATTGCACCGGCAGGCAGTGACTTGCACAGGCATTTAGATTATGGTAGACAAAAAATAACAGGTCTGGAAATCTTTGGGGGAGGCCTATGTCCAGCAGTGGACGTCCTGTGGCTGATGATGATGTAGACAAAAAACTTGCATAATTATTTTCTTCAATTTATTCTTTCTGTACTTTAAGCACCATGATCATTTCCACGTCAATGAGAAATGTGACCGCTTTCCAGTCAATCCCCATCATTCCTGCCATATGCCATTCCCATACACCCTTACACTCTATTCCTATCTCCCCTTATCAACCTATCGTAGCCATCCCATCGTTATTATGTCCATACTTTCCTGCCTGTCTTCAAATTTATAGCGCGATAATGTTTATTATATTAATCTTAATTCAAAATTTGACTGACTACCTCGGTGGCGTGGTTGTATTTCGGTACGACTACCGTCCTGAGGTCTCGAGTTCGATCCCCGGGTCGGGCAAAGTGATATTGGATTTTTCCATATCAGCCCGGAGTCTGGAATTTGTGCCCGATATGGCGATAGGCTCGCCCCCTATCACATCTGGGACGGACCTAAGCTCGGCGAAATGTGGATGTATTCGTTGGCTAGTGCGCCTCTGCCTACCCCTTCGGGATACAGGCGTGAGCTTATATTATGTTATGTTATGTAATTCAAAATTTGCTTGTATTGACTTGTCATAAGTGCGTTTTTTACATGCCTACGTGACTAATAGTGTTTTTTACATGTCTTTAACGAGGCCATTATCGGGTCAGCGAAACACACTTTTACAAACATGGTGCAGAAAGGACTCGTGACAGCCACTCAAAAGTTTTGAATTACCATAATAATTCAATAGGCTTTTCAAACTAAAGCGTAGTTATTTACCCATATTCCCAGAATGGGACACTGTATCTGTAATTAACAAATTGATCAAATACTTTTGAAAGTTAAAGTGATCTTGACAAAAGTTTGAACAGTCCATAAAACTGTTCCCGTTCATTCCACTTCATTAAAGTATTTAATGCAGCGCCGGTTGATTTTATTTATACGGTAGCAGATTGCTGCGTCCACGGTCCGCATAAAAATTGGTCTTAGTTTAAATATTTTCAATTGCATACAAATTGCCTCCTGACTGCCTCCGTGGCGTGGTGGTATTTCGGTACGACTACGGTTCTGAGGTCTCGGATTCGATCCCCGGGTCGGGCAAAGTGATATTGGATTTTTCCATATCAGCTCGGAGTCTGGAATTTGTGCCCGATATGGCGATAAGCTCGCCCCCTATCACATCTGGGACGGAACTAAGCTCGGCGAAATGTGGATGTACTAGTTGGCTAGTGCGCCTCTGCCTACCCTTTCGGGGATACAGGCGTGAGCTTATGTTTATGTATATAAATTGGATTATTGTGCTTTGAAATAAGACTAGTTTTTAAGGATTCTATCGGGTCGGTCTGTCACACACAGTTAAAATTAAAAACAAATCGCGATAGAATCCGTAAAACCTATTTTTATTCTAATGTATAACACTCGCGTAAAAAATAATTATTATTGTGCTTTCTTTCTGACAGGCGTTATCCGGCCTAATGCCAGGGTCCGCCTTTCGGCTTAAGCGACTTGCTACTGATCTAGAGTTACACCTAAACTCGATTTATCCTTCACCTCACTCCTATCTTAAAGGCGAGATTTGGGATAAATATAGATTTATCCGGGAACTGCCAGTGGTCCATGAAACCCTTTCACTTTGCTTGGTCACAGTGAGACCATCTGTTAAAAATTGGTCAAGATATGATACAAACTTTAGTTCCTTTTTGAGTTTTTAACATGTTGATGATTAAGTACGAATTTTGTTAGTTTATAAAAATAATGATAAATTTCATTTTATTTTCAACCATGAAAAAAGAAGAAGGTCCTTAATTATTCTGTATTCTTATACATGTTACGCGATATCCCCGCCAAATGTGAACCGATTTGCAAGGTTCTTTTTGTATTCAATAGAGCTTATTTCAAGGGTATAAATATAAATTTGGTCACGATCGGATTTGAAGTCGGTCTGTTAAGTTTTTAAACTTGTGATTATTTCATTATAATATTGTTCATGCTAACGTTACCAATTATATCAGAAAGATCGGTAGCGGCGAGCAGTTGTATCAACTTCGAGATATGATACATTTGACGGCACAGATACGTCGATAAAAGTGACAGGTGTCTGGGCTGCATCACTGATCACGTCCACTTCTGATAACAGTTTACCGACTAATGACAGCCTCCGTGACCCATTTGGAGAACATAATACTAAAAGGGGGGTCTCAGATAAGATAAAACTTTAACGAAAATGTTAGTACCTACTATGTTATAATTTTAGCAATATGCTAAACCTGCCATAGTGGCTCACACTCCGTGTGTGGTTCGCGTTCCAGGATCAGCCAGTGTACTTCCGGTTCTCTCGAGGGGCTTGCGGCATGACTTGATGGTTGGTTGGGTATGGGTATGGGGGTATCTCCATATTTGCATCTGTCATCCGTCTGTCTTGTCGCAAGCCCCTCGATTTGCTTCTTCCCTCTTCGGATTCGGAGTGAGAAGAAGTATAAATAGGCCGGCATGATTCTGACGCTAGTTTTTTTTGACTGCACTACGCTTACCATCAGGTGCAGTGTAGTCACTTTGCCGTGCCAGGATAAAAAAAAATGATTTTTTGACATTTCATTACATTAAATGATTTGTATGAAAAAGGTCAATTCTCCACGTACTCGCTAGAGGCGTTGGGGTGTCATACAAATATTTTTTACGTAGTCGGTAGGGTAAAATTCCAAAAATTCACGATAAAACAACAAATGGGTCATTTGATAGCAAGACGTGATTTCCACCGCCTACAGTGACTCACAATATCAAAAGACTCATGGGTGTGTAAATCTTAATGAAAGGGAATAGGGATTATCTAAGCTGATCGACCATGATTGTGATATAAGAACTCACTCGCAACGAAGCGCAACAGCCAGCTGGCACTTACTCAGTTTTCTGTGAGAAACTTCAAACCGTTCGAACTGGCCCATTCGGGTCGTAGTCGTGTCAACAACTATCAGGATTATCATTTCCCAATCCCTATTACCCCCCCCCCCTTCCATTCCCTCCTTTTAGATTGGCATCGCGTCCATGATTCTTTTTATGTCTTGGGTGTCTATCGGCAGAGGAAATCACTTACCATCAGATGACCAATCTGTTCGTTTACCAGCCTCTGCTGTAAAAAAAAATGTACAGCAAAACTACCATTCAAGATACAGAATATAATGCCTAAAAAATATATTAACTAATTTTGGTAAATGACAGGAAATTAGCATACTGGACCAAAGGTAAGTCGTGGTGAAAAACCATTGTCGTTTAGATGACGCGAGACAGGTTACATATTCTTTTCAATATTTTCTTCTTTATCCAAATCGCGTTTAAATGAACAGCAAATTCTGAAAATAGAAAGATGTATTTAAAAAAAATACGATGGCCATTAGGAAATATAACTATACCTCTATTTGTTCTTGCTATGGGAGTCGCTCAGTGTATCTTGTATGTTACTTGGTCTTACATCTAACATAATCTATTGTTATCATGGTTTAGCTGCTCTAATTTAAGGTCTTTCTGTATCTGGTGCTGTACTGTATTAGTAACTGACTGTAAATTGGTGTTAAAAAGAGCAACGTCAGAGCTTCTTGCAAGTTCTTCTTTAGCGAAACAGCCTTTCAAACAGGCGGTAGAGTTAAAATTTGACGGAATCTAAATGATGCTTAACATTTTATGGATTCAATAAATCTTTTGATTTTGATTTTGAAATACGATGTTTAGAATTTAAAGCTGCGGCCTGAGCAGGAAAATTTCTGACAACCGTAAATGTATTCGAACTCGATGCGCGTCTATGAAATTTGTATGAAATATTAACCAAACGTCAACAATGCGCAGCGAACTCGAATACATTTACATTTACATTCGTTTTTCGTGCTCGGGCTACTGGTCTACTGCAGTTACGCTGTCGGTTATTTTAAAAATAAAATAAAATGAAATGAAAAAGGTTTATAAAATAATAATATTTACACAAATAGTAACATACACACACATAGTCCTGACCCCAGACTAGGTTTAACCCGTATCGTAGCTACCAGAAACTTTTTGTTTTATCCGGGCAGGGCAAAGTGACTACACCGCACTTGATGGTAAGCGTAGTGCAGTCAAAAAAAAACTAGCGACCACTGACAAACAATGGGTTCATCAATGGTCGCCAGAATCATGCCGGACGATTTATTTCTTCAGACTCCGATTTCGAAGAGGGAAGAAGCAAATCGAGGGGCTTGCGACAAGACGAGCGGATGACCGATTCAGACACAGGAATACCCCCATTCGCATCCCAACCAACCACCAAGTCATGCCGCAAGCCCCTCGGGATAACTACAAGAAATAAACCGTCTTCCGTCTCATATCTCAATATCTGTGGGTCACACAAACATTGTCTCGGTGTGGGAATCGAACCAGCGGCCTCTCGCCTCACTACGTTACTCTAGTGAGAGGAGTCATTTTAACATACCTTGCAGATATTGAATTTGTTTCATTATCTAATGTACCTGAGAGTGATAAAATATATGATCTCGACGAGGCTGAGGAAGGAGAAGCCCATGAACAGTCCGAGCAATCCACCGCAGTTGGCGATCAAGTCTGTCCAACCAAACAGCTCCGTGCGACGCATTGCAACATAGCGGGGGCTCTTGAAATACATCTCTAGTCTTGAAAATGTCAAATTTCTGTAAGGTTAGATAGTATTAAACATAAGCTCACACCTGTATTTCCGAAGGAGTAGGCAGAGGCACCCTAACGAACTAGAACACCCGCATTTCGCCGAGCTTAGTTCCGTCCCAGATGTCATAGGGGGCGAATCATTGTCATATTATCATCAGCCACTGCACGTCCACTGCTGGACATCATTTTGTATTTTGTTTCGAGAAAAACACACTTTTTCAAGCACGTTGCAGAAAGGATTAGAGGCTTAGTTTTTACGACCGGCTGCCTGCCTGACCCTTTCTGAGGAATTATTAACCAAAAATGAACTCGTTATTTATTGCTTTTAAATGTTTATTACCAAAGAAAAATGAAAAAATGTTACTATAAATAACCTTTCAAATAAATGATGGGTACATTTTTCCAACATGGTATCCCTGTGACTTATATTCTGTCCCTTACGGGTATACGCGCATGGCTACTCTATTCATTCTTTCTCTAAGATCAAGAAAGATTAATACTCACGTGTAATACTCATCACTGTAATTTTGAATTGTCTTATGTATGTACTGTTTCACATTAAATTCTGTTTTTAATACCTCCGCTTCATATTCGACATAATCGCAAGCTGGTAAACAATTACATGGCCCTGATGCTTGGCCAGTACCTGACGCTCCAGGTTTTGCTATTTTGTCTGTGAATTGCAATATTTTGTATAGAGCTGGTGTTAGAATATCATAAACATGTGCATTTGTGACTATATTACACCTGAAGTGTACCATTATACCTTAAGTTTTTTACATTTCAAACTAGCGACTAGGTAAAATAATCATGTGAAAAACGTCCGAACGCCTCTAGAAATATTTCCACATTACACTGCGTGCTAATGATATGCGATGCTTGTGGAACTTTACATTGTTTTTTTTTTTATTAAACAAATTCATCATTTATACATACATAATATCACGCCTGTCTCCCATAGGGGTAGGCAGATACTATGCATTTCCACTTCGGCCGATTCTGACACACTACTTTCGCTTCATCTACTTTCATCAATCTCTTCATGCTTACTTTTTATCTGTCCTTTATTCCTATATTAATATATCATCGACTTGTCTAAAATAAGTGCGATGCGGTCGACCTTTACCGACTTTTCCTTCCACACTCGCCTTGTGTATCTCTTTCGTCAATCTCCTATCATCCATCCTCTCAATATGTCCAAACCATCTCAACATCCCTTTTTCTATTCTTGTTACTACATCTTCTTTCATAGCTAAATCAAATACAACTTAATTACGTACCTAATACTTCGTTTATACATTCTAAGCTGTTTCTCGTGCAGATTCTATCACTTCTGTGGTCTATAACAAAAATATTTGTATATTATGTTATATAATTATTAAGGTATCGATGTCATAACATCTGCATCTCTGCGACGTGATGTTCTTTCAGTGTCTCATAATGATTATATGGCTATAGAGGGTTTGCTTTCAATGACAATCATGCACGACAGTATGATATCATCATCATCATCAGCCACAGGACGTCCACTGCTGGACATAGCCCTCTCCCAAAGAAGGAAGTCGCTGGATGCAAGCCAGCAGCTTCCAACAGGTCGATCAGTATCATAATTCTTTCTTTCTGCCTGGCGTTATCCCGGCCTTCTGCCAGGGTCCGCCTTCCTACTTAAACACACACACACAGTGCGTAGTATCATAATTATGCATAGGAATTATTATTGCCAAGTTGCATCATAACATTGATATGCCGAATGAACAAGGTGGGCAAAAGCTTGATGAGTATACATAAATCCATACAAAAGACTTGTACCTATAATTTTGTAAACCTAATTCATTAAGAAAAAGGAAAAACGAATTGGTTCCAATTGATGATAAAAAAATTGGCCCAGAGTTTTTTCTGTATTTCTTCTTCGGGTCGTCCCCCGTAGGTAGCTAGATAAAGGCTGGTAAGTATGCTAGGATAAAGCCTTATAGTCCACGGCGTGTTTTCCTTATATACCATTTCCATTCAAATCATACCAGCTTCCTATATTTTCCTGTCATTTCCCTGCTACCATTCCTGCCATACCGCATTCACTTTCCCCAAAATCACATCACTTATCTTAACCCAATACTTGTTATTGTATTCATACCTGTCTGCTTATTTCAAAATCGTTAGCATTACAACATAATTAATATTGAAATCAACAAGCCACGTTGTAGGCAAAATAGCCTTCAGCGTGGCTACTAAGAGACAGTTGTGTCACTAATGACACAACTGTATCTTAGTAGCCAAATTAGTAGCCACGCTGAAGGCTATATACGAAGCTGGTAGGATTTTAATGGAAATGGTGAATAAGGAAAACACGCCGTGGACTATAAGGCCCTATCCTAGCATACTTACCAGCCTTTATCTAGCTACGTACGAGTGACGACCCGAAGAAGAAATACAGAAGAACTCAATATTATTTAATCTTTTCTGTGCCCTTTTATGTAAGACTAGCTGACCCGCGCAACTTCGTCTGCGTATGAAAGAGAGGGTTGAAAGAGTGAGTCTTAGGTACCTATATTCCAATAATTCT
The DNA here is from genome assembly GCA_036417725.1 of Clanis bilineata. Lineage (NCBI taxonomy): Eukaryota > Metazoa > Arthropoda > Insecta > Lepidoptera > Sphingidae > Clanis > Clanis bilineata. Next base: position 1,217,062 of record CM071145.1, on the reverse strand, counting down.
AAAGAAGGTAATGGGATGATCTACTTCGGCCGTCAGTCACCCCGTCTCTCACCCCGTCAGTGACACCGTCTGTCACACCGTCTGTCACGCCGTCTGTCACCCCGTCTCTTACCCCGTCTCTTACCCCGTCTCTTACCCCGTCTGTCCCACCGTCTATCACCCCGCCTGTCACCCCATCTGTCACCTCGTCTGTCACCCGTCTGTCACCCGTCTGTCACCCAGTCGGTCACCCCGTCTGTCACCCAGTCTGTCACCCGCCTGTCACCCCGTCTGCCACCCATCTGTCACCACGTCCGTCACCCCGTCTGTCACCCGTCTGTCACCCGCCTGTCACCCAGTCAGTCACCCCGTCTGTCATCCAGTCGGTCACCCCGCCTGTCACCTCGTCTGTCACCCATCTGTCACCCCGTCTGTCACCACGTCGGTCACTCGTCTGTCACCCCGTATGTCACCCGTCTGTCACCCCGTCTGTCACCCCATCTGTCACTACGTCGGTCACCCGTCTGTCACCCCGTCTGTAACCCGGCTGTCACCCCGGCTGTCACCCCGTCTGTCACCCCGCCTGTCACCCCGTCTGTCACCTCGTCTGTCACCCGTCTGTCACCCAGTCGGTCACCCAATCGATCACCCAGTCTGTCACCAGTCTGTCACCCGTAGGTTACCCCGTTTGTCACCCAGTCGGTCACCCCGCCTGTCACCCATCTGTCACCCCGTCTGTCACCACGTCGGTCACCCGTCTGTCACCCTTCTGACACCCGTCTGTCACCCCGTCTGTCACCCAGTCGGTCACCCCATCTGTCACCCCGTCTGTCACCCCGTCAGTTACCTGGTCAGACACCCCGCCCGCCGCCCCATCAGTCAGCCTGTCAGTCACCCCGTTAGTCACCCCTTAGTCACCCTACCATTCATCCCGTCGGTCAACACTAAAGTATTTTTTCAAATCGAACCAGTAGTTTATGTCTGAGATATAAATGTTCCTGATTTTGCAAAATTTTTCATTTCTGCTCCGCTCCTATTGGTCATAGCGTGATTATATAGTCTATAGCCATTCTCGATAAATGGGCTATCCAACACAAAAATATTTTTTTCAATTCGAACCAGTAGTTTCTGAGATATCAACTTCCCCGCTTTTCAACATTCTTCATTTCTGCTCCGCTCCTATTGATTATAGCGTGATGTTATATAGCCTATAGTCACCCTCGACAATTGGGCTATCCAATACAAAAAGAATTTTTCACATCGAACCAGTAGTTTCTGAGATATACATTTTCACGATTTTGCAACATTTTTCATTTCTGCTCCGCTCCTATTGGTCATAGCGTGATGTTATATAGCCTATAGCCATCCTCGATAAATGGGCTATCCAACACAAAAAGATTTTTTCAATTCGAAGCAGTAGTTCTGTCTGAGATATAAATTTTCCCGGTTTGCAAATTTTTTCATTTCTGCTCTGCTCCTATTGGTCATAGCGTGATGATATATAGGCTATAGCCATCCTCGATAAATGGGCTATCCAACACAAAAATAATTTTTCGATTCGAACCAGTAGTTTCTGAGATATAAATTTCCCCGCTTTTCAACATTTTTCACTTCTGCTCCGCTCCTATTGGTCATAGCGTGATGTTATATAGCCTTTAGCCATCCTCAATAATTGGGCTATCCAACACAAAAAGAATTTTTCAAATCGAACCAGTAGTTTCTGAGATATAAATTCCATGTTTTTTATTTCTCATTTCTGCTCCGCTCCCATTGGTCATAGCGTGATGTTATATAGCCTATAGCCACCCTCGATAATTGGGCTATCCAACACAAAAATAATTTTTCAAATCGAAGCAGTAGTTCCTGAGATTAGCGCGTTCAATCAAACAAACAAACAAACAAACAAACAAACAAACAAACTCTTCATCTTTATAATATTAGTATAGAAGTATAGATAATTGAATTACATCGATATATTATTTACTTAGATGCACAGTTGACGGTCGGAAAATGGGACAGCAAAGGAGTGCTTGAGCCATCGATATAATAATATACCTAGATGCACAGTTCCATACAAATATCATTGTAAACAGTGTCCTCGACAGACAAAACAAATAAACATCACAAATTTAATTAAATTAACACAAATATGACCTTATAGACGCGGCATAAAGTAGCTTTTTAAATTGAATGTTCAAACGTTCCTATATTCGAAATTTTTGAATTTCTAATCGTTTTTGAATTTGACAATAATTTGACATTATTAAAAGAAACATTCTAGTCACTTGGACAAAGATTGAATGGAGTCGAATAGTTCTTGTATTTATCTGTGAGAAATTTTGACCACGTGGCGTACAATGTAGATGAGAATGGCGATATCTCTATAATAATTTTACTTACATTAAGAGATAGATAGAGTATAAATGTTTAGAAGATAACAAAGCTTATGAGTTATGAATATGAAATAAGCACTGTTTTGCCTTAGCGTGATTCATAAATAAATAAATAACACCCAACAGTCACATACATAGTCCTGGCCCTACACTAAGATCGTCCTTTGCTCTTTAGATTCTTAATAATTTCTTTTAGACTATCATTTTGTTTTCTTAATCTTTTGTTCTGCCTTTTTAAGTTTTGCACTAAATTAGATTTAAGTTTAAATTTTTGGTTGCGTTCTTTCAAATTATCTTTCAAAAATAACGTCTTAGGTGTGTTAAAGATTGATAAAAATTCTGATGGTATTGGTGATTCTTCATTATTTATTGGTTCAATTGCTGGTTCCTGGAAATGAATATGTTTCCAATAAATGATGACGCCACAATTACTGTTGTAGTAGTTATGCCTAACGACCGGTTCCAATAAATGATCTCAATCCGAGAATCCAAGATAAAAATGAAAAATTTAAAAATGAAAAATCGCGAGAATGAACCATTAAAACTATTATTTGACAGCGGAATGTTCAACTTTGTTCATGTTGGCATTTTTTTATGATCTGCACACTTTGATTGAAAACATTTATTAGAATTAGCCGCAAATTATTAAATAGTCATTTTACATAGCAGTATGTACCTAGTATATGCTTGATATTGATGAATTCTGTATCAAATATTTTTCAACTATTACACTTGTACTGCACCCTGCCTCATTTAAACTTGTAGTTACGACAATCTAAAATAAAGTTAATAAATGTGGCAATATTTATTTATTTATTTATTTATAGGTACACTAACAGCATACATATTGTTAAATTAAATAGTAAACATTAGTTAAAGACAATGTAGCTGATGACAATTTATCACCTTTATTTTTGGTACAGCATTCTTTTTAATTTTCCTAATCCCTTTTTCTGTATAATATCCATCGGAATCGGCAAAATGGTCTGAACAAACCACACTTGAGTAATTGGGTTTAAAATTTTCTTCTCTCCTTTCTTCGGAAATAATTTTACGCCATTTATCTCTTACTATTTCATTTCATGGAAATCTGTAATTAATAAATAAAATTAATAAAAAACATCATAAATTTAAAATAAATATAATATATTTACAAAAAAAAACGACTCCATATATTTCATTGTTCCAAATCATGATTTCAAAAGGGACAAAATATTTTATTAACTGAATTCGTTAAATTAATTATTTATACACGTTTAATACTTAATTTAACATGATTAAGGTTTTAAGAATCAAGTAAGGGAATTATACTTACTTAAAATATGAAATCCCATGTGTTTTGCGCTTTGTAAGAGTGTTATTTTTGCACTCTTTCACAGAGCATTTAGGCATCTTCACAGACGAACGGTCGGCGCCCGACTGACAGCCAACAAGTGCTTACTTACATTTTAAGCACTCGTTGGCTGTCCCACTTTCTGAGCGTCAACTGTGCATCTAGGTATATTATTATATCGATGGCTTAAGCACATCTTTTGCCTACAGTCGGACGCCGATAGAATTCTAAATTTCAAAATTCAAATTTAAGAACGCTTGATCATTTTGTTTAAAAACCTACTTTATCACACGTGCATAGGGTTATAATAGTGTTGATTTAATTAGAACTTGTAATCTTTTTCTCTGTATTATTTCTGAGACCACTTTTTAGGAGGATATTTGCAAAGAACTGTGCATCTAGATTCTTTGATCTAGGGTATATTATATTGATGTTGAAATATCATATATCTTGACACTTACATGGCATATAAAATCCAACGCAGCCACATTGGTCGTAAGTGTAGTTTGATAAACATTCCAGTCTGCAGTTGTTCTCAGTATATGTTTTGAAATAGCGAAGTCGTCGCTCCTCAGAATAGAAGCATTGTCGTCTGAAAACAATATATTTTTCATATATATATATTTTTTTTATTTGCCATCGAAGGCAGACGAGCAGACGGCCCACCTGATGGTAAGTGGTTACCGTCGCCCATAGACATCGGCAATGCCAGGGGCACAGCCAAGTCGCTGCCTACCGTGTAGATGTTTTTTTAAGCCTCGTTTGAAGAAGGACATGTTCATATTCTACAAACTAAGCCTGACCCTAATTTGTCCGGCGTTGATATTAGTGTCGAATTGACATTTGCAAAATTTAGTAATGGAATTTTAATCTCCGCCATTTTCGATGAATATAGCTTTCCAGTTTAAATCAACTTAATAACCGACAAAAGTCAAAAATATATTTATATAATTATAAAATAAATATATATATAATTTGCTGGTGGTAGGATATTCGTATCCGACCGGATGGCGACCACCGTACACATGGTGCTAAAACCTGCCATAGTGACCCACACTCCGCGTGTGGTTCGCGTTCCAGGATCAGCCAGTGTACTTCCGGTTCTCTCGAGGGGCTTGCGGCATGACTTGATGGTTGGTTGGGACGGGTATGGGGGGTATCCCTGTATCTGCGTCGGTCGTCCGTCTGTCTTGTCGCAAGCCTCTCGATTTGCTTCTTCGTTCTTCGGATTCGGAGTGTGAAGAAGCATAAATAGGCCGGCATGATTCTGACGACCACTGATAAACAGTGTTTGTCAGTGGTCGCTAGTTTTTTTGGACTGCACTACGCTTACCATCAGGTGCAGTGTAGTCACTTTGCCGTGCCCGGATAAAAAAAAAAAAAAAAAAAAAAAAAAAAAAAAAAAAAAAAAAAATATCAACATTGCTTTACTGTCTTTGGAGAAGGTGCCTTTTCATTTCACTTGTTTTGGTCCAGGCACTAGCGGCCGTTTGCGTGACGTTAATCTTTGGGAACGTACCCATACGTACCCAACGTACCCATTTTAAATTTATTTATACCCCTCCCGCCCCTCGGTGACCCCCCTTCTAGTTTTTATGTAGCAGTTTGGAAATATAGTTTTAAATCTTTTTTTGTCGAAGAAAATTGAAAAAACAAAATATTATGATGTGACTTTAAAAAAGTGCTAAACGCTGCGCGCCATATTTGAATATAGCTCGAAAAAGCACGAGATTTTCCTAAAGGACTACGTGACGAAAACCTACAACTTACGTCTCCGGATGATATGAATATTTGAGGTCATCGGATGTGCTCATCACAGTGTACTTGAGAGCAAGTGATGTCGTCTTGTCGGGCTCAATGGCGTAGTAGTAGAGAGAAGAGTGGGGCATATCCAACGGATGGTGCAGGAATACCTGGGTTAAACATACTGATATGTACCACTTGAAGGCCTACTTCTACCGCTAAGCAGCATCATGCGAGCAATGTTTGTGGTTTGAAGGATATAGAAGACAGTGTAATTACTAGGTACTGTGGTTTCTGAGACTCGACATGTATTATCGTGGTTTAGTGAAATTATTTGGCTTAGTTTTTAAGGCTGGCCTGTCTAACGTCCACTGCTGGACAGTAGGCCAATAAACAATAAACTTACACTTCTTCAAATTTTTTACAATAAACTTTCATCATCATCACCATCATCAGCCAAAGGACGTCCACTGCTGGACATAGACCTCCCCCAAAGATTTCCAGATCGACCTGTTAGAAGCGGCTTATAGTAAAAGCCTGGTAAGCCTGTTACAATAAACTTTAAAAATTACGAAATTAATACATTATCAGAAAAACGTCTAGATTATTTAGTACTGACCTTATAACCTGAAAAAAATGGGTTACATTCTTCGTCTATATGGGTTTTGTCGACAATAAAATTTATACTGAGGTCGGGCCCAGAACCGTTTGGCTGAAAACAAAAGTAATATTAATGCAGCTCCAATATAAATAAGCGAGTGAAACAACATGCTGCGACATCGATTAATGAGAAAAGTGTCACACTCGTAGATTCCGATTACAAACTGAGGAGGTTCCTTCTGTATTTTTAAGCATGTTACATTATATCTCTGGAAAGTGGAGACTAATAATAATTTTCTGTATTGGATGGAGCTTGGAGTGGCCATAATAGAGCGTAAAAAGTATCAAGATTTGATGAAGAACGAAGTAATCTTCTTAACAAACAATAGCATAGACAGCACGATTAATGTTTTGCAGTCGTCTTTAAGTTTTTAGGGTGGTTTTTGCAAGTGCCAATGTTTATTGTGGGTTCAATTCGAATTTAATTCAATTCATTTAATATGTGAAATGATAGCATCTTTTAGAAACCGTCAAATCGGTTCTCCAGAAAAGAACGGTCAAGAGACCATCGAAGATTTACCAAATGGTGTGTTTGTTAAGAAGCCTCATGAAAAACATCTCTTAAAATCATGTGCAAAGTAGCTCCAAATATTTACAACATCGCCTGTACAAAATTAAATAAAAAAGCATTATTAAGCACCCGCAGCAGTTTAACTGGTATTTCAGCGCACGAGCAGGAACTTTTCTGACAATTGTACATGTATAGCTCAATGCGCTTCTATAAAATGTGTATTAAATTAACGAAATGTCATCAGAGCGCAGCGAGTTCAAATACATTTACGATTGTCAGATAATTTTCTGCTCGAGCCGCAGTGGTATCTGGATGTCTAAACGTTTTGATGTGAAAGATCTATTGGCGAACATTATATTGGCATGATGGTGTTTTATTTATGTTGTCATGCCCATTTATATTAATACTAGCTGACCTGTGCAACTTTGTCTGCGTATGAGAGAGAGGGTTGAAAGAGTGAGTCGTAGGCACCTATAACACGGATATTGATCGGGAGCGAAGGGCGCTGTCGATCAGATCAAACATGGTGATTCGCAGGTTTGCAAGGTGCTCAACTAATGTTACAATTACTCTTTTTAGAGCCTACTGCACTTCATTATACACTTGCAGCCTATGGACGGCTATACGCAGAAATTATACGGCGCCCTTCGGGTCCAGTTTAATAACGCGTTCAGGATGTTGTTGGGGCACCCCAGCTATTGTAGCGCTTCGGCAATGTTCGCAGAAGCGCGAGTGGAATGTTTCCACACGACAATGCGCAAGAGAGGCGCCACGCTAGTGCGACGGGTGCGGGGGAATACCAATAGCATGCTGATGGTGAAGCTTTGAATGCTCTATCATTCGACACTGTTGCGGACTTCACGTTGGGCACGGGTAAATGTAGTTTAAAGTATACATATTTATTATATTTATTAATATGACTTATTAGATTATTTTATGGATTAATGAATGATTTTGCTCGTAAAGTTTGTTATGAGCCTTTGTTGCTTGAAATAAATAAAAATAAAACCCAATAATTCTAAAGGAGTTTTATACTTCTGTACTTCGGTTTCGTCAGTCACCCTGTTGGTCACCCTGTCAGTCAGCTCGTCAGCCACCCCTTAGTCACCCTACCATTCATCCCGTCGGTCAACACTAAAAGAATGTTTCACATCGAAGTAATAGTTTCTGAGATATAAATTTCCCCGCTTTTGCAGCATTTTTCATTTTTGATCCGCTCCTATTGCTCAAAGCGTGATGTTATATAGCCTACAGTCATCCTTGATAATTGGGCTATCCAACACAAAAATATTTTTTCGAATAGAACTAGTAGTTTCTGAGATTAGCGCGTTCAATCAAACAAACAAACAAACTCTTTAGCTTTATAATATTAGTATAGATGGTATAGATTGAGTGTATCATTACCATTTTCTTTCTCGACAACTAGACAAACAATATATAAAGAATATGTTTCTTCGAAATTTTTATGATTTTTTGTAGATTTTATAAATTTTGTTTTATTCCCTCAATAACCGCCAATTTTGATGTTTCACATCTGCCAGACATTCCGTGACGGGCAAATTTTGTTTTAAATATTATAATTCACCTGTCCTCTTTTAATAGTAGTTACAATTAAAGTATTGTTGAGGAGTTCATCATTTGTTTCGATGTAACTATAGTTTTGTTGTATTCTGAAAAACATCACCTTTATCAGATACCGAAAGTCCTCTGATGAACCTAGGCCTCTCCCAAATAACAAGTAAATTTTTTTGAATATAGTTGCATTTAACACAACTTCCCCTGGAACTTGGACAGTTACTTTCCCTCACGAACATGACTAGAGATGTCTCCAGGGATTGAATAGCAGCATTGCTAGTATTGATGCTGATTTTACTAAAAATTGGAAGCTCGGTGTCACGCTAAAGCATTGCTTTTACTTTTTTTTACCTACAAAGGCGAATGAACAGATGACCCACCTGATAGTAAGTGGTTACTGCCGCCTGGACATCAGCAATTTCAGGGGGATGGCCAAGCCGCCAACCGTGTAAATACTTTTTAAGCCAAGTACGAAAAAGAGCAGTTTTTAATGGTAGAGCCACGCTGTAGACAGTAATGTCTATAGCATGAATGGGCCGGGTCTACCGGTTTGATACCACGGTTTCACAGAAAACCGAGGTAAAGTGGAAGCTTGGGGTCGCGTTTCGTTCGGTGAGTGAGATTTCCGGTGGCCCATTTCCTCCCCTCTTTTTGAGTCTTGGGTGTCTATGAGCAGTGTAGATCACTTACCATCAGGTGACCTATCGGCTCGTTTGCCAGTCTGCTATAAAAAAACATAATCTTATTATTATAGCGTTGAGAGAATATCGAAGAGATAAGTTAAATCCAGAGTTAGCAAGTGCGTGGAAAATATTATAATAATTAATGGAAATGCATTGTACGAGAATTAGGGAAATAGGTGGTTCCAAATCAACATCCCTTCGTCATTACATAGACTCACGCCTTTTTCCCATAGGGGTAGGCAGAGACAACGGATTTCCATTTGCTACGATCCTTACACACCTCTTTCGCCTCATTCAGTCTCATTACATTCTTCATGCATGCACGTCGGTTTAGGGTACTTTTAACTTGACCTTTCTCGAGTAAATCTCTGACTTGGTCAGAGAATATTCGATGAGGTCTTCCCCTTCCAACTCTACCATTCACACTTGCCATATATATTTGCATCCCTGTATATGAATTATTGATACCATCGGTTTGCTGTTGCAGAATGATTATGCTTAGTATAAAAAGGCCATACTTACTGGTCTCCGCGAAACATTTCATCAGCAGCCTGTGCGTTGAAGTTGTAGCAAATGCCTTCTTTAGTAGCAACTCTTTTTAGCATATTTAAACAGAAAAGTTCATTTTGCCTCCATGTGCATTGACTCATGCTGTCGTCCGTAAAATAAGTCGCCTATTTTGTGGAAAGTGTGTTTCCATTAGGAGATAAAATTATATAAAACAAGCAATATATATGGGAGTCAGTAAAAAAACATAAGATTTGGACAATTTGACTGCCTCCGTGGTGTAGTGGTATTGCGTGCGTAGTACGGCTATAGTCCTGAGGTCTCGGGTTCGATCCCGGGTCGGGCACAGTGATATTGGATTTTTCTGGATCAGCTCGGAGTCTGGAGTTTGTTCCCGATATGGCGATAGGTTCGTTCCCTATCACATCTGGGACGGAACTAAGCTCGGCGAAATGTGGGTGTCCTAGTTTGCTAGGGTGCTCTGCCTACCCATTCGGGGATACAGGCGTGAGCTTATGTTATGTTATAATAACTGTTGGATTAGAATCAAACATTAATGGTCAAATAGTTGTGGTTAGGACGTCTTGCGGCTAGGTTGGATAATGCAAACTTGGGCAGGCAATATATAGGTCTAAAAAGCTAAATGAATATTGTTCTAAATGGCGAGGTTGAGGATAGGCTTATTTTCAACGGTGATTCAGTGGACGGGTGTAGACCGATGATAATTATGACTTTCTTTCTGCCTGGCGTTATCCCGGCCTTCTGCCAGAGTCCGCCTTCCTACTTAAACGCTTCCACGTCACCCGGTCTTGAGCATGCTCCCTAGTGAGACCATTGGCTCTCATATCTTCTTCCGAAACGTCCAGCCAGCGCTTTTTGGGCCGTCCACGGGAACGCACCCCTAGTACCATTATGACTATAGGTTTTATGTTTTTTCGATATTACATATTTCTGCTTTGATCTTTTTTCTAGTTGCCCTTGTCCCACCGTCCTCCATATCAGGATCGTCGTAACACACTTTTCAAATATGTTCCAGAAAGGGTTCAGCTTAGATTTTACGACCGGCCGACCTGCCTCTCTGACGTCAACCGCCTCTTGGGGATTGGGACTCGGCCACATCGAATTATATATATTTTTTTATTTGGGATACGAACCCCTTCCAGTTTAGATTAGATTAGATTTTCTCTGTATACCTTAAGGATGTTTTGTACGACTTCCGAATCTGAATATTTGCGGTCTGACACATTGAAGTTGAAAGATGTCAATCGTGTCTCACAAATGAGCGAGACATCTTCATATTTGATTATCTCTTCTGACCTAAAATTAGTAAAAGCTGGAGTAAATAACGTTAGTTGAGAAAATTGGGATATTTCATTGATTAAGTGATTAGTACGCGACCAACCAAGCTTTGTTCGTCGTTTTATTGAAATGTTTCAGAGAAATCTGCTTAGAAAGAAATCCGTCCAAAAATGAAATTGACCCAAAAAAAAACCGCAGTGGACGTCCTGTGGCTGATGATGATGATGATAATGACGATGATGTGGCAAGCGTGGTTAAATGCGAGATTTTAGCTTGAAGTCCAAATAATCTATAATAACTATACTTACAAAGTCAAATTTGGGATAAGTTGTGTTTCAAAAAAATTTAATATTTTGAATCTTTGCTTTCCATACTCATAATCTTTTGTGCTGACCTTCCACTGTGGACATATTGTTACAGATGGAAACAGAACCTAGAACATTAAGGCCTGGTTAGACTGTGTTTTAAAGGTATATGTATTATTACATTTATACCAATAAATCACCGTCTCCCTTAATTTTTAAACACACACGTTGCACACACGACAAAGTTACAAAGAACGGCAAGTGACATAGACACCAATTGAAATAAAAGTGTATTATACGGATTCTATTTTTTTATTTTATATTTAGGCCCAAAGGCTTTGCAGCCTTCGTGGTCACGGTTCGGATTGTGATGAAGCGTCGGACCTAAAAATAAAAAACAAACCGTGATAGAATCCGTATAAAATAGTTTTATTTCAATATACAACATTCGCGTAAACTTAAGAAATCAGTATAGTTACACCCACTATAATTTTTTTTTATATCAGAGACTGGCAAACGAGCAGATGGGTCACCTGATGGTAAGTGATCTCCACCGCCCATAGACACTCAAGACACAAAAAAAACATGGGTGCGTTGCCAACCTAAAGGGAGGAAATGGAAGGGGAGGGCAAAATGGACTGGGAAAGGAAGGGGGGGAAAGGGCCACCGGAAATCTCACTCACAGAACAAAACGCGACAGCAAGCTGCCACTTTACGTCGGTTTTCTGTGAGACAGTGGTATCAAACCGGTCGAGCCGGCCCATTCGTGCTGTAGACGTTACAGTCTACAGCGTGGCTCTACCACTCAAAAAAATAAAAAACGTCATAGCTGCGTTTCATCTCCATCCATCTCAGCCTTGCCTTCCACTGCTGAACGCAGGCCTCTCCATGTGAGCGCCAACCATCCCGGTCTTGCGTTGCCAACCTCAAAGGAGGGGAATTGGGTAGGCGAGGGGAGATTTGGGACTGGAAATCTCACTCAGCGGACGCAATGCAACTGAAAACTGCTATTTTACATCGGTTTTCTGTGAGACAGTAGTATCAAACTGGCTGATCAGGCTGATATATGTTGTAGAAATTGCTTTTTATAGCGTCGCTCAACCACTCAAGACTACTACTGGATTCCTAAATAAAATGTATTTCTTTCGTTCTTCCTCTAGACTATTTTACTATGAGACCATCAATATATACCCTAGATGCACAGTTCTTTGCAAATATCTTCCTAAAAGTGGTCTCAGGAACAAGACAAAGAAAAATATCACCAGTTCTAATTCTATCAACACAAATATAACCCTATTGTTCGTGTTATAAAGTAAAGCAAGCGTTCTTAAATTTGAATTTTGTTTAGAATTCTATCGGCGTCCGATTGTAGGCAAAAGAAGTGCTTAAGCACTCCTTTGCTGATTTTCCGAGCGTCAACTGTGCATCTAGGTAAATAATATATCGATGTATGAGACACAAAAACTTAACGGACCGACTTCAAAATTAATCCGACCATGAGCAAGTTTATATTGGAACAAAGAGATTTAATATTAACATCATAGAGGGGTTATCGAGCAAGTTTCCATACAAAAAAATTGATCTCAGACTTAAGTACCGTCATCAACCACTTATTAAAATGGGAGAGCGATTATTACAATTTACACCCTAGAATGTTTTGTGAATGGTTAAGAATCACCTAAGATAAGTTTATTCTCTCAATATTATTACGCTGGCCGACCTGGCGCGCGAATTTAAAATGAACTGAGCTACTTTTGACCAGTAGGTCATAACTTTGGATCACAAGTTTTGTGCTGTTGTCCTATCTATATACTGTTGAATGTATTTGTATTGGAATAAACTCTATAGCATACAAACAGGATCCTAAATCAGTCTATATTTGGCGTAGATATTGCGTAAAAATATCAAAAATATACAGTACTTCCGGTTCTCTCGAGGGGCTTGCGGCATGACTTGTTAGTTGGTTGAGACGGGTATGGGGGTATCCCTGTAGCAGCATCGATCATCTGCCTGTCTTGTCGCAAGCCCCTCGATTCGCTTCTGCCATCTTCGGATTCGAAATGTGAAGAAGCATAAATAGGCCGGCATTATTCTGACAACCACTCATAAACACAGTGTTTGATAGTTTTTTTGGATTGCACTACGCTTACCATCAGGTGCAGTGTAGTCACTTTGCCGTTCATGGATAAAAAAAAACAGACAAATCCTCCTTTTTTAAATTCGGTGGAAAAAAGCTCTGTACCTGCTTCTTAACGCAACCTTTCGAAGACTGTCCTTACCTCGGATACGGGGACTAGTCTTTCGCTTATCGACACAATGACGGGAGTGTTGTTTCGTTTCACCCACACGTTACGAATCTGGTACGAACAGATACCGACGCTCACCAAGAACAGGATCAGCCAAAATATTCTGAAGATGAGTCAACCAGTTATATTCTTTATTTTAGAGTAGACTGCCTCCATGGCGTGCTATTTCGGTACGACTACAGTACTGAGGTCTCGGTCGCAATACTCGGGTCGGGCAAAGTGATATTGGATTTTTCAGTGTCAGCCCGGAGTCTGGAATTTGTGCCCGATATGGCAATAGGCTCGCCCTCTATCACACCTGGGACGGAACTAAGCTCGGCTACATGTGGGTGTTCTAGTTCGTTAGTGCGCCTCTGTCTACCTCTTTGAGGATGCAGGCGTGAGCTTATGTTATGTTTATTATTATTTAAAGAAACTTACTTCTCAAGGCCTCCCTTAGAGGGGGTTCACGTCAGGCAGGCAAAGGTCTTAACAATTTAGCCAAATCTTTTTGGCACCATGCTTGGAAAGAGGGTTGCGCCGACCCCACATTAAGGTGGGATAAGGGTTGGTAGAAAGAGACTTACTTCTCAAGGCGCGTGATTCCTCTCTCAGTGACGTATCTGAGACCGTGGAGTGTCGTGTTCCTGGCAAAGTCTTGCAGATGTTCTGCCACGATGGCTTTGCGACGTTGCTTCCGTCGCTTGTTTCTGCAAACTTTGCCATACACCGTCTCGATACAGTTATTATCGCTGTAAAACAATGATAGATAATACGACAGGCTTTTTAATGAAGATTGCAGTTCGCTGCATGAACCCAATGTATTCTTTTTTTCTACCTGTCCTTATCCTACCTTAATGTGAGGTCGGCGCAACACACTTTTTCAAGCATGTTGCAGAAATTATTTCGCTTAGTTTTCACCACCAGCTGCCTGCCTACCGTCAACCCCTATCTGGAGAATCCAGGCCCGGGAAAATAGTAAAAAGGCACCCCCTCTGAAGACATTGTTGTTATTTTTATCTTTTTTAATCATTATTAGACTTGGCGCCTCCTTGGTCTAGTGGCAGCATGTATGAGCTGTGAACCGAGAGGTCCTGGGTTCGATTCCCAGGTCAGGAGTGGTGTTTTTACCATTTCCTCGGGACTGAATTCTCCAGATGGCGGGTGACGTCAGGCAGCCGGTCGTAAAAACTAAGCCAAATCCTATCTGAAACACGCTTGAAAAAAGTATATTGCGCCCACCCCACATTCAGATGGGATAAGGGGAGGGAGATATAAAGAAAGATTATTTTTTTTATAATTAAATTATACAATGTGGATTTTGACGGGAAGTCTGACAGAGTGTCGCTTATTAAAATTATTTCATATTAGTCTCTAGAGCTGTGTTTGTTGGTTTTAAGTGTTGTGGTTTAATGCATGAAACTTCAGTGAAGATGGTATGGAAATTTTTTAACCGGTGATCTTCGATGTGTTTTGCTTGGTGCGTTGGCTGGCTTTGTTCGGTCGATTCGCCGAGTGAAGGTCATCTGAAGGGCACTGGACTGGAAGGAATTACCGCCATAATCCCAGCAGGGCCTTAAGATCATCCACATCTGGGTCTCATGGTCATTGTGAACACATAATTGCTCTATTTACCTTGGCATTGGCTAAATCACCGAATATGCGTGGAAGCCATTATTTTTAAAAGAAGAAGAAGAATTTTACAATAAAATGAAAATTAAAACGTACCTCATTTTTATGCGTGACTTTCCTGTACGTCCTATCAACTCCCACAAATGTGTATAAATGTCAGAACTAACGCGATAATATACACAATCATTACAGAAAGTTAATTAATAAATGGATGATAATGTATGCATTTTCCAAATACGATCCGTCGGGAACGGTGTTAATTATAAAATATGGATTAAGGTTACAATAGAGTTGTGGCATGACACATTAATGTACTCGTAACTTCGTCAGTAACCTTAATGACCGATATTTGGTCCGATATTTCTTTTATATTGCTGATATTGCTAAAAAATTAGATGGGTTACTAAATGGCAAGTGATCTCAAAACTTTTTTTTTTGTTATCGCGTAGAAAAGTACTTTACCACTGTCGTCACGCCTGGGGAGAGACGTGACGGTTATATCGGATTCACCGACCTCACCGCTACCTGCTGCGCAGTTCCAAAACTTCCAAACTTCCAAACATCCCTTTATTACAAAGAGTCAATTAGTAAAAAATAGATATCTTACATACTCATGTCTGTATCCCGAAAAGGGTAGGCAGAGGCGAACTAGAATAACCATATTTCGCGGAGTTAATTTCCATTCGGATGTGATAGGGATGAGCCTGTCGCCATATCGGGCACGTATTCTAGACTCCAGACACGGGGATCGAACCTGAGACTTCAGAAAACACCTCACACGCAGTACAACTAAACCAAGTCCTATCTATTACAACCAATGTATATTTGCCTATCACATACACGCAAAGCATATACAGTGGGAATAACCTCGGCGAAATGTGGGTGTTCTACTTCACCTCTGTTTACCCCTTCGGGGATACGGGCGTATAGATAATAAGGCCCTCTATTGATCTTCTTACATTCCTTCGTCGTTCATTTATGAAAATAGACTTAAAGAGAACGATATAAAGAATACTTTTGCATAGAAATTTCATTAAGTCAACATGACGTGGGTGCGTTAAATGTTCGTTTGGTCATATAGAATAAGGGCCATGTAAATTGAAAGTGTCATGCGATAGCGCCATATGAAACCATAACTCATTTTGTTATAGTCCCACGCGAATTGTATTAGGAACTACATTAGTTAATTCAATTAATTACCGCTAACTGAGGCTTATTTATGCAAATGGAAGCACCTGTTTGTGTTGATAGGACGTCAGTGAAAACTTAGAGAGAAAATGAAGTAAGTGTATTCATTAATAACATTGTATTACTCGTCATAACTTGAAACCAAAAGTGTTTTTTTATCCGGGCATGGCAAAGTGACTATACTAAACCTAATGGTTAGCGTAGTGCGGTTCATAAAACTAGCTACCATAGACAAACAATGAGTTTCTTGATGGTCACCAGAATCATGCAGACCCATTTTTGCTTCTTCACACTCTGAATCCGAAGAGGGAAGAAGTAAATCGAGGGGCTTGCGACAAGATAAACGTATGACCGATGCAGACACAGGGATACCCCCATGCCCATTCCAACCAACCATCAAGTCATGCCGCAAGCCCCTTGAGAGAACCGAAAGTACTCTGGCTGATCCTGGAACGCTAACCGTGTGTGGTTTGGTTTGAAGTGTGGGTCACTATGGCAGGTTTTAGCACCATGTGTACGGTGGTCGCCATCCGGTCGGATACGAATATCCTACCACAATGCAATGTGTGTGTCTATAAAGAAATTTTATCTATATATTTGGTATATCACCTTTTATAAATCGGTTAAAATGACTGTATTTGATATTCAACCAAAGCTTTTGTTTTTAGCGATGGACAGGATATCGAAACGGTGTATAGCAAAGTGTGCACGAGCAAGCGGCGGAAGCAACGTCACAAGGTCCTCATGGCGGAGCACTTGCAAGACTTTGCGAGGAACACGACGCTGCACGGTCTCAGATACATCACTGATAGAGGAGTCACTCGCGTTGAGAAGTAACTCATTTATTTTTATCTTTCTTTCTTTCTACCTGCCCATATCCCATCTCAATGTTGAGTCTACATAACACTCTTTTTCAAGCATGTTACAAAAAGGATTCAGCTTTGTTTTAAGGACGGGCTGTCTGCTTGACGTCAACCCTTCTTTGGGGACCCTGTTCTGGGCGAATCTTGTTAGTAGAACACCCTGCCCGGTCTGAGGATACATTCTGGAGTCTAACCTAACCTAACCATGAGATATATAATGATCTCTTTGCGTGGTCTACTGATATCCGGAGGGATATCTGGAGGGAGGTATATCCTATCACCGGGAAACCTTTTTTTATCCGAGCATGGGAAAGTAACCACACTTTACCTGATGGTAAAGGAAGTACAGTCCAAAAATACTAGGGATAAGTATTGTGTATTTCCGGTTCTAGAATGAATTTCCCTCTACGGTGTTTTCTCAGTGCTATGTAATATAATACTCCTTCCGACAAGGCTTGAAATTATGTCTAAAGCAGAGCGTGGCTAGGCTAGGCCACTGGCATTCCTGATGTCAATGAGTGACACTACCCATGTAGGTACAGACGGTTAGTAAGAACTAATTGGTGGGTCGTCTCTTCATATGCTTTCGAAAGCCCGAACATATTATACGTTGCAGGTTTACTTATAATCACTAAATTTATTTTCAGAATATTTTGGCTGATCCTGTTTTTGGTGAGCGTTACCATCTGTTCGTACCAGATTTACAACGTGTGGGTGAAACGATACACCAGCCCTGTGATTGTGTCGATAAGCGAACGGCTAGTCCCGGTGTCTGAGGTAAGGACAGCGTCGTCATACTAGCGTCAAGTGCAGACGCTCAAGATGCTAACTTTCTGTCAAATTAACATGGTTTTATGTTCTAGATTCCGTTCCCATCAGTTACAATATGCCCACAATGGAAGGTTTCTACAAAAGATTATGAATACAGTAAACATAAGAAAAATATTGTTGATGCTGATAACTGTCAAAATTTCACTATGTAAGTATATATCACTATGGACGGCTATTATTAAGTGGTAGAGCCATTGTAGACAGTCTGCAGAACAAATGGACGGGCTCTGCTTTGAAACCACTGTCTCAAGGGAAACAAATGTGAAATAGCATCTTGCTGTTACATTGCTTTGTGTGAGTGCGATTTCCAGGAGTCCCATTCTTAATTCTTCATTCTTCATCTTCTTAATCCCTATGAGGGGGGGCCTTTAACTTTGGCAATGCTTCCATGATTCTTTTGATATCATGAGTGTCAATGGGCGGCGAAGATTTGTATTTTGTTTTCGACGGACTTCAAAAAAAAGATCCTCAATTCGTCTATTTTTTTTGTATGTTACCCGATAGAGCTTATTCCAATGGTGGTTGGTGGTGTATGGTGTCTATATAAATTTGGCCACGATCGGATACATTTTGAAGTCGGTCCGTTGAATTTTTGTTATTTAAAAGGTCTCACGTATTTAATTCTCAATTGATTTAGGTCAGAAGAGGTCAACAAATTTGAAGATGTCTCACTTATTTGTGAATCAGACTCGTACAGTTTCAACAGAATTTGTTCAAAGCGCTATTACTCCGACGTTGAAGTTGTAAAAAACATCATTGAGGTATGTAAAAGAAAGTGATTTACTTTTTCGAACAACCAATTCGGTTACCAGTAAGAGTCACGAGATGGAATATTTTTGACACTCGAATTCGTATTTAACTAGCTGCGCACTGATGGCTTTTTGTCAATATTTCATACTAATGTCACAGACGCGCATCGAGCTTAATAGGATTTCGATTGTGAAACTTATTTCAGTACCTTGACCACTAGATTTTTTGCAATTTTTCCCGAGTGACTATATATATTATTTTACGTTTGTCACTAACATGAAATCTCAAAGCTCATGGCGGAGTTTCTAGCTGCTGATAGTAAGTTATCACTGCCAGGTACATCTACAGTAAGAACGTTCATAGATTTTATGATTATTTAATTACTCTTTTCAATAAATAGAAATATTTGAATTTGTAGAAAGCTTAATGCGCATTTTCTGCTCATATGTTTCTACAAAATATAACTCAATGTGTTGTCGATCGATCGAAAAAAAACCATCCGTATAATATATGTTATGTTCCGTGTAATATTCCTTTTGTGTGGCCCACAGATATTTGTTTCGGGTCTGGGTGTTATGAGACCGTGCGTCTCTCGTAGTTCCTGATACCCACGACACAAGACTCGATCTTAGTGTGGGGTCAGGACTATGTGTGTGACTGTTGGGTGTTATTCATTATTGTTATTCATTATATTTTTTATTTATTTAATATGTGAAAATACAAAATGTTCCCCTTTATAGGCGACTGGCTATGTCTCAACCAGTTTTAGGATGAGTATTTGTAAATGGCGACGTGTGAGAGATTACTGTTCGAGTATGTTCAACCAAGTCCTAACAAGAGAAGGCTTGTGTTACACATTCAACGCACAGTCTGCTGATGAAATATTTCGTAAAGATCAGTAAGTTTAAACCATTTATTTTCCACATATACACATAGACTATCTCGGTGGCGTAGTTGTATTTTCAATACAGTATCAGCCCGAAGTCTGGAATTTATACCCGATATGGTGATAGTTCTACGAACTATGTGCCCTGCCTACTGCCAACAAGTCGATCTGGAAATCTTTGGGGGAGGCCTATGTTCAGCAGTGGCTGATGATGATGACGATGATGATGGTGATAGGCTCGCCTCCTATCACATCTGGTACGGAATAAAATGTGAGGGTTCTAGTTATGTAGTCTCTGCAGTCTATTTATGTAAGTATAATTCTTCTGTATCAGTGTTTTTCAAATGTGGGACATCGCAGGAGATTTACGTCGCACAGAGTATCATAGTACATATATTGCGGCAAACGCTCCACGTATAGAAGTATGTAAAGAACAGACCCATAGCAGCGCCAATGCTGTGTCTGTTTATGACCCCAATGTCAACACACATATCGCATAAGGTAATGGTAGTAGTTTCGTCGTCAAGGTTTATTCTTGTTTTGAGCCCGCCACTCCTGCAGCTAGCATGTGAATTTATCAGACAACATCAGAGACACTTATTTTACTTTTCCCGATTCGGGGATCGAACCCGAGACCTCAGGACGGTAGTCGTACGTTTCAATTATTATATATCCGTGATAATTCGACATTCTAAACCATATTCCTGTGTATTTCTTACATCATCTATATTTTTCAGCATACAACAAAATTACAGTTATATCAAAGAAATCGGCGAAGAGAGTTTTTTGGACACTTCATTCCATTCTAGAAGAAAAAAGAAACAACACAAGGGGCAGGTGAGTTATATTTTTTAAATCGACGGACACACTATATTATTATGCTTCAAGTGGGTACTTGACTATGTTTAATTTTAAACACAGATTTATATGTAATAGCAAATAAAACAAAAAGAAACCAATCTGTAAAAACTACATCTAAATTTGTTGAAAACTTAGGCAGTAATTCATATTTTAAATCCTGGAGTGGGAGCATATTGGAGATATCTTGCTATCACTTTCCAAGGCACGTACCGTTATGGCGTGACGTGATTATACTGATACTCTTTCCCGCAGTTTGAAGGTTACACCAAACTTAAAAGGCTTTTTTATGTTTGAGAATATTTGAATATTTCTTTCTGTTCTGTATTTTAGACGGCGTAAATTTCATATAAAATTAATAAAAAAATATAGTCAAGTACCTAATTATCGTGAATCGTAGGCGTGAAAGAACAGTATCCAGATTTGAGTTAACGAGATAATATAATCTGTATGTTTTTGTTTTATATCATCATGGATGGGTATTTTTTAACAACATAATATAAACTTTAATGACGAAAGCTCAGCACTAATCCGTGAAATTCGTTTATTGTATTTTTGGAAATTGCAGCTAAACCGTTCGACTAACATCGATGAAAATTTAGTCCTTCAATAGCCAGATTCCTGTTGATAAAAAAAAAATATCACAATAATTAGAGTTTGGTCGGGAAGTTTGCCGGTGCGGTGATCGCTTAGTATATTTTTGCAATCTAGTCTGAAGTTTTGTTACATAAAAGTAATGTGGGTTTATGCATTATACTTCGACGAAGATGGACGATGTATAGAATATTGAAATAAGTGGATTTGGTGGCTTTTTCGCGGAGCATACTGGTAGACCGTATTCGGTTGCTCCGCTTAGAGGAAATAGACTAAACAGCATAAAATTCAGCATTTACTAGAAATCGACCACTCCCCTCCCGTCGTGTCTTTCTCTGAATCAAATCAAATCAAATCGTTTATTGAATCCATAAAACGTCACACATTGTTTAGATTCCGTCTAAAATGTTTACTCTACCGCCAGTTCGGAAAGCTGGTTCGCCTGAGAAGAACGGGCAAAAAACTCTGACGTTGCTCTTTTTGAGAATAATAACCAGTTTACAGTCAGATATTAATATACAACCACAATAAGAAAACAAAAAAAAAAACAATAATTTACATTAAATTAGAGCAGCCAATCTACAACAAGGTAACCTCCATGTAAAATAAAAACAATAAAACGTACAATTTCGATTGCTGAGCGACTCCCACAGGCACGGCGAATAATCGACAAACTAAACGGATGGATATTCTCTCTCTCTTCTCTCTTATATTTCTTCGCGCATTTTAACCGGAACTGTATTAATTTTCAGCGAAGCGGTTCTGGGCCCGATCTTAGTATAATCTTTGTCAACAACAAAACTCTTATAGACGAAGGATGCAACACATTTTTCTCCGGCTTTAAGGTCAGTACTGGATTATAGTATAGAGCATAGTTTTTTTGTGACAAAATTCGGAAATAGCATACATTTATTATTATTGAAAATTTGTAAATTATGTTTTATATATTAAACTCCTCTGAAGGGGATGACGTCAGGTAGGCGGCCGGTCGTAAAAACTAAGCCAAATCCTTTCTGCAACATGCTTGAAAATGTATGTTGCGTCCCAGTCTAAAGGTGAGGTGGGATAAGGGCAGGTAGATAGAAAGCAAATTATGATATTTTGTAGAGTTCCTGCAAAGTTATAAGGTTTATATTTTTTATGTTACAGCATTTAGTGGTTGTTCGGTGATCCAAATTCAACCGTAATATATAAATTCCTACTTGTAAGAATTATACTTTAGCTTTAAGATAAAATACAACATATGTTAAACTATAGTATTGGATTATACTACTGATTCTCACCAAACCACTTCGACTTTTGGGTATACTAAAACTCACATTGTATATTTTTGGCCAGGTATACGTGCAGCATCCGTGGGACATGCCCCAATCATTCCTGTACCACTACGCCGTTCTACCGGGTCAAACGGCCACACTGGCCCTCAAGTACACCGTGACGAACACATCCGTTGACCTCAAAACAAAATATTCGCCGAAAGAGTGAGTTGTGTTTTCACGCGAGCGGTGAAGCAAAAAATATATAAATTACATTTTAATAAAAAATAATCATTAAAATCGACTGCTTCGGTGGCGTGGTGGGACTGCCTCGGTGGCGTGGTGGTATTTCGGTACGACTACGGTACTGAGGTCTCGGGTTCGATCCCCTGGTCGGGCAAAGTGATATTGGATTTTTCCATATCAGCCCGGAGTCTGGAATTTGTGCTCGATATGGAGATAGGCTCGCCCCCTATCACATCTGTGATGGAACTAAGCTCGGCGAAATGTGGGTGTTCTAGTTCGCTAGTCCGCCTCTGTCTACCCCTTCGGGGATACAGGCGTGAGCTTATGTTTATGTGTGTGTTTATGTATAATCATTAAAATATTTACAGACGACAATGCTACTACTCTGATGACCGTCCACTTCGCTATTTCAAAACATATACCGAGAATAACTGCAAGCTGGAATGTTTGTCTAAATACACATATCATGAATGTGACTGCGTTGGATTCTACATGCCACGTAAGTAAGAGAATTGGGTACGTGATTATTTTTTTAAATTAATTATATATGAAATTTACGCCACCTAAAATATCGGATTTAAAAGAAATTATTGAATTATTCTCAAAAATGAAAATGGTATAAGCATTTGAAATTTGGTGTAACCTTCAAACTGCGGAAAAGAGAAGTATCAGTAAAATCACATCAGGACCATAACGGTACGTGCATTAGAAAGGGATAGCAAGATATCCCCACTACATCCCCACTCTTGCTTATTGCAGATTTTAAAATATGAATTACTGACCCATTTTTAACCAATTTTGACGCAGATTTTACAGAAAAGTTTCTTTTTTGTTTTATTTGCTAGTACGTAATAATGTGTACAAAATTAAACATAATCAAGTAATCAATTGTTTCTTATAGAGAACGCTCAAATTGGTTAATATGTCAATATATCTATTATGATTGAAGGTTACAGGGAATTATGATAGAGATAGAGATAATTATATCTATTTCATCTTTCTTCTCATTTTAATATCAATGTTTTTATCCGAGCACGGCAAAGTGACTACGCTATACCTGATGGTAAGTGCGGTGTAGTAAAAAAATAGGCGACCACTTCCAAACAATGGATTAATCGGTGATCACCAGAATCATGCGGGTCTATTTACGCTTCTTCACACTCCGAAGAGAGCAGAGACAAATCGATCGACTGGCGACAAGACAAGCGGATGACCGATGAAGCACAGATGTGTACCCCAATACCCGTCCCAACCAACTATAATGTCATGTCGCACCTTCGAGAGAACCGAAAGTACACTACAAATATTGCTTCACTAGCCTACAAGAAGGCTACATTTGTCCTGTATACTACTTCCTGTATTTGTACTACCTACACGATTCTCTAGAGATGTAAAGATGCTAGATAGAGACGCGAGCATGGAGTTGACTTTGCTATCCATAACAATATATTTCAGTTCTAAGCTTAGAGTAATTACGTATAGAGATATAGTCTCATACAAAATTCCTTCGAAAATTGAAGCCGATAACGATTCAATGTGTGCATCGTCGGCGCGTAACTACTTGCGTCCACACACACATACGCGCGTGAATAGTGTTGCAAGTAAAAGACATTTTACCAACAAAATAGGGAAATCTAAAATGTTCTAATAATGATACACTTGTTTTATTCTAAACTTAAAAAAACATTTGTATAGTTTTGAACCGACTTTAAAATAAAAAGGAGACGGAAACGCTTCCATACAATCTTGGGCCTAGATTGTAAAAGGATGAAAGTGGTGTCAATTAAGATTAGTATATTAAGGGATCATTACTGAAAATTTGGCGCCTTTTTGTAATCTGAGAACACAGTTATGAGCCTCACTTTGACTTAAATAAAAGTGAGGTTATGGAACAAACTATACGCAAACTGATGTTTATAAGTACAAATCTTACCTATTTAACTCATTCATCTTAATCGATAAAGTAATCGATTCTATTTTGATAGTGTCCTTTACTTATTTTTCAGATATCTCATCTTCTAGATTGTGAATTGGGCTGAATTTTTTATATTTTGAAATAGAAAAAAAATTCAATTTTTTGGGCCATATCTCAACTCATTACATTTTGGCCCAAAGATCCCCGTCTCCTTTTGGTTTTTAATTGTTGGTTAAAAAGATCAAAAAACAGAAAATCCTTTAGGTTTAATCATATCAAATGACGTCAAAATCGGTACAGTGATATAACCGTCAAAACGCAAAAAACACACTTTCCGATCAGAGTACGCATAAAAGTTGAAAATTATTTTCTTTAACTCTTACATTACCAATTACTATCATCATAATCCCCATTCTGATATCAAACATAAGCCAGGCTGTGTAATTTGATTTTGCTCATTATTTATGTTAATAGCAAATTGTCAGGATAGGCAGTGTCTCTTTGTCTATAAGGACTGCACGCCACTGCACAAACAGAGCTATTATCGCAGAGTTATTTAGTTTAATATGAATATATATTTGCGTTTTAACTAGAGTATTCAGTACAGTTATTATTTAAAAATAATAAGTCTACCGCGATTGTATTATAACCCGTCTAACGTCCAGGCAACTAGAGTTGCCCAAATAGTCAACGCCATATCTTATTTGGCACGCGTATTTAATTGTGATAAGTGTTATTTGACATCAACCATTGATAAAAGGTGGCATTTTATTAGATAAAGGTCCTATTCATAGCAATAACAGACCAAAAATAAGAGATGGCGCTGACTATTTGGGCAACTCTAGTTGCCTGGATGTTTGACGGAATAGTGATAATTATTATTATCGTAATATAAAGTTACCAAAGGAGACGGAGATCTTTGGGCCAAAGTGTAATGAGTTGAGATATGGCTAAAAATAGTCATTTTTTCTATTTCAAAATATGAAAAATCAGCTTAATTCATAATCTAGAAAATATGTGAAAAATAAGTAAAGGACACTAAATAGAATCGATTACTTAATCGATTAAGATGAATGAGTTAAAATAAAATATAAATATATATAATGCTAGATGCGCATGATTAATTCAAGTAAAAATAATTAAAAAGAATAGAACTAACATTTGCCCAGCAGTGGGATGATATGGGCTAATAAGATAAAATAAGATAAGAAGAACTAACATAATAAACTGTTCTAAAAAATAAAATAGTAACTGAATAGCTTGTCGGTATGCAATTAGACCTTAGCTCGTTTCCTGTGGAACAAAAACTATGAATTGACATTTTAATCATCGTTTTCATTTGCTTCGTTTTTGTATTATTTTGTGCGTGTGCGTTTTGGGTGATTTCCATCGTTTTAATAATTTTCTAATAAAATAATGTTACTCAGATAGTATAAATACGAGTATTATGTTCCTGAGAATAATCGTCTTTGTGACCAACGTTTAGTTATCGAATGTGGGTTTTCGAGTTCGCCTCTGCCTACCCCTTAGGGGATATAGGCGTGAGCTTATGTTATCTACATTAAAACATATCAATAGGTAAGATTTGTACTTATAAGCATCAGTTGTTTGCGTATAGTTTATTCCATAACCTCACTTTTATTTAAGTCAAAGTGAGGCTCTTAATTCTGTTCTCAGATTACAAAAAATCGCCAAATTTTTAGTAATTATCTCATAATATACTATCTATTAATTGACACTACTTTCATCCTTTTACAATCTAGGCCCAAGATTGTATGGAAGCATTTCCCTCTCTTTTCATTATTCCTAATAGTATTTAAAAAATGGGTAAATTGGTTGGCATTATTGGCAACATTCATAATGATTCATAACGTAAATGGCGTCTGTCACTTTTACCATTTTATTTGTAGTTTTGATGAATGTTTTACTTGATATTAAAACATGTCGGCAATTAATTACTTGTGAAATGTTATCATTATATTTCCTTGGTGCTTGTTCATTGTATTGTGACATCCTTTGATAGCGCAGTTCGTCATAATATAATAAAATTTGTGGGAGCTCTTCATACTAAGACTTGACCTAGGACACTGACACGCCGTGCGGCGTTGGGTGCCTGAAACGGCTCACCCGGAACGCCTTCACGCCGTGGCCGTGTACTGCGGTTCTATGTATGATATTTCTATGGTTCTAAGATACCGATTGCTATTTCTGACCGACTTACGTATCTGAGCTTAATGTCATTCTTTGGCCTTGTCAATCTGTAACCCGAGCACGAAAAACTAATGTAAATGTAAACTCGCTGCGCACTGATGACTTTGATTAATATTTCATACAAATTTCATAGACGCGCATCGAGCACAAATACATTTACGTTTGTCAGAAATTTTCCTGTTCGGGCTGCAGATTTCGAAATACGCTCCCAACTTGCAAGGTAGTTAAATAATTTCAAAAAGGTATTTGAATTTTAAGTTATTTAAGGTATTTGACATTATTACATTAAGAAAACTAAATTCTTTTTTGTAGACAACACGAGTGACAGGATTTGTACTAAGGACAGTTTGAGATGTATGGACAGAGTTCAAGGTAGGTCTTTTTTAGGGTTCCAAAATCAAATAGTCAAAACCCTTAATTTATTGTTTAGTACGATAGTTTAGAAACGCATACGCGAGCTGCCACTTTACGCCGGTTTTCTGTAAGACACCGATATTCAAACCGGTCGAGCCAGCCCATTCGTGCTGTAGACATGACCGCCTATAGCGTAGTTTTACCACAAACATCATTTTACCCTGTAGACCAGCAACACGCGGCCCGCGGATGTCCTATTTGCGGCCCGCGATTGTTTTGTAAAATAGTCATAAATATCTAAAATGTTATAGATTACGTAAGCTCATAGCCTGTATCCCCGAAAGGGGTAGGCAGAGGCGCACTAGCAAACTAGAACACCCACATTTGGCCGAGCTTAGTTCCGTCCCCGATGTGATAGGAGGCGAGCCTATCGCCATATTGGGCACAAATTCCAGACTCCGGGCTGATATGGAAAAATCCAATATCACTTTGCCCGACCCGGGGATCGAACCCGAGACCTCAGAACCGTAGTCATACCGAAATACCACCACGCCACTGAGGCAGTCAGAAAATAGGAGGTGATTCTAGATAGAAAATGTGAGGTAAGGCCCGCCTTTACTATACTTTGCCCCTGCCTCCCAAAAGGTTGTCCACCGCTGCGTAGACCAATACAATTTTTAATATTTAGACACAGATGCAATAACACAGAATAGAGATTCGATCGTCGGCGAGGATACGGAGCTCTGCAATTGCTATCCTTCTTGCGATAACATTGAATACGACGCCGAAGTCTCACATTCAGAGTTTAATGCAAAACACTATTTTAAGGACTTATATAAAAACGATGACGTCATCAAGTAAGTGTTACATGTTAACATTGTTTTATTGCTAGTTCATTTCCCAGGTCACACTGTTTTAGATGATCCTGACATGAAAATTGAACAGAAGAATTTTTTGTAATTTTCAGTAATTAATTTGTTTTTAAATAATCATTCTTTTTTTGAGAACTCACCATTGACGAAATTTAGTATGCCAAAATTATTTTACTAACAGACTGCCTCGGTGGCGTGGTGGTATTTCGGTACGACTACGGTTCTGAGGTCTCGGGTTCGATCCCCGGGTCGGGCAAAGTGATATTGGATTTTTCCATATCAGCCCGGAGTCTGGAATTTGTGCCCGATATGGCGAGAGGCTCGCCCCCTATCACATCTGGGACGAAACTAAGCTCGGCGAAATGTGGGTGTACTAGTTGGCTAGTGCGCCTCTGCCTACCCCTTCGGGGATACAGGCGTGAGCTTATGTTATGTGTTATGTTATTTTACTAACAAAAGGGAAAATTTTTCCAAAGTCAGTTTCTCAGTATCTCCTACATTTGGACTTCCCCGTACTGTCTTTGGAAAAAAACACTGTTTATTATTACCCCCTTAGTACAATCTAAATTATTTTTCAGAGGTATGTCATTTTCACAACTAAAGATTTTCTTCAAGAGTCCCCGGTACATGGCAATACGTCGTTCTGAACTATTTGGTTGGACAGACTTGATCGCCAACTGCGGTGGCTTGCTCGGGCTGTTCTTGGGCTTCTCCTTCCTCAGCCTCGTCGAGATCATCTATTTTATCACTCTCAGGTACAGTGGATTGTAAATTAATTACAAACCTACAACAAATGCATGTATCTCCGAAGGGGGTGGCAGGAGCAAATAGCGAATAGGATACTCACATATCGTCGAGCTAACTTCCGTTCCAGATGTGATAGGTCCTATCACCATATCAACAAATTCTAGATTTCAGGCTGATATTGAATTAAAAAAACCAATATCACTTTTCCCGACCCGGAGACCTGGAAACCCAAAACCTCAAGACGGTAGTCTTACCGCGCAGGTATTAAGTCAGTAAATAATAAATAATAATAATATTAGCCTGTAATATTACTGTTCCACAACTAAGCACGGGCCTCCTCTACTAATGAGAGGGGTTAGGCCTTAGTCTACCTAATAGCTGGCCTAATGCGGGTTGGTAGACTTCATATACCTTCGAAATTCTTGTGGAGAAATTTTCAGGTATGCAGGTTTCCTCACGATGTTTTCCTTCACCGTTATAACAAGCGATATTTCACAATGAAAACATACTTATATAGAAAAGTCAGAGGTGTGTGCTCTTTTTGGGGTTGGCCTCAGCAGTCCCTACCATTCCCAGCTGAGCTATCGCTGCTTCATTATCAAGGCAGTAGATTAATTAAATAAATACAAGCATACTAAGATACAATCATGAATCTACATTGCAAGTAGGCTTTGGAGGCAACTCCATCTATTAATAATTTATAATTTGGTAGTAGTAACTTTGTTCCTATTGACAGACTTTGGTGCGCAATTAAGTCCGATTCAGAAGAAGAAAAGGTGGAAGACGTTCAGAAGGATGAAAGAAATCCTTAGTCGACCGTAATGTTGAATTGACTATTATATTCTAATCGTTATAAGGTTCCCAATAATTCCAGTCATGACGTGAGTTTCCCTTACATCCTTTATGATCTTATGCACCAGATGTGTTCATGGTAATGAAATATATTTACAGTTTATATTCAACTTCTGCAGAATCTTCTCATCTAGACTTAGTAGATGTGATGTTTTATGTCCGTTTTGCGACTTTATTCCTTATACATTTATTCAATACCCACGGTAAACTTGTACTAATGTTTATGGATTGGTGGTATTGTATTCGGATTCCACTGTCAATATTTTGTGAATTGCTTGTTCTTTATCTATGTTGTTCTTTTTTTATTTTAAAGCATTAGCACCTACCCCGAAAATGGCCCGAGCAGGATTATTTTTGACAATCGAATTCGTGTATCCGCTGCAAAATTTTGTTGATATTTCATACATGTCATAGACGCGCATCGAGCTCGATACGAATTCGATTATCAAAAATATTCCTGTTAGCACCTCTGAAGATAGTTTGCACAGAATCAGTAACAGATAGAAACTGGCGCCAACTTAACGATTTTGAAATTATAATTAAATCGGTGTCATACTAGAATGTGGTTTAATTTATTATCCCAAAAGTATCATACTTTGTCGTACGCTTATTATGTGTCAATTTTACACGACATACCACTTAATATAGAACCCAGTTGAAGTGCTAAGATTCAAAATTGGTATAGGAACTATTGTCGATAAACACACATAAATGAACATCGAATCATATTACGTGCTGCTTTTACACCAAGACTAAAGCGATATATCCGATGTAAATAAGTTAGGAATAGGGTTTACTGTTGATTCCAGATGATGCTGCAGTATCAGGTCAAGGTCACCATGTTACTGAAATGTCATTAAAGTCGCAGAATATTCCGAATCTAATCCGAAAATGGCTGATCTTCAAATGACTGAACGGATTAACTTGAATCATGGCTAACAACGCTCCCGATCAAATCACCTTGCAAATGGAAAAAAAAAACAAATGAAAATCAGTTCATACGTTTAGGAGCTGCGACGACCCAGACAGACATAGATACACGTTAAGTTTTTGCAACACCCCTCTTTTAAGTTAGGGGTAAAAAATCAATATTTTTATGGAGGTAAGATTTTTCAAAGAAAGATGAAACCTGTCTTGGCGTTTAGTGGCAGCATGTATGGGCTGTGAACCGGGAGGTTCTGGGTTCGATTCTCAGGTCAGGAGTGGTGTTTTTACTATTGCCTCGGGACTGGATTCTCCAGATGGCGGTTGACGTCAGGCAGCCGGTCGTGAAAACTAAGCCAAATCCTTTCTGCGACACGCTTGAAAAAAGTGTATTGCGCCGACCCCACATTAATATGGGATAAGGCCTTAGAGCATTTATGACTGGAGACGCCAAAGACCTAATACCCCGAGGAAAAAAGTCTATCATTTTTTGAGGGGGAAGGGTGAGGAATAATAGGGACAGACTACAGTCGATAATTACACTCGATAGTTATATCGATAGTCTGAATATAAATTCAAACTTTTATAAAAATAAAGACTTGTTAACATATTATACCCAATAGAAAGGGGTTATGGAGCTTCCTATCATTTAAAAAAAAAATCAAAAAATAAAAATGACCATAATCTCACCAGAAAGTGATGATATTTTTATTAATTATTATTATTAATTAATTTATTTATTTCAGATAACAAAAATCCATATTTTGTTAGTTACATGCTTATTTTATAGTGTTAGTATTTATAAGTTTCTGTATGAATACTTTTATAATTCTAGAGTTGAAACTCTCAGCTACAGTTTTTAGAATGTTGTTGGGACTGTCCCTGACTCTCCTTAGCAGTGAGGCTGTTTTTTTTACGAATAATTGCATAGAAGCCGTCGGTACGAGCTTGTGCAAACATTTCCGATGCACTGCAATATCTAGGCAGTCTCAACAACATCCTGAAAGCATTATTATATTGAACACGCAGGATATCTAACGATTTTTTGGTGTAGCTGACCCACAGAGCACTCGTGTACATACTTTGGCAATATGCCTTAAAAAGTGATATTTTCACTTGGTCTGTACATCGCGCAAATCTGCGTGCCAACATATTACTCCGAACCGCTAGAGCCCTGCGTTCCCTCTCAATATCTACATCGTCTTTAAGGCTGTCGGTAAGAAAATGCCCTAGGTATTTGAAAGTGGACACTTTATTTAACGTTGACCCGTTCATGCGTAATTCGGGTTTATCTTCACAAGATTTACCTCTAACCTTAAAGACCATATACTCACATTTTTTTGTATTATATATTAAACCATGGGTGGTAGCATAAGCTTCACACGTTTTAAGTAGCTCTCCAATAGCCCCCGCTGACGGACCCAGCAACACCATGTCGTCAGCATAGCTAATGTTATTTATACTAACCCCATCAACGCTGCATCCAACACGCATGTTGCTGAGTCCGGTCACAAGATCGTCTATATACAGATTAAAGAGAGACGATTCTTGGAGACGTTAGCCCTCCCTGTCTCACACCGCACTCCAGCTTATAGGGCTCAGAGAGTACCCCGTTCCATTTTACATGGTTTGTTTGATGACCGTACCAGTACTGCAAAAGTCCACATATTTCCTTGGGTATACCTCTGTTTCCCATCTTTTTCCAGAGTATGTCATAAGAGACAAGGTCAAATGCCTTGGAGAGATCGAGGAAACAGGCGTACACTGGCGTTTCGCGCTCAACGTAGTATTGGACTGTATGCTTGAGACATAAAATAGCACTTTCAGTTGATAGTCCGGGACGAAAACCGAACTGTGCGTCATGGATATCTATATACTCATTTAAGCAAGAGTCAAGCATACTGTCCAACACCTTCGCTATTATTGTCGCAAGGGAAATGGGACGATAGTTACCTTTGTCCGAGATGTCACCAGTCCTATTCTTTACAATGGGTACCACAATGGTCTTCATTAGGTTAACTGGTAAATACCCAT
Source organism: Clanis bilineata (assembly GCA_036417725.1). Lineage (NCBI taxonomy): Eukaryota > Metazoa > Arthropoda > Insecta > Lepidoptera > Sphingidae > Clanis > Clanis bilineata. The sequence continues at coordinate 1,184,776 of CM071145.1, read as the reverse complement.
GACTAATACACATTGCGTAGAACATGGACAAAACTCGCGGCATATGGACACCTGCATGCTTCAGGTGCTCAATACTGAGCCCATCATGTCCCGGAGATTTACCTCGACTCATTTTGTTTATAACTGATTTGATTTGTTTTGCTGAGAAATGTATCGGAGGTTTATCCCCATTACTGCCGGGTCCAAAATTATTTACCATGGTCGAGGGGCCCAGAGGGGATTGAACTTGAAAGTGGACCTTGAACATATTCGCAATGTCTCTGCATTTACTAATTCCACCTACGCTAGCAGAGCAGCCACCCTTTGCGTCCAACTTAGAAGTGGACTTCCAAAATTCACCAAAGTTATTAGTAACTCGTAGTTCTGCTAACCTATCCATAACAATTTTAATCCAAATTTTAATCGACTTTTAAATATTTTACGCGTCTCTTGCATTTTATTATAGATAGGGCCCGAAGAGGGACGATGGTTAAGTATCCAGTCCTGAAACATGCACCTGGCCTCGCGATGCGCATCTTTCACATGTTCATTCCATCCACATATCCGTCCACTCCGTCTCCTTCCCCGCGCAATTGTACTATTGGATTGCCTAGCCGCCGCACATAGTATTTCTACAATTTGTTCATACAACTTATCCAGAACATCCCTATGCTCGGCCAGACCGCATACCCCACTACTACAATTTCTAAATTCATGAGGAAAGTCAACTTTTCGCAACTCATTATTACATAAATTATGGTAACTTTGTATTTCTGCTTCATTTCTGTCACCCCATATGACAGAATTACGGACCGGACCTGATTTCATCACGTTACGCCTTACCACTTCCAAATTACATTCTAGGTAAATAGGTAGGTGATCCGAAACATACACATCTTTGGATACCATAACATCTATAATTGTATTCCACGCTGATACAGACACCAAGCAGTGGTCTAACCATCTCCTACACCCATGAGCATCACTTATGAATGTGTAAGTGTCACTATCTAGGCCCCGTTTGTCTATATCAGCACAGATCCACGATTGCTCTGTACAAAAGCTCATTAATTCACTATAAAACAATTCTTGGGGGTGGGCATTGAAATCACCCAATATAAAAATATTTTCTATACCGCAACTTTCTATGGTAGCATTAATCTCACTTAATACGTATGTGAAAATTGGTAAGTTGTCTGGACAATTTGTAGGCATATATACAGAAAAAATAATAATACTACGATCCTTTGATGTGGCTGTGATGGCCACTAGTCGAGGACTACTACAATCGATAACGGAGACCGACTCAAATATTCCCATCCTCCAGAGAATGGCTACCCCCCCATACGGTCTGCCTCTCAATAAACCCTCGGAAGTGTCCACAGCTGATTTCCCTGTACATTCAAAATCAGGGCTTATTGTTTCTAACATTGGAATGTCATGGGGAAGCAACCATGTCTCTTGTAAGGCCACCAAATCAGACCACTTACATATGTCTCTAATGTTATCTACTGATCGTTTAGCCGACTTGCAATTAAAACTAGTGAATTTTAAATAATTATTATGAATTTTACTATCCATAACTTCAAAGGAAATAAATTAATTCATGTTATTAGACTCTTGCGTTTTGTTTTGATACATAAAATGCACAAAACGCCTAAACACTATACCATCAGGCCATAACTCATCATTTAAAAATAAGTCCACTTTGTGTTTTGAAACAAACAGTTGGAACGCATTGTATTTTCTAAAAGATTTTACGTTTATCTTTTTTAAGGACACTATTTCACTTGTTTTTTCTTTTATATAGTTAATAATATCGTCTTCATTGGTTTCAGTACTGACATTGGAAATTAGCAAAGGCACTTTGATATCTGCAGCCCGAAATGATATGAAGTGATGATATGATCTACGTTGTAATATATTTGCTTGTAGTCCTTATTCACTTTACATTCTAGCGAATAGATTAAGAGATTATCCAATTCGTCTATACTTCACTACTTTTTAGTATTTTCTGATCTTAACCGGGCACCTGAAATCAGATCCATATACTTAATATTGTAGTTAAATATGAAGTTCAATAGGTAAATATTAAAATTACATATTTTATCGATGTCGATTTCTAGACATCATTACACCATACTACATCACTATAAAATTATGGGGAGATGTGGTCTTTCGATTGCTCCGTATACAATTGATAATCAATTATGCATTTCGATTTTACGTAATGTGTATTACAAAAATGGAAATGGGAAATGGAAATAGGTTACTTCTAAAATAGTGTGTTATGTGTTAGTCACATATGAAATATAACTCCATATTTTTGTCACCTGGATGTATTAGACATTTTTTGTACGTGATATCTGCGCGAACTGGCATTTTTAACGGAGAACGACACAGGACGATCCGCTGTGAAAACGATTGTGACAATGACTGAATCGATTCCATAAGCAGTTTTTATAAACGTATTAGATTTTTGAATCTTGTACCTCGGCAGAGGGGAAATGCTATGAGTGGCGTCTCCAGTCATATATGCTCTTAAATAAAATTTCTTTCTTTCTTTCTTTCTTTCTTTCTTTCTTTCTTTCTCTAAGGATAAGGCAGGTAGATAGAAAGAAAGATTTTTTTTTTTATAATTAAATTATACAATGGGGATTTTGACGGGAAGTCTGACAGGGTGGGCGTCGCTTGTTAAAATTATTTCATACTTTTCTCTAGAGCTGTGTTGTTGGTTTTAAGTGTTGTGGTTTAATGCATCAAACTTTCAGTGAAGATGGACGGTATAATGTGGATTTTTTTTAACCGGTGATCTTCGATGAGTTTTGCTTGGTGCGTTGGCTGGCTTTGTTCGGTCAATTCGCCGACTGAAGTTCATCTGAGGGGCACTGGACTGGAAGGAATAACCGCCATAATCCCAGCAGGGCCTTGTGATCATCCACATCTGGGTCTCATGGTCATTGTGAAAACATAATTGCTGTATTTACCTTGGCATTGGCTAAATCACCGCATATGCGTGGAAGCTATTATTTTTAAAAGAAGAAGAAGAATCTATACTAATATTATAAAGCTGAAGAGTTTGTTTGTTTGTTTGTTTGTTTGTTTGTTTGTTTGTTTGTTTGATTGAACGCGCTAATCTCAGGAACTACTGGTTCGATTTGAAAAAATATTTTTGTGTTGGATAGCCCAATTATCGACGGTGGCTATAGGCTATATATCATCACGCTATGACCAATAGGAGCGGAGCAGAAATGAAAAATGTTTAAAACCGGGGAAGGCGATATCTCAGAAACCACTGGTTCGAATTGAAAAATTCTTTTTGTGTTGGATAGCCTATTTATCGAAGATGGCTATAGGCTATATAACATCACGCTTTGACTAATAGGAGCGGAGCAGAAATGAAAAATGTTGCAAAATCGGGAAAATTTATATCTCGGACAGAAACTACTGGTTCGAATTGAAAAAATATTTTTGTGTTGGATAGCCCAATTATCGAGGGTGGCTATAGGCTATATAACATCACGCTTTGACCAATAGGAGCGGAGCACAAATGAAAAATGTTACCAAATCGGGAAAATTTATATCTCAGACAGAAACTACTGGTTCGAATTCAAAAATTCTTTTTGTGTTGGATAGCCCAATTATCGACGGTGGCTATAGGCTATATAACATCACGCTATGACCAATAGAAGCGGAGCAGAAATGAAAAATGCTGCTAGCGGGGAATTTTATATCTCAGAAACTACTGGATCGATTTGAAAAAATATTTTAGTGTTGACCAAGGGGATGAATGGTAGGGTGACTAAGGGGTGACTGACGGGGTGATTGATGGGGTGACTAATGGGATGACTGACGAGGTGACCGACGTGAGGAATGACGGGGTGACTGACAGGCTGACTGATGGGGTGGCGGACGGAGTGACTGACGAGGTGAATGACGGGGTGACAGACGAGGTGACAGATGGGGTGACGGACGTGGTGACAGACGGGGTGATAGACTGGGTGACAGACGAGGTGACAGACGGGGTGACCGGCGGGGTGACAGACGGGGTGACAGGCGGGGTGACAGGCGGGGTGACAGGCGGGGTGACAGACGGGGTGACGGACGTGGTGACAGACGGGGTGATAGACTGGGTGACAGACGGGGTGACCGACTGGGTGACAGATGGGGTGACAGACGGGTGACAGACGCGGTGATAGACTGGGTGACAGACGGGTGACAGAAGGGGTGACAGACGGGGTGACGGACGTGGTGACAGCCGGGGTGACAGATGGGGTGACAGACTGGGTGACAGACGGGGTGACAGACGGGTGACAGAAGGGGTGACAGACGGGGTGACAGACGGGGTGACGGACGTGGTGACAGACGTGGTGACAGACGGGGTGACCGACTGGTGACAGACGGGGTGACCGACTGGGTGACAGACGGGGTGACCGGCGGGGTGACAGACGGGGTGACAGGCGGGGTGACAGGCGGGGTGACAGACGGGGTGACAGACGGGGTGACAGAAGGGGTGACCGACTGGGTGACAGACGGGGTGACAGACGGGTGACAGACGAGGTGATAGACTGGGTGACCGACTGGGTGGCAGACGGGGTGACAGACGGGTGACAGACGAGGTGACAGACGGGGTGACAGACGGGTGACAGAAGGGGTGACAGACGGGGTGACCGACTGGGTGACAGACGAGGTGACAGACTAGGTGACCGACTGGGTGACAGACGAGGTGACAGACAGGGTGACAGGCGGGTTGACGGACGTGGTGACAGACGGGTGACCGACTGGGTGACAGCCAAGGTGTCAGACGGGGTGACAGGCGGGGTGACGGACGTGGTGACAGACGGGTGACCGACTGGGTGACAGCCAAGGTGTCAGACGGGGTGACAGGCGGGGTGACAGACGGTTTGACAGACGGTGTGACTGACGGTGTGAGAGACGGGGTGACTGACGGCCGAAGTAGATCATCCCATTACCTCTTTTACAATTATTGTGCTATAGGTGCCTACGACTCACTCTTTCAACCCTCTCTCTCATACGCAGACGAAGTTGCGCGGGTCAGCTAGTTTTACAATAAAATGAAAATTAAAACGTACCTCATTTTTATGCGTGACTTTTCTGTACGTCGTATCAACTCCCACAAATGTGTATAAATGTCAGAAGTAACGCGATAATATACACAATAATTACAGAAAGTTAATTAATAAATGGATGATAATTTATGCATTTTCCAAATACGATCCGTCGGGAACGATGTTAATTATAAAATATGGATTAAGGTTATAATAGAGTTGTGGCATGACACATTAATGTACTCGTAAGTGACCTTATTGACATACATATAAGTCTGTGTTATTGACTGATATTTGTTTTATATTGCTAATATTGCTAAAAAATTAGATGGGTTACTAAATGGCAAGTGATCTCCAAACTTTTTTTTTAGTATCGCGAAGAAAAGTACTTTACCACTGCCGCCACGCCTGGGGGGAGACGTGACGGTTATGTCGGATTCACCGATCTCACCGCTACCTGCAGCGTTGCTCTAGAACTCAAAACACATCTCTTTATTATAAAGTCAATTAGTAGAAAATAGATGTCTTACATACTCATGCCTGTATCCCGAAAAGGGTAGGCAGAGGCGAACTAGAATACCCATATTTCGCGTAGTTCATTTCCATCCAGATGTTATAGGGGCGAGTCTGTCAATACAACTAAACCAAGTCCTATCTATTTCAACCAATGTATATTTGCCTATCACATACACGCAAAGCAAATACAGTGGAAATAACCTCGGCGAAATGTGGGTGTTCTAGTTCACCTCTGCCTACCCCTTCGGGGATACAGGCGTATAGATATTAAGGCCCTCTATTGATCTTCTTTCATTGCTTCGTCGTTCATTTATGAAAATAGACTTAAAGAGAACGATATAAAGAATACTTTTGCATACAAATTTCGTAAAGTCAACATGACGTGGGTGCGTTAAATGTTCGTTTGGTCATATAGGGCCTTACTTATAAAAGCATTTTTAGCTGAGCAAATGGTTAAGAATAACCTGTACCTTTTTTCCTTGCGTTACATTGTTTATAAATGAAAGGGACAACTTATGGTATAAAGATAAGCAGCGCTTAAATATTTTTATAAGTAAGGGGCATAGAATAAGGGTCATGTAATTTAAAAGTGTCATACGATAGCGCCATACAAGGACGATTTAAACTGGACGCCTAATGTTAGACATTGTTCCTCAAACCAAGTGTGGCAACTAGCTGAGGTATGAGGAAGCGGGGTACTGCCTTACTATTGGCCTAGCCGATGTATCACGTCATCAACAGTACTAAGAAACGTAGGCATAGGGATTGAGCAAGTTTAAGTAAAGAAGTTATCGATATCGATACTTTATAGATATTACCTCTTTTTAGTACGTTTTTTTGCAATACATTATATAGCATCTTTGTATGCATAGTTAACATGATTACTTAATAATAATGCTGTAGAACTAAAAAACAAAAACAATTATTATTATAGGCTAACAAGTTAGAAATGAATCCTGTCGTGAGGGCGGTAAAAGCATTATCTAAATGGCAACGATAAATTGGCAACTGCCGTAATTGTCATGTCAATTGAAACTTATGTCAACAATTAATTTAGACATATTTTTTTGTGAAATACACATTAATTTTTCCTTATTTTTTTAAGATAGATAATGTATTTTGATTATAACTTTTATTTACACAAGTTAACCCAAAATGAAGACTTTTTTAAAGTTAAAAATACATTGGCTAAACAAATAGACCAAGGTCTGATTTTTCTCTGTGCAACTAATGTCCTACAAAGATCATATTAAATGAGAAATTATAGAAACGTGTTTAAATGTCAATTCTGATCATTCCTCTAGATTAAATTACAAAATAATTAATCAAGAACCCTTATTGAGATTGAGATGTTATCGGCGTTCAGTATGATCCTTGTAGTATTGTGCACTATACCCGGTAAAAATCGTTGGATCTTCTACTGTGTGATAAAAAGTCAGAACCTAGAAAATCAAGAACAGAAAATCGCCGCCATCAGAAATAAATGTGTGATTTCGTTAGTTAGTGTAATAATTTTGTCTTTATAGTTGACATCTGTCATCACGCGACTTTACCCTCTTTTCTAGGAAAACAAAAAAAAACATAATAAAAACTCACGATCATCTTTTTTTCTTTCTACCTGCTCTATCTTTATGTGGGGTCGGCGCAACATACTTTTTCAAGCATGTTGCAGATATTATTAGGCCTAGTTTTAACAACTGCCTGCCTGCCTGATGTCTACCGCCCCCCCCCCCCTTCTGGGGAATCTTGTCCCAGGCTAATAAAATTAAGATAACAGCTTTGCTCGATTTGGGCATCGCACCCAGGACCTCCCGGTCCACAGGAGGCGACTCAAGTCCATCTTGTAATATAACATGACATAAGCACAGCAAGAAGAACATTTAGTTTGATATAAGTATGGCATTTACAATGACTCTATAGCCATACATACACATTGTCGACAATTATTGCAATATTATTATTTCGCGAAAATTTTCAATATCAATTTAAACAGCTAAAGTTCTTCTATCTTCATTTTTAACGTTATCGATAAACACTATTCATGACTGTTTACTACATCACTTACCACTACGTAAGATATTAAAACGAAAGAGAAAATACAAAATGTCCATGCATCAGAAAGAGAGGCAACTATGAAAAGGCATCAACGCGTGACACTTCCAAAGTTTTGCAACCAACTATGACCAGTATAAGTTGAACTCCGATAAATTATTAATATATTTATGTTTATGTTATTATTTACTTATTTATTGAATCATATGCCATCTTTCTGGTAACTTGGAATCTGTTTCATTTAACCATACCACCGTGTCGTACAAGGAAACATTATAACATTTATGTCGATTTTTTTAAATTCGCTAACGCGGAAGTGTTCAGGTATCACAGATCTGGTCGGTACTGATTTGAATCTAATGCGCGGCTAGCTATATTAGATCTCATAGGCTAATGTATTGTCTCATGTCGGTCCCCTATAAAGCGGCGTCTATAGGTACTACTTATTATGCATCGTCGTTAGCGCCATATGACACCATAACTCATTTTGTTATAGTCCCACGCGAATCGTATTAGGAACTACATTAGTTAATTCAATTAATTACCGTTAACTCAGGCTTATATATGCAAACGGAAGCACCTGTTTGTGTTGATAGGACGTCAGTGAAAACTTAGAGAGAAAATGAAGTAAGTGTATTCATTAATAAACTTTATATTACTCGTCGTAACTTGAAATCAAAAGTGTTTGGTTTTTTTATCCGGGCATGGCAAACTGACACTGCGCCTGTTAGTAAGCGTAGTGCAGTCCAAAAAAACTAGCGACCACTGACAAACAATGGGAATTATCAGTGGTCGCCAGAATCATGACGGCCTATTTATGCTTCTTCACACTCCGAATCCAAAGAGGGAAGAAGCAAATTGAGGGGCTTGCGGCAAGACAAGCGGATGACCGATGCAGACACAGCGATACCCCCATACCCATCCAACCAACCATCAAGTCATGCGGCAAGCCCCTCGTGAGAACCGGAAGTACACTGGCTGATCCTGGAACGCGAACCGTGTGTGGTTTGGTTTGCAGTATGGGTCACTATGGCAGGTTTTAGCAACATGTGTACGGTGGTCGCCATCCGGTCGGATACGAATATCCTACCACAATGCAATGTGTGTGTCTATAAAGAGGTTTTATCTATAAATTTAGTAAACTTGCTTTAAATTTTTTTTTGAGAGTGGTCGATCACTTTTGATAAATCGGTTAAAATTACTCTATCTGACATTTAATTAAAGCTTTTGTATTTAGCGATAGACAGGATATCGACACGGTGTACGGCAAAGTGTGCACGAGCAAGCGACGGAAGCAACGTCACAAGGTCCTCATGGCGGAGCACCTACAAGACTTTGCCAGGAACACGACGCTCCACGGTCTCAGATACATCACTGACAGAGGAGTCACTCGCGTTGAGAAGTAACTCATTTATTTTTATCTTTCTTTCTTTCTAACTTTTTTTTCGCGGGGAAAACGATTTATCGCTACCACTCCACCCCGGGGGGAAGTGGAATGGTTTTGTTGGACTCACCGGTCTTACCACCCAGTCTGTATAATATTCTTTTTCAGGCATGTTATAGAAAGGATTCAGCATTGTTTTTAGGATGGGCTGCCTGCTTGACGTCAACCCTTCTCTGGGGACCCAGTTCGAATCATGTTAGAAGAACACCGTGCCTGTCCTGGGGATCGACATTCTATAGTTTTTAACCATGTGATATACTCGTATTATGATCTCTTTGCGTGTTCTACTGATATCCGGAGGGATAGGAATACCCTACCATCAGCAAAATTTTATTTATCCCGAGCATGGGAAAGTCACTACACTATACCTGATGGTAAGGTGAGTACAGTCCAAAAAGACTAGGGACAAGTATTGTGTATTTCCGGTTCTAGAATGAATTACCCTCTACGGTGTTTTCTCAGTGCTATGAATTATAACGCTCCTTCCAACAAGGCTTCAAAATATGTCTACAGTAGAGCGCGGTTAGGCTAGGCAACTGGCTTTACTGATGACAATGAGTGACAGTACCTACTTACTAACTAGTGAGTCTCTTCATATGCCTTCGAAGGCCCGAAAATATTCTACGTTGCAGGTTTACTCATAATCACTAACTGTATTTTCAGAATATTTTGGCTGATCCTGTTTTTGGTGAGCGTTACCATCTGTTCCTACCAGATTTACAACGTGTGGGTGAAACGATACACCAACCCTGTTATTGTATCGATAAGTGAACGGCTAGTCCCCGTATCTGAGGTAAGGACAGCGTCGTCGTACTAGCGTCAAGTGCAGACGCTCAAGATGCTGACTTTTTGTCAAATTAACGTGGTTTCATGTTCTAGATTCTGTTTCCATCAGTTACAATATGCCCACAATGGAAGATTTCTACGATAGATTATGAATACAGTAAACATCAGAAAAATATTATTGATGCTGATAACTGCGAACATTTAACTATGTAAGTATATTTCACTATGGACGGCTATTATTAAGTGGTAGAGCCATTGTAGACAGTCTACAGAATAAATGGACTGGTTCCGGTTTGAAACCACTGAAACAAATGTGAAATAGCAACTTGCTGTTGGGTTGCTTTGAGTGAGTGAGATTCCCAGAGATCCCATTCCCGGCTCTCCTTTTTAATCCCAAGGACCCTTTAACTTTGACAATGCTCCCATGAGTCTTTTGGTATCATGAGTGTCAATGGCAGCGAAGATTTGTATTTTGTTTTCGACGGACTTCAAAAAAAAGGTCCTCAATTCATCTATATTTTTTTTATGTATCTTACCCAATACCTCCGCCAAACGAAAATAATCTTGAACATCGGTCTAGTTTTCAAGATTATTTTTAAATTCTATAGAGCTTATTCCAATGGTGGTTGGTGGTGTATGGTTTCTATATAAATTTGGCCACGATTGGATACATTTTGAAGTCGGTCCGTTGAGTTTTGTTATTTAAACGTTCTCACGTATTTAATTCTCAATTGATTTAGGTCAGAAGATGTCAACAAATTTGAAGATGTCTCACTTATTTGTAAATCAGACTCGTACAGTTTCAACAGAATTTGTTCAAAGCGCAATTACTCCGACGTTGAAGTTATAAAACACATTATTGAGGTATGTAAAAGAAGATGATTTATTTTTTTCGAACAACCAAGTGGGTTACCAGAGTCACGAGATGGAATATTTTTGACATTCGAATTCGTATTTAACTAGCTGCACACTTATGGTTTTTTGTCAATATTTCATACTAATGTCACAGACGCGCATCGAGCTTAACAGGATTTCGACTGTGAAACTTATTTCAGTACCTTGACCACGAGATTTTTGGCAATTTTTCCCGAGAGACTACTTTTTATATTATTTTACGTTTGTCACTAACATCAAATCTCAAAAAGCTCATGGCGGAGCTACTGGCTACTGACAGTAAGTTATCACCGCCAGGTCCATCTACAGTAAGAACGTTCATAGATTTTATGAACTTTTGTCAATGTGTATAGTTAATAATTGATTCCTCTTTTCAAACAACAGCAATACTTTAATTTGTAGAAGCCTTAATGCGCATTTCCTGCTCATATGTTTCTACAAAAATATACTCAATGTGTTTTCGGTGCAACTTATTTGTTCAGATGATATTGCAGAAAGGATTTGGCTTAATTTTTACGACCGGCTGAAATTAATTTCTGTCGTTATGGCCATCCAGCGCCAGGAAAATTTTGTTAGAAAAACACCTCGCCTGATTAGAGGATCAAACCCAGTACCTGCATAACCGATATACGCTGCCACTAGACCAAGGCGACGACAAGGACCCTTACATCCACTGCTTAGTACCCTTCCATATCCATCCGTCGTCGTCCCAAACACGTTTTGGCAGACCCCAACCAAGACCGTAGATCTCCCATAGCAGACCCTCGGCATAATACACAGAGACGATCTCTGATTCAATTGCTGTCCACAGCGATAATCCAATATGAAGTCTGAGCCTTTGAAAAGGCACCTCTGTGTTCAATCGCAGTAAAATGAATAACGTATATCAGGCCCGCCCGGCCCCGCGTCCTTTAGCGGTAACAGGTATACCAAACGAATGTAGAACTAGCTAGACCGCCCTAAGCGCCAGCTATAAATTCAGGTGAAGCTGTAAAAGCAGTACAAGTCCATTCGAAAAAAAAACCCATCCGTATAATATATGTTATACGGAATGTTCCGTGTAATATTCCTTTTGTGTGGCCCACAGATATTTGTTTCGGGTTTGGGTGTTGTGAGACCGAAAGTCTCTCGTAGTTCCTGATACCCACGATCCAAGACTCGATCTTCTGTGGGGTCAGGACTATGTGTGTGAATGTTGGGTGTTATTCATTATTATTATTATCATTTATTTATTTCATATGTAAAAATACAAAATGTTCCCCTTTATAGGCGACTGGCTATGTCTCAACCACTTTTATGATGAATATTTGTATATGGCGACTTAAGAGAGATATATGTTCAAGTATGTTCAGCCAAGTCCTAACTAGAGAAGGCATGTGTTACACATTCAACGCACAGTTTGCTGATGAAATATTTCGTAAAGATCAGTAAGTTTAAACCATTTATTTTCTACATACACATAATATAACACACATAGACTATCTCGGTGGCGTAGTTGTATTTCGGTATTCTCAATACAGTATGAGCCCGGAGTCTGGAATTTATACCCAATATGGTGATAGTTGTACGAGCTATGTGCCCTGCCCACTGCCAACAGGTTGATCTGGAAATCTTTGGGGGAGGCTTATTGTTCAGCAGTGGACGTCCTATAGCTGATGATGATGATGATGATTATGGTGATAGGCTCGCCTCCTATCACACCTGGTACGGAACAAATTCGGCAAAATGTGAGTGTTCTAGTTATGTAGTTCGCCTCTGCAGTTTATTTATGTATGTAAGTATAATAAATTCTTCTGTATCAATGTTATTTCAAATGTCCCACACATTGCATGCATTTAATAAGCGTTGTAAGATTTACGTCGCAGAGAGTATCATAGTATATAATATCCTGCGGCAAACGCTCCACGTATATGTAAAGAATAGACCCATAGCAGCGACAATGCTGTGTCTGTTTATGACCTTGGGGTCAAGAGACATGTCACATAAGGTGGTAGTGGTTTCGTCGTGCAGCTAGCTTGTGAATTCAGAGACAGACAGACAACATCGGAGACACTTGTTTTACTTTTCCCGATTCGGGGATCGAACCCGAGACCTCAGGACGGTAGTCGTACGTTTCATTTCAATAATTGAGCCGTGATAATTCGACATTCTAAAGCTCATATTCCTGTGTATTTCTTATATAATCTATATTTTTCAGAATACAACAAAATTACAGTTATATCAAAGACATCGGCAAAGAGAGTTTTTTGGACACTTCATTCCGTTCTGGAAGAAATAACAACCAACACAAGGGGCAGGTGAGATATATTTTTTTAAATCGACGGACACACTTTTTATTATTATGCTACAATTATCATAGGCTTGAAAGAACTATATCTAGTATCCAGTTTTGAATTGACGAGATAATATAATATGTATGTTGTTGTTTATCATCATGATGTTATATCATCATGGATAGGTATTTTTGTTAAGAACATAATATAAACTTTAACGACGAAAGCTCAGCACTAATCCGTGAAATTCTAGTTTATTGTGTTTTTGGAAATTGCAGCTCAATCGTTCGACTAATATCTATGAAAAGTCCTTCGATAGCCAGATTCCTGTCAATAAAAATTAATTTATCACAATCATTAGAGTTTGTTCGAGGAGTATGATCGCGTCTAGTCTTAAAGTTTTGTTGCATAAAAGTAACGTGGGCTTATGCAATAAACTTCGACGGAGGTGGACGATGTATAGAAATATTGAAATAAATGGATTTGAGGGCATAGCATATAGACCGTGTTCGATTGCTCGGCTTAGAGAAAATCGTCTAAACAGCATGAAATCCAGCAAGAATTTGATATCGACCACTCCCGTCTCATCGTGTCTTTCTCTCTTATATTTCTTCGCGCATTTTAACCGGAACTGTATTAATTTTCAGCGAAGCGGTTCTGGGCCCGATCTTAGTATAACCTTTGTCGACAACAAAACTCTTATAGACGAAGGATGCAACACATTTTTCTCCGGCTATAAGGTCAGTATTGGATTATACAGCTTAGCATAGTTTTTTCTGGCAAAATTCGAAAATAGCATACATTTGATATTAATGAAAATTAGTCAATTAATATTTATTTTCTAGAGTTCCTGAAAAGTTATAAGGTTCGTATTTTTTATGTTATAGCGTTAAGAAAATCTCATAGTAGTAACAATTAAATATTTACAATAAAAAGTGGTTTTTCGATGATCCAAATTCAAATATTATGTAATTATGTAAATTTCTACTTGCAAAAATTATTACTTGCTTTAGGATAGAATACAGCATATGTTAAACGATAGTATTGCATTATACTACTAGTCCATTGAAAAGTTACATTTGGGGTTGCGTTTTTTAGAGGTCGCAATTTTATTTTTTTTATATGTAGGGGGTGTCAGTGTAAAGCTAAAATCAAGTTTGTGGGGTCGCCACCCTTGTCCCACGGTCGCCATCTTGAAAATAGGGAAAAAGATACTGGACCAAGTTGTAGAGAATTAAATTTGCAACAAAAAATGTTGTCAATTTTTTTTTATCAGATAAATAGTTTAAGAGATAAATCGTAATAACCATTTCAACCCCTATTTTCAAGATGGCGGCCGTGGGGCAAGGGTGGCGACCCCACAAACTTGATTTTAGCTTTACACTGACCCCCCCTACATATCAAAAAAATAAAATTGCGTCCTCTAAAAAACGCAAGGTAAGGCCTAAAAAATGTAACATTTCAGTGGACTATACTGATTCTGAACAAACACTTTCGGTTTTTGGGTAAACTAAATGTCACATTGTATACAGGATGTCTAATAAAATTGGTATCAATAAAAACTACACCTAAAGAGAGGATGGCTAGCAATCTAGCGGTAAAGTTTAAAATTTCGTAAGGCTCATAGATTTTGAATAATAGAAACTTTAATTTGTGACGACATTTTTTTTTCTGGCTCAGCTGCAGTACATTTGACAATCATCTACGGGGGTAATTAATTATTTTTATCATACACAAAACCATTTTTATGCTAATAGCGACGGTTTACAGGTCGCATTCCGATTTTAAAATCCCCATGCTTGAATGATTGATAAAAAAAATTAAGTTCAATATTAATTTTACCATTATGCTTTAAATCGTTCTCCCTGTATGTGGAATTGTGATTGATACCAACTTTATGAAACACCCGGTATTGTTGGCCAGGTATACTTGCAGCATCCGTGGGACATGCCCCAATCATTCCTGTACCACTACGCCGTTCTACCGGGTCAAACGACCACACTCGCCCTCAAGTACACCGTGACAAACACATCCGTTGATCTCAAAACAAAATATTCGCCGAAAGAGTAAGTTGTGTCTTCACGCGAGCGGTGTAGCAAAGATGAAGTAATTATAAAGTAATAAAAATATATCGCTGGATGCAGGCCGCTTCCAACAGGTCAATCTGGAAATCTTTGGGGGAGGCCTATGTTCAGCAGTGGACGTCCTGTAGCTGATGATGATGCTGATGAATAAAAAATAATCATAAAGCAGCAATAGCTCAGTTGGGAAGGGTACGGACTGCCGAAACGAGAGTCGGAGGTTCGAGACCAACCCCGAAAAGAGCATACATACACCTCTGAATTTTCTATCTTAAGTATATTTTTATCGTGATAATTATCGCTTGCTTTAACGGTGAAGGAAAACATCGTGAGGAAACCTGCACACCTAAGAAAATTCTTCACAAACATTTCGAAGGTATGTGAAGTCTACCATCCCGCATTAGGCCAACGTGGTAGACTTAGGCCTAACCCCTCTCATTGGTAGCCCGTGCCCAGCAGTGGGACAGTAATATTACAGGACTAATATTATTATTATTGTAAAATAATTATTAAAATATTTACAGACGACAATGCTACTATTCTGATGACCGTCCACTTCGCTATTTCAAAACATATACTGAGAATAACTGCAAGCTGGAATGTTTGTCTAAATACACATATCATGAATGTGACTGCGTTGGATTCTACATGCCACGTAAGTAAGATAATTGGGTACTTGACTGTTTTTTTTTATTAATTTTATATCGAACATTCTCTGACCAAGTCAGAGATTTACTCGAGAAAGGTCAAGTTAAAAGTACCCTAAACCGACGTGCATGCATGAAGAATGTAATGAGACTGAATGAGGCGAAAGAGGTGTGTAAGGATCGTAGCAAATGGAAATCCGTTGTCTCTGCCTACCCCTATGGGAAAAAGGCGTGAGTCTATGTATGTATGTATGTAATTTTATATGAACTGATTTCTTAAGTTTACGCGAATGTTATACATTGAAATAAAACTATTTTTACGGATTCTATCACGGTTAGGTATTTCATTTTTATTCCCGACGTTTCGAAGGCTTTGCAGTCTTCGTTGTCATGATGTGTTTCACGTTGTTGTGATAGAATGATAGAATAGATAGAATCCGTAAAAATAGTTTTATTTCAATTTTATATGAAATTTACGCCACCTAAAATATAGAACTGAAAGAATTATTGAATTATTCTCAAAAATGAAAATGGTATAAGCATTTGAAATTTGGTGTAACCTTCAAACTGCGGAAAAGAGAAGTATCAGTAAAATCACGTCAAGGCCATAACGGTACGTGCATTAGAAAGGGATAGCAAGATATCCCCACTACATCCCCCCTCTTGCTTATTGCAGATTTTAAAATATGAATTCCTGACTCATTTTTAACCAATTTCGACGCAGATTTTACAGAAGAGTTTACAAGTGACTACGCTACGCTCGATGGTAAGTGCGGTGTAGTAGAACAAATAAGACATCCAAACAATGGGTTTATTGGTGGTCACCAATCATGCGGGTCACTTTATGCTTCTTCACACTCCGAGGAGCGTAGAAGCAAATCGATGGGCTTGCAACAAGACAGGCGGAGGACTGATGAATCACAGAGATATATCCCAATACCCGTCCAAACCAACCACAATGTCATGTCGCAAGACCCTCGAAAGAAAGAAAAAAAGAAGCATTTATTGACAACTAGTTGGGTATACCTATATAGCTATTTAGGATGTACCTAATTATTATAGGTGTCTCAGATCACCCACACTGTGGATGAAGATATATGTCCTACCACACCCGTCCCAAAAGGATCTACATCAGCATATGTCAAGCACTAGGTGCTTGGCGCTGATTTTCATCCTTACCCATTGGCATCCGACAGATGCCAAACCAAAACTAGTGTGTGCGTGTGTGTGTGTGAACCGAAAATACACTACAAATATTGCTAAACTGCAGAAAAAGGTAGCCTGCGCGAAGGGTACTACATACTCGTACCTACACGATTCTCTAGATATAAAGATAGAGACACGAGCATGGAGTTGACTTTGCTATCCATAACAATATATTGCAGTTCTGATATAACGATTGCTATTTCTGAGCGACCTAAGTATCTAAGATTTGTCATTCTTTGGCCCTGCCAAACTGATTTTGGCATACGCTCCTAACTTGCAAGGTTCCTAGTTAAATAATTTCAAAAATCAAATCAATTAAATATAATCACAAGTTTAAAAACTTAACGCACCGACTTCAAATCCGATCGTGACCAATTTATACGGAAATACCCTTGAAATAACCTCTTTCGAACACAAAAATAATTTTGAACATCGGATCACATTCGGCGGAGATATCGCGTAACATACATAAAAAAATACAGACAAATTGAGGACTCCTCCTTTTTGGAAGACGGTCGATGAAAATAAAGCAATTTTCTTTCAAAAATTAAGTTACTTCCTGTTGTTTAAGGTATTTGACATTATTGCATTAAGTATTCTCTTTTTATTGTAGACAACACGAGTGACAGGATCTGTACTAAGGACCGGATGAGATGTTTGGACAGAGTTCAAGGTAGGTCTATAGCCAAATAGCCAAACCCCTTAATTTTTGTTTAGCGCGAAAGTTTAGAAACGCACCAGCGAGCTGCCACTTTACTCTGGTTTTCTGTAAGACATTGATATTCAAACCGGTCGAGCCTACCCATTCGTGCTGTAGACGTGACTGCCTATAGCGTGGCTTTACCAAAATCATCATTTTATTCTGTAGACCAATAAGGCTGAGATCTATAGAGCGATCTTCGACTAAGTGGGTCAAAGAAACGAATTCAGTGAGAATTTGGAATTCTTAAATTGAACTTCGACTTAGTTCGAGTCATTTTTTACAAGAAAATATTTGCTTAGTCTGTCTGTCAATCTGTTTTTCTTTAGAAAAATTGCTCGGAGTAAGTTGAAGTTCGATTTAAGAATTCCAAATCCTCAATGAGTTCGTTTCTTTGACTCAGACTTAGTCGAAGTTCGATCTCAGCCTAAGATTTTTAATATTTAGATACAGATGCAATAACACAGAATAGAGATTCTGTCGCCGGTGAGGATACGGAGCTATGCAATTGTTATCCTTCTTGCGATAACATTGAATATGACGCCGAGGTCTCACATTCAGAGTTTAATGCAAAACACTATTTAAAGGACTTATATAACAACGACGACGTAGTCAAGTAAGTGTTACATGTTAACATTGTTTTACTGCTAGTTTATTTCCCAGGTCATATTCTAACTTTTAGATGATCCTGACATGAAAGTAAGTTCAGTTGAACAGAAGATTTTTTTTGGTAATTTTCGGTAATTTAATTTAATTTATTTTTAAATAATTATTTTTTTTGGAGAACTCACCATTGACCAATAAAATTAGAATGCCAATACTATTTTCCCAACAAATGGAAAAATGATTTCAAAGTCAGTTTCTCAGTATCTTCTATCGTATTCGATTTCCCAATACTGACCCAGTTAAAAAAATATACACTGTTTATTATTAATTCACCCTTAGCACAATCCAAATTATTTTTCAGAGGTATGTCATTTTCACAACTAGAGATCTTCTTCAAGAGTCCCCGGTACATGGCAATACGTCGCTCCGAACTATTTGGTTGGACAGACTTGATCGCCAACTGCGGTGGATTGCTCGGGCTGTTCATGGGCTTCTCCTTCCTCAGCCTCGTCGAGATCATCTATTTTATCACTCTCAGGTACAGTGGATTGTAAATCAATTACAATCATACAACAAATACATAGTATCCCCGAAGGGGTAGGCAGGGGCAACGAATAGAACACCCACATTTCGCCGAACACATTTCGTTCCAGATGTGATAGATAGAGCCTATCACCATATCGGGCACAAATTCAAGATTTCCGGCTGATATTGAATTAAAAAAACCAATAACACTTTTCCCGAGCCGAAAACATGAGACCTCAAGACGGTAGTCATACCACGCAGGCATTAAAGCAGGAGGTTAATTAAATAAATACCAGCATTCTAAGAAACAATAATGAATCTAGATTGCAGGCAGGCATTGGAGCCAACTGCATCTATTAGTAATTTATAATTTGGTAGGAGTAACTTTGTTCCTATTTACAGACTTTGGTGCGCAATTAAGTCCGATTCAGAAGACGAAAAGGTGGAAGACGTTCAGGATTATGAAAGAAATCCTTAGCCGACCGATATGTTGTGTTGAATATTATATTCTAATCGTTATAAGGTTCCCAATAATTCCAGTCATGGCGTGTGTTTCCCGTACATCCTTTATGATCTTATGCTATTGTGTGTTTTTCTCTTTATCTTATGCTGTTGTGGTGTGTTCATGATGATGCAATATATTTACGGTTTATATTGAACTTTTCCAGAATCTTCTCATGTAGACTTAGTAGATATGATGTTTTCTGCCTGTTTCGCGACTTTAATCATCATCATCATCATCAGCCATAGGACGTCCACTGCTGAACATAGGCCTCCCCCAAAGATTTTCAGATTGACCTGTCGGAAGCGGCCTGCATCCAGCGACTTCCTGCGGCCTTTATTAGGTTGTTGGTCCACCTAGCAGGTTCAACGTTGCGCTTGCCAGTACGTGGTCTCCACTCGAGAACTTTTCTGCCCCATCGGCTATAAGTTTGCGACTTTATTCCTTATACATTTATTTCAATATCCACGGTAAACACAGACAATCTTTGTTGAATTGCTTTTCGGAATCTATGTTGTTCTTTTTTATTTTTACATGTTAGCATACCTACCCGATTCGACTTGTCATTTGGTGATTTTGATCGGGACATTAGTGCTCTTTTTAAATCGATTTCGGTGGAATTTTAAGTTAATAAATGTAACTGAATCATAGTAAAAATCTAATCGAGTGTCAAAAGTCAGGTGGCAGGAATATTTTTGACATTTGAATTCGTATCCAGCTCGCTGCGCACTAATAACATTAATATTTCTTACAAAATGTCATAGACGCGCATCGAGCTCTATACGAATTCGGTTCTGAAAAATATTCTGCTAACGCCTCTGAACATAGTTTTACAGAATCAGTAACAGATACCAAGTGGCGCCAAGCTAACGAATCTTAAACGAACTCTTTGAAATTACAATTAAATCGATGTCATACTAAAGTGTATTTTAATTTATCGTCCCAAAATTATCGTAGTTTGCCATACACATAATTGTGTATGACTATGTGACACACGACATACCCACAGAACAGAGAATCCAGTACTTATATACATAAGCTCGCGCCTGTATCCCCGAAGGTGGAAGGTGCACTATCGAACTAGAATAGGCTCGCCCCCTATAACACCTGGGACGGAAATGAGCTTGGCGAAATGTAGGTGTTCTAGTTCGCTAGATTGCCTCTGCCTACCCCTTATAGGCATGAGTTTATGTATGTAGAAGGAAGAAGCTACGTGACGTTAGTTGACATATGTTAGCGAGCCGTTTACGCCTCGGCGTCGCGTCCCATCCATCATAGTCACCGATGATTGATAACAGTTTTTCAAAGGCCCATTGTCGGAGCGTCGCTTGACGCTTCAGCCCTTACCACATCACCTAACCAACCTTATCTCCAAAACTTACGACTCAAATCCCCTTGCATCTCAAACTTGGTATGGTGCAATAAACAATGATCGTTAATATATAGGAATAGAGTTGTATTCTACTTGGATGGGATATTTAAGTTTGCACACAATGAAATAACGCGACTTTTCGAACGTTTTTGCCTTACCATTGATGGATAAGAGTCGTTTGTTAATTCCTCATTGATGACACTACGGTTACGCGACATCGGCAGATGTGGCGAGCTTTTGGATAGTTTTGGCAACCAATTTCGAATAAGAGGAGGTCATTTTTTACAACAGATTCATAGTAGTTTTTACCAGCATGTGTACGGTGGTCGCTATCCGGTCGGATATGAATATCCTACAACCAGCGACCACTGATACCACTGTCTCACAGAAAACTGACGTAAAGTGAAAAAGTAAGTAAAGATCCATTTCCCCCCTTCCTTTCCCAATCCCTTTTTCCCTCCCCTTCCATTTCCTCCTATTAGCTTGGCAACGCACCCATGATTCTTTTTGTGTCTTGGATGTCAACATGCTTGAAAAAGGCCGGGATAACGCCAGGCAGAAAGAAAGAGGTGTCCATGGGCGGTGGAGATCATTTACCATCAGGTGGCTCATCTGCTCGTTTGCCATTCTCTGATATATAATATATATAAATGTATAAGGGCCTCGGTGCCTCGGTGGCGTGGTGGTATTTCGGTACGACTACGGTTCTGAGGTCTCGGGTTCGATCCCCGGGTCGGGCAAAGTGATATTGGATTTTTCCATGTCAGCCCGGAGTCTGGAATTTGTGCCAGATATGGCGATAGGCTCGCCCCCTATCACATCTGGGACGGAACTAAGCTCGGCGAAATGTGGGTGTTCTAGTTCGCTAGTGCGCCTCTGCCTACCCCTTCGGGGATACAGGCGTGAACTTATGTTATGTTATGTTATATAAGGGCGGTGGAGAACACCATTATGTAATCCACCTGCCCGTTTTCCACTTATTGCTATAAATATATATATATATAAAAATATGACTGGTCCTAAGGTCTCGGGTTCGATCCTGGGTCGGGCATAGTGATATTGGATTGAAATAAAACTATTCTTACGGATTCTATCACGATTAGGTTTTAATTATTATTCCCGACGTTTCGAAGGCTTTGCAGTCTGACTGCAAAGCCTTCGAAACGTCGGGAATGATAATTAAAACCTAATCGTGATAGAATCCGTAAGAATAGTTTTATTTCAATGTATAATATTCACGTAAACTTAAGAAATCAGTGTGATATAGGATTTTTCTTGGTCTACCCCTTCGGGGATACAGGCGTGAGCTTATGTTACAAAGCTTATGTTACAAAATAAGCAATTGCAACGTAGGTGGTCTAGACTAACGAGAGTTCCGGACGGGCCGGGGGTATGAAATATGCATTTGACATATTTGCATTCGTCTCGACTCGCGACTCTCGCAACTAACCCATTGTTTGTATGCGTTACTAGTTTTTGTCTCACTTCACTTACTGATCTAGGGAATTACGATTGAATTTTTATGAAGATTGATTCATGTTTATACGATCTAGGGAATTCAAATCTTCACTAATAGAGGCACTTTTACTCGTCATTATTATTATATTTTTATAGCAGGGATTTGCAAACGAGCAGATGGGTCACCTGATGGTAAGTGATCTCCACCGCCCATAGACTCCCAAGACACAAAAAGAATCATGGGTGCGTTGTCAACCTAAAAGGAGGGAATGGAAGGGGAGGGAAAAAGGGATGGGGAAAGGAAGGGGGGTGAATGGGCCACCGGAAATCTAACTAACCGAACGAAACGCGACAGCATCTGCCAACGCGACGCGATGTTTCGGAAATGTCCAATGGTCTATGAAACTAACAAGAACCTCAATCGTTTTTTGCATAAATTGTATTTTATATATATTTAATTCGTTTTTTAAGTTAAAAGATTCCGAGATATATGTATGTTTGATTATGTACATATTGTCGCCTGCTTGGTCTAGTGGCAGCATATATGGGCTGTGAACCTGGAGGTCCTGGCCAGGTTGGGCAAAGTGAATTTTCTAATTTAATTTGCCCGGGACTGGATCCCTTAAAGGGGGATGAGGTCAGGTAGGCAGCCGGTCGTAAAAACAAAGCCAAATTCTTTCTGCAATATGCATGAAAAAGTGTGTTGCGCGGCCTTCACATTAAGGTGGGATAAGGGCTGGTAGAAAGAAAAGATTCCGAGATATTTTATATGTGCTTTTTCCTTCTGTGTAAAATTTAAACCAGCTACGGTTTATAGAAATCTGAACAAAAAATCAAGGGGAAGCATGTTGTAAGCAGAATCTTTCTGCAATATGTACGTTCATTCCTACTTCGGAACTCTTCGCTGTGCGTGCATAAGCAGGAACTTGAATTTTTTATTTCAATATTTTTTTAATTTACATCATAGTTCTTAAAAAAAAAAACTTTATCTTCTAAAAATCCGTTAAGGAATACCAAACGAAGCTGTGAGAAAAATCGATTATAATATTGACACCATTACGGTAAATTATCAAATCCAGTACAATGACATGCATTACAGCAAGCAGACAATTTTAATTAAATCCCAACAGAGTGGTCCAAATGTCGTTATATCGTCTTTATTGAAACTTCAAACGCATGCTCACTCAAGAAGTGGCATACTTTGCTCACAACACGCCACCATACATCCCAAAAACCTTTAATATTTTGTAAAGGTAATTTTGTAAACCAAAACTAATAGAAATACGTTATTGTACGTAGAAGAGCTAGGATTCGGCTTGAATATGATATCTAAAGCAATAAAATCTAAAGCAGCAGTAGCTCAGTTGGGAATGGTACGGACTGCTGAGACAAGTGTCGGAGGTTCGAGACCAACCCCAAAATCGAGCATACTCCTCTGACTTTTTATGTTAAGTGTATTTTCAATGTGAAATATCGCTTGCTATAACAGTGAAGGAAAACATCGTGAGGAAACCTGCATACCCTAGAATTTCTCCACAAGAAATTCGAAGGTATGTGAAGTCTACCAACCCGCATTAGGCCAGCGTGGTGGACTAAGGCCTAACCCCTCTCGTTAGTAGAGGAGGCCCGTGCCCAGCAGTTGGACAGTAATATTACAGGGCCAATATTAATAATTAATTATAATATCTAAATGTCTACATCGTGGACATGGCATGGCATGGCATGACTGCATGTTTCTCAAATTGTTTTTCAAAAACAGATGTTAATTAATTACTTCCTACGGAAAGTGATATTTCTGGAGACTTAAATATCTTTCTCCCTCCACCGCCCTCCCTTTTCAATGAATTTCTTTCCTTTCCACCCCTGGTTTTTTATTGCAAATGACCACTTACCAAAGAGTGCGCCGTTTACAGGTCTTCGGTATTAAAAAAAAAACAGATCTCATCGCCTGACCGAGTGTGTCCCAAAGCTATACACTGAATGCACTCGACAGTCCGACACCCGTCGTCGGTTGACTTGTCCTTCAAACGACTCGCGATTTGAAATTCAAACGCTCCGAGTCAAAAGCGCCGCTCGACTCGCGGGGATCGCCGATGCCATCGCTTTTTACCCTGACAACTGTCCAATTACCTTTGATTGAAATAATAATAGAGGAATGGAGCGTTTCCAGCATTCGAAATTAGGTTTCGGACTTCGAAGTCTTGACGTTTTCGTCTCAGAGCTGGGAATTAGGTGAAGAATAAATGTCATTTTTGGCCGACAAATAAAAACAGAAAAGTTAACTGATCGACATCCAACTTGATCCGAGCGTGACCAAATTTATATAGAACCACTATTGAAATAAGCTCTATCGAATACAATAATAATTTTGAAAATAGGTCCACATTTGGGAAAGATATCGCGATATCGAAGGATATATAACACACAAAAAAAAGAAAAATTGAGGACCTTCTCCTTTTTGGAAGTCAGTAGAAAAGAAATTAAACATGACCCTTTTTGTTACAATCGGGTATTTTTTCTCGGGTGTGATTTTAATTATTTGTTTTCAATATTTATGTCATTTAAATACTCCACTCCGAACAGTGTAGCATCAGGGAAGTAAAATAATCACAAGTTTAAAAACTTAACTGACCGACTTCCAATTTACCTATCGTGACCAAATTTATATGGGACCACCCTTGAAATAAGCTCTATCGAACACAAGTATAATTTTGAAAATCGCTCCACATTTGGCGGAGATATCGCGTAACATACATAAAAAAACCGACGAATTGAGGACCTCCTCCTTTTTGGGAAGTCGATCGATAAAATGTTTGAATTTAAGATCCTAATTTGGAGTAATTGTAAAAAAATATTCATATGAAATAATCCAATACCTTTAAACAGTAAAGGTAGATATTACATGATTATTTACATCATGCTCCTATTTTCGAGACATAGAGAAAGTCAGTGTTTAGTACTTTTTAAGTCCCCATCCGCGACTTTTTCACTCAAATTTCCGGAGGCTTCTCCTCGTTCCTATAGTTTAAGGTTGACAATACATCCATCCAAGAGCTGGTGTTCATGAACCGTGGCAATCACCATCAAGGGACCTGGTTCGAATGCCGATCTCTGTAAATTAAGCGTGACTTAATTAAGACTGCCTCGGTGGCGTGGTTGTATTTCGGTACGACTACCGTCCTGAGGTCTCGGGTTCGATCCCTGGGTCGGGCAAAGTGATATTGGAATTTTTGTATCAACGCGGAGTCTGGAATTTATGCCCGATACGGCCATCGCCCCCTATCACATCTGGTACGGAACTAAGCTCGGCGATATGTTGTGTTCTAGTTCGCTAGTGCGCCTCTGCCTACCCCGATACAGGTGTGAGCTTATGTTATGTAAATTACGGGCACATAACTTAAAAAATAACATAAACATTTGTCATAAGAGGAAGAAATGTCAATAATTAAGATTTAATACAATGCCTTTGTAATTTTGAGTAACCGCACCTAACCGTTCTTTTATAACTATGAATTACTTTCAAAAGCAATTATGAAAGAATAAAACCATCTTGAACATCACTTTAACCCAAATTACTGAGGCCATAAAATACACAATAAAATTTTTCATTCATATTTTAAACCACACAGGAAGTTTAAAGATTTCAGGTAGTGTCATTAACTTGGTTGGCGCCGGCATACTAACATTGGCGCCAACGCCGCCCATTAGTCAAACATTTGACAGGAAAATTTGGCAAATTAGCACCACAGCCTAATGATTGGTCGGCCCAACTTTGGCCGGATGATTAAATAAAGCTTAGTAAGTTCGTCTGTAATTAAAACTGGCCGAAATGTATTGTGGTTAGATAAATTTATTCTATAAGATTAATAGAATTTCAATTAATTTATTTAGTAACGCCAACGTAACGTACATTATCTTTTTTTTTTTAGTTTATTATTCACAACATGGTATACAAACAATACATTTATAGAAAAAACAGTGAAATTAAACTATTTTTACGGATTATATCACGAGTCTGACCCGTGACCACGAAGGCTGCAAAGCTTTCGAAACGTCGGGCATAAAAATTAAAACCAAATCGTGATATAATCCGTAAAAATAGTTTAATTTCAATGAATAACATTCACGTAAACCTAAGAAATCATTATAAATACAGTGAAGTGAAACCACACGACGGTTTATGTATCACTGTTTGACTCGCTATGTACTTAACATTTTATATTCGGCATTTTACACAAATTACACACTAAATAAACTACTTATGGAGGTACATTGACTTTAGAAGTGCTTTACAGTGGTTAGGTTTACTTATAAGTTTATCGTGTATGTCACTTAGTTCATTTAAGAGAAATGCAAGCAACAATAAATCTCGATCTCGATGCAACAATAAAAAATAAATAATATAAAGATTAACTAGGCTAAATGCCGTTACAATTAGAGGCGAACACTGCTTGCATAAAAATATAGAACCAATTACTAAACAACAATATTATATCGTACAAATATTATGTTTTGAGTGGTAGAGTCACTGTGTAGACGGTACGACTGGACCTGTTCAACAGGCCAGCACTGCCCAAAAAAAGGAAATCCGGAGAAAACCGTCGTAACGGATCACTGCTGTGTTTCAATTTGAGTGCGATTTCTGAAATCCGAATAATAAGCACCAGCGAATTGCCATTTTACGACAGTTTTTTGTGAGGTAGTGGTCTCAAAATCAACTCATATCAATTTATGGCATTGATAACAACCGTGGCGCAGCGGGCGAGTAGCCGGCTGTGAAGCGAGAGGCCGCGAATTCGATTCCCACATCAACACAATTATTTGTGTGACCGGTATTTTTTTCGGGTCTGGCTGTTATAAACCCGAAAGTACCTTATAGGTTCTGGGTGTCTATTCTATAAACCGATATCGGATGAACGATATTGGACCGATAATCTACCGCACAGACTAATATATGTGCATATGGATCAAATAAATGTCAAACACCGAAGAGTGGGCTGTCAAACGGTTTACACCATAGCATTCTCGGAAACAAACTTATCTGTGCTATCAGTCGGACACGTGAGCCACATAGAATAGTAAAACGTCCAAAACGAAGTACGTAACTGCGGATTCAAGCTTGAACTTAGTCTAGGCACTGAGCCGTAAGGCCGGCGAATCCGACATAACCGTCACGTCTCCCCCAGACGTGGCGGTAGTGGTAAAACACTTTTCCCCCGCGATAACAAAAAAAGGCCCCTAGATACCAACAATATAGAAAGAAAGAAAGAAAGAAAAACACTTTATTTGTCACAGACACAGAATTATTGAGAAAAAATGGTTAATATAATAAATGATTATTATAGTTAGCCGTGACTGTGACAGGTAGGCGACCACTCAGCATAATGTTGTAGTGTGGCGACACCCACAATACAACGCTGGTTTTCAGTGGTCACCTCGTGTGACGTGCGCACGTTGGCCGTGTACAATAAATAAATAATTTAATAAGATAAATAAAAAGCTATAATAAAAACAAGTGTACATCAATTTCAATTAATACTACTTCTAGTGTGGGGTCAGAACTATGTGTGTGTTGTTGAGTGTAAAAACATTTTTTTCTGACATATTCAATGAGATTCCACATTAATTGCGGTCACTCCTTCAAATTACGTATAAAATAGCTGACGTCAAAAAACGTCGATAAATCGAAAACTACTAATAGTTGAGGGCCGACACTAATGGTAGATGTGAATGGCATGATTGTCCGTCTGTGGTTTACACAAATTACATATCATTTGGCCGGGGCAGGCCGAGAGGCGAATGTTGGCGCCTCGTTGGTCGGCCGATTATTACCTCGCAGGCTGAGCAGACCGCGACTGCCAGGGATGGATTCAATTGATAATAATGACACATTGACTGGCACGTGCGTCATACTCGTGAATGCGTGCAGCTTATGTGGACTGGTCTGCTCGGATTGCTCCAGAATTGTGTTATTTTTTACCTTGTTTGCTTTATTTCAATTACAAGTGGTAGAGGCACGCTGTAGACAGTAACGTCTATAGCACGAATGGGCCGGCTCGATCGGTTAGATACCACTGTCTTACAGAAAACCGACGTAAAGTGGCAGCTTGCTGTCGCGTTTCGTTCGGTGAGTGAGAATTCCGGTGGCCCATTTCCCCACTTCCTTTCCCAATCCCCTTCCATTCCCTCCTTTTAGGTTGGCAACGCACCCATGATTCTCTTTGTCTTGGGTGTCTATGGGCGGTGGAGATCACTTACCATCAGGTGACCCATCTGCTCGTTTGCCAGTCTCTGCTATAAAAAAAAAACCACAGTCCTAGTTAGCTTATCTAAATGGACACGCACATCAAGTTCTAGTATTTTTTTTTATTATTTTTTATATTGATCTGGTTATTTTTATGTCTTGGGTACGGACGGTTTAAAATATGAGCACGTTCATGGTGTTGTGTGTGCTCATTTTACTGATAATATTCAACACATAATTAGTAATTAACCAATTTGTTACCACTTAGTGCTACATATTCTGTCTTATTCTTTTTGTTTTCTTCCCACGCATTATTGCCTGAGATATTGGCTGAATAAAGTTTATTTCTTCATACTTCTTTTATATTGTAATATCATATTATAAGTATCATAATATAAAAGACCTACGGCTGAGTTTCTTAGTGCTTTATCACATCTTTAGACCAATGAGCTTTTCCGTAGCACCGGTAGATTTTGTGACGTGTAAAAGTGCCCCTAGCGGCCTAATTACTGAAAAACATTTAAATTTGACATACATAAGCTCACTGTATGTATGTCTGTCTCACCGAAGGGGTAGGCAAAGAGGAACTAGAACACCCACATTTCGCCGAGCTTATTTCCATCTCAGACGAACGATTTTCCAGCATTTTGAATTTGAAAAAAATCTTGGTCATACTCTAATTTATTTATTTATTTATTTACACTTTTTATACAAATATGTATAAAGGCGGACATAATGCCTGAGGCATTCTCTACCTGCCAACCTTTGGGTGATGCAGAGAAAAACGAAGTAGGTGTAAAACATAAATTCATGCCGAGAAGAAAAAAAAAAGCAATACAAATCCAGTAAATAATTAAATAAGCAACGAATACAAACATAACATAAAATAACAATAGTATAATAGATAAAATATATAGTTATACATATATGTATACATATACATACTATATTTATATAATAATACATATGTTTATATAATACATATCGAATCTGAAGTAAAGACAAACAAAACTATACTAATGAGAAAGTTCAGACACATTGTTAAGAAGAAATTGCCGAACTCTAATTTTAAATGACATCCGAGTTGTGGCCGCCCTAATTTCGAGGGGGAGTGCATTCCAAAGAAGAATAGACTGTATAGCGAAAGAAGAGTGAGTAAAGTCAGAGCTATGAGGAGGACACTTCAGGAGGAGATTACTAGATATTATTAGATCTAATCATTTATAGATCCGTTAAGGGTTCTAGGTCATGTACCGGAGCACTGCGCCGTTGGTACTGCAATAGTTACGACGCAAGGGTATATTTTACTACCGATAATCACAAGTTTAAAAACTTAACAAGCCGACTTCAAAACTTATAACCGACTGTGGCCAAATTTATATGGGACCCTTGAAATAACCTCTATCCAACACAAAAATAATCTTGAAAATTAGTCCACGTTTGGCGGAGATATCGCTTAACATACATACAAAATACAGACAAATTAAGGACCTTCTCCTTTTTGGAACTCGGTTGAAAATCCCTTTCGTTTCAGTCAATAGCTTTGCCCAAATCCGGCCCTGTTTTCAATCGTGGCCGTAATAACTAACATTACATGATTAGTGGCCGGAGCGCAGACTTAACATTTTTACTTAACCCCGAACCGACGTTACTTTGTGCTTAAATTACTCTTAAGTATAGCTTAGATAAGTATAGCTGTTGGTTTGTCGGTTTGTCAGTCTGTTATAACTCGCAAGGTTAGGATTATTGTTAAGTTTCAGTTAAAATGCATAACGTTACCTCCTTGGCCTAGTGGAAGCGCATATGGGCTGTGAACCTGAAGGTCTTGGGTTCGAATCCCAGGTCGGGAAATGCTGTTATTATAATCACTAGTTTAAAAACTTATAAATTAATAAATAAATCCGATCGTAACTAAATTTAAATGGGACCACTCTTGAAATAAGCTCTATCGAATACAAAAATATTGAAAAACGGTCCACATTCGGCGGAAATAACGCGTGACATACATAAAAAATAAAGACGAATTGAGGAGGTGATTGTATTGTATGTAGAAGTATATATAAATGTTGACCTTTAATTATTTTTTTAATCTAAAGCCGCGTCCTGCACTAAAACGCTACACAAAACATCTAAACAAAATATCGTTTCGCTACACATTTTCAATATTCCATCAGCAGGAGAAAACCAAAATCATGGTTTTGTTTAGGTGTTTTGTCTTCTATTTCAAAGAAAACTACGTGCAGGAGACGTGGCCTTATTTCAACATATTTTTAGTTTAATTGAGTACGATCAAAATAATCTAATAGCATTGAAAGTCGCGACCTGCCTCAATCAATCAAAATCGACAAAATAAACCCGTTTCCGTTCGAACCTGCGACCGCGTGGTGCCTCTATGTCAAGTTCAAGGGCGCTCACTGCAGTTGCACGGTGCAGCGGCGGCCATGTTGGCGCGTGACGTCAGAGGGCGGAGCGACGCCGGCCACGCCCACGCTCCGCCCCCACTCCCCCCGCCACTACACCTCGCTGAATTT
Source organism: Clanis bilineata (assembly GCA_036417725.1). Classification (NCBI taxonomy): domain Eukaryota; kingdom Metazoa; phylum Arthropoda; class Insecta; order Lepidoptera; family Sphingidae; genus Clanis; species Clanis bilineata. Next base: position 1,153,891 of record CM071145.1, on the reverse strand, counting down.
TATTGTTCTTGTCCGTTTCAAATGAATTTAATAGCAATACATTAATTCTTAAGATGGTAGAGAGCTAGAGATGTCTTTCTACCAGCTCTTATCCCACTTTAATGTGGGGTAGGCGCAATACACTTTTTCAAGCGTGTTGCAGGAAGGATTTGGCTTAGATTGTACAACCGGTTGCCTGCTTCACGTCAACCCCCTCTGAGAGAACCAATCCCGGGCAAATTAAATTAGAAAATTCGCTTTGCTCGACCCGGGAATCGAACCCAGGACCTCTCGGTCCATAGCCCATATATTAGCCACCAAGGACGCGACAAGAACTGAAGATGTGTTGTAGATAATTTCGCCTACAGCATGGACCGGCACCTACAAGGTGGACAGACGACCTGATAAAGGTTGCAGGAAGTCGCTGGATGCAGGCCGCTTCCAACAGGTCGATCTGGAAATCTTTGGGGGAGGCCTATGTTCAGCAGTAGACGTCCTATGGCTGATGCTGATGATGATGATGATGATGATGATGATGGACCGGCTCGACCTGCTTATTACCACGCTCACAGAAAACTAAAAGCAACAATGGGCGTATTGATTTTGATTGATTGTATATGACAGCCTCCGTGGCGTAGCGGGCGAGTGAGCCGGCTGTGAAACGTGAGGTCGCGGGTTCGATTCCCGCACCGAGACAAATGTCTGTGTGGCGCACAGATATTTATTTGGGGTCTGCCTGATTGACTGACTTCTATATAACTATATCTAGGGATAATAGTGTTAGAAAAGCACCAAACCTGACCTGGGAATCGAACCCACAACCTTTCGGTTCACACCATATAATAATATTAGCCCTGTAATATTACTGTCCCACTGCTGGGCACGGGCCTCCTCTACTAATGAGAGGGGTTAGGCCTTAGTCTACCACGCTGGCCTAATGCGGGTTGGCAGACTTCACATACCTTCGAAATTCCTGTGAAGAAATTCTCGGGTATGCAGGTTTCCTCACGATGTTTTCCTTCACCGTTATAGCAAGCGATATTTCACAATGAAAATACACTTAACATAGAAAAGTAAGAGGTGTATGCTCCATTTTGGGGTTGGTCTCGAACCTCCGACACTTGTCTCGGCAGTCCGTACCATTCCCAACTGAGCTATCGCTGCTTTTTTATTTTTCACAGTCCATATACTCGAATTGAAATTCTTAACACTTAAAAAACTGCTAAACTGAATCAGCCCAGTATGATAGTAAAATCTAAGCATTCAAATACTGTGAACATGGAGCTAAAGGATTCTGTAACCGGCAAGTAAAGAATGATATCCTTTTCGATCGACTTCCAAAAAAGAGAAGGTCCTCAATTCGACTGTATTTTTTATGTATGTAACACGATATCTCCGCCAAATGTAGACTGATTTTCAAAATTATTTTTGTGTTCGATAGAGCTTATTTTAAGAGTGGTCCCATATAAATTTGGTCCGGATCGGATTTGAATCGGTTCGTTAAGTTTTCAAACTTGTGAATATTATTTAACCGACAGCTCCGGAAGGAAGGTAATGTTTTTGTTGTTGCAACTGGTATAAACCCACCGTTACATTGCAAGCGAATGCTGATGAATGACCACCCTTATAAACATCTCTGTACCCACACCGGGCTGATTGAAATTCGGCGTAACACGGCAGGCGTGCCTTGTCAGAAGCAAACATGTCGGCATGCTATCAACGCATGCCTAGTCGATGCACAACAGAAGCTCAAGTGGGACTGACTCGACCGACTTTAAAATTATTTAGGGACTGGCAAACGAACAGGTGGGTCATCTGATGGTAACCGTAGGCACCCAAGATACAAAAATACCTTTATTTCTTTCTTTCTACTTTTTTTTATATAGCGCAGACTCGATTCCCAGGTCAGGTTTGGTGTTTTTCTAACAGTATTTTCCCGGGACTGGTTCCCTAGATGAGGTTATATTGAAGTCGGTCAGGCAGCCCGTCGTAAAACTAAGCCAAATTCTCCCTGCTGGCAACATGCTTTATAGTAAAAACTGGCAAACGAGCTGATGGGTCACCTGATGGTATGTGATCTCCACCGCACATAGACATCCAAGACACAAAAATCACGGGTGCGTTGCCAACCTAAAGGAGGGAATGGAAGGAAAGGGAAAAGGGATTGGGAAAGGGAGGAGGGGAAATGAGCCACCGGAAATCTCACTCACTGAACGAAAGCGACAGCAAGCTGCAACTATACGTCGATTTTCTGTGAGACAGTGGTATCAAATCGGTCGAGGTGGCCCATTCGTGCTGTAGACGTTACTGTCTACAGCGTGGCTCTACCACTCACTTTAATGTGGGGACGGCGCAACACACTCTCTCAAGTGTGTTGCAGAAAGGATTTGTCTAAGTTTTTACGACCGGCTGCCTGCCTGACGTCAACCCCCTCTGAGGGATCCAGTTCTTTCTACCGTACACCCTATTACCGTACCGTACTACATTTTACAAAATACATAAGCTCACGCCTGTATCCCTGAAACTGTAGGTAGAGGCGCGCTAGCGAACTAGAACACCCACATTTCGCCGAGCTTAGTTCCGTCCCAGATGTGATAGAGAGCGAGCCTATCGCCATATCGGGCACAAATTCCAGACTCCGAGCTGATATGGAAAAAAACCTCAGAACCGTAGTCATACCGAAATACCACCGCGCCACCGAGGCAGTCATATATAGTGGTACTTTAATATGCATTTTAGTAGCTAATTATATTTAAACCACTAGAGGATGATAGTATCAGTTAGTATACGGTAATACGCATGCGCTGTGGCCCACCCTGTCGGCAATAACTCAACGTGGCGGGCAAAAACCGTCTGTCGGCGAGATCAAAGCGCTCGCCGCGTTCAGACGCCGTTGAAATGACTTGTTTCTCAGTTAGCTTAGTGTAAACACGCCGCAACATCAAACGAGCCGCCGCTCTAACCGAAAGTTCTCGACTCGATTGTGTTTCGGCTAGAGCGTGCCTTAATTAACCGCTTTCATTATGGTTTAACAATAGGTGTGCTGAAAAAATCTTGTTAATTTCCAGTCGGATATATTTAGTAGGTAATTAACCACCCATTGGTCTAATGGTCACGTACTTAGGCTGAGAACCCTGAGGTTGAAGGTTCAAAACCCAGGTCAGGTAATTCCAGTCTTCAAGTTTTTTGAATAATCTCACGTGTGTTTTCCGGGATGGAATTTTGTGTCTATATAGCGATAGGGGTGTTATCACGAAGCGACGAATATAAGTAATAAAACATAAGCTCACGCCTGTATCCCCGAAGGGGTAGGCAGAGGTGCACTAGCGAACTAGTACACCCACATTTCGCATTTATATAAGTAATAATTAATTCAAATCACATCATAGCATTAGCCATAGGACGTCCGATGCTGAACATAGGCTTCCCCCAGAGATTTCTAGACCGTCAAGTTAATTTCTTAGTTAAATAGCTCCATCGATTTTATTAGATTGGCAAAATATGAGCGCTCCGATTCTCCAAGAACCCAGTAAATCATGGTAAAGAAACCGAGTTTCCGAACCTGGGATTAAAACCCAGAATCTCGCGGTCCTCAGCCTATATACGCTCCACTAACGACCACTACGACCAACGAAGCGACGATATGCATTTGCATGCATATATACATGTGCATAAAATTATCTCAGAATGGAAAATAAAATACCTCTAACTAAACCTCACGCGTCGAACCCAAATTTCGCTTTCCAAAGTTATAAAAAAATATAGATACCCTAATTACTTGCCAATCTTTCATTTTACGCCATCGCGGCGGCAAGAATCCTTTGACCCGCCTTCCGGCCAACATTTTTTCTCGTGCCTTCCGTTAATTTGTTAAATATTGACTCTACGCTGGAGGCACCGATTATTTTAATAAGAACCACAGAACTATCAATTACGAGGCGCCTGCTAGGATCAAAGGGAGCGGCGTCTAATGTGATGAATGTATTTTTGTTGGCGTCGTGGTTTACTAACTAGAGTTGTCTAGCCGGGCAGGTGTGTATTCAGGGATATGTATGGGGGCTATAATACAGTACAACCTGTAGTCACTTATATAGGTTCTGCTTCCACTAATGAGACGATAACCCACGACTGTGTTCTATAATTTATTAAGACATCAACATCATCATTATCATCAGCCATAGGACGTCCACTGCTGAACATAAGCCTCCCCCAGAGATTTCCAGATCGATCTGTTGGAAGCGGCCTGCATCCAGCGACTTCCTGCGACCTTTATCAGGTCGTCGGTCCACCTTGTAGGTGGATGTCCTACGCTGCGCTTGCCGGTACGTGGTCTCCACTCGAGAAAAGCGATAACTCACCAATGAATTGAATATCACACACTACAATTGATTTTTCAATATTAAGACTGAGTCTTGCGTCGTTGTGGGTTGTAGAAATCATGGGAGCATTTAGTACTCGCAACACTTACCCCTAGTTTCTACATCGAAAACAAAAGTCAAAGCTAGGTATAAAGTACAAGCAACGGTAAAATTTGAAACTTTCCAGTTTCACTTATTGCTTTAAACGTTACTTTTGCCTCTAACTTTTAAAATATCATTTATTAACGTATCTGTAATGTCAAGTAATATATATTTTACTTTTGCTTAGTAATTACTTTAGCTAGAAATTGGTTAGATCCGAAGCAAAAAAAAAATTGTGTCAGACACACAATAAAATTAGTAATTAAAATAGTAAAATTTGCTTTTCTTTCTTTCTTTTTAAAATAGACCCCCAAGACCTTAGTACGTACCTGCATCCATAAAGTTATAATTATCGCTTAATTTTAAACAATTTCACGCTGACCATTTTTGATATAGGAAAACGATTACTTGCATTTACGTAAAGTGTTTAATAATAGTTGGATGTTGTGATTGATGGCCGAAATGTGCCAATTATATGCCGATTTGGGCTCTTTTATACACATTTGGGTCGGCCGAGTGCCATTATCGATGTTGTTAAGGTAATTATAGATTTTTTAGGTAATTTTTTGTTAGTTTGGTCAGGTTAGCTCTGCATATCCGGTAGAAATCTTACATACATACATTAGCTCATGCCTGTATCCCCGAAGGGGTAGGCAGAGGCGCACTAGCGAACCAGTACACTCACATTTCGCCGAGCTTCGTTCCGTCCCAGATGTGATAGGGGGCGAGCCATCGCCATATCGGGCACAAATTCCAGACTCCAGGCTGATACGGAAATATCCAATATCACTTTGCCCGACCCGGGGATCGAACCCGAGACCTCAGAACCGTAGTCGTACCCAAATACCACCACGCCACCGAGGCAGTAGAAATCTTAGTTAATACAAATGTAAATGTTTATGTCTCTTCGTTTGTAAGGAAAGGAGAAGGTCCTTAATACGTCTATATTCTTTATGTATGTTACGATATCTCCGCAAACTTTACACCGTTTTTAAAGATTCTTTTTGTGTTCGATAGAGCTTATTCCAAGGGTATCCGAAATATTTTGAAGTGGGTCCGTTATGTTTTTAAACTTGTGATTATAATCTACAAATATAAATCTGCATTTGCTTCATGTAACTTGAGTGAGCGAGAAATAAACTGCGGCCTGAGGAGGAAAATTTCTGACAACTGTAAATGTATTTCAGCTCGATGCGCGTCTATGGAATTTGTATGAAATATTAACCAAACGTCATCAGTGCGCAGCGAACTCGAATACATTTACATTTACATTAGTTTTTTTTTTACGGTTTTTTTATACAAATACATTGATTTTAATACACCCACAAGTCGCATACATTTCTGACTACATACCATAGTGTCAAATATTCTGTGTTTACTAGGATTAAAACCATATGTTGAGGATATCATAGGTTAGTCTCGCTTCGGGAATCGAATTTACAGTAGCCCGAGCACGAAAAACGAATGTAAATGTAAATGTATTCGAGTTCGCTGCGCACTGATGACGTTTGGTTAATATTTCATACAAATTTCATAGCCGCGCATCGAGTTCGAATACATTTATGGTTGTCAGAAATTTTCCTGCTCAGGCCGCTGACCACGAAGGCTGCAAAGCTTTCGAAACTTCGGGCATAAAAATTAAAACCAAATCGTGATAGAATCCGTAAAAATTAGTTTAATTTCGATTACAGCCCCTCGTTTTACAACCGGCTACTCATCCTATATTACTGGCTCATTGCTTCGAGCTTCTTCTTAATAAGAGCAGTAGATCTTATTTTACGATGCTGTTCGGTACGTCGCCCCAGAGGTGTGGTGGTAGGTAAAACAAAAAGCCCACACGCCCAATGTTTTTTTTTGCCCGGACGATTCATTCTTTACGGATATCTCCCAGCCTAGGGAAATGTGCGTATTCTGAGTGATAGAGCCACATTGTAGATAGTTACGTCTACAGCGTGAATGGGCCGGCTCGACCGGTTTAATATTACTGTCTAATAGAAAACTGATGTAAAGTCGAAATTCGCTGTTGCGTTTCGTTCGGTGAGAGATTTCTATTCCTATTGGATGCCTATAGGCGGTGGAGATTACCATCAGATGCTTATTTCGAACTCATCGGACCCAGACTGACACCATCGATTATAAAACTTCGATGACCTTTTTCGGCGTACGGGAGATCCTCGAAAATCCGATAGACTCATTGCTGCTGGAATTGCCCCTACACCCTCAACCAGCCTGCTATATCTGCTTGATATAATAATGATATTAGCCACCGCTGGGCACGGGCCTCCTCTATTAATGAGAGAGGTTAGATTAAGTCTACCACGCTGGCCTAATGCGGGATGGTAAACTTCACATACCTTCGAAATTCTTGTGGAGAAATTCTCCAGTATACAGGTTTTCTCTCGACGTTTTCCTTCATCGTTATAGCAAGCAATAAGTCATAATGAAAAATCCCGTAACATAGAACTTTTCTGTTGATACAGTTTATTGCTATTGTATTATACTTACATAAGGTATTAATTAAAAGGTATAAAGGCATATAATAATCATAATAAATCATACATCCCTCAGAGGGAGTTGACGTCAGGCAGGCAGCCGATCGTAAAATCTAAGTCAAATCATTTCGGCAACATGCTCGTAAAAGTGGGTTGCGCCGACCCCACATTAAGGTGAGATAAGCGCAAGTAGAAAAAATATTCCTATATAGAAAGTCAGACGTGTATGCTCTTTTGGCATGAATTGGATTGGATCGGATGGCGCTGCTTTAAACAGCCTCTCAAATCTAAAAAGCACACATCACCCAATGACGAAACAAACAAGCTAACACAACAGGCATGACGGGGCAATTACCGGGGACTGTGCCACGTCAGCCCAGACTATAACAAAAACATGCCGACCGATGAGATCAAAGATCGTGCAATTAGGTCGGTGCAACGCGATACTACATCAAAGTGTTGCGTTAAGGAGCGGTGTGGGATGTGCGATTGCGTTTTTAATGTAGTATGTACGCTAAATGATCCTAAAGTGTTTTTGATTTTTATATCTTTTTAGGGACTTTTAAGCATAGCGTATGCCAGCCCCATCGAACCCTTAATATTTAATGTATACTAAAGATTATTATACTTCTTCCATAAATTCGAACAAAATTCGGTCACGATTAAAATAAAATAAATAAAAATGTTTATTGGTCACGTAGGCACATCAAATGCACTTATGACAGGTCACAACAAGGTCTAGATACATTTATATAATAATAATCATGTTACACTATCAATTTAGAAAACAAGCAGGCAGGTATGGACACAAAACAAGGATGGGGATTAGTAAATGGTTGTGATTTGTAGGAAAGGGAACAATTGCTATTTGGTTGAGACAAGATTTCATGGCACTTTCCTATATCAGTTTTAATGGAATTTAAGACAGTTCATAAACTATCGCACATCAAACTTGAATTTCTTCATCATCATCATCAGTCACAGGACATCCAGTACTGGACATAGGCCTTCCCGAAAGATTTCCAGATCGACCTTTTGGAAGCGGCTTGCATCATTATCGATGAATCTGTTATAACGTTTTAATTATTAAACGAATTAATAAACTCCTTAATAATGAGCTGGCTAATTCAAATCGTCACGTACGGAACTCAACGTTAACCGCTCTAATTTCTTTTTCGGTAAGCGATGCATCGCGTCAAACCCTTTTAGTGTGACGGGCGTTCGCCACCCGCGACGCAGGGCTGTCGTCTTTTACGGCTTTTTTCTTCAATTATTTTAAGCTGTCATGATAATGGGATCTCATGATCGTCCCGACAGCTGCTGAAGAAAAAATAATATCAGTTGAGATGATCCGATATGAGTATGAAGGGTGTTATGTGAAACAGGCTCTCACAAATGCATTATCCTTACTCAATAATAATTTCTCAATTTTGAGCTTTTTAAATGATAATGCAACTTAAAATCTTTATTTTTTGTCATATTTGGAGGTCGTGATTTTCATTCGATCTGCATCGGCGTCAAAACAATGTAAGTAACTATTAAATTTGAGTAGTGTTTCAGTTGTCGGCGGTATGTGAAATAGAAAATTATGAATTGTAACGAGCATAGCTTTATCGGCAACTATAAATCCAAACCCGTGTAGATCATACGTGTTTTTTAAAACGCTCAAACAGGAATCATGATTGTCCGACCTAGAGTTTGAAGCTAGGATAATGTCAAACCAAAGAACACTGCCTCAAATGAGGCGGCACACGAGTATTATATATTATAATCTTTCCTACTTTCTGTCTAATGTTGTCCCGGCCTCATGCCAGGGACCACCATCCTACCTAAACGTTTCTTGTTAAAGAAAGAAAGAAATAAAGTTTATTTGTCAAACCAAAAAAGGACGGCATCAACTTACTCACATAAAATAAACATAATTTAAAAATAACTCATACCAATATGTTGCGCACCTTCATGGCGACAAATGTGGTCAGCTCAGCATTATGCTGTGTTATGATTCACACTATAACACAGCGCTGATTTTCAGCTGACCACCTAGTGACTGACGAATGCCAACTCAGCTTTAAAAGGAACAGAAACAAAAAAAAACCCAGAACATATGAAATAAATAACTAAACAAGTGATCGGTAATAACAATATAAAAGATAACTAGGCAGGTACGCAATGTCGTGTGTGTTCGCAATGTCTTATTTTCTATACACTTTTTAAAGTAGAAGTAGGTAGTACTTTCATTCCCCTTACCTTTATTTCAGTGTTGGGTCGGCGTAACTTTTTTGAAGCAAACTGCAGAAAGGTTTCGGCTCAGTTGTTAAGATAAGCTTTTTGCCTGACATCAAACCCCTCTTCAGGATCCAGTTTCGGCCATATCAAATGATGAACCGAAGGGGTAGGCAGAGGCGCACTAGCGAACTAAAACACCCACATTTCGCCGAGTTTAGTTCCGTCTCAGATGTGATAGGGGGCGAGCGTATCGCCATATCGGGCATAGATTCCATACTCCAAGCTGATATAGAAAAATCCAATATAAATTTGCCCGAGCCGGGGATCGAATCCACGACATCAGGACGGTAGCCGTACCGAAATACAACCACGCCACCGAGGCAGTGATACAGCACCTGTTGGTACAGTCAAAGTTTATGAAGTAGCTCATAAACCTATTTTTATATAAAATGCAATAAAAATACATTAAATTAATTAAAATAAACATTACACACACTACTTGCTTGAATTATACACAACATACTCACACATACATATCTTACTCACTTCTTAGTACACAGTCAAAATCTATGGTCAAAATTAAAAGAATTATGGTCGAATTCCGATCACCGGGAGACACATCCATAATAATCCATAATCGACAGCCACCGTGGCGCAGCGGACGAGTAGCCGGCTGTGAAGCGAGAGGCCGCGGGTTCGATTCCCACATTGAGACAAATGTTTGTGTAGTCCACAGATATTTGTTTCAAGTCTGGGTGTTGTGAAACCGAAAGTCTGTCATAGTCTCTGATACCCACGATACAGGTTATACCTAGTGTGGGGTCAGGACTAGGTATGTGACTGTTGGGTGTATTTATTTATTAATTCGTTATAAATTCGGACAAGCAGTAGCCCTATCCAAATGGGCCACAAAGTGCCGCCGGCGTGAAATACGTGTAATTGAAAAGCACCCCGCTATCGTCCACCACAATGAATCCCTTCATGACACCGATGAGAATTTTAATTGCCATCACTAGAAATGACACCGTCATTTGCAGGCTCGTCTGTATTGGATATCGATTTTTTTCAAATTGATTGAGACCAATATTATCGCCTCTGGCCTAGCAGCAGATATATGGGCTGTGAACTGGGAGGTTTAGGGTTCGATTCCCAGGTCGGGCAAAGCGAGTTTTGTCATTTAATTTGCCCGTGACTAGATCCCTCAGAGGGGGTTGACGTCAGGCAGGCAGCCGGTCGTAAAAACTAATCCAAAACTATTCTGCAACATTTTTTTATAGAAGTGGGGGCACATGAGCATGTAGGTCACCTGATGTTAAGTTCTTGTGTTGTGTTGTGTGTGCCGACCCCACATTAAGGTGGGATAAGAGCAGGTAGAAAGAAAGATTGAGACAAATGTTGTATAGAGATACGGAAATATCATTTTGGCTATAGAAATAATGGGTCAGAGCAGCGATAGCTCGGTTGGGAGTGAGGACTCCCGAGACGAGTGTCGGAGGTTCGAAAGATTCGAGACCAACTCTACAAAAAGCATATACAGCTCAGGCTTTTCTATGTTTAGTGCGTATTCATTAATGAATGAATCATTACGGATTATGGTGGCGGTCACTGACCATTAGATGACCCGTTCGTTGGCCATTTTGCTGGAAAAAGTAAGAAACCACAAAATATTTTTTCTTTTTTTTTATAGCAGAGACTGGCAAACGAACAGATAGGTCATCTAATAGCAAGTGGTCTCTAGCGTCCATACATATCCTAGACACTAAAAGGAGGGAAATAGTGATTGGGAAACGGAGAGGAGAAATTGGGCCACCTGCAATCTCACTCACCGAACGAAACGCGACAGTGAACTGCATTTTATATTTTACAACTGCGTTTTCTGTGAGACAGTGGTAAAACCGGTCGAGCCAGCCCATTCGTGCTGTAGACGTTATGGTTACAACGTGGCTCTACAGCTCAAAAAATCTGTAATTTCATGAATCACGCTTCTCAAATCAGTAAACATGAATCATGTGTATTTTTCAAGTCTCAGAATAATAATATATCGACTAAAATGCGATCTCCGAATTTCAAATAAATTACAATCCTTGTCTGAGTTATTAAATTCGAATAACCACTCATCCGTTGGCCGGCGATTGTAATGACGATGGCGATAGGCTCGCCCACTATCACATCTGGGACGGAACTAAGCTGAGAATGTGGGTGTACTAGTTCGCTAGCGCACGTCTGCCTACTTCTTCGGGGATACAGGCGTGAGCCATTGACCGAATATATAGAGGGACAATTATTAGCTTAGTGAGACGTGGATTCCTTACAAACATATCTGCCTACACCTTCATGAAAACAGGTATGTTTTAATTATATTTATTGATAAAGTTGTTATAAAAACCTTCCTGTAACATGCAGTTAAAGGCTCAAAAACGTACGAGCGAGGAATCCGAAGCATCAGTTCGTGAAACACGGTCGACATTGCCTGGATGTTTGTTGATGGGAACATTCAGCCGTGCAGGATTCTAAACTATGTGGAACAATGAAAGATTCGCACACTTTTGAAAGCGGTTTTAGGGCTGTGTGTATAATAGTGTAAATACTACACCCGTTTTAATGACAGGCTCGATTCTCGCGCATAGAAAAGTGTTTGTGTGATCCACTGATATTTATTTCGGGTCTGGGTGTTGTGGTCTCTCTTAGTTTCCGATACTCACGGTGTAACACATTAGGTTCATATCTAGTGTATCGAAAACTACAGGTCATCCTGTGGATCCCCTAGTCCCACAGTTGGGGACTTTAGGGATAATTGTGTGTGAATGTTGGGTGTATTTATTATTACTAGTGGTCGCCTAGAGGTCGGAATTCGACCATATTATTCATTCATCATCATCATCATCATCATCATCATCATCATCGTCAGTCATAGGACGTCCACTGCTGAACATAGGCCTTCCCCAAACATTTCCAGATCGACCTGTTGGAAGCGGCCTGCATCCAGCGACTTCCTGCGACCTCTATCAGGTCGTCGATCCACCTTGTAAGTGGACGTCCTACGCTGCGCTTGCCGGTACGTGGTCTCCACTCGAGAACTTTTCTGCCCCTTCGGCTATCAGTACTACGAGCTATGTGCCCTACCCACTGCCATTTCAATTTTATAATCCTCTGGGCTATGTCGGTGACTTTCGTTCTTATTCATTCATAGCGGGTTCGATTACCGCAATGAGACAAATGTTTGTGTGGCCCACAGATATTTGTTTCAAGTCTGGGTGTTGTGAGACCGAAAGTTTCTCATAGTCTCCTACACCCACGATACAGGTTATACCTAGTGTGGGGTCAGGACTAGGTGTTTCACTGTTGGGTCTATTTATTATTATTTAAATGCTAATGCTGAAATTGCATATCCACGCCTATATCCCCGATGGGGCAGCCAGAGGCGAACTAGTGAACTAGACCACCCACATCTCAACAAGAATTGTCTACAAAGCGACTAATTTTAAAATCAATTACGAAGTGGACGATTTCTCCGTTGAATCTTGTATTTTACGATAATTGTTTTAATATTCGTGTGGTAATTGTACAACATTAATTATATTTCATCCCATCATTCTTCAGATATAATATTCACGACGTAGTCCTCCTACCCTGCAAGGCAACTTCGCACATTTTTAAATACTACCTATATTTTTTTTTTTTTTTTTTTTTTTCTCTGACCACACTGTCTGTCGAACGTCATTCTTTTTCCGTGCGAGGCAACAGAAGCACGTGTCACTATTCGTTTTTAAAAAATAACGTTACCTATCATGCCTAAACGTTCTATACAAGATAAGATCGAGCGTTATAATCGAAAGATTCGTAAACTCGAACAAAAGGAAAACCGGCAGCCGGGGTCTGAATCATCGGAGCCCGACGCCGTAAACAACGAAAGTAAGTACACAAACGTTGTCTATTTTTAGATTTATCAGCGTCGTATTGTAGAAAATGCTTGCTTTTTTCGGCCGTGATTTGAATTTCGAACGAGGCCTGCTTGGGGGTTAGCCGTGAGTTAACACAAAAGCAATTACGCAAAAAAGATGAAACATACCCTACACAGGGATTTTATCACATTTGCGATTACGACAAACCTGGGGTTTATCCGTGAGATAGAACAAAGGTACTATTGTCGAGAGCCCTTTTTGCAAATTGGGAATAACCCGTCATGCTCAAGATGATCTAAAAAATTTTTTAGATGGCGATGTCAATGAGATCTCTGCGACCCCGCCGCCGGTGCCCTTGGCAACAACGAGCACCGCGGTACCGGAGGCCACCACTAACCTGTCAGATGTTGACGTGCCTCCGCCGAGTACCATACCAGAATTAGACCCAGATATACTGTCAGCTCTAGGAGATGCTGATGACGATACGGCTGAGTTTGGTGAAAATATCCATGACAATTTGGCACAACGTTGGCTGCCAATTTTAAGGAAAGGTATTTCTAAGGAAACCAGAGATAAAATTATAAAGGACTATCTGGTCCCTTCTAATTGCTCATTACTGCAGGCACCAAAACTTAATGCGGAAATATCAGCAGCCATCACCGATATGGCGAGAAATCGCGATAAAAAGATGGAGTTGACGCAACAACTACTTGGTGTCGGGATCACAGCCATCAATAAGGCTATGACTCTTCTCATAACTAGTGATGATACGCGCTGTTCAAGCAGAATAGACGCTGTCAAGATGTTAAGCGACGGTTGTCGCATACTGAGTGACGTTCATTACTCACACACTCAGGCACGCATAAAGATGGTCACACCTGGTTTAGAAAAAGCGTTTTTGACCATAATAAAAGACGCTGAAAGAGATAATACGTTGTTCGGAGCAAAGCTATCGGATAAGATAAAAGCTTCAAGAGCAATCGAAAGACAGGGTTTACAAATAAAAAAGCCATCCGTGTCTCAGAGGCCTTCTACACAAGTACAATCAGCCAGACCTCGCCGCCAGGAAAACTGGACAGGTCCTTCGCGCTTTCCGTCGAGCAGGGGGGGGCGCGGAGGCCAGAGGAGACAGGCCCCTGCAGCCCGCAAGTCCCAGTCGGCAACGACGAGGGCGTCGAACCCGAGCAAAGCGCGACCAGCAGTTCAGGAATAAACCAGGTACACGCTGGACGTATTCAAAATTGTTATAACAATTGGTTAAATATCACGTCTAACCATTTTATCCTCGATTGGGTTCGTAACGGATTTTCTATACCATTTCTAAAATTACCGGTACAAAACGTAATACCCCGTAATCATTTCTCACCGAAAGAGATAAAAGATATGTCTTCAGCCATTGAAAAACTAGAAAAGCTAGGCGCTATTTCAAAGTGCTTGCCAACTGATGATCAATTCATCTCAAAAATATTTCTCGCCCCTAAAGCAAACGGCGATAAACGTTTTATCCTTAATTTAAAGCCTTTAAATAATTTTATTGAAAGAACCCATTTCAAGATGGAAGACTATAGAACCGTTTCTAAGTTAATCCCTCAGAACGGTTACATGGCTACTATAGACTTAAAAGAGGCGTATCTATTAGTCCCAATCGCCAGACATCATCGCAAATACTTGCGGTTCCAATTCGAGAATGACAAAACATGTTATTTGTATGAATTTAACGCTATGCCGTATGGATTGTCCGTAGCACCAAGAACTTTCACAAAAATTATGAAAGAGGTTATCTCTCATCTTAGAGGTCTGGGCTTCAAGTCGGTACAATATTTAGATGATATACTGTGTATAGGGGACGATTATCTGGAGTGTTGCAATAATGTTAATAAGACATTAAAATTATTGCTTAGTTTAGGATTCGTCATTAACTATAATAAGAGTTCATTAATACCACAACAGAATTGTAAATACTTAGGCTTTATATACAATTCGCTACATTTAACTATGTACCTACCAGATGATAAGCGCTCCCATATAACTGCAATTATAGATAAATTTTCCAACCTACCGCGCTGTAGCATACGAGAGTTTGCTCAATTAATAGGAACCCTTACAGCTGCTTGTCCAGCAACTAAATACGGATGGGTGTACACAAAAATTTTAGAAAGGCAAAAATTTCTTGCGCTGAATAAACATAATAACTTTGATGCGAAAATAAATTTACCCGCAATAATATTAGAAGATCTGAGTTGGTGGTCAAAGAATATACCACATACATTTAATTCTATTAGAACGCAAGAATATACAATAGAAATATTCACTGATGCGTCTAGAACTGGCTGGGGCGCTTGTTGTCATGAGGATAAAATAAACGGGGTTTGGAAGGAGGCGGAGCTAAAGTACCATATTAATTACTTAGAGCTTCTAGCTGTCTTCCTAGCATTAAAATGGTTCGCTCGCGAGTATTCTAACTGCTCAATATTACTAAGAATAGATAATACTACTGCCATCAGTTACATTAATCGAATGGGTGGAATACAATTTCCCCACCTGAACGACTTATCGCGGTCAATATGGCAGTGGTGCGAGAGACGAAATATCTGGCTATTTGCATCCTATGTAAACACACTTGACAATATAGCCGACGAAGAATCGAGAAGAATTAATACTGATATAGAATGGGAATTATGTAATACCGCATTTAAACAAATAACTAAGAAACTTGGTCAACCAGATATAGATTTGTTCGCCTCTCGTACCAACGCCAAATGTGAACGATATGCGTCATGGAGGCCAGACCCTGACGCAATCGCTGTCGACGCCTTTACACTTTCCTGGCGTGACAGCTTCTTTTATGCTTTTCCACCTTTTTGCCTAATACTGAAATGTTTACATAAAATAGTATCAGACAATGCCAAGGGAATTTTAATATTCCCAATATGGCCATCCCAAGCTTGGTATCCTCAATTACAGAGTATGCTAATTACTGATATTATAGTTCTGAAATCAAACAAAAATCTTTTGCGTTCCCATTTCAGAGCACACCATCCTCTATACAAGTCGCTTACCCTGGGTGCCGCAGTGCTCTCCGGATCGCGTTCACCCGCAGAGGAACACCGTTTACTGCTCTTGAACTCATGCTAGCCTCATTGTCAAATAATACGATGAAACAATACAATGTTACGTTTAAATTATGGTGGGAGTTCTGTTCAACCAAAAACTTCAATATGTTTGAAGTGTCAGTCTCACGGGTAATATATTTTCTATCGGAGCAATTCGAGAAAGGAGCATCATACGGTTCCATCAATAGTCATAGGTCAGCATTATCGCTACTACTCGGAAGCAGTATAGGAACAAATGACTGTATCAAGAGACTATTAAAGGGGGTTTATAAGCTAAGACCTTGTATGCCTAAGTACTCGAGTACTTGGGATCCCCAGATAGTATTAAATGTAATTTCTATTTGGTTCCCTAATAAGGATCTCTCAATAGAAAAAATAACAAAAAAGCTAGCTATATTATTAGCTCTTTGTACGGCCCATAGAGTTCAAACTCTTTCCTTAATCAAGGTTTCTAATATAAAAATCACTCCCAGAGGTATAGAAATTATTATAACAGATATCATAAAGACATCAGCTCCGGGTCGGGAACAACCAATCTTATTCCTCCCGTATTTTGTAGATAACTTAAGCATTTGTCCGGCTACAACCCTAGAGGATTACCTTCTCGTAACAGAGAAGCTAAGATCTGAGAGTGTACCTTATTTGTTTTTAACAATTAAAAAACCGTACAAATGTGCTAACCCTCAATCCATCAGCCGATGGATAAAACAAACGTTATGTGCGTGTGGTGTGGACGTGGCGAAGTTCACCGCGCATAGCACGCGACACGCCGCTACTTCCACAGCCAGTCGCGCGGGCGTTTCTCTTGATGTGATAAGGAAGGCGGCTGGATGGACAGCCACCTCCAATGTATTTGCGAAATATTACTGTCGCCGTTTAATCGATAACAATTCAATTGCTAAAGCTATATGCTGTCCACTCGATATAAGCTAATAAAATTTTGTGATTATAACACCAATAAAGGGTGTGTTAATTGTATACTATAGTATATTTGTAAGGTAACCCTTAACAGAATATGTATGATATAAGCGGTTAATTTCACACAATAAATGCATTTATTTTGGAGATTCTTATTATTAATATCACGCAAAAAACTTCATCTCCGAACATCTACGTCGTGAATATTATATCTGAAGAATGATGGGATGAAATATAATATATGATCAAACGAGCTTCAACAAGTGAAGTTCGATCGATATTATATGAATCCCATCATTCGAAGATATAAGTTCCCACCCGCCCAAAAACCCTTAATACGAAGTTTTATGCTAAGTTACTAGACTTTCTCTAAAAGAATGACGTTTGACAGACAGTGTGGTCAGAGAAAAAAAAAAAAAAAAAAAAAAATATAGGTAGTATTTAAAAATGTGCGAAGTTGCCTTGCAGGGTAGGAGGACTACGTCGTGAATATTATATCTTCGAATGATGGGATTCATATAATATCGATCGAACTTCACTTGTTGAAGCTCGTTTGATCATATATTATTGAATGCCATTGACATTAAAGACACACTTGTTAATCGTTGTTTTTGTTAACATTAACATATATTTTAGTGATAATTGTAGGTTAAATGACGTGGTTATATAAAACGTTGGTATTTTATTAAATGTTTTTCGATAATTGTTGTTGTAACGTCGCCATTTTTAACCGACTTCAAAAAGTCAAAAATAAATTACTCTCTTTAGAGTTTGTGCCTTTACATTTGACAGCGTTCAAGGGGCAGTGTCGTTTGAAGCGAGAGGACGGGGGTTCCAATCCCACACTAAGACTAACGTTTGTGTGACCCACAGACATTTGTTTCGTGTCTGGGTGTTGTGATAAAAAGTATCTTGTAGTTTCTGATATCGCGATAAAGGTTAAACCTAGTATGGGGTCAAGACTATGAATATGACTGTTGTCTATGAACTCCAGAGCGACTTCAAAAAATATTAAGCATTATTGATGAGTGGAAACTTAGAGGAATTCCTAAAAAGCGCAATAGATGTGAAGGAGGATATGGGAGGAAAATGTCTGAATAGCGAGACAAGGAGTCAGTCCTTGTCTCGCTATTCAGACATTTTCCTCGTATTATGAATACGCCTGACGTATTTAATGATTTGTTGCTTATTTTAAATTTATCAACTTTTATAACCTTTTTATTTAAAATAAGTTTGCTCAACAGATATTCATTCTAGGATATTCGAAGTTCATCGAATTGGGGCATTTAAAAATGCTGGTGAATTTACTTTTGAATTTGATTGTACTATAGCAAATATTGTTAATAAAAACATTATAGTAAATAGAAATACAAAAAATAATAAACTTAAAGAACCAAATGAAGAATTAACTAAACACTAAAGCCATACCATTCGTGATCAATTGAACAACATCGTAAAAGGAAAACACGAAACCAATTACAAAGCACAAGTTTATACACTCAACTCTAATAGAATTGCAAATATTTGGACTTCTTTCAAGCGAGAAAATAAAGGTCGTCAGTATATCAAGTATAATATCAACAACTGCAAACGTTTTTGTACGGAATTTCATAGAGTATCAATTCGAAATTTTTTCGCCACGTATCCAGGCTTTGTAGGATACTATAATTATGATATCATAAAAAAATTAAAGGTTAAGAATGCATCGACAATCGTTGAATAATTGATATGTTAATATAATGGATAGTTCTATAGTGATGATCTTGTAAATATCTCGATATAGCGAATATTTCGATAAATCGAATAATTTAATTTTAATTAGCAGGGTGTTAAGGTAGATGGAAAAATGAATTGAGGTTAATTGAATTAATTCCTTTAATTGTTTGAATTAAATCAGCAATTATCTTGGGCAGCCAAAGAATGATGGCAAAATTAAAATTAGAGACACTGGCACCCATCGTTTTTGATGGCTCAGTCATCTCACTCAGTTCTACAGTTAAAGATCTGGGCCTGTATATTGACTCCAACCTACACTGGCAAGCACAGGTGAATTCCGTCTATCAGAGGGTTACCAGTATCCTTCGTGCTCTCTATCGCTTGAAGAACTTCCTTCCTACCAAAACCAAGATGATGCTTGTGCAAACCTTAATATTTCCTATAATCGACTATGGTGATGTGTGCTATCTCGACCTGAATGCAGATCTTCTCAACAAACTTGACCGACTTCTGAATAACTGCATTCGATTCATTTTTAATCTTCGTAAATATGACCACGTATCTCGGTTCCGTTCTGAACTGAAATGGCTACCTATCCGTCAGCGCCGCAGCCTCCGCGCACTTACTACTCTATTTTCTATTCTTAAATCTCCTACACCTCCGTCTTACTTGACCCCTTCCTTTCAGTACCTACACTCCAGACATGAGAGAAATCTCCGTTCTTCTGACAATCTTCTTCTTCTCTGTCCTTCCCATAGGTCTGCCATTACACATTCTTCTTTTCCGGTACAATCTGTACTTCTTTGGAATGCGCTTCCTCTTGAGATCAGGTTGTGTACGAATCGTCAGACGTTCAAGATGAAGGTTCGTGAATTACTTTTAAGTAATTTGGCAGAATCATCGTAAGCATAAATCTATCCTATTCTCCTATTATAATTTCATAAACAGAAATAGTATATTTATATAGTATATATTATATTTATGTATATATCTTCTATGTATTATTTTATTCATATATTTTAACTATTATGTAAGAATTTAAATTTATTTATGTATATTATTGTGTCTAGTCCTGTTCTCAATAAAAAAAAAATCCAATATGTTACACGCCTACCTATAATTTATCTCTGCACCACCCTGGGTTGACTGGTAGAGAATGCCTTTGGCATTAAGTCCGCCTTTACATCATAATGTGTAAAAAGTTAAATAAATAAATAAATAAATCACCAATTGCTGCCGACATAATTATCAAGGCAATAATTTGAATTTAGAACGTGGAATTTTCTGAAAGTATCAAGATAATTATTTAAATTAAAATGCATGGATGTTTTATAATAATATTACCAACATATTATATAAAAAAACGTTCAAATTCGTTTATTACGAAACCGTACCATCTCTAATTCTTATTACAGAGGCCAACTGCTTTTCCCTCCAATATGAACGTAGATAATAATGTTACCGATAACATCTTCATAATGAATGGTAAGGAGCCAGCCTGTTGCGTTAATTAGCCATTGTTCCGGATCAGCCTGCACTTAATTTATTGTGAGAGACAATCATTAAATGCAATTGTACAAATTAATTTGCGAAATAATTTTATGTTGTCTTTTGCACTAGACTTTATATGGTTGGTGAAGGGACATGTCTCCCATTAAAACTTATCCATCATAACAAATGTAATTCAATGCATAATGCATACATACATAAGTTGGCGCTTGTATCCCTGAAGAGGCGGGCAGAGGCACACTACATTTATCTGAGCTTATTCCTTCCCAAAGGCGAGACTATCGCCATATCACAAATTCCAGCTCCCGGGTTGATCCTGAATAAAAATATACCCTTATTCTTTTCGAGGAAAGAACCTGCGACTTCCGTTCCTCTCACTTTTCCTGATTTGTGATATTTGAGCATTCACTTGTTTTCTAATTAAATCTCGTGATATCTCATTGGCCTGGTAGCAGCGTACTTAAGCTTTATTTTATTGCCAAAATGCGCAGACGAGCTAGCGGTTCACCTGATGGTAAGCGATAACCACAGCTCATGGAGTTAAGCAATGCCAGGGGCATAGCTAAGCCACTGTTTAACATGAAGTGAATAACCTTTTTTAACCTCGTTAAAATATAAATCATAGCGCTTGGTGAACACTGAAGCAGGAAACAAAAGACCGCTGGAAACGCACCGAACTGCTACTGATTGTTTCCAGGTGATATGGATGAACTTTACTGCGACATCGGGTAGTGGAATGGTAAAATGGTTAAAGCACCATGTTCAACAGTTCCTGAGAATACTCCCTGTGGTAGAGGTGGTAGAACACACAAAGAGACCCAAAGCTCATGAAGTTTTGAACTCAAATCCTAGGTCGGGTACGATCATTAAAATGCTTTTTTGTATATCAGAGACTGGCAAACGAGGGGATGGGTCACCTGATGGTAAGTGATCTCCACCGCCCATAGATACCTAAGACACAAAAAGAATCATGGATGCGTTGCCAACCTAAAATGAAGGGATGGAAGGGGAAGGAAAAGTGATTGGGAAAGGAAGGGGGAAAATGGGCCACCGGAAATTTTACTCACCGAGCGAAACGCGACAGCAAGCTGCCATTTTACATCGGTTTTCTGTGAGACAGTGGTATCAAACCGGTCGAGCCGGCCCATTCGTGCTGTAGACGTAACTGTCTGCAGCGTGGCTCTACCACTCAAAAGCTTCAAGCATCTTAATTTTAACATCGGCGTAACAAATTTAAGACAATTGTAGCAATCATCAGCTTTCTAGCAATTAGATTCTAATACATCGGACAATCGTCTTTCGAGAAAAATTAATACAAAATATCTTATCTGCCAATAAAGGCAAGGAACCCTTGAGTTCTCGATTTCCAGGTAAAACTGCGTTCGAAAGTTAGTGCCACATAAAAATTCAATTAACAAACAGCCCAATCGTTATTTTTAGCGTTCTGAGACCGTACGCGGAACGGATCTCTAATTAATACAGCGGTTTATGGTTAAAACAAGTACAGCTAGCTTATTTGGCGTATACGTATGTTTAAGACCCTTTCAGAACTGTTGAGGCAGTTCCTACGGTGCCCATAGACATAGGACATCCTTGACGGTGCCTCGTGTTTCTGTCAAAACTATTACTATTCAAAAGACCCAAGAACAAATAATTTCAACAATGGAATTAGAATCGTTGCACACTGATGATATTTAGTAAAATTTAATATATTTATCCTAAAAACATATGGGCTATAAACACATCGGTGGCGTGGTGGTATTTCGGTACGACTACGGTTCTGAGGTCTCGGGTTCGATCCCCGGGTCCCCCTATCACATCTGGGACGGAACTAAGCTCGGCGAAATGTGGGTGTTCTAGTTCGCTAGTGCGCCTCTGCCTACCCCTCCGGGGATACAGGCGTGAGCTTATGTTATGTTATGTCATGTTACATATGGGCTAGGAGAGAGGATGGAAGATGGTGTAAGAAAATTGACAACTGGTGGCCTAGAGATCTGTGGGTAGACCAGTAGCCAGTAGCAGTAGGGTCAGACGAAATTGTAAGACAAGCTGGACCCTTGTGGTTGAGAACTGCACAGGACCGTTACATTTGGCGTGCCAGAGAAGAGGCCTATACCCAGCAGTGGATGGATAAAGGCTGATGATGATGTGAAAAACATGTCGACCCCGATTCAAATTGCATAGTCAAAATTATTTGTGCTCGGATCTTAGATTGAATTGATATGATTTGAACGTTCAATATTGCCGCTCCTGTAAATATTGCTATCTTTACTGCTTGCAAAAGCCGCCATGTAAAATCTACCAACAGGCAGCCAGCATATTTTGCTATACTCATTTGTCAATTATAATTTATTAGATAGCGTGATAAATAAATTTCCTTTTACATTTTCATTCAGACGAGTTGTTAGAACTAGATAAAATATTCTCTGACACATATTAATTTAACAATATTTGAAGATGAAAATCCTACTCCTCGGTCGATGTGCACGCCTGCTTAATGACTTCTAAATAACTGGTCATGTGGCATTTCCAACAGTGGCATAGTGCTAATTAATTTATTCACATTGTTCCATTTTTTGCCATAACCGTATTCCGATATGTGTTTTTGTATGGCCGTTGGAATGTCTATTGATGCATTTATGGGTGTTAGTTTTTAATGGTTATTCACCCGTTTCGACATAAGCTGGTTGGTTTAATGAGTTATTAGTATTGGAAGGAATAGTGAGGGTTGCAACTTGTTGAATTGAGTTTTGGAGTGTATTTATTATTTTATTAATTGATTCAAGAATATGTTTATTTTCTTTTTTAAGGGTAATGTGGGATATGATGTCTTGGTCATGGTTTTAATACAAAGCATGTCGGTTTTAAATAGGGTCCAAAATATTTAGGTTCGAAATTTTTCACAAATTTTAGTTTATTGACGGTTGGCTTCTCGTAAGCTGATCATTTCTAAAATTAACTAAACTTTAGTAAAATCATGTCAAATCAAAAATCATGTCATAATCGTCGTTTATAGTTTTTGGTTTCAATTCCCGAAATATTTTAACTGCGTCAAAATCCAGCTATTAAATGGTGATCAAATTACTTTAAATTTTAAATTAGAATTTATTCTGTTACCCTCACCTCTTTTTGGTTAAATATCCTTCATACCAGCCCTTATAATTGTATGGAATTTTTCAAAAATTCTCCTCAAAATGTCACCTGTCGTGACACACGGCTCGTTTTGGTCAGTGATGACGAATTAAAGTAATTGTATGTTTCAACACCCAACACTTGGTAATTTACGATCCGAATTGTACTTAACAACGTTTAATGATGGGCAATTTATTTCTTCCATCGCGTTTTTGTCGCTTGTTTTAACCGTATGCCTCTTTAATACGATGAAATTACTATGCGTCTTAATGCCATGTTAGTGCATAATTATTTTGGATGTTTTATAGTAAAATTCGCAACAAGCTTATTTATTGAACAGAATACATCACTCAAGCACAAATAGTTTTGTAGTATCGAGCTCAAATCGAGCTCGTTACTTTGTATGGAATTTGTATGGGTACGCAACAACCCCGATTATAATACATCAATACTTAATCATACTCTGGATGTTGATGAAAATATTTTTTTATTTCTTACCGACATTCGTCTTGGTAGAAGTATCAATGGTAGTATTGTAGTATCGACTTCTTTTTTATTTATAGCAGTGACTGGCAAACGAACAAATGGGTCACCTAATGGTAAGTGATTTCTACCGACCATAGAAACCCAAGACAAAAAAATAATCATGGGTGTGTTGCCAACCTAAAAGAAGCGAATGAAAGGGGAGTGGAAAGGGGAGTGGGAAGGGATTGGAGAAGAGAGGCGGAAATGGGCTAAACGAACTGTGACATTAAGAAGCCACTTTACGCCGGTTTTCTGTGAGACAGTGGTATCAAACCGATCGAGACGGCCCATTTGTGCTGTAGACGTTCCTGTCTACAACGCAGCTCTGCCACTCCAACTTCCACAGAATGAATCTTGCTACAAAGAAAATCTTGCGGTAGCAGAGAGTAAATCTTCTATCTGCACTTGGTACTACCGCTTTGTTAATTTCTATCACAAAGTATTATTGAAGCGCTGTTCTGTGCTTTATTAGAGAAATATCCACATCTCTCACACGTGTATCAATCATCTAGACTGCTCAATTAATATTCACACTTAACCACACACATTAAGATACAAAATTTAGTAGCAGCGCCTGAATTAGATTAGACAATGTTTTCCTAAATCTAGCTAATAAAGTTCTTGAGGAAGTAAATGCGAAACTTGTTTCCACGCCATGGTAAGGCAATTAAGATGTCCGGGTTGACGTAGACCCGGACAACGTCGGACACCTTCGGACAGCGTCAGACACTTGGACACCGTCCGACAACAAGCTTATCTAGCTGTATGTAAATTAACAGAGCAATTTGCATCAACAAGCAGTAACAATGTTTGCAATGATTAACTGGGTAATGGCTTAATGATTTTGTTATGGAAATGTAGTACTGTAGTTTATTATTTTCTACAATATTGCAATATTCACTGTACCTACTACTCCTTTTTCTTTCTACTTGCCCTTATCCCACCTCAATCCGGGGTGGGCGCAACACACTTTTTCAAGCAAGAAATGTTGCCATACCTTTGGCTTAGTTTTTACGACTGGTTGCCTGCCTGACGTCAACACCCCTCTGAGAGACCCAGTCCCCAGCAACTCAAATTAGAAAAACTTTATTGCCCAACCTGGGAATTGAACTTAGGACTTTCCGGTCCACAACCCATATGCTGCCACTAGACTAAGGAGGCGACCTATTACTACTAATTATAAATATCGGCATATTTTAGGCGCTTTTCTCGCATTTTTGTTGTTGTAAAGTATGTTCTTGCAATGATACAAAGGACTATTATGATGTTACTCAAAGAAGTGAGAGATCGTGTCGTTTTCTAAAAACGAAAGAGTTTTCAAAATCGTTGATGATCCTTACGTAAAGATACAAAATTCAAAATAGTTATTATCAATTATATTATATTGATGGATAATAATAATAAGCCCAATATAAGGAAGACATATATCTAGAGAGACTTGAGACTTATATTCCATCAAATATTTTTCTATTTAATACTTCTTTCATAAAGTATAATATATAATTACAGTTATTTGAATTCACAGCTTCGTTTACATACAAAGTTTTTGTCAAAAATCATTATGATAGATTCACAATAGGTAGAAACGGAAAATAATCAACAATTAAATGGAACAATAATATAAATATCTTGATCTAACAATAAGGTCGAACAATTTGCAGTTAACAACAAACTAAAGGATAAACAATTCAAAACATAATTCTGATTCCAACTAACAGTATCGTTTAAATCTATCGAACTTACTCAGAATCGGTTGATCGCGCGAATCATACTAAATCTTCGTGCGAACGAATTGAAAGTCAAAAACTAAGGTCTGCGGCACGCTATTAATACTTATTTACCAGGCAATGTCTAAGGGTCCATACAACACGATTCCTACAGGCTGGCGTACGCCAAATTGAAGTCTTGACAAATAGGTATTAATTAGCAGTAAATGCAATATCGGCAATATCCGAATTAAAATCTTCACCCTTCGCTTTTCAGCAGCCCGAGCAGGAAAATTTCTGACAACCGTAAATGTATTCGTGCTCGATGCGCGTCTATGAAATTTGTATGAAATATTAATCAAATGTCATCAGTGCGCAGCGAGTTTACATTTACATTAGTTTTTCGTGCTCGGGCTACTGGTTTGTTATGGTATCTATACTGTTTTTAATTGCAATTTGCAACTAGAAACGAGATGAGAACGCCATATGGCTGATGATAAGTGATACAACTATCCATGAACAGAAGCAACACCACCCGAACTTTGAATAACAAAGCACCGAGTGACATTGTACTGCGCTTGTCACTCTAAGCCATGAGGTACTAACTCCCCAATGGTGAAACACTACTCAATTTTAACGGCTTTTTCCATTGAATTGAGACGGCCTTAAACGACATAAGGCGACACTAAGTGTATGAACATTCGGCGGTAAGTCTCATAACGCCCATTAATTACACTGAGTATTATGTCCTTTAAACTGAAACACAACGGTGCACGAAGTAGAATTTATTTTAAATAGCTCGTCCATTTAATAGCCATATATAAATTAGAAGCAAACTTCCACACCGACAATTTCCAGCAAAATTAAAAAACCATAATAATTGCATATTCGTTATGTTATATTTAAAACAGACTGTGAGATTAGGTCCTCATCTTTAAGCGCTTACAAGCCGACAGAAGACGACAGTTGTCCGATTAAAAGTCGATCCTGCGCGTGGGCCCTTAATCGCGTTAGGACATCGTCTATGAATAATGCAGGTGCACGCTCTGAGCGCGGTTGTAAATAACGTTTTATAATTTTATCGGTAAACGCAATAAATCGCGCCATTGAATGCCGTGGCGTCGTCGAGTGGGTGTTGGCAATTCTCCTTTTATGTGTGTCAGTGGTTGACCGTATGAGCAGCAACGTATGATGAAGGTCTAATCTATTGAACAACCTCTGTGGCGTATTGGTTGAGACGTAAGTATTATACGAATAGCCGTCTGTGAAGCAAGATGCCAGAAGTTGAAAATATCGACGAAATGGGAACTTTTTCCTATTATGAATTTAGTTAAAAAGATAAGAAGCATGACGTAAGATGCTACACTAACGGGAGGTGATATGATCTCTATCATCGTCAGTGGTATCGAACAAATTGGTGAATCTTAACGCACGTGTGTCCCAACCTATCAACCGGCAATGGTTTTTGCACAATTGTTTATCGAAGATTTATAGTGCGAAACGATAGATTTATGATTGGAGGAAATCACACAATGTATGGTCGACTCGACTGACGGCAGTGTGGAAACCAAGTGTTTACCCGCTGATAAATTAGCGTTGTCGACTAACCGACTGGCAAATAAGCACCGACATGTTCTCACCAGTGCTATTACTGCGCTTAAACACAGTGTTGAAAATCTTGACAGAATATTGTAGGCATAACATAAAATAAAGATCTCTGCCAAAAATTGACTGTTTTTTAAAGCAGGGACTAGCAAATGAGCAGTAGGGTCACCTGGTGGTAAGTGAACTCACAGTTGACACCCAAGATATAAAAAGAATCATGGATGCGTTGCCATCCTAAAAAGAGAGAACGGAACGGGAGGGAAATGGGCCACTGGAAATTTCACTCACCGAACGGAACGCGACAGCAGGCTGCCACTTTACGTCGGTTTCCTGTGAGACAGTGGTATCAAACCGGTTGGGCCGGCCCATTGGTGCTGTGGATGTAACTGTCTACAGCGTGACTAATACTCAAACTCAATTCTATTCTAAACAAAAGAAACATTTATAGCAGATGCTGGTAAATGAGAAAGTGGGTCACAATCACCAAAAGAATCATAAGTACGTTGCTAAGATTAAAGTGGGGGATGGGGACTGCGAAGAGGGGATTTGGATTTTCGGAAATCTTACTCACCAAACCAGCATTATTCATAAGTAATATTTATTTTGTTGAATATATCGTAGGGAAAATAACAAATAGCCCACGCGACATATTGAAAAAAAATATACAAAAACGCAAACTTTAATCATCCCCCCGAAGATTTATTATTTATTATTTACAAGCCGTAAAGCAAAGTAAATTTTAAAACTGTCAAAGAACGATCAATCATGGAGAAAAAAGGCGTTTTAATCGAATTCGTAAAGAAGAAACAAAACTGGGACGTGGACGCTAATTGTCCAACTAATTAACGGACACCTTTTACTCATCAATCAAGTGGAGGAAACGAGGCCAACAAAGTGACTGGTGAAATGAGTTGCCAGAGACTGACTTTCCAGTAGATATTTTAGTATTTAGTTTTGTATTTAAGGCAAGTTGAAGATGTATTAACTAAAGGAAAGATAAAAAGTACCCTTAACCGACGCGAATGTATGAAGAGATTGATGAAAGTAGATGAAGCGAAAGTAGTGTGTCAGAATCGGGCGAAGTGGAAATCCATAGTCTCTGCCTACCCCTATGGGATACAGGCGTGATATTATGTATGTAGTTTTGCCTGGGTAGTGTTTTCTTGGATAATCATTTTCTGAAATTTTCGATCACATCAGTTTCTTCGCATTTCAGTTTGTATCCAGTATTGGGATAGCAGCAATAGCTCATGGTACGGACTGCTGAATCGAGTGTCAGAGGTTCGAGACCTACCCTAAAATGGAGCGAACACCTCTAAATTTTCTATGTTAAGTGTGTTTTCTTTGTGAATTACCGCTTGCTATAACGGTGAAGGAAAAAGTGATGAAACCTGCAAACCCAAAAATTTGTGTGGTCACAAGTGTGGGGTCAGGACTAGGTGTGTGACTGTTGGGTGTATTTATTATTATTATTATTTCTCCACACGAATTTCGAAGTCATGTGGAGTCTAACAACCCGCATTAAACCAGCGTGGTAGACTAAGACCGAATAACCTCTCTCATTGGTACAGGAGGCGTGGCCAGCAATGAGACAATAATATTACAGGACTAATATTATTACTATTTAGGATAGGTTCGCACTTATCACATGAAGTAATGAAAATAAGGTCAGCGGAATGTAGATGCAACTAATTTCCCTTTAGTCTGCCTCCATTAGGGATACAAGCGTGCATGTTTTAAAACAAAAATACATAAAGAGTGTTATCGTCATAGTTGTTCATTCTTCAAATTTACTTGCATTTTTAATGTTTACTGTATTTCGACAATTTTATCTGACAACATTAATGTCTTGAGTACGACTGGCTTAAATTAAAACGTTTCGCATTGGACATAAATCAATGTAGACAGCCGATCACGAAACGATTGCATATTGTTATTCTCGCTCTGTTCTGCAAAGGTTGTCTTTGTATTTGAAATAAGTTTATTGTAAACTTTACTATCATTTTGCCCTCATTCTACTATAAGGTGAACGTAGTGATTATTTGTAAAGTGTTTAGCTAAATTCTAAAATTAGTACCAAAGAGAAGCAGACGAATTGGCACCAATTAAGCTCCATTATGATATAGTGGTTGTATCGCACATTTGAGGCAATAATATAACATCCTATTCGGTATTCTGTAGCAATAGTTTAAAATGATTACTGGCATTATTTGCAACTACGACATGCTTGAAAATTACAAACGTATGACATGGCCTCTTAAATGATTTCGCTGATATTGTGTCATCTTAAAGAGGCTTTAGTCTAGTAACATCATGTTGGGTCTGGGTTCCGTGGCTTTCTCTTCTAATTCCGGGTCGGGCAATCGCAATTTGTTTATGAGGATTTTGAGGGTGTGACCTCAAGTAATGGAAGTAGGCTTGGCGGGATGTACGTGAACAGTGCTTAGACCTCTAACTGCAACTGCAGGTACATAGAAATGAGTTTATAAATGCCTAGATTGTAAAATAATGAAAATAAAATTGATATAATCATTACCTTCAACGAGACAACTGAATATAAAATTATGACCAAACCCAAAAACAAAATAGTTTAAAAAGAAACAGAAATCCGTCGACTACTGCATTATGCAGCTGTGACCCGCACAGCAGCGAACCAGAAAAAACTTTATGAATTATTTGTAAAAACTGCAGATCTGTCTGGAACATCCATCAACGGGGACTGTTGAATATAAGATCACTTATGCCGTCCCCGCTCTGAATACATGGTTACCGATGAGTGCAACGGTTTTCAAATTTGTTACATTTTTTGTGTTGTTACTGTGTTGTTTATTCGGTTTGAAGGATACCTATGTAGAATAAGAATACATATAGCCAAATTCTAATTTGATTTTATTTTAATTATGTTTGATTTTATTTTAATTCTAATTATGTTGTGAATTATTTGGTGTCTTAAGCAATATTACGATGGATGATGAGGATTAATGTAGTAGAGGATACTAGCTTTACATAGGGAACGTAGAGTATGGAATTCCTAAGCTGTCTACAGTTGATTATAATTATTTGAGTGGTAGAACCACAGATAGTTTTGAATGGACCACCTTGGTCGGTTTGATGCTAATTCCAGTAGTCATTCCCTTTTCAATACCTATGTCCTCCTCTTGGAACTAGAAATATACCTATGCGTCTTTTGATATAATAGGTGTTTGGTCGGTAGAGATCACTTACTATCAGATGACCCATCTACTCATTTGCTAGTGACTGCTATATCATTTGGAGAACAGTTATCTTTAGCTAGATGCATAACCGATTATTTTTAAAGTAGAAGAAATCTAAGATTCTAAGATCCAAAGATTTCACAACAAAATTGTTACAAGCGCCATCTACGAAACTTGATGTATCCCCAAAACGACGAAGAACAAATCAAGGTCATACGTTTATATCTAAAAATTATACACTAAGCGACCTGGACGCCAAAATGTCTATATTATACATGACACAGACTGCAAACAATTGCATGTCGCTGCATATTTTTAACATTTGTCAAACTCGAGACGGACATGTTTGTTCATACAATATTTATTAGTTTTAGGTGCTTTTGTATATTTGAAGTATAAAATTATCATTAATAAATCTCAAGGTTTAAAGTGTCGGTGTCTGCGTGAGCTGGCCTTTGATTTATGAAAAATGGCAAGTCCATTTTTTGGAGTGACTCAACAAATATCTGATAATTAACGAAGAAACGGACCAGGGTCTGTAATGAGGCTATATAGTAGTAACTAATAATAACAATTGGTACAAGGCTATGAAGCAAAAGTATAGTATAAGTAGTAGTTCTCGTAATTCAAAGAACTATGTCAACGTATGAGGTTCAAATTGTAGATTACTCCCATCTGTATATCTCATCATACCATAGTATGAACTATGAAATAGCAAATGAAACATAAATGCGCTGAATAGAGAATTGCTTCAAAAACTGCTGTCAAAAATCAGAAAATTAGCAACAACAGTTTTATGACATTGCTAAGTATACTACGTAAACTCCGTCAATTTAATGCATGGCGATTAAATTATGCTCTCTACAGTCGTATAATCGAATAGCAACTTCACATACATACGTGGAGAAATCAGCAAAAATCTGTTTTCACGTCTGTTCAATAAAAAAAAAAATAAGTTTCGTTTCCCTCCCAAAGAATGTAATGCCTTTAAATTTTATTACATTCTATCAATGTATAAGGCATTACATATTTAAAAACTTTCGCACTTTGCCAAGAAACTATTCATCGTTACCAATTGAAACATTCGTATTCGTTTCGTAAAGCATGTCGCCAAACTTGGTGTTAATGACAGTTTTATGACGTCAAACTTTCTGCAGAATGTTGCCTTGTCCAAAAATACCGTCTCCATTATCGTCCAGTAACCACTGCATTGTATCCAAGTTTGAATATTTCATGACTTTCGGCACCTCCATAAATCTGTTGCCTTATCCACATTTTTGTCTCCGCTTTTTTCACTTGAAATTTTAATAACATTATCATAATTGAGATCTGATGGCGTGGCAAGTACTCTTCGAGGGTTGTGGCTTACTCATTCAAATGCATGTCTTTATTCGGCTGTATGTTAACTTGAAATTTTATATTAAAAAGTATTTAAGGCTATAAGTTGGAGTAGTGTCTAATTAAACTTTTATTTATTTGCATTAAATTGAAGATCCTGTTTTTCGACGAAGAAAAGGATCTGTACCTATCATCTCTAATTCTTTTATACCTTAAAGACTATGTTATTTGAATAAAATATCGATTGTCTAAGATAGTGTATTGTAAAACTATGTCCACATTTCGACAAGCGTAATTCTGTCCCATTTGATAGGGTGTGAGCCTATCACCATATGGGGCTCAAATTCTAGAATCCGGTCTGACATGTATTCCCGAAGGGGTAGGCAGAGGCTTACTAGCCAACTAGTACAAGTTGGGTGTACACCTACATTCCACCGAGCTCAGTTCCGTCCCAGATGTGAAAGGGGCGAGCTTATCGCCATATCGGGCACAAATTCCAGACTCCGGGCCGATATGGAAAAATCCATTACCACTTTGCCGAACCGGGGAACGAACCCGAGACCTCAGGACGGTCGCATAACAGTCGTACGGCAATATAGCTACGCCAGGCAGTTAGATATAAAAACAAAAGTACTCTACAAAGTTTCCTGTACCTACTTAACAACCAGTAGACGGTATTCTAAAAATAATTCGATCTGATCGATATTTGTGTACATGACACTGATCGGTGCAACGTCTGGGCCATTTGTCACCCGCACGCATACATATTTCATGTATGTCTGACTTCGTATATGTTAGCTGTGGCTGCGTTTTTATGAATTCATCTCATTAATATGTTGACTGGTGACAATACTTACGGCGCTGCAATGGCTAGAGTATATTATTATTAACACTCTGTGCCAGTTATCATAGAAACCTCTTTTCGACGTGAACCTCTATTACGATCAATTTTCATAATTTATTTTTCGTAAGGGTACTTCGAGTGCGGTCCTATTATTTTTTCGACCTAGTTCCTAAAAAGGAGGAAGTCCTCAATTCGTTAGTATTATTTTTATGTTACGCGATATCTCCGCCAAATGTGGACCGATTTTCAAAATTCTTTTTGTGATCGATAGAGCTTATTTCAAAGACGGTCTCATATAAATTTGGTTACGATCGGATTTGCAGTCGGTCTGTTAAGTTTTTAAACTTGTGATTATCATACTAAGTGTAGCCAAGGATCAAGAGTCAACAATTGGACATTACTGCCTATGTCCATAAATTAAATACTAAACGCTGCACAAAATATCCTAAGACAATAAAATTACAAAAAGCTATATCTATTCAGTTGATATTTACTCATCGTCTCAATCGTGTCCATGTAGAGTATTATAGAGCATTTAATTGTCAGACAACGTCTTGTGACACGCTTAGCTCTCTAGAAGTTTTACGATAATCGCTCTTTAGTATCTGGGTAATATGATCGTCTGTGTTTCCGCACTTAACGACTTGGAACTGGCGTGGATTAAGGGTTCTGTATAGGGTCCAATAAATAATATTAATTTATGGGACATTGCAACGGTCGCTTCCTTGGTGGTGGCATCGTGTATGGGCTGTGAAATAGGAAATCCTGGGTTAGGTTCCCAGATCGGGCTGGTGTTTTTCTGACACGTTTTTCCCAGGAATAGAAAGCCCAGAAGGGGGTTGACGTCAAGAAGGCAGCTGGTCGTAAATGACTAAAGAGAATCCTTGCTGCAATAAAGTTGAAAAAATATGTTGCGCCGACCCCACAGTCAGGTGGGATAAGGGCAGGTAGAAAGAAAGAAAGAAAGATAGATTGCAACTGCGATCTTGCAATTGCAAGGTCTGATAGGTTATACAGCTACCTTAATATTATAACTGAACAAAGTCTAAGTTATATACCCCAAACGATTTGAACTTTTTTTGCTCAATCTCTACACAGAGATAAAATTTGCATTTTGTTAAATATTAATCCTGTGAAAGTGTTCTGAACGTGGGAGTCTAGTGTAGTTATTTATATCTACAATGTAATAGACTACGGGACCACTATATTACCTCAGCTATTTTCTTGACCCCCCATCAGTTAACCTTAAATACAAACCTGCGCAAGTCGTAACTCCACAATTTACGGTTATGGCGCGACTTAAAAAGATTATTGAAGCTTAATTTCGCCCGTTTTATTGTATGTTCTTGCTTATTTAATAAAACATATAGTTTTATTTGTGGATGCATCGTAAATGATAATTTGTTTCGTATTGAATAGTTCGCGTCTTGAATTATTTATTAAGGAGCGATCGTAAAATTTTGTCGATTGCCATGATAGGTACAATATTATGTTGGAATTTCATATTTTTTGTTGCAAGTTGTATTACAAAGAATGTTATGCTGGGTATATATTTTAGCTCTATGTTGATATTTTAAAGCCTCTGTGTCGCAGCCGGCGAGTCGATTGTCAAATGGTAGACTGCGAGTTTGATTCCTGCAGACACAAATGTTCGTGTGATCCATGGACGTTAGTTATGGGTATGAACTTAGTAATTCGTGTAACAGAGGACTAGTATCTGAGTGTAGTATTGTGTATGTGATTAATAATATTAGCCCTGTAATATTACTGTCCCACTGCTGGGCACGGGCCTCCTCTACCAATGAGAGGAGTTAGGCCTTAGTCTACCACGCTGGCCTGATGCGGGTTGGGAGACTTCACATACCTTCGAAATTCTTGTGAAGAATTTTCTCGGGTATGCAGGTTTCGTCACGATGTTTTCCTTCACAGGTGGATAGTCACGGGCGGCTCGGCCTCCGGTGGACCATACGCTTATGTAACATATATATGTGCCGTCTCCGACGGGTTAATGTTAGCAAGCAATAATTCACAATGGAAATACATTTAACATAGAAAATGTCAGAGGTGTATGCTCTTTTAGGGGTTGGTCTCGAACCTCCAACACTCGTCTCGGCAGTCCGTACCATTCCCAAATGAGCTATCGCTGCTTATCGTTATCGTGTATGTATTATCAAGTAAATTATAATGTATTTTGTACTATTTTTAAGTATATACCAAAGACTTGTATATATTTACTAGACAAGCTGTTTCGAAGTAAAATTGTGGCACATGACGGCGAGTGTTTGACGTTTTACGAGTAAGGAAAAGAGCAGATTTCTATAGTGAGTTGAGGTCGATGAACAGAGACTTAGTGCGCACATTCTATATACCGAACAGCCAGTTTAGTAGTATACATAGAATTTTATGGTATTTGGTAGATGCACAGTTCTTTGCAAATATCCTCCTAAAAAGTGGT
Source organism: Clanis bilineata (assembly GCA_036417725.1). Lineage (NCBI taxonomy): Eukaryota > Metazoa > Arthropoda > Insecta > Lepidoptera > Sphingidae > Clanis > Clanis bilineata. Next base: position 1,118,756 of record CM071145.1, on the reverse strand, counting down.
CTCAGGAATAAAACAAAGAAAATATCACAAGTTCTAATTAAATCAACACAAATATAACCCTATGCACGTGTAATAAAGTAGCTTTTTAAACGAAATGAGCAAGCGCTCTTAAACTTTGAATGTTGAAATTTAGAATTCCATTGGCGTCGGACTGTATGCAAAACGAGTGCTTAAGCACTCCTTTGCTGTCCCATTTTCCGAGCGTCAACTGTGTATCTAGGTAAATAATATATCGATGTATATACCTTATACTTTTGCGTATTGGACTAAAGTGAATGGCCTCAAAAGAACACAAACCGAATTACCTTCAATAAAAAATCTAATGGGATTTTATACAAATCGTTTCGGCATGAATAAACTTAATATTCTATATACACAATTATATTTTATTACATCGTTTATAACGATTATATCGACATGGTGATCGTGTAAATGTCCTCGCGCGGGAATTGAATCGCCATACACTTTATGGTAATTGCTTTTGACTTTAAATTATTGCTAATACTATGAATGATTTGGAAAGTTATTATCCGCTATAAAAATGAAGGCCAGCTCATTAGATTCATGGCAGCCGTCTTATGCCGAGAAACCGAGGATCCTGAATTCAAAACACGTCAAAATTAGTGGGTTATTCAAGTTTTACCATTTGGAAAACAAAAAAAATGGTCTTCTATTTTCCCGGTTATCATGTTCATACTACATCTTTTTACCTGCCCTTATCCCACCTTAATGTGGAGTCGGCGCAACACACTTTGCCAAGCATGTTGCAGAAAGGATTTGGCGAAGTTACGACTGGCTGCCTGCCTGGCGTCAATCTCCTCTGAGGGATCAAGTTCCGGGAAAATTTAATTAGAAAATTCGCTTTTCCTGACCTGGGAATCGAACCTAGGATCTCCTGATCTACTGCCCATATATGTTGCTACTAGATCAAGGAGGCGACTATTTGCATATAAAAATGTGTATAAAATGAAATAGTAGCCAATTGGGTACTTGACTTTTTTTTAAATTAATTTTATATGAACTTTGTCTTAAATATAGAACAGATAAAAATTTTGAAATAATCTTAAAAATAAAAGTTATAAGTCTTTGACGTGTGAACCTTCAAACTGCGGGAAAGAGAAGTATCAGTACAATCACGTCACGGCCATAACGGTGCGTGCGTTGGAAAGGGATAGCAAGATATCCCCACTACGCCCCCACTCTTGCTCATTGCAGAATTAAAAATATGAATTACGGCCTCATTTTTCAACCAATTTCGATGCAGTTTTTACACAAGGGTTTCTTTTTTGTTTTAGTTGCTATTACATATAAGAATGTGTATAAAATCAAACATAGTCAGGTACCCAATTGCGACCGACGTACTCCTGTGGTTTTGTCAAAACGTGACCATACTATTGCAAGCGACATTCTCGCAGCTACAGACATACAAACGGTTTATATAAGCTCACGCCTGTATCCCCGAAGGGGTAGGCAGAGGCGCACTAGCCAACTAGTTCACCCACATTTCGCCGAGCTTAGTTAGTCCCAGATGAGATAGGGGGCGAGCATATCGCCATATCGGGCACAAATTCCAGACTCCGGGCTGATATGGAAAAATCCAATATCATTGCCTGACCCGGGGATCGAACCCGCGACCTCAGGACGGTAGTCGTACAGAAATACAACCACGCCACCGAGGCAGTCAACGGTAACGGCTATATCTAACCATAAAAATATTTTCAAATCAACACTAAACTTCAATTAAGTGTTTATGATGTGAAAGGCGTTTCACACATCCCGTCCGTAATTAATAGTGTTGCGACCTGTCGCACGATTATCGACAGTCGATCAAACATGCAAATAACGTAATAGCGTTTTAATGGGACAACCGGTCGCGCCACAAATATTGATATTAATGTATTCAGTGCCGCCGCGAGGTGTTCGCGTAATGCTGTGGAGTAGGCTTTGTAACTAATATAAATGATTAACAGTAGAATTATAACAGTTTTATCAACAGTATTAAAGGGTTGGTTTCTTTTTTTATCCGGACACGGCAAAGTGGAGTTGGGCTGGACATGTTAGCCGTATGAGCCCTGAGCGGTGGGCCCAGATTGTCACGCAATGGATACCTCAGGACGGACAGCGTCGACGGGGCAGACCACGTAAAAGGTGGCGAGATGACCTGGATACCTTCCGCGACGACTGGTGGGAGTTTGCTGCTGATCGTGATGAGTGGAGAGATAAAGGGGAGGCCTTTGCTCAGCAGTGGGATGATATGGGATAATAAGATAAGACATGGCAAAGTGACTACACTGCATCTGATGGTAAGCATAGTGCAGTCCAAAAAACTAGCGTTTATCAGTGGTCGTCAGAATCATGCCGGCCTATTTATGCTTTTTCACACTCCGAATCCGAAGAGGGATGAAGCAAATCGAGGGGCTTACGACAAGACAGGCAGATGATCGATGCAGATACAGGGATACCCCCATACCCGTCTCAACCAACCATCAAGTCATGCCGCAAGCCCCTCGCCCGCAACTTCGTCTGAGTGGAAATATCTACAGGAACTGTAATTTTACCGGGATAAAAAGTATCCGTTTTTAGTTATTCTGATGTATAATCTGTAAAATTTCATCAAAATCAATTTAGTAGTTTTTGCGTAAAGAGTTACAAACATACATACACCAATACATATCCTCAAAAACTTATAATACAATTTTGTTTATCATAGTTTATAATGTAATTATTTGAGGTTTCCCTCAACTCGAGCTTTTAGCTCGGTTTACTGAGCGCCCGCCCCGAGACCCTCAGAGAAAGGGTGGCTATAGTTTATATAATATTATATTATGTATGACTTTTTCGACAGTATTTATATTAAATGAAATATATTCAAACTATAATATAATACTATAAAATACACTACTCCATCCATATGCCATATCCATAATAACATTTTATACGAATAGTTTTGAAAGAAATTATAATATCACGATTTTTAAAATGAATTATCGACCTGTGTTAAAGCTCATTTCTTTTGACAGATAGTATAGCATAATTTATCTTAATAAATTATTATATACAGTTTAATTATTGAAATAAATGTTATTAAAGGCCGCGCCGTCTCCACAGTTTTCGCTATGACGTAACGACAGTTGTATTATCTTGTAAATTGTGCCTCAGTGTAATTCGGTGGTCGATTAAAAGTTTCGAAATTACATTGATTTACGATACAAAATATCATTCCGTCTTATTGCCTTTACATTTATAACGAAATGTTAAATGTCTGTGCAATATTTATGGCCCCCTTTATTTGGTGTTTCGGAATATATTTTATAAGCGGTTTGTTCTTATTTATGTTATGTTGATTAGTTTCCAAGTTTTATGTTTTATGAATAAAACTTGATACTTTATTTATTATCAATTATTTTATATTGATTTTGGTGTATCGTGATTTAAATGCATACTGTATATTTATGTTTTCGTGGTCTTAATTTATTGCAGTCCAGTGTTACTAAGTATTCTTTATGATGAGTTAATATGATTAGTAATTATGCAGCTCTATTACTAATCTAGAACCTAAATTCAATTTATCATACTGCTCACTTCAATCTTTAAATCAAGATTTGGGATAAATAGATTTATCGTGAAGCTAATTAACCAAATAACCAAAAAATAACTTGTTAAATAAACAAAAAATAACTTGTTAAATTAACCAAAAGTAGTTCACGAATGGTTGCCTAGATGGCAGTGAATGTTGTGTGTAACGAATATTTATTTTACTGAGTTGTTACGGTGTAAAAGCGCTTTTGAAGTATCTGTGAGTTAATCTAATTGAGTTTCATTTTTAAGGACCGATTTTCAAAATTATTTTTGTATTCCATAGAGCTAAATAAGCTCTTATTTCAAGGGTGGTCCAATATACATTTGGTCATGATCGGATTTGAAGTCGGTCTGTTAAGTTTTAACTTGTGATTATTTACCTTGTGGAAGACTTTAAAAATATACGTAATATTATTCTTCAACTTGCATTGTCGCCTCCTTAGTCTAGTGGCAGCATGTATGGGCTGTGGACCGGGAAGTCCTGGGTTCGATTCCCAGGTCAGGTAAAGTAAATTTTATAATTTAATTTGCCCGGGACTGGATCCCTCACAGGGGGTTGCCGTCAGGCAGGCGGCCGGTCGTAAAAACTTAGCCAAATCCTCTTTGCAACATGCTTGAAAAAGTGTGTTGCGCGGACCCCACATTAAGGTGGGATAAGGGCAGGTAGAAAGAAAGAAAGAATTATTCTTCAACTTGCAGTAATCTTATTCAAGTACGGCGCCGGCGGATTTAAAAAAGTGAAATTATAAGATTTGTGTAATTCATACTAAGGCTTCAAATATATTGGATTTATAGTAAAAATTATATCTATTACTTCAGTCATAACATATTCTAAGAAGAGATCACAATCAAATGAGCTACACCCATAAAAATAAAATCCTAGCGTGGGACTGTAGTGATAACGAATTATTTATTAATCCACCTATTGACCCAGAAAGATGGCGGATATCGTGAATATTCCGATGAATATGGATTACTCACAATTTTATATACCGATGCCATTCGGCACTCGTGAATAACGATCGATATCGTCAAAACAAGTTAATGTGTATGTTAATTAACATAAATAATCACATAACATACTTTATTTATAGCCTTCAATGTATAATTGCGTTGATATGTAACTCCTTATGTATATTCATTGGCATGAAATAACCCGTAAGCGTTTGGAATTTTTTATATTAATTTGTATTTTATTATGAGTTGAAATAAAATACTTTAACATGTTTATTAATGATAAATAACTGCAGAATGTATGCATATTAATAAAATTCGTTCTACTTTTTCATGTGAGATACTTAGACTTTAATGATCTAAGTAAAAGTCACAAACATAACTTGTAATCATCTGTTGCCAGGTGACGACGACGTAACTTTTCCTATAATAAGTCAAACTGTAACGTGGATCCTGTAGTAGTAGGATTCAAAACCATAGTACAGGATGTCGGAACTCCAGAATCTGCACTTTGTTATACCGGCTTTTGCTTAGTCCTTATTTTATGGTATTCGGGAAACTTACAGCTAGTAAAACATATATAATAGTAAATAGAAAGTAATTTTGGGGTTTTTACTTTACGAACATACCTACTTATAAATATTATATTCAAGGCATCGATTTATATATTTAATTCGCGTTATCCTTTACTCATTCATAAAATTAGTTTTAGTATAACTATATAATGGAGATTGGTAAGTAATCTAAGCCCTCCATACTGTAACATAAAAAAAAAAATGTAGTCGATTAGTTAAGACTACGTTGGCAGAACGACTCGTGTTCCTTGGGTAATTAAAAAAAAAAAAGAGTTCATTTGACATTATGTTTTGTCAGATTGACAGATGAGTTATTGAGTTATTTAGATGTCGATCGGTATGATTAATCATGTTATTAATTGTGATTTGTGTTATGGACTTTTGTTTTGCGTCGTTGGAGCTTTGTCTATTGCCTAGCGAAATGGTATAAATACCGGGATCCGTCAGTCGAGCGTGCCTTTTTCTGAGAATCTCGATCTGCGAGCATCGATTTCTTTGGCGTGTCGACTTGTGGCGGTCCCCATGCGGCGCTTCGATAACAACATCTAACCAGAAGGTCCTAAGGCTGAGGTCGGCAGCTTGGGACATCCATCTATAGGCATCCTTCGCGTTCCCTCAAGGTATGGACACGTGTATTTTCCTTTGTAGTCACCAATCACATGGTGATTTTGTGTTTCTAAGGTTATAACCTGGAATTTATTGGTTCCAGGGGCCTTCTTGGATATTACTATCCTTTCTGGATGGTCTCCTTGTTCTGGACTGCATTGCCTGGGTGAGGTGCGGTCCAGGGCCAGCTGCGTGGGTGACTCCGAGCGCGTGGCCGCGTCGTGTTGGTGTCCACGTGTTTGGTGGATCACTCCATTTTATATGAGGTTGTGCTCGGAGTTGGCTGCGAGTTCCACTCCGCAAACCCCTTTAGAAGGTACCTCCGTATTCCATTTCCAGTCTGTCCCGGAGGCTGGTGGCGCCCCTTTTAGTTTTTTTTATTTAAATTGGTATTTGTGGTAACAGTTTACTATCATAACATCAAAATTAAATGTACTCGAGCATTGAACGATAGCAAATCCAGTAGGCTCACGACCCGCTCTGTATTTATTTTATAAGAATAAAAGTAATGTAATTGTAATTATGGTGATATTTTAATAATATATAGATTGTATGAGAACATCCCGGTCTTTGGTTTTTAATTTGTTTTAACCTGACACATCGACCAAACATACACTCATTACTTGTTACATTATACTTTACATTATACTATACACGTTACAATACATACTCATGAACGCGTTCCTAACTTTAAAGGAAGAGAATATGTATTGGGAAAGGGAGGGGAATTTAGGCATCTAAAAATATCATCAAACGAAACTGCATTTTATGGTATCACCACAAAGTTTGTCACAAATAATTAATTTGAGAATAAGATAAAAAAACCTCATTAGTTTATCTCATTAAAACGATTAAAATAATAACATCGTTTGACCTCACAACTCTTCAAACATGAAGCAAACTGCACGAAACTCATAAATCAGAATCAAGAAAACACCATCAATTATGAAAACTCGTCTCGTCTCATGCAAATGTATTCGCGTATCCGATTATCTCCATGTCATTGAGGCGAGTATTTGCATTTTACGACACATAAAAGTTTACGATCGTGTCGCAAGAATCGACGTTTTATCGATAAGTCCCTATGCACAACACTAAAACTAGGCGCGGCGCGCTGTGACCGCCGCCTTAACTGTTTTATAATGTCGGATCATTTTATGTGAAATTTATTGCAATGTTCGCGGATGAATATTATGTTTGTTCGTCATTACACTTAACTTATGCATTCGGTTATAACTTGACATAGCTTACTGCTTGTGGAATTAAGATAAGTGCGTCCATATTTACTGTCTTTATTGTTGCATACTCAAAAAGCAGTTTTGTTGCTTATTCACAAAAAGTAATTTTTACAATATGGTTTTGCTAAACGCAGCCACTAACAGGTTTCAGAGCAAGTTTAAAGACTTCTGAACACCCAAATTTTCTTCTTTCCAAACCTTATAACGGTTGGTTGAACGATTATAATATGCTGAGGACCAGGGTCCTGGGTTCGAATCCCAGATCGGGCTACGGGTTTTTTCTAACATGGTTTTGATGGAGATGGACCATCCAGAGGGGGTTGACGTCAAGTAGGTATCCGGGCGTAAAACCTCAGTCAAATCCTTCTATAACTTGCTTGAAAAGGTATGAAAAAGACAGTTAGAAAAAACTTTTAATACAACGGGTATTTTTATGTTTTATTAAAGCTCTTCCAACATGCACACTAAAAGAACCATGATAATCCTAAACACGTGTAAATACACATTGCACGTGATTACTCACGTGACATGATTACGTGACGTTTCGGCCGTGTCACTCGCCCGCGCCGGCGCCGTGACAAATCCACGGGCGTTAGTCTAGCTCGCGGTGACAGATCGCCGGAGCGGGCGGACGCGACGACGATATTTGTCACGCCACGGCACTGGATGCGAGGGTTTAGCACGACACTCCACTTGGAGCGATGCTAAATAGATAGATTAAGAACGTTTGAAGCTTATATTATGGAACACGTTTGATGTAAGTAAAAGATATACAGTGATTGTCACTAAAAATATAATCATCATCATAATCATCATCATTAGCCATTGGACATCCACTGCTGAACATAGGCCGATAAAAATACAATAATAATAGGCTGATAAAGGTCGCAGGAAGTCGCTAGATGCAGGCCGCTTCCAACAGCGGCCTGAGCAGGAAAATTTCTGACAACCGTAAATGTATTTGAGCTCGATGCGCGTCTATGAAATTTGTATGAAATATTAACCAAGCGTCATCAGTGCGCAGCGAACTCGAATACATTTATATTTACATTAGTTTTTCGTGCTCGGGCTACAGGTCGATCTGGAAATCTTTGGAGGAGGCCTATGTTCAGCAAAAATATAATATGCAAATAAAAAAAATAACGCCCGGTTTGTGGTAGAAAAAAATGTAATACCTTCTCTAAACATAGGTCACATCCGTCAATTCACTTTTAGCAAAACCAAAGGTCTATTCTTTATTCAGACACCATCTGCCAACTTATTAAATTGACTATAATGCTGAGACGATGATACTAATTCGTGCGAATCTAGGGTATTACTTAAAACAACATTTTTAGCTGAGCAAATGGTTATGAATAACCTGTCACATTTTTCCTTGCGTTACATTGTTTAAAAATTAAAGGAACTACCTATGGTATAAAGATAAGCAGCGCTTAAATATGTTTATAAGTAAGGGGCCTAGTCCCTAAACGCATACACTTCTGATTTTCCTAAATAGATTTGCATTCTGAAATTGTCGGTTGCGGTAAGCACGAAGAAAAAAACCTGCAAATAATCCTGCATACCGGTGATTCTATAAAAATAATTTCAGACTGCTAGACTAACCTTGTAATCTCTCTTCTCAGACGAGGTCCGTAGCCAGCTGTGAGATACTATTTATTTATTGTCTTGACCAGATCGTACGGGTGCGGTCCAGTGAATGAAACCCAAAAATTACTGGCTAGACGTTTTGGAAGAAGATATGAGAGTCCCAATGTTCTCAATGTGGAGGATGCTCAAGACCGGGTGAAGCGAAAGCGTTTCCTGCCATAAGTCGCCTTCTTGGTCTAATGGCAGCATATATGGGCTGTCGATCCTGGTCCTGGGTTCGATTTCCAGGACGGGCAAAGCGAACTTTTTAATTGCATTTGCCCGGGACTAGATTTTCCTCAAAGGGGGCGTCAGACAGGCATCCGGTCGTAAAAACAGAGCTGAATACATTCTGCAACATGCTTGAAAAAGTGTGTTGCGCCGACCCCATATTAAGGTGGTATAAGGGCAGATAGAAAGAAAGAGGTCGGAATAACGCCTAGTCGATTGAAAAAAAACAACTGCAAGTAAGATATATTTTTCATGTAGCATAGCTCTGTCAGTGTAAATCAAGGTTTCTGTCCGCGAGCATGGTGTTAGCAGCTCCGACATTTTGTTCCTGATTAAGTGCTGCTGTTTGTTGGAACGGAGCGTTTTTGATGCCCTTATATTTTGTTACAGCGGATTAATGTTATCTGTTAGAGCTGTGAGTACGGTTGTATGGTGATAACTATTACTAATTTAATAGAGAGGTAGTTACGATTGTTATACAAGATGTCGCTGCTTTTAGACAAAATAACCAAAAATAATATCGTTTTAATTCAAAAAATGCAACGCTACTTGACCATATTTTAATATTTAAAAAAGACTTCCATTGATTTCCCATTTTAAGGTACAAAAATAATATAAAAGCCCTTTTGAATTTGCAGAGTAAATGGCTGATTCTGAAAAAAAGTCGAAAATGGCTTTATCGAGTTGATCAGTTTTTTTTAACTCATAATCGAATTTTTTTTGCTCAAGTCGTAGTATATGCCTTGTTTGAGAAAAATATAATAGTGGTCCCCAACTGTTTAGAGTTTTAATCGGATATAATTTTTTTTCAAAAATTTGAAAGTGAGGGAATGACAGATTCGTGAGGGAATGATTTTTAATATGATTCTATAATAATTAAAAACTCTATAATGCACCTTAATCGCCATTGTTTCTGTTTCTGCCTTCTTTCTCTTGAACTCATAGCACTTACAGACTTGACCTGACCTTTTTCCTTCTTCTTTAAATACTTGAGTCTTTCTTTCTCTCTAAGTTTCTCCAAACTTTCAGGACAATTTTTTAATTTTTCTCTTCGCTTTCTGTCATACTCCTTTTTCTTTAGCTTTGCTTCTGCAGCAGTTGATTTTCTACTTCTCGACATTATAGATGTTCAGGGTACTGAAACCAATCAAACAAACATAAGTATTCTAAATTTATTAGAAAATAAATCATTCCCTCACCGAGATCATTCCCTCATTAAAAAATTTTATGAGGGAATGACGGTGAGGGAATGACAAAACGAAACAAAATTGCTACAAACTTAGGAACATAACCTTACTTTCTTACGAATTTTAAACAGTACTTTATTACTACCGAAAACATATAAAAATATGATATGATTATTAAATAAAAAAATGCTTACCTTTTGATAACATTACATGAGGAAATGACATTAAAAAATGTAATATTCAAAAAAAATATTGTCAAATTGATTTTAAGAAAACATCCTTTCTTCAATTGTCCACTCTAGTGTATGTTCTCAAAGGCAATGTTGCCAACTTCAAAAAAAATTAAAGTGGGACTTGGTAGGCCTTGGAGTATTGCTCCAATCATACTGTTACAAAACGGTGAGGGAATGATACTTTTTTTAAGGACAAATTTTGAATTATATTTAAAAATATTTCCATTCGCATTTATGAAACTATGAACTCATATAGGTATAGTCAATACTATCCTATATAAGTAAAAAATATGATAATAAACAATTTCTTAGGAATTTTACGTTTTAAGTTAATAATTATCTTCAAATTTAGCACTTGGGACATTGTGAGGGAATGATTTTCAGGGTACTTTCTTGGGCATATCTTTGTTGTTTATCATATAAAAAATAAATTTGTTTCATACATTCGTAGATCTAGCACAGTGGTATTATTAAAAAAAACAACTTTTCATAATTAACGATCCTGGTTTATAAAAATGATCAAGGACATCAATTTCGATTTTTTTTGAGAATCAGCCAAATATGAACAAAACCGACATTTTGTCAATTGCGACCCCACTGTCGTCGAAATTGCATGTTAGTTCTATGTTAAAGTGCCATATTTAAAAAAAGTTTACCGTGTTAGTAAGTGCATATTATTTGTTTTACAACAACGGAGCAAAACACAAAAATATAACCTAAACTTCAAACTGCTCCCATGGAAAAAAAGTATGTTTTTGATATGTATCTCTATTGTATTAAAGTAGCGATATTATATTATATTATTATATTTATGCATGATGATAAATAACAACAGTCACATACGTGTAGCCCTGACGCTACACTCGATTACGAGTTTTGTGTTGTGCGTATCAGAAACTACACGACTATGATCACAAAACTCCTAGACAAGTAAGTATATCGAGCTTTGACATAAAAAAATATGCAAATATGCATTGTTACATTGATTTCTAAATTATAAAAATTTAAACTTACTTCATTATTGACATCTTTGCAAATAAAGTGTCCTTTTTCATAATCACATTACGTAACAAAAATCTAGTTTTACGAAAACATTTCCTACAAACCCCATCCGAACCAAAAGCAAGTAAAAAAGCATTTTTAATACTCGTTTATTGCAAAACGGTTGGCGAAGTTCATTTCGCGAGGGCCCCGAGCGACACCACTTCCGAGTCTGGAGAGAGCGGCAAACAGGGCCTCCATTTCCCGACCGGAAGACTGCCTCGTCCCCACATCCGGCGACGGACTGATTGGGGCTTTATTAAAAACTGACACCTGGGGCGATGCGGCCTTTGTTTTAGCCTCAGGGCTGACGTTGCCTTTGACAGGTGCCTTTGATATAATCTTTATTTTTGAAATTGCTTTTTCGGTGTTTATGTAACTGTTTTCAACGTATTTAAAAAAGGGGAAGTATTTTCTCAACAGGTCAATCTGGAATTCTTTGGGGGAGGCCTATGTCTAGCAGTGGACGTCCTGTAGCTGATGATGATGATGATGATGATGAAGTATTTTCTCTGCATTATTAAGGAGCGCGATATCTCGGGGAAATGTACACCGATTCTCATTATTCTATTTATGTATGGTAGAGTTTATTTCAAGCGTAGTCCCATATAAAGTGTAAAGAAGTGAATCAATGGAGGCGGTAAAATCTAACAAAGGTCCACACCACTTTATCCCAGGTTACTGTAGGATCAGCACAACACATTATTTCGAGCAGTTGCATAAAATAATTGACGTCAACTCCTTTTGGGAGATCCAGTCGCGAGCAAATCTGATTAGAAAAATAGCTTTACCCGACCTGGATTTTGAACCCCAGACCTCCTGGTCCTCAATCCATATGCACTGCCAGTAGACCACGGAGGCGACTGCTGGTACTATAAAGCATTTTTTTTTCACATAGTCCCATAGGATTTCCCATAGGGGATTGACGTCAGGCAGCCGGTCGTAAAAACTAAGGCAAATATTTTCTACAATATGCTTATAAAAGTCTGTTGCGCACTTGCGCCTATCCCGCATAGGTCGGATAAGGGTAGGTAGAAAAAAAAGTAACCAAGTCACAGTACGTTCTCAGAAAATCGTGTCTTATTTGTTGTAGAGTTGTTCCACATACACCCGGATGAAAAGTATCGCGTTGTAAATCCGCTGGCTTGTTAGAGACGCGGGTAAGCTGGTGGCTTACCGCTAGTACCGGCTTCCTTGTACTGAGGAAATGTTTGCTATTGCAGTGGAGTTGTGATCGGATTATTGAGGAAAAGTATGTCTCGGTGGCGTGGTTGAATTTCGGTACGACTACCGTCCTGAGGTCTCGGGTTAAAACCCCGGGTCGGGCAAAGTGATATTGTATTTTTCCGTATCAGTCCGGAGTCTGGAATTTGTGCCCGATATGGCTATAGGCTCGCCCCCTATCGCATCTGGGACGGAACTAAGCTCGGCGAAATCTAGGTAATTTTAAAATCTAGTTCGCTAGTGCGCCTCTGCCTACCCCTTCGGGGATACAGGTGTGAGCTTATGTATAAAAATACCGTCAGTCAATATCATAAACTCGAATCGATTTACGACTCGAAAGCAATAAATAGTGAGGAACTTTTAAAATTATTTTCGGCGCGATCGCAACATTTCAGTAGGTCGTAAATGTACGTTTTATATGGAATGGTCAAGGTAATGGGTCTCCGGAGGCCGATTGGACGTAGCAATAGCAATTGACTGGAGAAAAACTTTTATTGGAACTACATCAGTTTTTAGAAAATATTTGAAATCTGTGGCACGTTGCGACGCCAGATGTAACAAGTACTTAAACATAAGAGTTGATTGTGTTGACTAAGGGCCACTTGCAGCTCGACGATAAATCTCTATTTAACCCAAATCTTGATTTAAAGGTAGGAGTGTAGTGTATAAATCGAGATAGTGTGTAACTCTAGATTAGTAATAGCGCTGCAAGTCACCCTAAGTCATTACTCTAGAAGTAGTATTAAGGCCGAAAACCATGAGTATATGGATTCAAATCCTAAGTCGGGTAATCGTAAAATGTTTCAGTGTTTCGAAAACTAAAAACATTACACAAAACACTACAACATACATGATATTTCTATTTTTTTTTTTTCATAGCACAGAATGGCAAACGAGTAGATGGGTCACCTGATGGTAAGTGATCTCCACCGCCCATAGAGACCCAAGACACAAGAAGAATCATGGGTGCGTTGCCAACCTAAAAGGAGGAAATGGAAGCGTAGGGAAACAGGGATTGGGAAGGAAGGGAAATGGGCCACCGGAAATCTCACTCACCGACCGAAACGCGACAGTAAGCTGCCACTTTAGGTCGGTTTTCTGTGAGACAGTGGTATCAAACCGGTCGAGCCGGCCCATTCGTGCTGTAGACGTTACTGTCTACGGTGTAAGACTTGACTTGCGTGAGACGAGTTCAACTCTACATCTATGTGATCATCACCCCAGCGCTTTTAGCGGTTACGTGCGGAATAAATACTTGTTACAAAGTGCAAATATTTTATGATATAGCTTCAGATCTCGTTTTTTACGCTTTAATTGTATTGATCATCTGTGTGGTTCTAACCTCGGAAAAATTGTATTGGAAAAACCTTGTTACAGACCAGGGATTGGAGTTAAGGATCTCCTGGGGGGTGACTACTGACGCTCGATTCGAACTTGAATTCGATCCGGTTTCATTTATTGACTTAAAATTCCACGGAAATAGAGTTAAAAAGTGCATTAATGTTACGTTAAAAATTACCTAATGACATGTTCTCGAATATTATGCAACATTAGCGCACTTTAAGAGTCGATTTCGGTGGAATTTTAAGACAATAAATGTAACCAAATCGAAATCACAATCGAATCGAGCGTCAGGAGTCATTCCCCTGGTCTACAATACATATACGCTGCCACTAAGCCATGGAGGCGACGAAACTGTTTATGGACAGTATAAAGACTTTTCATAAATGTCACACTCGAAAACTCTGCACTAAACATTAGTCACGAGAGAAACTCTGTGTTATTTTAAAAACTTAACATCTTTACATTTTATTTTCGTTATTTACTTTAACATAATTTTTATTTGAAAAGCGGCACCATTGACCATCTTTTTCCTCACTTAGCACTCATAACTCCGTTTATAAACACTTTTGTTGGTAGTCTACGAAATCGCAACGGAATTTCTATATTTATTCCTAAACATATGAAAAACTAGACCAAAATGGTAGCGACAAACAACCATTTTCCACAGAATTACAAAAATAATTAGAGTACGCGTCAATATTTGTTATTTTTTCAAATCAGCCGACGCGACTTAACGTGGTCTCGTTAAAACGCTCACAGCGCCCTCTGTCGCCCTTCACACACGTTCCGGGAAGGATGGAGTGTCAACACGACGTTCGAAATTTGAAAAAGCGTTCGATTTTCAAATTTGTTGTGCAAACTGAATGCCGGCGAAACGTCACGAAGGCAAAGGCGCGTTGTTATCGTGCCGAGTTGGCGTTGACTCGCTAATTCTTGTTCGGTTGCCAAAGAAGCCGACTCTATCTCAACGTAGATCTACATTACAGTAGAAGTGGCTATAATTTTATCTTATTTACCGTTTTTATGTTTTGGCACAGTTGAGTGTTTTTTAAATTATAAAGACTAAATAAGAAAAACAGTAATACATACATACATTTTGAAATAAAACTATTTTACGGATATTATCACGATGTCGTTTTAATTTTTATTCATTCAGTCCAACCCGTGACCATGAAGACATCAAACATCGGAATTAAAAATTAAAACCAAATCGTGATAGAATCTGTAAAAATAGATTTATTTCAATTTATAACACTCGCTTAAACTTAAGAAATCAGTATCATATTTAGCTTTTAATTGCTGAAGTGGGTAGACGAGCTAGGGGTCCGCGTGATTGCAAGTGGTAACCGCCCATAGACTTGAGCAATGCCAGGGACACAGTCGAGCCGCTGCCTGCCGTTAAAACTTTTACCTGAATGCCCCGAAAGGACTCTCCTTTGTAATGTAATATTTTAAAATATAATATTGCAAATTAAACAAATAAATAAATACACCTAACAGTCACACACCTAGTCCTGACCCTACACTAGGTATAACATGTATCGTAGGTGTCAGAGACTATGAGAGACGCACGGTCTCACAACACCCAGACTTGAAACAAATATCTGTGGGCCACACAAATATTTGTCTCAATGCGGGAATCGAATCTGCGGCCTCTCGCTTCACAGCCGGCTACTCACCCGCTGCGCCACGGAGGCTTTCTTATTATTTTAAAAAAGACTTTATTAGTATTTAAAAAAATCTTCTTTTTATATAATTAGTAGCCATTTATTTTAATTTTGGCTAAAATATATACGATGTTTTTTTAATGTAAACACAATACGAAACGGAAGTCAGACTTAGAAAATTAATGCAGAATCTTGGTTCCTTTTGACGATAATCGAATTGAAAATGTCAAAATCACTTGGTAGGAAAATCAACACATATCCGTAAATCTTTCAGTTGTTTACGAAATAAATCGTTACATACGATAAAGCAAACCTTTTTATCTGTTCAATAAAAACCCGAACACGATCGGAAGATATCGGCGGGCTCAAATTGGATCGCCGTTTGCTCGCCGGATCTCGTCGGATCTCGCCGATTCCCGCAGGATCCCGCCGGTTATCCGCTCGTTACCGCGTAACAGTTAACGTTCGTCTCTGATTGTCTTTACCGTTCGCACAGTGCGTTGTTTGTTGGATATAAAATCGAAATAAAACTATTTTTACGGATTATATCACGATTTGGTTTTAATTTTCAATTTTTATTCCCGACGTTTCGAAGGCTTTGCAGTCTTCGTGCTCACGGGTTGGACTGAGATGTCATTGGTCCAAGAATGTTAGTATTACAAAATCTACTTTCATTTTAGTTTTATACAAAATTAAAAAATTAACGGTTTATGTTCCGATCTACGCAGTACGAGCTCACAGTGTCTTGAGGTCTGGCAGCTGGTCTTTTGCTGATACGCGAGGCTATTGAAATTAAAAAACATCCTAATTTCAATAGAGAAGATGGTTGGAAGCTTGCACAAGCCTGGGATCCAATTATACATTTAATCAAATCGGAACCCAAAATATATGAAGTATACCTGAAGTACATAGAGAACACAATACGTTACGTTTCGTACGTATGGTACCTTGACGAAACAAAGATTTAATATAACATCCAGAACTTATTTATTACTTGAAATAATGCCGTATATAAATCAAAAATCAATAAATTTAAACGTTATTCAAATCTTATAACACAATATCAACTTGCATGTAAACAAAACTACAACAGATTAAAATGACAGAACCAGCTCCAAAGTCAACAGGTTTTTTGTACTTATGCCCAGTCCTAATTTTTCTTATGTCATTGATTTAGATAGATCTCTTATCTATCTAAATCAATATCAACATAACACATTAAAATACAGTAACATATAAAATATTATTTTGTCCAGTCTTCTTTTATTCAGTTCCAGTGTGCATCTCGCCTGGAGCTTTCGTAGCCTCTACGCTTAGCCTCTCGTTTGTCCCCGCTCCGCGTAACGACTCACCCTTGCTTTTTATTATCGTACCTGAAAGCTTTGAAAGCTTCGTTGATTTCGCCGAGACGTGACGGATCAACAGTAAACCGTTAATTGTGATGAAGAATATGCGAGCTTTATGTCTTTAACTTTAATTTAGGATGTTTTTAATTCATCGGTGTTTTTATGCCTTATATTATTATGTTATGTCTGTATTCAATATTTCACCGCTCCACCACCCCAAGCATTTTTAGACAATTTTTGTGTTCGATAGAACTTATTCCAAAGGTAGTCCAATATAAATTTTATTAACATGTAATGGGGTTTTTAATCGTTTTTTTTTATAGCAGAGACTGGCAAACGAGCAGATGGGTCACCTGATGGTAAGTGATCTCCACCGCCCATAGACACACAAGACACAAAAAGAATCATGGGTGCGTTCCCAACCTAAAAGGCGGGAATGGGAGGAGAGGGAAAAGGGCTTGTGAAAGAGGGGGGGCAATGGGCTACCGGAAATCTTACTCACCGAACGAAACGCGTCAGAAAGCTGCTACTTTACGTCAGTATTCTGTGAGGTAGTGGTATCAAACCGGTCGGGCCGGCCCATTCGTGCTGTAGACGTTACAGCGTGGCTCTACCACTCAAGATTTTCAGTTTTGTGGATGCCTTCGTGGTCCATTGGGTGAATCGTCTGGTATAAAGGGCGCAGGTTCGATACTCCCACATATATGACATAAACACCTAAAAACAAATAAATAATTGTTACGGGTCTCGGTGTTATCAAATCCAAGTGCCATACCTCACCATAATGCCAGTACTGTACTGTCACCTACTTGATTAAGTAGTAGCATAAAAAGGCTGTCAGCTGAAAGGTCCTGAGTTCAAATCTTATATTATATACTAGTTGATACTATGGTATTGGCAATAAAAAAATTAAAAGGCTATATTTCTTTATGTCAAAGATCGAATTTGGTATCGTTCAATTAATGAAACAAAACTTTCACACCTCTCTGTGCAAAAAGTAAATAAAATAAATATAGCTAAATAAGTTTTCCTAGAAGCCTTGCATCCTACACAGACCTAGAAACACGCTAACAGACGCGCAAACAATCCATCAAACGCGATAACCAACTAAGTTTCCGAGTGCGGCCGATAATTGTGTGACAAGCGCGCTAAACACTGATATTAACAAGTGATGGAATGCTGGCATTCGTACCGGAAAAATCTTCACACTTCATAGCTGAGAAATGGATACTTGACTATTTTTATTAATTTTATATGAAATTTACGTCATCTACAATATAGAACAGAAAGACATATTGAAATATATATATTTTATACCAGAGATTGGCAAACGAGCAGATGAGTCACCTGATGGTAAGTGATCTCCACCGCCCATAGACATCTAAGACACAACAATAATCATGAGTGCGTTGCTAACCTAAATGGTGGGAGTGGAAGGGGAGGGAAAAAGGGGTTGGGAAAGGAAGGGAAATGGGCCACCGGAAATTTCACTCATCGAATGAAACGCGACAGAAAGCTGCCACTTTACGCTGGTTTTCTGTGAGACAGTTGGTATAACCTTCAAACTGCGGGAATGAGAAGTATCAGTATAATCACGTCACTGCCATAATCGTAAGTGCGTTGGAAAGGGATAGCGAGATATCTTCGCTATGCCACTCCAGAATTTAAAATATGAATTACTGCCTCATTTTTCTACCAATTTCGATTTGATTGAAATTTTTCAGAAGGGTTTCTTTTTGTTTTATTTGCTATTAAATATAAAAATGTGCATAAAATCAAACACAGTCAAGAACCATATTCTTCATTACATTCGTGGGTCAAATGCCTATCAGATATTATAAACTAAGAAAGCATACGCCTATCCTCCATATCAGGGACTAATTTCAGATTCCGGGCTAATATTAAATAGAAAAGCTCATCCCCGACCCGGGGATCGAACCCGAGACCTGACGACTGCAGTCATTCCGCGCACGAATACAACTACGCCGTCGAGACTTCAAAAAAAAGAAACCTATATGTTAATTAAACATAAACGTTATTTTTAACCGCATAATGCTTAGTTGTTTTATAACCACACGGAACGATAGAAAATCGATCTGGGTATTTACCTACGTCATTACGAAATTGCGTAAACGTAGAATATGACGAGATTCAATAACGAATAGCTACCGCAAATACTCTCAAGATAATTTAGTCAAAAATCAATATTAAATATTATACATGTACTCGAGAACAATAAGTAGGAGTGACTGCTCTTATGTTGTAGGTTTAATATAAAATCATAAATTTGAATGTTTTGTGGTGGAGCGAAGCTGTAGACAGTTACGTCTACAGCACGAATGGGCCGGCTCGACTGGTTTGATACCACCCTCTCACAGAAAACCGATGTAAATTGGCAGCTGTTGCGTTTCGTTTGGTGAGTGAGATTTCCGGAGTATTTTTCGTCCCTTTAGGTTGGCAACGATCCCTTGATCCTTTTTGTGTCTTGGGTGCCCATGGGCACTTATCAGGTGACCCATCTGCTCGTTCGTCAGTCAGCTATAAAAAATCGTTGCTAATACTGATAATTTTTTAGATACCTAAGCCGCTCTGGTTGAGAAAGTCGGTGCTTGTCATTGCCAGTACCCCGAGCACGAAAAACTAATGTAAATGTAAATGTATTCGAGTTCGCTGAGCACTGATGACGTTTGATTAATATTTCATACAAATTTCATAGACGCGCATCGAGTTCGAATACATTTATGGTTGCCAGAAATATTCCTGCTCAGGCCGATGGTCAAATGAAAATGACAATCAGTTGAAACCGACTTCCAAGACAGTAAGAAATTGTTATTATATTATTCACTTTTGAAAATTTATTTTCAAGTTATTATTTATTTTGTAACAATTTAGTTTTAGATGTGGTTATTGCATTAAATTCCGATTCAATAAACCAATCGCGACGTTTGTTGCTGTTGTAAAGTTTACTTCATACTCCTTTATCAAAACTTGATTAATTTAATTTTTATTTATTTAAGCTTATGCAGTACAATCAAGAAACAATGCAAATAAAAAATAATTCAAATCAGTTAATACATCGGAGATGTCGGTAAAATACATAAAAAACGATTTGAAAATCTTCGCTCTTTTTGAAATAGGTTAAATACTTCAACATCCTAGTCATTTTCCAAAATACCCAACTCATAAACCACCCACGACTCTAGTTAAACTCACAAAGCGCTATTTGTCCATACAATAAAACACTCAGTTACGTAAATTGGGCAAATCAATTATCATCATTACACCGCCGGTTGCGCTCGTGCCTCCAATGTTTAAAATGTTCATAACAAAAATAGTTATTTCAATTTAGTCCAGACGGGTCACCTGATGGTAAACGATCTCTACCGCCCATAGACACCCAAGACATAAAAATAATCGTAAGTGCGTTGTCAACCTAAAAAGAGGAAATGGAAGGGGAGAGAAAAAAGGATTGAGAAAGGAAGGGAAATGGGCCACCGGAAATTTCATTCACCGAATGAAACGCGACAGCAAGCTGCCACTTTACGTCGGTTTTCTGTGAGACAGTGGTATCAAACTGGTCGAGCCGAATCATTTGTGCTGTAGACGTAACTGTCTACAGCGTGGCTCTACGACTCACAAAAACTGCAAGATTAAGAGACTTTCAATAAATATTTATAATATGTATGGGCTTCTTAACGTACTCAAGTTGTTCGCTTGAGTACGTTAAGAAGCCCATACATATTATAAATATTTATTGAAAGTCTCTTAATCTTGCAGTTTTTGTGAGTCGTAGAGCCACGCTGTAGACAGTTACGTCTACAGCACAAATGATTCGGCTCGACCAGTTTGATACCACTGTCTCACAGAAAACCGACGTAAAGTGGCAGCTTGCTGTCGCGTTTCATTCGGTGAATGAAATTTCCGGTGGCCCATTTCCCTTCCTTTCTCAATCCTTTTTTCTCTCCCCTTCCATTTCCTCTTTTTAGGTTGACAACGCACTTACGATTATTTTTATGTCTTGGGTGTCTATGGGCGGTAGAGATCGTTTACCATCAGGTGACCCGTCTGGTCGTTTGCCAGTCTCTGCTATGAAAAAAAAACTTCTGAAAGTTGGCTATCGACTCCATATATCTTTTTGTAGTTCTTGCCAGGATAAATAGTTCTTACAGTCGCCTTTGGTGATTCTCATCTATTCCCTTATGTTTGAGCTACCACCACTTCTCTCCAACCAACGACTCGCTTTCCCTCTACTTTAGATATAAAAAAACTATTTTATATTGAAATAAAACTATTTTATATAGATTCTATCACGATTTGTTTTTATTTTCGAGTGACTTCCCAAAAAGGAGGAGGTCCTCAATTCGTCGGTATTTTTTTTATGTAACGCGATATCTCCGCCAAATGTGGACCGATTTTCAAAATTATTTTTGTGTTCGATAGAGCTTATTTCAAAGGTGGTCCCATATAAATTTCGTCACGATCGATAAATTGGAAGTCGGTCAGTTAAGTTTTTAAACTTGTGATTATTAAGCCCGACGTTTCACCCGCAAAAATATACGTATACCCGAATAATAATAAAATACACGTTGCTTTTCTGGTTTGGACCTTTATCCTCGGTATATGTACGAGGCTCTTAAAAGAGTTGTGCAAGTGTGAACACAAAACACCCACTTACGATGTATTTACATGAATAATTTAGTCTAATCAAATAATTGAACGTGTCATTTTGTCGATAGCTCGATAAACAATTGCGACATCACTAGTACGTAGTGGTGTGATGTTTGTGTACATATTGAATTTGAAAATATAGTTTTTTAGCAATGTTAGCTCCGTCGGGAGTATAGATGACTGAGATGATGGTTTCTACACGAAACTAACCCTAAGGAAACGCACCTTTGACCTTTTAAAGTATGTATTACTAGCTGTTGCCCGCGACATTTTCGAGTAGAAATTTATTAACAAATATATTCCAAGAGTACCGTACATTTTTCCAGGCCTATAATCTATTTCTGTGCCAAATTTCATGCATATCCCTTCAGCCATTCTGGCATGATCGAATCACAAACATCCACCCATCCAAACTTTCGTATTTGTAAAAGTAGCAAGTTTGGGAATTAAGGTAAGACTATAAAAATCGTGTTATATGAACCCTTCGCCACTGGTATCTAATAGCTAAGTCCTTCAGTTTAGTTCTAAAAGCGTCATGTTAAACAATTTCTTGAATAACAATGTAATTGATAAGAGTATTACCTCCAGACTCGCGTAACTTGTTACTCGACGCCCACTGAGTAACAACTTGGATTCCATGCCTCGAACAGAGAAACGCGTGAAGTGGACAAAGAACAATCTATTGTGGACTAGCAATTTGGTCTCTTCTCGACCCTCTCGATTCTATCTTGATGATGAAAAAAATAAGCCCGGAGTTTCTTTCTGTCTTTCTTCTTTGGGTCGTCGTTCGTAGGTAGCTAAAAGTTGGTGGTTAGCTAGGATAGTGCCTCATGCACCCAACTGCTTCCAGTATTTCCAGTCAATCCCCTGCCACCATTCCTGCCATATGCCATTCCCTTTTCCACAACCCACAACCCTTACACTCTATTCCCATCTACCCATATCACCGCATCTTAGCCATCCCATCGTTATTATGTCCATACTTGGCTGCCTGTCTTCAAATCTATAGAGTGATAATCTGATAATGTAATTATATGAATCTTAATTCAAAATTTGCTTGTGTGATCTGTCATAAGTACTTTATTACATGCCTACGTGACTAATAAAGATTTTTTTATCTGAAAGTAATGTAGTTCCAAAAGCATCCTATGTCCCAATACAGATTTCGGTTTACTAGGTCATGTTTACTAGTGTGTCTATTTTCATCAAGATTATAGTTAGAAGGAGGTTAGGAGTCGTTAAGAAGTTTTCATAATTCATCTGGCATCATGGGTGTACGTGGGCGGTGGAGATCATTTTTCATGAGGTAATTAACCTGCTCGTTTGCGAGTTTCTGCTAAAAAACTGAATTATAGACTTTACTTTTATGTAATTTTTACTTAATTTTAGGATCGTGTTAGAAAAACCATATTGCTCCACCTGGGATTCGAATCTAAGATTCCTTCAGAAATATCAACTTTAAATTAAAGATTTAAGCAAATGTTATTCCACGTATTCCTCTGTCCTTTGCGAAGATTTACGCGGCTTTTAACTTGACGTTGGTTGAGATTATCGGTTCAGAGGGCGTTCCGTAGCTGACCCGGGCCCACCAAAGCCTCTTAGTATTAAACGTGCTACATCGCCTTTATGAGCCATCCACTAACTTACGTTCCTGTTTAGTATAAGTATCGGTTTATCGTCAATTTGTGTAATCTTTTTGTGTTCATTATTGTTATTTCTTAGTTTAATAGATTACATATCGTACTGTTAGTTTTTTATTTCAGTCGCCTCCTTGGTCTGGTAGCAGCATATAAGGGCTGTGGACCGGGACTTCCTGGGTTCGATTCCCAGGTCGGGCAAAGCGAATTTTCTAATTTAATTTGCACGGGACTAGATCCCCCAGAAGGGGTTGACACAGGCAGGCAGGCGGTCGTAAAAATAAGCCAAATCCTTTCTGTAACATGCTTGAAAAAGTGTGTTGCACCGACCCCACATTAAAGTGGGATAAGGGCAGCTAGAAAAGAAAATAGTTTTTTATTAGTCGACTCGTTCTCTTAGTAAGAGTTAGTTGTGAAAGTTCTGAATTCTCGAAAACAATGATAGTTTTAGTTTTCTTCACCCATTTAGTTTAGTTTTAGTTCTGTGTAGTTTTCACAAGTGGCGTAGCTAGTCAAAGTATGAAGTCCACAAAAATTGTTAACTGTTATCGTTTTTGTATACTTGCAAAACTTGTACTAAGAGTCTAGACCGATAATCGACAATGCCAGGAGTATAATCAAGGCACTGGCTACCAAACGATAAACGATGTCAGGATTTCACTGGCCACTATGGAAAAGACAGAAATGGGGATTTTAAAAGGAATATTATATAGTTACTAATGAAAATTATAGAGTCATCAAGACTAGTTTGTTTTTGAAAATCATTTAGAGTTAATGCAAGATGTCTTGGTGTGATGACACCTATTACGGTGAAGAGGTAGATTTTAATGTTGTTTTTGTAGATCCAATCAGTATATTGAAATTTCCTGTTTTAGATTATCATAATTCATTTCAGCTAATATTCGTACAATATAAGTGGAACACGAAAGCTAATTAAATGAAGAAAGAACTTCACGATATTTTCATTTACAAACCAAAAAACCCCAACATAAGGAAATACATCAATCAACCTTAAAAAGCCAACGTAAATGAAGTTGTAAAAGAAGTTGAAAAGGAGAAATAATTAAAAATTCCCTCACACGTTTAACATTCTGTTGTCGAAGCCTCACCGGTTGCAGACATCAAGGTTTTAACGCACATCAACGGCGATTAATCTCATTTATCACCACGATCGCCGGCAGACAGTGAAATAATCGCTTTGCCGACGAGTTTAACATAAATTAAGTTCAACACTACACCTGAGGTACGCCCGGTTGAGTTATGGTTCAGCGTGAAATCGTTAAAGAGGTTGGAGTTCTTGATAATAACACAAAGCTCGTTACGTGGAATCTTAAAGCGGGTGCTGTGGAGCCTGTGGAGAATTGATGTTACTTTAGCGAGCGATAGTAAATTTAAAATAATAATTATAAATATGTATATTGAGAGACAGAATAGTAGTTAAATTATTGTCCACGTCTATTACTATGGTTTTTTTATTTATTTAATAAATTTACTAATAGTTAATACCCAGATCGTGCCAGGGTTACGTTCCCGTAGACGGCCTAAAAGGCGCTGGCTGGACGTTCTGGAGGAAGACATGAGAACCAATGGTCTCACCATAGAAGATGCTCAAGACCGGGCGAAGTGGAAGTGATTAAGTAGGAAGGCGGACCCTGGCAGAAGGCCAGAATAACGCCAGGCAGAAAGAAAGAAAAGAATTATATAATAAGTTAATACCCCGGAAATATTTGTATTTTTTAGATAACGATTCTAGAATTATTTTAACTAATTTGGTAATATTTTATGCTTACAAATCATACTAAGTAGTTAATGTTATAAGTCCACATTACAACTTATTTGTATTATTAGATTTAAATATAAAAGTGGTACATGATGTATAACAGATTCATACGATATTGGGGTGAAAGTGCAGTAAAGTCTATAATTATGATAAGCCACAATGATTTATACCAAGTAAACAATACTATCAATTACATCGCACAACAACAAACTGCAAAAAAGGTAAATATAAGAATGAAAAAGCATCAATTTCTTAATCATGTTCTGAATAAACAAAAGGCTTCATTAGTACAATTGATTCGACACTGAACCCTAGAGGTTGGGACCTTGGTGTGATGGTAGCGGCTAATTCTTATTACGTCGATAGTACAATACAATATGAACTTTAACATAAGTGTTTAAAGTTGTAAATTAAACTGCAGATGATGCTGTCTGATAATGAAGGTACAATAAGATATATTGCAGTGAAAGAAAGGTTAAGTGTGAACATGTGTTGTTAATGCATTTGTTTAAAAGAGACAGAATTTTTTTATCGTGTGATTGATATTTTGAGTCTTTTATTAATTCTTTGAACGGGACTAACTGCTAGTCACGAATATCTTATTTATGGCCTTTTTTCCTCATTGATGTCTAGAAAAAAATGTAGTTTAAGTATTTTGTAAGAAGTGCATCATAATTTAAAAAATGATAATACCTATATTTTCTATCTCTAGACGGCCTTCTTTTATTATTTTTTTACTACACATTGTAATGCATAATTAAATGTCATAGAAAAAACATATATTTTTATAATGAAATAAAATTATTTCACCATTCGTGCATCGAGTCATACGATAAAGTGTAAGTCTAAACATAGCATGTATTGATAACGCGCTATGTTAATTATACAATAAGTAACAGCACAGTAAAATAATCTTTCTTGGCTAATGAACCTGTAAATAACACCGCTTATGAAGAAATAAATATAAACATGGAAAATGAAAAATGTGAAGATATAAATAAAAGCACAGAAAATATTTTAAATGAAGAAGATTATATAATAAAATCTATAGGTGCTTTTGGTGTGTGGCAAGCTGGAGTATGTGTATCTGCAATATCAGCAAGAATTTTAGCTATGTTGAATATCCTATCAATGCTGTTTCTGATACCATCAACAGACTTCAAATGTGTGGGTGATGCAGTGACTATAGAGAATAATACGTGCTATGAAGATTGTGAAGTGTACAGTTTTAATAATGATATATTTGAACAGACAGTGATTTCAGAATTTGGACTCATCTGTGAAGACGAGTGGAAGGCGAGTTTTATTCAAACGGTGTTGATGTTCGGATTCCTGTGTGGTGTTTCTCTGTTTGGATGGATTTCTGACAGGTAATGGCATTGCATGCAAGTTGTTATCGCCAACCTTGTACCAGAATGTAATCTCCAATAATTACAATTGTCTCTTTTTAATTCATTCTTTTGTATATTTTAGTGTAATTGACAAATCACAAAAAATAATAATTGCTAGATGTTTGTTTTTTATGGTAACAAGATAGCAACAAGATACTCGTATTATGCTTTTTTTTGTATTATTTTAAGTCTACAAAGTTACATGATGCCCCGAGTCTTTCTTCACCAATACACCAGAGTTACAAATCGCCCGAACTATAAAACGGATATTTCAGGAGTAAAATAATAAAAACAAAAACATATCAATCAGACTCAAATATCAGACTCCGGACTGATGCTGAGTAGAAAAACTCAATAACAATATCCGACCCGGGAATCAAATCTGAGATCTCAGAACGGTGGGCGCACGCGATAAAACTACGCCATCAAATAAAGTCGTTATAAAGTCATATTCACATTCTTTACTTTTTCAGATATGGTCGTCGAACAGCTCTTGTAATATGCACTTACACCAACATTTTTATGATGTTAGCAGCACCGTTCTCACCAACCTATTGGACTTATATCACTATGAGGTTTTTAATAGGTATACCTTCAGGTGGTACATTAATCATCGGCATAGTATACGTTATGGAAATAGTTGGTCCAAAACACAGAGAAGCTGTAGGAACATTAGCTCTACTTCACAAGCTTCTTTGTCATACTTTGCTTACTACATAAGAAATTGCAGGATGTATTCATTAGGTTATGCTACTATGTCAGTTATTCCAGGTATTCTAGTGTTATTTCTACCTGAAAGCCCCAGATGGTTGATTTCAAAAGGCAGACGTAATAAAGCATATGCAGTCTTGGTTAAGGCTGCTGAAAGGTATTAAGATGCATGCAAAGTATTAGATTTTATTATAAAAGCTACAACAATTTTAATAAATCTATTTTCCGGTTCCAGAAACAAATTAGACACAACAAATATTCAAGAAAATATCAATAATGCGATATCAGAAATCAATTATAAAAACGTCTGCAAGAAAGCAAGTTATATCGATTTGTTTGGAAACGGGGAGTTAGCTTTTAAAGTATTTGCTATGGCTGCAATTTGGACGTCGGCATCGGTGTGTTTTTTTGGAATCAATCAATATATTACTTTCTTGGGTTCCAATATTTTTAAAGCTGTTACATTATTGGGCTTCATACAGGTAAGGTGTTCGTTTTGACTAGAAAAAAGTTATAAGTAAGAGTAGAAATTTTAAAAATGGCAATTGATAACTTACATTCACGAAATCTCGATAATATTAATGTTGTGTAATTAAAAAATGCGCCCATTTTTCATAAAATTACAACACATGCCCTGTCAGAGTTTTCTTTGTGAGTAAAAATACTTATAATTCCGCTAAATACGAGTTTGCAAACAGTAAATATAATCCAAGATTTACGAGTTGATAATAAATTTTTCGAGGAAGAACATTAGTGTCTTCTAAAGCGTGACTTGAAAATGACAGTCGTAAGATAACAATCAGGACCGCGGCATTTTGTATTTAACTTGAATGATGTTACGACATATTTTGTTACATTATAATATGTATATCTTATAATGAAGTTCACTCAACTAACTGCAAGCTGAACTGCTTACTGTTTTATGTGATGGGCCATAATGAGGCCAAAGCAGTCTATGTGTTGGACATTAATTTCAACTACGCGCAGTTCAGTTTTATCAGTTTTAACTTTTATGATTTACAAAAACTTTTCAGTCAAATTCTCGTTGACATTTTATCAATATTTATTATCATTTATTTCTGTTTCAGATGCCGATATCTCTTTTAGCAATAATACTTAACAAAATCTTCGGCAGACGAGCCATTACAATAGCTTCTCTCCTTACAACGGGCGTTACTATGATAGCTTTGTTCTTTACACCACCAGGTCACACTGCTTGCCTTATCTTCAGCGTTATAGGCTTCATAGCCTCTAATATAACCTTCTGTATTATTTATACTTATACTTCTGAGTTGTTTCCTACTTCTTTAAGAAACATGGCATATGGAATTACGTCAGCTGGCGCTAAAATAGGAGCTATGGTCGCTCCGTTTATAGCATCTCTCAGTCCACATTGGATACCTTCTTCAATATTTGCAGCACTTTCGTTTCTTGCTTCGTTCATTTGTATACTTTTACCCGAAACGAAGGGAGTTAATTTGATTAGTTAATTATGCATCAAAATGTATATGCAGATAGCAAGTTAAAGAAATATGGGGAATAACACATAAATATTGCAAAAGAGTTGCATTATCATTTCTACATTATAATATATATTGTTATTCTGTATTAGCTTAAGTGTTAGACACTTCAATGAGCCACAATAAAATTAAAATAATGTAACTATCACACGAAGACACGACCGTAATAACTATGAAAGTTTATTACAGTATAATTCTAAACAATTTAAAAGGACTATAAAACACAGTTGCCATATAAGTATGATGAAAATGACTGCCACATAATATGTGTAATTATCCCGAGGGCGTGCATCTTGAATACAGGAGTGCTGTTCTCAGAGCTTACATTGACTTTTAGTACTAGACAGGGCCTGTTCCAATGGGGTAGCGCTATCAAGTGTTATTATTATTCCATGTTAAGATCTGAATCATCTCGAGTAGTATTTTGGAGACAGCAGTTTTAACTTTTAGTTAGGTAATATATTAAACAATTATCCAACAGTCCAATTGTTCATCCAACTTTCACGTATCGATAGAATCTCGTGAATTATTAGATGACCTTGAGATGCTGTTCAGATTTGTAAGTTGCGGCAGGTTGGAGTCATCTTGAAGTGTGGAACTATTGAACAATCGTGTAGTTACTGTATCAGAATATCATCTCTCAATATTTATGAATGTAAAAGTGGAGTGGTGGGTTGCAAGACTAATATGGTGAGTTGGGGTTATTCATCGAAGCTCGAAACTGACTGTGGTGCCCCTGAGCAGAACATGTCGCACCTGCTTGTCTGTCCGCTGTGTCCTACCACCTGCACAAGCGAAGACCTAATGGAGGCGACAGACGCAGCTCTAGGAGTGGTGGGCTTCTGGTTAGGAGGATCTGACTCGATTCGTTGTTATTGGAGCCATTGACACGAAAGAAGAAGAATGTAAAATACTCGTAAATTAAAATTTAATACGATAAATTATGACAACTATAAAAATGAATCACCAAACAGTGGTTCACTGCTATGTAATGCGCGCTCTTAACTGCTGCGTTCTGAGAGTTAGTTTATGGAGCTAAAGCACGCAATACACTCGTAAAATGCTCAGCTATTGAGTCAAATTAATTGTTCCTGTGATGTGAAAACGTCTCACTGCCTTCCATGATGTATGGGACATCATCGTATGTATAGTTTTTCTATTCTGGCTGTTCCATAGCAAAAGGCATGATCATTGCCTTCTATAATTGCGATGTTTAAAGTAGACGTAAAGCCACGCGTTGATAGATAACGTAGCCCAGCCCGCCACGCGAAAATTTTGTCAAATGCCTTTTGTCGTGTTATAACCGTTTTTTTTCTATTTGTCTATGGACACTAACATGCGTTCTCGTTTATTTTCATACAATATTGTAGACAACATCTCTACAGTTGGTTATCGAGATATATTGTGACATACACGTGTTAACATCATTATTCTTGTCAACTATCGTTGAGCTTAAATTGCATAATTTTAATAATTAAACAGGATAACGTATCAAAAAAAGATTATTTGGAAATGTTAATACTGGTACTTTTGAATTGTATAAAGAAGATATTATCATGTGAGATTGAATTGAGAATTGATCTATCAAATATATTTAGTAAAACCTACAGACAATCTTTTAATTATACTATTTAGAAAACATGGAAATGAGGATATTATGGATGGAGTTTACATTGTTAGCCGGGCAGGACAAGTTCACTGGCGAGACAGGATAAAACTTTTGGAGTTGACAGCCAACAGTTAGTAGGAGATAGGCACCGCAGAGGGAGAGGAAAAATGAAAATTACTGACATTCAGATGACCTATCCGCTCGCAAAAAAACACTTTAGTAACATTTGCATACACTCATAAATACTTGTGCACAATTTTTAACGGATGCTATTAAAACCAGCGATATTTCACGAATCGTATGATATTCGACAATACGGCCGGCCGGGCGCTATTGTAAATACCCCTGTGTGTATACTATGTATGGCTAAGGCTAGGTGTACATGTGCGGATAAAACGCAGCTTTGTGAAAAACGCTCAAACTAGATTTATAATTATTTTAACGACTATAAAAATGAAGAAGTTTTTAATTCCGACTCGCTCCGCCATATGTGATGTTTTTCAAGTTTGATTTTTCCACGATATTACCTACACTACCACACAAGCTATCGACTCGCCTCTTGGTTACTTTTGGCAGTTATAGAGGTAGGATTCTTGAGTTTCTGTGCCCACATTGATGATCCACTTGTACTGTCACAGGCCTCTCGATTTGCTTCTTCTTCAGAGTGTGAAGGCGGCATCAGTTTGGTGACCAATAAATGATTTCTTAAGTTTACGCGAATGTCATACATTGAAATAAAACTATTTTATACGAATTCTATTACGATTTGTTTTAATTTTACATGACAATGGCTTTGCAGCCTTCCAAACGTGGGCCTAAAAATAAATACAAATCGTTATAGAATCCGTATAAATAAATAAAAAATACACCCAACAGTCACACACCTAGTCCTGACCCCACACAAGGTATAACCTGTATCGTGGGTATCAGAAACTATAAGAGACTTTCGGTCTCACAACACCCAGACTTGAAACAAATATCTGTGGGACACACAAACATTTGTCTCAAAGCGGGAATCGAACCCGCAGCCTCTCACATCACAACCGGCTAGTCGCCCACTGCGCCACGGAGGCGGTCGAACATATCGTTTTATTTCAATGACCACCAATAAATTATTTCACGGTGGTCACTTTTTTTGATATTCATAGCGCTTATTGTTACTACAACTGATGATTATACTGATGTACATTGCCGTACTCGGATAAAGTTAATGCTGTTTTTAAAGCGCCCGTTTATGCATGCACACGCCGCAGAAGACATATCTCATGGCGCCGACGGATGAATAACGAGCCGACTGCCAATTACACTAAAAACGTCCGAACGCTCCAATTAAAATGATTTACATATCAATAAATCCCGTTGGTATAGCAATCGACGCTTTTTAAATAACCGTTTTTTAGCGTCGGTGTTGGAACGTTGGTCTGTGTGCAATATTGTTTCAATATAAATGATTTATAATATTAATTCAAGTGCTAAAAGTTTACCAACCATTCATTATTATGCAAGTATCTCTTGGGGATACTGGGATTTGAAATAAAGCGATGATGTAGCTAGTTAAACTGAGGTTTGAGCACCTCGACCATATTTTTTTGGCATTTCACGTTGGCTTTTTTTTACAGGAGAGACTGGCAAACTGGCAGATGGTTCACCTGATGGTAAGTGATCTCCATCGCCCATAGACACCCAAGACACAAAGAATCATGGGTGCGTTGCCAACCTAAACTGAGGGAATGAAAAAAGGATTAGGCAAGGGTTGGGGGAAATGGGCTACCGGAAATCTCAATCGCCGAACGAAATGTGACAGCAAGCTGCCACTTTACGTCGGTTTTGTGTGAGACAGTGGTATCAAACCGGTCGAGCCGGCCCTTTCGTGCTGTAGACGTTACTGTCTACAGCGAGGCTCTACCACTCATAATTACGCTAAAAAAAAATATGAAAAAGGTTCCGTTTCGTTTCCTACGTAACCGCTAGAGGCGTTCGGGTGTTTGTCAAACAAATATTTTACAAAATCGCTAGCGCGAATTGACGAAAAACCTCATGGTCGAGCTACTAGACCAATTTTGACAATCGATTTCGTATCGAGCTCGCTCCGTACTGTGACGTTTCCACGAAATGTCATAGACAAATTCACGACGTTTTCCCTCACCGTTATAGCAAACGACAATTCACAATGAAAACACACTACATAAAAAGTCAGAGGTGTGTGCTCGCCTTCAGGGTTGGTCTCGAACCTCCGACCGGAGGCACCGAACCTCTAGGCAGTCAATACCACTCCCCAGCTGAGCTATCGCTGGCTAAAAATGGAAGACACAAGCTTAAATGTAATAACCTCCTACTTTTTCTAGTTCTGAAGCCTCAATAAGCTTAATTAAACTCCTAATTAATTAATTATTTCAAATTCTGTTAGTTAATTATAGTAAAATGGGTATTATGATGTCTTTGTTAACATAAGCATGATGGTTTCACATCGAATAGATGACAATCAAACGTATGTATTTACATTATCTTTATATTATTTGTAGTATTTATGATTGTGCATCAGTTTTGTGAATAAAAAAAAAATATCCCTTTTAAGAGTTATCAAATCAAATCAAATCAAAAATAGTTTATTTGTAAAAATAAGTAAACTAGCGATACATGAGTAGGCAAGCTGTGGTAATGCTAGTGGAGAGCCGTGAGACGGCCCAGTCACCCCTCCGACATCGTACCGCTTAGTATAAGCAATGCGTCCCAACCATACCCTGTACTAGGTATGGACCTGTGCTACAGATGATACGGAAGTTTAACATCGCGTCGGCGACGCAGAGAGGGTCCTGCATCGTCAGTCGGCTGAACAGAAGCATACCCACAAATAAACAATTGTTGTCCTTTAGTCACTAATTTACAAACATAACTGACACTTAAATTCCCAGAACTAGTAAAATCACACAAGCTTAAATGTAATAACCTCCTACTTTTTCAAGACGGTTAAAATTATGACAGCATTTACTCCAAGCACTACTAATTCGCTCTAATTATTGTCATCTATAAGACCTTTGCGTGTTTAATCCGAATACATAGCGGAATACCCGTGTATCTCTAAATCGAAAATTTGAGATGTAATATTGAAACTTATTCCTCATTGACAAGGTTGGGAATCGAATGGCTAGTTTAACGTGAGTGACCTTCAAAGTGTAGGGGAATAAAGAGGTATAATTAAAGATAATAAAGATATATCATTTTGATGACAGAGACATAGTAATGATGTCGATTAAGGCAAGCGTCACTCGTATGATGTATGGTGACTTAAACAACGACCTGACTGCTACATCAAATTGCTTTACTGGTAATTGTTGTTTGACTTTGTTGTAAGCTCTTTAAATAATTCCGTTTTATTTATTTAAGTCTTTTTACCTGCCCTTATCCCACTTTAATGTGGGGTCAGCGCAACACACTTTTTCAAGCATGTTGCAGGAATGATTTGGCTAAGTTTTTACGACCGGCTGCCTGCCTGACGTCAACTCCCTCTGAGGGGTCCAGTCCCGGGCAAATTAAATTAGAATGCCCGACCTGGGAATCGAACCCACGACCTCCCGGTCCACAGCCCATACATGCTGCCACTAGACCAAGGAGGCGACTGTTTTGTTTTATTTATTTAAGTATTTTTTATTAATTAATATCAACTGATTCAAGGAATCACCTAGTCCATGTCAAACTCTTGTACCCAGAAAGCTAAAATATTGCATAGGCTGGATCATTATAACTGAAATCCTTAAGCGCACGTCGGAAGGTTTTGGATGTGATGTTCTTGTTTAAATTAGTTAGAGGTCTAATAGATTTCCCCAAGCTCCTAGAGAAGGTGCATATTTGTATCCCACGTGCTAGCAGTCGCCTAATAAATAGAAAAACATTTGTTCCGCGTCATAGTAGAACTTTTTTCTCGTTTCGTTTTCTTTTTAGGCTCTATGTCCGCTTTATTTTTTTTTTGTATGTAGTGTTTACGTTTTTATGTTGTGCACTTAGCTTAACTATTAAGTAACGTATTTTGTGTACAATTCAGTGTTACAATTGTTTGTGAACCCATTAAAATAAAAAAAAATAATAAAAAAACTAATTTAGGACAGTTTTCCCCCATGTGCCGCAAGATCTCTTTCGCTAACACCATCCGTGGCGATATAGACATCTTTTCTAGTTCTGAAGCCTCAATAAGGTCTAAGCTTAAACTCCTAATTAATAAATTATTTCAAATCCTTTTAAATAAGTTAATTATAGTAAAATGGGTATTATAATGTCTTTGTTAACATAAGCACGATAGTTTCACATCGAGTAGATGACAATCAAACGTATGTATTTACATTATCTTTATATTATTTGTAGTATTTATGATTGAAGACCTTTTTGTTTCGGTCGAAAAAGTCTAAATCTTTCACCCTAACAAGTGATTTACACTTTCGGCCAAATAATTGATACACCACCGTCCACAAATCACTTGTTGATCGGCCGTGCGTGCGTCGCCGCTGGCCAATTAATCGTACAAGGGATCGTGTTTACTCCGCGCGGCTTGCACGCAAGTGTACACGGTGGTTTATGCGATGCGTTTGACGTTTTTATGTCTATCATATATTTGTTCGTTAGTTATTGTGGCCTTCAGTGTATTAATTAATTTAATGTGTTGATCGTTGTTTTTGGCCGTAAGTGTAATTCGTGTAACGGAATGAATGGACGTATCTGACGATATATTTGATGTCACCGTCTTCGCTTGAGTGAGTATATGGACTATGGCCCGGGAGGTCCTGAGTTCCAATTCCAGGTTGAGTAACACGGTTTTTCTAATATGATTTCAGATTTGCCCGCGATTAGATTTCTTAGAGAGGATTGGCGTCACTCGTCAGGAAGCTGATCGTAAAAACGAAACCGATTTTTTTCTGCAACATGCTAAAAATATTGTCCACCCCACATCGGAGTAAGATCAAAAGAGGGGCGTAGAAGCGATGACTATATTTTTTATACTAAACTCACGTCTTTACCCTTAAAGCGGTAAGCAGAAGTGAATTAGTTAGCTTATTTCCGAGTACAGAAAACAAAACTGTTTTTTAAACATTAATTAAGACTTACGAGTATCTTAATACCCACGCATGACATTTACAAGTGAGACAAAAAATCCGAAGATTTATATAACTCATAAATCACAGTCAAACTCGATTGCTAATTAAAAACAGAAGATAAATTTTATATGCCATCAATAAATTAATAATAAAATGTATTTATTATACACTAGCATTCATCTATGAGTTCATCCGTCATGACTTTATGTATTGTCATCTCTAACACAAATAAATTAATATAGCATACAGATAAAATCATACTATTATCACCGATGGGGTAAGGAGGGATGAAATAGAAATCTAGAGCGATTATTTCGTCAAACTTATTTCTGTCCTTTCATGCGATATAGGCTAATAACAGAGACAAATTCCAATCATGTATTGATATTTTGATTTAAAAAACTACACCAATCTTTTTTGGGATCTTTGTCCTGGGATTTGAATAAAGGACATCACGGTTTTCAGTGTACTAGTCTATCTATATATATAACTAGTCTAAAATAGTATATCTATATAACTAGTCTAAAATAGTGGTGTTCATTAAAAGGAGTTAATTTAGTTTTGCATAAAAATTATCAATAATGACTAACTAGTTTTTTTGTTTTTCTACCTGCCCTTATCCCACCTTAATATGGGTTTCAGCGCAATACACTTTTTCAAGCATGTTGCAGAAAGGATTTGACTTAAATAATTACTAACTAGTATTTAACCTAAATAATAAAGCTTTAATAGTGAAAGCATTTTCAAAATCGGTTAAGTAATACGGAGATAACCCGTTGAATACAAACTGACAAACAAACAAATTTTATTTCCCTATAATAGTATCTATTAATATTCGTTAATAATTTAAACACGAATATCTCAAGATTTATGAATCATTTTGTTTGGGATATCGCGTGTCATATATTCAAATGATTAAGTGACACATTGACATAAACACGGAAACACTTTTGATATAGACATTTGTTATCTAGGAATTTATAAGGCTGTGGTTTTATTAGTAAATCGTTGCCCGAATCCTTGCCATATACTTAAGACTACCTCGGTGGCGTAGTTGTATTGCGTGCGCGGTACGACTAGCATCCTGAGGACCCTGGTTCGAACCCCTGGTCGAGCAAAATTATATTGCTTTTTTCCTAATATCAGCCCGGAGTCTTGTAGATTGTGCCCGATATGGCGATAGGCATTTAGAGTGGTACAGCCACGCTGTAGATAAATACGTCTACAGCACGAATGGGCCGGCTCGACCGATTTGATACCACTGTCTCACAGAAAACCGACGTAAAGTGGCAGCCCGCTGTCGCATTTCGTTCGGTGAGTGAGTCCGGTAGCCAAATTCCCCCCTTCCCTATCCCAAACTCTATTTCCCTCCTTATACGTTGGCAACGCACCCATGATTATTTTTGTATCTTGGGTGTCTTTGGACGGTGGAGATCACTCACCATCAGGTGACCCATCTGCTCGTTTGCCAGTCTCTGCTATAAAGAAAATGTGATATTGAGTCTTTCTACTCGCTATCAGCCCGGAGTCGGAAAAAAGAGCTCGGATTTTTTCTTCATCCAGTTCGTTAGTTCGCCTCTGCCTACCCCTACGAGTATACAGGCGTGAGCCTATGTTAATATTTCTCCATACGCATGTATCGGTTATAGTCCATAAGTCATTGTTAAGATGCAATCGCTCAGTTTCCTGTGTCCGACATCTGCGCAATACATTGTGTGCAAATGATGGTATCGTAGCTCCATATCGCTGCCTGCCATCGGTTTGTTGATATTTTGAAGGGACTGTGTGTGAGCTTAACATGGTATTGAACTATACAGTACGATTCAAACAAGAATAGGAACGTCGATGACATTTATCTGTCAAATGTTACTTGAAAAGTTAAGTTTGCAACGAACCTTATAATAAATTAAGACGTTTTTTCACTTTGAGTAACTGATCTCAGTTACTCAAAGTGAAAAAACGTAAAACAAATAAAACATTATTGAAACGGAATTAAGTTTTCGTTGCAAACCTTACTTTTCAAGTGACATCTGACAGATAGAGGTCATTGTTGTTCCTATTCTTATTTGAATCGCGTAGTACGGTGTTTGA
Source organism: Clanis bilineata (assembly GCA_036417725.1). Lineage (NCBI taxonomy): Eukaryota > Metazoa > Arthropoda > Insecta > Lepidoptera > Sphingidae > Clanis > Clanis bilineata. Next base: position 1,081,411 of record CM071145.1, on the reverse strand, counting down.
TAAAGTTGGTACCAATAACAATTCCACATACAGGGTGAAAGATTTAAATAGTAATGGTAAAGCTAAAAATAAAAATTGTGCTTAGTTTTTTTAACAATTATTAAGCACGCGGATTTTAAAATCGGAATGCGACCTGTAAATAATCGCAATTAGCATAGAAATGGCTTTGTTTTTGTTGCAAATGTACTGCAGCTGACCCAATGACACAGAAAAAATTGTCGTCACAAATTCAAGTTTCCATTATTCAAAAACTATGAGCCTTACGAAATTTTAAACTTTACCGCTAGATTGCGAGATTACCGCTAGATTCCCTCTTTAAGGGTGGTTATTATTGATACCAACTTTATGGAACATCCTGTATATTGGAAGCTAATTCTGACTAGTGTATTCTTATGTGTCTTGCCACTAGAGTTTTAAAATATTATTGGCAGTATAGCTTTATTGAACTCGTCGCTTCTAACCCAACGCTGATGTCAAGACAGGCAACCTTCCCGATAAAGCAAACTTCAGGCATATGGGCCGCTTGGAATAGGTCGACCTGGATATCTTTGGGGAAGGCCTATGTATAGGATATAGGAATGGACGTCATATTCGATATACATTGACGCCTTTTCTCATAAATGTAGGCAGGGGCTTAATACGATTCTTGTACATCTATTTTGCCTCATTCAATCTCATTACAGTCTATTGGATCTATGAATTAAACTCTAAAGGCCTTTAAATTGACTGATCAGTCGTCCCGTCACTCAGGCCACAATGAAGTCAATTAACGAAACTGGCCACGGCCGCGAACCGTGTACCCCGGTCGTGCAGCCATAAATCCTTCATGCTAATAAATAAATTCATACATCAAGCATGCTAATTGACAGTAACAACGCGGCACGACGAGGAATCAATAAATATCTGGCCACGGCGCGCTTTGAGAATGACATATCGAGGTGAGCGGAACGGACTCGTCAATGGCTTAGTTTATAAGCGAGAGTTTTGTGGAGCGACGGTTTTGTAGGTAACAATATTGCCGAAGGGGATGGCAGAGATAGATGGTAGATTTACATCTTGCCAACCATATTTCCGAGACTCTTGCCAGACTCTGGGCTGAGTGGTCTCACGGAAAACTGATATAACAGAAGGGCTAGGCTAAGACGTAATCATGTACCCACTTCTTGCTAATCATATATGATGAAGTGAGTCTATCGCCACTTCAGGTACGAGATCTGGGTTAAGAGTATCCACAGAAAATTAAGGTACAGCAGGGTTACCACCACCTCTTATAGCAGTATTATTATAATCGTTCTTCGTTTGTTTTGTATGGGTATCGGTACAAGCAAGATTAGAGGTATAATAATACTGCTATAAAAGGTGGTGGTAACCCCCCAGTAGCAGAATGTTATAACAAGTAAATTCTTCTTACTAGAAATCTTACGGGAGGTATCTAAGGCTGAGGGTTTTAGAGCGAACTCCGTCTAAGTCTGAGTCAAAGAAACGAACTCAATAAGGATTTGGAATTTTAAAATCGAACTTCTGCTTAATCCGAGTCATTTTTTACAAGAAAAATCTTAGCTTAATCTGTCTGTCAATCTTTCTTGTAAAAAATGGTTCGGACTAAGCCGAAGTTCGATTTTAAAATTCCAAATCCATAATGAGTTTGTTTCTTTGACTCAGAATTAGACGGAGTACGCTCTGTTCAGCCTTAATCTTTTTGTCTTCATTTTCAATCCTTCGTCACCAGAATAGAAACGCATGAACATTATTCTTCTGGCATCTATGGTTTATGGATGGTTAGTACTTTGTCCTATATTATTAGATATCTATTCTAATTATGGCTTAGCTGCTCTAACTTAAGGTCTTTCTGTATCTGATGCTGTACTGTATGTACTTGTACTGACTGTAAATTGGTGTTATAAAGAGCAACGTCAGAGTTTCTTGCCCGTTCTTCTCTGGTGAAACAGCGTTCCGAACAGGCGGTAGAGTTAAAATTTGACGGAATTTAAATAATGTTTGAACATTTTATGGATTCAATAAATATTTTGATTTGATTTTAATAATATATCTTTCATATAAAATCTATATATGCTATAAGTTAATGACTTAACCCAACCGCTTCCGACTTCAAAGTGACACCAGTAAATATTAATAATTCATTCGCAATTAAATAGTGGTCAGTGGTAAATATTGTGCGACCGACACGGCGACCACTACGGCTCGCAAATTGACTTGTTTAATTACCCTCATCCTGCCGCAATGTCGGCAGGATACTGTAGTTTTTATGGCAGAGACTGGCAAACGAGCAGGTGGGTCACCTGATTAAGTGATTTCCACCGTCCATAGACACCTAAGACACAGAAAGAATGATGGATGCGTTCCCAACTCAAATGGAGAGGATTGGGAAAGGGAGGTCGAAACTGGGTCATCGGAACGAAACGCGACAACAAGCTGGTTACGTCAGTTTTCTGTGAGATAGTGGTATCAAACAGATTGAGCCGGCCCATTCGTACTGTAGACGTAGCTGTCTACATCGTGACTCTACCACTAAAATTTTTTTATTTTTTATATAAAACACTTTATACATAATATGATATGTACAGGCGGACTTAATGCCTGAGGCATTCTCTACCAGTCAACCTTTGGGTGGTGCAGAGAATATACAAAAAATGTATGTGTTTGTTTGGTTATTTACCGCCTTGTGACAGCGTATTCAGGCTCACCTGAGTTCTTAGGTTCTAATCCCAGATTGGTTAATTATAAATATTATGGCGCAATTTTGAAACCAACCTCAAGAGCATCTACTATCTTTTCTAAATTAAGATGAACAGTAGTCCAGTATACTCTATATCATCCAGGACCGTCTCACATGCGTTGAAGAAGGCAACTTTTTTCTACCTGGAGATTTTTACTGTGACAAAAAATAGGATAGACCTTAAATATGTTATCATTATCAGCTACAGGATGTCCTGAATTACCCAATTTTACGGAAAACTGTTGTTATGTTTAGTATGGAGGTCGAGATTCCGGAGGTCCTTCTCTTCCCAAATTCCTTTCTTCTTGGTAATCTTCCTACCTCCTGACTGCCTCGGTGGCGTAGTGGTATTTCGGTACGACTACGGTTCTGAGGTCTCGGGTTCGATCCCCGGGTCGGGCAGTGATATTGGATTTTTCCATATCAGCCCGGAATCTGGAATTTGTGCCCGATATGGCGATAGGCTCGCCCCTATCACATCTGGGACTGAACTAAGCTCGGCGAAATGTGGGTGTTCTAGTTCGCTTGTGCGCCTCTGCCTACCCCTTCGGGGATACAGGCGTGAGCTTATTAATCTATCGAATCATTCCAATGACATCATTCTCTCTATTTGACAGGATCCTATTACGAACAAGTCAACGTTTGCACAGCCATTACCAATGTTTGATGGAACATGTTTGTCTGTGCGTTTGTCACTCAATTACTATATTTATACACGTCGGTTGTAATACGTGACTTTTGTGTTTGCACTTTTGTATTTTTAAATGTGTTAAATAATTAAATGAAATAGAGATATGGCGTCGATATTTTTGGCACATGCGTCTTATTTTAGTAATTTTTCGTGTTACTACCTTATTTAGGAGTGATAACGATGATAATAAGTAATTTACATGTCAATGTAAAATATTCCACTTATATTTTGACATACGTGTGTATCTTTCTGTCAGCATACAATGATCAACATAGAATGGAGTTAGTGGAAACTCGTGATGAATATAATTTTTATTTAACCATAATTTTATTATACATTGACAACTAAAAAACATTTTTGGACACGAATCATGGTTAAGTTTATACATATTATATTGATTATCATAATTTATTTATTTCTCTCCTCACAAACAAACTGAGATACAAATACTATGTAACTAAATATTGAAACATATCACTTAGTCATTAACCAACCAACCTGTGTTATATTTATACATAATACCTATCATGCGTATACCCATATGGGTAGGTAAAGACTATGGATTACCACTTACCTAAATTCGGACATATTCTTCATGCATATACTTTCTTTAAAATATCGCATATATTCATCGCGTTTTAAAATGCGCAGAAGGCAATTATATTTACGCTACTCCGTAATCCTGTACTAAGCCACCACTGAACAGATTTTAATAACAATTTTGTTATAAGAAAGCTGCGCTATCCTTGAGTGCCAAAATGCCGAAAAAGACCGGGAGCCGAGAACAAAAGCTAGTATGTAATAAAAATAGCATTCACACGTCATTCCGTCATGAGTGTCGAGTGGCGTAACCAACGTGTAATTAACGCGTTAATTAAACTATAATAAAATGATTTATGTGCTAAATGTTTACGCAAAAAACTAGCGTGTGCAAACGTTGACCACAAAAACCAGAGGTTAGTTTATATGGCTACGTCACGACTCACGATTAATATTAATCGTGCTCGTACGCCATAACGCCGCGCCGCTGTAATACTTTAACTCTCGAATACTGAAACGCAACTCAGACACTTTAGGTCGTCTTATGTAATTTGAAACCGCCTTGTCTGTCAACTTGCTAGATAACATTAATTACTCATGTGTCTAATGTTATTCAGTATTATAGTACGGGTTAAAAAGTTTAAAAAATCTCTAAATTATAGTCTTGAGGCACAAAGCTGGACCGAATTGACATAGTAAATAATTTTGCCTATAGTGTAAATAAATAAATAAAGCGGTTTACCTTAGGTTTAAACCTTTGGAGGCGGCACATAAATACACATATGTTACATAAGCGTCTCGGCCACCGGAGGCCGAGCTGCCCGTCACTATTTAAAGAAAACGAATGAACTTACAGCTGTCATATAGCATTGAATTTAATTTCATAAAAAATATTCATGTCAATGAAATAGCTAGCCGATATTTAAATCTGAACGTGATCGGAGCGTGTGAATCGACCTCTAGCGCAACATTGCCAATGTTTATTAATTCGTTGGTCAATAATCGTAAGCTGGCTGTCAGTACGATCGTGTCGGCTCCGATTCGTGGTAATTGAGTTTTTATGTAATTGATAAGTAATTTATGTTTAATTCTGCTGTTTTTACTTAATGACGTGCAGAAGGTTATTAGTGCTATGTCTATTTATTATTACTTTTTATATTTTGTGGGATTAGCTTCTAGTTAAGTGGCAGGGTATAGAATGCGAACCGACAGGTTCTGCGTTTGAATCCCATGTTGGGTAAAATTTTATATACATTTTAATCACAGGGCTTTTTCCCTGAACTTAATATTACAGAGAATATGCTTGTCATGCAAGCAGTCAGTCATAGAAACTAAGCTTAAAACCAATCCCATATTGGAGAGAAATAAGGGACAGGTGGTAGAAAAATTATGAATATACAGAATACATGTACTAATATAAAAAAACTCAATTAAAGTTTATATCCAATTACAATAATTTAATTAATAAAGCCACATAAATTACACAACATACATAAACATAAGCTCACGCCTGTATCCCTGAAGGTGTAGGCAGAGGCGGACTAGCGAACTAGAACACCCACATTTCGCCGAGCTTAGTTTTCCGTCCCAGATGTGATAGGGGGCGAGCCTATCGCCATATCGGGCACAGATTCCAGACTCCGGGCTGATATGGAAAAATCCAATATCACTTTGCCCGACCCGGGGATCGAACCCGAGATCTCCGAACCGTAGTCGTACCGAAATACCACCACGCCACCGAGGCAGTCTCATATAAATTAATACTCCTTTAATCTAGTAGCCAATTTATGCTGCAGCTAGAGCCAACAAGGGACTTTTTATAACATTCTATAAGAAATTAATTTTATTTCTAAGTCGGTATTCCGCCACCCACATTGCGGCTGTGTCCTCCATTGACTTTATACCGCAAAAGGATAATTATGTAAAGCTGATATTCCTTAAGTGAATCCATATTAATAAAAATATTATTAATATTAAGATTCTATCTAGTATATATAGTATATAGTAGTAGTAGGTTTTTTTTCTTTATAACGGAGACTGGCAAACGAATAGATGGGTCACCTGATGGTAAGTGATTTCCACCGCCCATAGACACAAAGATAATTATGGGTGCGTTGCCAACCTAAATGGAGGGAAATAGGGATTGGAAGAGAGATGGGGGTAGTTAAGTCACCGAAAATCTCACTCACCGAAAAAAACGTGACAGCGAGCTGCTACTTTACGTCGGTTTTCTGTGCGACAGTTGTATCAAACTGGTCGAGCCGGCCCATTTATGCTGTACACGTAACTGTCTACAGCGTGGCTCTACCATTCAAATATATAGAACTTGCTGGACATGGCAACGTTTTCTAGCAATTACTCTGTTTTTTGTAAGTGAATAAAATATTATCTTTATTAATATATACATATACGTAACTATAGATCTAATATGTAATAATATTAGTGTATTAAATTGTCGTGCAATATTTTGACCAAGCTATAATAAGGAATAGCTAAAAATAATTATTAAGCTGGTCTGATCGTGGCTTTTTTAAATAACAGTTGATTAAATACCACTGAAAGGAGATTATTAATACAATTAATGTAGGTATATGTAAGTGTTAGTGCGTATGGGTGACTTAACATTTTGGGCCTTACTTATAAAAAAAGTTTAGCTGACAAATGGCTAAGAATAGCCTATAACTTTTTTCCTTGTGTAACATTGTTTGAAAATAAAAGAGACAGGCTATTCTTGGCCATTTGCTCAGCTAAACTGTGTTTATCAGTAAGGCCCTATACATTAACATCTTATTTATCGAAAGTCACTCAGCAATCACGTAGTAACTTGCGTGAATTTCTATACATTTAGAGATTTCTAGAGTGGCCAAGAGTGCCAAAATTGTCACGGTAACAAGTTACTCACGCACACTACTTTTATCTTTAATGGCGCGTACACATCGAGCCGAACGAAGGCGAACGAACTGTGCCTATTTCATTCCCACAACAGCGAAAGTTTATTTGTGTGAACGGAACTGTGGGCTTAGACGAGAGGCTTATGCGCCAGTCGAATAGAATAATAAATGTATGGGAATGACATAAGAGTACTCTATATGCGGCGTTCTCTTATGTCATCCCCATACATTTACTTTTCTATTCGACTAGCGCATAAGCCACTTGTCTAAACCCGCAGGTATAGATTCGTTCGCCTTCGTTCGGTAGTGTGTACCCGCCATAACACGTCATATTCCCGTCAGTTACATCTACATTTAAGGCCACGGCATCTAGTTCTTGTTGCCTGTAAATGCCAATGCAACTAAGTTGTCATTAACGAGACAACTTGTCATTTCTAGAGTTCTTTTAATCAACGTAATTATCGCATCATTTATCTACAAAAAATGGTTAATCCACGGTACATTGCGTACACTTGCGACATGCAAGACGTGCAGAATGTGTTATGTCAGGTAAGTAGAGAATTCTACCCTCATTTTAATAGTAGCGATGCTTAGAATTAATCATCGATAAATTGAATGCAAATCTGGAAAATCAGGTCGATCTGGAAATCCTTGGGGGAGGCCTATGTTCAGCAGTGGACGTCCTATGACTGATGATGATGATGATGATGATGAAATTACCTGTATATCACGTCTGTGTACTTGCACGCTTTTTGAATACGCAAAAATAAAAAATAAAATCATATCAACTTCTTTCTACTTGTCCTTATCCCACCTTAATATGGGGTCGGCGCAACACACTTTTTCAATAATGTTACACAGAGGATTTGGCTTAGTTTTTACGACCAGTCACCTGCCTGACGTAAACCTCCTATGAGGGATCCAGTCCCGGGCAAATTAAATAAGAAAATTTGCTTTGTCAGACCTGGGAATCGAACCCAGGACCTCCCGTCTACAGCCCATATATGCTGCCACTAGACCAAGGAGCCGACAATCATAAATCATATCAACTATATGTCATAAGTTTATGATAAATACCTCTACATATATGAGTAGGCACTTTCAAAAAACGTGACTGTTAGCGTGATAGTATTCTATCACCTATCATATGATAGAAGGAAACCTGCTTGGTTAGCCATAGGCTCCTCGATTTGTTTTATTATATAGCAGAAACTGGCAAACGAGCAGATGGGTCACCAGATGGTAAGTGATCTCCACCGCCCATAGACACCCAAGACACAAAAATAATCATGGGTGCGTTGCCAACCTAAAAGGAGAGAATGAAAAGGGAGGGAAATGGGATCGGGAAAGGGAGGGAGAGAAATGGACAACCGGAAATGTCACTCACCGACCGAAACAAGCAAGCTTCCACTTTACGTCGGTTTTCTGTGAGACAGTGGTATCAAACCGGTCGAGCCGGCCCATTCGTGCTGTAGTCGTTACTGTCTACAGCGTGGCTCTACCACTCAAAATATGTTTCTTACAACTTCGAATTTTAAAGAAGTATTATTGTTTCTAGTAACCCCAAAAAGTACTAATAAACTCTTTGTTAGTGGTCCCTAGTATTTTTGGACTGAACTACGCTTACCATTAGGCGTTGTGTAATGCCATGTTCGAATATTTGTTATTATTTTTTTTATCCAGGCATGGCAAAGTGATATCAATGCCCCTCATGGTAAACCTTGTGCAGTCCAAAAAAACTAGCGACCACTGAAAAACACCAAAATAAAATAAATACACCCTACAGTCACATACATAGTCCTGACCCACACTAAGATCGAGTCTTGTGTCGTGGGTACCAGGAACTACGAGAGACTTTCGGTCTCACAACACCCAGAAGCGAAAAAAATATCTGTAGGCCACACAGACATTTGTCTCGGTGCGGGAATCGAATTCGCGACATCACATTTCACAGCCGGCTACTCGCCCGCTGCGCCACGGAGGCTGTCAAATGAGAGCATGCTCCCCAGTTTACCTACCTAGGTCTAAGCTACTACTCTGTGATACAGATAATTGAACCCTTAACCTCTCGATTCGTATCTGGCTACCCGCCCACTGTGCCATGGAGGTGACTTTTGGAATTAGAATTTATATCCGAAGTACATCAACACCAAACAGCTAGTCGTCTTTGAGCCCCTTCACTGGCACGCGGCGAGGTAAGGCATGCGTAATTAGAGCAAAAACTACGCTCCTGCCACCGGAAACGTGTTAACGCAATAAAATGTTCGTACTGCATAGCTATGTGTTGGAAACAACGTGGTATGTAGCTTGAGTATTAGTAGCGCCCTCTGTTGTACATTTGATAAAGTAAACCTTAATATACATCTTACATATACATATTTAAACTAAGCTACGCGAAATGTGGGTGTTCTAGTTCGCTAGTGCGCCTCTGCCTACTCTTTCGGGGATATAGGCGTGGGGTTATGTATGTTATATACATATTTAAAGGACTGCCTCGGTGCCGTGGTTGTATTTCAGTACGACTACCGTTCTGAGGTGTCAGGTTCGATCCCGGGGTCGGGCAAAATGATATTGGATTTTTCAATATCAGCCCAGAGTCTGAAATTTGTGCCCGAAATGGCGACTGGCTCGCCCCCTATCACATCTGGGACGTAACTACGCTCGGCGAAACGTGGGTGTACTAGTTCGCTAGTGCGTCTCTGCCTACCACTTCAGGAATACGGGCGTGAGCTTATGTTATGTTATGTTTATATACATATTTATACCAAACCAGGAAAAAGCAGAAAACCGGTGGTGTTAACACCACCTCTTATAGCAGTATTATTATAATCTTGCTTAATTTTTTTTTGTACGGGAATAGGTACAAGTAGGATTATAATAATACTGCTATAAGATGTGGTAGTAACCCCCCAGGTGGAGTGACGTAGTGAAGAAAGATCTCATTACAAACGATGTTTCCTGTGAAGATGACCACAACAGGACGAAGTGGAAAGAAAAATCGCGAAGAGTTGACCCCAACACCATGTGGGATTAAGCTGGGAAGAGAGAATAAAAAAAATAACAATCTTTATTGGTCATGTAGGCATGTAAAAAGCACTTATGACAGGTCAACACAAGCAAATTTCGAATTAAGATTTATATATGTAGTTTACATTATCACGCTATACATTTGAAGACAGGCAGGCAAGTATGGACATAATAACGATGGGATGGCTAGGAAGGGTGATATGAGGGGATAGGAATAGACTGTAAGGATTGTGGAACCGGGATTGGCATAAGGCAGGAATGGTGGCAGAAGATTGACTCGAAATACTAGAGAGATATATATTTAAAACTGTCTCGGTGGCGTGGTGGTATTTCGGTACGACTACGGTTCTGAGGTCTTGGGTTCGATCCCCGGGTCGGGCAAAGTGATTTATAAATATGATATTGCATTTTTCCATATCAGCCCGGAGTCTGGAATTTGTGCCCGATATGGCGATAGGCTCGCCCCCTATCACATCTGGGATGGAGCTAAGCTCGGCGAAATGTGGATGTTCTAGTTCGCTAGTGCGCCTCTGCCTACCCCTTCGGGTATACAGGCGTGAGCTTATGTTATGTTATGTTATATATATTTAAATTACTTTGCCCCTTTCTTCCTTACGTCAAATCATTTTGATGGAGAAGATACAAATACAAAAACATTTAAAAACATATTCCGTCTTGACTTAGTTAAGTAATAATTAGAATATGTTATCAGCAGATGGAATCAGTAGATTTTATTGATGTTAATAATTTGTTCTATAAATTGTTTATTAAGTCAAGTATCTCCTGACTTGCAGATTTCAGCTTTACGGAGCTATTATATGCAGCTATAAACATCAGACATAAAATTATATTATAATTTTATAAGTTATGAAGTTGTTTTGGAAATGTCAACAAAATTAAACCCAAATGTCCAATGATAGTAGGTTATTTCAATATTTTTAACAAAATATAAATGTTAATTCAATGGTAATGAGTACAACATTTGCAATTAATTTGATATGCAGTGGTTATTAAAAAGCAATAAAATACGCTCGTTTGAATCAGAACCCATAAAATTATACTGCACTACATATTATTTAATTCATAGCTTAAAAAAAATAAAATGGTCTCTATCAAGACTTATTTCATTTTGAGTGGCGTTTAGGTCATTTTTAACTGACAGAAAGAGGAGATTCTTGTTTAATCCATATTTATTTTACTCTATTTATACTTGTGCATGTAAATTGATTTTTGGCAAACATGTCATGACATAAACTTATTTTTAGCAATAAACAAAACGAATTCTGCAATATCTATACAAGAACTGTTAAATTTTTTAGTAGAATCGTTAAATTAAATCTGCGTCTCCTTCACGTGTTTTTTTGAAACAAAACAAAAACAAAGACTTGCACAAGACTAATGTTTTTCGCGGTCTGTTGCTGATGGGACAATGGATCATAGACAAAAATGTGTAACGAAACCATGTTTTGTGTAGGTGTTTTGTGTAATGTTTTAGTGCAAGAGATGCGCCTCAACAATTTTCAACTGCAACATGCCACGTTGTTATCAACAGAGCTCGACCAATAACAGTCAAGCGTATAAGGTAACACACGTCCGTGATTGCAGGCAGAATACCTCGCGCTCCTGTCTCATGTCTTAGATGTGTCCATACTACGTATGGACGTTTATAATGTCTATGCAATCTCCACATATGGTAAGGCTATAATGTTTGAAAGCTGGACAGATCCTATGGATTCTGACGATTAAATTGGTAATTTGCTGAGAAATTATTTATATCTACCTTAAATACCGATAATCAGTTTTAGTATTATCAATTGGCGTCTAAACAAAATTTGAGTGGTGGAGCCACGTAGTAGACAATTACGTCTACAGCACGAATGGGCCGGCTCGACCGGTTTGATGCCACTATCTCAGAGAAAACTGACGTAAAGTGGCAGCTCGCTGTCGCTTTTCGTTCGGTGAGTGAGATTTCCGGTAGCCCTATTCCCCCTCCCTTTCCCAATCCCTTTTGCCTCCCCTTCCATTTCATCCTTTTTGGTTGGCAACGCATCCATGATTCTTTTTGATTCTCGGGTGTCTATGGGCGGTGGAGATCACTTACCATCAGGTGACACATCTGCTCGTTTGCCAGTCTCTGCTATAAAAAAAAACTGGAAAAATTCACAATATTAAATTACATTCACATATTTTTCAGAAACTAGCAATCGAATTGCATAATTTAATTTCGGGTTAAATATATTTAAAGGGAAAAATGCAACTTTTATCGATTCAGGAGTTTCCACTGTTAAGAATGTATGATTGAATAAAGTCTTTTCTTTAATAGTTATTCGGATTTTAAGTTTTGACAAACTTTAATCACTCCATTCATTGTTATACACACTACACTACACTAATAGTTTACATCTTAAAATCTACACCGTACCACATAAACATAGCTCACGCCTGTATCCCCGCAGGGGTAGGCAGAGGCGCACTAGCGAACTAGTACACACACATTTCGCCGAGCTTAGTTCCGTCCCAGATGTGATAGGGGGCGAGCCTATCGCCATATCGGGCACAAATTCCATTTTTTATTTGATTTTTATTGATCAATAATTCTTAATTATCACAAAAAAATCAAAACAACTAAATCAGAATATAAAAATCTTAATACATTTTATAAGTTAAGAACAGCCGTACCTTATAAAGTTTGTTAATTCTGATAACAGTATCAAAACCGCCAATAAAACCTTATCAGTATTACGAAGTTGACAAAATTTTATGGTGAATTCAAAGGAGGCTTCATGCTTCCACATTACGAACTGGTTGGGTTTATCGACATCCAGTTAGCGCTCGTAAACGTCGGAATACAGAATGTACCGAAGTGGTTATTATTACAAAATTATGGTAAAGACTCGTGCCATTGGGTCTTCGCCCATTCCTCGTCTCCTACACTAAAACACTACACAAAATCCCCACACAAAACATGGTTTCGCTACACATTTTCTATGACCCATTGTTGCATAAGAGACAAAAAAAGCATTGTTTGGTGTAGGTATATGTTTTGTTTCGAGAAAAATATGTGCAGGAGACGTGGCTTCAGAATGCTTCAGCACCTCATTGGCATTGACACTGCTGTCAACTCGGCGTCCGCTCGCTGTCCACCCGATGCAACACCCACATGGTATCCTTTTAGTGTCCTTATGTGGTCCGCTCGCTGATCCTGCGGGTTTAGACAAGTGGCTTATGCACTAGTTGAATAGAATAGTCGATTAAAATAAATGTTTGGGAATGACATATGAGTACGCTATATGCGGCGTACTCGTATGTCATTCCCATACATTTATTCTATTCGACTATTCTATTCGGCTAGCACATAAGGCTCAATTGCACCACTATTATTAACCTAGAGTTAGTCCTAACCGCAAGTTAAGTTACATGTCATTCATACATTTTCTGTCAATTTAGCTTGCGGTTAGGACTAAGTCTAGGTTAATAATAGTGGTGCAATTGAGCCTAAGCCACTTGTCTAAACCCGCAGAGCAGTCCGCGCACCGTCAATGCGCTTGTGTCATAGAATCAACTAGCAAAAACTATATAGAGAGGACGACGCCCTGCATGCTCGTTTTTTTGCAACCTGCTCGAAATCATGCGAAAATATAATCGAAAACTGAATATATCTATGATCTGAGACAGCTTCCGTGGCGCAGCGGGCGAGTAGCCGGTTGTGAAGCGAGAAGCGGTGGGTTCGACTCCCGCATCGAGACAAATGTTTGTGTGGCGCAAAAATATTCGGCCTTACTTATAAAAACAGTTTAACTGAGCAAATGGTAAATAATAGTCTGTCATATTTATTTTCAAACAATGTGACATAAGAAATAAAACTATTCTTACGGATTCTATCACGATTAGGTTTTATTTATTATTCCCGACGTTTCGAAGGCTTTGCAGTCTTCGTTGTCACGGGTCAGACAACTTCGAAACGTCGGGAATGATAATTAAAACCTAATCGTGATAGAATCCGTATGAATAGTTTTATTTCAATGTATAATATTCGCGTAAACTTAAGAAATCAGAATGTGACATAAGAATAATCACAAGTTTAAAAACTTAACTGATCGACTTCCAATTTACCGATCGTGACCAAATTTATATGGGACCACCGTTACAATAAGCTCTATCGAACACAAAACGAAAATCGGTCCACATTTGGCAGAGATATCGAGTAACATACATAAAAAAACCGACGAATTGAGGACCTCCTCCTTTTTGAGAAGTCGGCCGAAAAAGTAACATACAACTCATAGCCATTTGCTCAGCTAAACTGTTTTTAAAAGTAAGGCCCATATTATTTCGAGTCTGGGTGTTGTGAAACTAAAAGTTTCTCTCAGTTTCTGATACCCAAGTAACAAGACTCGTATCTTACTGTGGGGTCGAGACTATGTATGTGACTGTTGGGTGTTTATTTATTATTCATAATTATTATCCGAAACACAAGGGACTAAACACAACTGTCCACTTACAAAGTAACTTTACACCACAGAAAACCCAAACATATCAGTAAACAACCATTACGTGTCAAAGAACAATAAAATAACAATTCATGTATTGTAAATTCACAAAATTAAAGGCAATAAAACGGAACACTCGAAGATTTCAACATAAACGTAAACAATATAATTGATTCTTATACCGAAGACGAACGTATAACGTTCCGACTTTACCATAAATAACAACTTTATCGCTTTATTCACCAGTCATTAAGGTTTTATATTAGAATTATGCGTTATTAATTTTAGAAAACGACTTTTAAATTTATAGTCCGCTACGGGTGTTGGGTCATTTTACGATTCGAACACGTCATAGATTATTTCGAAGCGTGACAGAGGCGGTAATTTATTTAGACTCGCGTCAGTAAAGCGAAGTAGGTAAGTTTGTTTGTCATGAGTTTAAGCCGACTTGAAATGAGAAGTTTTACAGATACTTTTTGCATGCATTATATTTGATGAGGCAATTATTCGATTTCCTGAATCTAGACAAATGTGATCCACTTTTTTTTCGGGTTTGATTTTAGTGTGAAGTTTTTCGTAGTTTCTGATATCCACGTTCATAATTACATTGTGTGTGGATGTTCATTTGGTTATGCGACCAGTTTTCATAGAATTATAGATTATTAGTTGCATATGTGTGGCTGATAGTGGATATTTTTATTGTGAAAACATATTTTAATTATTAAATTAAAATGCTTTTTCTCAATAAAAAATATCCACTTTAAAAATAATTACTACAGAATATCTGTAATTATGTAATAATCTATGATTCTTTAGAAACTGGTCGCATAAGAAGTGATTTAGATCCGGTGTCAATTGGCAATGTATTAATCAATGTAATTCGTATGAAAATGTGCGTCGGTGTGGCAAGGACGGTCCAAACTCCCAAACTATACTTCACGTTGCATCACTTCGGTGATTTTCATTTTAAGCGCTTCATTAAACGAGAAACATGTGTAAATATAGATTAATATACTACTGCTGAATATATTTACTTTTTCGCATAAATTACACCCACATAGTCAAAACGTATCAATGAATAAAAAAAACGATAGATATATTATGATACTAGCTGACCCGCGCAACTTCGTCTGCGTATGAGAGAGAGGGTTGAAAGAGTGAGTCTTAGGTACCTATAATCGAATAATTCTAAAGGAGGTAATGGGATGATCTACTTCGGCCGTCAGTCACCTCGTCTCTCACCCCGTCAGTCACACCGTCTGTCACACCGTCTGTCACGCCGTCTGTCACCCCGTCTCTTACCCCGTCTGTGCCACCGTCTGTCACCCCGCCTATCACCCAGGCGGTCACCCCGTCTGTCACCCAGTCTGTCACCCGCCTCTCACCTCGTCTGCCACCCGTCAGTCACCCGTCTGTCACCCGTCTGTCACCCCGTCTGTCACCCGTCTGTCACCCAGTCAGTCACCCCGTCTGTTATCCAGTCGGTCACTCGTCTGTCACCCCGTATGTCACTCGTCTGTCACCCCGTCTGTCACCCCGTCTGTCACTACGTCGGTCACCCGTCGGTCACCCGTCTGTCACCCGGCTGTCATCCCGTCTGTCACCCCGCCTGTCACCCCGTCTGTCACCTTGTCTGTCACCCGTCTGTCACCCAGTCGGTCACCCAATCGGTCACCCAATCGGTCACCCCGTCTGTCACCCAGTCTGTCACCAGTCTGTCACCCGTCGGTTACCCCGTCTGTCACCCAGTCGGTCACCCCGCCTGTCACCCGTCTGTCACCACGTCGGTCAACCGTCTGTCATCCTTCTGACACCCGTCTGTCACCCCGTCTGTCACCCTGTCTGTCACCCAGTCGGTCACACCATCTGTCACCCCGTCTGTCACCCCGTCAGTTACCTCGTCAGACACACCGCCCGCCACCCCATCAGTCAGCCTGTCAGTCACCCTACCATTCATCCCGTCGGTCAACACTAAAATATTTTTTCAAATCGAACCAATAGTTTCCGAGATATAAAATTACCTGCTAGCAGCATTATTCATTTTTGCTCCGCTCCTATTGGTCATAGCGTGATGTTATATAGCCTATAGCCATCCTCGATAAATGGGCTATCCAACACAAAAAAAATTTTTCGATTCGAACCAGTAGTTTCTGAGATATCAACTTCTCCGCTTTTTAACATTTTTCATTTCTGCTCCACTCCTATTGGTCATAGCGTGATGTTATATAACCTATAGCTATCCTCGATAATTGGGCTATCCAACACAAAAAGAATTTTTCAAATCGAACCAGTAGTTTCTGAGATATACATTTTCACGATTTTGCAACATTTTTCATTTCTGCTCCGCTCCTATTGGTCATAGCGTGATGTTATATAGCCTATAGCCTTCCTCGACAAATGGGCTATCCAACAAAAAAAGATTTTTTCAATTCGAAGCAGTAGTTCTGTCTGAGATATAAATTTTCCCGGTTGGCAAAATTTTTCATTTCTGCTCCGCTCCTATTTTTCATAGCGTGATGTTATATAGCCTATAGCCATCCTCGATAAATGGGCTATCCCACACAAAAATAATTTTTCGATTCGAACCAGTAGTTTCTGAGATATCAACTTCCCCGCTTTTCAACATTTTTCATTTCTGCTCCGCTCCTATTGGTCATAGCGTGATGTTATATAGCCTATAGCCATCCTCGATAAATGGGCTATCCAACACAAAAATAATTTTTCAAATCGAACCAGTAGTTTCTGAGATATCAATTCCACGTTTTTTAATTCTCATTTCTGCTCCGCTCCCATTGGTCATAGCGTGATGTTATATAGCCTATAGCCACCCTCGATAATTGGGCTATCCAACACAAAAATAATTTTTCAAATCGAAGCAGTAGTTCCTGAGATTAGCGCGTTCAATCAAACAAACAAACAAACTCTTCAGCTTTATAATATTAGTATAGATTTAAAACTCTTATATTATAGCTAACTAATTTATGTGGCCCAAATACTCTCTCTCCTTTCCCTATTCCTCCCCTAATAGATTGAATAGTTTTCCAAATTTTTGGCAGCGTTTCGTAAACGAGACGTGAAAAATATTTTTTTTTTAGAAATACCCGATATTCAAGCCCTAACATAATCATAACGTGAACAGACAATCCATTACTCACACCTGTCAACACAACCAAAATCACACGTAGAGCGTGGTGAGTTTATCTGTGCGTGTGGTGGCGATGGCCGCGCATGCGTGACTATTGCTAATGCATTTTAAGAAGTGCGATTACAGTTTAAGCATTAAAATCTCACGGAATGGCGCAGACTCAGCTATATTGCTTATAACGAACGCATGAACGGAGCTTGTGCTCGATATTACGACAGACTTTCCTCCATCAAATCTGGGACGGAAATGGACTCGGCGAAATGGGTGTTCTAGTTCTCTAATTCGTTTTCTTTTTTCGTTTATTTAACATTAATCATTTTCATTTTTCAGTTATACATAATCATTTTATTATTACTTAATAAAAAATTCTGGGACACAATAGAATTGAAAAAAAATAAAGAAAGAATAAACATTACATTTAAACAGCATATTATAAAAATATATGTGACATAACTCATTCTAAACTATGTATAAAATAATCATTTGTTCATTCTTATGATAATAAAACTAGTTTCCGAATTTTGCAGCACGCAAAGATAACTTTGCCAAGCTATAGTACAAAAATATGTCAAATTGAAATATTTAAATGGCCATACCGAAGTCATTATACAACGCGTAGGAGTTGCTCGAGTGTCTAAATTTATAGAGACATTTAATATATGAAAAAATAACATAATGACAGCGTCAAAAACGTGATATTTCACTAATGATAACGAGATGTTATGCGCACACGCAAATTTATTTAGATTTACTGCTGAGCTCCATATTATTTTTTGTGATCGAATTTAACTTTATTTATTACATATCAATTTCCTTTTTCATTGATTGATGTTATTTTTATCGATGTATTTTAATTTATACTCGTCAATCATTTTTGACCTTTTTAGTGTATACTTATCGAAATAACCTAGCAATATAGCAGCGATAGTTCAGTTGGGAATGGTACGGACTGCCGAGACAAGCGCCGGAGGTTCGAGACCAACCCCAAAAAGGAGCACACACCTCTGACTTTTCTTTGTTAAGTACGTTTTCATTGTGAAATATCGCTAGCTATAACGGTGAAGGAAAACATCCTGAGGAAGCCTGCATACCCGAGAATTTCTCCACAAGAAATTCGAAAGTATGTGAAGTCTACCAACCCGCATTAGGCCACCGTGGTAGACTAAGGCCTAACCCCTCTCATTAGTAGAGCAGGTCCGTGCCTAGCAGTGGGACAGTAATATTACAGGGCTAATATTATTATTATAACTTAGCAATACATTTCTCGTAATAAACCCAGTGGGTTTGTGTCATGTAAACAAGACATTAAATCGACTGTTAAGTTTAACCATTGACCACCCATGGCCCTCACAGCAAGGGGCGGTAACCAGATATACGTCTGTATTTCCCAATACATTAAAAATGGTTGCTAAAGCCTTAAAAAGGTTAATTCTCTATAACCTCGCAGATTTCTAATAAATTATCAATTCCCATCAAAAATATTAATGATTTCTACACTATCTTTATAGCCAATTCTGAGTTTTAGCCATAAAATAATTAATATCATTATTAATAAAATAAATTTATTATAACCGTCTGCAATAAATACATGACATTAGCAAAACGATTTATTTAATAATCATGAATAAAAAATTATAGAAAACATAATTATCTACACTCATAAATTAAATGTCTGACTGTGGAAACATCTTCCGAACACGGACATTTGCATATATATTAATAATGAGGTTATATTTGTTAGTTTGTACGTACGAACCGGATGATTTTTTGGTTATATTATGCCAGGACAAGATGTACTTAGAGAACGAAGTACTAAGCATTAGCTAATAATCTTAATATAATGCGAAGGATATTTCACGTGTTACTTTTACGTTGTTTTATTTAATTAGGAATAAGTTAACTAGGTCTAATGGAATGAATAAATATTATGCACAATACCATGGTAAACCGTAATTTACTGTCAATTAATCTGTTAAATAGAAATATATATACATTTCCAACAGTGCTCAGTCCAGTTATCGTATCTGAGTCACAAAATGAAAAAGTTGGACATTAATAAAACCATAAAAAAAAATCAAAATATTTTTACAAAACATTAAAACAAAACACAGAACAAGAAAGTCGCGGGTCGTAAGTAGTCGCCAATAAAAAGCTGACGCCATTAATTTGTATTTGTTTTATAGTTAAGACGATTAACCAGGTTTTCCCGTTGGCCATTCTATAAATAATTGGTCGCACTATAATTGGCCGCGCGATATTCGATAATCGTCAATAAGATTCTTGACAAAATAAATTAATATGAAATAATAAATAATCATGTTATTTTGCAGATAATATGTTACATATGTATGCTAAAGTAATCGGTTTCTTTAATAAGACAAGATGAGTCACTTGATAGGAAGTGACCTCTACCGCCCCTAGCCATCCATAATGCTAGAAGACACATACATAACATAAGCTCACGCCTGTATCCCCGAAGGGGTAGGCAGTGGCGCCCTAGCGAACTAGAACACCCACATTACGCCGAGCTTAGTTCCGTCCCAGATGTGATAGGGGGCGAGCCTATCGCCATATCGGGCACAAATTCCAGGCTCCGGGCTGATATGGAAAAATCCAATATCACTACCCGACCCGGGGATCGAACCCGAGACCTTAGAACCGTAGTCGTACCGAAATACCACAACGCCACCGAGGCAATCTATGTCAATGCTAGAAGAATTAAGGTTATTAACCTTAGAGGAAGAAAATTAGGTATTTCAGCCAATTTATTAACCCAGTCAGCTAGGGTATTAAGGGACATCTTAAGCACCGAGTGAAAGGAACCAACGCGTCGCATGCTTCATGGCGATTTTTTTCTGGTAGTGGTATCGAACCGGTCGAGCTGGCCTATTCATCGACAACGTCCCCATAGCTCTTCCACTCAAAGTTACCGTATGAATAATCTCAGAACAAATGAGTTAGAGGTTCGTCTGTAATTAGAGCGTTGTAAACGTTGCAAATGATTTCAGTTCCTAACACGAACGTTTTGTGTGGAAACATGATGAATTATACACGTAAATGAGGCATTAATCAGTGTGGGCAATTATTGTGTTTTATAGCATACATAAGCATGTATGCTTGTTTATTATTAGACAATGTTGCAGTTTTTTATGAGAATAAGGGCTAGCATGAACCAATTTGACCATAGAATTCGAATTGAGCTCGACGTATGTTAAATGATATTCCTTTATTTTTAATAACAAATAATACTTAATAACACCCAACAGTCACGTAACTAGTTCTGACACCCCAACTAAGATCGAGTCCTGTGTCGTGGGTATCAGGAACTACGAGAGACTTTCGATTTCACAACACTCAGACCCGAAACAAAAATCTGTAGGCTATACAAACATTTGTCTCGGTGCGGGGATCAAACCCGCGGCCTCTCGCTACACAACCGGCTACTCGCCCGCTGCGCCACGGAGGTATTGCCGTGTCTATGGTCAACTGTTATTACCATACAATCATTCTATACTATCCATAGACCAATAAATAAATTTTAAATTAGAAGACGGTTCACAAGGCACCGAAATTAACGTAACGAAAAATGGGTGCACTAGTTCCTAGTTAGCCCTTTATGAATAACTAGCTATAATTCACATACAAATTTTTGTCCCCTATTTTATCCTATTAGGGGTTGATTTAAAAAATAAAGTACCTCATGCCCGTCCTTAGGGTCAAATGTATGCTCATACCAAATTTTATTAAAATCTGTTGCGGTTTTTAAATTCCCATACAAACTTTCATCCCCTATTTCGTCCCATAGAGGTATATTTAAAAAAAAATAAGTATGCAGTTATTTTGCAAATTATATAAATTACTAAAATGTCGAGTTTGTCATCTGTAGCTTCAGCGGTTTAGATTTTCCATACAACAGTTTTTCACCCTTTTCAGCCCCTTAGGGGATGAATTTCCAAAAATCCCTTGTGCTCATTTTTATGACGTAGATAAAAGGAAGCCTAAAATTTCACATTCCTCGCTCCAATAGTTAAGGCTGTAAGTTGATCATCAGTCAGTAAGTATTGCCTTTTATATATAACTACGTGTATCTGTGCATATAATCATGTACTCTCATTAAAAACCGCGTAAGCTATTCATAATGGTTATGACATTTTTAATCCACTTTTAATATAACCTGGTAGCGCGTGAAAAAAGCACTACCAAAAAATGTTGGTGTATGAGCCAAGGGGCTCGATCGCCCAGAACCACCCCGTGTCCCTCAAGGCGAGTACGAACTAGGGTATTGGTTCTGAGCGGATGAATATGTGATCCACCAACCTTGCAGCACAGAGCCGGGCGTCCACCTCCGTGGTCTCAGCAGCTCCTCAATTGTCACTCTGAATATTCCACTGGCGATGTGCCGGTTACGCGTGGCAAAGCGGTGGAGGTTTGAAAAGCGGGATCCTCGCAAGGGCGAATTGAACGACCACGTCCAAGGGGTCGTGATGCGTAAAGCGGTGTGAATAAAAGAAAAATATAATTAATATTATGTTAGTGTAAAATTGTTAAGTTGACATGACGTGAAAAATATATTAAGTATATGAAGTATAGAATAGAACAGAATGACGTTAATAAAAATATGAATTTGACGTGGTGCATGCCAGTAATAATTATCAGAGCATACACCAACGAGCTGTGGTACCAAAGAGGTTAAAATACCTAAGTCGTGCCAACAAGATTGGAGAGCACAATGATCCACCCAGAAAGTACCGGAGTCGATCACTCCCCAAAAGAGACACGAAGTGGCTCAACCATACTCCCGGCCTTGGAAGTTCCCAGAACTTTCAAAGGGAAAAAGGAACTAAGGTAGTTCATAATATTATGTCAAGTAAGGTATTGGTATTACAGAACAAAGGGGACTATAATAGCACATAGTTTGGTTGAATCAGCAATTATTCAATTTATTTTCAAAGAAAGTTATAAAGATATGAGAGGATATGGTTAATAAAGCATAATGATAAGAGAAGCAAATATTTCACTGGTCATTCAAGAACACCAAATGAAAGCAAACAAGTATACAAACAAAGACGTAGGAGCCTTTGCGAATTATAGACTCTACGACGCACAGGGGCAATGCGTAGAGGTCTGCATGATCAAATCTCATATGAACGAAGGTCATTATGGAGTTGATATGCATAAGAGTTAAATGAAAGCAAACATCATGCGTTTCAAAAAAAACAGTCCAAACTAGCGTCCTGGCATCTAATATCCAGTAATGTGGTATGAAGATACCGAAACAATGAAAAGACCTTAATCGGACTTCTCTGCAATTATTTAAGAAGAAACAAACACAGATTTAAAGTAACAAAGTGAAGAAACTATCTTCTTTTCAAAATAATATAATATCGAACTATGATTACGAGAAAATAAAAGTAAAGAGAATACTTGACAAGACTGTACATACTCTTGTGAATAGGAGGAGATAAAACATAAACAATTACAAAATCATATTGTTTATGATTATAAATAAGTGATGAACAAACTAAAAAGCCACTTAGACAGAGTGCTGCAAATCCAAGGTGGACTGTAGGATTAACTATAAATACAAACAAATGAAACTTCGAAAGGTTCGAAAGTTCCTTGTAACAGATAGCGAAGATTTTAGTAACTATCATATAAGAGAAAAGATGTCATCAGATGCCCTTAAGTTATTGAGCAACACGATTCTTGACGAATGTAAAACAGCGGTGTGGAAACAAGGGAATCCACAAGAGCGAGAATTAAATCACTGTTTAAGACGAGAACTGCATATACACCTGTAATAGGTGCACAAGTTTGACTAGGGTCAAACCAAATATTAATCAACTCAAATGTTGATAGAACGGCACTTTGCTTGAAACGAACAAGACATGTAGCAAGTCAAATAGGCGAAATATTTAATTTCGCAAATGTGAAACATAAACAATTACAAAATCATATTGTTTATGATTATAAAAAGCGATAAACAACTTAAAAGCCACTTAGGCAAGAGTTGCAAATCCAATGTGGACTGCAAGTTTAACAATAAATAAAACAAATGAAACTTCAAAAGCTAAAGTTTCATACAGAAGTTAGCGATTGTTGTAGTAACTATCGCATAAGAGAAATGATGTGTCATCAAATGCTCTTGATTTATCGAGCGACACGATTCTTGACGAATCTAAAACAGCAGTGTGAAAACAAAGGAGTCCACACGTACACCTCAAGGCAAGAAAGTCATGCACACTTGCAATATTTGTATATGAGCTTAACAAGTGTTAAACCCAAAATATAAATCAACTTGAACATTGATAGAGCGGCACTTCACTCTAAATCTAAACGAACAAGTACAGCAAGTTCAAAAGGCGAAATATTTGGTATCGCAAATAATATCCTGACATAAATATTGTCTGCAGGATATTCAGAGAATGTATATGCTACAGCTAGACAATTGTACATAGCAATGGAAATAAATACAAATATTATAACAAAAATTGAAACATTGTTAATGGTAACAAGATATTATCAATTTAAACAAAATGAAAATTTCTGAATACAAGATTAGATGCGATGAATAGCATTCACAGGAGGACCGTGGTCCCAATCTATATTATACAACCAGGGCTGCATAAAACGCAACGCAGAATACAGAATCAGGAAGGATTCTAAACTTGTATCATTAAATAATCTCGGCATAGAAAGCAGCATTTTATTCATGATACATTTGAACAGTTTATTGTTATTGAAAGAAAAGCTAATACAAACTGATGTCCAAGGGGAACAAGAAAATGATAGCGATTCGAAAACATTACCTGAAGTATCTAGGTTCTTATAAGCAGGTAAAACCCTAATGAAATAGATGAAGTAGCGTTTCCATTTTATCAAGTAAGATAATGTAAAGGCGTCAGTTTTAAATAAAGTTGTAAACTGATTAGCAAAGCTGAATGTTTTAAATTCAGGTGCAGAATACACCAGAACATTGCAGTTGAGAAAAGATATATGTACGAATGTCTCAGAGTGACAAAGAATGCTTATAGAAGTATACGAATATAATTCTTTGTTTAAATTATGTTTTAATTTTCTTTGCGAAATCATAAAAATATGTTGAGTAGCGCTAAGAAAATTATTTACCTTCAGGGGAGGAGAAGGAGAATTAAACGAAGGTATGACAAGTAAATAACGGCTTTTACAATCACAAAGCACAGAAGTAATTAACATGCTTCTACGCTCCGTTATTTTAGGACCAGTATAATTCATCTGAGAAATTTTCTCAAGGAGATAAAATTCCTGTAACAGCTTGTTGAGACCTAAACTAATGAACCAGCAACTAGGTCTTATGTTAGGTATATTACCCAAAAGGTCGTGACCAAAGGTGATCGACGATCTATCACTTGATAGAGGGCTTGCCTTTCTATTCAGGAAAATATATGGAAATAATTGAGCGACAAGGGTCATATCAATATTTCCAGTAATATTCCCAGAAAGATTAGGCAATTGAAAATCAGCAAAGGATAATATGCTGTCTTTATTAATAAAATGTGGTGGTAATTCATCCAAACAGCAATGTACCACCAAAGCATAAATACAATATTTATACTGAGAGAATATATGAGACTCGATGTCTACACATGCATATTCAAAAATTAGTCGAGGTGACAAAAGAATTCCCTTGACAATAGAGTTACTCAATGGGAATGTAATAAGATTTCTACAGCACTCAACAGAAAGCAAGTTATTCTGAGGGTCTTCATTAATCATATGTGGAGAGATCTGTTTACTACTAACACAACTAAAGTCGCCGTATATCCGCAACGACGCTAACAGGGTAGCGGGAGATGAATGCGAACTTACAATAAAAGACATAGATGAGCTATGTGCTAAAGCAACGGCACCTCGAGGGGAGGTATGCGTCGGTTGAGTATCGTTCGCGGCGCAAATCGCGGCACACGGGTTCGATTCTTGTGAAGGCACATTCACGATATTCACAGAGGGTGAAAGCGATACGTGCGGTAATGAAGAAGATTTATCAATATATTTATCAAAATGTAAAAGCGTATGATGACGTTTGTTGCAAAGTTTGCAGACAAAAGTCGAAAGACAATTTAAAGCTGTATGATTTAAACTGCAACAGTTCACACAACCAGACTTAGATTCTATAAAATTATATCTAAGCTGAGGTGAATTTAAATTTTTAAATTGTAAACATCTGTAAAGAGGATGAACTGACTCGTTACAATACCAACAGTTATTATAATTATTTGAATGAAGAACAGAAATGTCATTAGAACATGACGTGACAACCGAACAAGGGTTCGAATTGTCGTTACCAAACGAAGACCTGACCGAAGCGGTTTGCTCACTTACATTGCCGCTGTACGTATGAGGTCGCGGATTCGAATGCACGTTAAAATGCTTGGAGTCAGTCAACTGGGAATCATTGGCGACGTTTGACTTAAACGACTCATAAAATATTCGCGTATTATCAGCATGCTTATTATATAATGACAAGTCTATTTGGATTAGCGAATCCGAACTAGATGTCGAACAGAACGGAGCACCAGTGACATTGTCACGCACTCGTTTTATTTGCGTATAAAGAACTTCAAACGCAGCTAAATCAAAATGAGTATTAAGTTCCTGATCCGGATTTTCTGTTAATTGAAGTTCGACAATCCGTTCTAGAATGTTCTCGAACCTATCGCGTAAATCATCAATAGTTTCTGATTCAGCCAGAAAATGCTCATTCGACATTAAGTCGAAACCAGTCACCTTAATTGACAACTCGTAAAGGCGCTGCATGCGTTGAATAATGAGTTCTTTTTTAGATAATAAACATCGCAATTTAACCGATGCCATTTTAAAGAGAGTTGCGGAAAAATAAAAGCAATCAAAAAATTAAAGATTAAAAATTACTAAAATACCAAAAATTACGTATTTAGTTCTAAATTGAATAGCACTGGGATACTATGCGGCTTTCCGAAGGACCAAAATATGGTAGCGCGTGTAAAAATAGCACTACCAAAATGTTGTAGTATGAGCCAAGGGGCTCGATCGCCCAGAACCACCCCG
Organism: Clanis bilineata; assembly: GCA_036417725.1. Taxonomy (NCBI): domain Eukaryota; kingdom Metazoa; phylum Arthropoda; class Insecta; order Lepidoptera; family Sphingidae; genus Clanis; species Clanis bilineata. The sequence continues at coordinate 1,054,824 of CM071145.1, read as the reverse complement.
TGTCCCTCAAGGCGAGTACGAACTAGGATATTGGTTCTGAGCGGATGAATATGTGATCCACCAACCTTGCAGCACAGAGCCGGGCGTCCACCTCCGTGGTCTCAGCAGCTCCTCAATTGTCACTCTGAATATTCCACTGGCGATGTGCCGGTTACGCGTGGCAAAGCGGTGGAGGTTTGAAAAGCGGGATCCTCGCAAGGGCGAATTGAACGACCACGTCCAAGGGGTCGTGATGCGTAAAGCGGTGTGAATAAAAGAAAAATATAATTAATATTATGTTAGTGTAAAATTGTTAAGTTGACATGACGTGAAAAATATATTAAGTATATGAAGTATAGAATAGAACAGAATGACGTTAATAAAAATATGAATTTGACGTGGTGCATGCCAGTAATAATTATCAGAGCATACACCAACGAGCTGTGGTACCAAAGAGGTTAAAATACCTAAGTCGTGCCAACAAGATTGGAGAGCACAATGATCCACCCAGAAAGTACCGGAGTCGATCACTCCCCAAAAGAGACACGAAGTGGCTCAACCATAACCAATACTCATTTATATCCGCATTTTACATTTAAATAACGGGTCCATGATAACTCCATCGTAACTTATCAAGCTATTAAAGGCCTTTGAGTGATACGAGTTGTGTCAAATGCCTTCCGGGTTTTGATTTGTATGTTACTAGCAAAGTATTTATTTGGTCTGAATTATCTTGTCTGGGATTAAAATTAATATAGAATGAAAACCTGTGTTATGGAAAATATCTTACTACTGAACAGTTGTAACATTTTCAGTTGGAGCATATGTATAAGATAATTAAAGTGACTTATAATCGACTGCATTTATGCACATTTTTATTTTTGAAATAAAAGACGGACTTGGTTTTTATGGCTGCCTTTTGACATCAATCTCCTTTGGGGGATAATCTCGGGTAAAAGGTATTAGAAAATAAATAAATAATACACCCAACAGTCATACACTTAGTACCTGACCCCACACTAGGTATAACCTGTATCACGGGGGTCAAAGACTATGAGAGACTTTCGGTCGCACAACACTCAGACTTGAATCAAATATCTGTGGGCCACACAAATATAAGCTAAAGCCGCAATACCTTACATGGAATGAAGAATTACATGACAGGCTAAATTTTAAAGAATTCAACTCTTCATTTATGCTGCGAGCGTCATTTATTTCACCTCCAATGATCCATGGTTTAATGGTCGCTGGTATTTTGGACCACAAATCAAATACAACCTGGTGTAGTCATTATGGTGTACTTACTCGGTAATGTTCAGTTTTTTCAATAGCAGATGCTGGCAAATGAGCTTATGGGTCACCTGATGGCAAGTGATCTCCACCTTTCATAGACACCCAAGACACATAATGAATCATGGATGCGATGCTAACCTTAAAAGAGGGTATAGATATTGTGAATGGGAATTCGATCACTGGAAATTTGGCACAACAAATGAATCTCATTAGCGAGCTGCCACTTTACGTCGATGAGGTGGAGTGGTACAGCCACGCTGTATACAGTAACGTCTACAGCACAAAAAGGCCGACTCGATCGGTTTGATACCACTGTCTCATAGAAAATTGACGTAAAATGGCAGCTTGCTGTCGCATTTCGTTCGGTGATTGAGAATTCCGGTGGCCCATTGCCCTCCCTCCCTTTGCCAATCTCTTTTCCCTCCCCTGTCGTTCCCTCTTTTTAGGTTGGCAACGCACCCATGATTATTTTTATGTCTTGAGTAGCTACGGGTGGTGGAGGTACTTACCATCAGGTAACCCAACTAACTGCTCGTTTTCCAGTTTGCTATAAAAAAAGGTAGTGGCACTTAGTAGTGGCATCAAACCAACATGTTATGTTACAAGTATCACAAGTATTTATATGTTTTTAGAATCCAGACAATTTTAACTTCCCACAAATAATCAACATTACCCGTAACACAATATTCATGAACCGATGTAATTATCGTTTAAAATTCATTATAAGCGACTCAACCGTGGAATGATCAATTGTTAATGTTGTTTTAAGTTTTTTCATGCGTTTGTTTTGCATCGTTCGCTGTCATGTGGAATTATTGACTACGGTTTACATAATTTATTAGTATTGTGCATATTTATGAGTGTACTGTACACTGGCATTGGATTGGTAATATCGGTGTGCGTATGTAAGTTTTGTCTTTACATCTTAAGCATTTGAAGTTTTTTATAGTAGTCGCGCTGTACGTCTATGTCATAAAATTTGATAGACTCGCCCCCTATCACATCTGGGACGGAACTAAGCTCGGTGAAATGTGGGTGTTCTAGTTCGCTAGTGCACCTCTGCCTACCCCTTCGGGGATACAGGCGTGAGCTTATGTTTTTTTATTATGTTAATTAATCTCCATTATTTATTTTTTCATTTCCCCCTCTTGTTAGGTTGGCAACGCACCAACTATTCTTTTGGTGTGTTGGGTGTCTATGGGCGTTGGAGCTGCCTTATTTTGCCAACTATTATCACCGAGATGTATCAAATATGGTTTGTGACCTACGTCGCGGTCGTATCTGAAGGCAATACGTCACACCGCGGCCTTAGCATCGCGTCGCCATAAACTTGGCGTTTCATTAAAGCGGTATAAAGTCAGTTGTAAAATCGGAATTAATGGCAGCCATATAACCTTGTTATCGGCGATCAGGCTATGAAGTCCGAATGGGCATTAAACGTTTTATTTCTCTCGTGCCTGTTGAGTTATGGTTTGTTCTGCATGTAATCTTTGTACTTACAATATTAGATTCTAACTTACGTTATTGTTTATCGGTTTAGACGCCTTCATTGGATTTTTCCGTATAAGCCCGGAGTCTGGAATTTGTGCCCGGAATGGCGATAGCCTCGCCCCCTATCACATCTGGGACGGAACTAAGTCCGGCGAAATGTGGGTGTACTAGTTCACTAGTGTGCCTCTGCCTACCCCTTCGGGGATACAGGTGTGAGTTCATGTTTTGTTATGTGTTAGACGCCTTCTTGGTCTGGTGACACACACAGAAAACTGACATCCTGCTACACTTTAACACTGTTGTCTAAAAAAGCTTAGCTTAAAAAAGGGTTTAGGGATTGTGAACGGGAGGGGGGCATTGGAGCACTGGAAATCTGTCTCACTCTTCTGTGAGGTGGAGTGGTAGAGCCACGCTGTAGACGATAATGTCTACAGCACAAAAGAGTCGACTCGATCGGTTTGACACCACTGTCTCATAGAAAACTGACGTAAAGTGGTAGCTTGCTGTTGCGTTTCGTTCGGTGAGTGAGATTTCCGGTGGCCCATTTTCTCCCAATCCCATTTCCCTCCCCTTACATTCCCAGCTTTAAGGTTGTCAACGTACTCATGATTCTTTTTGTTTTGGGTGTCTATGGGCGGTGGAGATCACTTACCATCAGGTGACCTTACCATCTGCTCGTTTGCCAGTCTCTTCTATAAAAAAGTGGCAATGTATAAGTGCACAGACACGTCTTAGGTTTGAGTCCCAGGTCGGGCACAGCAATTTTTCCTATATGATTTACGGGATTTTACGTCTAGCATGGAGCTGGTCATAAAATAGTTATGCCGAATTATTTCTAGAACACGCTCCAAAAACTATGTTCCCAATATTGGAATGGGGCAAAGACTCTCTACCATTTATAACTCCAATATTGAATGCAATAAAACTAAGTACTAAAAATGGGTTAAATATAAAAGATCCAAGTGAAACACTGCCAAATCTGTTATTTACGTTGCTGTTATTAGAATGATGAACGACCGTCATATAAAAATGACCAAAATTTCACAACCACAATAAAAAAACCTTAAGCCGCCTTCTATAGAATCTTTAGATTCGTAGGCGTAAAGTATCAATTAATTACGTACCAGACGTATCGATGTCTGATAATTAATATCTTAAAGCTATGCGTAGGGAACGTACCCATACTCCGTGACTCCTATTGGGGGGAGGGGTGTCTTCAAAATACCACGCTTGCTCACATGGGCGAGTCTTAGGCTGAGATTTATAGAGCGAACTTCGACTCAGTCTAAGTCACAGTAACGAACTCAGAGAGGATTTTGACTTAGCTCGAGTTATTTTTTACAAGAAAATCTTTGCTTAGCCTGTCTTTCAGTCTGTTTTTCTTGTAAAAAATTACTCGAACTAAATCAAAGTTCGACTTTACAATCCCAAATCTTCACTGAGTTTGTTACTTTGACTTAGACTTAGTCGAAGTTCGCTTTATAGATCTCCGGGGGGTTACCACCACCTCTTAAAGCAGTTTTATTATAATCGTTCTTCGTTTGTTTTGTATGGGAATCGGTACAAGTAAAATTATAATAATACTGCTATAAGAGGTGGTGGTAACCGCCTTCCCTAGGTTTTCGTCACGTAGTCAATATCCTCTAAGTCTAAGGAAATCTCGTGCTTTTTCAAGATATATTCAAAAATGCAGGGTTTAGCACTTTGTAAACTCATAGGTGGCAACACATCATATGTTTTTTTTACTTTTCTTGGACAAAAAAATATTGAAATCCATATTTATAATTTACTACGTGAACACTAGAGGGGGGAGGGGATGTCTTGGCATATACTACCAGTTGTCATCGAGGGGGGAAGGGGTATAAAAATTTTAAAAAATTAGTCACGTAGTATGGGTATGATCCCTTAATTTATACGACGTGTGTAAACTGTCTGATTAATGTTCTATTATGTTATTTATTATTATGTGGGAAGAGGTCACTGTATTTTAAATACACTTTGATTATAGAAGTCGAAACAGTGATTTATCAATTAAATTTTCTATGTGTGAGATTTCACACGAGAAGTTGTGTTTCAATCATTAAAAGCTATTTTATTGTTTATTTTCGCTAATAAAGCTTGACAGTAATCATAAATTATTACGGATGGATTTATGAATGTTGAAAAACCGTGTTATGAAAGATGCCAGAAGTTATTTATCTTGTATAAAAACAGGAAAAATTAATTAATTTTCTCATGTGCAGTGGAGTAATTCTAAAAGTCTAAAGACACGGAAAGTACGCATTATACCACCGCTTATCTATAGATCCATTAATCACTCTGTCTTAGTTTTTACAATTTTGCACTTTATCCATGAATAAAAACCATGATTTGCATATTCAAAACTAATCTGAATAATGTATAACATGCAAACAATATAATTATCTTACAAAAACGCATTAGCGTGCGGAATATTCATACAAAACAATAACAAGAACACTTGTTAGTTATAGTGTTTACCTGAATTAACATAATAAAATGTTTAGCACAACTGAAAAGCTTGCATGTGAGCGCGGAATTAAAATGAACTTTAACGCACACGCGTCAGGCTCGATTCTGATTGGCTGATGAGCGTGTGTTGCGAGCACATCTCCAGGGGCCCATAACTCTAGGTCGCGTGCGCCGGCGGCGTATTATTTTTAAATTATTAACGCTGTAATGGAATAATTCCGATATGCTAATGTTTCGACGAACGAGCTGCGATCACGATACGTGCCACAGAGAAAGTTAAAATCCGTAACACAAGTACACTTTTTGATGTATGTATGATTAAATAAAATATATTTACATACCGGTAAAGTATCCTAAAATTTAATAGCATGCTGATAACTGGATTTACAAGAAGCTAAAATGGGTCTTGTATGCTTAGTTATGATAACTAAAAATATCAATATGTAAAAATATTACTTGCTTCTATGTCTTTTTCTGTAACCATAATATATGCAATACAACAATTAACGTTATTTAAATTTTATGTGCAAAGTCTAATTACAGTATATTTTCTCCAGCCTTAGAAAAGCCAGTTTTATTAATATCAACATAGACGTTTTGTCGCCTCCTTGGTTTAGTGGCAGCATGTATGGGCTGTGGACCGGGAGGTCGTGGGTTCTATTCCCAGGGCGGGTAAAGCTAATTTAGGCCGGCATAACTGGTGACCATTCATAAACTATGTTTATCGATGGTGGTTGGTTTTTTGGACTGCACTACCCTTACCATCAGGTGTAGTGTGTTTGCCGTGCTCGGATAAAAAAATAATAATAATTTAATTGGCCCGGGACTGGACTCCTCAGAGGGGGTTGACGCCAGACAAGCAGCCGGTCGTAAAAACTTAGCCAAATAATTTCTGCAACATGCTTAAAAAGTGTGTTGCGCCGGCTCCACATTAAAGTGGGATAAGGGCAGGTAGAAAGAAAGACGTTTTGTACGGAGCTATCTCACGTCTCAACATGCACTGTGTCAAAGCCGTTGTGGCTACATACACGCCTAATTGCCTGACACTTGCAATTTGTATGCGCGCCTAGTCCACGATCCACCCACGGCGGCTCAGCCAATACGTTTGAAAGCTTTATATTAATGACCACGCGATATTAATTGAAATGAAATACACGAAAAGGACCTTGTTTTGTCATTTTGAACGTTAAGTAACCCAGAAAATTATTCTGTATCGTGGGAGATTTAGGTCTTGCAGTTCCGCGACAAACATACATAAAAACATATGCTCACTCCCTTATCCTCGAAGGGGTAGGTAGAAACGTACTAGCGAACTAGTACACCCACATTTCGCCGAGCTTAGTTCCGTCCCAGATGTGACAGGGGGCGAGCCTATCGCCATATCGGGCACAAATTCCAGACTCCGGGCTGATATGGAAAAATCCAATATCACTTTGTCCCGCTTGAAGCCGAGACCTCAGGATGGTAATCGTACCGAAATACAACCACGCCACCGAGGCAAAATCAGTTTTATTTAAACACAGATTAGGCCACTCTTGTATTGAAGGCCTGACTTTTTAGCGGCTTTGCTATAACTAATGTACCCTACGGCAAAATACTTGATGATTTGAATTCATACCTTCTTAGAAACAATCTCATGGACATATCGAGAAAAACTCAGACATTAAAATCTTTAATCGAATTGCTTCTACATAACCGTAATTTTTTACCGTAATCATACGTACATAATACATACTATACAATTAATGTGTCAGATTCGCGATATATTACAATTTACAGTGCAATTAGTACTTCCCTTAATTATACAGAGTACATTATCTAAGCATAGTAATTAATTTGCCGTTGTTGGCAAAAAGGCTAGTGTTAACGTCCGAAATCATTAGAACGGAAATATAAAATGAACTTGTATGTATGTATATATACATGTTTCATAAAGTTGGTATCCATAATAACTTCACTTACGGCCGGTTTCAATAAACAATCTCAGTTCGAATATGCAGATAGATTACAAAAATTAGCCAATACGAACACAGTTTAAATATGACTCCGTCAAATGACTTGATTTGTTTGGTTCATAATCGCGATCTATCTGCACTCTAAACTGAGGTCGTTTATTGAAACCGGCCGTTAAAGGGACGGTGGCTACCAATCTAGCGGTAAAGTTTAAAATTTCGCAAGGCTCATAGTTTTGGAATAATGGAAACTTGAATTTGTAATGAAAAACTTTTTGCTAGCCCACTGGGTCAGCTGCAGTACATTTACAAACTACCTATGGGGTAATTAATTATTTTTAGCATACTCAAAGCCATTATTTAGTTATTTCCAACGATTTACAGGTCACATTCCGATTTAAAAATTCCCATGGTTAATATTGATTAAAAAAATTAAATTAAATTTTTATTTTTTAACTTTACCATTACACTTTAAATCGTTCTCCCTGTATGTGGAATTCTTATAGGTACCAACTTTATAAAACACCCGGTATATAAGCAGACTGCTAAAATAACTTTTCCTTTTGGCTTTGCATGTAGTTGGGCAAAAACTTTTAATTAATTCACTGACTCATCAACGCTCAGAAACCATTGGGACTTAGGAAGCTAAGATTTTACACAGAGGAAAATTATTTCTAAATGAGGTTATACGGGGGTTTGAAGTTTGTGTGGAAAAAATAATGGAAATACCATGGAAAAACTGTGATATAGACTACTTTCATCCATGTAACAGATTGTCAAGGTGGAGCTGTGAGTAAAAGCTAGTTAGAAAATAAAAGTGAATAAAAATATTGCTAACTTAGTAGTTGTTTTAAAAACATAATAATTCTTAAATATGTCGTTTGATAGGCAATTGTTGCTTGAGATGGTATGGCCACGTTTTGAGGAAACCACAGGAGTACGTCGGTCGCATGTGTCTGGCCCAGATCGTACCTGGTGTGTGTCCCGTGGATGGCCCAAAAAGCGCTGGCTGGACGTTCTGGAGGTAGATATGAGAGCCAATGGCCTCAGTATGGAGGATGTTCAAGACCAGGCGAAGTGGAAGCGTATAAGTAGGAAGGCGGACCCTGGCACAAGGCCAGGATAACGCCAAGCAGAAAGAAGAAATGTTGTTTGATACGCAAATTGCTCTACGATATTAGTCGCAACAACGACCTCAGCCAATTCAGTGCCACTAGGCTAATAAAGCGATTATTTTCGACATAGGTAATTAAACTAATAAAAAGGTCCATAAAATATACCGACTCCCGTATTAATACCTAGAATAAGATATTAGTCCATACTATAAATTCGAAAAGTAACTATCTGTCTGGTATATTTTATAGCTAAACTACTGAAAAAATGTAGCATGTCAGAAGATTGAACGCTAGGATGGACATAGACATCGTTTTGGTTCAAAAAACATGACAGCACAGTTATAAGGGATGAAAGTAACCTAACCTAACGAAATTATATCGGCAATTACGCCAATTTTGCTGTTATAAAGGGCTCCAGAAAAACCTTTCACGCAGGCGGAGCCACGAGCAAAACTAATTGTTGGTCAAAGACATTCAACAGTATATAGACGGGACAATAACACAAAACTTGTGATCTAAAAGTTATGACCTAGTGGTCATAAGTCGCTCAGTTTATTTGAAATATACGCCCGCCACGCCGGCCAGCGTAATAATATTGTGATAATAAAATTATCTTACGTGATTCTTAACCATTCACAGAACATTCTAGGGTGTAAATTGAAATAATCGGCCTTTAATTTTTATAAATGGTGCATGTTGGTACTGAAGTTTGAGATCAATTTTTTAGTATGGAAACTTGCTTCATAGCCCCTCTATAGTGAGTAATATTAAATCTCTTTGTTGTTGGTAAATACCGTTTCGTCGATTTTACAAGTTTATAATGAAACATAAATGTTAAGGTTGATTCGTGTAATTAATCACTGAATACATTGTTGGTTATGCGTAAACGGTAATTATTGAGTGAGGTCGAGTTGGCGAGCAAATATTTTTTTAATAAAGCAATAATTAAATAGGCATGGCTTTTTTTTATTTAATAGCTGTTGTGAATGTTTTGGTAGAACTATGCAGTAGAAACTGACTGACTGCCTCGGTGGCGTGGTTGTATTTCGGTACGACTACCGTCCTGAGGTCTCGGGTTCGATCGGGCAAAGTGATAATGAATTTTTCCATATCAACCCGGAGTCTGGAATTTGTGCCCGATATGGCGATAGGCTCGCCCCCTATCACATCTGGGACGGATATAAGCTCGTCGAAATGTGGGTGTACTAGTTCGCTAGTGCGCCTCTGCCTACCCCTCCGGGGATACAGGCGTGAGCTTATGTATGTATGTATGTATGCAATAGAAAGTTATGTTTACATAACGAATTAGTCCTCTCGACCAATGCCCTAAGTACATATGTACTCGTTTTGATTTTTTTAATAGCATAGACTGGTAAACGAGCAGATTGGTCACCTGATGGTAAGTGATTTCCACCGCCCATAGACACCCAAGACACAAATAGAATCATATATATACGTTGATAGATTTCATTTTCCCCAGAGATATATAACTCAACATAGTTTCCGCAAGAAGAGCAAATTATTATCGTTTTTACAAACTATCAATATTCGTATCATTCGAACCAACGGGAAATGGGTGTTCAGTTTTTTTCGTCCGGTTATAGATAAGTGAGATTCTCTGTAGCCCAAAATGCCCCTCCACTTTCCAGTCCTTATTTCGTTCCTTTAAAGTTGGAAACTCATTACTTTGGTATCGCAGGTGTCTTCAGGCGTTCGACATCACTTGCCATCAGGTGACCTCATTTCCCATCCGCTGCTCTAAAAAGCTTAAACTAAGCATAAATCATGATTTATTCACAGCAACAATATATTTTACAACACCTCAATATCAGTCAAAGCGGCCTCGTTCCGTCATAAAGGACCAATTCCACGATTCGTTTTTTTTCTAAAACAAACCGCCACGATCAAACGCAGCGGTTGAAAGGCTGTCTGTTCACTGATTTATTATTCAATTAGCGATACCGTGCATACGTGGCATCTGTTTTTGGACTTAACAACTTGGAAACATTCAAATGTGTTATGGAACTGACTATAGAAGAAAAATATGTCTAAATTAAAAACGAACTTTAAAAACTTCTTGAGTGGTAGATCCACGCTGTAGACAGTTAAAGTTATAAGGGGCCGGCTCGACCGGTTTGATATCACTGTCTCACAGAAAACCGACGTAAAGTGGCAGCTCGCTGTTGCGTTTTGTTGGATGAGTGAGATTTCCGGTCCCCAAATTCCCACCTCTCTTTCCCAATTACTTTTCCCTCCCCTTCTATTCCCTCATTTTCGGTTGGCAACGCACCCATGATTATTTTTGTGTCGTGGGTGTCTATGGGCGGTGGAGTTCACTTACCATCAGGAGGCCCATCAGCTCGTTTACCAGTCTCTGCTATAAAAAAACTTACCACCAGTATCTGCATTGAAAGCTACAGTCAAAGTAAGGCAAAGGACCACTTTTGCCTCTAACCTTTTTCCTTTGACCTGACATTTGTCAACGTATCCGTGATATCAAGAAAAATGATTGATTTTTATTTACCTGTTAATGAAAAAAGTGGGGGCAACAATTTCTTGTTCTCTTAGGGCGACTTGCACCACTATTACTATATACTATATGTGATTACAGAAAATATAAGAATGACATTTAATTAATTACATGTAATGAATTACTTGTCATTCATTTTTTTATTTAACTTGAAGTTAGGACTAACTGTAGGTTAGTAATAGTGGTGCAAGTCACCCTTTTGAAATTCTTGTGCAGAAATTATCATCTGGGATGAAAACGAGCTCGGCCAATTATGTGTTGTAGTTCGCTATTTCGCCTCTGTCTACCTTCGGTTATATAGGCGTGAGTCTAAGTATGTACATGTCAAAGTTGTATATCCCAAATCCTTATTAAAACTATTTTATTCGTGCCCTCTCTAGTAATAACATAATCTATGTAACATTAATCAGCCTCCTAAGGTTTTATGGTTCGGAATTCTTCCATTAAAATGCAAGTGGCTGCTATTTAATAAAGTACAATTATGAATCGTAAAACCGTACTCGCCGCGTTTATGAGTGCTTGTTATCGCCTACATCTTGATTTATGTGACGGGAACAGGATGCTTGAACGAGAAGCGAATGGAGGCGGTGTTTGAGCGCAGTTTGTGCACACTTTGGGCCTTACTTAAAAACAAATTTTTGCTTATCGTATCTTTAAGTATAGGGTGATACATTTTTCCTTGCGTCACATTGTTTGAAAATAATAGAGATAAGCTATTCTTAAAGATAAGCAGCGCTAAAATATTTTTATAAGTAAGGGGCTATATTTATCGTAGAGCACTAAAACAGTATTTATAAAAATATTTTATTAGAGTATGATAAGGGCAGGTAGAAATCAATACGTAAATTGAAACTTACATGACCAAACAATGTCCATATATAGTCAACGATGAAATCTGAGTGGTATAGATAAACAGATATTTGTATGTATATGATTATATCTGGCGTCTCAAGAACAATTGGGCCGGTTAGACCGATTAGATATCATTGTCTGACAGGAACCCAACTCCCTATTGCGTTTCGTTTGTTGAGTGAGATTTTCGGTTGACCAGATCTCCTCGTCCTTGCCTTCCTTTAAGTTTAGCTTTTGGTGTCCCTGTATGCTAGATAACAAAAAAACTACATACATTTTAAAAAATCATGCCACATCCACGATCTTCGAATGTCGTCGGTATGTTTCGCCGGATTCCCGACGCTGTCGTGTCGTGATCGTTCAGATAAACAGCTACCGTCAGCTTTTTGCCTCCGACCGCGACTCGCGAGTCGAGACGAGACTTCGAGAATCCGAGACCGCGGCGCGTCGCGCATGTACCGACTGCCGCCTCTGTTTTATATACATTCTTAAATATTATACATATTTTAAATGTATTGAATTTTTTATTTAATGTTATTTAGCAATAGTTGGATCTTGGTTGAGGTTCGAGAGCCAGTCAAAGAGTAAACACCTCAGTCTTTTCTAAGTGTGTATTCAAGAGGCACAAAAAGTCACTGTCTATTCTGGAAAATAAAGGAACGATTAGTAAGCGAAGGGGGTTAAATGTATGCGTCTATAAATCTTATCTACACCGTGACTAACAAAAAATCAATATTACAATACTGAAAAAGACAAAACACTTAGGACGACTTGCAACGCTGTTTCTAATCTAGAATTAATCCTAAACTCGATTTATCCTACAGCTCATTAACATATAACATAAGCTCACGCCTGTATCTCCGAAGGGGTAGGCAGAGGCGTCCTATCGCACTAGAACACCCACATTTCGCCGAGCTTAGTTCCGTCCCGGATGTGATAGGGGGCGAGCCTATCGCCATATCGGGACAAATTCCAGACTCCGGGCTGATATGGAAAAATCCAATATCACTTTGCCCGACTCGGGGATCGAACCCGAGACCTCAGAACCGTAGTCGTACCGAAATACCACCACGCCACGGAGGCAATCTAACAAAAAATCAATATTACAATACTGAAAAAGATAAAACACTTGCAGCGCTATTACTAATCTAGAATTAATCATAAACTCGATTTATCCTACAGCTTATTCCTATCAGAGGCGGCACATATATATGTTCCATAAGCGTATGGGCCACCGGAGGCCGAGCCGCCCGTGACTATTTAAATCAAGATTTGGGATAAACAGAGATTTATTGTTGAGCTGCAAGAGACCCTTAAAAGCTTCTTGAAACCTTATTTACGTAATCACAATTACATTTAACGATTCAAGCCAAATATAACTCATAATTCAAATCTAATTATCACGTAATAAAAAAATGTTGCGGTAACTGTAGAGTTATTGCCCACGTGGTAAGTACCCACAAATCATTATAATGTTCTACGTTATAATTGGCCCGATACAACTGTGCTTCTAAGGCTAGAAATGAGGCTAAAATATGGGCATTATATTAAATTTATTTTAGTAGAATAACAAGGACGGGATGCCCCAAGCGGACAAACCCCCATCACGCAAACTCAGTTATAAAAACTAAGGCGAATCCGCTCTACAGCATTAAAAAAAATATGTTGCACCGACCCCACATTAAAGTGGAATAAAGTAGAAAGAAAAAGGTTGAAATAAATAAATAAAAATGTATATTGGTCACGTAGGCATATCAAATGCACTTATGACAGGTCACAACAAGGTCTAAATACATTTATATAATAATCATGTTACAACACTATCAATTTAGAAAACAAGCAGGCAGGTATGGATACAATAACAAGGATGAGGCTTAGATAAAAGGTTGTGATTTGTAGGAAAGGGAACGAACGGGATAAGGTAGGAATGCTAGCAGGGAATAGACGGGAAAATAAAATAGGAAGCTTGTAGGATTTGACTGGTAATGTGGATAAGGAAAATCACGCCGTGTACTATAAGGCGCTATCCTAGCTAACCTACCAGCCTTTCTTTAGCTACCTACGGATGACGACCCGAAGAAGAAAGACAGAAAGAAACTCTGAGCTTTTTTTTCATCATCAATTGACTTTCCTTTTTTCCTCAGTTTTATAAGATTATAGTACAACTCATTTTATTTTTACATTTTATATGGATTTATGCAATCTCATCATGCATTATGGAATAAGTGCAGATGGAAAAAAAAGAGGTTAAAAATAATGTTTCCACTTTCCTCACTCAGTCAGTACCTCGACCATATCACATATGGACATTTCCAACAACAGAAGCTCAAGGTATACGGATGGGTAAACTAGAAACCATAAAACTATTTTATTAAAGCTGCGAAGAGACAAATAATAATTTTGATCTTGGTGATTATGGTGATAGTGGTCCAATATCAGCATTCAGCAGTGACGCGCAAAGGCATTCATATTAGTGTAGACAAAAATAGTAAAATCCTTTTTTCAATTGTTACATCATCGTCATTATGAAATTTAAAAAGTTGGTATTTTTGCTCAATTATCAGGATTTACATTGTCTTTTTGTCTGTATGGATTGCACGCCACTGAATCTAAATGTAATGATCTAAATGTAATGTAATAAATCCAAATGAAAATAATTTTCCTCATACACGGGCCTCATAAATTGTAATTCATAGTTAAATGCAAGTAGGTAATGAAGTGTTGTAATAATCGTATGATGTTGAACTTATTTCAGTGTTGCCAACATTCATCAATCATATTCATTTATATTAAATCATAATAATCTTAATCATTCTATTCTTAGTAAGTAAACAAAGTAATAAACTTCTGAGATCATTGTGAGATTTGAAACAGACACGTAAATCTAGATGTAGTGATGTGCCGTGCATTACTATCGATATCGATAATGAAATGAAAATATTGGTCTCACAACATCTACTAAATTCAGCAAAATAAATATTCGAATTACTTTAACTGAATTAAAAATGAAAACCAAAATATGGGAAAATTATCTCACTGGTAAAATACATTACAAAATGTTAAGAAACTTCTCATATAAGAGCTAAGTAGCAAACGTAGATTTAACATAAATAAATATGTCAATTAAAATGTGCTGTCACATACGTTTGTTAAGGCTTCCGATAGTGGATAAAATGTGGAAGCAAATTTGAATTTACCGTCGAAATGTTAAGGTTCATTTTGATTAAGAAGCTATCACATCAACGGAGCTACAAACGATACTGTTATCGCAACGAAGCCGCTAATTACAAATGAAAATCGCTCCCGAGCAGCCCATGTCAGTGATAATCGCTCCACACTCCAGTAATCTATGCGAGGGAGATATCTTAATTGGTCGGACGTCGACACGGGGTAAGAAATTAAATTTTTAATTAAGCTCACCTTATCGAAACGATAGCGTGACAAATGCACCTTGTTTCTAACCCATCCGTCTTTGTTATCGTACAGTTGAAGTGTCCTATTTTGATAGTTATTTTTACTGCTTGCATTTTTAATTAAAAATGTTAATACGTAAAAATAAGTACATATATTGAATCTATCGTTGTCGGTATTGTACTATGTCAATATTAGGTGATTTTTTAAGGGGTTATAGATAATAAATTATGTACTTTGACAATTAATGTTATTAAGACAAAATTCAAAGTAATAAGGTTTAATTGTGTTTTATTTGCACTATTAAGTAGAATATTTTAGTAACACTGTTGCTCATTTACTAAATCTATCGACTATCGATACAGTGATTACCTGTCACAACCTTATTATCCGCCTCTTTATCTATGCTCGACGTAATCAATCTAAATCATGTGAATGGACCGTTAAAGTCTCTTTAAGCATTAATGCAGCGATTACGCTCTTTGAAAAGCGTTACGTAAATCATTGTGAGAAATAATGGGCCCACAAAAAGAGCAATTAGTGTTGCGCCAACGTCGATAGTTTAGCGGATGTCGATAGCATACCGCGCTGCACGACGTGACTGCGCGTTTGAAATGCGACAAAGCTGTTTTTTAACGTGTGCCTCGATTTTAGACTTTAAAATTGTAGTATTAGTGGTTGTAGTGGTGTATAAAACGGTTTGGCGGTTCGCTCAGACGTGAGTTCGATTAAAAAATGTGATTTGTGGCCGCCACTCGGCACGTGTTTTATTTTGTGGACCGTGCGACGTGAGGCGGGCGTCAAGAGGCGCTCGCAAAAACCGCGCGTTTCAAAACGATGGAAATAATTCTACCACCACGGTGTACATTTATGTAACAATAAGATATTTTTTATAACAAAAGCAAACAATAGATGTTTCAATAATTTATTTTTTGAACGAAATTGATAGATGTGATTTGTGTTGAAAATCCAGTGGACGCAATAGAATTAAATGGCATGAACAAGGATGAAATCAAAATAAATGCAGTATAATATTTGGTATTCTAGTAGTATTGTAAATTGGACGTTCGTTAGTTTGACTTTAGATTGAAAATGGCGATCAATTAGGTTCTAAATAACTTAACGAATTTAGGTGAAAGCTCTAGATTCGTTCAACAGGCACATTTACTCAATAAGCATACGATATTAATACAGACAGATATGCGATTAAAAGCTGATAAAACATAAATAGTACAGAATACATATATTATACAAATATAATTCTTAAACCACAGCAAGATGCCTAATGAGATAAATTTCAGTAGTCATTAATTATAACAAGAACAGCATTACTTCTGAAATGAAAGTGGTTATAACTGAGATACAAAAATCAACTTTAAAAACATACATAACATAAGCTCACGCCTATATCCCCGAAGGGGTAGGCAGAGGCGCACTAGCCAACTATTACCTACACCCACATTTCGTCTTAAATCAACTTTATTACCAACAATTGAATAAGAACTGATGTAAAGTAAAATATATTTGAAACTAGGCCAATATTCACTTATTGGACTTTAAGAACTTTTTTTTGTGACTTTCAAAATACAAGAACAGCTTCCATATATAGTCATTGCCCCTTCTAGACCTCCTAACCGCATATTCGATACACCCACAGAAATTCAAATTATGTTTTTATACACTAATCAATTTGCGATCTCACTTTTTTCAATAGCTGCTATTGGCGAAAATAACGGTGCAAAATTCAAAAGAAACTTTATAGCTTAGTTATAATAGGTCTCTTGCTATGCAGTATTTAAATAATAAAATTGATTCTTCGAATAGAAGGCACCTCAATCGTGCATTGTCGGGCTAATGTTAAAATAATAATGCGGAATTGGGACTAGTGACGTGCTAGTACTTATCGATAAAAATATTAAAACTATCTCGGCAACACGGAATTCACAAAATGAAAATGCCTGGTATGAGTAAGAGAGTATAAAAAGTAAAAATATAAATTGTTCGTGATTTTTTCTAATAAAAGTTCTTTTAGTACATATTCAAGTTATTAAAAATCAAACTTTCCATCAAACTAAGGATACCGTGGTAGCACGGTGTACACCTCGATCAGATAAAATCAAGTTACTTACAGCTTTCTTCATACAGCGGTGGGACTCGACTTACCTGAAAATACATAATTTGACAAATGGGTAGGATATTTTAAATTGTAGCTCATAGGTATTAGTTCTAAAGAAATGAAGTGACGGATGTATTATTATCGTATCAGTAATGGGCTGCAAAAAGGTTAATATAATAATTTATAGTTTTATTTTATCTCGAGGGCCTACATGTGTGGTCGGATATGAGGGTAGATCCTTGTGTCCTTATGCCTACATCAGTTATCTAGCTGTCCTGTCGCAAACCCCACGGTTTGATTCCTCCCTCTTCGGAGTGTAAATTGGCATAAATAGCCCGGCATGATCCTGGTGACCCCCAGAAACCCATTGCTTATCAGGGTTGGTCATCATCATCATGGAGTGCCATCTTTTATTTGAAGTTTGGAGGTCAATTGGTGGAATCTGTTACGGTTTTTGGCGATTCGCTTTAGTTCGGAATATCGCTGGGTGGTCCATTCTTTTAGGTGGTCGTATCACTTCCGTCGTTGCCGGCCGGGAGTTCTCTTCCCTGGTATCCTACCTTTTAAAATTGTTCTGACGAAAGAGTAGTCAGTTCCTCTTTGTATATGGCTAAAAAAGGCGACTATTCTCTTTGCAATTACATTTAAGAAACCTGGCGTTCAAGGTAAAACTGTGCCATGGGATTTTAAAAATCCTACGCAGTAACCACGGGGTTGCTGGTATATTTTTTACTATTGCGCTTGTTATCATGTGTATCATTTTTTTTTGCTCAAATGAAAGTCCTCAATATGGATTCCTAAACAAGCATTACATAAATGTACTTCCAATCATCAGACAGCATTTATTTTGTCACGCTCGAAAAAAATCCATCGATAATTCACTTGACCCATCCTAGACGATGTCAAACGGCCATTCAACACACGCACGTGTGTTTTTTGACAGCTTTTGTGTTGACACAAAGAGTATAATGTCGCCGTGTGGACGAATAATGACTTGGAGCGATACAATGACCAACGTATCTGTGTTTCGCTGGGGAATATATTTGCGGTGAATTTGAGGAAAATATTTTAGTAAAAATTAAAATACCGAAGCAATTCGAACATAATAACTTTTCCTTAAATAAGGCATTCCGTGGTAAGTATTCTAAAAAACCTATAAACTAGAATCTTCCGATCTATTTTCCTAAAAAATGCCCGTGTTCGAAGCTGAAACAACGAACTGTCAAATGTATTCAATCGAACGCAACGCTGTATGTTTAGGGGATTAGTTTATCTCTTTTTATATCGACGAAAAAAATTAAAGATATCAATTTGTCCATTATATGGTCACGAGTTAGTTTTTTACTTTTTTTGTAATCTGATATTAAGATTATTTTCTATCAGTATAAAATGCAACACTGCACACTTCAAATTCAATAAAAATATATTTTTAAACTTAATAATATATAAATTTTAATTTAAATATAACCTTTTTTTCATATTCGGTTTTTAGATGTTTTTTGTATACAAAAGAAATGGATCAAAAATATATTTATTATTTTGTTAAAATCTAATTATCCCCCACTGAAAACTAGGCTACATTAGTCACTCAGCCCGCCCCACTCAATTGTCAACTACAGTTCACAGATCCGTCATACATCGTGACAGTTGACGCGTGGTGACAAGCGTCCTTTGATGTTTGACGCGGCGCGACAAAGGACGGCCTTCCTCTGACGATTGATGCCAGAATGTGGACATTCTATTGTAGTTCACAAGTGCTAGTTTACGTTAAATGGGGGAGCAAAAATAAATACAGCTTATTATAACTGTAGAGTGTCAATATGTATGCGGAATAGAAATCCTTTAATCGCATTTTATTTTTATTATTATAGAAATTTTGATTACTGGGTTCGCTTTTCAGTTTGAATAATGGTATCGTGCGGCCTTAAAAATATACTAAGGCCGAGGTCTCGAACTCAGCGGGCGCAGAGCGGCTCGGCGGCAGCAGCGCGACAAGCGGTGCGTTCCAATGCAAAGATTTAAATGGAAGGCCTTCGAAGGCAGTGGCGAGCGGCGCGCCGACTGGTCTTGCAAATTGCAATACAGAGGTTGCCGCGCCGGTCCCCGCGCCGCCGCCGCTGAGTTCGTGTCCGCAACCTAAGAGGTCCCCACTCTGTAGACAGTAATGTCTAAAATACGAACGGCTCAATTTTACTGATTTGATGCCATTCTTTCACCGGTGTGTGTGGTGGGGTGTTGGGGTTCTTGGGTAGGGATGCCCTGCGGCCAGATAGAGTGACGATCTGCGGAAAGCGTAGGCAAAAACTGGATGTAAAGAGCTAAAAACAGAGTTTAAGCTGATAACTGTTCACAGGTAAAATGGCAGCTCGCTGTTGCTATCTTTCGAAAATATCTGTAACCCAAACTGCTCATTTCCTTCTCAATTTCCATTATGTTCTTTTAGGTGGGCAATACACTGATTCATTTGATATTACAAGTTTCAAGTTAAAACCTAGTAGCCTAAATACGACGTCATCATTAAGCTCTATCTTACCAGTCTGAGCTAAAACAGCGTGCGTATTTCCACGTTAATTATAATCCAAAAGTTCATTTTGCTCGTTCAATGCCCATCAAAAGCTCTTTGTGAGCTTTTTCATAACGCTCACAAACCGCCCGCGGGGACAGCCGTTTGTCGCGTCGTGTGAAATACCTTTACACGCCTTTTTGTTTGATTGTAAAAAGTGAAGTCGCTTTGAAGTCTTGGAAATGTGTTTTTTCTGAAATTGACGTTGTGATGGGGACGTGTTTATTAAATTCTGATGTTGTTTTCATACTGAACTAGGTGTGACTTGCGGCTCCGCTCAAGCGATTAGTCTTGGGAAAAAAGCTTGTTATTGTTGATGGATAGTGTAGCTTTATACATAACATACACATTAAACATAAGCTCACGCCTGTATCCCCGAAGGGGTAGGCAGAGGCGCACTAGCGAACTAGTACACCCACGTTTCGCCGAGCTTAGTTCCGTCCCAGATGTGATAGGGGGCGAGCCTATCGCCATATCGGGCACAAATTCCAGACTCCGAGCTGATATGGAAAAATCCAATGTCACTTTGCCCGACCCGGGGATCGAACCCGAGACCTCAGAACCGTAGTCGAACCGAAATAGCACCACGCCACCGAGGCAGTCATAGCTTTATAATAGTGATTATTTTCAAATAAACATATTTTTCGACCTGTTGGAAGCGGCCTGCATCCAGCGACTTCCTGCAACCTTATCTGGAAATCTTTGGGGGAGGCCTATGTTCAGCAGTGGACGTCCTATGGCTGATGATGATGAAACAGATTTTTAAGCTTTATACTAAAATATTCGCTTTGTTATAGCTTTATGGATTAGGGGAAGGTTTTTTTTTTAATTTATGTCAATAATTAAGTCTGTAGGTTTGTAATGTAAAATGTCATGGTTTCGAGAAACTTTGTTCCTAAAACTGGAAATATAAAACCGTTTAACTATCCAATTTTTTTTATAGCAGAGACTGGCAAATGAACAGATGGGTCACCTGATAGTAAGTGATCTCCACTGCCCATAGACACCCAAGACACAATAAGAATCATGGGTGCGTTGCCAACCTAAAAAAAGGAAATGAAAGGGGAGGGAAAAGGGATTGGGAAAGGGAGGAAGGGGGGGGGGGCACCGGAAATCTCACTCACCGAACGAAACGCGACAGCAAGCTGCCACTTTACGTCGGTTTTCTGTGAGACAGTGGTATCAAACCGGTCGAGCCGACCCATTCGTAACTGTCTACAGCGTGGCTCTACTACTAAGTATATCAAATTAACAATATTTATCTTAAAACGTATTTTTAATTAAATCTCCCCTAATAAAAGTTTAAATGTTATAATGTATTGAAAGTTTATTTTGATGTAACACCTAATTTTATTCACAAATATAATTTTTTCTTGGTCGGATCCCTTCGTTAAATAAAAAACGTAATAAATCTACCCTTAATAGTCGTGTTGTCACCCTGTATAATAAATTAATGAATATTTATGTACATACGTTTAATGTATGATGAAAAGCGGAAACTAATTCACAGACACGTTGCACCGGTACATTGGTACACCGGCGTTGAAATGTTAACGTTTTAGGGTTCCTTTGGTATGTAAACAAAAAATTTACATTTTTTTATAGCAGAGACTGGCAAACGAGCAGATGGGTCACCTGATCGTAAGTGATCTCCACCGCCCATAGACACCCAAGACACAAAAAGAATCATGGGTGCGTTGCCAACCTAAAAGGAGAAAATGGAAGGGGAAGGAAAATGTTTGGGAAAGGAAGGGGGGAAATGGGCCACCGGAAATCTCACTAACCAAAAGGAATTGCGACAGCAAGCTTTACGTCGGTTTTCTGTGAGACAGTGGTATCAAACCGGTCGAGCCAACCCATTCGTGCTGTAGACGTTACTGTCTATAGCGTGGTTGTACCACTCAAGATGTCATATTGTTGAATTCGACTTATAACTTTGGGTTTTAGTAGTATAAAAAAAATAGTAGTATTTCGAATATTATCCAATATTTTTTCTATTCTACGATTTAATATCACTAGACTATATACTTTGCATAAAAAATAATTTTAATTAATGATTAAACATCCAGACATAACATAAGGATAATTGAGTTTTTTTCACCTAAAAGTATGCAAATAAAATATCCTTGAATACTTTGAAAAAAATGTCAAGTACCTACCCAATTTTGGAAAATTATCTATTTATAAAGATTAATAACAATACAATATATAACTAAAATATACAGAACCATGTCACCAAGGATATAATTTTATATCTTTCTGCCATCTCACTCACAGTCGGTTAATTTTAAGACGTCATAAAAGCGTGTCATGCTTTTGACTAATTAAAATTATAGTGAACAGCAATAATTATTCACAAGAATACCGCTTTCTCGACAGTTGTGTATTTAAACAATATAAAAAGGTTTATATTGTAATTAAGTCCGTGGTAATTTCTTCCCAAGTTTAATGTATACAGTTTAATATATTTTTTTTATTCTGTTCTCAGTATTTGTGCCTTTACTTGAATATATATGTTATTCAATTTACATACATACATTTACATAAGCTCACGCCTGTATCCCCGAAGGGGTAGGCAGAGGTGCACTAGCGAACTAGAACACCCACATTTCGCCGAGCTTAGTTCCGTCCCAGATGTAATATGGGGCGAGCCTATCGCCATATCGGGCACAAATTCCAGACTCCGGGCTGATATGGAAAAACCCAATATCACTCTGCCCAACCCGGGGATCGAACCCGAGACCTCAGAACCGTAGTCGTACCAAAATACCACCACGCCACCGAGGCAGTCTGTTATTCAATTACCTCTTGTTACTATTTACTTTCACCTCAAAAAAGGAGGAGGTCCTCAATTTGCCTGTATGTTTTTTTTATGTATGTTACTCAATATCTTCGCCAAATGTAAACCGATTTACAAGATTCTTTTTGTGTTCGATAAAGCTTATTTCAAGGGTGATCCCATATTTGGTCACGATCGGATAAATCTTGAAGTCGGTCCGTTAAGTCTTTTTTTGTGAATATTTTATTATATAATTAGCAAATTGTTAGGGCAGACAGTGGTCTATATAGGATGCCTTGAAATATTCTTGGCTAAAAGATCTTTCTTTCTTTCTACCTGCCTTTATTCCACCTTAATGTGGGGTCGGCGGAACACACTTTTTCAGGCATGTTGCCTAGAAGATTTAGCTTAGTTTTTACGACCGGCCTGTCCAACCCCCTCTGAAGGATCCAGTCCCGGACAAATTAAATTAGAAAATTTGCTTTGCTCGACCTGGGAATCGAACCCAGGACCTCCCGGTCCACAGCCCGGTGGCTAAAAGACCAATAACTAAAATATTGCGAAACGAATAATTGAATAAAAACCCACGCATAAATCACAATTAGTGGTATCCAGACCAAAGCTATAAACTTGCAAACAATATTATAACTGTTATTATGTGCTATAAAATTTGCTATAAAATGCATGAATTCCGCCATAAATTATGCTATAATAATTATAAATGCGATTGTGTGGGGTTTCCCAAACGATTTGAATAGTATTTAGGTATCAAAAGGTGAGTCTAGATTTTATTTATCTATTACGATTGGTTCCGTTTAATGATGAATGTAAGCCACAGATATGTTAATACAGCAATTACGAAATGCTTATGCTGAGATATAATAATAAATACACCCAACAGTCACACACCTAGTCCTGACCCCACACTAGGCATAACCTGTATCGTGGGTGTCAGAGACTATGAGAGACGCACGGTCTCACAACACCTAGACTTGAAACAAATATCTGTGGGCCACACAAATATTTGTCTCAATGCGGGAATCGTACCCGCGGCGTCTCGCATCACAGCCGGATACTCGCCCGCTGCACCACGGAGGCTGTCGTTTGTTATTTTTTCTCTGTCTACCCCTTTGTATCCACATATACACAGGTGATTTTATGTATGCATCATAATTATTGTTCGAAATTTGGTTTTAGACAATTTTTTTTTAAATAATTTTGTAAGAAATTTACGTCGTCTAAAATATAGAACAGAAAGAAATCTTGAAATATTCTCAAAAATAAAATAGTTATAAGCCTTTGAAGTTTGGTCTAACCTTCAAACTGCGGGAAAGAGAAGTATCAGTATAATCACGTCACGCCATATCGGTACGTGCGTTGGAAAGGTATAGCAAGATACCTTCACTATGCCCCCACTCCAGAATTTAAAATATGAATTACTACCTTATTTTTCAACCAATTTCGATGTAGTTTTTACAGAAAGGTTTCTTTTTGTTTTATTGGCTATTGCATATAAATATGCGTATAAAATCAAACATAGTCAAGTACCCAATTGTAAAATTAAGTATACATAGCGTTCGTGATTCATATGTTCTTGCCCTTCAATTAAATCGCGTGATGTGAACCAAACGCAGGATTCTTTGAAATGAAATCATTAATTAAGTTTAAACATAGTAATAATATGAGTATTAGAACTATTAACATTTTATAAGCAAATAAAATTTGTATTTTATTTCTTCTACACATACAACATTGTGACACGAAATTACAAGAAACTGCCTGGGCGGCGTGGTTGTATTTCGGTACGAGTACCGTCTTTAGTTCTTGCCAGCAAATTTAGGCAAAGTGATATTAGATTTTTCCATATCAGCTCGGAGTCTCGAATTTGTGCCCGATGTGGCGATAGGCTCGCTCCCTATCACATCTGGGACAGAACTAAGCTCGGCGAAATGTGGGTGTTCTAGTTCGCTAGTGCACCTCTGCCTACCCCTTAGGAGATTCAGGCGTGGGCTTCTGTTATGTTATCCAATTACAAGAAACAATATCTTTCGGTAGGTACCTACATAGTTATTCTGTTGTACCTCTGTATCGGTGTAGTGTGCAATAAATGATTTCTGATTTCTGATTTCAATTGTTAGGGTGCGTGTATCGGTTATGGTAAGTAACGAGAAGCGTTTTAAGAAGTAACAGTTTAGTAAATGTTCTTTATCCTTTCGACCGCCTTCAAAAAAAGTAGAGTGAGTAACAATTCATTCATTCACTCAATTCATCTACATTTTTTTAAATATGTATGTCACGCGATATCTGCCAAAAATTTACCGATTTTCAAAATTGTTTTTTGAGTTCGATAGTTTTTTTTCACTGGTGGCCCCATATAAATTTGGTCACGATCAATTAAATTTTGCAGTCGATCCGTTAAGATTTTTTTTAATCTGAGTACGACAAGTGACTACACTACACTTGATGGTAAGCGCAGTGCAGTACCTAACTTATCTCGGTGCGGGAATCGAACCCGTGGCTTCTCGCTTCACAGCCCCTTACTCGCCCGTTGCGCCACGGAGGCTCAAAAATGTAGTTGCCATCACATCAATAAACGTTAATATCCAAAGATTTCTGGATCTACCTGTTGGCTCATCATGATGATGAACAAAAGATTGGAAACTGGTGATATGCTACGTTCCATTTCTAAGGTACGCAGTCAAAATTATACAGATTTCCTCAGTTTCAAGAGTTGTTAAGTGGGTACTAGCTGAAGAACTTGCAACATAATCCATTTTTTGAGTGGTAGAGCCACGCTGTAGACAGTGACGTCTACAGCACGGCTCGACCGGTTAGATACCATTGTCTCCCAGACAACCGACGTAAAGTGGCAGCTTGCTGTCGCGTTTCGTTCGGTGATTGAGATTTCCGGCTGCCCATTTCCCCCCTCCCTTTCCCGATCCCTTTTCCCTTCCCTTCCATTCCCTCCTTTTAGGTTGGCAACGCACCCATGATTCTTTTTGTGTCTTGGATGTCTATGGGCGGTGGAGATCACTTACCATCAGGTGACCCATCTGCTGGTTTGCCAATCTCTGCTACAAAAAAATATATTGATATCATGTAATTTTATCGATTCAAAATCAAACACATCTAGCCCCTAATAAAATACATGCAAATTCAACTCACGAAATTCAATCATCGCAGTGACGATATGACATCGATTGACGCTTTGACAGGGACACGTAGTGTCGCAACACTGGCTTGTCAATCGTGACATATAGTACAATGTTAAGTCGACAGCAATGATAAAAGAATAATAAGGACTTGCAAAAAATAAAAGAAAAATAAAGATTTGCAAAATACTAGGAATAATCACAAGTTTAACCCGTCGGAGCCAACTTCGAAATCTTTACTTCCGGTTTAACACAAGATAAAAAATTTAAATTTCGAATCCGTTCAAAAAATCAAAAAGTCCATTAAATTTACTACCCAAAACACTACATTTGTTATTTTATTATAAATTACTTCAATACGCAAAATACCTCTCAGAGGAACCCTTACACCGGTGAGGTCAATATTTTAGAAGGCCATAATTTGACAATTAGACCTTTTATAAAAAAAATATTTTGTGTACACGTTCATACCCTCTAGAAGTATAAATAAGCAAAATATGAACGCATTTCAGAACCTCACTTTTTTTTCGTTGCCCGCTTGACGTGAAATGCCCCATATATGTATGTTACATAAGCGTATGGGCCATCGGAGGCCGAGCCGCCCATTACTATCTACAAACTTAACAGACCGACTTCAAATTTGATCGTGACCAAATTTATATGGGACCACCCTTGAAATAAGCTTTATCGAACACAAAAAGTATCTTGAAAATCCGTCCAAATTTGGCGGAGACATCGCGGAACATATATAAAAAAATACAGACGAATTGAGGAAGATTTTGGAAGTCGGTCGAAAAACACATGTTTACTATGAGGCCGGTTCCGCCATTTTAGTTTCATGATCTATTTACATGTAAGTTGTCACCGTGTCATAAACTTAAATAACGAATAAAATTATTGATTTTAATATAAATACGGTGTTTTATTTAAAAAAATACTAAGTTCAGAATGTGAAGATGTCTAACTTCTATGCCCCTTAGTTATAAAAATATTTAAGCGCTGCTTAGCTTAAACCATAGGTTGTCCCTTTCATTTTTAAACAATATAAGGCAAGGAAAAAAGTGACAGGCTATTCTCACCGAAAAGATTTTTATAAGTAAGGCCCTATATTACTGGGATTTTTCATTCGCCAGGTCGCCATTTTGGTTTATCTCTGTAGAATAAACATACACTTTTTTTGTAGTCGTGCAAGTCCTTATTTTTCTTTTCTCATTGTTCCATATTGCATATACAATGAATCGCGTCGCGATGTTCGTGGTGTGCATTGTTGATGATTTTTGGGCGGAATCTGACTGAGTCATCCATTTATAGATCCGCTGGGTCTAGATAGTTGAATTTTCAATTGTATACCTACTTTCACGTAGTAATGAGCCAGTGAAGATTTTTTATATTCCAGAAATTATAGAAAGCGAGTTTTTTTACCAAAAAGAATAAATTGATTTACTTGTCTGCAGTTTTCAAAATTAACCCAGTAAAAAGGGGCCTGTAAAAACGGTTTCCAAAAAAATGAGTGAAATATAGAGCGGAGTAAGTTAGCGAGTGTAGGTGTATGTACATACATACATAAGCTCATGCCTGTATTCCCGAAGGGGTAGGCAAAGATGCACTAGCGAACTAGAACACCCACATTTCGCCGAGCTTAGCTTCGTCCTAGATGTGATAGGGGGCGAGCCTATCACACAAATTCAGGATAATAGTCGTAACGAAATACACCCACGCCACCGAGGCATTCACACAGCTTGTTGTGTGTACATTTGAGTTATTAAGCCTTTAGCTTAATTTTATATAATACTTGCTTACAGCAGAAAAAAATATCATAATCTCGCATCCTCATCGCCACTTCAGTGTCACTTGGACTGTGTCGCGACAATGTTGTCCCAACACTCGTCACCCGTCGCCTGTCGACTGTCACCCGACACACGTCACGCGGCTTATTGTCTGTTATTCGTCAATTTTGTCACGCCGCCGCGCCATTGCGTCGCCTGTCTACTTGTTATGATGTATCATGTAACGTCTTGTTTTAATCCATCGTGTATTATATCATAAATTAGTATTCTTTTATATTCAATTCAAATCATTTATTCTGCAAATAGGATATTTTATACCACTTTCACATGTCAATTACGATTATATATTGATTTTAGGATATTGATAAAGTAATAATGGCGTCGGCATTTCGTGGCTATCCCTGAGAAGAAATGCCGAAACAAACTCAAGGGTTATGTTATTATAGATTAGTTTGCCCGAAAAACGAGCATGTGAATCACTTGATGGCAAGTGCTCTCTTGAATTATAACGCATTGCCAACTTTTAAGAAAGGTATATGATTCAGTAATAGGAGGACCTAAATTAAAGGACAACCGAAATAATTTTAGTCTAACATTAATAAATGTACTAACCTAACACAAGATTTTACGCTGAAAATAATTAAGAAGCTGCGAATTATTAATGAAAATAATGGTGATAAATTTGTAATTTTTTTTATAGCAGATACTGGCAAACGTGCAGATGGATCACCTAATGGTAAGTGATCTCCACCGCCCATAGACAAAAAGAATCATGGGTGCGTTGCCAACCCAAAAAGAGAAAACGGAAGGGGAGGTAAAAAGGGATTGGAAAAGGAAGGGGGGCATTGGGCCACCGAAAATCTCACTCACAAAACGAAACGCGACAGCAAGCTTTTACGTCGGTTTGCTATGAGACAGTGGTATCAAACTGGTCGAGCCGGCCCATTCGTGCTGTAGACGTTACTGTCTACAGCGTGGCTCTACCACTCAAATTTTATTGAATTAAGCAGATTTATTTATTTCACAGCTCATACACAATTATTGTTACAAAATATGCTTAGTTCATATATGTATATAATTATTAGATGTATAAAACACAATTTCAACCTTCGTTGAACCCCTAAACCATAAAATGAGTATACATCGAATCATAAGCCCGCACTACATTACCAAAATTAAAAATAATGTCTCCATTAAATTTATACGAGTAATTAACTCCATTCATTGTAGTTTATAGTTTCTGTGATAATTTTTATTAACAGGGAACAGTTATTGCTGTAAAATGTATTTCACATACCTCAGGGTTGGGCTACGGAGCGTTTGACTGATTAATGTGCGATGAAAGTTTTTAAGTAGTAGAACCACGCTGTAGACAGTAACGTCTATAGCACGAATGGCCCGGCTCGACCGGTTAGATACCACTTTCTCACAGAAAACCGACGTAAAGTGGCAGCTTGCTGTCGCGTTTCGTTCGGTGAGTGAGATTTCCGGTGCCCCATTTCCCCACTCCCTTTCTCAATCCCCTTCCCTCCCCTGCCATTCCCTCCTTTTAGGTTGGCAACGCACCCATGATTCTTTTTGTGTCTTGGGTGTCTATGGGCGGTGGTGATCACTTACCATCAGGTGACCCATCTGCTCGTTTGCCAATGTCTGCCATAAAAAAAAAGTAAACTTTCGTCTTTATTATTGGATAGTCTTGGTGGCGTGGTTGTACATTTAAGTATTTCGGTACGAATTCCGTCAGTCGCCCCTTTGGTATAATGGCAGCATATATGTGCTGTGGATTGGGAGGTCCTGGGTTCGATTCCCAATTGTGCAAAGCGAATTTTCTAATTTAATTCGCCCGGGGCTGGATCTTTCAGAGGGGGTTGACGTCAGACAGCTGACAACTATGCCACATCCTTTCTGCAACACGCTTGAAAAAGTTGCGCCGACCCCACATTAAGGTAGGATATAGACAGGTAGAAAGAAAATGTACGAATTCCGTCCTGAGGTATGGGACTCGATCCCCAGGCTGGGAAAATTTATATTAGGTTCTTCAATTCAGTTTGAAGTCTGGAATTTGTGCCGGATATGGCGATAGGCTGATGTGATACGGAGTGCCATATCACATCTGGGACGGAACTAATCGCTGCCAAATGTGAGTGCTTTGTTCGCTAAAATTATTCTGGATAAATGCAGAAATCTTATAAATAATATTCTACCTGCCCTTATCCCACCTTAATGTGGGGTCGGCGTGGTATACTTATTCAAGGATGTTGCAGAAATGATTAGGCTTCGTTTTTATAACCAGTTGCTTTTCTGCCGTCATCCCTCTCTCAGGGATCCAGTCCCGGGCAAATTAAATTAGAAAATTTGCTTGGCCCGACCTGGGATCGAACCCAGGACCGCCAAGTCCACAGCCCATATATGCTGCTACTAGACCAAGGCGACTCTTATAAATAATAACATTGCCCTGTACTATTACTGTCCCACTGCTGGGCACGCAACTACTTAACTATGGTTAGGCCTTAATCCGTACACTATTTTTGTTTTTCAATTTTGTAACACCGCACCCTACTTTAGTGTATATACTGTAAAGGCACTAAAACATTAGTCATCGAGTAACACGTATGTTAATAAACTGAATTGATGTTAATTCCCAGTTAATGATCGTTACCAACCCAACTAACCTACACCGATGTACACATGGACTTTATATAGTTGAAGTTATGTGTGGAAGAAGGTAAAGAAAGCTTTGAAGAAAAATGTCCTACTTTAATAATAATACACTGAATATAACCTGTATCGTGGGTGTCAGAGACTATGAGAGACTTTCGGTCTCACAACACCGAGACTTGAAACAAATATCTGTGGGCCACACAAACATTTGTCTCAATGCGGGGATCGAACCCGCGGCCTCTCGCTTCACAGCCGACTAATCGCCCGCTGCGCCACAGTGGCTGCCATTACTGTCCTGGCTGCACCTAAAGTGTTAAAAAGATTAGGTAGCTGCCTCGTTGGCATTGTTGTATTTCAGTAAGACTGCCGCCCTGAGGTCTCGGGTTCGTTCCCGGGTCGGGTAAAGTGATATTAGATTTTTCCATATCAGCCCGTAGTCTGGAATTTGTGCCCAATATGGTGATAGGCTCGTCCCCTTTCACGTCTGGGACGGAACTAAGCTCGGCGAAATGTGGGTGTTCTAGTTCGCTAATGCGCCTCTGCTTACCCCTTCGGGGATACAGGCGTGAGCTTATGTTATGTTATCATAGCTTATTTATTGCGTGGTCAACTATGACAAAATAAAAGCCTGTCCAACACAAACGTGACAACTGACAATAGGTTATCAATATCAACCAGCTGTCACACAATAAATAAGCTTCATTATGTTGAGATAATTTGAGGCGTGTACCGGTGTCGAGCTGTCGCCGGCGACACCGGTACAAGTGTCGCAACTCGCAAGACACTCGAGTAACGAGCGGGCGAGCCGGCGCATAAATCAAGCTGGTGTTGCGTGTTGCAGCGATTAGCGGAGACGTGGGCGGGTAATTATATATTATTATGGTCGGTTGCCCTTTTTACTTATTTTTTTGGGATGATATTTAGAATAATAGTTTTGACTGGTAGAACTAGTAGACAGTTACGTCTACAGCACGAATGGGCCGACTTGATTGTTTTGATTCCACTGTCTCGCAGAAAACCGACGTAAAGTGGCAGCTCGATGTCACCTTTCCTTCGGTGAGTGAGGTTTCCGGTGGCCCAATTACCTCCCTCCTTTTCCAATCTCTATTTCTCTGCTTTTAGGTTGGCACCTATGATTCTTTTTGAGTCTTGGGTGTCTATGGGAGGCGGAGATCGCTTACTGACCCATATGCTCGTTTCTCAGTCTCTGCTATAAAAAAATAAGACTTTGTTGGGATTTTATGCGAGATAAATGTTTACAGCGCCATGTGATTAGAGGTATACATACTAGTAATACTGTACTAGAAACAATAGATAATAACCTATTTACTGCATGTTTCCCTCCCTTTAGAACATGATGACGTAGTTTAAGTAAAGTTTTGATCCGAGCAATAAGAAAACCAGCGACCATTAACAAACAATGAGTTAACGGATGATCACTAAAATCGTATCAGCCTGTATAAATGTCACCTCATACCAAAACTAGAAAACCATACATATTATACGAATCACGCACAGAAAGGAGTTCCGTAATCAACAATACAACTTTTAATTGCTATTTACAAAAGAAAAGTCAACATTCATCACACATCCAACATTTCTCAACTCAATTAACGTTAACCTTTACAATTCGCGATAAATGAGTTGACCATAATGACGTAAAATAAACAATGTAATTGCGAATAATGGATAGGTGTGCGTTTACCGCGGTGCAGCGGTGTCGGCACAGATTGGTGTGAGGAATTAACTCATGCAGTCATGCTGTGTGGTAATGGGTTGAAAAGTAGGGGTTTTATTGTAGGCGATAAGCGTTTTAGTTTCGAATTCGAACAACTCTTAATGAGGGTTATTCGTTTAATGTAGTCAATTTATAGGCAAAACAGCTTATGGTTTAATCGCAATCTTTTTCGAATATTTATCAGGAGTTTATAACTGCTTGTAATTTACTGTTTTGTTAGACCCAACTGAAAGTTTAACAAAATATAATTAAATTGGCTTACAAAAATGATCTAATTCTTCATTTCCTTTAAGTTGGTGTAAAAGCCGATGTAGATCAAATAAAAAATATTTGTCAATTTACATACATAAGCTCACGCCTGTATGCCCGAAGGGGTAGGCAAGCAACGTCTTCGCATTCCAGTATGGCGTGGGCAGCTGTTTCATCGGCCGTCAGGCATCCCGTACACAGCGGGCTGTCGATCATACCTAGAACATACCAATGATTGTTAAGTGGGCAGTGTTCGGATATACCTATGACTATGTGTAGAGAAATCTAAGGACAGTAAGCGTTTAGTTAAGCGAACATTCGGGTGTGGCACAGCATCTCAAAGCCCATATCATGCAACAGAAGGTAGACATTCATAATGCAATCGCCCTCACTCACACCGCGTCCCAGGCGGGAAATGTCCGTGTATTTAACGACACCGATTAATATTTTAATTCGTGGCCGCAATTATTTAATAACCACGGGGTCGGCAGTGGCCATTCTTTAACTCCATACATGTTTGTCATTTAAATGTGAATGGGAATGTCATTGATTACCGATCATTTGTTACGACTTACGTCAGATAGTGTTTTAAATGGCAGTTGGTATTGATGAGGGATTATTAATGCCACTTTAAGTATATTTATTTTAGGAGTTCAAACCTTGATCTCACCAAATTAGCACAGTTTGGTTGTACAGCCGGCTCTTCACCTGCGCCACCGACACAATTTTTTTCTTAAGGTATTTCTTAAGGTAGCTAAAATCTTAACGGACCGACTTCATACTTTGTCCCATCGTGACCAAATTTATATGGGACCACCCTTGAAATAAGTTCTATCGAACGCAAAAATAATAAACAAATAAATACACCCAACAGTCACACACATAGTCCTGACCCCACACTAGGTACAACCTGTATCGTAGGTATCAGAAACTACGAGAGACTCGGTCTCATAACACCCAGATCCGAAACAAATATCTGTGAGCCACACATACATTAGTCTCGCCCGCTGCGCCACGGAGGCTGTCATGAAATGTCAATCTTGGAAATCGATACACAGCGGAGATAGCGCGTAATATACATAAAAAATACAGACGATTTGAGGACCTCCTCCTTTTTTGAAGTCGGTAGATAAATAGGCACTAATCTCTGGAATGGAACTGTATGCCTCCTTACCTGTATGCCCGTAGCAGTATGTCCTATCCTTCTAGATTTAAAAAAGTAGACTATAAGCAGCGGCTTTACCTCATGTTCATGGTCGCGACACTGACAACTTACCAACAAATAAAAAAACTTACCTTCACTATCAGCATCATGGGTTATTTCGGCCTTTTCTGGTCACAGCCACAATGAACTCAAAAAACTAATCATTATACACAACACTCACCAACACTTGAATAAATCCACTTAAAACTTATATCCACACATTTAGACAGTACTAGCACACGGGAGGACATTATTAAGTACCATAAAGAAGTCACAAGAGTCAATAGCATCACTAAATCCATGCCACACGACTACCAAACTACTTGTACTACTGACCTCACAAAACTATGGAACTACCCTCTGATAGGTTTTGTTTTTAATTTCTTCTTTTTATCAGGAAGACAAAGGGATCTAGCCCATACAGCCTCATCTTATGTGCTTTTTGTCTGCATTTCCTATTCTAAACCTAAATCTATATTTACATGAGGGCAGTGAAATCTGATGTGGACAATTTTAAGGCTCTGCTTGTTTTGACGTTATTGTTTCTTGAGGTTTTTAGAATAATGTTCTCGCAAACCAAGAATCAAGGTTGACCAATCCGCCCCGACGAAAAGTATCCAAAGTCACTTATTCCAAAGTTTCCATACATTGACTAAAAAAACATGGGAGCGTTGCCGACCTCATAGGAGTAAAAATGTCTTTTAAAAGTAAGAGGGAAGGGGGAGGGGGAATTGGACCACTGGAAATATCACTCGGCGACGATGTGAGCGAAACCACTTAATGTCTGTTTTCTGAGAGACAATGGTATCAAACCGATTTGTCTGCATATCCCTTCAAAAACACATCCTTTAGTTTAAGTTCTGAGCTTCAATCAAAGATATTGTGGAGCTTCAATAGATAACTCCTATAAACAAACAACCCAGACAAGTGGTAAACAACACAAGACACTTAAAGAAAATAAAAACTGATTGCCGATAATTTCCTCACAAATTTTAAAGCGACCAAATTGACTCGTCATCGTCTGTAATGATTAAATTGATCTTTAAACTACAATCATGATATGACATTGTGCAGAGGCACTTTATTATATTGATGATTCTATTCAAACGTTGATCGATCAATTGGTAATGTACAAAAAACCCAAATGCCGTCATTTGGGTTACGTCCCTCGCTTGGTAAAAAGACGCTTGGATATAGAATGTAACTAAGTACCTAAACTATAAAACCCTTGAACTTAACATCGTGAGTAGTGGTAATAGGTTAGTATCTAGTTATTTCACTGATTTCACAGTTTTTTATACCAGAAGTACCAGAAAACAACATTCCATACTTCCATAGATAATTTATATTTATTCCACAAGGAACCAACTAAGGTCAGGCGCCATGATTCCAAGTCATAAGTTTTATTGTTTCATCATCACCATAATCAGCCAAAGGACACGCTGCTGACCATAGGCCTCGCCCAAGATTTCCTGATTATTTCATAATATTTACATAAACAACTTAACCTATATACTATTGACATCAAAATTTGCACGATAGTGATGAAATGAGAATTGGGCCAATTTCAAGGACTTGCTGGAGTTTTGGCGAATTCATAGACATTGCTGCTTAGTGTTGGAAATAGATAAAATTGTGGTTCCTACCCACACGATACCAATAAAAGAAACCTAGAAAACGGGAGTGACGATAAAGATTCAGTATTTAGAAAAAAATATACGAGCAATCGAATCTATAAACATCGATGATCATACTAATCAATATCATTGCGAAATTTTTCAATGTTAGCAAATTGATTGCGTACGTTTTTATTCGCCAATAATTACTGCTGGTTCTACGTATTGTGATGAATTCGACGTGTCGGTTTTGTAGATTAACCTTTTTCTTAATATTTTAATA
This sequence comes from Clanis bilineata, assembly GCA_036417725.1. NCBI lineage: Eukaryota > Metazoa > Arthropoda > Insecta > Lepidoptera > Sphingidae > Clanis > Clanis bilineata. The sequence goes on along the minus strand of CM071145.1, from coordinate 1,019,563 downwards.
AATGTTAACGATCTTTAATTGAAATTTAATTGGCCGTGATTTTTTTTCAATTTTGGTTAGATTATTGAATGGTACGAAACGATGATATTATATTTTAGTATACGTCCAACTTTACCTATAAAAATCCCCGGAGACTGATGATCTAGTTGCTATGATGTCTACATTAACTGCTTGTTATCAAACATATGTCGATTGTTTGATATTTACCCTTACAACTACTGCTATTCTTGTAAGCTATAGATAGTGGAAGACCTATGGCTGATGAAGATGATTATGCTGACGATGATAGATAGATAGTGGCAAGTATTTTGTTGACATCAGTGGAGCTCGACGAGGTTTTGGGGACCAGAGACTAAATTGTCAAAATGAGCTTGTTTGATAATTGTCAAATATCAGCAACGCTTCATGATTTGTTTCTCAACCAACCCCTATTCCATTTCTTTAAGGTTGACAATGCACCCGTAAATCATTTGGTATCTTGAGTACTTTTTCTATAGCAGCAAGGTGGTAAATAAGTAGGTGGATATAGTAATAGGAATTGGGAAGAAAGAAGAAAGAATATTAGTTTATTTCACATATAATAAACATGAAGAAGACGGGAATTTGGGCCACCGGGCATCTTACTCACTAAATGAAACGCAACAGCAAGCTGCTTCTTAATTAAACGGTTTTCTGTGAAAGTGTAGTATCAGACCGGTCACATCATTCATGTTATACACAATACTGTCTACAGCGTGGCTTTACAACTCAGGAGGCCGTTCAAGTGTCTAGGTGCAGTGGAGTTCACTCGCCATCTTACTGAGTTTACCAGTCCTGCTAAAAATAATACTAAACTAGTGTCTATAGTTCTTAGATCTGTGTGAGCTTACTGGGTCTGTCAACATCGCAGGTAAAGTCATTATGGGTAAGATTATATGTGCTCAGTTAATGCAGGGGAGCCCACCAATCATCCTTCATTACCGAGATGATTAGCTCCAAGACGCCGTACCCTGGCATTACAGGCTGTTAGGAATCATTGTGGCAGCGTTAGCCGACGGCTGAGCCCTTTATGGCTTTCTTGATGGGAAAAATATGATGGAAAAAGATAACCTGTTTTATTTTGTTTCGTGTTTCTTTGTTGATGTGAATTGTTGTGCTGACAATGTTAGGAATATAGAAAGGAACATTTTGACTCCACTATCGCCACATTTCGTTCTGAATCTAAATTCTGAACTAGTCTAATCTAGATAATGCTTATTCTAGTTAGATGTGTATTTGATTTCCTGATTCTTGTATTCAAGCAGACAGAAAATACAACTATTTTGGTCATAAAGTTTTGCATTTATAATTACTTTTACATCTAGCAATCTACAATCATCATCAGCCATAGGACGTCCACTGCTGGACATAGGCCTCCCCCAAAGATTTTCGGATTGACCTGTTCGAAACGGCCTGCATCCAGCGATTATTATTTTCTAAACGGTAAGACGAAAATATTTTTATACAAAAAATCACATTGAAAATCTTAAGTGCATGCATAAGACTCAATAATACAATCTGCACAATATTTATTCACATTAAATTAAACATAAACCGTTTAATACGAATTTGCCGACTCAACGACGGTATAAAGTGACCCGCTCCACCAGAATAATTTAATGAACGTTTTGCATTCGACGAATTCATTTTTGTATTGTTCGATGAAAATATTTTGTTTTTCGAAATCAATCGGCCGTGAATGTTTACGAGTTCCATTTACATTTCAATAATAGCTTTTAGTATGATTACTGGCGATTATTTCATTGCAGTTTTTATATGCTTTGTAAAGGCCACGATAGCGTTTGTAGCGTAGCCGGCTGTAAAGTGAGAGGTCCTCGGTTCGTTCTTCGTATCGAAACATACAAACATGTAAATGTTTAACGCACAATATCTGTTTGATAGGTATTTCTATTAGAAACCCTAATATGAGACAGTGTTAAACCTCAAGTAAAATTACTAATGTTCACATCACACTGAGTGAGGCGTGAGACATGATAGTATTTATCGAAAGAACATAACATAACTTTACTAATATTATTTAATTATTCGCTTATGAACCTACTAATTTCATAATCGATTATAAATATTAGCAATCGAGACAATTATATTTCGATTATTTCATGATCTATCGTCTATACTTTTCATATAATTTTATTACCTAAAAAATAACTATATTGTTCATTGCGCCCGTTTTTGGCTTCAACATATCATTATAAAAACCATCAGCTTTCGTACTTCCACAACTTTCATGTCCTAAAGACAGTTCTAGAGATTAAAGCATCTAAATAGCGGTTGGATGTCAATCAGTCGTCGGTAAGAAACGTCGGTCTCAATTAGCGGCTGTCTACCCACGCCCCGACTCGGCGTGAAGGCGAGTGATTAAAATGCCATTTAGCACACATTTAAATAGCTTTACAAAAAATATTAATACTGGAAGACATAAAACAAAATAAAAATGATATACCATGAATTTGCATATGAAATTGACAACATTTTTTTTTTTAACTTACTTACTTTTTAATTTTAGGTTAGTTTAAATTTTATTATTTTGTCTAAGTGTTAATATTTTTAATGTAAATCATTCGCTTATAAAGAATCGTTATAGAAATCGTTTTCAAAACCAGTATCAATTATGATATTAAATAATCAATAATTACTCTCAGTTTTATGATCTGTGGCTTGTATGCCGTAACAAGTTCAAACTGGCAGGTAAGTGGCACTGTAGTCGCGCGTTCGATTTTCGATTTCAAATAATTCTGTATTTTCTTATTTAGTTCCTTTTTCTGCCGCAAGCCATCTTAAGGTCAGTGATATTTAACCGCTTTTATTTACATATTTCGGGTACTTGCATAAGGAATGTTCAATAATAATTCAATTAAGACACATAATAAATACATATTCAGCATATAAAGTTCAAATAGTAGTGTTTGTGTAGTGATTAAGTGTTTATTGTAACAGCAGTCATAAAAGTCATTAGTCATTAGTCATAAAAGTTCTTTACTTGCTTGCTAATACATGTACTGTGTAACTAAATAAAATATTGTGGTGTTAATCGGTTTAGGAGGTGTTTCGGTGCATCAGGCAGTCAGTGGTACCTCAGACATTTTGACAAGACATTTTCTTGAACCGTTTTTAGTGAATTCAATCTCATTAATTACATTGCCTGCCGCATAACAGTATGTTTGTGTATGTTTTAAACGTGTGTGTCTGTTGATAACTGTTAGTAATGGGCTGGTACCTTGGAAAATATACTTTTACCGCCAAATGCTCATACATTTAAGGTCGTCTTTTGTCATTTAAAGGTGCTTTATAACATTGTATGACGAAAATCAATGTAAGAAGCCGTTAAAGTTGAGTAGCGTTTGACCATTCGGGCGTTAAATAACTGTCTTAATTACGTAGACTGCTGTGAGTGTAGAGTGCTGAAAAATGAAACCAGATAATAATCACATCTACAAGAATTACAGGTAAGTGGTAGACATAATTTTGTTACTTTTCAAGAATAGACCAAGAGAGAACATTCGTTTAAGATTTCAACACGGACGTAAAAAAGATGGACGGAGCGTGAGGCACATTGAAAGTGAAGCAGGGTTTTCGGCTCATTCGATCAGTCGCCGCCATTACGTGTCGATAGATCGTATGTGCTGAAAACCATGCTACACTGTCTATGTTCTTAGCGCTCCGTCCATCTATTTTTTTTACGTCCGTGGATCGAACTCGTTGCACCCATGAATATGGTATTTCAATCAAATCTCAAAACATTTCCTATGATCTTTATCTGAATACCTTTTTGTTCCTTCTTAGTGTCTTCATTCTATTTCGATTCAATTTAACGTAACGTAATCCAAAAATCGCGAATAAATCATATTGTTAATTTTAGATATTAATACCCGGTTTCGGAAGCTTTTAACAGTAGCTTATCTATTCGATATTCAAAATGCCTTGCCAATAAATTTTGTATACGTCTGTCATAGTTATATAGTTTGTTTCACTATGTTGAGTAACATTTAACGTCAGAGGAAGCAAGACAACATTATATCAGCAGCCCGAGCAGGAAAATTTCTGACAACCGTAAATGTATTCGAACTCGATGCGCGTCTATGAAATTTGTATGAAATATTAACCAAACGTCATCAGTGCGCAGCGAACTCGAATACATTTACATTTACATTAGTTTTTCGTGCTGGGGCTACTGTATGCAAAAGTATACAGCGATAATGAAAAGACCTCGGAACAAAGATATTTAATATTACTAACTATAGAGGTCTGTCAAGCAAGTTTCCATACAAAAGAATTGATCTCAAACTTCAGTACCGCCATCAACTACTTACTACAATGCGAGGGCGATTATTACAATTTACACCCTAGAATGTTTTGTGTGTGGGTAACAAAGTGATGAATATGAATGTTGATGGATGGAGAGGTAGAGGAAGGCCAAAGAAGAGGTGGATGGAGTGTGTGAGGAAGGACATGAAAGAAAAGGAGTGAATGACGACATGACGGCTGATAGGCATGTATGGAAGTAGAAAACATGTTGCGCCGACCCCAAATAAAATTGGGATAAGGGCAGGAGGATGATGAATGATGGCCCTAGAATGTTTTGAGAATGGTTAAGAAACTCGTAAGATAAGTTTATTTTCTTAATATTATTACGCTGGCTGGCCTGGCGCACGTATATTTCAAATAAACTGAGCGACTTATGACCACTAGGTCATAACTTTTGGATCACAAGTTTTGTGCTGTTGTCCCGTCTATATACTGTTGAATGTCTTTGCCTCAGAACTACTATTATCGCCGAATATTCTTACACTTAAGGCCGCCTTATCTGTTAAAATTGTATGTCAAAAATCAACGTAAGAAGCCGTTAAAGTTGAGTAGCGTTTGACCATGGCGTCAGGCTTGTAAATATTAATCTACGCCTAGGCCAACTTATTATTTCGTATTACTTTTCATAAATAAACGTACCCAAAATTCATTTTATTAAAGGCATGAAATTAAAACCGTCTCAATAAACCCGTGTGGAAATTAATAAAACGCCGTCGGAAACACATCTGTATTATATTTTAAGACGTATTTATTCAATCCAGAGGCGTGGATCTTTTAACGAGAGCCATAAATCAGTTGGGAGCAAACATTTTAATTCTAGTTTCATAAATTCACATCAAATCGGTCGGTTCAAAGGGGAGACGAGTGATGGCCGCTCGTGCTTATTTATTTGGCTTTTATTTCCTTCGCTTCTTGTAGGGGTGGCCGGTTTGAACTGGATTTTTACACGACTGCCTAAAAAGGAGGGTTATGCTTCGGGTACATGATATGGTTTGTAGGTTTGATAATATTTTGTATAATATACTACTTAAATATGCTTTTCTTCTGGCTCTACTATGCTAGCGAAGATTTTGGCAACTTATAAAAGTTGCCAATATTTTCTAAATTATTATTACCTCAGAATTCGCCTCTATTCCAAAATTGAGTGATTTTTGAAATGCAGTCATCACTTTGGCAAAATGTGATGGGATTGTAGAAACTAAATGTAGGTAATAAAGTTAAAAGTACAAAGAAGTAAGTAGATTTTTTTTATGATTATACAATCGTCATTATCAGCCACAGAAAATCCATTGCTGAACATAGAATAGAAGACAGAAAGTTAATGTTCTTAGGGCGACTTACAACACTATTACTAATCTAGAGTTAGTCCTAAACTCGATTTAATCTACATATCTTTCGTATATTTAAGTTGAGATTAGAGATAAATCGAGATTTATCTTAGAGCTACAAGACGCTCTTAATATCATTAACGAGGTAAGCTTCAGACATTTTACCTGTACGAAATATACCTCATAAACAAACTCAACAGAACAACATCTATTTAATGATTTCTTTAGTTTACGCTGATGTTACACATTGAAATAAAATTATCAGAAAAAAATATTTTATAAATCGTCATAGAATCCGTAAAAAATATTATATTTTTTCAATAATCCATCATAAAAATTTAAATAAAGCTATTTACGGATTTTATAATTATATTCTTTAGTTTTTAGGAGTCCGATCCGTGACCACGAAGGCTATACAGCTTCCACAACGTCGAGACTAGAAATAAAAACAAATCCCGATGTAATTCGTAAAAACATTCAATGTATAACATTCGCGTAAGCTTAAGGAATTATTACTTCATAAAAAAACTAAGAAGCCACAACCTTAAAACCAGAAGTAACTATAATTGAGCCGTCAGTTCAGTCGTGCCAATACTGTCTAGTATTTATCGTGAAGGTTTCCTAGAAAACAGTCGTTACAAACAAACAGGATGCGCAACACAGTCCGGGCGGATACGAAAATCGCTCCATCGACAAATTTATGCAGTTGTAAAGGCAGATTTATTTGTGAGGAGGCGACGTGTGAAGCCGCCTTTACACACAGGCTTGAAGTTCAGCTAGCTTTGAAGGGATTACGTAGTGTAAGGATTCGGAAGTTTGAGGATAATTTCAAAGTGTGTACTTTGCAAGACATGTAAAACGGAGCGAAATAAGCACACGCTTATCAATAGATAGCTCAGTTGGGAATGGTATGGACTGCCGAGACAAGTGTCGGAGGTTCGAGACCAACCCCAAAATGGAGTATACACCTCTGACTTTTCTATGTTAAGTGTATTTTCATTGTGAAATATCGCTTGCTATAACGGTGAAGGAAAACATCGTGAGGAAACCTGCATACCCGAGAATTTCTTCACAGGAATTTCGAAGGTATGTGAAGTCTGCCAACCCGCATTAGGCCAGCGTGGTAGACTAAGGCCTAACCCCTCTCATTAGTAGAAGAGGCCCGTGCCCAGCAGTGGGACAGTAATATTACAGGGCTAATATTATATCAATAGATAAAGGCAGATGACAGTCATAGTCACAAGAATTGAAATACAAAGATGTAGATTGTAAAAGTGGACTTCACAGACTAGTTAACTTATATTACAAGCGACTGTTTGATATTATAATTAGCTAAATATACTCTTATACTGTCATCCTAATCCAATATGGCGTCGGTGTAGCACAATCTAAGCTTGTTGATAGGACTTAACTTAGTTTCTGCAACCATCTATGGGTGATCTGCTTTGTGACTTTTTTTTATCCGTGCACGGCAATGTGACTACACTGCACCTGATGGTAAGCGGAGTGCAGTCCAAAAAAACTAACGACAACTGACAAACAATGGGTTTATCCGTGGTCGCCAGAATAATGCTGGCCTATTTATGCTTTTTCACACGAAGACGGAAGTAGCAAATCGATGGGCTTACGACAAGACAGGAGGATGACCGACGCAGATACAGGGATACCCCTATACCCGTCCCAACCAACCATCAAGTCATGCCGCAAGCCCCTCGAGAGAACCGGAAGTACACTGGCTGATCCTGGAACGCAAACCACACACTGAGTGTGGGTCACTATGGCAGGTTTTAGCACCATGGGTATGGTGGTCGCCATCCGGTCGGATACGAATATCCTACCACCAGCATGTATGATCAATCCATGATCAACGTATCATCATTTATAACAAAGATAATTGTTGTTGTTTTTATAGAATGAATAACAAGTAGTCCAAGAAAGTATGTAAGGATCGTAAACATGTTGTTTTAAAACATTCTTCAATCATCAACTTTAATAAAAGATTTTAGCATCTTTAAACATGTCAGGTTGACCACTCTCACTTGACGTGAGTACGAAAAACAAATTTCATGTGTAATAATCCGTGAAGCGGTTTATGTGTTGAAAAATTTACGATAGAAAAAATGACATCAAAGAGAAAACGGGCTGCGTTACCAATATACGAGATACGTGGTTAAACCAAGAGTTTTTTACAAGTCATCGGAGTATCGGCTTGTTTCAGCGATGTAGTAGATACTATACTATGCTTAATACTACCTTTATTCTTTTTGTGAGGACGCAAAACGGAATGGCATTTAAATAATCGTCATCTTCATCATCATTATCAGCCATAGGATATAAGTACTTAAGTAGGATACTTTGTTGTAAAGATTTAATTTCAGTGGTACACAATCTGTAGTACAGATCCCTCTTCGTGGCTCATTTATAATTAATCACATAGATCAAGCACTTCTAAGCTAGTGTAACGCAATTGTAATTTTTATGGTCTTTGTAGATCTTAAGCTATCTTGTTTCTTTCTTCTTTTCCAGCCTTTTTCAACCATTTTGGTGTAGGTCTCCCTCATCAACTTCCAATTTTCGCGGCTTGGTGCTCTGTGTATCCACTTTGAACCGGCGACCTTCTTCACGTCGTCTTTCCAGCGCATTTGGGGTCTTCCTTGAGGACGCTTTTTTCCCATGGTTTCCACTCAAGGAGACGTTTGCACCATGATGTTTCTTTTCAGACAACATGTCCAGCCCACTCCCATTTTAGGCGTGCCACTCGTTTCGGCACGTTTGCGACTTTGCTGTGTTCTCGAAGCCATTTATTTGTTTGTTTATTGCCTGTTGTGCCACAGAGATTACAATGATTTTGTCATTTACTTTATCATTATCTTCTATCCTATTATCTTTTATGTAAACTAAAGTTTCATTAAAACCAACTTATGCGTCAATACCTTCAAATCCATGGCCCACAACAACCCACAACAATGAGTCATCAGTGATAGACTTCAAACGTCAAATTCGACAATCAATCTTGTTGCACCGCACTTTCATATCGCGTACAATGGGAGGGTCTCTAATCGCATTAAAACCGACAATATCCCATGTGTCATAGATATTAATGTTCCGTTTGACATCAAATCCTTTGAGATTTACTCTCATAATGATGAACTGTTTCCCAAAATCATGCATCTCAATTTGTTTGTAGGGACTTATGCCCTTTTTTACTCATATACATTTTACCAAATTTCATTTTGGGCGTTATTGTGTAATACTCATCCAAACTCAAATTCGATTATCCACCCAAACTTTAACATTTATAATTAAAGATAATCAAGACGTGTTAGTAGTGGAACCACCCAAATTATATGCACCACTGTTACGAACTGTATCAAACACATTATATCAACCATTGACATTCTTAATGATAGCAATGTAAAATGGAGTTCTTTTTGGAAATTCGATGGCGTGTATTATGGATACTGTGTAATAAGCATTTAGTTTCACTGAAAGAGACGCAGACCTTTTATAGATAGAGTCGTTTTAAGATAAAGTAGTCCATAGCAGTTTGTTTACCTTACGATATAGACGTTTTTGATTAACGACGCGGCGTGCGGGTCAGGTCTCCATTGTGCCTTTCATATTCCGACACTCATTTATCAAGCTTACTGGTACCCTTCTGAAAATTAACGCCATATCCCAATACGAGAAATGTAGCGAGTGAAGAATTTAAGTTACTTGAAATTAAATTTGTTATTGATGAAAGGATAATTATGCTCACCATTCAAGCTTACAAATCTGACACAGTAATAAAAAGTTAATACTCGTACAAAATATAATTTTGTAATTAATACAGAATGTAAAGATAAGTTCTTGTCTTGATATTAATGAAAATAAATTGCTTATAAATTACATTATGCCACATTGCATCGTGTTATCTATAAAAAAGAAGATGATTCATCTTTCACCTGTGAAACTCTTAAAATACATCCATTGTGTTAAGGAATCAAAATATACTTATTTACTAGTACAGCAAACTGTCTGCACCGCACCTGATGATAAGTAAACACAGTGTTTTCCAAGAATGCTGCCGATAATTTTATTCATGGACATTGATTTCCATAGTAAATCATCAAGCGAGTGAGATTTTTGGTGGCCCATTTCCCTCCTTCCCTTTCCCAATTCCTTTTCCCCACCTTTCCATTCCTTCCTTTAAGGTTGGCAATGCACCCATGATTCTTTTTGTGTCGTGGGTTCTATGGGCGGTAGAGATCACTTATCATCAGGCGACCCATCTGCTCGTTTACTTCTCTCTGCTATAAAAAAAATTAAATATTCTGATTCATTAAAGAGATTATCACGATCTGTTGCTATCAATTGCCAATTGGGTAGATGTGAGTCTAGTTCATCCCGCCATCTCCTTCTAGGTCTGCCGCGTAGTAAGGAGGAGAAGGAGGCCTTTGCCCAGCAGTGGGACACAAATGGCTAAAATAAAAATAATAATAATAATAATTAAAGAGATTATGATAACAAACACTTTAGCGAACTAGATAGTTTAAGTTCTTAAATTGCCAATTCGCTATCTCCTATGACTTGTTACTTGTATCTGAATAGTGCGAAATCGTGGGGGCGAAATTTACGCGAACAGTGATTTTGACGTATCGCTTTATGGGGCGGCCTCTGAAAAATGATTTATTGAAGGAAGAGTTCTGAACCTGGGTGATTTATGGGCCCGTTTCAATGGATCACCTTGGAGATGATTTTTTGAATAGATCATTTTTCAGATTTCAATCTGGATTATTGTCTTTTCAAGGCTAATTATACTTAGCATTGTTGGAAAGAAAATGTTGAAATAGACTTTGACTTTTTTAAGTAAAAAGACTTTAGCTCAATAGCTATGATTTAAAATGTTGGTAACCTAGTTTCTTTCTTTCTACCTGCCTTATCCCACCTTGATACGGGATCGGCGCAACAAACTTTTCAAGCATTTTACAGAAAGGATTTTGCTTAGTTTTTACGTCCGGCCGCCTGACGTCAATCCAGTCCCGGCAAAATTAAATTAGAAAATTTGCTTTGCCCGACCTGGGATACGAACCGATGACCCCTTGGTCCACAGCCCATGCTGCCACTAGACCAAGAAGCCGACAAACCTTCTTTATAATTTATAATTAAGTGACAAAATAATGCAGCTCATTTAATGCTTGGCATACAAATAACTATAAAGCTCTACAACCCTTTGTTTGTTAGTAAACATCAACCACATGATATCGACTATCAAACATGATCCCGTAACATCATACTGACAAATATTTACGTGCCACACATTAATACCCATTTCTGCGAATACTGATTAATCCAACTAACCCCATGAAACCACCCCAACCACGTTCGTCGCACATAATTAACCAAACATTATTAATCATAGAGGCAGTCAAAGCGCGGCCGGCAAGCGTTGAGCGCCATGATATATGCGATATTCCACGATAAACAATCGGGGCCATTTATTATGTGTACGATATTTGACAGGCGGTAGACAGATGTCATTTGTCATTCCCCTGGAACCGGCGGCCCTTACACCGCCTCTGAGGTAGCTACGACCAGATATTTGTCTATAACAATCGAAAAGATACCTTAAGTCTTGAAGCTGAAAGTCTAGTTTCGAATGGCAACAAAACAAATCTTGATTGTTTTTCAGCATGAACGATTATGATAGATGAAAGAGTTAGCGCTGCTACAAAGGATAGTGACGTTATAAACGATTTTGAGCTTAGTAATGATGACGTTAAGGTTGATAATGAAGATTTGAGAGCAAGGCACCACTCGACAGAACTTGTAGGAGATAGAACAGTAATGGATGGGCATGGGGTATGCGTGAATGCTGTCTAAAACTTATTGTTATCGCCCATGTTTATCTCGAAACGATGATCGTACTTTTAAATAATTACCATTTTAAAATATAACCAGCTACCGGTAATATATTCGTTGGAACTGACAGCGGACATGATAAATAAAAATATTTTATACAGCGATAAAGATCGGGACGTGTTTTTTTATGTGTCATTAAAATGTGAATCATCTGAGATTGTTTAATTTGTTGTCGAGGTCCGGAGTTTATAGCTCGCGCCGCCCACGCCTCCGGGCGCCAATTAACGTTGAAACAAAGTGTTAAATGTGGCGTAAAGGATTTGTGTCTCGAGTTTGACTTTGTGCGGATGCCTCGAGCCGGCCGGTTGTGACCGGACATTCCGCTTTGCCAATTGCGATCCGTTCCTTTGATTACAACCGGACCACAGCGGACGCAATTGTTGATATGCTATGTCCGTGTCACGATTTATATCGGCCAAGAAGTGATACTTGAGAGCTCAATTTTGATTCAATGAACAAATGTTTTCTTCCTAAAATAAATAGCAAAGTTATCATAAGCATTCTTTATTTAGGAGTACTTGCAGCTCCATTACTAGTCTAGAGTTAGACCTAAACTCGACTAAACTACGGATCATTCCTATATTTAAATTGAGATTTGCGATAAATCGAGATTTATCTAAGTGCTGCAAGTCACCCTTATTGTTAACTGTTATAATTAATTATGAAACTAATAATTACATCTAACTAGGCGAAAAATAATAGAACTACATTTCATCATTATGCTATAAAGTTCTTACACCAATTCCGAAGAACTTATTTCTAAAATTACGAGAGGACGTTTGTCTATATAACATTCTACAAAAGAGTAAATTTAATATCGATTCATTAAAATCAATCTTCATCCAACAACATTTAAATCGGTTACTTGAAATAATCACATAAGTTATCAAAAACACAAAAGCTACCGTTGCTAAGTCTTGTAATGCGAAACGCTTGTACATTTTTAAACACACACGATTTATGTGAGAGGTCGACTCCCACGGGCAGGCAGTCCGCTGCGGATGTATGTACTAAATCAAATGTTTAATTTCGCCGGGGAAACAACGACTATTGCGTTCAACCCTTGTGAGAAGAAAGATGTGTTTGTTTGCAGAAGATTTACAGCTTGTACAGGATAAAAATGACAAATATGGAGTTATTGAATTACTTGAAAATGTTTTGGGGAAATAAGATTGTATTATTGAATATATTGTTACAGTTAAAGTTATTGTATATATTGTTCAAAAGGTGGCATTACATTGTTAAAAGGTGAATCCACATGAGAATATTAACACATATAGACGGTATACAATTAGCTAGGACAATAACAGGTCGTAGGAAGTCGCTGGATGCAGGCCGCTTCCAACAGATCGATCTGGAAATCTTTGGGAGAGGCCTATGTTCAGCAGTGGACGTCTATGGCTGATGATGATGATGAAAAACATAAAAAATATTATTGCAATTTTCGATGGAGTACCTACTAGAACAATATTTACAAACATTACACACAAGTACGGTTACTAGAATAAACAAATCTTTGGATATGATTTGGAAGATAATATAAATATCTTTAATAAAATATGATAAATAAGAACGCTTCGTCTTCGTCAGCAATTTTCAGTACCACTGCACACAAAAAGCAGCAATTCTGATACCATCAAAAGAACGAAATCCCCAAAACCCAAATGCTTATTTATAAAATATTCACCGGCAGAACTCAGCCGGCTCTGTCAAAAGCATTGTTCGGCTCATTACTCTCGGCTGACACCCTTCTGTTAATCTTTCATTGTTGGCTTGTATTGAATTTTTTTTTCTAAAACCCATTTGCGAGTGGTTGTGTGAGTTGCGTTTTCGTGGATAAATAGCATTGTAATTTCGTTTCCTTTGAAATTTGTTTGTAATCGATGATTCTTTGTTGGTTTTGATTTGAACGGACACAAAAGGCGGTGGCTTAATATGAGATTAAGGATGTTACTTTCCGTTTTCGAGTTGTTGATGCCATACGCGTGTAAGTTTAGAATAAAATTTCGCCATTATTGATTTGTAAAGTATGACCATGGTCTATATCCTTAACTTTATTTATTATTGTGAGCATAATAAAATTGCAATTGAAAGTAACATTATTACTTTTGAAAACAATTATGTTTGATATGCCAATTTTTATGTGAATACTAAAATCTTTTCCCCTTATTCATAATGAAATCCTGGCTTTATCGAAAGCATAACTCTACTTTTTCCTACTTTATCTAAAAGAGAATTAAAATATGTTTATCGAATACAATGTTGCTGGTTACAGAAAAAAAATCAATAAAAAAATATATATCAATCTTAGATGGGGTCCTAGACTATAACAAAATTAATGTAATTAAGAACATCAAATTTGAAACAGCTGATCGGAATCGGCCATGTTTTCACTATCGAACGTTAGAACGTTTTAACGCTATTGAACGATTATGAATACATAAACATACATAGCTATATACAAGCTCACGCCTGTATCCCCGAAGGTAGGCAAAGGCGCACTAGCGAACTAGAACACCCACATTTCGCAGAGGTTATTTCCATCCCAGATGTGATAGGGGGTGAGCCTATCGCCATATCGGGCACAAATATCAGATTCCGGACTGATATGGAAAAATCCAATATCACTTTGCCCGACCCGGGGATCGAACTCGAGACGTCAAAACCGTAGTCGTACCGAAATACCACCACGCCACCGAGGCAGGCCACCGAGCAGGGAGGCATTATGACTAAATTTTTTATGAAAAGTTCTATTGCGGGCTTATTACGCTGTACTAAGTTATTATAAATAAGGGGGTTGATCTTTAAGATAATAAAAAGCATATCATAGAAGATAGGACGTAATAGAAATTTAAGGAAAAGAGTGATTCACACACAACATTTTATGTAATAAAAATATTTTAATATTCTAAATGCGTGCTAAACGACACCAAATGTTCTTACAATTAGTCGATGATTCGTCATGCTGGCTCAACATGCAATGAACTTATAACTGCATTTAAATATGCATGCAATTCCAATTTATTGGGTATTATCGTTTTAGTGTAGACATCGTTGAATAACTTTAGCAATTTATCATCTTGACCAAATATTTTTAGGTCCGGCATAATTATTATTGTATGTCATGGGGCAGTAACATCATCATCTATAGGACATTGTCGTTGGATACAGGTCTCTTCTAACAGGCGATAAGTATGCTGTTGTAAAGTAGGGGCGAGTAGTAGAGACGTCTTAATAGGCCGGTGGTGGATATAAGACTTTAATGCAGACTGCACTTAACTTACATGATACATACAACTTATAATAATGCATACACACTACACTGTAAATATTTCGATAAAAGAATAGTGGAATTTAAGAATCATCTTGTAGAAGCAACATGTAAAACTGTTGGGTGTTGGGTTGATAATATTAAAATTACTACACTCTATGGTATTGCCAAAGTTAACCTTGGAATATGAATACAACGATTCAAATATGTTTTCTGCAACTTTATCGCCGATCATATTTTAAAAGGCATCGAGTTAATTATCTCAATCTGTAAACCATTCGAAATATTTACTTATTAAATGCATGATATCATTCTTCCACCGTTTGTTAATAATGTCCTCATTATAAAAATCATCAGACTTCTCATTACCAAGTTGAAAGGCGGAACATTCATCCGAGCCATTGCGTTAATCGAGTCGAGTCGAATTAATGCTCCGGCCATCTTTAGCAAACAGTGTGAAGACATAGCGTGGGTGGGAACAGATCACCAGCTGATTCATAATCTGTTTTATTTTCTTTATTATGTCTTTGAAAGCTACTGGGACAAGTTAATTGGAACTGTTTTGAATGTTTGAAGGTGACTTGGCTGTTAGGATTATTTATGACTCAATAGAAAATAAACTATAATCGTTTTGTTACTGAAATATGTTTGCTTCTCTAATGGCTTTAATGCAAACCGTTTTGATTTTATTTATTGTTACTGCTACCTGTTGCTATTTCCAATGTATTCCAAAATGCTACCGACTTACTAGGAACTGCTATAATGGTGCCAGTATTTGATAGTTTTCTACTATTAAAATAATATTTTATTACATCAGCTCTAGTATCTGTGAGAATTGCGCTATACCAGGGAGTTTTGGGGCTCAGAGGCAATTTTTCGTAAGCACCTGACAGAGTCGATCCATCGTGTGGCACGGCATAAAAACGTCGGCCCCGCGCCGCCACTGACTATGATCAAGTATGCCCACTTACACGACTCGCGGCTAGGGCTACCGCGCTAGAACATTCTAGAATGTTGGATTTATTTTTACCTGAGCATTTTCTGTGATTGTAGTTTTGTCAAGTTTTTCTTGTTTATTGTGAGTTAATAAAGTTCCTATCTAAATTAATTTCGTCATTCTAAGGATTACAAACGTTCCTATTTGTAGCTTCAGTATCGATTAAAAGATAGGTATATTTTTAAGAGTACATTTATAAGATGGATTTGATACACAAATGAAACGCACAATGTCACTACATTAATTCTTCTTTCTTTGTTTAAATTCAGATATGATCGCATACAATGATAGACAAAAACATTACATTATCTCTTTTCTTTCCTTCTACCTGCCCTTATCCCACCTTAATGTGGGGTCGGCGCAACACAATTTTTAATCATGTTACAGATTTAATTTGGTTTTGTTTTTACGACCGGTTTGTCTGCCTGACGCATACCCGCTCTGAGGATCATTATCTATGCCCTAAATACAAAATTCAAGATTGCTTAAAATCAAAATGATTGTGTGCACGTAATTGCAGTATCAATAGGAGCAATATTTCACATCAAGGATAACATCCATAGTTAATAATAACGACGAAACCAATGGCAAAGCAATTCAATATTGTCAGCAATTCATCGACATACAATTATCTTGTAAAATCAATCAACAATCCAACACGAACAATGTTAATTATACCTGATTGTCACGCAATAGTCTTAAAAAATAAGTGGTTAAAACGCTGTCCGTCAATCATAACTATTAATTAATTTTGTCTCAGCATGAGAAATGTCAATTTATTCCGTTCAGCCCTGCTTCCCTCCCCGAGGCGGCAGGTTGAAAGAGTCACGAAGCTTGATTGATGATGGCTGTTTCCCGCCCACACGGCTTAACAATCGCCTAGAACTGACAAACTACAGCGCTGCCCGCCGCAGGCATCTCTACAGATGATCGTTCTGAATTTATTACCATGTTTAACATTACACATCCGACACGAATAAATAATTGTTAACCATATTTCAAAGATAATGTCCATGTTAATTATGATTTTGTTTGGTTACATAGCATCAATTTTGAAGTAAGAACAATAGTCGATGAAGTGGAAAGGATTATAGAAAGGGTATTCAAGAACGTCGATACCAGTTCTGCCCCTTCTAAATTCTGTATCGGAGCTCTAATAGAAAACAGTGCCATGACAAGCGTGTTTTCTGTCAAATCATCATATAATGAAAAATATGAAGCCGGAGGGCACATTAATCTCCCCTCACAATATACATTTCCAGATATTTAAATACAAAAGCGCGATAGAGTGATAAATTATGAATGGAGACGTAATATTGGACAGGGCTCGCTTTGAACGACAAAAAATGTGTGTACAATAGACACATGAATATGGTTTCTTATACCTTTGTTGATGTGGCATTGAGTTTAAATTGAGCGGAAAGAGCCGTTTTTTACTTATTACATTGCTTGGTTGAGTATTAATTTATCAACAGGCATAATACTATATCAACTACATCTGGAAAATTAAGAAATCTCGCTATAAAATATATCGATTCATGTATTTCAACATCTACTTAATCTATTACTTTTAAAGCCATTACAATAGTTTTGTGTCGTTCATTTTGAATAGCACCTACGTAGCCATTATTCACGTTATAAAACTGGTAACATAGCCTACCGCATTAATAAGCATAAAAAATATTGAGCATAATCGCTACTTGCTCATGAATTCTTAAAATGGTGTTATGAATTTACTGACATTAAAAATGTTGCAAATTACTAGTCCTCGGTCTTCGTCTCCTATGAATGATAATTATATCTCCATTATGATTGGTGCGTTTGTTGTACAACATGACGTGAAATGACGTTAGTATTTAGAATTTAGTTTTGCTTATATTTTGCCTCATGCCATTTACTCGTTAATACATCTTACCGCCGAATGTTCACTTAAGGTGACCTTATGTCTTTTAAGGCCGCCTTATTTGTCAAAATTGTATGGCGAAAATCAATATAAGAAGCCGTTAAAGTTGAGCAGCGTTTGACCATTCGGGCGTTAAACCTCTAGATGGAGATATATTATTCTTGACAATATAGCTTCCTCTTCCCCTGCCTCTATCTGGAAGTTCCTTGGGACTCTGGGTATTGGCAAGGAGAAACGCTTTGAACTTCGGGGGACTTTTGGTTTGGATGATATCAATGATCATTTCTCAACTCCTTCCGTGATGGATTACCAAACCAAATGTCGTAACCTGAATTTCTTAGCCAGTCTTCCTCATCTAAACTTTACTCATTTTCGCTTTTCTCCAGTTGGCACGGAGGAGGTTAAAAAGATCATCCTATCCATAAAATCAAATGCGACAGGCTATGACAACATCAGTCGTCGTATGATTGTTCCTATCCTTGACCATGTACTTCCCATTATCACCCATATTATCAATTCTTCCTTTTTAACTGGGGTTTTTCCCTCTATATGGCGGAAAGCCCTGGTTATTCCTCTCCCGAAAATACCTAACCCTTCTCTTGTCAACCATTTACGCCTGTGCCCATGTACAATTGTCCAAGTTTGTATATGCTAACAACTTGCTAAGTCCACTTCAGTCCGGCTTCAGGCCTGGCCATAGCACCATTTCCGCTCTCCTGAAAGTGACTGACGATATTAGAGCCGGGATGCAGGACACCAAGGTTACTGTGTTGACTTTGGTGGACTTTTCCAACGCTTTTAATACCGTCAGTCACGATATCCTGCTTTCTATCCTCTCCCGCTTGATGATCTCTTCCGTATCACTGGAATGGTTCTCTACGTATCTTCGAGGGCGCCAGCAGTCCGTGCGCCTAGGCGAGACTTCGTCAAGCTGGCGTGACCTTGTATCTGGTGTCCCTCAAGGCGGTATACTTTCTCCTTTATTATTTTCTATTTTCATTAATTCCATTACCGAAAATCTTCAGTGTACGTATCATCTGTACGCTGACGACTTACAAATCTATGCCCAAGCAGGCTTAGACGATGTAGCTGTAGCCATAGCACAAGTTAATAGGGACCTGGATAACATTAAGAACTGGTCGGATCGTTTTGGTCTATGTGTGAATCCTTCTAAATGTCAAGCGATGATAGTGGGTAGCTCGCGCTTAATTAGCAGACTGGACACTGAATCTCTTCCTCCAATTATATTTAATAATTCTGTTGTGGCACTGTGTCCAACTGTTAAAGACCTTGGGTTACTTATAGACCCCTCCTTTGGCTGGCAGGTTCAAACTACCTCTGTCTGCCAAAGAGTTACAGGTACGCTCCGCGCACTCTATCGCCTGAAAAATCTTCTCCCGTGTAAAACCAAGACAATGCTTGTGCAGACCTTAATCTTCCCTATCCTCGACTATGGTGACGTGTGCTATTTTGACCTGAATGCAGACTTGCTCAATAAACTTGACCGTCTTCTTAATAACTGCATTCGATTTATTTTCAATCTTCGTAAGTATGACCATGTATCTTCCTTCCGTTCCCAATTAAAGTGGTTACCGATCCGCCAACGCCGAATGCTGCGTGCCCTCACCACTCTCTATTCTATTCTCTCTTCTTCTAATGCCCCTTCTTACTTAAAAAACAACTTTCACTACTTAGGATCTAGCCATGTAAGAAATCTTCGCTCCTCAAACAGCCTTCTTCTCCAATCTCCCTCTCACAGCTCCGATTTCGTTCACTCTGCATTTACTGTGCAATCTATACTTCTGTGGAATGCGCTCCCACTCGATGTCAGGGCGTCCACCAGCAAGGTCAGTTTTAAGTTCAAAGTACGAAAGCTCTTGGCTGATAGCGTATCAGAATCTCAATTTTAACCGATTTGCATTATTTATTTATGTATGTATATTTTATTTGTATTTATATGTAGTTTATAAAGTGTTATATTTTACGACATATTTATTTAAGTATTTTATTATATTGAAGTATGTATGGCTGTATTATTTTCAGCTTCCGTCTTATTTATTTGCCTCTATTTATATTTTATATATACACCCACATCGTTTTATCTCTGCACCACCCTCAGGTAGACTGGTAGAAAATGCCTTTGGCATTAAGTCCACCTTTATACATGTTTGTATATAAAGTTTAAATAAATAAATAAATAAATAAATAAATAAATATATTATCACACGTGATAGGAGGGTACACCAGCCTGTTACAAAAAAATGTAAGTTATAAACTTGCATCTTACAAAATGAAATCACAGTTTGTGGCTACATGTCTACACGTCGCTTCGGTTTCTGGTATATTTTTTGCCTATGTGTTTTTGCGTCCACGAAACTCTCTTCATCTAACTAATACTTGAGATTATTACTAATAAAATAGTATATATGTATATGTAATATTCAGTTTATTATTAGACCACAAGATAAGGAAGTGTTGAAACATTAAAGTGGAAGTAAGTATTAATCTACAAATTAATAATAACGATTACGAGTAATAAAAGTGTGTATGTATTTACTTCGTATTTTCAAGAGACATCAGGAAATTCCATGAATGGTTACACTCATGCATCTAACTCTGTTAATTGCCCTTGAACTGAATTTAAAACCCTATCCATAACAGACAAAAGTTCAAATTAGATCAATAATAATGACTTCAGCTCTAAAAGGTATAATAAATAATTTATAATATCATTCTGCACATTAGGCATAATCAATACACCTTTCATTGAGGAATCATAGATGCAAAGCTACTTGTAAGTGTTTTCTATTAATGAAATGAATTAGACCGTAACCTTCTATATTAGGTAAAGATTAAAAACAAAATGTAAAGATAATTAAAGCTTGTGAAATAAAGCGCCCTCTATCTGTCAGAAAATAAATAGCAACCCGCACATTAACGACAATAAATTACCATTAATTAATAACATTTGTCAGTATTTCTACACGACATA
The DNA here is from genome assembly GCA_036417725.1 of Clanis bilineata. Taxonomy (NCBI): domain Eukaryota; kingdom Metazoa; phylum Arthropoda; class Insecta; order Lepidoptera; family Sphingidae; genus Clanis; species Clanis bilineata. The sequence continues at coordinate 998,824 of CM071145.1, read as the reverse complement.
TAAAGCCATTAATGTGTAGTATTTCATACCTTTTAATTATCGCTACCGGATAGCAGTCGCGATAGTAATGCTAATAAATTACCTTTTTAATATTTAGTTTAAGGGCAGGTGGCTATTGGAATATGGGGTAAAGCCAGGTGTTGTAAGCTGGTTTAAGTAATTAAAAATATAATTTCATATGTTGATGCGAATTAGAATTGAATATATTGTAACGTATATAATGAGTTTATCTATTAAGTAGTGGTATCTTTTTATTTAATGTGTTGTAGCAACTACAAATGCAACCGTCTGATCTTAGTAGATAATAATTATAAACTTATACTAAATGGTGTAGAATATTTAGTTAAATATGAAACACAAAGAAAGGTGTCACCTTGTGAATACATTTCGCAAAATAATGACCGAAAACTTGATCTATTTTAAGCTATTGCATAGCTTCTATCGCGGGCCTGAGCGTGGAGACCGAATCCAGAAATTCCGTAACGAAAATAACCTAACACCCCCCCACTCCGACCGGCACAGCGGTGATACTTTTTAGTTTTGCCATCTATCGATGAATATCAGAACTTTTAATGACTTTTTTGAAATATCACGCTTGTCTCTTTAGTTCAGCAACTCGCCTCTAGGTGGCATTGGTTGTATCGGCGTTATTGCGCATGCGTAATCCCCCTCTTCGCCCCGCAATGTGGTGACTCATGCCTGCTTAGAGTTTAGGCGTTAGGGCACCTCCTTTGGTATTTGTAGAGGAGACCATGGTACATCGACCTTCACTCATCTGATAACTAGATGAGACATATTTTTTATCAAATATCGTTTATTTACAAACATGCCTATAATAGCTTACCTATCGAAATGTGTTCATAGCTATATTTAATGAAATGAATACTAATTTTTTTCACAACCTTCGCTCTTTTGATAACCTAAAAAAAGTTGTTTTTAACATAGATAAATAGTTAGTCATATCTTCCTCCAAAATGCCCAGCCAGCGGTTTTTGGGGCGTCCATGGGAACGCAACCCTGGTACGATCTGGTCCCGACACTCGCGACCGACGTACTCCTGTAGTTTCCTCAAAACGTGGCCGTACCATCTTATTCCAGCAGTTTATTCGCAACTTCATATATACATTAATAGAAATAACACCCAAGTCTCTTGTCAGAAAATTGTCCTGACCCCACAATTAGATACTAGTGTCATGGGAATCAGAAACTACGCGAGACTATCGGTTTCATAACACCCAGACTAAAACCAGTCTCCGTGGGTCACACACACATAATGCCCCTTACTTATAAAAATATTTAAGCGCTGCTTATCTTTAACCATAGGTTGTCCCTTTCATTTTAAAACAATGTAACGCAAGGAAAAAGTGACAGGCTATTCTATTCTTAAAGAAAAGATAAGATGTCTCGGGGCGGGGATCGAACCAGCGGCCTATCGCTTCACAGCCGTCTAGCCCGTTGCCAGCAATGTATTACTATTTCAGCAATCTTAAATATGAACCTAACTTAACATCCTGTTTTTTAACCAATATATTTACTTATCCCACGACATTTTGCCGGTTCTTCTGAAGAGTACAGAGAAGTCTTATCTTTAAAACGACAGCACACGAATTAGCTCATCGAACCGAACATGGCAGATTAACTACGATCCGTCGGGTGTTGCCAACAATTCAATGAGCTCTGTATCAGTGGTCACCAACATTTTGTACCAGGGGCTTTGATATCTTTCTTAATATAGGGAGCATGAGGTTTATTAAAATAAACTCTGACATCTGTTGTTCAATTACGCGTCTTCGTGGTATTGTTGGCAAGTATCAGTTGTAGAACGAGTAGCCGCGGGTTCAATTTAAGGTACCTATGGGTATTGTGAAATCGAAAATTTTCTATTTCGTCGTTCCTGATATGACTGGCATCTTATTGTCTATTTATAATTAAAATTAGTAATTTTACGCATTTCATGACCCCGTCACAACGACGCTCAGGAATAAGTCTAGATTTAAAGCTATGTTTTCCATACAAAAATCATGTTCCAAAATTTTATTGTCCCTAAGCATCTGTAACACCAGCCTAACCTCTAAACAGTCAAACGCTAGTCATTTTTAACGGCTTCTTACATTGATTTCGCCATACAATTTTGACAGATAAGGCGGCCTTAAATGACATAGGGCCGCGTTAAGTGAATAAACATTCGGCGGCAAGGGAACAAGTCTCGCGAACCATGGTACACGGACCACTGGTAGAGAACCACTGCTCTACATTTTACGATCCTCCCCTCCCCCACAACATCCGTTTCGCCGTGTAAATATACTTAATGGCGGACATTTCGTGAACGCTTTTATTGTGAAGTTTTTATGATGGCAACAATCATTTGTTTAGTCTACACACGGTTAGTGAGTTTCGGGGTTTATTGGGGTGCACTTTATTACCCCTTTTATATAGCTAATGTATTTCGTTTCGTAACGTCCGACCGGCGATTAAATTCAGATTTTAATCTGTCTTGATTATATGTTGTTGAGACAATCTTTATTGGTCTTTTATTGGAGTACTGAACTGCGCTGAGGCTCGAGAATAAATAATTTTGGCGATCGATTTTGTATCGAGCTCGATGCGTGCTCATGACGTTTGTATGTTTAATCAAATAGGGTAATTGATCAGTTTTGAATTTTGGGAAAAAAATTATGCCAAGATCTACAAGATTCTTCTTATTTCTAGTAAATAAAAAGTTAAATAACTTATAAGAGATGCATTTATGCTCATAATATATGCTCATATTTAACATGCGAAATGAGTGTTCTAGTTCGCTAGTTTACCTCTGCTTACCACTACGGGGATACAGGCGTGAGATTATGTATGTATGTATTTAACATGCTAATAGTTATATTATACTTATAAGATACTATTTATTCAAGTAATTTAACCTATTTAAACTATGATGATTATATTCTGTTTTAATTGCTCAGAAAAACTTATTTAAAATACTACTGCTCTATGTCATTGATATAAACACAAAACCTCATAAACACATAAATCACATCATAAAAACGTTTACCCGTAACATTTAAACTCAATTTATAGGCTTACTTTAAACAATAATCATAAACTTTTAATCCAATAACGTCAAATGCAAAACACTAACACGAAGCGATTAAGCAAATCTTAACGACTGCAACAGAAGTCGTGAATGTTTTGACACATTATCATATTAAAACAATCCGAATGATAATAGACTCGTCGGTGTAAACCCTTTGGTAATATAAATGGTTGTATTATTATTTATTTATGGGCTTCCTTCTGCCGGGGGCGAGGCGAGTATATCATCCGAGGAAAAAACTCGGAGTCGTGAGTTTGCGCCCGATCCGGTTTGGTGGGGCGGAGTAAGGATTGGGGGTAAAAATTAAAATGCCGAGTTGAAGGATCAAGGTGTTGATTGAAAAGTCCAGGAATCCATAGCACAGGGTATCCTAGTTTGGGTTCCTGACTCCATTTTATTTTAATTATTAGGTTAATCATATCCCTATTTGTTGAGATGTTGTACTCTAACTCATTATTGTAATGAAAATTTATGTGGGAGATAAATAAATAAACATTATATTGAAAGTTGCGTAAATTGAAAAGTAGACACCATCTCTATTAGTATAACATAAAAAACATAACATAAGCTCACGCCTGTATCCCCGAAGGGGTAGGCAGAGGCCCACTAGCAAACTAGAACACCCACATTTGGCCGAGCTTAGTTCAGTCCCAGATGTGATATTGTTTATTAGTATAATTTATTAATAAGGCGTCACTATACACTGTTATTATAATTGTGAATGTCCACTTTTTAATAATTGCCGGGATCGGTTTCACATTGTATACTTTTTAAAAATATTTTTATACTGCGACGAAAGTTGATTGATAGAAAAAAGTAATTATTGTTATTTGTAAGTATGTTATACAATAGCTTTAATAAATGTTTTACGAAAGATAAGCACTAAATAACATGGAGTATCGTAAAATGATTTTCTGACAAAAAAAATCTAATTGATGTGCCTTTAATAAGCTCAAAGTAATGTAGAAATAAAAGCAATTAAGCTAATCCACAGGACTGACGTACTTAAAACACCTACGTGGGTTGAGCCCCCCATCCAACCCTGCCGAAACGGCCGGCCATAAGCTTGTAGCGGCAATAATAAAGATTTATACGACATCGGCGGTAGCGTGTTTTGTTCTTTGTTACGTATTCGCTTACTCGCAGATCAATAGCTCAGTTTATTGTGCTCGGTGAATTATCTCGGCCGCTTGCTCCTTAAGCCCCCGCCATAAATTCTGCGGGCGGCTCGTTCGATTTCTTATTATCGCCCTTTACATCTTTCTTTACGATTTGTGTTTTGTATTCGGTTGGGTTAGGATGTCATGGTTGGGTTATAATCATAAAAGCAAAAATTGTACATCATCATCATCATCATCATCAGCCATAGGACGTCCACTGCTGAACAAAGGCTTCCCCCAAAGATTTCCAGATCGACGATTTGATAAAAGTCGCAGGAAGTCGCTGGATATGCTTCCAACAGGTCGATCTGGAAAAATCGTACGTAAATCAATAATTCTAAACTATTTTGTGCTATTTTAGGTACCTATATTTGTATATTAGATCCTAGCAGAGGGAGTTGGCGTCAGGCTGGCGGTTGGTTGTAAAATATTAGCCGATGTTTTTCTGCAACATTCTTGAAAAGTTACAAAATTAATTGATAAAAGTAAGCCGATAGAAATCGTATTATAAGACTCTTTATACAGAACGTCAGGCAATGTATCAATCGCTGTAACTATGTTGATCAAAGTAATTATTTCTTTATACTGCAGGAAAGAATGAACACACCGGCTTACTAAACATGGCTTTTGACCAATATAATTTTCAAAGTCTCTGCAATTTTTTTTCTAATATTCTTTTCCAATCCCCATACCTTGTGTTTCAATGGCAAGCAGTGGCGTGGCTGTGCATGGCATTCGTTTACCGATATCTATGAGTGGCGGTATCCACTTACCATCAAGTGGTCGTCTATCCATCTGCCTTCGTAAACCAATAAAAATCTTAAACCTATTTTGTCGAGAGTTCTATTAGATTCCAACGCTACCTCATTTCTCAGTACGTAGTTAGTAATTTTTTCCCCAACGTAATCTCATTCCCGGAGACCCAGTGATTACTTGCTTGATTTATGGCGTGTGCAATTTGCATCACAATCGTGGCACGGACGTTTTTACAAGCCGATCATTATCTTCCGTATCGCGATGTTGTAATCATGGTTATTTTGCTTCTCTTCGGCTGGCTAACGTTTTATTAAACTCTTTCGTGCCGTGTATTATGTTCGCAGCGATTGCTGTTTCGAAATTGATGTCCAGGTCTTTTCCACTGTGTTCAAGAAAGAGGTGTTCAAGTGCTTTAGGTGCATCGGTATATTTGCAATTAAATTTATACAGCACCAACTTCAAATCTTACTCTGTTTCAAGCTTTTTTGATGTTTAAGTGACTACCTCGGTGGCGTGGTTTTATTTCGGTACGACTACTTAGCTTATGTACGACCAGTTTTCAAAGTTTTCAAATAGTTTAAATTTTATTTATTGGGATAAAGCTCATAATTTTCATCTTCGGCGGTATGGTATCAAAGGATAGCTTTATCATTAAAATACAATTTACGTCAATGCCTTCTTCCCTATCACTTACATGATCAAAGAATGTGGTATTTGTGTATGAACTGAGGATTATATTATTTGTTGGATTAAAGTTATTATGAATTTCTCAGAGATGCTTAAATGTTGTATTTATTTATCATGTAACGCGGAAACGATAATAATTAAATTGATTATCGGTTTTATTATTGGTATTTTTATTACCATTAATTGCTAGGATAAGACTGAAAAACTTCAAATAAATTCCACGATAATTATTGGCACTTCGGAAAAGGATGTGTCCATAAACTTAGCTGAGTTATCATGATCATTGAATATACATTTCAATAAATAACCCAAAACACCATAAGGGATGAATTTAGTCCAACATCATCAAAATATGATGAGTGGGAGAGCAACGCTGTGGACAGTTACGTCTCCAGCACGAATGGGTCGGCTCGACCGCTTTGATACCACTGTCTCATAGAAAACCGACGTAAAGTAGCAGGTTGCTGTCGCGTTTCGTTCGGTGAGTGAGATTTCCCGTGACCCATTTCCCCCCTACCTTTCCCAATCCCTTTTCCCTCCCCTTCCATTTCCTCTATTTAGGATGGCAACGCACCCATGATTCTTATTGTGTCTTGGGTGTCTATGGGCGGTTGAGATCACTTACCATCAGGTGACCCATCTGTTCGTTTGCCAGTCTCTGCTATAAAAAAAATATATAATATTTTCGTGTTTTTTCGTGCTTCAGCATTAAAGTCATCGTGACACCGTTTCGTAATACGTATGTGTTGCGTGTATAGTTCAGATAGATAATATCGTACATAAAACTAAACGGCGCGCCGCGAAATTTATGAATCGACCGCCTAGCTGCCTTCCACACAAAACTTGTTTATTGCCAGCTCTCTGTAGGGCTGCTCGTACTTTTATTTGGATAATGCAATTTACTTTACAATAGTACCGTGCACTGTTGATAGTAAATACACAGTTGATCATTTTAGTTGTCAAGGGATTATAAAGGATAACTAATGGCTGTTATGAATTTATTATATCAAGGGCGATATCAATTGGTTATATCTCCAAGGATTTGGGCCATCTGCTCTTTAGATATGGTTTTTGTAGTATACAAGGTCTATTGCTTTTGTTTTGTGATTCTCGAACTTTCGGTGCTGTTGCATTTTTATTTAACAGTAAGAAAAAAAGAAATACCTCCTTTTCCTATCAGAGGGAGTTGACGTCAGGCAGGCGACCGGTCGTAAAAACTTAGCCAAATCCTTTCTGCAACATGCTTGTAAAAGTGTGTTGCGCCGACCCCATATTAAGGTGGGATAAGGGCAGGTAGAAAGAAAAAATAAATAAAATTTATTTGTCAAACCAAAAAAGTGACCAGGCAACAACATAACAACAGTCACTGATACTAATTTCAAAGGGACCTCAAATATTTCAATTTATTTTTATTTCTTCTTTGATTTTTTTCTGTTACCCATTCCCCATTCAGCTCTTGGAAATACTGGAACCTACCTCACCTCATTAGCATTCTCAATTTCCTAACTTTCCACATACATTTTTTTAAATTAAACTTAAATTTTTAATTCCGTAAAACATTGGCACAAATAATCTTATTTTCAAGATTCTCGTCTAGAATTACGACCAAGATAGAAGAGTCATCACTTATTTGTGGATTTCATAAAAACAAAGTCACATTCAGAATGTCAATTTAATATTTCGGTGCAATCTATTTTCTTCGCAGCAGTAAATGTATTTGTGTAAAACCTGCACGAGTTGCATCAGACATTTTAAAGAGTCGTGTTCCGCCCAATTTATCTTTTATTGCACCTACATACATATGAGTATATTCGTTTGTTGATGGAATTATCTTGTGCTGGATATTGTAGCTAGCTAGCTTTCCGCTCTCGGCTTCACTCGCATTATAAAGGTACTTGATAGAAATTATTTTACTCGTAGATCCCCTATCTCGAATATCAAAGTTCTTTTCATAGTAGTTGTCAGTGCTATTGTAGCAATAGGTTACCAACATTTCAGCTTTCTACACTAAACCTCAGATGTGAAAGCGTTTTTTTTTAGATACAGTTTTCCTTTATGATGAACGACTGAATAAGGATGTTTCGAAATTCAATCTCTAAAGATTGGAGATTCAACGTTCATATGGAGAAATAATGAATATATGATAGGAGAATCTTTCACGCATACAGACCTGCACGCAATTGCTAGTAGAATTATAATTACCTTCTTAATATATACTTATGTTTATGCTTATAATTGTGTATTCATGCTAGTGTACTGAACGGTCCAGTGGTTTTAGGTCATATGCGTACTTTCCCATAGTTTTCCGTAATCCATATCTGGTTTGCTTAGTACGGTTTTTCTAACGTAAAGGCTCATTAATATACAGAAATAAAATCGAAGAATAGCAGAAGTCTCATTTGCGATACCGCATCACTCAATAAAAAAATTATGACGCATCCTCATGTGTAATATTATCTAGATTCTAACGTCATACAAAAAGCTATAATAATAAAAAATATATCTAAATGTAATAAGGAAGACATGCATACACACACATACGATCTCATACACATTGTATTACACGTTCTCAATCAAATAAAAATCATGATTCAAACATCCATTAATTAATAATAAATCATTACTTAATCAAATACACGAATAGGTAGAAAAACCACTAATGACTTTTATAAAACGTGACCTGATGCAACATTCAACCATGATATATGTTACTTCCACGATGATAAATCATCAAAATAATTTCAACTGTCGAGTCCTAAGCTTCGGACGAAGGCCGTTGATCTTTAATCGACTTTGAATAATTATCGGTTTTAATTAAATCAATCAATTTTGTGATGTTATCGCGTTTTTTTAATTCTCCAGTAATTTGGGGATTAATTTTATTGTATAGATAATTTAATCTTCAGCTATTAGGATTAGATTGACACGATTTGTAATGTTAATATCTTTTGCGTTTTAAATGTTATCATCATTTGGCGAGATTTATTTTATTTTATCTATCATCTTTGTATGGACGAAACCTCGTAAAAATATAAAATATGTTCATGACATTTTGATCTCCAAGGATAAAAAAACTATCGAAACTGTATGATTCACTTCTCTTTTCTAAGCTTAAGGAACATAGGATGTACTTAAATAGACTGCTGTAGATATACCACTTCTGTCTTTCTGCCTGGCGTTATCCCGGCCTTCTGCCAGGGTCTACCTTCCTACTTAAACGCTTCCACGTCACCCGGTCTTGAGCATCCTCCACAGTGAGACCATTAGCTCTCATATCTTCCTCCAGAACGCCCAGCCAGCGCTTTTTGGGCCGTCTACGGGAACGCACCCTTGGTACGATCTGGGCCAGACACCTGCGACCGACGTAGTCCTGTGGTTTCCTCAGAACGTGGCCATTCCATTCTTGCAGTTTATCTGCCACGTCACGGACACCAAGACTACTAAGTAGATATACCACTATATACTGTATGTGATTGCTAGTTATACCTTCACAAATTTTGATAAGAATCAAATGCGGAAATGATACGCCAACTAGTAATTGGCAAATCCGGTCCTAACAACGATGATTAATAATGATTAGATTTACAACCTATTATTATGTTAATAGAAAAAAATCTACAAAACTGGTATTGGAATAAACATAATAAGACATCGAGTTTTTATTCTATAAGACAACGTAATTGTTTTTTATCTTTATAGTCAATCATTAATAACTAAGACCATTAATTACTCAGTGTCGTGAATCTAACTTTCTAAGCAATTATCTTCAAGTTACGTAAAATCGAAATAAAATCTCTAATTTAATGTACTTAATATACTGTTACTGAGATTCTTTAAAATGTCTTAATTTTCATATTCTGTTAAAACTTCAAATTCAAATTCTTCACTAATATTTTATTAATTCCCACTGTTTATAAGCTTAACATTATGGGTAAATACTAATAAATGATTGTATTGATGTATAGAAATTTGTCATCATGCATAATTTCTTATTTTATTTGTTAATCGAATTCTTAATTGTCCTAGCTAATGTCAAACTTTCATACATACGTCTAGCCAGCTTAACTCTGTACCGTTATTCAAAACAACATCAGCACTCATAATTCGAGGTGCTATTTTATCTTCTACAGTCAGATCAAGTGGAAACTCTTATTTTTATTCAAAATTCAAATTCAAAATTATATTTTATTCAAAATTCATATTGCGACTGCCTAAAACACCTTCAAGGCTTATTTTTGTTACGGTTGCTAAAACTTTTTGAATTTTAAAAATTAAAACAGAATTTCGCGAGCTTCCTGAGCCAACCCTACAGCGAGCCAAAGCATTAATACAAGTTGAAATATGACCCACTAAAGACTATATAACGTGAAATTTACAATTCATAAAACATAATGATATATGCTGCGGTGGATTGTCGGGGCTTACGGACGCGCGTTCACCTTGTGGATTGACTATTTGCAGGATTATGATGGGGCTGTATTTTATATTTGAAGAGTTATTGATATTCGTGTGTAAGCGCTGCTGAATTTAGATTGAATTTATAGAATAGACTTAGACTATAATCTATAAAAACTTATAGAATGAATTCTTGAGATCAACTAGCTACTAAACTAAATTAAGTTTAGCAAGAAAATTTACCAAATATCTGTTGTAATTGAATTCATTATAATTCTTTTTTTTTTCAAATTATTTCTTACATACAAAATATTGAACGTTTTACAAAGGGTATGATTACAGTGAACTAAGAAAGACCCAAGACATAAGCAAAGGTATAATAAAGAATTATACTAAATTAATAAATACGAGTAAAAATTATCGTCCCATTTTTAAGCCTCGGAAAGCTCTAAGGCTTCAGTAAGAATATTGTAAACCACATACAATTGCCCAATGTTTTCTTGCAAAATAGAGCACATCCAATGGTCCCTAAGTAAATAATCAGGCTAATTACTCATCCATCGTGCTCATACGAGGGGCGAGGGCGGTGGGGCAGGTCTCGGAAGTAATAAATCAGGTGCTAACGTCGGCGAGGCACGCCATCAGTCATGCGGCCTGACAAGCCGACCGCGTCATGCAACGGTACCGTAGGGTTGATACGTTGCTAATTCTTGTAATGACGTTCATTTTAGTTATTAATGGTTGGTTACTGTCATTAATATACAGATACAATGGCCCTTAAACATAATAAAACCCTTATCGAAAGTATAAACCTATATTAGTTAAAATGCATTTTAAGCCTATAAAAAAGAAAAGAAGAGACTGCCTCGGTGGCGTGGTGGTATTTCGGTACGACTACCGTCCTGAGGTCTCGGGTTCGATCTTCGGGTCGGGCAAAGTGATATTGGATTTTTGTATATCAGCCGGAGTCTGGATTTGTGCCCGATATGGAGATAAGCTTCGCCCCCCATCACATCTGGGACGGAACTAAGCTTGGCGAAATGTGGGTGTTCTAGTTCGCTAGTGCACCTCAGCCTAACCCTTTGGGATACAGGCATGTGCTTATGTTACATAACATAACATCGAATTCGGCCATGTTTTCACTATTCAATGTTCATAAGCTCCACTAAGTTATTATGAATAAGACCGATAATGTATAAGCTTGGTTTAGTGTCATGCTTGAGCTGTGTACCGACCTTTGTTTCTTTTTATCTTGATTCCTAGGACATAGAGTTTTTTTTAACACGATTGACCCTAGGCTGGTTCCTCCAGATAGGGTTGAAATTAGTCTGGTTGTAAACACTAAGCCGTATTTCCTGTAATAATCTTGAAAAGGTGTGTTGCGCCGATCGGACCCCTCATTAGAGAAGGATAAAGGGGGTGAAAATAAATACATTCATAATATAAATCTATTTTAAACATGTTGCTAAAGGATTTGGCTTTTCGGAACACTTTAATTAAACAGCGTAAATGTTCTTATTCAAAAACACATTTTATTACCTATAATGATAATAATATACTCCAGAATAGCAGTAGGAAATTGATATTATTTATTTACTGAATTATCTAAGTTTACGCGAATGATATACATTGAAATATTTTATACGGATTCTATCACGTGTTTTTGTATTTCAGTCCGACCCGTGACCACGAAAGCCTTCGTAAACGTCGGGCCTAAAAATAAAAACAAATCGTGATAGAATCCGTATACAAGTACAGTATCCGTATAGTTCTATTTCAATATGATTTATTGTTAATTTCTTTAGAATTATTGTTTATCAAAACTTAAGCTTCAACCCATAAAACTTTCCAATGGGAATAATGTCATAACTCGTAATGTAAGTTGTTAGTTCCAGTATTGCGAGGTAACAACCCTACTCGTAAGATTGATGCGTTAGAAAGGAGTCGACGTGTCTTTGAAATAGTTAACAGGTCGGCGACAAGCTCTACTCTAGTTCGTTTCTGTATTACTTGAGGTTTAATGGCACTTTACAAATATGGTTTGGAAGGATACAAAGACTTTTTATATTATTTTGTATGGTGAAGCAATAACTCGTGGTTGTATCCTCAAAGAAAGCTGCAGCGATGTGAACAAGCTTATTTTCATTGATTATACAGTTATAAATTTATTCAACGAATTAACTAACCTACTAAAGAATTTCAATTTCAATTTCTGTCTGCCTACCTCAGTGGCGTGGTTGTATTTCTATACGACCACCATCCTGGGGTCTCAGGTACGATTCCCGGGTCGGGCAGTTATAATGGATTTTTCTATAGCAGTTCGGAGTCTGGAATTTGTGCCCGATATGGCGATAGGCTCGCCCGCTGTCACATCTGGGACGGAACTATGCTCGGCGAAATGTGGGTGTTCTAGATCACTTGGGACCCTCTGCCCTCCCCTTTGGGGATACAGGCGTGAGCTTATATTATGTTCAATTTCTGTTATCCACAGATATTATTCCAAGTCTGGGTATTGTGAGATCGAAAGTCTCTCGTAGTTTCTGATACCTACGACACATGATCATACATTTTACTGTCGGATTAGGGCTATGTGTGTGACTGTTAGGTATCATCATGTATTATTTACTACCCTGATGTTGATAGGCTGCCATCCATCCATCCATCCAGTCCCTCAATGCTGAGGATCGTGACCGCATCTAGCTGAGGTTATAAGGGCTCTCCATCTGGATCTGTCCTCGGCGAAGTCAATAGCTTCGTGCAGCTTAAGTTGCATGTATTTTGTGAAGTGTTCTTCATCTAGCCGGTGGTCTTCCACGAGCGCCTGCTTTCCTCTTTGCCCGTCAAAATTATTCTTGCGAGGCTGTCATTTCTGCCATAATACAACTGAAACTGGACACAGCCAACACGAACAAACATACAGTAAGCCGTGTCAGTATGCACCACGTGATTAACAGTCGCGTGTTTGAGAGCGGCGTGACAGCGGTGACAGGCGACACGCCGCGCCGTGACAGCCGCTGTCACGTCGCGTCACGCTGCCCCGGACCGCAGGGACCGGGGACGGACTCAAAAATGAATTATGTATCATACCTGCATCTGAATTAATAGTGGGTGTTCTCTTTGTACAGGGATATATGGGATAGGAAAATTTATTACTCGACCGACTTCCAAAAAGGAGAAGGTCCTCAATTCGTCTGTATTTGTTTATGTATGTTACGCGATATTTCGATAGAGCTTTCAAGTGTGGTCCCATGCAAATTTGGTCACGATCGGATTTGAAGTCGGACCTTTAAGCTTTTAAACTTGTGGTTATTATGTATGTTACGCGATATTTCCGCTAAAGGTGGTCTGATTTAAATATTCTTTGCTTTTAATAGACGTTATTCCAAGGGTGATCCCATATAAATTTGTTCACGATCGGATTTGAAGTTGGTCAGTTAAGTTTTTAAACTTGTAATTATAATTATTTTGAGTTTAGTATCCTGACCTAAAATTTAGATGTGCAAGTAAAAGGTTATTTGTTTTTGGCGTTACATGGATGCCTATTTGCTCTAGCGGTAGTGTGTAAAAGTTGTGGACAATGAAGTCCTGTAAAGCTTTGAAACGAATTAACTTCCAAAACGGTTTTGTTTATTTCAAAGTGCTTCATAGAAAGACAAAGTAAAAGTAAAGTAAAAATAGTGAAATCATGGCTTAATTATTATATCATTTTGAATTCCCGAACTAACATATAAAGTTACATAAACCAACTAATAGGGAGACAGCGTAGAAGCTTCTAGAAACGATGAGACGTAAAACTAAGAAAAGGAAACCACTACATAAGTTGCACATTTCAGACATAACGCGGTTTGCACGATTTAATAATCGGCACATTTATAAAACGAGTTGCGCCGCGACGACAGCTGACACGTCTGACGCGGCTGACATGACATCCTCAGCTGACGTCTGACGTCTGACATATTGCGGCCGCGCGCGGATTATTTCATATCGCAGAAGCCCTGATAAATGTTCTGATAAAGATAATCCGCTTGGAGCTTTGTTGTGTCACTTGGTTAATAGTGTGTTCCGGTGTACGAGATCTTAATTAACACGACTTAGTCCCCTTTAAAACCCTCTTTTAATAATGCTTTAACTATTCTATTAAAGTTTCTACAACTTGTAATGAGATGTCATTTAAATTAATGCTTGGTCAAATATATACGAAATACTAGAGTCAGTGTTGTACTAATTCAATTTTAGTTTATATTCGATTTAATTTTGGTTGTTATCACAAATAGCTCAATGGTAACGGTGAAAAACATTGATGGTCAAGTTTAGACATAGATCTACAAAAAAATTGATCTCAAATCAGTACCGCCACTAACCAATTATTACAATGCAAGGACGATTATTACAATTTACACCCTAGAATGTTTTGTGAATGGTTAAGAATCACGTAAGCTAAGTTTATTCTCTCAATATTATTACGCTTGCCGGCCTGGCGCGCCTATATTTCAAATAATAAAAATACATAAGCTCACGCCTGTATCCCCAAAGGGGTAGGCAGAGGCGCACTAGCGAACTAGAACACCCACATTTCGCCGAGCTTAGTTGCGTCCGAGATGTGATAGGGGGCGAGCCTATCGCCATATCGGGCACAAATTCCAAACTCCGGGCTGATATGGAAAAATCCAATATCACTTTGCCCGACCCGGGGATCGAACTCGAGACCTCAGAACCGTAGTCGTACCGAAATACCACCACGCCACCGAGGCAGAGGAGTATTTCAAATAATCTGAGTGACTTATGACCACCAGGTCATAACTTTTGGATCACAAGTTTTGTGCTGTTGTCCCGTCTATATATATACTGTTGAATGTCTTTGGGTTTAACGGATGTTTTATTTATTATTTATGGTTTTATTTAACTTTTTTCCACCTGTCCTTACTTCGCTTCAATGTGAAATCGATGTAACAATCTCTCTGATGTATGTTTCGGAAATGATTTGGCTTAGTTTTTATGACCGATAGTCTGACGTCAAAGCCCTTCAGAGGGTCCATCAAGCAAATCGTGTCAGAAAAACCCGCCCGACGTGGAAATCGAATCCAGGACCATTCCGTTTACAGCATATCTCCGCTACCACTAGACCAAAGAGGCGACTGTCACTAAGCGACTATGTCACTATTATGTAATACTTACGTGTATTTCATATTACACTGTTGTTAATTATAATAAAATTGTAATTTATTTAGGTAATATAATAACCGCTGACCATTATCTAGGTGGTCCGGTACATAATAACGTTTGAGAGACGTTTTCCGGCAGCAGATTAGTTAAATGACCGCTTGTAATACAGGAAGCTGTTGCATCACCTTCAGATATTTAAAATATGTTCAACTAATTTTAATATGGTTATAGCGTGCTAGCATTATTTCCATCTGCAACTGCTTTTGCTTCAGACTCAAAGCCCCTTACTTATAAAAATATTTAAGCCCTGCTTATCTTTAACCATAGGTTGTCCCTTTCATTTTTAAACAATGTAACGCAAGGAAAAAAGTGACAGGTTATTCTTAGCGAAAAGATAAGCGAAAATGCTTTTATAAGTAAGGCCCCATATCCTTCAATGGCGAAGGGAGAAACAGTTCTAAAAGGAAGTCGATAATAATAATATAGATAATTCTTTCCTATAAGGAACCTATTTATTAGCAGAAAATTAGGTAAAGGTATGCCGGAAGGAATCGTGTTATATGGACTTTTCGCCACGGATCCTTCAAGTCTCGGAATAAGCCACACAAAATTAAAACTTAAACATTTAACAGAAAAGTGCATTGATAGCGTAAGCTGCATTGGGATTATTGCTTTTCGATTTGTTTAGAAAATAATTCCGAAATCCATATTTTTTAAGCCAGGAATACACACCAAAAATACAAAACAGAGGGTCAGGTAAAAGCTTTTAAGGCTTAGATGTAACCACCCGTTTCCAGTTCTACGGATTACTGCGCCATTGTAGCGGTAGAAAAAGAAAAAACCTTGTAAGCGGTGGGCGCTGTGGGCGCAGTCACGCGTCATAATTTTGACAGGTCGCTTGACAGGCCGCATGACAGGCAGGCTTGACAAGTCGCCTGACAGGCCGGGCGGGCGCTGACACTACGCCGGATTATATGCTTTGATGGATTAATTTGTGTGTAGTGCTCCTGCTGACAGAATGTATTTCGTATATTCTGTATTTAATTATGAACTGCCTCGGTGGCGTGGTGGTATTTCGGTACGACTACGGTTCTGAGGTCTCGGGTTCGATCCCCGGGTCGGGCAAAGTGATATTGGATTTTTCCATATCAGCCCGAAGTCTGGAATTTGTGCCCGATATGGCGATAGGCTCGCCCCCTATCACATCTGGGAGAGAACTAAGCTCAGCGAAACGTGGGTTTACTAGTTCGATAGTACGCCTCTGCCTACCCCTTCGGGGATACAGGCGTGAGCTTATGTATGTATATATTAATTATGAACTTTATAATTATAGGAATGTAATTCCTATCTTTTTCTTTCTTTCTGCCTGGCGTTATCCCGGTCAAGTGCCAGGGTCCGCCTTCCTACATAATGCTTCCACTTCGGCCGGTCTTGAGCATCCTCCACAGTGAGACCATTGACTCTCATGTCATGCCATACATAGGAATGCAATTCCTATGTATATTAGAAATGCTGTTAGTGCATCAGCTTGTAGTTTCTAACTTCGTTTGAACTACGGAAACAGTAAAGCCAATGAGGCGTGGAGAGTAAGAGCAGTTATTATCTTGCAGTCAAGAAATTTAATGATATATATTAAAGCCTATAGTTTTGTAGTTTACTATACAAATAATTTACTTATCCCACGTCAATATGAGAATTGGCGTAATAAAGCTTTTCAAGACCGTTGCGGAAAAAATCGGCTTTTACTACTGGTCGCCAGCCTGACGTCAACAAAAAAGGCATCAACCTCATCTGAGGGAATAAATTACATCAGCAGTAAATATTAACAACGTGCACTCTGCACGCGAGATTCCTGTACGTCATAAATATCAGATAAAGCTAAAATGAGTGGACCGTACACAGATTATAATCAAATAGTTTTATAATGAGGTAACATTATAATGCGCCGTAAATATTAATATTTGTAATGATACTAAGGTATGAGCAAGTGTGTTTGTGTGTCTTGTAATTAGACTCATGCTTGTACAGCCTTAGAGGTAGAGAAAAGTGCGATTTGTATCTTTGTATATACCTTCTTCTTTGTTTACTGACTTAGTTCTTTTATATCTTTTTCGGCCGACTTCCACAAAAGGAGGAGGTCCTCAATTCGTCGGTATTTTTTTTATATATGTTACTCGATATCTCCGCCAAATGTGGACAGATTTTCATAATTCTTTTTGTATTCGATAGAGCTTATTTCAAGGGTAGTCCCATATAAATTTAGTCACGATCAGTAAATTGGAAGTCGGTCAGTTATAGTTCAGTAAGTGTCGCCAAACTTTTAAATCTGTGTCCTGATAAGCAAGTTTATCGCTTATTTACCGCAATCTTTCCACAAAGAATAAGATTTTTGATCTTAAATTGAGTACAGTGCAGTCAAAATTATAAGTGAACTCTTAAGACACCAACATCTCTCATAGTTGGTAAATTATTACCGATCTGATCCGATCCGACTGGATGCTAACCCATTTCAAATAATATTCACTAATGACACCTTTACCGGGAAATCTGAAAATCCACTACGACATCACCAAAAAAACAATTATTATGTTTTCGTTAGAAAGAGTCACTATATCATATTTAACAGTAAAAACACTATAGCATCTTCACCTCATTGTATTGTACAATATTACATAACATAACATAAGCTCACGCCTGTATCCCCGAAGGGGTAGGCAGAGGCGCACTAGCGAACTAGAACACCCACATTTCGCCGAGCTTAGTTCGGTCCCAGATGTGATAGGGGGCGAGCCTATCGCCATATCGGGCACAAATTCCAGAATATCACTTTGCCCGACCCGGGGATCGAACCCGAGACCTCAGAACCGTAGTCGTACCGAAATAACACCACGCCACCGAGGCAGTCATCATTGTACAATATTCATATTCCTATAGTATAAAATGAACCATCCCACCAGCCGTTCGCTAAATGACCAACTTTACAGACATTAAAACATTATTCTAAACTAAATAGTAACTAATCTACATTAACAGCCTTTTAGAAGAACATAAATTACCGATGTAATGTGACAACAAATGCAAACTGAAAACAATAATTCACTCTGACATTACTGTTTACCTTAAATACATTAAACGTGGGCAGAATTATCATAAATGCATACTTCGAGTCACGTTTCGGAAACTCATGTTTAAGAATATTTTACGTTTAAACAAATATAATATTTTATCATAAAGGTGTGTTCGTGAATTCGGTTATATTCAAATTTTGGATGAATGAGAAGTTACTTGTTTCTTTTGTTGATTTGCAGTGTGTGATGTTTTCAAAGTATTTTTATGTTTACAATATCTCTACTGTTGTTAGTACTATGTTGCTAGATTTTGTAAAGCATCACATTATGCATTGACAAGTTCTAATATTACAATCAAAGGCGAACGCTTCGAATTAGTACCGATATTTAATCAACGTCCAGTGAACTAAGAATGATTAATCACTCAGGAAGAAGATATGTATATAACCTAATTTAGTAACAGTTGTATTGGATTATTATCGATATTTCAGAAACTGTTGATAGTTATTAACATCAGCAGTCATCCGAAACAGCAATACAGTGTTCTTCTATAAATTATAATAGAGAATTGTCTGTTACCGTAAATGGGTAGCTTTAACCTTGGAAAATGTAAATAGAAGTATTGACAGAATATCTCATCGAGGATTTACTCTATCATCTTCTAAACTTACGTCGTCTAATAAAGAAGAGAAACCTTTAATTTCCTATCTCCATTCCAAACATGCAAATTCTACATCAGTTTTGGGGGTGAAAGCGTAACAGACAGACAAATCTATTTTCGCATTAGTATGAATATAAGCAGAATACGTAGAGGGGCCGACAACACTGAATTACTGAGATCGTATCAAATTTATCTGATGGTTACATAAAAAAGCACTTTGAGTTTGTAGATGAGGTAATAAGAATTGGAGACGCAGTGAAATCATTATATTTGACGGAGATTTCAATTCTCAGTATGCTATTATAATTTGGAGTATTTAAGGATCTTGGGAAGGAATCTGACTTTTAGAAGTTACTAAGGCCAGTACAGAACCGCGCTTTCGTTATACTATTAGCTAAATCACAAAGTCGTTTGTTAAACTCAGCGATAAAGAAACTGACAAGAAGCATAATTTTTCTGTTAGCGTGATGTTATTGAAAGACCAACAAATATATTAAAAGTAAAACTCTTAAAAATCAGGTTTCTGTATTTAAAATATTATTGGGGGATTGATTACGTGCGGTGTTAAATATGCCTCACATCTTCGCATCCTTGGTCCCGTGGCACGTATACGAATGATATCCCAGGGACTCTGTCGGAGGAAGTTGACATCAAGACGGTTATAATACTAAACAATATTATTTTCGCAATACGAAGTGTATTTCTTTTAAAAATAATAGCTTCCACGCATTTGCGATGATTTAGCCAATGTCAAGCTAAATAGAGCAATTATGTTTTCACAATGACCATGAGACCCAGATGTGGATGGTCTGAAGGTCCTGCTGGGATTATGACGGTAAATCATTCCAGCGCGATGACATTCACTCGGCGAATCGACCGAACAAAGCCAGCCAACGCACCAAGCAAAACTCATCAAAGATCACCGGTTAAAAAGTTTCCACATTATACTGTCCATCTTCACTGCAGTTTGATGCATTAAACTACATCACTTAAAAACCAACACACACAGTTCAAGAGAATAATATGAAATAATTATAACAAGCGACGCCCACCCTGTCAGATTTACCGTCAAAATCCTCGCAATACACTTAAATAAATGTGACCGTAGACGTCTTCATGTCTGTACCGTAGACACAATTATTTGCATTTAAAATGGCATAAAGAGAGCTAGAAAGAAAGATATGACCTAATATGCTTGTTTGACCTTCCTTCTGTAACATCGAACCTTGAACCTTGCAGATCAAAGTAACAATAATAAAAAAATTATATTGCCGATTCAGACTACCAAATATAAAATGTATGTTGTTTATTTCTAAATACTGACATTTGAAAGGAAGGAAATGCAATGTTAATGGATTATAATCCTAAATTAACTCATGTCACAGATTTTATAGCGGATATATAAATAACGTATTATAAAATAGCTATAAATACGTCTGAAAGATACACCTTCCATTTAAATGATTCCGTAAGACGTTGATACATGATATTTATTACTAAACATAATGTCGATATCCATTGTATATTAAGAGGATTCTTTTGTGTCTTTGTATTTATAGCGTTAAGAAATATTATTTCTATTTGCATGGTAATTACATAAGTTCTTCAACTCAAAGTTTTTTGTTATATTAAATTATGAACACTAGTCAAGACAACTACATCTTAAATGCAAATACATTTACACAATACGAAAGAAGTGAAGTTGAACTGAATGGCGTAGAACATATAATCCCAAATTCAAATACCGATATAAGAGAAACACTAGACATGGTTATAGAATAGTAAGAAAAACAAAACAAACAAAAACGTTTCTAGATTTACATTAATCTTAGATATACTCGAAAACACTTATATTATGTATCTCTTAGAAGCATTACCCGTTAGTCTATAAATAATTGTTTGACTAATTATTAGTATCAATTTCCGTCCACTGTTTACTAATAATATATCTAGCTTTAGTAGCTAGTTTAGTACAAAAACCCCAACCTCATAACTTCAGTTTTATTTAATGACCATAAAAATTAATTTTACATCGATGTTGTTGCGAAACTATCTGATTAATATTACAAATGAAACTATTAGCAGTTTATCGGCGATTGATTTATTACTTGCGCTGTGAAACGTTCATTACGCTACGGAATGTATTCATGTATTATGACATCCATCATTGCTGTACGAACGATTTTGGTCAATTTATGATCCGAAATTAATTGAAAATCACAACACATTAAAAAAGTGTTTAAATATTCATTTTTCCTTGCAATGTTTATTAAATTATTAGTCAAATTAGTAGTCCAAACCAGTAGTAGTAGATCAATAGATTCAACCATAGGATCTTAGTCAACTTTATTGGTACCTACTTGATTCATTTCAATGCGGCTATCAACAATATGGACAATAATTAGTTATTAGCTATGCCTCGTATGCTAAATATCATTAATAAAGTAAGTAAAAAGAAGTATAACATATTTTATTTCAAAATCAACAAAAAAATACAAGCTTAACAACTTCTTAGAGTCAACGTCCATCCCAATTTTTAACAAAAATCATGACACACAAAAGCCTGTTGTGTTCACTTCGAAAAACAGTCGGAAGCCGTTCTATTCAAAGGCTACCGTTTTATTCATCAGAAACATTAATTTGACGCCTGTCAAGACGCATTGTATAAGAATTGTCATACGATTTGACTGGTTCAAATAGGTTGTTATTAAATCGAAATGTAAGTGGCAATGACTGGACGAAATCCGAATGGGAGTAAATCCGGTTGCTATAGTGGGTGTCCGCGTCGAAGTTAGTTATCGTGATGATGCCCTTGAGCTATTCGTTTCTAGTTTATTCTAGCTTAAATATTTTGACAATCCTCCATTAATTGACATAGCATTTAATATGTAAGTCATTGTTTTCGTCTATGTGAAAATTGAAAGCAAATTTTTCACATACAATTTTATTTTTCTTAAGGAGCGTCTTTATCGACTAACTTCTAAAAAGGAGGTCTTCAATTCGTTTGTATTTTTTTTACGCGATATCTCTCCCGAATGTGGACCGATTTTCAAAATTCTTTTTGTGTTCGATAGAGCTTACTTCAAGGCTGGTCCCATATAAATTTGGTCACGATCGGATTCGAAGTCGATGCGTTAAATTTTCAAACTTGTGATTATTTTAAGAACATTTTTAACTTCTAAAACACACGGTCATGGTACAAAGTAGAATATTCTGAGATGGTATCTTTAGAATATTGTGTTGTTGGCCATTTTAATTTATGGGTAAATTAGGATTGACTATTATAAGTCTCTTAACTAAGGATGTATGTACTCATTACCGAGTAAAAGGTACTTCAAACATTTTGCACTACAGGACATCTTATTAGTCTGTCTCATTGGACTTATCACTAAGTTGTTTATAACGTGATGGCTTTATGTAAATCATAATAGGGGATCCGAAGCGCCAATATTATTAAAACACTTTTCAATCACGATCGAAATGGACTCCTTTCAATAACAATATAAAAGAAATAATTTCAAAGTGAAAAAAAATCTCAAATGATATTTAAGTAGAAACTGAATTTAAAGAACTGTATACGAGAAAGTATATTAGATGAATAATGGATGTACGTCTGAGAAATGTGACGCAGATTTTTAACATTAAATATTTTGATACTTTTACTAGTCTCGCTCGAGTTGCTCTAATTTATTGTTTCAATAATGAATATGTCAAGATTTCACACAAGACCAACGACAGGAGACACAAACTGGGATCTTTAAACACAATTTTTTATACATCGTTCTAAATTAAGAAATTTGAGTGAATGTCTGACACAGTGATCCAAATAGTTCATGATTTCTATAAACCAAGGATTCTGATATATTCTCAATTATATTAAAGATGTGGAAATGGTTAATCCGTAAGATATTTAAAAAGTTAGGGTGATTGCTAATGTTGTTGTTGAGTCTTGAATAAAGGATCATTCTGAGTTAAGATTTCCTCTATCGTGGATGTCAGGAACTAAAAGAACCCAAATGGGTTATTTAAATAAATATTATTACACGAAAAATTTTACTATATTTACACAGCTCAGAATCACAATCTTTAATGTATTCGCTTCGTTTGCTACTGTGCTGCTTTAATGCGGAAACAATATATTAATCTAATATCATATAAATTTCCCCATGTTGTTTCCTACTATAAATTAATCAGCAAAATAAACGTATTAAAATAAATGCCAATATCTAAATGCATTCGTTGCTAATTATAATCTGGACTTCGCAATTTGCATTTTAAACATGCCGAAACGCTGTCCGGTGGTTAATTTATTCATCTCATTAATTCTAATGAAATAATCAACAATCACGGCTCGGTCATTGCAAAAATTCAGCGGTAGTGTATTATTCACTTAATTAAACTTAGTAACGCAAATAGTTATTTGAATATTAAAACTTTGGAATTCGTTTGTTTGAATTCAATTAAAGTAAACATTTTTGATGAAATAATTAACATACAAATGCTACGTTTCTTGGCTTCAACAAAGAAGCAGTGAAAACCAGCCGTAAATTTGACCTGCGTGAAGGAAATAATAGCCTTCACGATAGCTGGCAAGAATCGATGAGACATGAATCAGGAATTTTACTTCACTATCAGATATTTTTCCATACCTCAATAAAATTTTAATAGCCTGAAAATATAATTGCTATAAAAAGATGATGTATTTATTAAATAATTTCTTTAAGGATCTTTTTCACTTTTTCATCAACACTAATAATTGGGGTTGTATGAAGAATACACAATAAAAATATTTTAATGTTTATGTTGTAATATATCTTTATTATCTACAGCTATATGACCTACAGCTGCAGGTCTACAACAAAAATAAAATAAAATAAGTAATATTATGTAGATATTTACCCTTGCATTACTTACAACTCTATCATTTAAAAAATCTAGAATTACATTTGAGTCATCGAGCAAAATCCAGTCTACTTTTAACCAAACTATCAACGTCGTTAATTCGATTTTCTCGTCTTAACAGAGGAAGTCGTTTCACAAGAAATTTAAATCCACCAATCTTGTGTCAAAGATTTATCTTCATTTTATATGTTATATTAAAGTATATTATGGACGCTTCTGTTGAAATATGTTACGCCGTTTTAAACACAGCGGGTTTATTGGCGACTCGTGATTGCCTGCGGATTTGTTTAGAGTTATGAGCTGAATAAAGTCGTGTTATTTACGTTGTTCGACATTTTGTACAGTTTCTCTCAATCCCTCTGATTTAGTGTTACGGTTGTGGGAATTACGTTCATGTCTTAGAAAACATGTTGAGCTAACAGATTTTTCTATTTTTATAGAGGTTCGAAAATTATTGGCATTGGACTTCTGAGATTGAACTGGTGGTAAAATATATGGCTCGTTTGCACCCTCTTCTATAAAAAAAAAGTTCAATCACAGAAGAATCCATTAAATATGGAGTGGCTCTGTCTAAATAATATATTTCTTTTATATTCTTTATTTGAATTACATTTCTTTTATTTTCTTTTTTAACTTTATTTCTCTCTTTCTACCAGCCTTATTCCACTTTAATGTGAGGTCGGCGCAACACACTTTTTCAAGCATGTTCCAGAAAGTATTTGGCTTAGTTTTAACGACTGGCTGCCTGTCTGACCTCAACCCCTATCTGAGGGATCCAGTCCCACGAAAGTAGTGTTAGAAAAACACCACGCCAGCCTGGGAATCGAGTCCAGGACCTCTCGGTTCACAGACCATATACACTGCCACAAAACCAAGGAAGCGACGATTCCTTTTTAACTACTTGAAAATATTATTGTAAAAGTGAATAAATGTAAATTGATAACCATCTTTTCAAGTCAGTGAACAGCAACAACAAAAATAACAGTTAATGCAATGTTGAAACCTTTTTGTGTATTATGAATAATGTTGTTGCATATTAATTATTGCAGTAAAGTTGTAACAGTTTGGAGATCAGGATGATGCCGTATTTTGTATTGTTGTTGAAATGAACAAAAATAATTCTATCAGCAAAATGATGTAATTTATTTATTTATTTAAAAGGTTCATCTACAGCACGTATATATATCATTTTAAAAGCATTTTTAACAATAATCTGAGATCTATATATACATGCTAAATAGAGGTGAACACAACATTCTTAACATTAATAATTATAGGTAACATAAGATTTTAATATTAGGTTTTAAGATATGCGAATAATCATGTTAAATGATTTTATAAATATAAATTAAAATTATACAATAATATTTTGCATGGGATAAACTTATAATATAATGCATTTTTGCCTTATTTGTGTCATATCAACGTACTTAGGATGAGAACTGATGTTCTGGGTCTAGGTCGGGCAATGAGAATTTGTTAAGTTTTTCAATTGAAAAATCATACATGAATAGCTCAGTAGCCCGAGCACGAAAAACTAATGTAAATGTAAATGTATTCGAGTTCGCTGCGCACTGATGACGTTTAGTTAATATTTCATACAAATTTCATAGACGCGCATCGAGTTCGAATACATTTACGGTTGTCAGAAATTTTCCTGCTCAGGCCGCAGGTTGTCATTTGTTCCCGGCACCCATGATTCCCGGCAATCTGTGTGACTGTTGGGTGTACTTATTATTATTACTTATCATTCATACTTTGCATTTCTCCACAGTTCCACCATTGTCTCTCGTGGGATACCGTCTGGGCAAAAACCTTTATGAGTTTATCTATTTTTTCCACTATGTCTAATCTGCAACGAGGCGACTACTCTGGCTGTATAGAATTAGGTAAAATTCCGAGACATTTGGGTTATCAATCGACTTCCACAAAAGGAGGAGGTCCTCAATTCGTCTGTATTTTTTATGTATGTTACTCGATATCTCCGCCGCAAATATGGACCGATTTTCAAAATTATTTTTGTGTTCGATAGAGCTTATATCAAGGTTGGTCCCATATAAATTTGGTCACGATCGGTAAATTGGAAGTCGGTCAGTTAAGTTTTTAAACTTGTGATTATTTTACATAAATACAACAATCTCATTAGTTTGAAAGTACGGACATATTTAATACTCAGACATTCCCTCGTAACAGTTTTATTATGTGTTTTAATTTTTGCCTCTCGCTCGCCGTAAACACGAAAGCCGACGCAAACATCGTCTCGCATAAATTCCCGCCCGATTTCCGATGAAAATTAAATTTGAAATAAGACAAGAAATGTGCGAATTAAAGTTTAAATGCGCGTGAAATGACACGAGCTCGCCGGATGGAATGAGAGACCATAAAAATTTCACCTTTTATACCCTGCTTTTGACTCGTCCAGTCTTTACCTTGAGCCGGTTGGTTTTATTGACTCGATTAAAGCGTGTCGAATTGGCTGTTAAAACTACCGACTGGCACGCAATTAACGTTATAAGTGATAGTCATCGTTGAAATGATAATGAACTTTATAACGGAGGTGACAAAGTTGAAATCAGTGAAGCGGAACCGATTGTAGAAAAACATTTCGTACGCGCAGCACCTTTGACGCTTGGGCGAGCGTTTTATACAATGATTGGCATTTAGCCGCGCGAAAAGCAACACCTTCGCGGCCATGACATGTCTTCTGATTGATTGTATAATTAATTTTGTTTTTTAAAATTCAAAACTTACTCAGACGTGTAGACTGTCAATTAATTGGACAGCCCTTGATGAGGGTAACGTGTAGCGAGGTGTTCTGTCGCTTTTTTACACTGGTCATTAATGTGCTCACGTCAAACGTTGTGAGACAAGTTGACAGCTGTCACGTGCGAACGTTCATTATCTGTGGCCGCTTTTTTTTCTAATTTGTAGACACCAGTATCTATTTTGATCTGCTTTGATTCCAAGCATTTATCAATTTGTTTTTCGATAGCAAATGGCCTTTAAAACTCGTTATAGATCGTTTGATATCTATTATACATAGATATAAATCTCAATATTTTATTAGACTTGTAAAATGTGAATCCGAAAGCTATTAAATGTGCTGAGGCGTAAACACGCTAATTAGATCTCATTTTAAGTGTGTCTGTAAATCTCAGTAGTGACCAGTAGTTACGGAACTTCTGACTAACTGGACTGCCTCGGTGGCGTGGTTGTATTTTAGTACGACTACTGTCCTGAGGTCTCGGGTTCAATCCCCGAGCAAAGGGATATTGGATTTTTCCAGGTCAGTCCAGAGTCGGCTCGTCTCCTGTCACATCTGGGATGGAACTAAGCTCGGCGAAATGTGGGTGTTCTGGTTCGCTAGTGTGCCTTCGCCTACCCGTTTACGAATACAGGCGTGAGCTTATGTATGTATGTATGTATGTGACCAATTATATTTACTTAATACTATGTTAATGACTTATTTAACAAATTTTCTCTTTACAAAATTTCGTAGTGAAAATTCCCCACTACTTTCAACGTACTAGGTACTTTAAAAAATATAAAAACACATCCCAAAGCACAAACGACTTATCCAAACCTAGTCGACAGCAATTTAAATAAAGCAGGTGTAATTCACAATCAAAGCTCACAAATTGAATGTGTTAGCTGACTCGACACAAACGTGCGGTGGTATCGTACAATGGCCGCCCCGTGAATAACTACCTTTCATTACCATCAATCATGTATGAACGATCGGACGATGAATAGCTGCCAGCGTTTGGTGCGAGTTATGAGAGAATAAAAACCGACAATGGATTTCCTGTATTAAAGAATATGATCAGGAAGAAATACATTTAGATAGTGTAAATAATAAAAAGCTTAGTTATAACTATTACCGCCGTAATTGACTTTATAAGATTAATGTGCTAATGACAAGTTTAAAAACTTAACGGACCGAATTCAAATCCGAACGTGACCAAATTTATATGAGACCACCATTGAAACAATCTCTATCGAACATAAAAAGAATTTTGAAAATCGGTCCACATTTGGCGGAGATATCGCGTAACATACATTCAAGAAAATACAGACAAATTGAGGACCTCTTCCTTTTTGGAAGTCGGTCGAAAATAACGCCAACAGCCTTCCAGGTGTTTCATTAAAGTAACGAATAGCAGTAACGTGTCTATAATAGAGTAATCTATTTATGAATAGAAACTACTTCCATCTTTTTATCTCCTAAGCCCTTTTTATTATTATTTTATACGTGTAAAGATCAACACAAAACCAACCGATGAACCTTCTCTAATTTGACCTCTATGATTCAACCTACGCCATGAAAGGTATTCAACAGGTTTTAACTCCTTAAAATTTAACAAACATGTAGACTAAAGTGACAAGACATAATTATGTAAGATCAATAAATTGTTATCACCACATTTATCACTATCAGCGTTAGAACCATAATATGTAAAAGTATGTCCTCTCACACCCCACACCAAACCAGTCTCCATCCTCCCACTTGCAGCCCGTCTTGTTTATCCAAACAATACCACAGGCAATTTGTCTTCGCCGCTCCTTAAATATTCCACTCATTGTCTTTGAGTAATTACGTTAATAAATTCCGCCACTCGGAAACCTTCGAGTACCTTCTGAAACTTCTCTTTTGTTTGTCCAACGTTTGATGATGATTTATTACGTTGATCTCGCCACTGATCGTTTAAAATGTTTTTTGTCTTTGTTCTTCGTGGAAGATTAATTATTTGTTAACTATCTTGTAGTCAGTGTTTCGACCTCCATCGTGGCACAATTGCAAGAGGTCGATGTCATTTAATGATGAATTTGAAATATTAATATATTTGGTATCATGCACATCATTGTTTTGAGATCTAATACATCTTATCTCTATTACAACATGATATTCTAATAAAAACGAAAGGTAAATAAGTAGTCATATTTCTTGACTGTTGACAACTAGTTACAGCATTAATGATGGTGTTGAATAATCCGTTAGAAGTTGACATTATACTGTCATACTTAAAGAGAAGCAGTAATTAACACTCACAGCCATACATCATCACAAATCACGTCGCTTGTGACGGGATAGACAATGATGTGTCTTTGTAGAGTCTATATTTAGGGCAATGATAATGCACATCCATAATTAAGAGTAATTCTTAAAGTCTTTTTGAATATAAATATCAGAAGAGATACATAATGAAAACAAAACCAAATAAAAACTTTAACTCCACAACATCGTTGTTCTAGACCAATTAACACGGCTCAATGATACAGCAGTGTCCAGACAGGCCATAAACCGCGCCGTGACTTGAGAACACCACAATAAACCCCCTGATTATGATTAAAACTAAATAGAAACCTTTAATGAATAAGTGGATGATATTTGAGATTGGACTACGACGGCCGGCGCCGCAGCAAATGTTGATGGACAAAGTAATGATTACCATTTACGCAGAGGAAAATGTTCACAATCACAATGCAGGAGAGGTGAATGTAGCGGTAGACGTGAATATGCAAGTCAGTAAGCGAAGCCGACAGCCGTCAATCAAAAGGTAAAAACCGGTAGCCGTCGAGTCAGACGCGAAGATTACAGGAGACGTGGAGTGGTCTCGCACTGGTACAGTTATTGGATGTGATCGTAATTGTCGTTGCGTCATTTTGTATTTTACTGCGAGTTTTATGATCAGGCTTGTGTAGTTTTATGAATGTTGATGGCGTTGAAACTCGACTGAAATTAATATGAGTCATTTTATGAAGTATGTTGATTTTGACGGATTACAATATTCATATTGTAATATTCAAATTGTTAGTGTTTTCAATTAGAGTAACATTGTGGCAATCATCCTATAAATATTTCTCGGTTATTGGACAACAAAAACACATTTTAGGCATAATACATTTATTGGGGGCAACCAGAAAATTGTTATGCTATATAGAGATAGATCAACAGAAATTGCTAATGATTTCCGCTCACAATGACATTGTTACTGATCCCAAAAAACCCACGAATAAAAACCAATATAACGATATAATTAAAGTCGAAAAACACAAAAGCGATACTCCAAAGATTCCGGTAGCCAATATTTATCAACAAGCGCGGCACGAATCAACATCACAAACTATTATAGTCCAAGTGACGCGTAACAAAAAGATTTTTAAATAAATTGCTTCGGGGCCGGCACAAAAAACGACCACACTAGTCCCACAATGAAAGGATCCGTAGTCTCTAAACATTATGATGAATTCACAAAGGAACCGACAGAGGCTATTTGATATGTCCGTGGTGAGATTTCTAGAAAGGGTGCCTTTCTTTGATGTGATTATTTTTCTTTTTTGTGAGACTAGGAGCTAGGTGGGCTGTTAGATAAAGGAGTGTTGTTGCAAACCGTACGACGCCGTTGGTTTTAAATAAGTTATTCAGTACATCGTGATGGTTGACTTTGAAAGATATATTAAAATATACATCTATGTGAGCCAAAATCTATCTTTTCGAATAAATAGGTGAACTGCAACTAGATCTTTTTGCGTCCTGTGACATGATGCTAGTTTATCGTCATATTAAGACTCTTTCAAACCTGAATTGTTATATTCATTTTTTGAATACAAAATGAATATAATTACAAGCAATTATCTGAATTCAAGAATAGGCAACTCTATTTTCTTGCAGATTCGTCTTAGCTGACCTCGACTGGACTTTCCAAAACACAAATCTCTTAATTATTAAGTTTGTTTCATCGTCAAAAACACGTTAAGTTAAATGTATCTAATAATTTACAAGTCAGTTCTTTATTTATGAGCCCATAAATAAATGTTGTATTTATTAATCAACATAAAAACTGTCATTAATTAACTTTAAATTAACTTATCAGTGACCTATAGCTTTTTGTTATTTTTTATCGGCAATAAATTAAAATGTCAATCTTGTTAATGTTGCAAAAATATGAACGTATACAACAGCTGAAGGTTACTTTGTTCCTGATGAAAACCTTTAGAAGATAAATATCCTGTACTTACGTCCTGTCACAAAATATAGCCATAGAATATCTGTAGCCAGAGCATAAAGTCAGCAATGACTGAATACAGATAAGCCAATGATTTGTTTCAACTACATAAAGTTTGAGAAGAACTGCTATGCTAAACTCTAAACATGGTTACGCTACATATTTTTCTATGCTCTATTGTTTTATGAGCAGAAGACAGCGAAAACCATTGTTTTGCGTATGTGTTTTTGTGTTTTGTTTCGAGAAACATAGATACAGGGGACGCGGCTTGAGATTCGCTTAACATAGAGCGCGTGAATTGTATTTTGGATATCGTAAAATATTTGAATGCTTCTAAAATATTTATGAGTGGTAGAGCCACGCTGTAGACAGTAACGTCTACAGCACGAATGGGCCGGCTCGACCGGTTAGATACCACTGTCTCACAGAAAACCGACGTAAAGTGGCAGTTTGCTGTCGCGTTTCGTTCGGTGAGTGAGATTTCCGGTGGCCCATTCCCCCCCCCCATTCCCAATCCCTTCTCCCTCCCCTTTCATTCCCTCCTTTTAGGTTGGCAACGCACCCATGTTTCTTTTTGTGTCTTGAGTGTCTATGGGCGGTGGAGATCACTTACCATCAGGTGACCCATCTGCTCGTTTGCCAATCTCTGCTATATATAAAAAAAAATGATATCAGCATCATTATATGAGCTCAGAATAATAGAGGAGATAAACATCTCGAAATGTGGGCTTTATTAATCTTGAGCAGCTTGCAATCATCGACTTCAGTAAATTATTAAAGAATATTAAGGTAGGAATCGGATGCCCTGTCTCCTTTACCCGTGGAATTGTCAATCTCCATTGGCAACGGTGATCAATCAGTTGAGTCTTCTGCTTTCAAAGACCAATTAAAAGCACACATTAAATAACCGTATTTATAAAAATATTGAACGACCGTTCGGTTATTAAATTTTTTCCACTAGCCATGACCTTCAACTACTCGATCGTCAGTTATCCGTCTAATCCAACGCGCGGTTTATTAAAACAAATTGATTTGCTGCGTGACGTTGAAATCGTGATTTTTTGCTGTTGAAAACAGCATGTTTACAATGATATATTTAGACCTACCATGGTTCAGGAGACTCATTTGTTAGTTACATTGTTTGCTTTTTCATTCTTATTTTATCAAAATAGATATTCTAACTATCAGATTCATTATTTCCATATTTATATAGTTGATGTAAATCAACAGCATTTTTATCTAAATTATATTATAGTTCTGCATATGTAATAACAGTCTACCTAAATACGTAGATTGTTATTATATCAAATCAGTCTTTAATTTCACATGTAAAACTACAACAAACATCAGAAATATGGAAAACATAATAAATTCTCATATTTTATTTCATTCTTATTTTTGCATAAAATGTAAGATTTGCACCTGTTGCTCTTCTCGAATGATTGTCAACATCGTTTTCTATGCCTGTAGGAAATACATAACGAAACGTCTAAGTCTGAAGGCATGTGTATAAATCTACGTCAAGATTGATGCATCACGTCTAAATCTTCCATCAGCAAACAATGCCCATATGCAGCCTTATCTTGGATTTGTTTGGAAAAAATACGCATTAGACGTCATCTCTTATTTTCAAATGGCCGTTTCTAAACTCTCATTGATGGTAATATATCTGCAGCTGAATATACTAATTTTATATTTCTATCTATACTCGAATCATTATTGCTAAATATTTTTGTAGTTACATATTAGGTTAAAAATAATGAAAAGTGAAAAGAAATTATAGTAGGATGAAACCCATTAGAAAAGGAGGGAAAATATTATAAAAATGAAAGGAAAAATAATTTACGGGCGATCTGAGGTCGGGAAGGGGATGGGGGTGAGTTTTTAAGGGTAAAAAACGGTTTTTCTCGATTTCCGTCAAAACTAAAAGTCCTATCGAAAAAAGTCAAATGGCAAAGTTGTAGATAATAAAAAGATCTAAAACTTTTGTATTTACACTTTTTTCACATAACCTCAAAATTTATGTGAAAAATTCAAAAAACCAAGTTTTTGGTTTTTTATTTTTATCTTTTACAATTTTTTTTATTTTTTAACGAAATTTTGTGAAACCTTACCTTTTTATGTCCCAAATACGCTGTAATTTATTTGATTAAAAATATTTATTTTTTCACCTTATTTTGAATTAACATCGAAAAAACACCCTAATTTTCAATCGAAAATTCACCCGTCAAAATATCAGCTTTTTTCAAAAAGTTGGTATGGTTTCTGTTCGTTGAAATCTCTACTTTCCGATGGTGAATAAAAAATATATGTTACTATGGTAAATCTTCTCAGAAAATGCAAAAATTAAAAAAAAACTTGAATTCGAAATTTTTTTTTTAATTATTATAAATAATTTTGAGCTATTTATTAAAATTTACACTTTAATTACTCGAAAAACGTTAGATTTCATGTGACGTTGATAACAACAAAATTGCAAATAAAAATATACTACTATAATTAAGAAACAAATAAGCTAATTAAATTAATATTGTAGGAAGGTTGTTTTAATACGTCACGCGCTGGCGGGGTCGAGGTGTGCGAGTAGATATTAAAGTCGGTATTAATGGTAGACTTTTATTTATTAAGTAACAAACAAGGATTACAACAATCCGAGTTACGGCACCAAGTCCCGTGGAGACGAAGGTGACCGCAAACCGGGGACCCTAAAAAAGGCACAAGACAACTGTGGCCTTACTCTTGAAACCGATACAATTCCGATCCCATGCGCAATAATTGTCCGATTGTAATCTTAATGTTGATAAATACCGTACTCTCGACACCACATTGGTTAGAGATTGTTATTAGGCGCGAATTGGCCAATACTTTCGTCGTTACTTATGAAGTTGGTTGCACAATGCTCGACATTAAGATTGTTCTCTGCTGACGAAAACCGGTAAAACACTAACTAAATGCCTAATAACTCTAAAAATTAGCCTCTTTATTTATAAGTAAAAATAGATATTAATGTATTTCAGCATATAACTTAATATTTCATACATTTTTAGTAAAAAATGTTTTGGTATACCAACATTATTATATATTTTTGGCTGTATGCGGCATGGCCTTTGCCGGTTTCAGACAAAGAAAAAACTATCCGATAACCAAAGTAGGTTATAATATTTCGAAGAAGTTTTTTTGATAAATCTTGAATTAAATTATTGAATGAGACTATTGTGAGTGCAATAAGTGTAGTGTAACTAAAAACTTTCTGGATTTGGTGACTTTGACACAGTTTAAAATAGTTGTGCGCCTTAGTAACACTAAAATGGCCAGTCGCCCAACTCTGGCAAAAATCGAAACTTTGTTGTTAGTATTCCTAGCACAACCTCAGAATTGCAAAAGGTTCGCTTCAAACCAATCAAAGTTACGTTGGAAACGACGGGAAAATGGAAATATTTAGTTACAACGATAAACTCACTTGGAGCAAATAAGAACAGTCAAAAGTAAGTGCATTCATTTATTTCCAACATGATTATATACCTATCTTACTACCTCTTGTTTTCTCCACCACTCGCATATTTGTATTAGAGGATAGTTTTGTTTTTTGTTATATTTTGCCCTTAAATTATGTAATATAAAAGTTTATTTACATTGTAAATAATGCAACACTCCTATTTATTTATATTACCATCATGGATTAAATTCTAACATTACTGACCTTCATATTTAGAATACTTTGTAATCAGTCTTTTATAATGTATGAAAGATATTCTTGTATTCTTGGAGAAATGGTGGCATTTGGAATAAATTTATATCTATTATTGTATTTCTAATTTGTTGTTTATGTTTGATTTTAGTTTGGACAGAGAAGAAATATGTACTGAAGAAGCTGTTGGGTCAACATAATGCATCGGCAAGAAGGACTGGTGGTGTTTTTGGTGGTGACATTGTGTTGCGTTGGTGAGTGAGATTTCTTTGGGCCCAATTCCCTCCTTCGTTTTACATTCCTTATTCTTTTCTTAAAGGTTGGCCATGCACACATGATTATCTATGGGTGGTGGTGTTTACTTCCCATCAAGTGACCCACCTGCTTGTTGGCCAGTCTGTTATATAGAGAAAAAGTCTTAATTTATATGAGGGTACTATATTGCCTATAATATAGATAGATAAAGATTCTATATCATAATCACCATTATCATCGGCCACAGGAGGTCTACTGCTAAAAATAAGTCTCCCCAAAGTTTTCCAAAGATTTTGATTGTCTATACATACACTAATATAATGTGGTATTTATTACTTTTTATATGTTTGGGTAATTTTAGACATAAGGACAGTTTATTTAGCTGTTGAATTACAATTCTTATTTACATTATCTTGCACATGCACAGTCAACAAATAGTAATTATACAAGGAATGTGGCTTTCAAGTGGTATGGGACTTGCAATAAGTAGGTGTGCATGATACTCAAGTGGCATAAAAAAAGACCAGCTACAACTGTTTTTATCGTGACTGTTGAACTTTGTCAAAGTTTTAACATAATTATATTTTTTTTTTGTTTCAGAATCACAAGCACAAGCACAACCACACTTTGTACCCCTCTTTGTGGTCAACAACATTGTACATCGATATCGACACTTATAGCTCACTTATATACCTATACATATAGTATATGATACCTATAATGGATTAATAGTAATAAATGAATATTTTACCAATTGTGTATTTACTATATTAACACCTTATTTAACTGCCTCGGTGGCGTGGTGGTATTGCATGTGCGGTACGACTATCGTTGTGAGGTCTCGGGTTCAAATTCCAGCGAGAGGAAAGTGATATTGGATTTTTCACCACAGTGACTGGAATTAGTGCCCGATATGGCGATAGGCTTGCCCCTTATCACATTTGGGACGAAATTAAGCTCGGCGAAATGTGGGTGTTCTAGTTCGCTAATACGCCTCTACCTACCCCTTCGGAGATACAGGCGTGAGCATATGTTATGCTTTTTAAACTACGAATTAATATTATGACTGTCTCGGTGACTCAGTTGTATTGTGGGCACGGTACGACTATCATCCGAGGTCTCGTGTTCGATCCCCAGTCTGGGATAAAACCGCGGTAATTGACCCTGAATTCATAAACTTGGCGAAGAATTTCAAAAACTAAACTAGCTAAAAATGCCATTTATTGTCAAAAAAGTTAGGATAAAACTACTAAATTAACTAATAATCGATGCTCAATTCCGAAAAAGTTACCATTTTGCTATTGTGTAAATCTCAATACCCACGCAATTTCAAAGGCAATACGCCGCTGTCAAATAATCGCCCAGAGTGCCAAATACTAGCTCTAACGGATTGGACAATGTATAACTTAATTCCCATTAGTTCAATTAATAGCCACGTAATATTGGGATAATACGGCGCTAGAGTCGCCGTCAAGAGTACAAAATGTCATAATTCCAATACCGATCCATTGGAATTGGCGTCCGTGGTAAGGCCATTGGTGTTCCGTGAGATCTTTCCAAGTAGGACGAGAACCACAGATGCGCCAACGCTGTGCTTAGTTGCTTTCCTTAACTAAATCGTAATAACGCTTTGGAGGTCATTAACCCGGGGAGAATCTTAACATTGCAATGTAGGAATTAATATGGAACTGTACAGCGCCATCTAGCGACAACTTTAATAAACAGCCAATGATTCAACCCAAGTCGCTACTTCCAAGGCTTTTACATAATATTAATAAAGTGGTTTGTTACAATATTTAATAAGACATCTACAATATTTGGAGAAAGTTGTCTAATTTTCTTTAAATTATATGCGTAAATGCCTATTTATAACTATTTTGAGATAAATTATATATATACCTGAGTAGATATACCTGAGTGACCTACGAAAAATTGTAGCCCATCAAAAGGTATTTCGTGGAGAAGTAGGGAAGGGGCTAGGCGGGTCTGGGTCTTACTACATACATACCTACTATTATATACTATATATTTCGTAGCAGCTGTTACAACTGCTAGCCTAACCAGTATTCGAAATACAGTACAGTATACAACATCGTTTATAAAAATACACGTGCACGCTGAGTTTCTTGAAGATAATTGTGACAAGTTTAATTAAAAAAACAAAAAAACTTTTCGAATCTGCATAGGAAGGTAAATACTATGTCTATTTTTATCTGTATCAATCAACTCAACCATAAAAATCGTAATATTTTCTTTAAAAAATAGTATGCTTAACGTAACATAACCTAAAGATTGAAATTAAATGATATTTTTGTACAAGATAAAAAAATAATAATCTCCTTAATTTTGCACAAACAAATTTAGTTAATCCCATGAAAAAAAA
The DNA here is from genome assembly GCA_036417725.1 of Clanis bilineata. Taxonomy (NCBI): domain Eukaryota; kingdom Metazoa; phylum Arthropoda; class Insecta; order Lepidoptera; family Sphingidae; genus Clanis; species Clanis bilineata. Next base: position 961,611 of record CM071145.1, on the reverse strand, counting down.
TATATTTCAAAATACATAAAAAGTATATTTAAATTCTCTAAAAAATATATAAAATATATATCGTACATATTTTTTAATAAAACAAACTTTTTGCCGATTTTCATATATATTTTATACATTTTTTATAGATTTATAATATATTATTCATACATTTTGACATTTATTTCTTTAAAAATTTTTTTTCATGGGAGTTTATTCACGATTAAATAGTGAAGACATTATTAATTCGATTTTGTCTTTTCAGATTATCAGTATGGATGAATCTGTTTGTATCATTTGCAATAAGGCAGATGATAAGCAAGTGTATGCAATAAAAAAAGCAGCTTTGAATCGTTTAGTGGTATCCAACAAGAAAAGAATCGACAATAAATACAAAAAATTTGAGACTTTGACATCAGCTTTTATTCATCGAAGTTGTCAAAGTCAATTGCATTTTCTGAGAAGATTTACCATAGTAACATATTTTTTTTTTTTTCACCATCGGAAAGTAGAGATTTCAACGAATAGAAACCATACCAACTTTTTGAAAAAAGCTGATATTTTGACGGGTGAATTTTCGATTAAAAATTAGGGTGTTTTTTCGATATTAATTCAAAATAAGGTGAAAAAATAAATATTTTTAATCAAATAAATTACAGCGTATTTGGGACATAAAAAGGTAAGTTTTCACAAAATTTCGTTAAAAAATAAAAAAAAAATTAAAAGATAAAAATAAAAAACCAAAAACTTGTTTTTTTTGAATTTTTCACATAAATTTTGAGGTTATGTGAAAAAAGTGTAAATACAAAAGTTTTAGATCTTTTTATTATCTACAACTTTGCCATTTGACTTTTGTCGATAGGACTTTTAGTTTTAACGGAAATCGAGAAAAACCGTTTTTTACCCTTAAAAACTCACCCCCATCCCCTTCCCGACCTCAGATCGCCCGTAAATTATTTTTCCTTTCATTTTTATAATATTTCCCTCCTTTTCTAATGGGCTTCATCCTACTATGATTTTTTTTTGGTTTTAAAAATTATCGACCCTGGACTATATAGTGGAATAAGGGCAAGTGGAATAAACGTTTTAAATTTAGTATGTGTTAATTTTATTAACATGAAGGCCGCTTCCGACAGGTCGATCTGGAAATCGTTGGGGGAGGCCTATGTCCAGCAGTGGACGTCCTATGGCTGATGATGATGATGACAGTACATAGATGATTAGTTTAGTGTAAAATATCTCCCAAAGTTATAGCTGATAAATAGTATTCACAGTAGTGCAATAAAAGTGAGAGACGTTGAACAATGGCGAATAAATTTTAAACTTAATTTTATTTACCACCGATTGTGAAACAATGCGTTTTGTTGGCCTTTTGTCACAGTTTTAGGTTGTAGATTTGCTAGATATAGAATACAAAGTAAATAAATGATAAAGTGAAGTTATATAATGTACACATATCGTTCTTAAATTAATAAAAGTATGAATTATGAACAAAAATAACAAATAAACATGTGATGGAAGAATTTTAGGATTTACGTTGCAGAAAGGACTCGGCTTAGTTTAAACTACCGGACGCCTGGTTAGTGTCAACTTCTTTTGTGGTCTAGTAAACTGTATTAGAATATTATCTGGATTTGAACCCATACCTCTATCCACAGCTTGATAGCCACATTGCTAAACCAAGGATGCGAGTAAATATAATAATGCTAATATAAAAGGCAATCCATTAATGTACGACGTCGTCTAACGTAAATAACATCTAAAAATACACACATTTTACAATGATGTGCAAATTATATTCATGAGATCTGCACGCAAATAAATCATGATAATTCAACGTTGACAAATCAATCAATTAGAATTCAACTGTTGATTGCATCGTTACCATTATGTTGGACATAAATATATTGCAAATGGTAATGTTGGTATTAAACCAAGGTCTTATACATTGTATATTTATCGTTCTTTATTTAATGTAGTAGATACATAATATTATGGTTCTGTATCAGAATTTAAATTGCATAATTTTAGATTCTTTTAGATACGGTGCGCCTAGTTAAGTGTGTCTTAACAATATTTTTATGTTTTTGATTGCATAAAAGTTACGACTTTTATTGACTTAAAAATATTATGGTACGGATTTGCCCTGCCCTTTTCCCATGGTAAATGTATTGTCAGCGTTTTTTAAGCATGTTGCAGAAAGGATTTGGCTTATTTTTTGGGACTGGCCGCCTGACTGACGACACCCTCCTCATGGGGATCTAGTCCCGGGCGAATCAAAGTAGAAAAATCGCTTTGCCCGATTCTTGGGAATTTGGGAATCGAACCCAAGACCACCCGGTCCACAGCCCATATATGCTACCACTAGACCAATGAGGCGACTCGTATGTGAGAATCTTGCTACTAGTAATCTGTCTCACATAAACCTACCACAAATAAATTCACTGATACAAGGTCAGAGACATAAAATAACATAAGCTCACGCCTAAATCCCCGAAGGTGTAGGCAGAGGCGCACTAGCCAACTAGAACACCCACATTTCGCCGAGTTTAGTTCCGTCCCAGATGTGACAGGGGACGAGCCTATCGCCATATCGGGCATAAATTCCAGACTCCGTGCTGATATGGAAAAATCCAATATCACTTTGCCCGACCCGGTGGTCGAACCCGAGACCTCAGGACAGTAGTCATACCGAAATACAACCACGCCACCGAGGCAGCCGACAAGGTCAGAGATTTTGGGTATATTTCCCAAGTCGTTGTCTTTAATAACCTTATAACTAACTTTTATTGAAATTTTGAAATTAAGCCATTTAATTTAATGGTATTCAAAAAATAATTGCAGTTGTAATTACAAGCAATTTATGAGTTTTGCAAAACAATTAATTGAAATCTGCAATCAAATTATTACTGTTAACATTTGAGCAATGTTAACAAAATATTCCGGTACCGGGAATCGAACCCGAGCCTCCTGGGTGAGAGCCAGGTATCCTAGCCACTAGACCATACCGGATTTGAGTTGTATGACAAAATTAACATAAATGTGGATTATTCTTACATTATGTGTAAGTTATCCTTTTTTTTTTCTTTTCTGACAGGACTTAAAATCTATATTAAGACGAGTATGTACTGCACCTTATAGCGTTAATGAAATATAAACTTCAACAGAATGGCATAAAGAATGATTTTGTTACGCGACCGAGTGATCATAAGTTATCTAAGGTCGACTTGCAGCGCTATTACTAATCTAGAGTTAAACCGAAACTCGATTTATCGTACAGCTTACTCTTATCATTAAATCGAGATTTGGGATAAATAGAGATTTATCGCGGATCTGCAAGTGACACTTACCTGATGAAATTTAAATTGAAACTTTTTTTTATAGCAGACACTGGCAAACGAGAAGATGGGTCACCTGATGGTAAGTGATCTCCACCGCCCATAGACCCAAGATACAAAAAAAATCATAGGTGAGCTGCCAACCTAAAAGGAGGTAATGGAAGGGGATGGAAAAAGGGATTGGCAAGGGGGAGCAATGGGCCACCGGAAATCTCACTCGCCTAACGAAACGCGGCAGCAAGCTGCCACTTCACGTCGGTTTTCTGTGAGACAGTGGTAACAAACCGGTCGATCCCGCTCATTCGTGCTGTAGACATTACTGTCTACAGCGTGGCTCTACCAGTCAAAAACTTATTCATTGACAGATATTGCATCTCTTGATTTGTGACGGATGGCTTCAAAAACATTGTGTCTACTTAATTTACTTTAAATAATATGTAGTTGTTTCTATCTTAGACTAAGAAAAATGTACTAGATAGTAGATATTTTTGCATAAAATACATTAGTATTCTTCTCTCGTATGGCAATGAAAATGTATTAGAAAGAGATGCATAGTACTACTATTTACCTCATTCGTGGGTACTTAACAGCGTTACCGTCACCTCCATTGTTGATTTTGCAGGGTTTAGTAATGTTATAACACAATTATTGTTAAAATTGTTGTACTATTTTGACAATCGAACTACATAGATATCTTTCTTTCTACCTGCCCTTATCCCACCTTACGTGGGGTCGGCGCAACACACTTTTCAAGCATGTTACAGAATAGATTTGGCTTAGTTTTTACGACCGGCTGCCTGCCTGACGCCAACCCGCTGAGGGATCCAGTCCCGGGCAAATTAAATATAGATATTATCAACAACAGCCATAGGACGTCATAATTATGATTATTTTTATTTCAGTCATTCTTGTGTGAATCGACGTTTCAAGACTAAAGAATTAGAGAATTATTACACTTTTAAACATCAGTGGATGGAAGTGTTATGGCTTAGGAAAATACATGCATATAAATAACTTACACTTAGGTAAAATGTTTTTAGCACGACGAGCTTATATTTCCTCTGCCATAGTAGATAGATTAGCTACAAACAAAATAATAATACTCAAGCCAACTTTATTCTGTATACAATTTAAAAATTCGAAAATAGAACAAAATGCATCGTTAACATTCAAAAAAGAATCGCATTCGGAATTCGAAATTCAAATCAAATACGTCCGTTTGTTAAATACGCGACTTATTATATGGTAAGCAGCGCCATTAGCATGTCTGGCTGCACCGCGAGCCTGTCTCCGCCGACGGCTGTCGATCAACGTCACTCAATCGGCGTCGACGATTGCCGACTTACGCCGACAACGGCCGACGTCTGCCGACATGCGCCGACAGTTGACGATCTCTGCCCGATGTTTATCCCAGTCGGGGCGATTGTCTCTCCTTAAACGGCAGCTGGGCCCTTTGTTTGATGTGACAATGTGATTTTTTTAAAATGCCTCATGTAAATGGTAATTATCATAAATGCGGTCTGTGATGGAAATGTGAGGGTTAGATGTATCTTTGAGACGTGAGTTGGGCGAATAATTGGGGCCGGTGTTCTTCTGAAGAATCTCAATTGTCTTTTGTTTTAGCTCGACAGAATTGCCTACACCATACTTGACGGCAGCTCAGTCGAAAAACGTGGAGCTCGGATGGGGCACAAAAAGAGTTTTAAATCCAGATTTATAGACGTTTCTCGTATGAGGCGAGAATATAACACCGAGCTTAATGGGTATTTGCAATATATTGTAGGCAAAGAGATTTAATATTATTAACTATATAACTGCCTCGGTGGCGTGGTTGTATTTCGGTACGTCTACCGTCCTGAGGTCTCGGGTTCGATCCCCGGGTCGGGCAAAGTAATATTGGATTTTTTCGTATCAGCCCGGAGTCTGGAATTTGTGTCCGATATGGCGATAGGCTCGCCCCCTATCACATCTGGGACTGAACTAAGCTCGGCGGAATGTGGGTGTTCTAGTTCGCTAGTTCACCTCTGCCTACCCCTTCGGGGATATAGGCGTGAGCTTATGTTATGTTATGTTATGTAACTATATAAAGGTCGCAGGAAGTAGCTGGATGCAGGCCGCTTCCAACAGGTCGATCTGGAAATCTTTGGGGAAGGCCTATGTCCAGCAGTGGACGTCCTATGGCTGATGATGATGATGATGATGATGGAGGGGCTATCAAGCAAGTTTCCATACAAAAAAAAATATCAAACTTCAGTACCAACATGTACTATTTATTAAAATGCAACGACAATTATTACAATTTACACCCTAGAATGTTCTGTGAATGGTTAAGAATCACGTAAGATAAGTTTATTCTCTCAATTTATAAATAATCATAGTTTTAGCGGTTAAAGTGTCGATGTTAATTTAATTTATTTTTATATTGTGCATGCTGTGTTCACTATTAGAAGGTGTCACACACTGAGACATGATTGTACGCAACATATTGTATTACATTGTGATAGCTAATGTGTTACACCAGTTTAGTGAACCTTAATAAAAAAAAAAAAAAATAATAATAATAATTATTTCGCTGGGCGGCCTGGCGCGCGTGTATTTCAAATAAAATGAGCGACTTATGACCACTAGGTCATACTTTTGGATCACAATTGTGCTGTTGACCCGTCTATATACTGGAATGTCTTTGATTGTAGGTATATCTGGGTAGTGACTATTTTACAAATGTCTTTTTCTCATATACTTTTAAGCTATTATTAGAATCAGAATAATTTATTTGCCTTAAATGTAGCTACAATAATGTGTTACATAATAGGATTGAGGGGTTCCGTTTGTCTTTTTATTTCCTACGATGATTTATCTATTTTTATTTGATTTTCTTTATCATCATCATCATCAGCCACAGGATGTCCACTGTTAGACATAGGCCTCCCCCAAAGATTTCCAGATTGACCTGTTGGAAGCGGCCTGCATCCAGCGACTTCCTGCGACATTTATCTGGTCGTCGGTCCACCTTGTAGGTGGACGTCCTACGCTGCGTTTAGACTGATATGTAACAAACCAAATTGAATCGTATGTTAAGATTTTAAGAGATACATTTTAAAATTTTGTGGTCTATTGATATATGTATTAACTCCTCTAACCCAACTCTAATTTAAACTATTCATTGCAAGTATACGAATTCAATGCCCCGTGTATAACAATTCGTCAAAATGTATTAACTCACTCGCCATGCCAATTTATCCGAGCAAAATATAGAGCATTGTGTCTATTGTTATTTTTTACAATACTTTTTGCACAACCCACCGAATTAAATACACTTCAACACACTTTTTATACGTTTTAATCTCTTCAATTCCCATCAATTCCTGTTCTTTTGTCATGCGATTTGATTTTATCTTTTAAGTCGCCCTTTCACGGTCTATTTTCACACTCGATCGGATTAGAAATATCAACATTGTTTTAGGGTTCCGTATAAATTTGATGCCGATATGTATTACTAAACCTACGTCATCTAGCTCTTGATCTATCATGCGTTCAAAATGCATTATCAAGTGAACTGTAATGTTTTTAAATATACGTGTTACAAAGCAGATCTGAGGTACAGTCAAAGTGGGAAAGTACGTCAACTGAGGAACTTCGTATTGTTTCTTTGTAGTTATAGTTACAACAATCTGTTCTGGGGACTTTCCCACCTTGAATTATAAATTGAAAATCAATAACTTTCGAAATTTTACATTTGTGGCTATGGTTTTTGAGCAAAACGACTATTATATTATTCGAGTAGCAGATGCGGACGAACAGTCGAACATGGCAAATAAAATAAAAAAATTGAAAATGGTACGGAACCCTCTGCACACAAGACTATCGTCACTTTACCGTTTTTTTATTGTGACATTTGAGCCAAATTCTCACAAGTCTGCACAACTTATAGTTTATGTTGCAAAATTATCATTTGAAAGAAACTTTTGACAACCTCTATGTATCTTAAAATTAATTTAAACTCAATAAAGGTGATTTTTCCGCTCGTTGCTTCCATTTTATGTACACAATTGTGTATTACCGGTTGAATGATCTTGTAAACTGTAAACGTTTTGAATTATATTGCATAATTTCGTGTAAATTATGATGTAATGATTGCGTTTTACAAAGTTTTATACTTTGTTATTTCAAACTATTAACTATTATAATAACAATGCCAGTGAAGGAGTAGTTTACATAATTTGCCAATTGACGTCAATTGTTTGACATGTTTTTAGTTTCACGATGTCTATTAAAATATATTGTTACTGTATACATTGGTAACGTTGTCTATTTTCTTGCAGACGTTCTATGGCTGATGATGACGTCGCTTTTATGATCATATTTTTTTATACAAAATACAATTAGATAAAGCACGTAATACATGTCTTAGTATATATTCTTAATGTACAGTTCTGTATGCTTACCTCTTAAAGGTGTTTACAATTTGCTCTAAATTAACTATATTTTAAACTTAAATTAACTAATATAATATTCAGTTTTGTTACAAATACCCACCATTTTAGGGAAAGGTAATTAATTTACAGTAGAACTGTTTTGGAGAACTTTTAACTTTATGTTATTTTTGAAGTCAATAAACTTTAAAAAAAGCTGTGGTTAAAGGAGTGGTTATAGTTTGAAAGAGATTCAATCATATGTCACAGCATGAGCAAACGTAAAGCTTACTATACGTAGCTGCGACGTCATTCCATGTTGAATTCATATGGCGGACTACAGAGCTAAACTATTCGTCTACACTAGTTCAGCTAACTCTCCCAAAACCAAAGTTAGCTTCGTTTAGCTTAGCTTGCCATGACCAGCACTTTATGCCAATGAAATAGTACAGAAAATGTTATTGCATGGGTGTCGTCGAGTCGCACACATCGAAACTCAGGCTTATTTGTGATCGGCGTCAATAATTGGAGGCACTATAGCACTCAGTGTACATAATGCACTTATAAACAGTTTTAATCTATTTACTGCATTTGCAAGTTAAAAATTAAATTAATTCTACATACGTACGTGTGTGGACGCATATTTCAATAGGCGTGACAGTGTGGGCACATTTGTATGCACCGTGGTGCGTTGCAGAGTGCGTGGTCAGGCAAATTTTTATATTCTGCTTCTGAGAACATGCTGCCTGGATGGGTGGCCGGGCTTTGACGGGGTTAATGTCTCTAGTCATCTGTGGTTGTCTTGTCAGTAAGACTATCCAGTATGTGAAACAACAAAGAAGCGGATTTGGTATTATTTAATTCAATTTTAGCCGAGTTTGTAACTACGGTATGTTCTAGTCGCTAGGACACCTGGCTCTCTCCTAGGCTCGAGCTGTACTGGGAAGTACAGGAATTACACCATAACAATCTCTTTCTACCTGCCCTCATCCCACCTTAATGTGGGGTCGGCGCAACATACTTTTTCAAGCATGTTGCAGAAAAGATTTGGCTAAGTTTTTACGACCATCTGCCTGCCTGACGTTAACCTCTGGGGGATCTAGTCCCGTGGAATCGAACACCAACTTCCCGGTTCACAGCCCACATAAGCTATAATTTATGTCAACAAAGTTATACCTCTATTAGAGGTAGATATTACTAGATAGTAATAGTCGCTTTTTTCTTATAACTTTTTTCCATGATGGCAGAGTGCTCAGAAGAGCAAGTATTGGATAGAAATCCAATACCAGGATCCAGATTCCTAATTAATTATTTTTTATCAGTAAGTCATATACTAGATTTAATAATTACTTTCACTCATTAAAAAACTTGAATGGAAAACAAAATTATTCAGTAGCCATGAATGGGCCAATGCTGACATATTGAACAAGTAAGATTATAAATATTCTAAGAAGCATGTCATCTGGATATAGAATAACAAACTGGAAATCATAATCCGATATTGAATTTAACTGGAAACTCACAATATGCACCACTGTGCACCGATCCACTCGAACTAATCTCACGTGCACAATGGAGCGATTTACAAACTCCATTGTCACGGAGGACAAAGATCTTGTCAATTATAATCGTGTGTCTATCGGTAGCACAGTGGTGCGTTGTGAACGTAATCGGACAAAAGTATTTTGTGTTGTTTGTATTTTTGAGGGGTTGGATGCATGGATATTCGTTGACGTACTTATTGGGTGGTATTTATTTGGAGCTGAGGAGTTATACCTCTACATACATTATATTTATTTTCGTAAATTTCTCCGTAACAATATATTGATAATAATAATTAGATAAGTTCACGTCTGTATCCCCGAAGGGGTAGGCAGAGGTGCACTAGCGAACTAGATCACCCACATTTCGCCGAGCTTAGTTCCGTCCCAGATGTGATAGGGGGCGTGCTTATCGCCATATTGGGCATAAATTGTAGACTCCGGGCTGATATGAAAACATCTAATATCACTTTGCCCGACGTTTCGAAGGCTTTGCAGTCTTCGTGGTCAGTCCGATCCGTGACCACGAAGCCTTCGAAACGTCGGACATAAAAATTAAAACAAATCGTGATAGAATCCGTAAAAAAAGTTTTATTTCAATATTTCAATTATTGTCAGTGGTTTTCTTCACTTAAGTGAAATACAAAAGCAAGTACATATTACTAGTAAATTGTGATGTCCCTTATTGCGACATCAAGTGTCGTGTGACGATTGTGTGTGTCAAAATAGCCGGTTTTGTTTGCGTATACTTAACACCCTTTGTTCGGTCCTTCTCAGAAGGGAGGCTAACTCGAACATAATGCGTTTCTGTGAAAAATAACATGTGAATTGAATATTAATGGTAGATAATCGTGTGTATTAATGTGAAGTAATGGCGCAAAAGATTTAAATAATTTACTGAGCATGGGGCTTTTTTTTAATAGCTAATTAACTTTTATTTGGAAAAGAATTTTGATATAGTAGGATACATCTGTCACAGAAACATATGTACATACATACATCATGTACATATATACATCAGATAAAAGCTATGTAGCTTTTTTAAAATTAGTCCTAATTGTTAATAATAATAATAATAACCCAGTAATATTACTGTCTCACTGCTGGGCACGGGTCTCCTCTACTAATGAGAGGAGTTAGGCCTTAGTCTACCACGCTGGCCTAATGCGGGTTAGTAGACTTCACATACCTTCGAAATTTCTGTAAAGAAATTCCCGGATATGCAGGTTTCCTCACGAGGTTTTCCTTTACCGTTATAGCAAGCGATATTTTACAATGAAAATACACTTAACATAGAAGAGTTAGAGATGTATGCTCCATTTTGGGGTTGGTCTCGAAACTCTGACACTTGTCTCGGCAGTCCGTATCATTCCCAACTGAGCTATCGCTGCTATTGTATTTTATTGTATCGTTTTATGCTGTGGATAGAATGAGCCGGTCGACAGTTTGAATACCACTTTCTCACAGAAAACCGACGTGCAGTGGCAGCTCGCAATTATCTTTCCCCATCAAAATCACACATGTCCTTAATAATAAAATATGCAACACATAGTCTCGACCAAAGAAATCTCTCTTGAAGCATTCAAGTACAAAAACAAATGATCCAGAAAATAACATTGTACCGTATCAAAAATGGTAATAACGTGCCATCCCGTCACGTATCACGTCAAATTGGGACATCACGTCGTGTAAACACGCGTGTGTCACGTCACATGGTGATGTTTATTCAAATTATACCACACCCTTATCCTCATCCGTATTGCCACAGTATAAAAATCGTGTAGGCCGTTATTATAGAATAGGAGATATGACGCCGCACGGTCGTACGCCACGATTGGTATTAGTAGTACATAGTTGTAATATTGTTTTCGGTTGAGCATCCCTGGTTTTAGGCGTTTATGGGCCTTACTTATAAAATCAGTTTAGCTGAGCAAATGGTAAAGAATAGTCACATTTTTCCTTGTGTCACATTGTTTGATTCTTTGCCATTTGCTCAGCTAAACTGTTTTTAAAAGTAACGCCCTATATGTAAGTGTAATAAGTGTGGGTAAGTTTATGATAACTAGCAAAAACTGGTTTAGTAATTTCAGACAATAGAGCGTTTAAACATTTTAGCATTATAACATAAAAGTATTGGTTTAAATTAATGAAAGCTAAAATTAATAAATAAATAAATAAATAATAAGTAACACCCAACATTCACATAAATAAATTCAAATATAAGGTAAACAGGTACTAAATAATATAGGCAATGATAAGCGTAATCTAAGGAGAAATATTTTGTGTCAATTTTGATTGTTTGTGAAACTGAAAGTCTCTCGTAGTCTAGAATACTGACGACACAAAACTCGTAACTTAGTTTGGCTTTAGGAATATGTGTGTGTATTGAATATTTTATTAGTGCTCAATTCATTGTTTAGTTGGATCTTTTTTGACTGTCTACCTAACAAATTACTGTGCGTTTGTGGTAAGTATTTAAAAATGTTATAAACAATACGCCAAGTCCTATGTATATCTATAATTGTTGCGTAAATTTCAATATAAACTAAAATAAATACACCCAATAGTCACATACATAGTCTTGACCCCATACTAAGAACGAGTATTGTATCGTGGGTATCTTTTGGTCTCACAACAACCAGACCCAAAACAAATATATGTGGGCTACACAGACATTTGTCTCGGTGCGGGAATCGAAACCGTGAGCTTACGTATCACAGCCGGCTACTCGCCCGCTGCGCCACGGAGGCTGTCAATTATATCGACTGTGTAATTTTTAAGCTGTGACGTCACTCCGCGTCGCTCTCGTTACGCGCTGTATGAATTTTTCATGCGCACGCCTACACCTGATTTGGTAATTTCACTTTGTGACACCGACAGAATGAGGTTTTTATGTGTGGTTTTTGGTTAAGAGGATTATCCCTGGACGTCTAAAGAGTAACTGACTTTTTCTGTGGTTCTCATTTATGTATAGAAAAAAAAGAAAGCACATTTTCGATCAACTAGCTTAATACCTCGTTAAGATGTAGAGAGTTTTCAATAAGGCTGGCATTTTTAGTCCAGATTGACAAACTAGTAGGTGGGTCACTATGGTAAGTGATCGCCTCTGCACATAGACACGTTATTAAAATAATCACGAGAGCGAAGCTAAACCTTAAAATAGGGAAAAGAGGATTTGGCGTTTAGGTTTTTTTTTTCATTTTTTTATTTGGTCACAAAGTAATACTTTGGAACGTTGCTTTTAGCTTTTACAATCGATTTCACAAAGCCAGCAAACAAAAAAACTCGACGCCCCTCTTATCAAAATAACAAGGCATTTGTATATGAGTTATATAAAGTATATATTTACTAATTTACTTATCATCGGGTGACTAACTTTTTCATTTTCGAAAGTCTGCAACAAAAAAAGACTTCAACATATTCAATCACAATACCCCCAATGCTGGACGTTTTTAACTACCGTACAACATTAAAATTACCATATATCTTTGTTTATACGAGATGTTTTTCATTGGCTGACGGTTGCGCTTCTTATTAGCTTAGTAAATGTTTAAATAAGTTAATATGTGGACAAATAAACGGTATCGCTCCCAGGCCACGTTTCACAGAATCTTTTATTGCTTTAGGGTCTTTGTGAGGCGTAAAATACAAATATACATTAGTGCCTTGGGTGTGGGGCTTTTGGTTTGAATGCCGGTTTTCTGATGTGTTGGTATGACAGTTCGAATCTAAAATGTAAACCATTGGGTTTAGATTTTTTTTGATTTGTGTGTTTTTACGAATAATATAGAGGTATAATAATATTGTCATGGTACGTTACTATTAATAAAAAAAAACTTATCGGATCGACTTCAAATCCGATTGGAACCAAATTTATACGGGACCACCCTTGAAAGAAGCTCTATCGAACACAAAAATAATTTTGAAAATCAGACAACATTTGGCGGAGATATCAATAACATATAATATTTAACATATATTATTGTTGCCTGAGACATTGGCTGAATAAAGTTTATTTCTTTCTTTCTTTCTTTCTTGCTTTCTAAGATACATAAAAAATACAGACGAATTGAGGACCTTCGCCATTTTGGAAGTCGGTCGAAAATTAAATAATACTTTGATAGAAAGTCAAAATAGTATTAAATTTATTTGTATAAATATTCATTGACACCCACAATGTACTATATTTGGAATTTTAAAAAGTTTCAATTTTCACTCGACCTTTGGTTTCATAGAGCTACATAGTAATGTAAGGCAATAGTTTTCGAGTAAAATGGCTTTCAAAGCAGTCAGACGAACACACAGACCGACGCAATCATAAGGGTTTAAAAAGGTTTTTGTCATGTGGTCACGGAACTCTAAAAAACCGACATGACAGTGCGCTGGAGGTTGACAAAACATAGTTATCTGACTGCATACGTGGCAAATGCGTGAAGAGCCTCGAATTAACGTCTTGTCTGTTTATCAGGCCTTGGCAGAAAGCTATGTCATTAATCATTCAGCCAAAATAACTTTCATTAATGTAACTTTAGTACGTTTAGTAGATACTTGACTTGGGGACTTTAGACTGCGTCGGTGGCGTCGTTGTATTTCGATATCACTACCGTCCTGAGGTCTAGGGTTCGATCCCCGGGTCGGGCAAAGTGATATTGAATTTTTCCATATCAGCCCGGAGTCTGGAATTTGTGCCCGATATGTCGATAGGATCGCCCCCTATTACATCTGGGACGGAACTAAGCTCGGCGCAATGTGGATGTTCTAGTTCGCTTGTGCACCTCTGCCTACCTTTCGGGGATACAGGCATGAGCTTATGCTATGTTATGTTACATTTAGGAAGTGGAGAAGTATTTTATAGCTCGGCAGGTAAGTGGATCAAGATAGTAATCTCCGATGGCCATGAATACCTCCTACTCATAATACCAGTTATACGAACGGTGCAAAATGTAATGATCACAATTTATAAATTGACTTTATCTGTCGGAAAATATACGATTACCATTAGAACAAGCTCTATCGAATACAAAAAGATTCTTGAAAGTCGGTCCATTTGCCCGAGATATCGAGTAACATATGTAAAAAAGGTACGAATTGAGAAAGTAAAAAGTAAAGAAATAGCTAGAAAGGAATCATTGTGCAACTTTAGTTATTTGTCGTGGACAACTCTTTCCTTAGGAGCTGCTGTTGAAGTCGGTTGAGTAAGGTTGACGGTTAAAGAAAACAACCGACTCCAAGGAAAGCGGAGGTTCTCAATTCGTTTATATTGAATATGTGACGCGATCGTTCTTTCTACCTGCCCTTATCCCACATAAATGTGGAGTCAGGAGTGTGGAGAAAGGATTTGGCTTAGTTTTTACGACCAGCTGCCTGCCTAACGTCAACCTCATCTGAGGGATCCAGTATTGGGCAAATTAAGTTAAAAAATTTGCTTCCCCCGATCTGGGAATCGAATCCAGGACCTCCCGGTCCACAGCCCAAATATGCTGCTACTAGACCAAGGAGGCGACACGCGATGTCTCCCTCAAATGATGACCAATTTTTCGAGATTATTTTTGGGGTTTATAGAGCTTACTCCAAAGGTTTTGCTCAATTTATAATGAGTGATGGTCACTTTGCCGTGCTCGGATAAAAAGTGGAAGCATTTTGAAAAAAAAACATAGGAACATAATATCATACCATAAGCTCACGCCTGTATCCCCGAAGGGGTAGGCAGAGGCGCACTAGCGAAGTAGAACACCCACATTTCGTCAGGCTTTGATCCGTCCCAGATGTGATAGGGGGCGAGCCTATCGCCATATCGGGCACAAATTACAGACTCCGGGCTGATATGGAAAAATCCAATATCACTTTGCCCGACCCGGGGATCGAACCCGAGACCTCAGAACCGTAATCGTATCGAAATACCACAACGCCACCGAGGCAGTCATCATAGGAACAAACATAAAAAATCCGCTCTCAAGGTCTACATATCAAATCAAGTCAAATAAAATCATTTATTCTGCAAATAGGATATTTTATATCACTTTTACATGTCAATTACGAATATACTTACAACCTCCGTGGCGCAGCGGGCGAGTAGCCGACTGTGAAACGTGAGGTCGCGGGTTCGATTCCCGCACCGAGACAAATGTGTGGCCACAGATATTTGTTTCGGGTCTGGGTGTTGTGAGACCGAAAGTCTCTCGTAGTTTCTAATACCCACAGTACAGGTTATACCTATGGTGGGGTCAGGACTAGGTGTGTAACTGTTGGGTGTATTTATTTTTATTTTATTTATAATAAGACAGGGCTGAGGGAGTACCAGTATCTTACAAAACGTGAAGTGAGAGCTTGTTGATGCAGTTTGTACGATGAGTGGGATCAATGAAGGTTTACAGATCCTCGATTGTCGCAAGCCCCTCATTTGCTTCTTCGGATTCGGAGTGTGAAGAAGCATAAATAGGCCGGCATGATTCTGGTGACCACTGATATACACAGTGTTTGTAAATGGTCGCCAGTTTTTTTGGACTGCACTACGCTTACCATCAGATGCAGTGTAGTCGCTTTGCCTAGATAAAAAAAAAACACTAGGTATAGCCTGTATCGTGGGTGTCAGAGACTATGAGAGATTTTGGTCTCACAACACCCAGACTTGAAACAAATATCTGTGTGCCATACAAAAATCTGTCCCAATGCACATTATGTAGACACAACTGTCATGGCACCACCACTTCCACTAATCATGAACATTATGCACTTTTAGTATGCATTAAAAACAAATCCCAGTACTTAGAGTATAACAAAATAAAGTGACAAATACAATAATTTTCGACATGTTGACATTACTTATAATATTTGCATAAATTATGAGGCAGGCTTTAGTACGAGTCAACACAATTTTTGACAATGTTTGCTCATAATTCCGAGGACTTTAGTTGAATTGTACACGCCTAGATAGACTGAACAATTTATAATAAGTCATCTGCTAAACTAGCTAATATACTATTTAATTTGGTATTATAAATAATTGTTGTACCAGTGTTCCAAATTCAAATAGATAATTTCCAATAAATATCTAGGTTCCAATTACCACACATACGCAGCCATACATGCGCAGTAAATACAATTTTACATCATGAATGCGGCGATGTAGTAAAATAGCTCTTCTTTCCGAAATAAATATTTATTTAACACCATAATTGGGCGACGCGGTATCTAGACGCGTATAATCTAACGACATGGATTAGTTTTATTTGCTGTAAATATGGTTAATGAGCATGGCTTTGGGTTATATGGTGGTATTAAATATATGATGTGGTGCAGTTATGAGTAACATGCTGATTCTTCCGTGTTGATTACAACATTGAGGATACAAGAAATGAAAAAAATGAAGGCTAAAACATAGATAAATGAAAAATATATTTAATGATATTTTTACAATAAGTGCAGTATAAATATTAGTAAAGAAGAAATTTAATTATTTTGAAGTTTGTTATGTATGTGATAGTCAGCCTCCGTGGCGCAGCGGGCGAGTAGCCGTCTGTGAAACGTGAGGTCGCGGGTTCGATTCCCGCATTGAGACAAATGTTTGTGTGGCCCTTAGATATTTGTTTAAATTTTGGGTGTTGTGAGACCGAAAGCCTCTCATAGTTTCTGACACTTACGATACAGATACGATACGACGCACTTATTATACCTAGTGTGGGCTCAGGACTAGATGTGTGACTGTTGGGTGTCTTTTTTTAATTTATGTATGTTTGACATCAGTGTATGAAGTTTTTAATATTTTATTTTATAAGCATAGTACGTACGTTTATATTTATGGGCTCGAAGTTCGAACGATTCAATACAGCTGGGTACTCGACTATGGTTGATTTTATACACATATTTATATATAATAGCAAATAGAACAGAAAATAAACCCTTCTGTAAAACTGCATCGAAATTGGTTGAAAAATGAGGCAAAATTCATATTTTAAATTCTGGAGTGGGGGCGTATTGGAGATATCTTGCTATCCCTTTCCAATGCAAGTACCGTTATGGCGTGACGTGATTTTACTCATAGTTCTCTTTCCCGTAGTTTTACGGTTACACCAAACTTCAAAGGCTTATAACTTTTTTATTTTTGAGAATATTTCAATATTTCTTTCTGTTTTGTATTTTAGACGACGTAAATTTAATATAAAATTAATTGAAAAAACTAGTCAAGGACCCAATTATTGTATCAGAAAAAACTATTTGCAGTGACACGTCACTCTAACGGTTTGTTCCATGAGTATGATTTACCCATCCCCCACTCCTAATCCTTAATCCCTCCTTTTAAGTTTGGCTATGCACCTATCATTGTCTAAGTAGATAGTAGAGGCTATTGCAGGTGACTCATCTGCTCGTTTATCAGTTTCTGGTATAAAATGGACACAATAAGCATTTAGGAATTTTAACATAACATAAGCTCACGCCTGTATCCCTGAAGGGGTAGGCAGAGGCGCACTAGCGAACTAGTACACCCACGTTTCGCCGAGCTTATTTCCGTCCCAGGTGTGATAGGGGGCGAGCCTATCGCCATATCGGGCACAAATTCCAGACTCCGGGCTGATATGGAAAAATATAATATAATTTTGCCCGACCCGGGGATCGAACCCGAGATCTCAGGATGGTAGTCGTACCGAAATACACAGAGGCAGTCAGTTTAGGAATTTTAATGCTGATAAATAAATTACCATATCGATGTTCCATCCCCAAACAATTTGAACTAATTCCAATAACTCATCCCTTAAATCACGAAGCTTTAAATATGGCGGTAATTAAATAAACTACCAAAAAAGATAAAACGCTGTTAACAACCATTAGTATCATTTTCGGAGATCTTTGTTGCGCGGGCACCGAACGCGGGACCTCCCATAAACCACCCCACAACATACACTTTTATCTGTCTTTAACAATTTCGTTAACTCCTCGCTGGCATATAAATTAGGTACACCCACCCTTTTATTGTGATGTCAATGTATACTTCATCCAAGATATTTTAAACTCTATGTTTTTAAATATATAGTTGAAAATAGGGTGAAGAAAAATCGTTGTAGCGTTTAAATCTTTTGCCTTAAGTACCGGCACATCGTCTCGAATTGCCCCATGGTAATAAAAAAGGGGAAGATGGGGTGGAATTTTGTTTATGGCCATCTTTATTTCGTATTTTATTTATATCTATCCTGTAATGCAATACGTTTTCGTATAAAAAGTTTTAGTGTGATGTTATGAATCAATTATTTTAGTTAGTTGTTATTTGACGTGGGACGTGACGTCACCCCCTTGGTCTAGTGGCAGCATATATGGGCTGTGGACCGGGAGGTCGTGGTTCGATTCCCAGGTGGGGAAAACGAATTTTGTAATTTAGTTTGGCCGAGACTGTTTCTAATTTAGTTTCCCCCAGAGGGGGTCGACGCCAGGCAGGCAGCCGATTGTAAAAACATAGCCAAATCCTTTCTGCAACATGCTTGACGTATCTGGAAAATCGATGTAAAGTGGCAGCTCGCTGTCGCATTTCATTCGGTGAGTGAGATTTCCGGTGGCCCAGTTCCCCCCCTTCCCTTCCTTAATTTTCCTCCTCTTAAATTGGCAACGCATCTATGATTCTTTTTGTGTCTTCGGTGTCTATAGGCGGTTGAGATCACTTACCATCAGGTGACCCATCTGTTAGATTGCCAGACTCTTTTATAAAAAAGAAATATAATATGATTCGTATTATTAAAAGTAAAATAATCGTAACCAATATAATTGCCTCATGCCTGGTGGCGGTATACTCAGACTGAGAATCAAATAGGGTTCAAATACTAGAATGAGTATTCGCCAATTGTGTTAAATTTAAAATGCATTTTCTTGCAACAAAATCTTTTGTATTTCTTAAGTAGAGATAACAATTATTTGAAAATAACAATACGCATTGTCATATATTATTAAAAAAATCATTGGTTGTAAATTCTCAGACGCAAGGATTACAACCAGTGACACCTCATTCAGAAAATGAAGCTTATCTGAGCCTATCCGCTAAGCACTGAGTATCCGTTTTTTAAATCCATTGTGATAAAAGTTTAAAATAAGAGATTTCTTTGTTTCTTTTATTTCTACACAATTGTGGTAAGATTATCTTTTATACACAGAAAGATAATATAAAAATCTGTTGATAATATGTTGACTAGAAATTTTAAAACTACATAGAAAGAGATATACTTAGGTTGTGTAATCCCAGAGAGGATTGCTTAAAAAATAAGCAAGAAAGATTATTTTTTTGATAATCTTAAAATATTATGTTTACATTGCGATTTGTGTAGACCACAACGACTTTCACTTTTTAACACTCGATAATTATAAAAATAGATAACATTTGCAGTCAAATAGTTACAACGATAATTGTTATTTTTGTCATTTATCAATAAGAGTTAAACAATTAACTGCCTCGGTGGCGTAGTTGTATTTCGGTATGACTACCCTTCTGAGGTCTCGTGTTTGATCCCTGGGTCGGGAAAAGTGATATGGGATTTTTCCATATCAGGCCGGAGTCTGGAATTTGTGCCCGATATGGCGATAAGCTCGCCCCCTATCACATCTGGGACGGAACTAAGCTCGGCGAAATGTGTATATTATGATGATATAACAATAAGGCTGAGATTTAAAGAACGAACTTCGACTAAGTCTAAGTCAAAGAAACGAACTCAGTAAGGATTTGGATTTTTTAAATCGAACTTTGACTCAGTCCGAGTAATTTTTTTACATAAAAATCTTTGATTAGACTGTCTGTCAGTTTTATATCCTTGTAAAAATTGCTCGGACTTAGGGTGACTTGCAGCTTTGCGATAAACGACGTTTAATCGTAAAATAAACTCCATTTTGGCATCATTTCAGTTCAACGTCTTGCACGTCGTGGTTTTACCCTTCATCTCGATTTAAATAAACGTTTAACTTAAATGGGCGTGGCCGCCGGTTTAAAGTCGCTAATCTTGATTATAATGACAAACAACATAGCCTTTTCACATTATTTATTGTTGTTTAATGAAAATCTATGATAAAAATGGCTTTGTTTTTTACACTGAACACTATTTGGTATCAAACAAGGATGATGAATTCGTAAAATATATAAAAACTCAAGGTTTTTTTACGAAGAGTACTTTATTATCAATAACCCATACATATACCTTACAAACTAACATTGTATGTACATAATCTCTTGAAAAACCACATAATTACAACACTTCACTATTATGCACGATATTTGTGTGCGCACGTGTGGCACTAGTCCTTGGAAGTAGTGGTATACCACCCACGCCCGACCCGGCACTGCAGTCTAAAGTTTTCCTCGATGTCTCGTCGCACCTCGGTGCAGGATAGGCTTCGGCACACGCATCACAAACGCCTTGAAACTGGCGCAACTCCACACTTAGTTCACCACCATCAGCGACTACCTTGTTTTCTTGTGCACGCTCGCACTCCGCAATGTTCTTCTATTACGAAGTACATTAGTTATTCTATTTTCTAGGAGAGCGTTGTTTTCGAGATGATAAATTTCACTTAAGTTAACGAATTGCAAAGTTACTTCTTGATAAAATTTTATTATACCTCTATTATAGAAATTACCATTGTGGACAATAGACTAGTATAGTTCGCGAACGAACTAGTGCGGAGGACAGCTCCCACAGAAGAAATGAACGAACTAGTTCCCAGAACTCTCGTTCTTTAGTTCGTTAGTTCGTTTGATAAGTTAGATAGATTCTAAGTCTTGAGTATCATCCAAAGTAAGACCATTGGTCCTCATATCATTCTCTAAAAAGTCCAGCCAGCGCTTTTGGGGTCGTCTGGATTTTCTTAAAATAACGCTGACAGACCACGTATCGTACATGTACACAGAAGTACTGGCCAAATGATGGTCTTGTTTTCGTAACGTAGTCAATAACCACTAGGGAAATATGGTGCTTTTTCAAGCTATATTCAAATATGGTGCGCCGCACTTTTTAGTCTCACAGATGGCAACATATCATAATATTTTCTTTTACTTTCTTCGCTAAAAAATATTTGAAAACATTTATAAAATACTACGTGTACGCAACTCATGTACTTGATCTTTAGCACATTTCCTTTCAGTCGGCCATTTTCAAGCGGCCCCTAGACGCTGTTTATCTTAGACATTAGCGTACATGAACACCCACGGTGGTTGCTGAACCTCCATAGTGAACGGGAAGGGTTTGGTGACGCCAAAAGCAGTCCAAATCAAAGAATGATCGGAAGAACATGTCTTCGATAACGTCAACATAAGCTTCTGGCACCCCTTTGAACCTTAGGGCCCACCAGACCACCCGTCGGGACACTAAGTTAAAAGCCTTCTGCAGATCCAGGAAAGCGATATGCAGAAGCTTGTTTTTCAACATGCATGCCTCGCAAAACGATTTAATAGCAAACATTTGGTCCATGGTCTGTCCCCCATACCCTGCAAGGCAAGAACCCAGGTTTCGCCAGCACCTAGTCCGTTACTCAGAAAAGTGTACCACATGCAGATAAGGTTGGCTTAAACCTAAAGGTGTTGGTGACCTACTGTGTAAGTAGGCCACCGTCATCGTTGGGTTCGTTTGGTAAGGGTTGTCCCTTAGACGATGTCACTACTCCCCAAGTATGTACAAGTAAAAAAAAATTGCAGCATATTATGAATGAATAAAAAAAAACGAATCGGCCCAGGCGTCTTCGAGTAATCCGGGAACATACATAAAAAAAGATTCCAATTAATTGTTAACCTCCTCTTTTTTAAGTCGGTTAATTCACCTCTTCCTTTTTTGAAGTCAGTTAAAATTCGTGCAAATAATATTTTTTAGCCTTTCTTTGGTTCGAGACGAGAACTAAAAGAACGAACTAGTTCGTTCAGGAGCCGCGAACTAAAGTGACCATTCCTTATCGCAAAATATTATACGTATGTCTAGTTGACAAGTCGTAATCCAGACAATTGACACTGATTTTTTTTTTTTATTTTGCCTTTCATCAGTTAGGGAAAGGAAGCAAGCACATACAGCCTCGTCGTATGTGTGTTTATATTACATGTATTCAAACTGAATTAAAACTAAATATTTGACAACTATTGACACTAGAGAATCTATTGAAATATCATATAAAATAAAATACAATTCTTTCTACGCGAAATTGTGATGATAGATGTTGCGAGACGGCATTATAGATAATAAAATGAAATTTACGGAACATAAATAATGAGTCATTGTTGGGATTTATTTTATTTTAAAATGCAAAAAATATTTTTTTATGCGGAATTTTGATTGTGGTTATATATATTTTGTGAAACGGAACTTATGAACTTGGAGTAGTGGAGACTTGCAGGCATCTTGCCCGCGTTGCAAAAGTTCCCGATTTATCGGGATATCTACTGATTTTGGTCATTGTCTCACGATGTCCCGATGTAGCAGTCCTATCTGCCGAATTTTTGAATTTTCAACTAATGTAAAATAATAATCTTATAAAAAATGGAAAATAATGTTATTAATACGGCAAAACTAAAAGAAACCTGTAATACAATACAATACAATACGGCCTATACGACAATACTACCTCTACATACAATAAAATACGACCATTCAACTTCGCGGTACATTAAAGCAAATTGCACTGAAATACCTATAATAGAGTTTATTATTGTCTGGTGATTATACAAGGGACAATAAATAAATAACACCCATCTGTCACATACATAGTCCTAACCCCACACTAAGATCGAGTCTTGTGTCGTGGGTATCAGGAACTACTAGATACTTTCGCCACCACCCAGACCCGGAAAAAATATCTGTGAGTCACACAAATATTTGTCTCGGTGCGGGGATCGAACCCGCGGCCTCTCGCTTCACAGCCGGCTACTCGCCCTCTGCGCTGCGGAGGCTGTCAAATGTCTCTAAAGATAACTTCGTTCGGGTTGTTTCCCAAATTGGATAACTTATACTTACTTTAGTCGTTCATTATAGTCCATTCATAGAATCGCATGCACATGTCATAGAAATATAACACATAGAATGACAGTACACGGCCACGGCGTGAAGGCTTTCCAAGTGAGACATTATTGTCTCACTACGTTGCACGGCGTCAGTATCCAAGGTTAAAACTTAGTTACGAAGAGCTCGCACTATATTAACATAAAATACTTGTGCTTCATTCCGAATAAAAATCTCCCGATTTTCAGATGCCAAATCTAACGATTTTTAATTTTACACTTTTGCAACACTGCATCTTACTCTATTCGCCGTTTTATTAATACACGAGTCAGTCCTAAATGTCATTTAAATCAAATGTCCCATTAGTTGTCTTGCACATACACATTTCTGGTTCGATTTAAGAAATCCGAGTGTAGATTAATGATCCGCGATTTCATTACTACTACTCATGCTTTACGTTCCGTTAGATTCATATCTAAAGTTCCGTCTCAAAACATCTATCATAACAATTTCGCATAAAACGAATTCTAGTTTGTTTTATATGATTTTTCAATAGATTCTCTTAAGTCAATAGTCGTCAAATGTTTACATGTAATACGAACACACGTATGATGAGGCTATTTACCAGGAGTAACTTTGCACTTTGTTAGCTCAAGCGGAATTTATCATCTCGTAAACAACTGCAGGGTTAACAACACCTCTTATAGCAGTATTATTATAATCGTTCTTCGTTCGTTTTGTATGGGAATCGGTACAAGTAAAATTATAATAATACTGCTATAAGAGGTGGTAGTAACCCCCCTGTCTCCTAAAAATAGGAGAACATCGCAGAGTACATGCGTGAATCAGAAAACTGATGAGCTGGGTGTCATGGTAGATAACATAATATAAGCTCAGGCCTGTATCCCCGAAGGGGTAGGCAGAGGCGCACTAGCGAACTAGAACACCCACATTTCGCCGAGCCTAGTTCCGTCCCAGATGTGATAGGGGGCGAGACTATCGCCATATCGGGCACAAATTCAGACTCAGGGCAGACTCCGGGCTGATATGGAAAAATCCAATATCACTTTGCCCGACCCGGGGATCGAACCCGAGACCTCAGAACCATAGTCGTACCGAAATACCACCACGCCATCAAGGCTTAGGTAAACTTGCACCAATTTTGAGGCGTTTGTGTGCGTGTGCCGAATTCTGATCGCCGCGCAGGACAAAAATCAAAATCAAAATCAAAATCATTTATTGAATCCATGAAATGTTCAAACATTATTTAGATTCCGTCAAATTTTAACTCTACCGCCTGTTCGGAAGGCTGTTTCGCCAGAGAAGAACGGGCAAGAAACTCTGACGTTGCTCTTTTTAACACCAATTTACAGTCAGCTACTAATAAAGTACAGCACCAGATACAGAAAGAGCTTGAATTAGAGCAGCTAAACCATGATAACAATAGTATAGGACATCTACTTAATAATATAGGACAAAGTAACATACAAGATACACTGAGCGACCCCCATAGCCACGGCAAGTTGAATTGACACAAGGGAAATAAAACAGTCCAGGCAGACCAGTCTCCACAAGCAGCACCCGTTCACGAGTATGACGCATGTGCCAGCCATCGACCTCCTCAACCATGTTGCAGGGAAGTGATCGACCCGGCACACGACGCCGCCACAAGCATAGACCTTAAGTGAGCATGACTACCTAGACTGATGCAATGGGCAAATAAAGTACGCCACAATACAATACAATCAAGACAAGTGGCTTATCCACATAAGCCAGAAGCTAGTCGAATAGAATATTCGAATAGAATAAATATATGGAATTGACGTAAGGTTACGCCGCATATAGCGTACTCGTCCGTACCGTGGCGACGCGACGACCACACAGCCGATAGCCTCCGTGGCGCAGAGGGCGAGTAGCCGGCTGTGAAGCGAGAGGCTGCGGGTTCGATCCCGGCACCGAGACAAATGTTTGTATGACCTACAGATATTTGTTTCGGGTCTGTGTGTTGTGAGACCGAAAATATCTCGTAGTTCCTGATACACACGACACAAGACGCGATCTTAGTGTGGGGTCAGGACTATGTTTGTGACTGTTGGGTGTTATTATTATTATTATTTTCATAAAAAAACAAGAAATAATATGAAAAAGTTATGTTGTTTGACATTCAATAATCGCGATTAGCCATTTAAACCGGCGGCCCCGATGATTTAACTTTATCGTTTATTTTAATCCAGATAAGGGGTAAATCGACGACGTGCAAGACGTTAAACTGAAATGTTTCCAAAATGGGGTTTATTATAAGATTCATCGTGGTTTACTGCGGAGCTGCGAGTGAATTCGGGACAATTAATATGACATTTAATTTTAATCAAGTTTAGGACTAAGTCGGGGACTAATAAAATGGCGATTATAGTGAAATTCCTGCAAGTCGCCCTTAGGGTGACTTGCAGCTTTGCGATAAACGACGTTTAATCGTAAAATAAACTCCATTTTGGCATCATTTCAGTTCAACGTCTTGCACGTCGTGGTTTTACCCTTCATCTCGATTTAAATAAACGTTTAACTTAAATGGGCATGGCCGCCGGTTTAAAGTCGCTAATCTTGATTATAATGACAAATAACATTGTGACGATTTATTGTTTATATTAGCGGTATCGGGTATACGGTATGTTTAGAGTAAGTTTAGAGAATAAACAGTCTGTCGCTAACCGCCGCCTTTCATTCACGATATTACATTGGCGACGAGCACGGGATATTTATAACAATTATTCTTCTTTTATCAACGTTGTGTAATTGTGAAACAATATGCCGATCGGAAAAATTGAACCGTTTAGTTTGAGCTCGAAACAGTGGCCGGCATATATCCGTCGTGTCGATCAGTACATTAAATTAAATGATATAAAAGAGGATTTAAAAGTTTCTATGCTGATCACGGTTGTAGGTGAAGAAACATATACGTTAATGTGCGACTTGTGTTCTCCCAGTTTCCCTGAAGATAAAACATATGACGAACTTGTGAAATTGGTTACGGAACATTTGGAACCACAACGATCTGAGATCGCCGAGCGTCATCTTTTTAGACTACGTAGGCAACGCGCTGGTGAGTCACTTTCAGAATACTTACAAGCATTGAAACACCTTGCGACCACTTGTAATTTTGGAAAATGCAAGTCATGTTCTACTCTGGAAGAAAACTTGCGCGATCAGTTCGTGTCAGGCCTATTGAACGACGGAATGCGGTCAAGAATATTCGCAGAAAAGAAAATTCTGTACAAGGAGGCAGTGGAGCTAGCTCTGGCTCTAGAGGCAGCGGAAAAGCATGCCCAGGTGAGCGGCAGCACCACAGCGGCGGAGACGGTGATAGACTCATCGGGACCGGCAAACGGGGTGGCGAGCGAAGGCTTGCACTACGCGCGCGGCGGCGGCAACAGGGCCGGCCAGCGAGGGCGCGCGCCTCGAGCGGCCGGTGGACGCGGTGGCACCGGTGGAGGCAGTGGCACCGGCGGCGCGGAACCCTCGAGCTCGCACGCAACTTGTTGGCGCTGTGGCAGAGCGCATGTGGCGGATAGGTGTAGATTCCGTAATTACAATTGTGATGAGTGTGGTCAAAAAGGACACCTAAAAATAATGTGTAAACAAGTGTGCGTAAAAAGTGGTCGTCAAAATTATATGAGTGATGAGGACTCGGATGTCGATATTTTTAACATAAAAGTTGCAACTCAAGGTAACAAACCATATTTCATTACGTTGACAATCGATAATAATGTAAATATAGACTATGAAATTGACACAGGAAGTCGTATATCTGCTATAAGTGAAGAGATGTATAACCAAATGTTTTCACACAAAAAAATTAACACTGATAATTTAGTGCTACGTTGTTACTCGGGTTCGCGTATTGATTCATTAGGGTACATTGAAGTAAATGTTAGATTAGGGCAACTGAAGGGAAATTCATTACGTCTTTACATAGTAAAAGGTGGAGCGCGGCCCTTATTGGGGCGAGAGTGGATGCGTGCTTTAAAAATAACTCAAATTACGCTTAATGAAATATTAGATGACGAATTCATAAATCAGCTACGTAATGAGTTCCCCGAAGTGTTCTGTGATAAGCTAGGTACCTGTAAACAACCCATTCGACTACAGCTCACAGATGACGAACCAGTGTATGTGCGAGCGAGACCGATACCGTTAGCACTCCGCGCACGAGTTGAACGGGAGTTAGAACGATTGGAGGCAGATGGCACAATATATCGCGTAGACTATTCAGACTATGGAACTCCAATAGTGCCCGTAGTTAAAAAAAATGGAGAAATAAGAATTTGCGGCGATTATAAAATCACTATTAATTCTAAACTTAAAAGGGATTATTATCCTTTGCCGCGAATCGACGAGTTGTTAGCTAATCTTAGTGGTGGCCAAAAATTCTCCAAAATTGATTTGAGACATGCATACGAACAATGCATTTTGTCTGAAAAGTCTCAGCCGTATACCGCCATAACTACGCACATGGGTACATTTGTTTACAAACGTACACCTTACGGTTTATCGTGTATTCCCGAAAAGTTCCAAAAGATCATGGAGGAAACTCTGCGCGGGGTGCCCGGGTGTGTAGTTTTCCTTGATGACATATGTGTCACGGGGTCTAACAAACTAGAGCATATTAAAAATCTGAGGGCTGTGCTCGAAAGATTACGTAATATGGGACTTACCGTAAAGTTAAGTAAGTGTCAATTTTTACAAGATAGTGTAAAATATTTAGGGTTTATTATTAATAAGAACGGCTTGCGGCCGGATCCTGCAAAACTTGAAGCCATTTCCAGCGCACCGAAACCTAAAAATGTATCTCAACTCAAAAGCTTCCTTGGAATGCTCAATTATTATGGTCGATTTATTCCCAGTCTTAGTACTTTGTTACAACCATTGCATAATTTATTAAAAAGGAAAGTTAGCTGGAATTGGGACTCAAGTTGTGAAATGGCTTTTGTGAGCGCAAAACAAGAACTCCTGAGTGAACGTGTTTTAGCACACTACGAAGAGGGTCGTGAACTTGTGCTGTCAGTGGACAGTAGCGCGTATGGTCTGGGCGCAGTTCTGGCGCATCGGTACGCAGACGGCAGCGAGAGGCCTGTGAGCTGCGCCTCACGAACACTTAGTGCGCCCGAGCGTAACTACAGTCAGCTGGATAAAGAGGCACTAGCTATCCTATTCGGGGTGACCAAACACCACCAATATTTATTTGGAAGGCGTTTCACATTGCGCACAGACCATCAACCGCTTACTCATATTTTTGGAGAGAAGGGCGGCATTCCTCAAACGGCGGCCAGTCGCTTACAAAGATGGGCGGCACGTCTAGCGGCCTATGATTACAATATTGTATTTGTTCGTTCGGGGGACAATGGTCCGGCCGATGCCTTATCACGGTTACCGTTACCTCAGGAGGGTCGCGCCGTAAACACGGCCACTGTAGATTATTTAAACTTAGTAGAAGCGGCGCTGCCTATTTCTTACAAAGAAATTGCAAAAGAGACAGAGCGCGATGTTTTGTTAAGTAAGATTAAAGGTTATGTGCTTTTTGGGTGGCCGTCGGCCCCGATCTGTGATGCGGAAAAACCCTATTTTGCTCGAAAGAATGACTTCGTTGTGGACCAGGGATGTTTAATCTATAAATACCGAATCGTAGTTCCCCAATCTTTGCAAAAGTTAATTTTAGAGGAAATTCATGAAGGTCATTTAGGTATAAATAAAATGAAAAGTTTATCCCGAAATTATATTTACTGGGCGAGCTTAGATAAGGATATAGAGGAGGTATGCAGATCGTGCGGTGCGTGCAGCACCGTTCGCGAGGCGCCCCCGCATGCAAAACTACACCCGTGGGAGTTCCCACTGCATCCGTGGCAACGCGTACATATTGACTTTGCAGATTGTGATGGTGTTCGATATTTAGTAATAGTTGATGCACATTCAAAGTGGATAGAAGCGTTACCAATGCGTTCAACAAATGCAGCTACGACAATAAAAATATTAAGAAATATATTTGCACGTTTTGGGTTACCATCACAGCTCGTGACTGATAACGGACCACCGTTTTCGTCACAGGAATTCAAAATGTTTTGTGAAAATAACTGTATCAAACATACAACTTCTGCTCCGTATAGACCACAAGGTAATGGTGCGGCGGAAAACGCCGTTAAAACTGTTAAAAAGACTATTAAAAAAGCACTGTATGAAAATAAAGATGTAAACGCAGCTCTTTGCAAGTTTTTGCTCCAATATCGCAACTGTGAGCACACGACTACCGGGGTATCGCCTGCAGTGGCATTGCAAGGGCGGCGACTGCGTAGCCGTTTGGATGCATTACGACCGGATGTGGCGGCTACTGTACGCGCCAAACAAGAGCGACAAGTCGCGCGCCAATCCGGAATTGACAGAAATTTAGAAGTCGGTGATGCAGTGTTAGCTCGCGACTACACAAAGAGGGGGGATAAGTGGACTGAAGCTAAAGTTACCAAAAAAACTGGCCCAGTATCATACACAGTCGACGTGGGAAATGGAGTAGAATGGCGCCGACATATCGATCAAATTATCCCAGTAGGCAGTAACAAATACTCATTGTCTCGTATGAGCGAAGTAGCCATAAAAGACAATATTGGTCAAAGTCCTGTATCCGGAGAGCATAAAGTCGATCCCGGAGCAGAAAGTGAATTGGTTGAGGGCGCATCAAGTGGTGACGGCAAAGTTGTAAGTGCGCCTTTCGCATTGGTGTCGTCATCGCCTCTCGACCCGGCGCCACCGATACCATCGACACCGCCAACACCACTTGGTGTCTCGGCTCGAGCACTGCGTGCATTCCGTCGAGCAAATACTCGAAATATAATAGAATAGTTATTATTGTTATACTTAACAATATAATTAAGTATAGTTATTAGTAATTTTAATTATAAGAGTTTTGTAAGCTTAGCGGGGAGAGATGTGACGATTTATTGTTTATATTAGCGGTATCGGGTATACGGTATGTTTAGAGTAAGTTTAGAGAATAAACAGTCTGTCGCTAACCGCCGCCTTTCATTCACGATATTACAAACATAACCTTTTCATATTATTTATTGTTGTTTAATGAAAATCTATGATAAAAATGGCTTTGTTTTTTACACTGAACACGATTTGGTATCAAACAAGGATGATGAATTCGTAAAATATATAAAAACTCAAGGTTTTTTTACGAAGAGTACTTTATTATCAATAACCCATACATATACCTTACAAACTAACATTGTATGTACATAATCTCTTGAAAAACCACATAACTACAACACTTCACTATTATGCACGATATTTGTGTGCGCACGTGTGGCACTAGTCCTTGGAAGCGGTGGTATACCACCCACGCCCGACCCGGCACGGCAGTTAAAAGTTTTCCTCGATGTCTCGTCGCACCTCGGTGCAGGATAGGTTTCGGCACACGCATCACAAACGCCTTAAAACTGGCGCAACTCCACACTTAGTTCACCACCACCAGCGAATACCTTGTTTTCTTGTGCACGCTCGCACTCCGCAATGTTCTTCTATTACAAAGTACATTAGTTATTCTATTTTCTAGGAGAGCGTTGTTTTCGAGATGATAAATTTCACTTAAGTTAACGAATTGCAAAGATACTTCTCGATACAATTTTATTATACCTCTATTATAGAAATTACCATTGTTGACAATATACTTGTATAGTCATGTATAGTTCGCGAACGAACTAGTGCGGAGGACAGCTCCCACAGAAGAAATGAACGAACTAGTTCCCATAACTCTCCTTCTTTAGTTCGTTAGTTCGTTTGATAAGTTAGATAGATTCTAAGTCTTGAGTATCGTCCAAAGTAAGACCATTGGTCCTCATATCATTCTCTAAAAAGTCCAGCCAGCGCTTTTGGGGTCGTCTGGATTTTCTTAAAATAACGCTGGCAGACCACGTATCGTACATATACACAGAAGTACTGGCCAAATGATGGTCTTGTTTTCGTAACGTAGTCAATAACCACTTGGGAAATATGGTGATTTTTCAAGCTATATTCAAATATGGTGCGCAGCACTTTTTAGTCTCACAGATGGCAACAAATCATAATATTTTCTTTTACTTTCTTCGATAAAAAATATTTGAAAACATTTATAAAATACTACGTGTACGCAACTCATGTACTTGATCTTTAGCACATTTCCTTTCAGTCGGCCATTTTCAAGCGGCCCCTAGACGCTGTTTGTCTTAGACATATGCCTACATGAACACCCACGGTGGTTGCTGAACCTCCATAGTGAATGGGAAGGGTTTGGTGACACCAAAAGCAGTCCGAATCAAAGACTTTGATCGGAAGAACATGTCTTCGATAACGTCAACATAAGCTTCTGGCACCCCTTTGAACCTTAGAGCCCACCAGACCACCCGTCGGGACACAAAGTTAAAAGCCTTCTGCAGAACCAGGAAAGCGATATGCAGAAGCTTCTTTTTCAACATGCATGCCTCACAAAACGATCTAATGGCAAACATTTGGTCCATGGTCTGTCCCCCATACCCTGCAAGGCAAGAACCCAGGTTTCGCCAGCACCTAGTCCGTTACTCAGAAAAGTGTACCACATGCAGATAAAGTTGGCTTAAACCTAAAGGTGTTGGTGACCTACTGTGTAAGTAGGCCACCGTCATCGTTGGGTTCGTTTGGTAAGGGTTGTCCCTTAGACGATGTCACTACTCCCCAAGTATTTACAAGTAAAAAAAAAAATGCAGCATATTATGAAAGAATAAAAACATACATAAAAAAAGATTCCAACAAATTGTTAACCTCCTCTTTTTTAAGTCGGTTCATTCACCTCCTTTTTTTAAGTCGGTTAAAATTCGTGCAAATAATATTATTTTAGCCTTTCTTTGGTTCGAGACGAGAACTAAAAGAACGAGCTAGTTCGTTGAGGAGCCGCGAACTAAAGTGACCATTCCTTATCGCGAAATATTATACGTATGTCTAGTTGACAAGTCGTAATCCAGACAACTGACACTGATTTAATTTTTTCAATTTTGCCTTTTATCAGTTAGGCAAAGGAAGCAAGCACATACAGCCTCGTCGTATGTGTGTTTATATTACATGTATTCAAACTGAATTAAAACTAAATATTTGACAACTATTGACACAAGAGAATTTATTGAAATATCATATAAAATAAAATATAATTCTTTCTACGCGAAATTGTGATGATAGATGTTGCGAGACGGCACTATAGAGAATAATATGAAATTTACGGAACATAAATAATGAATAATTGTTGGGATTTATTTTATTTTAAAATGCTAAAAATATTTTTTTATGCGGAATTTTGAATGTTGTTATATATATTTTGTGAAACGGAACTTATGAACTTGGAGTAGTGGAGACTTGCAGGCATCTTGCCCGCGTTGCAAAAGTTCCCGATTTATCGGGATATCTACTGATTTTGGTCATTGTCTCACGATGTCCCGATGTAGCAGTCCTATCTGCCGAATTTTTGAATTTTCAACTAATTTAAAAAAGTATTCTTATAAAAAATGGAAAGTATTATTATTAATACGGCAAAACTAAAAGAAACCTGTTATACAATACAATACAACACAATACGGCCTATACGACAATACTACATACAATAAAATACGGCCATTCAACTTCGCGGTACATTAAAGCAAATTGCACTGAAATACCTTATAATAGAGTTTATTATTGTCTGGTGAGTATACAAGGGAAAATAAATAAATAAATAAATAATCAAACTATAAATGATTATATGTAACTTACTGATTATAATTAAACAAATTAAAGCATTATTAACATAAAATACTTGTGTTTCATTCCGAATAAATATGTATCTCCCGATTTTCAGATGCCAAATCTAACGATTTTTAATTTTACACTTTTGCAACACTGCATCTTACTCTATTCGCCGTTTTATTAATACACGAGTCAGTCCTAAATGTCATTTAAATCAAATGTCCCATTAGTTGTCTTGCACATACACATTTCTGGTTCGATTTAAGAAATCCGAGTGTAGATTAATGATCCGCGATTTCATTACTACTACTCATTCTTTACGTTCCGTTAGATTCATATCTAAAGTTCCGTCTCAAAACATCTATCATAACAATTTCGCATAAAACGAATTCTAGTTTGTTTTATATGATTTTTCAATAGATTCTCTTAAGTCTATAGTCGTCAAATGTTTACATGTAATACGAACACACATATGATGAGGCTATTTACCAGGAGTAACTTTTCAGTTTGTTAGCTCAAGCGGAATTTATCATCTCGTAAACAACTGCAGGGTTACAACAGACTCCGGGCTGATATGGAAAAATCCAATATCACTTTGCCCGACCCGGGGATCGAACCCGAGACCTCAGAACCGTAATCGTACCGAAATACCACCACGCCACCGAGGCTTAGGTAGACTTGACATGAGGAAATGACATAAGGTTACGCCCCATTAGCGTACTCCTCCGTGCCGTGGCGACGCGACGACCACACAGCCGATAGCCTCCGTGGCGCAGCGGGCGAGTAGCCGGCTGTGAAGCGAGAGGCCGCGGGTTCGATCCCCGCACCGAGACAAATGTTTGTATGACCTACAGATATTTGTTTCGGGTCTGAGTGTTGAGACTGAAAGTATCTCGTAGTTCTTGATACCCACGACACAAGACTCGATCTTAGTGTGGGGTCAGGACTATGTTTGTGACTGTTGGGTGTTATTATTTTCATAAAACAACAAGAAATAATATGAAAATGTTATGTTGTTTGACATTCAATAATCGCGATTAGCCATTTAAACCGGCGGCCCCGATGATTTAACTTTGTCGTTTATTTTAATCCAGATAAGGGGTAAATCGACGACGTGCAAGACGTTAAACTGAAATGATTCCAAAATGGGGTTTATTATAAGATTCATCGTGGTTTACTGCGGAGCTGCGAGTGAATTCGAGACAACTAATATGACATTTGATTTTAATCAAGTTTAGGACTAAGTCGGAGACTAATAAAATGGCGATTATAGTGAAATCCCTGCAAGTCGCCCTAAGTCAAAGTTCGATTTAATAATTCTAAATTCCCACTGAGTTTGTTTCTTTGACTCACACTTAGTGGAAGATCGCTCTTCTTTCTTTTTGTTTGGCATTATCCTGGCCTTCTGCCAGGGTCCGCCTTTCTACTTAAACACTTTCACTTCGCCTGGTCTTGAGCATCCTCCGTAATGAGACAATAGGCTCTCATATCTTTCTCCAGAACGTCGGGAACGCACCCTGGTACGATCTGGGCCAGACACCTGCGGCATTACTCCTGTGCTTTTTTTAAAACGTGGCTATACCATCTTAAGCGACATTCCTGCAGTTTATCCACCACGTCGCGGACATCAAGACTACTGCGGTCTTTTCAACATTAAGTCAATTTTAATAAATCTATTACGTTGTTATATTAACGAGATGGACGACGTTTTTCTATGGCAGGGTGAAACCTGTTTAGAATTAAATTAATTTAATTGTTATAATATGTAATGTATAATTGTTATATTATGGATGCAGGCCGTTTCCAGCAGGTCGATCTGGAAATCTTTGGGGGAGTCTGATGATGTGAATGTTATATTAAGAAGTGTAGACATAAAAATACATTGAGTAGTTTAATTTTATGGGGCGTCATTTTGGATTAGAACATCTTAATGTATTGAGTGGTATTCATTGACAGTTATGAATTTAGTACAGATTAAAGGATAAGTTATCATTAGGTTGACACTAATCCGTGCCAAAATATTTCAATAATGAACAATCACTTGGATTAAGGGATTACATGCTTTGACAACAATAATAAAGTGCTGTGACTAATAATATTATTAGAGAAAGTACTTGTGTCGCCACCTTGGTTTAGTGGCCGCATATATGGGCTGTGAACCGGGATGTCCTGAGCTCGATTCCCAGGTCGGGCAAAGCGAATTTTCTCATTTAATTTGCCCGGGACTCTTATAGGGATCTCTTAAAGGGGAAAAAATGTAGTCAGTTTATTTTTCCGCAACATGTTTGAAAGAGTGTGTTGCGCCGGTCCCATAATACGTTGGAATAAAGGCAGGTAAATAAATAAATAAATGCATCAAACAGTCACATACATAGTCCTGACCTCACACTAAGATCGAGTCTTGTGTTGTGGGTATCAGGAACTACGAGAGACTTTCGGTGTCACAACACCCAGACCCAAAACAAATATCTGTGGGCCACACAGACATTTGTCTCGGTACGGGAATCGATCCCGCGACCTCACGTTTCACAGCCGGTTACTCGCCCGCTGGGCCACGGAGGCTGTCAAAGGTAGAAGAAGAAGAGAAAATACTCATGTAATAGCCACCGACATGGATGTATTTCTTCGCACAATCGTCGATGGATGCAGGCCGCTTCCAACAGGTCGATCTGTAAATCTTTGGGGGAGGCCTATGTCTAGCAGTGGACGTCCTGTGGCTGATGATGATGATGTTGAAACTTTACTTTTAAGCGAGAGGTTCTTTATTCTTCAGTATTTTTATGTACGTTACCAGATATCGCCTACAAATGTGAACTGATTTTGAAAATAGTTTTTGTATGCGGTAGAGCTTTCTCCAAAAGGTAATGTCGTTTTTTAAGATGTAAACCGTTATTTTTTTCCTATTAACTTCCATGACCCCTTTATAAATCCAATTGTTTACCAACACTTAGCCCAAAATACCCTAAGACCTCACAAGGCGATGGAAATAAAAACAAATATAATATTTACACAAATAATTGAATAAAAACACCTCGTAACTGCGTTCCGAGCACAAACATTGGTATAAATAGTTTGTTTTAACACAAATACTTGGAATTATGGAAAACATTCGTAGTACTTGCCTTGGATTTTATGAACTTTTTTTATACCAGAAGGCTGGTACGAGCGAGTCAAATGGTATGGTAAGAGATCAGCGGTGATGAACACCCAGAATAGACAATATAGACCCATGCTTTTATCCCTGAAGGGGTCAGCAGGGAATAATGAACGAGTACGCCCACTTTTCGCCGAGCCCATTTTTGACTGCCTTGGTGGCGTAGTTGTATTTCGGTATAACTACCGTACTGACGCGTCGTTTCGAGGTCGATTCCCGGGTCGAGTTCGAGGAGAGTGATATTGTTTTTTTTTATTTCAGCCCGAAGCCTGGTATTTGTGCCCGATATAGCGATAAGTTCGCCTCCTATCCTAACTGGGACAGAGCTAAGCTCGGCAAAAGGTGGATGATCTAGTTCGATAGTGCGCCTCTACCTGCCTCTTCGGGGACACAGGCGTGAGCTTATGTTATGCATTTCCGTCACATTTGTGATAAGGGGCAGCATGTTACTAAAGTATAAGTAAAATACCTATCCACTTTTTTACCGATTATGCCATAGCATACATATCACACCATAGTGTGGTGTATCGTTTAACCCGGCTTTGGACCCCGGTACTGTGCGTGATCAGATATGCTCTTGGCCGGTATTTTTTATAAGTAAGGCCTAGGTATAGACAGACTCTAAGGCGGGCATTACCGCGACTCAAAATTAGTGTAGTCATAAATGCTTTAGCACTAAAAAAATGGTCAGACTTTTTTTATAGTCAGTCCAAAAACCACCGTAACCACTTCAGTCGAAAAATAAACTCTCTCCGTCTGAATAAACCTTTAGTCAAGTATCATTATAGAATAATTTAACGGTTTACATAACACTTGTCAACAATAAAACGGAGTATATTAATGTTGGCTAAAATATAGGTCGTTAGATAATCTATCTACAAACTATATCCATCTAAATCTACAATTAATCGTTACGACTTAACTGTCGATACAGTATTAAGGCCAAACGATATGCCGAATTGATTTATGATGCTATGTGCATTTGTTATCAACATTTTATAGTGCAATGATGTTAATCATTACATATCCATAGTTTAAATATCATACAGTCTGTCCAAGCGTTTGATGTTGACAAAGCTTGAAAATGCAGAGTTCCGATGGTCACATCCAGCATCACAGATGACCGTTGCATTTGCACGTTAGAACTACACAATATCAAATCTTTGAGCATATCTTATGCATAAATCTCTTTATTGTATCGTTTAACATACGACAGCATAATATGTAGCTTTAAAAGTCCAATATTGACAAATTAGAACCTTATACGTTTGACCTTTAAAACGATATGCCGTATTGATAAAAGACCATTGCAACCTTGCATTTGTTATAAGTATTTACAATGTATGGTATTAATTAAAAAGCATTGTGATTAAGATTAATAACACACGCGACGCGTCGTCGAGTCGTGCGATTACTCCATCACCCATCTAACGTTTTGTGACAGACTGGGCAGTTTTTATACTATATATTTATTACTATCTACTGATAATAAACAGGGAAACCCTTAGCACGAAGTAGAGTTTTCCTGGTTTGACGAAATATGCTTTTATTGTTGTATTACCATAGTGGATAATTTTTTTTTTTCTGTCATATATGGCAAGTATGATGGGAAGAGTTGGAAGGGGAAGACCTCATTGAAAATTCTCTGACCAAGTCATAGATTATACTCGAGAAAAGTCGAAGTTAGAAGTACTCTAATCTGACGTGCAGGCATGAAAAATATAATGAGACTGAATGAGCCAAAAGAGATGTGCAAGAATCGATAAATATACATACATACTCCCGCCTCTATGGGAAATAGACGTACATACTGTATGTATGTTTGTCTGTCATAAAATTCGGCAGATTCCTCAGCACATCTATCTATATTGTCATTCATGTTTTCACCGTTATTAAAACCACTTAAAACCAAGGTTGTCTAACCGTTCTAGAATTGTCTATGCATTTCAAAAAAATCACATTTGTACTGTTGTAAAATAGTAACTCAAGGACTCATTGAGTGAGCCATTTAGCAAATTCGCAAACAGTTAAATATAGCTGTCATATTTAAAAGCCATTGTTCGCCGTTTGCCAAACACCGGGCCAAATAAATTACCCTAAACAAGTGTATTGGGTATTGACTGACGAAATTACAATGATCGTGATCATTGGGCCGACGTTTAGCATTGTCTCGTCGCGTTTGAAGTGCCGGCTTGTTGTCGGGCCGTTAAATGTGCGGAGCTACAAAGCATAAGCTAATAAAACTTTATTACTATTCTGCTTGCCCGGTCACGTTTTAAAAAGGAACCAGGCGGCGATTTGAGTGACGTCATGAATTACTTGGTGCAGACCCGTGAAGTCACAGCCTAAAATCATAAAGCTTAGATCAAGTTATATACTATTATTAATACGATTATTTCACAGGATTATTTTATTACAGTATTTTGTAACATTTGTTTTGCACTACAACTAAAGCTCTAGCATGATTAACTATCGACTATACTCTTTTTTATTCTTGCAGAAATTGGCAGGACTTCGTGTGTGACTGTTAGTTGTTAAAAAAAGTTTAAATATACTGTTGATCAATCATAGAGACAATCGACGACCAGCATTTTCGCTTCAAGTTCCTATAAAGTTAACCGCAGAACTTGATTTTCTGACAAAACATCATTATGACAGCAAACATACATACATAAGCTCACGCCTGGAACCGCGAAGGGGTAGGGAGAGGCGAACTAGCCAACTAGTACACCCACATTTCGCCGAGCTTAGTTCCGTCCCAGACGTGATAGGGGGCGAGTCTATCACCATATCGGGCACAAATTCCAGACTCCGGGCTGATATGGAAAAATCCAATATCACTTTGCCCGACCCGGGGATCGAACCCGAGACCTCAGGATGGTAGTCGTACCGAAATATAACCTCGCCACCGAGGCAGTCCATTATGATAGTTTTTTCACAATGTGGTACAGTGGTCGATATCGAGTCGGCTGTGAGAGAATCGTTTTGTATTGCACAACATATTATTATTGAAAAAAACATATTTGTTGACAATAAATTATCTCTATTATTCGGAATATCAAATCCGTGATAATAACTTATCGACTTAAGCTCAATAATCGCATTAAGAAAGACTTTTATGAGAAAAGATTACAATTTGTACTAATGACTCAAGCTTTTCTAAAAGAAAACTGATAAAATGTGATGATATTCGCATTGTATCTAATAATAATATTTTTGTATTACCTACTAGTTATTGTTTATTATCATGAAGTCGAAATGAGGCTGATAACATATATTTATAAAATGCATACAATTCTGCCTCGGTGGCGTGGTTGTTTTTCGGTACCACTACCGTCCTGAGGTCTCGAGTTCGATCCCCGGATCGGGCAAGTGATATTGGGATTTTTCGATATCAGCCCGGACTCTGGATTTTGGGTCTGATATAGCGATAGGCTCGCTCCCTATCACATCTGGGACGTAACTAAGCTCGGCGAAATGTGGGTGTATTAGTTCGCTAGTGCGCCTCTGCCTACCCCTTCGGGGATACAGGCGTGAGTTTATGTTTATGTTTATGCATACAATTCAGGTAAACATGTATTTTACGTGAATAAAATACAGTAACATTCATTCATTGAGGATTTTCTTTAAATGTTTCCAGTAAGAAAATTTGGTTTTTATTCAAATAATGCTTAGCTAGTCGCCTCCTTGGTTTAGTGGCAGCATGTAAGGGCTGTGGACCGGGAGGTCCTTGATTCGATTCTGAGGTCCGGCAAAGCAAATATTCTAATTTAATTTTCCGTCACGACGTCAGGCAGGTGGCTGGTCGTAAAAACTAAGCCAAATTCTCTCTGCAACATGATTAAAAAAGTGTGTTCCGTCGACCCCACATTAAGGTGGGATAAGGGACATTCAAAGTGAAGCAGGATTTTATGTCCCTGATTATTATTTATATCATACCTGCCAGCCTCGGTGGCGTAGTTGTTTTTCGGTACGACTACCGTCCTGAGGTCTCGAGTTCGATCCCCGGATCGGGCAAGTTATATTGGGATTTTTCAATATTTGCCTGGAGTCCGATATAGCGATAAGCTCGCTCCCTATCACATCTGGCACGAAAATGTGCTCCGCGTAATGTGAGTGTTGTAGCTCTCCAGTTCGTCTCTACCTACCCTTTCTGGGATACTGGCGTGAGTTTATGTTATATGATGTCTGATAAGACAGTAGGACGTGTACAATTCAGGCCAGTGAGTTTAGTGGCTCGCAGGCAAGTGTTACAAGGCGAATGTCTCTAGAATATAATTTACAACGCGCGGCGTTTCACAAAAGCTTGGCGCGCGTTTATTGCCGCCATAAATACTAATACAACTACGGGCAAATTTATTTCGTTCACATTTTTATTTATTGGTTTATGATGGTGTCCCGGTTTTTCCCGGTGTCATAATGTCAATGTTTTTGGTGGATAATCTAGTCTAATTGAGCGATTAATTACGTTAGGCAGATGTTGAGATTGTAGAAAACCAGGCACTGCATAAATTCGCTTTTTCGTTTTCGTTCGAATTTTCAATTGTTGTATGTAAGATAGAATAATGTCTCGGTGTAAATGGGCAATAATTTTATACTCTCTTTCAATTTGCCTTTATCCCACTACAATGTGGGGTTGGCGGGACACACCCTTTCAAACATGTTGCAGGGAGGATTCGATTTTTTTTTACAACTAACTACTTCATAACTGCCTCTGGGGTGTAAGTCCTAGCCAAATCATGTTAGAAAAACATTACCCTCCTTGTGGAGTCGGGTAAAAAATGCTTTACCGAACCTCGGATATGTATCCAGGACCTCCCGGTCCACAGCCCCTATACGCTTACATAGACCAAGGAGGCGACATGACAGGTATAAGATTTTACTCTTTCTTTCTGCCTGCCCCATCTGTGGGGTCGGCGCAATACACTTTTTCTAGCATGTTGCAGAAATGATTTAGCTTAGATTTTTACAACCGGCTGCCTGTCTGACGTAAACCCCCGCATAAGGAGATCCTTGAGACTTGAGAATCGAGCCCAGGACTTCCCGTTCCACAGCCCATATGCTGCCACTAGACCAAGGTGGCGACAAACGAGGTATAACATTTTATTGAAATAATAAAAATAACTCGCACTACTATTGACGTTATCTTTTACAATCTAAGGTATTGACTCAAATAATATATTTTACAACATAAACAAAAGTTTTATATCTTTATCTTTAGGATTCTGTGTTTAGGTAATAGAGTTTATTCAAAATGCCTTCAATTGTGGACCTTACTGCAAACAAAATTGAGTGCTTAATTTATGGAGCAGTTTTACAATCCATACCGGAGGTCTAACTTGTAAATATTTTATTTCTGTCATATTTTGCATTGTTGCTTGAATTTTAGTGTTTGCTGAGAATTTTATTTTAGTTTGTGTGCTATGTTATATGGCAATATGCCATGTGTCAATTTTGTAAGACCTTCAAAACTATTTTGTTGACTCTACATAATGTTTAAATCAATTAATAATCAACTAGTACTAAATGATTTACAATTCATAATTTTTATTTATATTCATTTATTGTAAGTAAAGAGGTGTGTAAGCATCGTAGCAATTGGAAATCCGTTGTCTCTGCCTACCCCTATGGGAAAAAGGCGTGAGTCTTTGTATGTATATATGCCTGTATTGTAAGTCTCGTAAAAATTCTATTCAAGCGGGTGTAGTGGTGTAGACAAAATTGCTTATTGTGTAGAGCTCTACCATCTAAAACGAATTTGAGGTGGATTGAAACCTTTTCTATATCATAGACTGGTAAATGAGCAGTTGGATCAAATCAAGGTAAGGATCTCCTTCTGCCATAGAAATACTTCACACCAAAAGAATCAAGGATGAGTTGCAATAAAAAAAAGGAATAAGGATTTGAAAGGGAAATCTCACTGACTAAACGAGCAATAGAGTCATTTTATGTAGATTTTTTTTAATAGCATAGCCTGGAAAACGAGCAGATGGGTCGTCTGATGGTAAGTGATCTCACCGCCCATAGACACCCAAGACTCAAGAAAAATCATGGGTGTGTTGCTAACTTAAAAGGAGGAAATGGAAGGGGAGGGAAAATGGGAAAAGAGATTGGGGAAGAATGGGAGGGGGGAATGGGCCACCGGAAATCTCACTGACCAAACGAAACGCGACAGCAAGCTGCCACTTCACGTCGGTTTTCTGATACGGTGGTATCATTCGTGCTGTAGACGTTGCTGTCTATAGCGTGGCTCTACCACTCAAATATTCGTACATTCAAATCGAGTTTACTATATAAATACTATTTGATACACACAATTTTGGCAGCTTCCGTGGCGCAGCGGGCTTTAAAACGAGATGCCGCGGGGTCGATTCGCGCACCGAGATAAATGTTTGTGTGACCACCCTTAAGATTAAGATTTTCTGTAAGTCAGTATTATTGAATCAGTCAAACATTCATGCTGTAAATATAATTGTCTATAGCATAGCTCTACCTTCCAAAATCATCCTCACATCCCCAAAAACCTAATTAAAACAGCCTTTCAAGTGTCGCGGCGCCTATCGATGAGTCATTGACACCGACTACAAACGCCCCGGCATGGGTCCCGTCAAGCTTTTTACACAGTTTGTAAACAGCAATTTGGTATCGGCGGCGTTTCTTTGTGCTCGACGCTTTGATCTCGCCGCATCCGCTGTACACAATGGCGCTCTATCTTGGGGCACCAGCGGACGTAGAGTATGTACAGTAGGGTAAGTTTGTGCCTTGTTGTGACACTTGTGAGTTGTGACGTAGCTAAGGATAACGGATTGTGGTTTTTTAAGCTTTTATGATGAGTTCATTCATGTTTTGTCATTTTGATTTGTCGTTTTAATGATAATATCGATTTTGTGTTAGTCACAATTGACAGCCTCCGTGGCGCAGCGGGCGAGTAGCCGGCTGTGAAGCGAGAGGCCGTGGGTTCGATTCCCGCATCGAGACAAATGTTTGTGTGGCCCACAGATATTTGTTTCAAGGCTGGGTGTTGTGAGACGAAAGTCTCATAGTCTCTGACACCCACGATACAGGTTATACCTAGTGTGGGATCAGGACTAGGTGTGTGACTGTTGGGTGTATTTATTTATTTATTTAATGTAGTAATGTACAATCTATCTATACCTACTGATATGAACCTATTTTTTCTACTGGGCGCTGTAATATTTAAAATAACTAAACCGATTTTGATATTTTCATAAGCTGTGCTATACTTGGGTGAAAAAGGCTCCTTTTTGTTCATGGAAAAGTCTGAGAAATTGTTGATCTTCTTAGAATAAAGCAAAGTAGGTTTCATTATTATAATAATATAATAATGAAACAATGAACAAAAAGGAGCCTTCTTCACTTAAGCATAGTATAGCTTATGAAAATATCAAAATCGGTTTAGTGATTTTAAAATTACAGCGCCCAGTAGAAAAAAATAGATACTGCTATTGTAAAATCGAAAAAAAAGATAATATGCTGATAAAATCATCTTTTTAACCGACTTCCAAAAAGGAGGAGCGTCCTCAATTCGTCTGTATTTTTATGTATGTTACGCGATATCTCCGCCAAATGTGGACCGATCTTCAAAATTCTTTTTGTGTTTGATAGAGCTTATTTCAAGGGTGGTCCCATATAAATTTGGTCACGATCGGATTTAAAGTCGGTCTGTAAGTTTTTAAACTTGTGATTATATTATACACATTATTACACTGTGTTCCTCACACTGTGTCACAGTAAATCAAAATTTCAATAGTTTGCGCACAAAACCACAGAACGGTCGATTAAAGACGGATAACTTTCCACATCAGCGTGTAATGGCTATAGGAAATTGTTTCGCCAATCCACAGGCCGGCGGACCGTTAAACGCTTGGTTATTAAACCATTTGTTAACTTCATGTTAATTGGTTAGTGCGTGAATAAATTATAAATGCCTTCGGATTAGGTTGGGGTTTGATTGGATGGGAATAATCAATTAGTTTTACATCAACTTTATGCTATTACGGGATATAAAGGCTATAATATTTGATATGTGCTAGTTAAGCTATAGTTATGATTACAGTATTAATGTGCCACGCCATATTGATATATGGCATCCTGATGGATGATGTGCAGAAAACTGACAGTATTGTGACCTAGTAATACTTTTTCTACAATTCTGCAATGTGCA
The DNA here is from genome assembly GCA_036417725.1 of Clanis bilineata. Lineage (NCBI taxonomy): Eukaryota > Metazoa > Arthropoda > Insecta > Lepidoptera > Sphingidae > Clanis > Clanis bilineata. The sequence goes on along the minus strand of CM071145.1, from coordinate 917,285 downwards.
CAGGATTCTTCAAGTAACGACAGTTTTTAGGCTGAATAGAGTCGTAAAGACCACATACTGCAGATACCCGTTGCCCGATCTGTACTAATGTACTTCAAATGCAATATTTGATCCAATGAAATCAATCATTTATTGAATCCATTAAAGGGAAAAAGATGGGGGAGTCCTTTGCCCAGCAGTGGGACACAATAGGATAGAATAGAATACAAAAAATGTTTAAACATTATTTAGATTCCGTCAAATTTTAACTCTACCGCCTGTTCGGAAGGCTGTTTCGCCAGAGAAGACCGGGCAAGAAACCCTGACGTTGCTCTTTTTAACACCAATTTACAGTCAGCTACTAATATAATAGATGCACCAGATTTAAATTAGATACAATTAATGGACCAATATTCTTTATTCGCAAATTGGGATAACACAAAAAATATGAAATGATAATAAAATAGTAAAGTCTAAAATCCAAGCATTTAATGTGGAAAACAATCTCTACAAACTCCCTTACCCACCAATAATATCCCTGTAGACACAAAAAAGGAAAAGCTCAAATAAACCTTTCATATTCGGTATTTACAAAGCAAACGTCAACGCGGAATTGATAGAGCCGCGTCGCGTCGCGTCGCATCGCGTCGGAATCACGGTGACAAGCGCACGTAGTCACGTTTCACGTACCGTACAAAGAGAGCCAGGCGCCTGTCCGTTCCTAAACAAACACTAAAATGCCCGCGGAGCTAATTTATAGGAGAGCGAGCGCGGTGCGGCGCGGCGCAGTGCCGGCACTCGCTCGCTCTCGCAATAAACATGTTTTTTTGCTTCGCGTGTCCGCGCACTGTCAAATATATTACAACCCGCCGGGTTATTTACGACCTCTGTCGTCCGCCCATACGTTATACTTAGTATCTTTGTTTGGACACAATAAGCAATATTTCTAAAGGGCCCCGCCGCCGTCGTTCGCAGCTGTTGATATGGGTTCCCAAATTGACATATTTAATTTGATCGCCACGGAGGGTCTGCCCGACCGAGGCCGTGTTTGACAGGTTTTAGTGTCGGATTAACATTAACGTTATGGACTGAGCCGTCGATACGGTGGGATAGGTTCAAACAGACGTGGGTTTATGTGTTTCCGCGTAAAGTACGAACACGTCGACACATCAAACGAGGCCGGTTCCGCTGAACGTATCAATTTACCCTTTGAGCGTCGCCGGGTGCATCGCGGAACAAAGAGCGCTCGTAAATGTGTAAGTAGTTTCAAATGTGTCGGTGAAGTGCGATGACGCTGAAAGAAAGAAGCGACGCGGCGGCGTAATAAAAGTGGCGTGAGACAAAAAGCGTTGAGAGCGACGCTCATTGCTCAGGTACGACGAGTCGAGCGGCAAGCAGCTCGCGGCGAGCGGCAGTCACGCTCGCGGCGGCCGCTCAAAGCGCTGCCCGTCATGGGTGGCGAGCCACCAACGCCATCGCACGTCTCAATCCGCACCCGGCCGCCTAACATACCTCCTTTCCTTTTTCCCCTACCGCAATGCAGCTATGTGTCGTTTCCGCTTTATTTTTTATGGGCGAGCGCTGCAGCGCTGAGACATAGCGCTCTCTTTCTGTCGGAGGCTTGAGGTAACGCGGTCCTTGTCACGGGCGGGGAGTGCGCGACGCGCGGGGAAGAGGCGCGTAGAGCTTTGGTGGGGTCCGGTCGCTCACAGTCGACTCGACCGCCGTTACAGACGCACGCGTTGTTCTCGCACATTCCGCGCTCCGGTGGCACAGAGTACTTATTGCCAGAGCAGTTTCGTGACCGCACTGTGAAATTAGTGATTGTTAAAGTTATCTCCAAATGGTGGTACTTGAAGACGGTGGAATGATGACCGCTAACCCTAATCAGTATCTTCAGCCCGATTATTTATCGCCGCTTCCGTCCTCTGTAAGTATAGTTATTAACTTTAAAAAAATTAAACAAAATAAATTTTGAACTGAGCAAAATAATTTTCTATGTTTCAAATAAATTAAATATTTTTCTCTTTTGTTACAGTTGGACTCAAAGAAAAGCCCGCTTGCGCTCTTGGCGCAAACATGCAGCCAGATCGGCGTGGATACATCCCCGGCCAAGCCGTTGCTGCCTCCGATTGACAAGAAAAAAGTGAACAGTGTTAACAGTGACGTTATTAGTCGTTCCTCGCCTACAAATAAACAAGACAAACCGCGTTCTACACCCGACAACAAACATCTCGCATTCAAACCTTATGAAACAAATGTTGTGACCAAAAAACCTGAGGAGACTCGCCCATCTTCCAAAGCGAGTACAGATAGTTCGGAAGATAAAAAATCTGGAAAGAGCACACCTGGACGCAAATCTACGCCGCCGACGGCAGAAAACGGCAAGAGCAGCCCGTCAACCGACACTAAATCCTCATCCGCTGGCTCTTCGGGAACGAGCCCAATCATTCGTTCTGGATTGGAAGTTTTGGGACATGGAAAAGATCACCTCGCAGCTTTCAAAAATCTACCCGGATTAACTGGCTTTAACCCGCTCGCCGGACTTTGCTGTCCGCCTGGGATGGAGCAACATGCCAACCCGGCTTTCAGACCGCCGTATGCCGGCGCTCCGTTCAGTGCTCATCATGCTGCAATGCTCGCGGCCGCCGCTGCCTTCCCCGGATCTTCACCAAACCCGTACCTCGGGTATGCGCGAGTCAAAACACCCGCCGGCGGAGAAACCGTAGTACCCGTGTGCAAGGACCCCTACTGCACTGGATGTCAATTCTCTGTGAATAACCATCATCTGCTAATGAGCAACGGGTCGTGCCCGGCGGGTTGCACTCAGTGTGAACACCAAAAATACAACTTGGCAATGGCGATGGCTCTGTCGCAGCAAGGCGCCGCCGCCGGCGGTCTCCCGTACCCCCAGCTGAGCCGCCCCTATGTGTGCAACTGGATTGTCGGTGAATCGTATTGTGGAAAGAGATTTGGAAATTCTGAAGAGTTGTTGCAACACCTGAGGAGTCACACCACGGATGGGTCCACACCGTCCTCTGCCGCGTCCACGCCGTCACCTTCGCTGTTGAATCCGTTGAATCCTCTTTTCACGACAGCCGGGCTCCGCAGCGCGTACCCGACGGCTCCTCTCAGCCCGCTGTCAGCTAGCCGATACCACCCGTACTCGAAGGCTGGCCTCCCAGCGAGCCTGGGAGCGTCACCCTACGGCGCCTTCAACCCCGCACTAGGACCTTTCTACTCGCCCTACGCCATGTACGGCCAGAGACTCGGCGCCGCGGCTGTTCACCAATAAAATAAGTGAAGTGATAAATCAGGACTGATCGGACTGTTTCGTTATTGTCCAATTTTCTTCTGTGATATTGATAGACTCTAACTGTAACTGTAAGGCGTGACGCGCCATGACAAATTTAGTGATTAGTGCAATTTAAATAATAGTTATTTATGTAAGTGGACCTGGGACATTGCTTTTGGAATGCGTGAGCTCGAGGATTGTACAGCCAAATGATTTGTGTAAATAATAATCTCTATGTTTAATATTAAATGAATTATTTCAAATATAATATCTACATACCAATCATGAACGTTTTGTTTTTCTTTCATAACACAAACATCTTAGTTCTGGAATATTGAAAGCGTCATAAACTATGTTCAGTAGTCAACAAATTCACTGATTTTATTTTCAAATAAGAAGTGTCTGTAGAAAGTGAATCATAAATACAAAGATCAAATAACGTTATAAATAAAATAACCAATCAACGTCAGTGTAAAATACAGCTTTCGAAGTCAGCTCGGTGGTAATAAACCGCGCCGGATGATTGATTAATACACCATCCAACACACACATTAGGTGCGTCAATCAACGCCGAGAAAATGTTAGAACCACCATAAAACAAGACTGCAGTCACGCGAATGTAAACTCAAACCACCCACCTAATGTAAAAAACGACTGACAAAATAATTTATTACGTTGAAAAAGAATAAAAATGAGTACATGGAAGGCCCCGACGTTGAGCCTCATTAATAACAGAACCGTGAGCCGTCAGCTTTGTTGATGTCAAGTTTTTTTTAATAAATGCTATTTTGATTAGGCCCATGTCATGTCGAAAACTCAACTGTCAAAAGCATAATTGGTGACACGAATAGGCTGGCAGGTGGCACTGAGTAGAGGCGATCTAACGACAGCCATTGTGTTCCGAAAAATAAAAGCAGAAACTTTTCGCCCCGGTAGATTTCTGTTTGACGGTTCCAAAACGTAATCCTTTTGAACATGCTAATGTTGACTTTCTTGCTATAATTTAATAACCAAATATCGCTGTTTCGAGCATCGAATATATTATGGCTAATAGTATAATTAAATGTTATTTATTCAATATCGTGGGCGGACTTAATCCTGTAAACACGCTCTAGTGGACTTTCATTTTTACGATCGAGAATTCTCGACATCTCATTTAGATTAATCCCCTTTACTTTGTCACCTACTTAAAATTCTAAAAGACTTTATGCGTTTCGTATTAAGAGACATATTTGTACAAGAGTTACGAGCTTGGGATGTGTTTACACTGGCTGATTAACTGCCGCCTTATAATTTTATTGTTCGAGTATAATTATGAGTTGACGCTCTCAATAAAATAAATTAGTATGAACACGGCTGTTTATGTTAGAGATAAAAAATATAAACCTTCACACATTTATGAACGTGTTCCTTATATTTTAATTGTGTTTTTTAGTTTCACATCCGCCTGCGTTATTTGAGTTCGGATCAAAAGAGCGATAAATATCAATGTTAAACGCCTTACACAAATATTTATTAGGATAAAATTGAAAAACGCAGAGCGCGTGGATTTACACAACGTCGGAAATAAATTATCGTTTCAATTACGAATTACTTTTATGACATGGGAAATGATAAATAAATACGTAATTAAATATTTTATTATTTATTTCCGCGTAAACCAACATATTTACGTTAAGTAATTGTTATATTTTGAAAGTTAAAAAATAAAGGAAATCTGTATGGTGGAGTTGTTGTGTGGTAAAGACTCCTTTTACATTTTTAAATATATGCTATAAAAAAAAATACATTTAAAAATATAAAAATATCCCCCTCCGATGGCGAGGCTCGGGACCCACCACCTCGGGAGCCACCGGCGGTTAGGACCCCAGAGTGAGGAACCCCCTCACAATTCCTGCCGTATCCAGTAACAGTGCCTTCTGCATTTGGCCTTTGACCCAAGCACCACCAGAGAGCCTCTTGAGGTGTTGGTCGAGCCTCATTGATATCAAACCATGGGCTGAAATGACTATCGGAACGATGATTGTTGAATCCACATCCCACATGTGAGTAACCTCATGTGCCAGGTCTAATTATTTCGACATTTTGTCTTTTTAAATGACGATGTTAATTATTATTATGTTATTTTATTGCACATAATAGTTTCGAAGTTAATCTTATAAACATTCATAACTAGTTTGATAGGTTTTGCGTCTTTATGGAAACGTTTTAAGTAAAGTCGGTACAGTCTGTTTTATTAGCCAAAATTATTTTGTGATCTATTAACACATGTTCATTGTTTCTAGTTTGGGGGTTTCGAATCTGGTTCTTCGTAGTTCCTAATATCCCTGAAGCCGCGTCACATAAAACTTTACTTACAACACCTACGCTGAACAGTGTTTCGCTACACAGTTTTATCTATGGTGCATTGTCCTATGAGTAGGAGACAACGAAAATCATTGTGTTTTGTTTTGAGAAAAACACATGCAGGAAACACGCCTTGAGATGGGTGAAACCTAGCAGATGTCAATAAACCTGTGTAAAATGTTCAGGTGTTGATTTGTTCAGTTATTTTGAGTGTATGATCCTTGGGACCCAGATACTGGATCATTAAAACACATTTTAGCTGGCATGACTACCCACAAAATTAGTAGGTTGGTCCAACCAAACTATTACGACTGTCGTTTCCTATGATAAAATTTTCGGAGATCCAATTACCTGTCATTCCCAAACCCTATTTGTTTCCTTACCAGGCTGTTATCGGCTTGGCTTATCCCAGGTCTAATACTAGTGAATCGAGCAACCTATTTACCTTTGATTAAAAAGACCAGTCTCATCTGCCTTTCATAAAAATCTATGTTTGTTAAAGCCTTATTAATAAAGTACTGTAAATTATTTATGCATTCCATACTGATTCATGTGTCATAATTGAGTAGGTGGACGTTGGAATTAGCTAATTCCAACTGTCAAATATCCATTTATATCTCGAGCACTGGTTAATAGATAAGAGATAACAATAATGGAACGGCTGAATATAATGTTACATGATTGATAATGACATTTATATCCGTTCTAATTTAATAATAATAAATCATATGTATCTACAAAATGAATCGTTAAGATATTGTTCGACTTTGACATAGTTTTTCGACGTTGCGTGCTTTTGCGTTTCGGTACAAGTAGCGACATCTGTTGAAAGAACTTGGAACTACGGCCAAGTTTAGAGCTCTATAATGGCTCTACATTTTTATTTTGTATTCATGTTTAATATAAAATAGTTTTCAATTGAATTATCATTCAATACAAATTAATAAATAAGTTATTTTCTTATTTATTGAATGACCTGAAGAGCAAGTTGTTCTAAAATACACTTGAGATTAATTTTCGAGGCCAGAAAAACACATTTCGAAATAATTTACGAATCGAATTTTATCGATTTTCGACCGACTTTCAAAAAGGAGGAGGTCCTTAATTCGTTTGTATTTTTTATGTATGTTACGCGACATCTCCGCCAAATGTGGACCGATTTTCAAAATTCTTTTTGTGTTCCATAGAGCTTATTTCAAGGGTGGTCCCATATAAATTTGGTCACGATTGGATTCGAAGTAGGTCTGATAAGTTTTTAAACTTATGATTATTGAATCTGCGCTTATTGTGACAATAGGTTCACTTTCAAAAAAAAATATCGGCAAAACGTCCAGTTATATTTACCTACATTTTCGGGGTACACGTTAATTTATTAATGTATGTCATACTTAAACACACTCATTTAAATACGTAATGAGTGTATTAAGCGTGACCTTACTCATTTAGCGTGCTGCTAAAGGCAATAATCATAAATATATTTTATATAATTATATAGCAATTTATGGACAATAAAATATTATAACAGAGGCAATTAACGCTCACGTGCTAAAAATTCGACGTGTCTCTACATTATTTTTATTTTATATAGTAAATGTAGGAGATTAAATGATTTATGATCATGCTTAAACATACATTGACTTATGTATTTTAATAACATAAGTTAACATGACATAAGGTCACGCCTGTATCCTCGAAGGATTAGGCAGAGGCGCACTAGCGAACCAACACACTCACACTTCGGCGAGCTTAGTTCCGTCCCAGATGTGGTAGGCGGCGAACCTATCTGTATCGGGCACAAATTCCAGACTCCGGGCTTATACCGAATAATCCAATATAACTTTGCCTGATCCGTGGATCGAACCCGAGACCTCTGGACGATAGTCGTACCGCGCACGCAATACCACTACGCCATTGAGGCAGTAAAAACATAAGTTGTAAATAAATAACACCCAACAGTCACACACATAGTTCTGGCCCCACACTAAGATAACATGTCTTGTGTCATGGGTATTAAGAAATACGAGAGACTTTCGGTCTAACAACACTACACTAAAACATTACACTAAACACGTACACAAAACAAGCATTTTTTATCTATGGTCCATTGTTCTACGAACAGCAGGTTACCACGACCTCATATAGCAGTTTTATTATAATCGTTCTTCGTTTGTTTTGTATGGGAATATTGACAAGTAAAATTATAATAAAACTGCTATATGAGGTGATGGTAACCCCCCTGATGACAGCAAAAATCGTTGTTTTGCGTATGTTTTTTTAGTGTTTTGTTTCGAAAAAGCTAGTGCAGGAGGCCCGGCTCTACATGCCTACGCGATACACATCGACAGCGTCATAAGATACTCCATCAACCCGGTTGTATGCTGTAGGGTGTTCAGCAAGTCGATTTTCTAAGAAAGGCCACAACGTCGTGATCGACGACGAGCTCGCGCAGTGTACATCGTTGAGATCGACGGAGCGTTCAACGTTAGGTCTTAGAGAATACCATTTTCCATACATTTATGTCAAACGCCTCACTCGAGAGAACTAGTTCGCATAAGCGCCGTCATCACGCACAGCGCTATTGCGTGCGCTTTGTACCTTGCTGAATACAAAAATGACAACATTGTTGCCGCAACGATGTCGCAACGTTGTTTTCACAAAAGATACCTTAGAGAATCGACCTGCTGGGGTACAAACATACAAATGGCCCCACTCGAGTCCCGACGTGTCGCCGCCATGATAGACAACATCGGCTCTGTAATCCGTGCATTGAAATTACCAATTACTATTACCATAAGGTGACGTGAATTAACATATTAACATTCAACTAGTTTGGCGATATGGGTTTGCTTGGTAATTTGATTTTAAAACAGACTAGCTCGGCTCGGGTGTCTAATGCCATTTTCTCGGGCGTGAATCGCCTAAGAAGGATTGACGTCAGGCAGGCAGACGGTAGTAAATTAAGTCGAATCCTTTCTACATGTGAAAAGTGTGTTGTGTCCCACATTTAAGTGGGATAAGGGATGGCTGCAAAAAAGAAGAACTGAAACACTATTCAACTTTAACAGCTACTCACATTGTTTTGCGTCAAACTATTTTGACAGATAAGGTAGCCTCAAATGTTATGACACGACCTCAATATATGAGTTGCCTTTCAGTATTCGGAAGGAAGGAATAATAAATGAATCCATTTCCTTGATCGCTAAAGTAATAAAAACATTATCTTAAATTCCCAACAAACAAACACAACCCACATCTAGTCTCACGTATATATAAATTATGCATGCGGGGTATTACGGGCCCGGACGTTAAATTAGAGGGTAGTGTACCACCGGCGCGGCGCGGCGCGGCGGGGTTTTTTGGAAATCGTTTAACAATGATCACTTCATATGGAAATGTTGGCCTTTGTGATGCATTCGTACGATTGTGATTTGACGAATTAGATTGACGTGGTTTTAAGCTTGTTTTAGATGTTGGATTAATGTCAGGTTGTTGGTATACTAATATGGTTGTTTGTATACTGGTTGAATTAGTACTCTAATGGCGCGTTGAAAGTAAGCCCAAGTGAGTCTGTCTTTACTGTGGCATCGCGTCCCGAGGATCGAACCTGCAGCGCCGCGGTAGCAGTCAATTTATAAAATAATTTATGAATAATAAATAAATAAATAACGCCTAACAGTCACACGCATAGTTCTGACCCCACACTAAGATGGAGTCTTGTATCGTGGGTATCAGGAACTACGAGAGACTTTCGGTCTTACAACGCCCAGACCTGAAACAGATATGTGGAGGCCAGACAAACATTTGTCTCGGTGCGGGAATCGAACATCGCCACGAAAGCTGTCTGAAATAATTTAGAGAATCTTCCATGTAAATAAATTTTAAAATAGTTGTTTTTTACACCTGGGTAAGTGATCTCCACCGCCCATAGATACACAAGACACATAAAGAATCAAGGGTGCCTTGCCAACCTTAAAGGAGGTGAATAGCTATTAGGAAACGGAAACCCACCGAAAATCTCACTCACCGAACGAATCGCAACAAGGAGCTGCCACTTTACGACGGTTTTCTGTGAGACAGTGGTAACAAACCGGTCGAGTCCCCCATTCGTGCTTTAGACGTTGCTGTCTATAGCAACACTTAAATAAACTAAATTACATAACATAATTATAACATAAGCTCACCCGAAGGAGTAGGCAGAGGCGCACTCGCTAACTAGTACACCCACATTTCGCTGAGCTTAGTTCCGTCCCAAATGTGATAGAGGGCGAGCCTATCGCCATATCGGGCACAAATTCCAGACTCCGGGCTGATATGGAAAAATCCAATATCACTTTGCCCGGGGATCGAACCCGAAACCTCAGGACAGTAGTCGTACCGAAATACAACCACACCACCGAGGCAGTCTAAACTAAATTATTACTTATATAACAATGGTTGACAATTTTATTGAAAGAGACGCAATAATAATTTATATTTCAACGCCATACGGGAAATAAAAGCTATCGAGCATAGCTAGCGGCGCAAACATGTACACAAAATCCGAAATTGATACCCCACAACCCTCGAAAGCGACGGGGCCTTTGTGTCGGAACAGGATATTTGACAATACGCGAACGAATGACTGAACGACAAAAGAATGAGTGAGTTAAATATGAAAGGATACTTTATTGTGACTGGTACACCGACATTAATGGCCTCGTTTTAATATCTTTACGATCTTAATTCGTGTGAGAATTGGACCCAGAGTTTTGAATGAAATTTGAATGAAAATGGAATTTATTTGAATAGTGGTATTTTGTGGATTTAAATAAATTTATTTTTGTTGTATGATAAGAATGTACGATTATTGTAATTTATATTCTAACATAATTTTTTAATTTAAATATGAATTATTTCAAGGATTTGTACATCAAAATTGTTATTTTATTATTTTGGTTGAGGTAAGTGATGTTGTTAAAAAAATAAATAATTAAAGTGGCATACAAAATGTGTATTTTTTAGAATAGTAATGAATTTATTGTAAATTATACAATAGTAGTTACATTTTTTAGACGCCACACTTTTACAAGCATGTTGCAGAAAGGATTCTGCCATCAACCTCCCCTAAGAAATTTAGTCGTGGGCACAACGTGTTTCAAAAAATTGGTAGTTTCAGTGTCTGTAGTGTAGTGGCCTAAAACTGTTAGCATCCTTTCTTTCCACTTGTCCTTTTCCCACTTTAATATGGGGACGGCGGAACATATTTCTTACTCATATTTCTTCAAGTGTGTTGCAGAAAGGATTCGGCTTAGTTTTTACGACCGTAGTACCTGACTGACGTCAACCTCCCTTTGGGGGATCCAGTCTCGGACAAAACGTGTTTGTTGCCTATCAAATAATTTATAATCTTACCTTCTTGCCTTGGTGACGTTGTATTACAGTACAACTACTGCCCTGAGGTTTCTGGTTCGATCCTCAGGTCGAGCAAAGTTATATTAGTTAGTTTTTCTATTCATTATCAGTCCGGTGTCTGAAATTTGCGCCTGATACGGCTATAGGCTCGCCCCCTATCACATCTGGGATCAAAAAGAGTTCAGCGAAATGTGGGTGTTCTAGTTCGCTAGTGCGCCTCTGCCTACCCCTTCGGGGATACAGGCGTGAACGTATTTATAACCCTATAAGACTTGATATCGGCCTCATCGTATATTACCCAAACATCTTACAAACACTTCCATATCAATCATGCGAATATGAACAAACAGCAACAGATGCTACGTGTTTATAGAGAGGTCATCAATCATGCAGGATTGAGTACTGGACTATCTTCACGGCGCTGATTGCTTGGGGTGGATGAAGTTCTAATTTTAAATAAATAAGGTCAATTTGGACAACTATTACTAACCTACAGTTAGTCCTAACCTCAAGTTAAATTGAAAAAAATATATAAATGACATGTAATTCATTACACGTAATGTAATTATAGAAAATATATACGAATGAGATTCATTACTTGTTATTCATATATTTTCCGACCGACTTCCACAAAAGGAGGAGGTCCTCAGTTCGTCTGTATTTTTTTTTATGTATGTTACTCGATATCTCCGCCAAATGTGGACCGATTTTCAAAATTCTTTTTGTGTTCGATAGAGCTTATTTTAAGGGTGATCCCATATAAATGTGGTCACGATCGGATTTGAAGTCGGTCTGTTAAGTTTATATTTCAATTTAATTTGAGGTTAGAACTAACTGTAGGTTAGTAATAGTGGTGCAAGTCGCTCTAAATAAATATCAATTTTGCTGTTCGTAAAATGATGTGACAAACAGAATATTATAAAAATAATTAAAATATTTTCCTTGAAATCGCTGCTGCTTTTAAATACTTTTTTCTTTTTTCTGACTGCCTCGAAAGGAGGGTGATGGAGGATGTTTGTAGATATATCAAAGTGGACGTTAGCTTAGTCACCAACCTACTACTTAGTTTTTTTTAGTTACCTATGTATTTTAAAAACAATCCCTCAATCAACAATAGTCTCTTAAATATTGTCGAATTAATTATACCAATCGAATCGTGCAACGGAAATGTATGACACCGTCCATTGTCATATTAATTCGGTTTGTTTCATTAAATAATGTCGCAACGCCGTCATTATGTCGCGCGAACAGACACATGAACATACAAGACGCTACATAATATTCCACGTAATATGCTACTACTAACATAACATAACATAACATAACATAAGCTCACGCCTGTATCCCCAAATGGGTAGGCAGAGGTGCACTAGCCAACTAGAATACCCACATTTCGCCGAGCTTAGTTCCGTCCCAGATGTGATAGGTGGCGAGCCTATCGTCATATCAAGCACAAATTCCACACTCCGGGCTGATATGGAAAAATCCAATATCACTTTGCCCGACCCGGGGATCAAATCCGAGACCTCAGAACGGTAGTCATACCAAAATAAAACTACGCCACCAAGGCAGTCTATACTATGTGCTACTAATGATGGTAGTATATTAGTATCCACCTGGATAACGACCACCGTACACGTGGTGCTAAAACCTGCTATAGTAACCCACACTCCGCGTGTGGTTAGCGTTCTAGGATCAGCCAGTATACTTCCGGTTAACTTGGGGGCTTGCGGCATGACTTGATGGTTGGTTGAGATGGGTATGGGTGTATGCCTGTATCTGCATCGGTCATCCGCCTGTCTTATCGCAGAACCCTCGATTGGCTTTTATCCTCTCCGGAGTATAAAGAAGGATCATAAATAGATCGCCATTATTCAGCCACCACCGAGTTAAACACGTTGTTTGGCAATGATATTTTAATTTGAGAACTACATTGCGATTACTATAAAGTGTAGTGTAGTTACTGTTATGTTACATAAGCGTATGGGCCACCGGAGGCCGAGCCGCCCGTGACTATCTACTGCCCCCTTTAGTTAACGTACTCTGTACCTTCACTCTAAGTTCGGAATAAAAAATAGCATTTTCCACCACACATTTAGAAGTTATCTTATTAGGATTTTGAGAACTAAATGATTAATATACATACATACATATACACACGCCTTTTTCCCATAGCGTTGGGTAGAGACAACTGATTTCCACCCGCTAAGATTAATTTTATTAGAAACACCATTCATTATCTGATAATCATCATCAGCCACAGACGTATACACAATTGTCTATAGTTTCCTTTCCACCATATTACGTTTATACTCTTAAATAAAAACGATGTGGCGTTTCTACACTCTGTTAGGTCTGTAGTTGTACGTGACACAATAAAACGCGAAATTGATGGTAATTTTCGTGGCTTTTGCAATTATACCGTTTGTTGGGTTTTTTAGTTTTTATTGTAAATGGTTTATTATTGCTATTGTCATTATATTTTATTGCATATTGATTACAAGTTTATCGGTCACCTCCTGGGTCTAGTGGCAGCATACCTACAACCCTATATTATGGTGGGAAAAGGGCAAGTAGAAAGAAAGAAAGATTGATTACTCGTTTATGTATTGTTATTTTTGTGGCTAGAGTTTTCTAGGATAAAAAGTAATCTGTTCCAATCTTTTTTCCTTTCTCCTTTTAAGGATTGACATTTTAAAAGGCATTTAAATAAGTTTCAAATCTATCTGTCATTTTATTTTATTCAAATTCATTTTAAATTCCAGATCAAGATATGCATTGCTTTTCATATTTAAAGTTTTCTTTTTAATAAGAGTATTTTGTGTTTGTACTTTTGTCTACATTATTTTTTTCTCAGTTTTTACAATTCTACACTAATATTACAAGGAACAAAGGATTTCTCTGATATATCATTACACATCGCATGACACATTCACTTCAAAAGAAACCAAAAAACAATAATATTTTTAATGAAAGAAATAAATTGTCATCTAAATTACCATTCCGACTACTGCCATACGCTTAACTGCAATTAAAAAACAATGAACACCGTACAAAGAGTTGTAACTTGTAATAAATTAATTAAAAATATTATTGTTTGACTGTAATTAGTACGGAAATGTAAAGTTTTTTGTTTTTCGAAAGTTTCAAGGTAGTGTTGAAGCAAAAGTATTTTTATTGAGCCAGTTGTAATGTGAATTGTATGTGAAAGGATTGTGGTTTAGTTACATAAGCTCATGCTTGATTTCCCAAGAGGTAAACAGAGATGCACCTTTTTGCTCTTTTGCCCAAGCTTACATATGTTCCATGTAATAGGTGTGGGTCTATCGCCATATCGAGCACTATATTCCAGAATAAGAGTGACACTAAGTAGACAATCTCACTACTATTTTTCCCGTCGAGGATCGAACCTGAGACCTCAGGACGGTACTCGAACCGCGTCTATAACCTCATCACCGAGGCAGTCTTATTTTTAATATAACAAGTTGTTACAACTGCCTCGGTGGCGGTGTTATTGCTTGCGTAATGCAACTATCCTCTTGAGGTCTCGGGTTCGATCCTCGGGTCGAGCAAAGTAATGGTTTTTTCAATTCCGTATCCCCGGAGTCTGGAATTTCTGGCCTATATGGTGATAGCCTTGCCTTGCTATTACATCTGAGACGGAACTAAGCTATACAAAATGTGGGTATTCTGGTTCGCTATTGCGCCTTGCCTACCTCTTCGGGGATACAGACGTGAGCCTATGTTGTTATGACAATATGTAACGACGAAAAAGATATATATCATACCAATTTGTCACAATATTCTTATATCAAGAAGCTTAAATTAATCACACAAGGGAGGGCCAATGTTTGTACAAATGTTGGCCGGATAATCTCCACATTTGTCAAGCTAAGGAGCATTTCCGTGATAAGCTGTTAGCAGAAATAATCTCAGGATCTTCACACAGAAGAGAGCGTTAAGCTGTCGCTATATTGCAAATAGTCTAGCGTCTTAATAACCATGTCAAACAGACAGCGAAGAGATGGTGTGGCGAGGCGAAATATAAGGACATACTTTTTTGAACCTGGGCTATAATTTGAGCGATTTTGTAAAGACAGTTCACTTTGTTGCCATTTTGACACTGGCATAATCCTAATGTAACAATATACAAATTTTAATTCTCATAACCGCATAAAAAAATTATTCGGCATGGCCTGTTATCGTCGATTCGGCTTCTATATTAAATAGCTTCCCTTTGCCACTGAATGACACTGGCCATAACCCAAATTTAACCACTATCATATAGACTTTTCATCAGATCTATCAAATAGACAAGCACCTCCCCTCCCCCAATCCAAAGAGTAGCGTGACAGTCATTGCACTTGCTGTCATGTCCACAGTGCCGTCACACCAGTACTGCCGATGACCTTGCTGGGGCTACTCCTGCTTGAGTGGCAGTGGCTGAATACTGGGCCAAAACAATATATAATTTGTAAACCATCGACACGATGAAGAAGTCATTTCATCATTCTAAATTCACCATCAGATCTACTATACAATAGAGTCACCCCCCCACTCCCTCCAGTCCAAACAGCGCTTGTGACAGAACCGCGTGATCTGCATGCGAGAGCCGACACAGACGGAGCGGTGCAATTTCTTCATCTGCCATTTCACGCGGTGCATTACAAAGATTAATGGTCCAGTAACACGGGCAGCACAATTTGAAACGGGCTGCGGTAGGGCTGTGTCGCGGCGGAATTTTTATTAATTTAATCAACATAAAAGAATGGTCTTCAATTCTATTCGTCTATTCTTTCTTTTTACCTGCCCTTAACCCACCTCAAGCATCTAGCAAAAAGGATTTCGTCTTAGTAGTACTCTCAGACTGAGATTATAGTGCGAACTTCGAGTCTGTCTGTCAGTCTGTTTTTCTTCTAAAAAATCGCACGGACTACGTCGAAGTTCGATTTGAAAATTCGAAATCCTTACTGAGTTCATTTTTTTCGCTCTATAGATCTCAGTCTTAGTGATTTTTACGAGCAGCTGTCAAACAGTTCCAGGCATATCTTGTTAGAAAAACACCAGCTCGACCTGGCAATCGAACACACGACCTTCCGGTTCACAGCTTATATACATTGCCGCTAGACCAACAACATCCTCGTTATCACAAACTTTACCATGTTGGCTTTCTATCATGTTAGCAGGATCGTCTCGATCGATCGTCGGAGTGTAAAGAAACATAAATAGGCGGGCATGATTCTGGCGACCACTGATAACCAGAACCCATTGTTTGTGGTCGTTCGTTTTTTTTGACCGCACTACGTTTGCCCGGATAAATAAAGCATACTCGTTGCGTAATGACGAATGGCGATATTTCATAACTTCAATACTTTTTAAAGCACCGCTATATTTTATGTCAAATACGTGATGAATATAAGAATGGACAAGTAAAATTTCACCAGTAACATAGTATGCTCAGTACCTAACAATGTATGTTTTTTGATCTCAACTAAGATAAATTAAACAACTATTGCATCAGACACAAATTGCACATAATTTACTGACTGTGGGCGGAAATCATCACGAACCCGCGGTATGGAGCAATAAATCAATTTTACGACAAACTAACTTCATAAACAAAAAATGGCAATAAGATTGCAATTCCGTTTTTATAAATGACTCATATATTCTTAGATATCAATAGAAATAATGCATAGATGATTTTATACCACAATATCAATTTCAATTATTTGTGGACCAATCTTACGGAAAGGATTTGGCTTAGTTTTTATGACTAGCTGCCTGCCTGACATAAACTCATCTGCGGGATATGTTGCTTTCGTATTTATGAGGATGTTATTTCCCAATTCGCATCAAATAAAAAAAAAACAAAAGTGTTTCGTGGCAACCCTAATGCCCGTTCACAGGATACAATATTTTATGTTGACAGACATAACAGCGTTTATACCAGCGCTTATTCTTTGTGCCTCATATATTATTCGCTTTATGACGGTTGTTTGCTACGGTATACCCACCACTCCGAAACATAGCTCGAATCGAATTTCGACTCTATTGTACACACATAGAGTCGTTAAGATTATTTTTCAACGATAAATACTAAAGTGGTATAAACGTAATAGTCTCGGACGTCGGTTGTATGTTTGTTAGAATTTTATTTCAGGGCGTTCAGGCGTCATGAAAATAATGGCATAATGCACAGTTATAAATCAATTCCCCTTTTAAACGTCGACGTTTGTAATGAAGGCCGCTAGTTTTATATTAGCGTAATTTATATTTTTTATTGCTTTTATAATTCGGTTTTATTAATGGCGGTTGTGTTGACGTGGATATCTTGTTCGTAGGATGAGTAGATACAAATTATTTTTTTGTAGAGTCAGTAATGATTTACAAGGGTCTGAGTGTCTATTTATTTTAGATTTTATTGCATTAATGACACCTTTTGGTGTATTAGATATTCGCAAAGTAAAAATATTGAATTTTAAAACGTGTACATCATATTGATTTGCTGTAATGTTTGAAAACGATTTATTGTTTTTAATTATAATCCTCTCAATATTATTATTTAAAAAAAATAAGAATATTAAATGTTTCTAAATTTAAATTTTGTTAATTAATTATGTATTGATTGGGGACGTATTTGGATGTTATTGACCAAAAACACCATAAGCTTTTTTAGAAAAAAAAATTTCATGCTTATTATTACATGCCAGAACACCGAGTAAAAACTTCTGATAAATATAAAATAAAACATTAGTAATGTAAAGTTCCCCATTTCAGTGTCATGTAGAGTTCTTTGTTCCACAATAATAAAATGTAAACTGAGAAGTGCAATTAAAACGGCACTAAAATGATGATGTATTAAAAAAGCGACAAGCATTATGAATACTAAGTCGCGAGTCGCGAGCGTGTGACCCGGCCGCGGTGGCGTACGGCCATAAATCTTCATTGCCTCCCGATGACACACCGCGACACGTCGCTGCTACCGGTTGTGCCTCCTCTCACCTCCTTAACGACCTCTCTCACAGCTCCAATTACGACCAAAACTGAATCCTATCTAAATATTATAGAGTCTAATTTGGTGGCATGTAGAGTCGTCGAGTACTGTCAGATTTTCCTTCACAAATGTCGTTAGGAAAATTATGGTTGCTGTAGGATTTTCGATCTTTGGAGATGGTGTTTCAGTTGATTTTACCGTGGTGGATCTATTTTGCCCTTTTTCGTTAGATTCTCTACATTTTAGTACTAAAACGTTGTAACATCCAGATCTCATGCAAAGTAAACTGTGTTCTATGGGTAGCTTGTAGAGTTTTAAATCGTTTTTCACTGTTTATGCTATCTCAAACAACATTATCCCTGCGACAGGCGACGTCAGGTTGTCTGTTATTATAATATATGAAGCTGACAGTCAGCTGTCCGCTTGCATGAATGATTCACTTGGTGATAAATTTAAGCTCATGATTACCTTTCAGACGTCAATAATTCTATAATTACTTGCTGGATGTTTGTTTGGTTACTGTGATGATGGGGGAATATGAAGAACTAAGATTAGTTTTTGGTTCTACTCAACTGAGAATTTGTTAGATGTTTGTAACACTATGACTCTACCATTATTATATATGAGTCGTTTAAAAAAAAGGGGATAATCCGAAAAATGAATGATATTGATATGAATTATTTCGATTGTACGTGTTTTTTAGCAATGTGGTCTAATAGAGATAAAATCTTGTGTTGGTATGCCAATTTTATATCGCTTGAATAAGTAATTTTAATATAATTGTAATGAAATTTTCAAAGCTGCATTAAAAAAGAAAAAAAAATGTAATAGCCACGACTCATTCATTTTTCAGATTGCCGACTTTGTTTCTATATGACTCCTAGATTTGAAATATATCATTTATATTTGATGAAATATTTTCGAAATAATGTTGTTAATCCTAAGTTGTTTTAACGTAGAAAATAATCTTTATCATATTACATGAATACTAAAGATCTAGTAAAAGGCTATTAGAATATCTTATTACGTCATCAAAAGACTAATTGGACTGTGTTGTGCAGAAATGATCCAAGCCACATTTCTTTTTTACATCAATATGGTCTATAATGGCTTAGACTTTAGATCATGTTGGCATCAATAAAAAATGTGGGTTGGATCATTTCTGCACAACACGGTCCAATTTAAAGATAGACAGAGTCAGTATTTAGGTCTTAGATCAAAAAAATATACATCTAAGGTATATTATATTCATGCTTAGATCTCACAACTCTTTCTTTGAAAAGTGGGTACATTACTATGACATCGTTTTAAATTAAAAGAATTTACCGAGTAAATTGCATAATAATTTCTATACTTTTAGTGAAAAGTGATACAAGTCGACTTATAGTACTTTTGGGTTACGTTACCTTCTTGAAGCCTGATTTTTTTTCTATTTTAAGAACTACTAGTTGAAATTAGGCTAAAGGAGTCAAAGTTTTAATCCCTTTTATTAGTTGAAGAGCCCAGTACTTTACTAAGGGAATTAGTAAGTAATTAGTGAAAGGAACCTTTTTTTGTACCTCCCCTTATCCCACCTATATGTGGGATCGGCGCGACATACGTTTTCAAGCATGTAGTAGAAAGGATTTGGCTTAGTTTTTACAACCGGCTGCCTGCCTGACGTCAACCAACCTCTGGAGGATCCAATCCCTAGGAATAAGTGTTAGAAAAACACCTCGCCCGGTATAAGAATCGAACTCAGGAATAAAAACTACAGCCTATATACGCTGCCATGCCATACTAGTGATAGTAATGTTTACATGTTGTGATATGACGATGTTTTTTTCCATCTGGCCATTGAAAAAGTCATTAATTTTCCTAACCATTACCCACAATCGTTATGAAAATTAATTAACAATAAGCGACTACATCCAAAACGCGATGTGAAACCGCGGTAGCGCTTTATCTAAGTGTGTGTCGCAACGTCTGCCCGTCTGCCCGTGAGGCCGTGAATGAGCATGATTTATCGCTTAACGGCGCGGTCTTATGATAAATTACTGTAATCCACCGTGAATGTAAATGTAGAAAGGCTGTTCATTTATTATGTACGGGCGGCCATCAATTTGAAACGCTCTGCGGATGTACGTATTCGCAAATAGTTTTGATTTGTATTGATGGTGTTTTATGTTGGTGAAACATAGTAATTGCAATAATTATGTAGGACAAGTGTAGTTCTTAGTCCGGTGGCAGCATATATGGGCTTTTGACCGGGAGATCCTGGGTTCGGTCCCCAGATCGGGCAAGAATATGTGTGATTTTTAATCACCCATTTTGCACAACTGGGTACCCCTGATGCGTGACGTTAAGCAGGTAGCCGGTCGAAAAGTTAAGTCAAATCCATTCTGCAATATGCTTGAAAAAAAATTAAATTACTTCTCATTTGTACCTCTAGTATCTACGCATAAAAAGACATTGTTCAAAAACATTCCTTTAAAATATGGGTGATTAGTGGTGGTAACCTACTTAGGAGTAGCGTCAATAATAATTTGGCAAGCTTTTTTAAAAAAACTTTTTGATATTTTATTTTATGGTGTCGTACCTAATATTGTATCTGAGCTGTACCTATGCTGTTCGGAAATAATCTTATTTTTTCTTTCTTATATTAAATTAATCGTTTTCGAATACTTTCTTTCTACCTGCCCTTATCCCACCTTATTGTGAGGTCGGCGCAACACACTTTTTCAAACATGTTACAGAAACGATTTGGCTTAGTTTAACGATCGGCTGCCTGCCTGACGCCAACCCCCACCTGGGGGATTAAGTCCCGGGAAAACAGTGTTAGAAGACACTACACCCGATCTGGGTATCGAACCCAAGATCTCCCGGTTCCCAGTCCATAATATACACTGCCGTTAGACCAAGGAGGCGACAATCGTTTTCGAATACCATAGAATTATATAATACTTAGAGTCTACTGCACGTTGAAGTGGAATAAGTATATGGAAATACCATAAAAACGATAATAATAATGATACAAAAACGTTGACAGGCTGTGATCGCGTCCGTTACGCGTGACGTGACGTGTCACGTGACGTCAGCGCACGCCCCTCGTCTACTATCACGTCATATAACAAGATTGGACGTGACACGCGAACACGCTCCTATATTCACGTGATAATCGGGAATTTACGGACGCATCGATGTTGTGTCATGAATACTTGACATGTTACTATAGATTTACCGCATTTGTTTAAATGTTGCTGTATCGATCAATCGATTGCTTTTTATATTCTCTTAACCCCAACTTCTTTATTGAAAATTCAAAGTAAGATATATCAATTCGTATTTTTTTAATGTTACTAATGTCCTCTCGATTAATCGGTTACTTCCATTGCCTTGTCAAATCAAATCAAATCAAAATATTTATTGAATCCATAAAATGTTCAAACATCATTTCGACGGTCCCTACGTACAAAGCGACATGAAAAACTGAGGTTTTCAGGAAAACTAAATGAAGTTTATTTATAAGTTTAAGAATTATCATACTTGTTATCTTGTTCGATTAGTATTTAAAGTAGAATTATTAGAATACAAAATAATTAAAAAATATATCTATATCGTTCTGAGTTTATGGACAATCTAAATATATATGCAGTAGAAAAATATAACATTTTGGCTTGTCGTTATATACGTAGGGACCGTCGATTTAGATTCCGTCAAATTTTAACTCTACCGCTTGTTTGGAAGGCTGTTTCGCTAGAAAAGAACATGCAAGAAACTCTGACGTTGCTCTTTTTAAAATCAGTTTACAGTCAGTTACTAATACAGTACAGCACCGGATACAGAAAGACCTTAAATTAGAGCAGCTAAACCATAGATAATAACAATAGATTTTATTAGATGTAGGACCAAATAATATACAAGATACACTGAGTTGTCATTGTCTTAACCCCATTATATTTGTCAAATCAAAAATTCAAAGTAACTACGGTATAATGTAAACACAACGGTTAAAAACATTTCACAATGTTATGACCAAAAATACAAAACACAAACTTTAGTTGATTTGTTACCTCTTTCAATTGGTACCAACATTCATTTAATAACAATGAACTATTTACTTCCACTATGTTATATTCTCTATCTAATCCTTTGGAGTACAGGTGTGGGGTTATATGTACCTAATTAACTTACCTAAAGAATATTAATGTTTTATAAACAAAATTAAGACAATGCATTTCAAGATCAAAAAAATAATAAAATAATTACGTTTTATGCTACTAAATTGCGCAAACAACTCAAAGCTATCAGTAATGACTTAGCCGATACGATCTCAACGGTGTTGTCTTATTAAATAATTAAATGGTATAAATTATAAGGTTTAGGATAATGATCGGATCTACAATGTAGCTCAGGTCAGAGTCACGGACGAGTATGAATTGCTCTGTTATCGCAGTCTAGATTTATTTAAATACGAACATACCTACGTATTACGCCTATTTATAATAATAATAGCCCTGTAATATTACTGTCCCACTGCTGGGCACGGACCTCCTCTACTAATGAGAGGGGTTAGGCTTTAGTCTACCACGCTGGCCTAATGCGGGTTGGTAGACTTCACATATTTTGAAATTCTTGTAGAGAAATTCTCGGGTATGCAGGTTTCCTCATGATGTTTTCCTTCACGGTTATAGCAAGCAATAATTCACAAAGAAAACACACTTAAAATAGAAAAGTCAGAGGTGTATGCTCTTTTTGTGGTTGGTCTCGAACCTCCGACACTCATCTCGGCAGTCCGTACCATTCTCAACTCAGCTATCGCTGCTATTACGCCTATTACTAAGATTTTAAAACAAATAAAAGATACCTGGCTTCTAAATAGCTTCTTAAAGGCTTATTAAACCGACATTCTTCCTCTTCTTCTTCTGAAATCTAACTTTGCCACCGCTGTCAAAACAACAAGAGTTAAGCAGTGAAAAGTATTGATCACATTTCTTATTTTCACGTGATAAGTTCAGATGTTTAACATTTTGGCATGTCTTCAAGAAAGCAGTTGTTAACAGAGTAACAGTTTTTTTTTTATCTTATGAATATTATATGGACCCTCATACTCTTATTGATAATCAAGTAAAACCAAAAGTAATATTTATAAATACGACTGTAATTACTTACATAAAGATGTAGAGAAATTGTCTTTTTTAAATTATACGACGGGCTTAGTCATTTGAGATAAAGCCGTATTTGATTTAACAAATATAATACCCTTCATCATCATTAACAAAAATGTTATATCAATTTAATCATCGCTCTTAATTAGACTATTAAAACTACAGAAGTCACCAACAATAACTCCATATTTGATTAAACTCAACAACTTTCTAAAATAAAAGCATCCAAAGATGGCCTCGACAAGCAAACAGGAGCTCTGATGGAGCGATATAAGCTCGCATTGTCTTCAGAGCACAGATTGACAGACGTGCATCAACCATCAACGTCCATTTGATTTGTAGCCGATGATGTCGCAACGCAGACAGATTTACTGATAAGTGTAGGAATGCTTTGACAGTACTTATTGTGGGTATAGTTATAGTTAACGTGGATTTTGTGGAGTTTGGGTATGATTCTGAATAATATGTATATGTATAACATTACAAATGACTGTATCAAAATCTGTTATTGTTTAGACATGACATATAGAGGAAAATATAAGTAGTAGATAAAAACTAATTAAACGGCAGCCCGAGCAGGAAAATTTCTGACAACCGTAAATGTATTCGTGCTCGATGCGCGTCTATGAAATTTGTATGAAATATTAATCAAATGTCATCAGAGCGCAGCGAGTTTACACTTACATTAGTTTTTCGTGCTCGGGCTACAGATAGTAGGTACTTATTTTGTACTAATGGCTTATTATGAATTCCAAATTATTTTCGTAGCTTGAACGCCTGTACATATGTTAGAATCAACTCATGTTTCTCAAACGAATAGACCTTGACAATCATTTCGATTGAAATACGAACGCACTAAATCACTTTTAACATAAAACAATTTCTCAGTTGAACCCACTCAAGACCCTTCACGCTTCACCTGTTAACAAAAAGATGAACAACACCAATCATCAAAAGGTTAAAGCATCCAACAAATCAACGACAACAAATGTGGCGTTCAGGAAACAAATGACGTCCTATATAAAATACTGTACCAATTATTTGGGACAATTCATTAGAAGGCCCCCGACTAGGCGATTGGGCCCATCAGTCACGGGACTAGCGACAGATGGGCATCTATCCCGTATGGAGTGCCAGGAAGAAATGGGCCGCAGTAAATCAACCGACGGCCGACAATCCCGGCCAGTCGCCGTCAATACATCAAGTGTAATGCCTCGCATACCGCGGCCAGATAATCGTACGTGAGCATCGACTCGTTACGCTGGATATAAGATGAGGTTTCTGACTCGTTGCCGTCGGGAACAGCTTAAGTGATTTCGTATTTGATGGGATTATAGCTGTTATTGAAGTCAAGGAGTTTGTTGAAACATCAGCGTTATGCATTCTTAATCCAGTAGCAATTGAAAGAAAAGATAACGTGTTGATGAGAGTAATAAGGTTGATTATACCGTGCAGCTAAGAGTTAGTTGTCGCCGGGCTCGGAGCACTGATAGATCTGTAAAGTTTGCCGCAGTCAGGAATATATCGAGTTGTTGCCTCCGTTCGGCTTTATTTATACATAACATCTGTTTGAAGTCGAATCTACCGGCGCGGACGGTGAGCGCATTACTGGAGATTTATACCGCGTCTTAATTGTGAATCGATGGGTTAATGAAGATAAAACCGGCG
This sequence comes from Clanis bilineata, assembly GCA_036417725.1. Taxonomy (NCBI): domain Eukaryota; kingdom Metazoa; phylum Arthropoda; class Insecta; order Lepidoptera; family Sphingidae; genus Clanis; species Clanis bilineata. The sequence continues at coordinate 892,462 of CM071145.1, read as the reverse complement.
GGCGTGTTGTAAATTAGCTCGCGTGTCGACTCATTCCGCAGATAAAGGAGTTCTTTATTGCTTTGTTTGTTTTCTCGGACCGTACTTCAAAGGGTACGGAGATAAGTCGAGTTTTATGCGAACGCATTTGCCTTTAGCAGTTTCGAACGTCAGGTGGGGAGTAGGAAGAGCTAATGACAGCCGGCGAGATAAATTGTCGGCGCGGTGAAATTAATGACGCGTCAACGCTCGCCGCAATTAACTGGGCTACTTATAAATCAGCTGAAACCTCGGCCGTCTGTAACAATAGCCGCAAAGTAAGATGAATTGACGGGACAGCTTCGGTCACACAAGTACGTATTGACAAGTGCGGTGCTCGCTTCCCCGTGTTCCAATTGTACAACACTGGTGTTACTGCATGGACCACATCATAAACACATACTCCAGAAATTTCTGGATCATCTGGTACTGTAGCTCGCAATCTGTGCGGAGTTTCACCACCCTGTGGCTCGAAACAGAATCAGAACAGGGGTTAAGCCCACACGGTCACACACACTCGTCTAATGGCCGTGATTCGACAAGTACAAATGGGTTCTGTGACAAATGGCCTGCGGAAGACCTCGTGTCTATTGCTTTGCCGTAAGTTCCGTGCGGTTGCAAAGCAATTTGACCCTTAACGGGGACTGATCGTAGATTAATATCACCAGTCATTATAATAATTGAACTATTGGTTTAATTGCTAACGGTATAAAGATCTGTAATGATAGCATAAATTAGTTTCATAATACAAATGACGGGTATGTAAATTAAGATTCTCTTGATACAATAATTACAGGTGATTTGACGAAGCAAAGTAATTAAGGTTCAAATTAGCTCGCAGCTTGCAACTGTTGGCGACAACTACAAAGTAGATGCGGTAAGTGCTTCACAGTTCGCCCCTGATACCGATCAAAAGTCCAGTCCGTTGTGGTTCGCGAAAATGACCCTTAAAGTATGAATTGCAAGGAAACGAGCCATGTTTCTCTTATAGCCGTTTCCCTTTTGCCAGTTCATGTAGTGTCGGATCCTGCCGCCTTGGGAACATCGCTTTATGAGATACGAGCGTGATTTATGGGTTCCGTAGGTTCGAGTATTGCCTAGGGGTCGGTGTTGAATACAATATCAGCCTCGTTTGATGGACGAGCTTCGGATATCGCCCGTCGATGTATTGGTTTTAGAATTAATTTCAATTAATGATAATTCTTTGTTGTTTGAACAGATATCAAGAACTAAAAGATACATGATAAAATTCCTTTCATATTATTTCTGTAAAGGTGATGGGCTGGCTCGAACGGATTAATACCACTGTCCCACAGAAAACCGACGTAAATTGCCCGCTTATACGTTTCTTTCAGATTTCTGGGGGCCCTAATTCCCTCTCTCTTCTTCAATGGCCATTCCCCCCTTTGGCAACGCACGCACCCATTATTTTTTTTTAATCGTAGGTGTCTATGGGCGCAGGAGATAATTTACCATTAATAAGAATTTGCTTTTAGGCTTTAGTGCATAGATATTTTCTATCATATCATAAAACGGATATTGAGTTGTTAAATTCACAATTCTCGACTACAGCTTCTTAGTATACAATTATTCGTTTTTGCAATCTCTCTGTAAAAATTTATTTTTCTCGTAATTATGTTGTCAATATGACGAGTTGTATATAAAGAAATATACTTACTGAAAAGCCAACTTATTGCACACTAAAATTAAAAATAAATTGCATTGCGGTAATATTTTTTATAAAAAATGAGTTCTGTTAATATTGTGACAAGCAAATTACTCAGACATAATAAATAGTGGGTGCTTTATCTACTTAACTGGAAGTGCAAAGAGAAATATCAACATCGTATGATATTAATCACTGTCCTTATCAAGGTGTAACAATAGCATTTATTGTTTCAATCTTAAACTTTAGGTGGTATAATTGTGGCAACTGTCGCCTGCTTAGTCTCGTGGCAGTGCATATGGCCTGTGGACCGAAAGGTTCTGAGTTTGACTAGGTCAGGTGAGTTTACCTCAGGATTTGTTCGGGACTGGATCTTCTAAAAAATTAATGACAGTCCCCACGGTCGTTCGCAAAAAGTAAAGCTAAATTATTTATGCAATGTGCTTAAAAAGTTGTGTTTTGCTGACTCTACAATCAAAGGAAATAAGGGCATAAGAATGGTGGTAGAGAAATCAAGAAACGAGAAAGTTTAGAATACTAGAAAATTTATAGATGCGTTGGGATTTGGGAATAAATTTTTAACCTCACAACTACTTAGATGTGAGGCAACTCAACAATAAATAATACTCAACAGTCACACACATAGTCCTGACTTTATAGTTATTTATAGTATAATACGAGTCTCGTGTCGTGGATATCAGACCGAGAGACTCGGTCACAAAACACCTAGACCTTAAACCAATATTTGTAAGTCACAAAAAAAAATCCCGTTACGTGAATCAATCCTATGGACTCTTGAGCAGTCGAGTCAACAAAGTATGCGCCATCCACTTTTTGCAGTTCTAAACGGCAGGCAATGGGAAGCCATTAAAAGCTCAGCAATCGTAAATAACAAGCCAACGATGCTCCATCAATCTTATAATGAAGAAAAGTGCGCTTGTACAATGTTTTATCGTCTATCTGTGTAATTAAAACGTAGCCCGGAGGAAATGTGAGGCAATAATAATAAATTTCAAGGACTCGGGAGTGTGAGGCGGTAGGTCGTAGGTTCGACGTCCCCTGGGTCTTAATTTTCGAAGCTGCGTATAATTATCGTCTACTTTGAGGGAGATATTGTGAATAAACCTTTTTTTTTTTTTTTTTTTTATCGCGGGGAAAAGTGTTTTACCACTGCCGCCGCGCCCGGGGGGGTGGACGCGGTATGTCGGGTTCGCCGGCCTTACGACCCAGCGCCGTGATGCCCGGGAGAGATGGTCGACATCCGGGCGACGCTGGGCCGCGTCCCTAACAAATGCCCTACACCGGCAATACCGACTAAAAACCCCGCGGTGGCCTACTTCGGCGCATGAGTGGGGCGGTCCCGGGGTATCCTGAGATAGCCTCGGATTGCTACCGGAACCGCCCCTGCGCGGTGCCGCCTTGCGGCCCGTCTCCGATTTGGGGGGGGCTCAGAAGCCCCCGCCGCCGAAGGACGCCCTCGGCGTCTACGGCAGCACGAGGCCGACCGTCCGTGCTGCCGTCCGTCCCGGGGTCGCAAGTACAATAGTACTATAAGGGGCGCACAGCCCCCCGCTGCACGCCCGCGACCCCGGAAGGCCCCTATTAGTCGCCTCTTACGACAGGCAGGGGTTACCGTGGTGGAATTCTCCAAACGCCCCCATTCCACAGGGCGGGAGACGCCGGTCAGTCGTCCACCCGGCGCCTCCTACGTCTCCTTTGGCGGCGGGCGGGATCGCTCTGCTCACGATCCCGCTCGGCGCTCTCCTTCTGCGAGATGGCGCGCTCGCAGAAGGAGACCATCGCACGCCATGACCTCCGGCTGCCGACCATGGCGGACACCACGGCCGGCAGCGAGAGGTCTCCTCCGACGACTGCTATGAGAGCGCTGCGCTCCTCCACCCAGGCTGGGCACTCCTCAAGAGTGTGTTGGGCCGTGTCCTCGCGGCAGTTGCCACAATGGTGGCACACGGCGGACGCCTCTTTTCCGGCTATACGACACAGGTATGAGCCGAAACACCCGTGGCCCGTCAACACCTGTGTCAGCCGGAACGTAGGCGCACCGTGGCGCCTATCCAACCACTGTCCGAGGACAGGTCGCACTGCCGCGACGGTCCTCAAGCCCGAACTCGGGCTCTCCAGCCTGGCATGCCACTCCTCCACGGCGGCTCTGCGGAACCTGGCCGCAATCTCCCTCGGGGCAAGCCTCTCCCGATTCCGGGACGCCCCCTCCCGCCAGTGGAACGCTGACGAGAGGGACCGGGCGTCCAAGTCCCAAGGGAGAGTGCCGGCCAACACGCAGGCCGCCTCGTGGGAGACCGTGCGGTAGCCCCTGATTATCCGCTGCGCCACCAGACGCTGCGGTTTGCGCAGCAAGGCGACGCAGCGGGCGCTCAGGGACCCGGCCCATACGGGTGAACCGTACAGGGCCATGGACCGCACGACTCCGGCGTACAGACTCCGGCAAGGGTTACCGGGACCTTCGAGGTTCGGCAGCAGGCTCCCAAGCGCGCCCGCTGCCGAACCTCGAAGGTTCCACAGTAGCGGGCCCAGAACTGAGCCCTGTGGAACACCGGCAGACATAGCCCTCCGGTGCCACCCAGCGGCGCCGGGATACACTACATACCTATTAGATAGGTACGAGTGCACCAGACGACGCAAATAAAGTGGCACCATGTGGTACCGCAGTGCCTCATGTATGCAGGCCCAGGGCAAGGTGTTGAAGGCGTTGGCGATGTCGAGCGACACCGCCACCACCACCTTACCCCGGGCAACTGCATCCTCCGCGTGCGCCTTGACCCGCAGAATCGCATGCACCGTTGACCGGCCATGCCGGAAGCCGAACTGGCAATCCGCCAGGTCCGGCCCGGCCTCCTCCAGGTGCTCGACGAGGCGAGCGTGCACGATCCGCTCGAAGAGCTTGCAGACCTCGTCGAGCAACACGATGGGCCGGTAGGCCGATGGCGACTCTGCGGGTCGACCGTCTTTCTTGAGCAGGACCAGCTTGCCGGTTTTCCACCGGGATGGAAACTGGCCCCGCTCCATGCACGCGGAGAAAAGGCCGCGGAGCCTCGCCCCCAGGTGCTCGACGGCTAACACCCATGCGCGTCCGGGGATACCGTCGAGACCCGGGGCGGTTTTCTTGCCCCGCAGCCGAAGCACCGCCACCCTCATTTCCTCGGGTGAAACCTCCGAAATAACCCTTGCCGAATCCAACGACGACGGCGTCGACGAACGCGACGCCATCGGTGGAGGAGTGACATCCTCCGTGGCCGGGAACAAAGCCGCGACGACCTCCTGAACGAGGTCGCCCCGGAGACTCTGCGTCAGCGGGGGCGCCCATGGGCGGAGCTTTCTCAACGCCACACAGTATGGACGCCCCCACGGGTCGCTGTCGAGAGTACTCCGGAACTCAGTTTGAGCCGCAGACTTTGCCCTCGCTATGGCCACGTGCAGCGCTCTCTTAGCCTCCCTGTGGAGGCCGTGAAGCAGCCGCTCCTGATCCTCGTCGCCGAGAAGACGAATCCGGCGACGACGGTGTCTGGATAGCCGGCGGAGGGCGGCAACGCAGGACGCGCGCAGCCGCGTGAGCTCCGCCGACCACCAGAACACCTGGCGCTTCTCCGGGAGGCGTCGGACCCGGGGCATGGCTGCGTCGCAGACGCGCGACATCGCCGCCCCGAACCACTCCGCCTCCTCGTCGACCCGTACCGGCCCGTCCGGCACGGGCACCAGCGCCTGGGCCAGAGCGGCCTCCTTCAGGGCCTCAACGTCGAGGCGACTAACGGCCCAGCGTGGGCCGTCCGACCGCGGGACGGTCGGTCCCCCACCCGACCGGGTGGTTGAGGACGAGGCGACGTCGAACCGAATGTATCGGTGATCCGACAACGTCTCCTCGCCCACCAGGACCCTCCAGTCCCGGACACGGCGGGCTAGGGCCGGGGTGGCGAACGTGATGTCCACCACCGAACCGCCGTTATGCCTCACGCACGTGTCCGCCGTCCCGCGATTCACGACGGCCAAGCCGGACGAGATCGCCCATTCCTCCAGGGCCCTGCCCCGTGCGTTAGTCACCGACGAACCCCAAGCCAAGGACTTGGCGTTGAAGTCGCCGGCGACAAGGACGGGGCGAGGCTGACTGCCTTGCACCACCAGGGCTCCCAGCCGAGTGAGGAAGTGCTCAAACTCAGGCTGGGATCTGTTGGGGGAGAAATACACTCCCACAATCCAGACCCCCCCCAACAGAACCGCCACACATCCCGAGCCCTTCGCTACTTTTTCAAAGGGCTGGGAGCCGGCGGCGCCCCGGGTGATGACGGCCACCAAGCCGTCCAGGTCCCCCGCCCAGTCGTCCCTGGGGGGAACAAAGTACGGCTCAGCGACCACAGCCACTTGTATCGACCACTGCGCGAGGCTTTGGACCAGCAGGTCCTGGGCCCTGGCGCAGTGGTTAACATTCGCCTGGAGGAATCGTTGCGCCATATTATTGGGCGATCTCCATGGGTGCGGCGCTGGTGGACGGGTCGAGCCGCGTCACAACCGCCGCGCCTCCACCGCGATTACCGCGGCGGGGACGAGCGGAGGCGACGCAAGCCTTTGCGCCCACCTGGTGCCCCGCGGGTTTGCCTGCACAAATCGTGCAGTGCGGCTCCGCGGAGCACTCCCTGGCCTTGTGGCCCGACTGACCGCAGCGGTAGCAGATCCCGCTACGGTCACATTCGTCACTGCAGTGCAACCGTACGTGCCCTCGAAAGAGGCACCGGAAACACCGCATGGGCCTTGGCGCCAGGAGCTGGACCCGCGCCGACACCCAGCCGATTAGGACGCGTCCTGCCCTAACAATTTTGTCAGCGGCCTTGGCTGGGCACCGCACCCATGCCGCGCCAAGGCCGGACCGGTCGGGGCGGATCTCCCCGACCTTAATGTCCACCGACGAACATCCGCCTGCCCCTGCGAGGGCCACCGCGATCATCTCCGGGTCAGCGGACGCGTCCAACCCGGAGATGCGCAATTCCGCGGTCTTACATGGGCGGGAGACCCGAACGACGGTCTCCAGCTCCGTGCCGCGGAATACGGCCCTCATGCGCTCGGCGAGGGTGTCCGCCCTCGCCTCCGTCTCTGGGCCGGGTACCTCATAGAGGTACCCGCCCGTAGCCATTAAGTGGGCCCGCATCTCGGAGATGCCAAGGTCCGTGAGGCGCACGTTGGCCATCACCTCCCGAAGGACCTGGGCATAACTTACTCCATTCGCCAGCCCCTCAGGCGACACAGTAATAGTTACTGCTGCCTTGCGGGGCAGGCGAATTTTGGGCTCCGGCCGGCGTTGTTGTGGCTGGTGCCGCTGCTGTTGTGATGGCACAGTGGCCGGAGCACCCGATGCGGGCCGTGGAGCCTTTTTCTTCCCCTTCCTGGCCACCACCACCCAGCCCTCATCCATAGACGTGGGGGGCGGCGGGAGTGGAAGGGGTGCAGGGACAGGCTGTGCCTGTACAGTGCCGCTCTTCTTCTTCCCCCCCTTTTGGGAGGGGAGAGTTTTCGGCATGACCACTTGGTCGGGCCTGGCTGGGGCGGGTCGAGGCGCGGCAGCAAGGGTAGGCCGAGGGACTACGGCAGAAGTGGAAGGGGTAGGCGCCGACGTTTTCGCCTTACCCTTCCCCTTACCCTTTGAGGTGGCCAGCGGAGCAGTCGCAGCGGGCAGGGCGCGAGATGACCCAGCCACCGCGACAGGAGGCAATGGAGGCCACTGCTCTCTTTGGGCTCTAGCCCTGTCAGCCGCCAACGGGGGCCGGGCGATGGGCTCCGGCGGCAACCGCATCGCCATCGCTTCCAGACGTGCATCCAGAATGTTAAGGAGGCGACGTTCAAACTCCTCAAAACAGTCGCCTGGATTTGCCTCGAGCCTTGCTAAGGACGCTGGCTGCGAACCCTCGAGGGACCTGACAGTTGCCAGGACGTCAGCCAGAATTTTGCCTTGGGCCTTCTGGGCGGACTGCAGTTTGGCAATTTCCTTGCCCATCGCCGCTTTTTCCGCCTCCAGGCGGGCCACCTCAGCAGGGACTGGCTCTTCGGCCCTTTTAATGAGCTCGCTAACAGCGAGATTCAACTCCTGTTTGAACGTCCCTTTTAAATTTTTGGATTTCTGGGCTATGTCCCTAATAGTGCCCGCCATCCTCAGGCGCCAATCCTGATGAACGAATGGCGCCTCATTCATCTCCAACGACTCGGCCTCGTCGTCGGTCGCAGCCACGGCGACATGTTTTTCGGCTGGAACTTGATCACTGTCATCCGAGACCGAATGATCTCGGCGACTTCTCTTGCTGCGCAAGGAGATTCTTTCCGTCTCGACCCCAGACTCTGGAGCCGAAACGGACCTCACCCCTTCCGCAGCCACCTTATTTGGCATTTGCCTATCTTTTTGTGCCTGACCCAGAACGCGAGCGGTCTCTGAGGCAGGCAACTTCTCCGCAACAACAATCGGTAGTTTTTTTTGGGTAAATGATAGTTTCATACTGATCCCACGAGTATGGGGGAAATAAAAGGTCCACCCAGGCAGAGGCCCCTGTACCTGGGTAAGCCTATGGTGTAACCCGCCGGAGTGTCGGCCGTTACTCCGACGGGGGTCGCACTAGAGACCGAACTACCCATCGGCCATGCATCCCCTCGCGGTGCGCCGCCGCTTGGGATTCGGGGTAACTTTTTATAGAGGATTTCTCCCTCGCGGTCCGGGCGGTGAAGCCAAGACCCTCGGTCCGGTTGAAGCGTGAGACATGACCACAGACCTCCAAGACCGGATTACGATATTCGACGGTGGCAGTGGAGGAGAGCGTCCCCTCCACTGCCTGCTCGGCGGCAGGTGAGTGCACACCGAGCCCGCCGATGCCCCCAGGACAGAACCCAGGGGTGTCCCCAAAAACCCTCCCCACTAGACGACGGCCGCCGCAACAGGCGACGACCGCCAACCAGCCTCGTCAGGATATTAGCCGTGGTCACGGATGAAAGCAGACGAAAATTCGAAACCGTCTTCATCCGTGACCGCCGTTGCCCAGGGTGCACCACGTGGAGGTTTCCTGACTTCGCACCCCATTGTGAATAAACCTACATCATTGAGACTTCTTAAATCTTTATTCTTAAAAGTACGTGAAGCATGCGAATCTTCTTTGGCCCAATGTAATTAACTAAAGTATGAAGAAGGCCTATGGCCAATATGGCGATAATCTTTTTCTGTTTCAAGTTTCATCGTCTGCGATAGGCGAAAATATTAATAATTATTTCAATGTACACTCAGTGTCACATAATAATATAATCATCATTATCATCGTCATCATCATTAGCCATGTCCACTGTTGGACATAGGCTGATACATATAATATAGTAATAATACATGTAATAATCAATAAAAATATTGGTCAACCAACTTCAATGGTGTAAGTAACTTCAAGGTAAATTATTCGACTGTAATTTTTATATATGTTACGCGATATCTCCGCCAAATAATGACTGATTTTTGTGTTTGATAGCATATTCCCATATAAAAGACACAATTGGATGAATTTTGAAGCAAGTCCGTTAACATTTCATTATTTATTAGGCTATTTCTGTAAGTATTGAACATATTTTAAAAGTAGTTTAACTATTAGAAAGCCATACTATTCTGGAGTGAAATAGGCTCATTATTCCGAATAAAGTCTTTTAAAAGACGATTAGTGTCAGCGACAGCTAGTAAGACAATATTAGAACTTCACCCACGCTATAACATACAAAACAAGCATTTAATTACGTGCCCACGTTTATAACTCATTCGTCATATTAGCGGCAATTGTATAAAAAGGCAATAAATATTTTCCGGCAAGGTCACAATAAATCAATTGGGGACAAGGTCCATACAAAAATATATGCAATATGATTAATACACGCTAAATAATTTAAGTGTTGCTCATTTTTATGAATAATTGCGTACTTAAGTTGACGATGGTTGCTGTGGTGATTAAATTTAAATTTTATAACTTAAGATATATCAAATTAAATAGTCACGGGCGGCTCGGCCTCCGGTGGCCCATACGCTTATGGAACATATATATGTGCCGCCTCTGACGGGTTAAACGATTCTTGTTACATAAACTTTTCGATCGACTTCCAAAAAGGAGAAGGTCCTCAATTCGTCTGAATTTTTTATGTATGTAACGCGATATCTCCGCCAAATGTGGACCGATTTTCAAAATTCTTTTTGTATTCGATAGAGCTTCTTTCAAGGTTGGTCCCATATAAATTTGGTCACGATCGGATTTGAAGTCGGTCTGTTAAGTTTTTAAACTTGTGATTATATTATGAGACAGTCTGCAATGGTTATGTTTGGAGTTGATATTAATAACATAATTGGATAGATTATGTAATTAGCTTCTTTGGTCTAGTAGCAGCGTGTAATATGGGCTGTGAACTGGTAGGTGTTGGGTTCGATTCCCAGATCAAACTGGGTGTTTTTCTACCACCATTTTCCCGGGACTAGATTCCCCAGATTGGAGTATACGTCATGCCGGACACGGTCGAAAAACTAAGCTTAATTATTTCTGCAATATGCTTGTGTTGCGCATGGCAGCTGGAAAGAAAGAAAGAAAGAATTGTAAAGATTACGAAGTTTTCAGTCATCAAAATTATTTTAGCAGCCCTTCAATATAGTGTGGCAGTATAGCATAGTGTGGCAGCCTCCGTGACGCAGCTGGCAAGTAGCCGGCTGTGAAACGTGAGGACGCAGGTTCGATTCCCACACCGAGATAAATGTCTGTGTCTGCTGTCATACTTAACTTATATCGGTTTTTTAGAACAAAGCACGTAAATGGTATCGTATTTACCATAGAACGCTGTTGTCATTTTGCAGTACAGAAAAAAACTTCCAACTAACAAAGTCTTTACCTTTCGTAGTGCCGCAATCTAATATCTCAAGAACCAACAAGTCTCTATACATTTCTTATACTCACTAGCATATAAATCTCGTTCCATACATGTGTGAACATGGCTACAAAAAGAACCGACACATTCTCATTTAACGATAAATTTTATTTAAACAATATCTTTAATCGGTTAATAACCGTACGCCAGCAATTGAATGGGGCTGCATTTATTATGGACTATCCGAGTAATAAAGATATGGAGATGCACAGATAGGGATTCGAGGGATGGGGGACCTGTTGGGGCTTGACCCGTTACATTATTGTATTGTTTGAAAAGGTCATTAAAATGGTGTGTGTCAACTATTTTAGGGATAAGTGAAATATTCCTCTATTTACGGAGAAAACAATAAAGTTACTCTAAGCTTATCACGGTTAATTATTTTATTATGTAAATGTAAATAAATTATTTAACTCAAAAATAATATTACAAATAATATGAAATAATGACAAATCATTTCTGAATTTTTATTCAATTTAAATAAATATGCATATTTTTACTGATTGATTAAAGAAACACAGTATTTATTTTAGCTGTATGAAACACAATTCTTTATCCTATTTGTCTCCATTATGCCCCCCACTAACACCACCTTGAATCCTACCCCCATAGCTAGTTTATAATACGACTGTTATCCGCTTAAGGATTAACTGAAGGTAGGCGTGTACGCTCGATTCATATTTATGAATATAGCTTATAATAAATATATTCCACTTGTTGCGTTTATCTTTTATGTGTGCTCAGTTACGAGTCCAAATGACTCGTTACGGTCAGTCAATTTACATTGGAGATTACTTGGTGGTAGTGATAAAAGTTTCGGAGTTATGGCGTGCGTTTATCGGGCCTTTTTTGGAGTGTAGGATATTCAAATGTCGTAATGTCCTGTTATTCTTGTTCATGATAGATTTGTACAATATAATACCGACGTATATAAATCTGCCTCGGTGGCGCGGTTATATTTTGATACGACTACCAACCTGAGGTCGCGGGTTCGATACCCAGGTCGGGCAAAGTGATATTGGATTTTTCCATATCAGCCCGAAGTCTGGAGTGCCCGATATGGCGATAGGCTCGCCCCCAATCACATCTGGGACGGAACGAGGCTCGGCGAAATGTGGGTGTTCTAGTTCGCTAGGGCCTCTGCCTACCCCTTCGGAGGCGTGAGCTTATGGTATGTGATGGATCGAAGCGCAGACTACCCTATCATTAATTAGAGAGCATTACTCCATATCCTCACGAGCTGCATCTAGAAATGGAATATTAAAATTAAGTGTTCACGCATTCGTTTCACATCCAGTTATATAGCTATAATTAGTGAATGTTTTTTGAAATTATTATAATTTAAACAGACAATGTGAGAGTCAAACAAAAACCATTTCATAAAAAAAAAGTTTATTAAGATATAATATTACTTATTTATTTGTATTATAATTTATACACCCGTCTTATTTATTTGCACCACCTAATGGTTGATTGATAGAGAATGCCTCCGGCGTTATGTTCACGTATACATTATTAAATGTATAAAGTGTTTCAAATAAACACATTATTATTAAGACTATGCTACCAAACCAACTATTTAAACAAATGTTACCAGAATAAAACAAGCAGAGCAGAGACGCGTGCTAATTATCCGCGGCGAGCACCGCGATGTTATCGCATCGCTCGAGCTCTACTTGCGACCACGCTAATGGCGCGCGGTTTGTCGCTGATGCCATTTACTGGCGCTGTAAGCTTGTACGTTTGTACCCAGAGTCGGATTAGGTTGAATGAGCTGAGGGTCATTACCTAGGACCCTACATTTCATGTTTTTTAACTGACATTATGCCACTTCAGTGTAAGTGTGACTTTTTCAAGCATGTCGCAGAAAGGCTTAATTTTCACGACCAGGTGCTGCCTAACCTAAACTTTCCTGAAAATGGTACCCAGAACGTCCCTATCCACAGCCCAAATACGCCACCGCTAGGCCAATAAGGTAACAAAACCCTACTACGAATTACTATCAGGAATCGAAGTGGATCGAAGTTTTTGTGTGGTAGCGTCACAGTCACAGCCATTAAACTTAGACCTGTATCACCGAAGTGTTATACGACTTTAGTAGGTCACTTCATGGTAAAAGTGGGTTGTAATAAGATTCGTTCATACGGCTATCTTTTCTTTCTACTTGCCCTTATCCCACCTTAATGTGAGGTCGGCGCAACACACTTTTTTAAGCATGTTATACAGAGGATTTGGCTTAGTTTTTACGACCGGCCGCCTGCCTGTCGTCAACGCCCTATGAGGGATCTAGTCCCGGGCAAATTAAATTAGAAAAATTGCTTTGCTCGACCTGGGAATCGAACCCAGGACCTCCCGATCCACAGCTCATACATTCTACAACTAGACCAAGGACGCAAGTATTCGTTCATACGGCTATATTTTCTTGAATTTATGCCCAGCAATTTATACAAGTTCGTCCCTGTGAAGTGCTTCCCTGAATCTAAATTAGGGACGAGGTCGGGTTGGACAATTAGACCTTTCGCGTTTTAGTAAAATTGTCTTAAAGCTCCACCTAGATAGTGTTGGGACAACAATCTCCTAATCCGAATACATTCGCGATAATACCTGTGTTTTAGTTGATATCAATGATACATCTGTATTTAAATGTTTTTTTCTTTGTTTGTTTCAATGCCCACATCTTTGGAACTACTGAACATATTTTAAATATATTTTCGACCGAATTCCAAAAAGGAGACGGTCCTCAATTCGTCTGTTTTTTATGTTTGTTACGCAAAATCTCTGCCAAATGTTGACCGATTTTCAAAATTCTTTTTGTGTTCAATAGAGCTTATTCCAAGGGTGGTCCCATATAAATTTGGTCACGATCGGATAAGTTTTGAAGTCGGTCTATTCAGTTTTTAAACTTGTGATTATTACTATTACGGAGCTACACAATTATTGAGTGGCATCATCGATATAATAATATACCTAGATGCACAGTTGACGCTCAGAAAGTGGGACAGCCAACGAGTGCTTAAAATGTAAGTAAGCACTTGTTGGCTGACAGTCGGGCGCCGACCGTTCGTCTGTGAAGATGCCTAAATGCTCTGTGAAAGAGTGCAAAAATAACACTCTTACAAAGCGCAAAACACATGGGATTTCATATTTTAAGTAAGTATAATTCCCTTACTTGATTCTTAAAACCTTAATCATGTTAAATTAAGTATTAAACGTGTATAAATAATTAATTTAACAAATTCAGTTAATAAAATATTTTGTCCCTTTTGAAATCATGATTTGGAACAATGAAATATATGGAGTCGTTTTTTTTTGTAAATATATTATATTTATTTTAAATTTATGATTTTTTTATTAATTTTATTTATTAATTACAGATTTCCATGAAATGAAATAGTAAGAGATAAATGGCGTAAAATTATTTCCGAAGAAAGGAGAGAAGAAAATTTTAAACCCAATTACTCAAGTGTGGTTTGTTCAGACCATTTTGCCGATTCCGATCGATATTATACAGAAAAAGGGATTAGAAAAATTAAAAAAAATGCTGTACCAAAAATAAAGGTGATAAATTGTCATCAGCTACATTGTCCTTAACTAATGTTTACTATTTAATTTAACAATATGTATGCTGTTGGTGTACCTATAAATAAATAAATAAATAAATATTGCCACATTTATTGACTTTATTTTAGATTGTCGTAACTACAAGTTTAAATGAGGCAGGGTGCAGTACAAATGTAATAGTTGAAAAATATTTGATACAGAATTCATCAATAGCAAGCATATACTAGGTACATACTGCCATGTAAAATGACTATTTAATAATTTGCGGCTAATTCTAATAAATGTTTTCAATCAAAGTGTGCAGATCATAAAAAAATGCCAACATGAACAAAGTTGAACATTCCGCTGTCAAATAATAATTTTAATGGTTCATTCTCGCGATTTTTCATTTTTTAATTTTTCATTTTTATCTTGGATTCTCGGATTGAGATCATTTTGGAACCGGTCGTTAGGCATAATTACTACAACAGTAATTGTGGCGTCATCATTTATTGGAAACATATTCATTTCCAGGAACCAGCAATTGAACCAATAAATAATGAAGGATCACCAATACCATCAGAATTTTCATCAATCTTTAACACACCTAAGACGTTATTTTTGAAAGATAATTTGAAAGAACGCAACCAAAAATTTAAACTTAAATCTAATTTAGTGCGAAACTTAAAAAGGCAGAACAAAAGATTAAGAAAACGAAATGATAGTCTAAAAGAAATTATTAAGAATCTAAAGAGCAAAGGACGATCTTAGTGTGGGGCCAGGACTATGTATGTGACTGTTGGGTGTTATTTATTTATTTATGAATCACGCTAAGGCAAAACAGTGCTTATTTCATATTCATAACTCATAAGCCTTGTTATCTTCTAAACATTTATACTCTATCTATCTCTTAATGTAAGTAAAATTATTATACTGATATCGCCATTCTCATCTACATTGTACGCCACGTGGTCAAAATTACTCACAGATAAATACAAGAACTATTCGACTCCATTCAATCTTTGTCCAAGTGACTAGAATGTTTCTTTTAATAATGTCAAATTATTGTCAAATTCAAAAACGATTAGAAATTCAAAAATTTCGAATATAGGAACGTTCGAACATTCAATTTAAAAAGCTACTTTATGCCGCGTCTATAAGGTCATATTTGTGTTAATATAATGAAATTTGTGATGTTTATTTGTTTTGTCTGTCGAGGACACTGTTTACAATGATATTTGTATGGAACTGTGCATCTAGGTATATTATTATATCGATGAGTGGCATAGACATATTTTTATTACAAGAAAATTCTTATTACGAAAGTCGTTCCGCAGGCAATAGTTAGTGTTACAATAATAAAATAATAATAATATTAGCCCTGTAATATTACTGTCCCACAGCTGGGCACGGGCCTCCTCTACTATTGAGAGGGCACGCAGCGATAGCTCAGTTGGGAATGGCACGGACTGCCGAGACAAGTGTCGGAGGTTCGAGACCAACCCCAAAATGGAGCATACACCTCTGACTTTTCTATGTTAAGTGTATTTTCATTGTGAAATATCGCTTGCTATAACGGTGAAGGAAAACATCGTGAAGAAACCTACATACCCGAGAATTTCTTTACAGGAATTTCGAAGGTATGTGAAGTTTACCAACCTGCATTAGGCTAGCGTGGTAAACTAAGGCCTAACCCCCTCTCAGTGTTACAATAGCCGTTCTCAATTATAACATTGCATTTTAAAGAACAGTGTTATGCTAGTGGAAAGTTACATAATATTGTACGCTGTAACGCCTTTTGTACAGCATTTGACCACAGCATATAAAAACAATCCCCGAATCTTCTGACATTAAAAAATATCCAGGTATATCAATGTTTTCATAACAAAAAAGAAACATAAACCGTAGCCATAACTCTTACCATCAGTCAGTAGAGATGTCATTCACCCCATGGTGATATATCTAGCAAAGCACCCAGTAAACTAGGCACATAAATAATTTTGTCTGCTCCGCCGAGTGCGAGGAACTTCTTGGGGATTTATCACGTGTGTTGTGGAGTGAGAGGTAAGCGAGGGAGGGGAAATATTTTCATTTTACATTTAATTTTGTAAAAAAATATATCAATATTACTGGCAATAATATTTTGGATGGTTAATAATATTTTTTAAATAATATTTTGATAACAATATGTTTTTTTAATCTTTGGGGGAGGCCTATGTTCAGCAGTGGACGTCCTATGGCTGATGATGATGATGATGATGATGATGATGATGAATATTTTTTTTGTATTTCGTTGTTTCTGCCTAGCACTGCTCGTCATACCCCATAGCCATGCAGATAAATATACGATAGAGTGTTCATCCACCTACCTTTATCCCACACGAATGTGGGATTGACACAACATACAGCTTAAGCATGTTGCAGATTAAAAATTGTCAAAATTTTTGCATCCTTCGTGCCTGAAGTTATAAGCCGCTGATATCGAGCCCCGGGAAAATGTTGTCAGAAAAACACGCGTTGCCTCCTTAAAATGTGACCTTTGAATAAAAAAAAATATTTTATTGGTTTTATACTTATTCAAAACCTTCAGAGCACATAATTTAAGGTCACTTGCAAATCCGCGATAAATCTCTATCCCAAATCTTGATTTAAAGATAAGAGTGAGCTGTAGGATAAATCGAGATAAGGTGTAACACTAGATTAGTAATAGCGCTGTAAGTCGCCCTTAGATAGAAAAAATATGAATTAAAGTATAAATATTTGACGGCCATAATAAAAACTCGCTTGTAACTTATAACTTACACCACAAAAAGACGCACAGTAGCAAGCGTCGACAAGCATTTTGTATAACGCAAGAGGGTGGTTTAAAATATTATACATAGCGAGGTAATGTATTTTTTGGCGAAGTTGCTCTTTTGGAGGGGTGATAACTCTTACTTATAACTTATGAGTCTGCTTTAATAAAATATTGCAGTTTAAGTCATGACTGCAGCCCAGATGTGTGCAACGAGTGCACTTAAATTTTACCTTACTTATTCAACTCATTCTTGCATATCTTGGTTGATATGTGTGGCGGTACTGCCTCGGTAGCGTGGTGGTATTTCGGTACGACTACGGTTCTGAGGTCTCGGGTTCGATCCCGGGTCGGGCAAAGTGATATTGGATTTTTCCATATCAGCCCGGAGTCTGGAATTTGTGCCCGATATGGCGATAGGCTCGCCCTCTATCACATCTGGGACGGAACTAAGCTCGGCAATGTGGGTGTTCTAGTTCGCTAGTGCGCCTCTCCCTACCCCTTCGGGGATACAGGCGTGAGCTTATGTATGTATGTATATGTGTAATGTTTTTGTTCTAAAATCAGTGTATTTAATACTGACTGTACCCGTATTGTACGATGATTGATATGCCAATGATACCCAATCCGAATAATTTAAAAATTGACAAACCACTGATCTATTTATGAATGATTAAATTATACTTGAACTACATGTGTTGCGGCAGTGGTGGTGTAAAGAAATCCGTTTTTGAAATACACTATACTTTTTAATAAACTTAATTTTTACATTTATTGATTGTGAAATAAAAAATAATTGTTAACGCTGCGCCGTCTGTTATGTCGAATGTGTAGTTCGCGTCTTCCTCGTCGACACGCCACCACGCGCTGATTCGCGCACACGGCGGTCAATCCGCCAATCACGGCTGGCAACGGCCCGGCGCGACTTTCAAATTGATGTCGGCTAACAACATGGAATTAAAAACTTTATAGTATAGGATAGCCCGAAAAGCTTGTGACATACCTTATATTATTATATTTTTTAAGAAGAAATATTAATATCAGTTATCCCCTTAACCACATAAGTGTTACACTACTCAATATGCAGTCTTATGACGCATTTTAGGTACAGAAATAAAGAAGAAAGACAGACAAACAGAAAATCAGTTTATTTCACATATATAAAGAAATACTAAAAATAAACTGATAAAAAAGACACTATGGCAAAAACCAAAAATGGCTCCAGAGCAGAGCCGACACGGCCCTAAATATTTTTTTTTATTCTCCGGTACATGCCAGCTACTGACAGAAGAACTAATTTTGCAATTTTACAACAATTATATTTACTCTTAAACTATTACTTAGCATTGAGCAGTCTAAGAACGTTCAGTGCCAATCCCCATATTTAAATCACTATATCACATCAGATCCAGAACATTAAAGCAATCAACAAAACAAACTGCCACAGATATATAAAATAAATTAAAACTGCTGAAACAGCACTGACACTTCCGCAATATTTCGTACGGTTTGGATAGGGTCATCACTATTGAGAACATAAAAGATAAAAAATTTAATACTTGAGTCAATGCAATTTATATCAAGAGAAGATATATATTTACAATAAAACTAAACAATTACAAAGCAGGATATCTATTAAAAATAATATTCTCTTATGACTAAAGATAGTAAAAATCACAAAAAACGTTTACAGTTCAGGTCAAGTGCGAGCTATCTGGCAACCCTAGACACGCGTAGGCCGCGTAGCCCGTAGCTCATAGCTCGTAGCTCGTAGCGGCTGATATATGGCCCATGTATTATTCAAAGAAATTGCTACATATTTCATCCGAGGGGAAATAACTGTGAGATATGTGTTGCACGGTACGCGGATGGTGGCATTATGACATCTGTGCTCTGAAACACTTATAAGAAAATCCAATGCAAAAATGACAATCATCATATAAAATAATACGTTAAATTACCAAGAATTTTCAATTTATTAATTACATTATTAATAGTTGGATGTTTTCACCTGTACATTAATTTTTAACTTATATTTAGAATAAATAGTTTTTTTTATTCCCGCACTTACATTAACTTTCCAATAATATTTTGTTTGTCATACTTGAATACTGCTATCCCTAGGGAATCAACAACATTTACTCTTCAAAATTTATTTTATACAATTTAATTTATATTTCTAGTTTTTAATGTCATAGTTTTTTTGAATAAAAATGAATTCTTCTAATGTTATGTATTAAAAAAAGTAAGTTGTGAATACAACAAATGTATTGATTTAATTAATATTTTGGAACATGGATAACATCACATTTAAAACTGTAGCAAGTTGCGAAGCTCCACCTTATCTACGCCAAAATGATTCCGCTTTCCGCCCTCTCGCCCGCTCTCGCTGCCGCCTGTGCTGCGATATAAATGCCATCCGCCAAATTTATGGCCACACTCGCGCGGTGCCAGATGAAAAGTTGTCGATATGATAAATGCGGTAACTGTGGACACTGTGGCAATAGTTATTCTTTCTTTCAGTTTGTACAAAAAATGCAATCTGATTTTCAACATTACAATGCTTACATACTTGAAATTGATAATATCTGAATTATTGATATTCTATAGGAGATCAAATGACATACAAAATATTATGATAACTTTATGTCACAGTAAAATAACTCCACATATCATTAGGCTTAACATCTACACAATGACAAAGTTTAAGTGGTTTTTAACTATCATCTTATTTTAAACCGTTGCTAATAAAGGATTTACAAAAATATCCAAGCAGCGATAGCTCAGTTGGAATTGGTACGGACTGCCGAGACCAGTGTCGGAGGTTCGAGACCAACCCCAAAGTGGAGCATATACACCTCTGACTTTTCTATGTTAAGTGTATTTTCATTGTGAATTATCGCTTACTATAACGGTGAAGGAAACATCGTGAGGAAATCTGCATATCCGAGAATTTCTCCACAAGAATTTCGAAGGTATGTAAAGTCTACCAACCCGTATTAGGCCACCGTGGTAGACTAAGGCCTAACCCGTCTCATTTTTAGAGGAGGCCGGTGTCCAGCAGTGGGACAGTAATATTACAGGGCTAATAATATTATTTATTATTATCAAAGAAATACATACCATTAATTTTATCTTAAAATTTGTAATCATTGCAGCCTCCGTTTCCAAATAAAAACATGTTTTAAACATCTCAATAAATAACCTAAACATACGACACACAAACCCGAGACTCAAAAAACGCCAGATGTTCTTCGAAGTGAGAAATTATCAACAGTCAATATGTAGTGAAATATTAAAGTGCGTCGTTTGTCGGCGCGTCTGTCTGTGCGCGTGTAAATAATGTGGAAAGGCGCAGATGTTTGTCTCGCAGCGCCACTTGTTAATTACCGACTGTATGGGACTTAGTGATGCTGGATGAGGCAAGTATAATTTATATTGTGTCGGCTCAAAGCTTGGCACAGTAGGCATCTTCTTAATAGATAACTTTGTGTAAAAGATTCGGAATACCGAAGTAGGTCTGGGCTGGAGAATGCTGACCTCTGAGGCTGAGATCTATAGAGCCAACTTCGACTAAGTCTAGGTCTAAAAAAAGAACTCAGTGAAGATTTGGAAAATTTTAAAACGAACTTTGACATAGTCCAAGTCATTTTAAAAGAATACCAAATCCTCACTGAGTTCGTTTCTTTGACTTAGACTTAGTCGAAGTTCGCTCTATAGATCTCAGCCATAGTCGCTACCATTCCAAATGGACGTAGCTATGACCTCAAATCATGATCGTCTGAAATGGATACACTACTACTATGAACTATTATATTCTTAACCTATTCTAAAGTTAATAGTAAGGCTACTTATCCAGTGACGCTTGATCTGTGTAACCGCGCGTCAGTTGTCGCCCGTTAACATCAACCAATACACTTGACATGTTTGACGTAAAATTAACTTGTGTTGTTCTGTTGTTTTATTTATAACTTCGGCGGTACGTTCGGAAAGTTTCCAGTAAAGAATACATTTCAATGTTATTGCTAGTGATTGACTAATGTTTAAGCGGAAACTTGTTGGAAACTTTAGTGTACTACATAAAAATAAACTAAAATTCATTTTAACAATATTTTATTAAAACAAGGTAAATATGATACAGGAATAACGAGTTTTATTGGACCTATAATTATATATTATTGAACCAAAGAAAATTTAATACAAACGATCAATGTATTTTACAACGTAAGTAATTTAATTTTTCACATAAGCTCACGCCTGTATCCCAACAGGGTAGGCAAAGGCGCACTAGTGAACTAGAACAGCCACATTTTGCTGATCTTAGTTGCGTCCCAGATGTGATAGGGAGCGAGCCTATCGCTATATCGGGCACAAAGTCCAGACTCCGGGCTGATAGTAAAAATGCAATATCCCTTTGCCCGAACCCAAGACCTCAAGACCACAGTCGCACTACGCACGCAATATCACTACTCCACCGAGGCAGTTTTTCATTTATATCACACAGAATTAACGTCTACTCTTTTTTTAGATCTGCCCTTATCCCAGGGTGGGGATTGCTGTCCGACGTCAGCCATCTTTGGGGATCCAGTCCCAGGTCTTCCCGGTCCATTACCAATATAATAATGCTGTTACTATTCCAGAAGAGAAACTAAAACTAAAAAAAATCTTTATTGATTACGTAGGCCATTATGTATAAAAGCACTTATGACAAGTCAACACAAGCAAATTTTAAATTAAGATTAATATAATTTACATTATCTCGCTATAAATTTGAAGACAGGCAGGCAAGTAATTATATGGACTCAAGCATACTCAATACCACCGGAGGTGTAATTTCCAAAAGAATGATTAAAATGTGAAATGGTAGGTATGGTGGTAGGATGCAAAAACCCACACTAACAAAAATCCTTATATCTATATCATAAACAATAATTTTAATCATTATTTTTATACAATGTATGGCATACACTTTCCAAATTGGTCGATCGGTCGGTCTGTTTACAATAAAAATATAATAAATGTACCTAATATCCTATATTATTATCAGATAACAATATTAATGTTAATGACAAGCCAGTCAATGTACTTTAATCCAAAATGTCATTAAAGTTAATATAATTACTATTGCTATAGTATTATATATTACTACGAGTATACCTATTCTGAGAATTAAAATTCAAAACACACAAACTAATAAACGCATAAACACACCCTAAAAATAAATCTCCACAACAACCATATAATTACAAAAGCCCATAAAATCAAATTATCGATTGCCAAGCTAAATATATGGCACAAAACACCTGCCATTTTTTGCCATGTGCCAGTGAGAATGGCATGCCAATTTATCAAACGACACTTCGCCTTTGAGACTGGTGATGTATGGGGATATTACGGTATAATAGACGATTCCGCGCTCGTTTGTCATTAGGGGTCCGCAGTTTGTTAAATCTGTTATAGATTAGTTTTTGAGGTTATGTTTTTTATCGCAATAAATTAACAGGGCTTGGTGGCATTTTATTTGTCAAAATCTATATGTGTAAAAAATATTTTAAAACTAAGTAATATAATCCAAGCTATTTTATATGTATTCTATCACAATTTGTTGTCACGTGTCGGACCACGTAGGCTGCAAAGCCTTCGAAACGTTGAGCCTAAAGATAAAAACAAATCGTGATAGAATCCGTATAAAATAGTTTAATTTCAATGTATAACATTAGCGTAAACTTAAGAAATCAGAACATAATACAAAGTCGGCTCCAAGTTTAAGTTAGGTTAAGTCATGATTCTTGTTACTTGAATCGTTTTATTAATCCAAAAACGATTCTTTATCTACATTTATATTGACATATCTACATTGGTGTCACTACGCTGCGCTTGCGCTTCGGTCGATGAGATTACCAGTCCTAAGTAATGGTCAAGTTTAAACACTTTACTACAAAATTCATCATAATACAATCAGTTCTATTGAATACAAAATACTCAATGATTACTTAGGTTTATGCGAATATTATACATTGAAATAAAATTTGTTTTTACGAACTTTATCGCAATTTGGTTTTATTTTTATGCCCGTTTAGAATAAAACCAAAAACCGTAAAAACAAGTTTGATTTCAAAACAAAATACTCTTGAAAATTGATCTATATTTCGAGATATCGCGGCGTAACATACATAAACAATGCCGAATTGCGCACGCTTCTTTTGAAATCGGTTGAAAAGAACTCATTTGATACCTAACCTCGCCGTCTCCCACGAGGGCCGCTCTTAAAACTCGTAAAAGGCAGCCGTAAGTTTGAGTTATTGCCTCGTCGAGACGACTGTAATGAATATGGCCGCGGTATATTTCAATTTGGCGACGCGACGCGGCGGTACCAATGTGTTACGTTTTTACGGCCAGATGGGTTTTTGGCCGAGTTTTGCGTACATGGTGTGACAAATAAATTTGTTTTTTTAACTTTGTAACATCTAAATGTAGTCGCCTCTTTTGGTCTAGTGGCACCATATAAGGCCTGTTCCTGGTTTCGATTCCTAATTCGGGCCAAGCCAATTTTGTAATTTAATTTTCCCGGGACTGGATCTCTCAGAGGGGGTTGACGAGGCAGGCGGTTGGTCGTAAAAAAATAAGCCGAATCCATTCTGAAACATGGTTGAAAAAGTGTGTTGCGCCGACCCCACATTACTATGGGATAAGGGCAGATAGAAAGAAAATAACGTCTAAAACGTAACATTACCATCTTGATTAATTGACGTCGTGTCCAAAGAGTATGTAATATTTATGTCGAGTTGATGTGACGGCTGTATAACATCACGTTACGATACGTATACCATTGTAACACTAACATGCATAGTGTATGGTGTATACGGGTAAAAAAATCACATGCAGCACCTACATAGAGTTAAAATGTAAGTAGTTTAGTTTATATAAAACATGCACCTATGGGAGTGCACACTGTACCATTACCATAAATTAATTTTTAATTTGCAAAAATGTATTGTGTAACTGTCGATGGTGTGTCATGAATAAATAAATAAATAAAACTAATCATGCATTACTTTCTGTGACAATTTTAGCATTAGAACTTTTTGTAATTATATTTTCCAAAAAAAGCATCTTGCTCTGTCATCGACACACAACAATAAACCGTGAATGTAATCTCTACATTTATTATGAACAAACTGCATTTATAAATCCCGACACGCTTTTATGACGTATCGAAACATTTTATACTAACGTCTTAGTAATTTTTTCTTTGTCAGAAATTTTAAGTTATAAATATTTTTGCGATAATACGTTTCAAAGCGTGTAACGTTGCGAATAAAATTAAAGTCGTATATTTTATATCATATTTTAATGCCATGCACATCTTTCTGTACAATATCATAAATAAAGTGTAGTTTGATAATAGCATACGTTAAAGTAATTAATTATTCGGAAAATGAAATTATACGTCAGATCGACGGCCCGAGCAGGAAAATTTCTGACAATCGTAAATGCATTATATTTTTTTATGTTATAAGGACAAACATGCGCCCAAGAAACATTTATTTCATTTAAATTTTTTATTTTTCCCATATACATAACTAGCTGACCCGCGCAACTTCGTCTGCGTATGAGAGAGAGGGTTGAAAGAGTGAGTCTTAAGTACCTATAATCCAATAATTCTAAAGGAGGTAATGGGATGATCTACTTCGGCCGTCAGTCACCCCGTCTCTCACCCCGTCAGTCACACCGTCTGTCACACCGTCTGTCACGCCGTCTGTCACCCCGTCTCTTACCCCGTCTGTCCCACCGTCTGTCACCCCGCCTGTCACCCCATCTGTCACCTCGTCTGTCACCCGTCTGTCACCCGTCTGTCACCCAGTCGGTCACCCCGTCTGTCACCCCGTCTGTCACCCAGTCTGTCACCCGCCTGTCACCCTGTCTGCCACCCGTCTGTCACCACGTCCGTCACCCCGTCTGTCACCCGTCTGTCACCCGTCTGTCACCCAGTCAGTCACCCCGTCTGTTATCCAGTCGGTCACCCCGCCTGTCACCTCATCTGTCACCCATCTGTCACCCCGTCTGTCACCCCGTCTGTCACCCCCGTCTGTCACCACGTCGGTCACTCGTCTGTCACCCCGTATGTCACCTGTCTGTCACCCCGTCTGTCACTACGTCGGTCACCCGTCTGTCACCCGGCTGTCACCCCGTCTGTCACCCGGCTGTCACCCCGTCTGTCACCTCGTCTGTCACCCGTCTGTCACCCAGTCGGTCACCCAATCGGTCACCCCGTCTGTCACCCAGTCTGTCACCAGTCTGTCACCCGTCGGTTACCCCGTCTGTTACCCAGTCGGTCACCTCGCCTGTCACCCGTCTGTCACCCCGTCTGTCACCACGTCGGTCACCCGTCTGTCACCCTTCTGACACCCGTCTGTCACCCCGTCTGTCACCCAGTCGGTCACCCCATCTGTCACCCCATCTGTCACCCTGTCTGTCACCCAGTCGGTCACACCATCTGTCACCCCGTCTGTCACCCCGTCAGTTACCTCGTCAGACACCCCGCCCACCACCCCATCAGTCAGCCTGTCAGTCACCCCGTCAGTCACTCCTTAGTCACCCTACTATTCATCCCGTCGGTCAACACTAAAATTTTTTTTCAAATCGAACCAGTAGTTGCCGAGATATAAAATTCCCCGCTTTTCAACATTCTTCATTTCTGCTCCGCTCCTATTGGTCATAGCGTGATGTTATATAGCCTATAGCCACCCTCGACAATTGGGCTATCCAACACAAAAAGAATTTTTCACATCGAACCAGTAGTTTCTGAGATATACATTTTCACGATTTTGCAACATTTTTCATTTCTGCTCCGCTCCTATTGGTCATAGCGTGATGTTATATAGCCTATAGCCATCATCGATAAATGGGCTATCCAACACAAAAAGATTTTTTCAATTCGAAGCAGTAGTTCTGTCTCAGATATAAATTTTCCCGGTTTGAAATTTTTTTCATTTCTGTTCCGCTCCTATTGGTCATAGCGTAATGTTATATAGGCTATAACCATCCTCGATAAATGGGCTATCCAACACAAAAATAATTTTTCGATTCGAACCAGTAGTTTCTGAGATATCAACTTTCCCGCTTTTCAACATTTTTCACTTCTGCTTCGCTCCTATTGGTCATAGCGTGATGTTATATAGCCTATAGCCATCATCGATAAATGGGCTATCCAACACAAAAAGATTTTTTCAATTCGAAGCAGTAGTTCTGTCTCAGATATAAATTTTCCCGGTTTGAAATTTTTTTCATTTCTGCTCCGCTCCTATTGGTCATAGCGTAATGTTATATAGGCTATAACCATCCTCGATAAATGGGCTATCCAACACAACAATAATTTTTCGATTCGAACCAGTAGTTTCTGAGATATCAACTTCCCCGCTTTTCAACATTTTTCACTTCTGCTTCGCTCCTATTGGTCATAGCGTGATGTTATATAGCCTTTAGCCATCCTCGATAATTGGGCTATCCAACACAAAAATAATTTTTCAAATCGAACCAGTAGTTTCTGAGATATCAATTCCATGTTTTTTATTTCTCATTTCTGCTCCGCTCCCATTGGTCATAGCGTGATGTTATATAGCCTATAGCCACCCTCGATAATTGGGCTATCCAACACAAAAATATTTTTTCAAATCGAAGCAGTAGTTCCTGAGATTAGTGCGTTCAATCAAAGAAACAAACAAACAAACAAACTCTTCAGCTTTATAATATTAGTATAGATGACATTAACCTTCGGCCTCAGGCGTCTTAAATGTTATAAATGCTGTATGAAACATGGCTGACATAAAATAATCATCGTATAATATTAGTGTATTTCGTACAGGCAGCCTTGCTTTCAGACCCTTTAATCTTAAATAATCTGACAAATAATAGATAATATTATGGTTAATATTTACAAAAAGCATCATCCTTTACATTACCAACCCGTTAATTTGTATTAGGGTAAATGTGTTAATTTGTATGAAAATATTATTACGATGTATGATTAGTATAAAGAATACAAGGAATGTTAGGGGTAGTATAAAGTACTTTACATTTTAATGTACGTAGTTGTGCCAAAAGGACTCAAACTTGAAATAAAAACTTACTAGTTATTGATGTCATATCGTCCTGTTATAAAAAGGTTTGAGACCATGATGATTACTTGATTGTAGTATTTTTTCTTACAGCTGCCTTTATTCCAGTCCAATGTGGGTTCTTAGTTTAACACATCTTTTTAAGAATATGGCAGAAGGGCTCGCCCTAATTTGTATGACAAATTATCTATCTGACTTCAACACCCTCAAGGAGATCTAGCCCTGAGAAAATCGCGTTAAAGAATACGCGTTCTCAGATTCAAATGCTAGACCATCAGGCTGTGAACCCCATATATCATACTACTATTAAACAAGGAGGATAACGGCCACTGATTGTGTTTGTTATGAGGTACTGTCTCAACCACAGTCAATTCACTATAATAATGGGCCCTAACACGAAGAACTTACGTAAGGTATTCGAATCGAGCACGCCGCGACGACAACGCATTTATATGAAACTTTCGAATAGATGTGTTAAGCTCATAACTTGTTCATACCCCTATAAAACTTTTTAGAGTTACAACCTCATCTAGCCACAGGCAAACAAAAGTAACAACCAGTACCGAACAATTAATACCGATAAGTCGAGCCATACATTGCGAGAAAAGCTAATTTACAGGCGCCATTTAGAGCGGGGTACGAAATTGTGATATACAGTGTGTTTCATTACGTACGCGTCGTAACGGGGCTGTTATTCAAAATTATTGCTCAGTTTACGACGCCGAGCGCCGAGCGGGCCGGTGGGCCGACATCTTTTATTTTCTCGCCAGGTTTTATGTGTTACTATGGAAATGGTTCAAAGAGGGGTGAATGGAAAGAAGAAAGGCTTTTGCATTGCAGTGGAACATTATTAGACTAATGTAGTAATAATACTCTGTAGACTAATATAGCTTTGAAATTAAGTTAAACACAATAATATGGAGACTGTTATGCTGACTAAAAAACTATCTGCTACCTCAAAAGAAACTCTAAATGAACGTACAAACGACAAGAAATATCATGAATCCAAACTGTAATTTAGAAGGCTATTATGATAATATACGACGATAGTATAATATAATGCCTCCGCTTAACCTCCCGTGAAATAAAATATAGAGGATTTTATATAAACTGACAAAAGGCTGCGTCACTGCAATCCTTATAAATCAAACTGCACAGCTAATCACCGCCGTTTGCATTCACAAGCTCGCAACCATTTATAATGTTTTTATATCGCATACAATTTGGGGATAATAAATATCTCTGCCCACCCCAGATATCGTATATCATCACAAAAACCGTACACACCACTACAATGAGTTTATTTATGACCTCAATACAAAACTCTCCACTAAAACGTCGAACGATCGATATCACCTCATCTCTTCGGGCTTCATGCTGAGCGTGACACAAAACGTAACACAAAAACTCGGCGAAGTGTCATCTCCGCGTGACAGGCGACAGCTGGGGCGCAACAATACCAGCTAGCGATTCATCACATTCACAATTGACGCTCATTGGGGCATCTACCCCACAGGGCATAGACTAATACTGCCCCATACGGAAATTTTAGCGACTGTGTATTTTTAATACGTTTGTTGGCAGTATATCTAATCGGTGTAGGGTGAGTGGCACAATAGTCGGCGTGAAACTCGACAGCCGTGGCGGATCGACAATGGCGGTGATTTAAAACGGATATAAATAAGTTCTGGACGTTAACAAATACGCATTTCACGCGACAATCCGATAAAATGTTTGCGGTGGATTTGTCGCGGATAGTTGGAGTGCTCTACTATTTTTTATAGTTGGAAACGCAATTAGTTACTGTTTTTATTTGTTTAGCAAACTGTGTCAAAACATTGTTTAAAAAACAGCTTAGAAAATTATTCTTGTTTGCTTTCAAAACCAAATATCGGTGTTGTGAAATATAATATACATTATGCACGTAGAAATGAGTATCACAAAAATTCAATACGATACAAAAAAGCGTTTGAACTTTTTTTTAATAAACTATGTTTCATTACTGTAAATATTAACATCTATAAAGATTTCGTTGAAATAAAATGTTTACTGCATTAATTTGATTAATCTTTTTGCACATAAAATGTCACAAAGAAAATAATTTATTCATACAATTTGCTAACGTTCATCAGCTGTAAAAATAAAATCCAATTTTATAAAGATACATGTCAGCTTGTAGTCAGGGTCATTATAACCAATGCGGTAGATGTCACAGTCAACCCTCGTGACAGAGGGCTGACATATTATTTCACCCCAATATTACTTATTTCAACATTTCGCAAACATTGATGGGTAGGAAATTGTGTGATTTACCCTATGAAGATATTGTCAATTTAAGAAGTATATTTAGGTAAAAAGCAATTTGAATATCAATAATCACAAGTTTAAAAACTTAACAGACCGACTTCAAATCCGATGTTGACCAAATTTATATGGGACCACCCTTGAAAGAAGCTCTAGCGAACACAAAAAGAGTTTTAAAGATCGGTCCATATTTGGCGGAGACAACGCGTAATATACATAAAAAATACAGACGAATTGAGGACCTCCTACTTTTTTGAAAGCGGTCGAAAATAATTTGAAATATGCTGTGCATTCCGCTTCTATTTTCTTTCGCTTTCATTAGTTCCTAGAAGCCTGTGAAGACACCAGAAAGATCCTGCGCTTTTGGTTGAAGCTTGACTTCTGGTTGGCTAACATAATTTTAAGTGGATATTTATGGCCCAGCTTTTAAAGAACTCGGTGTGAAACAAAATCATCACCATCCAAATTAAGGTATCAAGTTGCCGAAGTATAAAAACATTACAAAACAAAAAGGTTTTGTTACTTATCACAAAGTCTCTAGGGTGGTCACAAACCTTCACTTATTCCCAGAAGTATGAACATGTTTGCGAAATTGCAAGAATTGAATAGTGTACCGCGAGTCAATCAAGCTTGCACGTTTATTTTCACAGTGACAATGTGGACACGGCGGCGTCATGGACCGACATGCGCCATTGTCGCTACAATATTGATGGACTGTACAGCCCGCCACACACGAGCAGTCTCGACTGATACGATGACTGAGGTAAGTCTAATAATTCTGTTCATGATGTTTGATGCACAATTTTATTTGTTTAGGGTTATTGATACACATCGAGACAACAATAACAGTACAAATTTTATTATTGTGCTGATTTAATTACACAGTAATTCTATATTTTACAATGGTTTCATTAATTTACTATTGTTACCCCATTATTGATTAAGTAATTTTGAAGACCCTTCATTTTGTTAATTCATAAAATATTTTACTCCATTAATCTCAAGCGGCATTTAAAGATATACTCATCTTAACAAGTCAAATCAAGGAATGAGGTATAATTTCCCCCATCACTATTCATAATTATGTTTATATTCAAAACGAAAATTAAATTAAAAATCTATTCTGAAATGTGTAAACCTACAATCAATTTAAAATCACACGGTAAAACCATCCACGTGAAGATCTCAGTAAAGATAGATAAAGACTGCGCGTGTAAATGCAGCCAATGCATTCAATCGTGACGCACAAACAGTATGTGCCGAACTTCCTGTGCTTTCACTACGATGAAATTGTGTAAACACCGATGGATTGTGAGTGCATTCCACTTCAATCCACAATGAAATAACCACCACACACGTTCAAACGAAACTGAGCTCTGGATGTTTACAATAAAGTATATATTTGAACTACAGTTTGCTTATATAGGGTGTTCTCTGAATAGTCAAACACAAGTGTACGGCAGTAATGGATTGGCCGATTGTCGGCTGCTGGTTGAGTGGTCGTGGGTGGTCATTTCGGCAATGACCATTCGAAAAGTACACACAAGGCGCATTGAAAGAATCGTTGTAATGGTGTGTTTGAATTATGTAGGCCATTGTTATGAAGGTGTCAATTTTGACAGTTTATAACTGGCTTTTGCTACTTCCTGCGCATTGAAGAATGGCTGGGGATTATTATTTATTTATAGTCATAAATGTGAAGGGGATTTGTAAGAGCAGCACTGTAATAAATATTTAGAACTCTACGTATATACAAATTACACGTCAATTACACTGAATAATAAATAATCACAAGTTTAAAAACTTACCGGATCTACTTCAAAATTTATCCGATTGTGAGCAAATATGGGAACACCTTGGAATAAGCTTTATTAAACGCAAAAATAATCTTGAAATTCGGTCCACATTTATGGAGATATCGCGTAACATACATAAGAAATACAGACTAATTGAGGACCATCTTCGTTCTGGAAATCGGTCGATAATGATCATGTCCCAATTTATTAAAAATGTTAGAATGTTAGATTGTTAAATCTTAGATTGTTTTGCCATTCATGAATTGATAAACATGACTTAAATATTATGTCTTAAAACGTGGAGAATGTCACTTTACCAAAACTTAAAAAAAAAGATAAATAGTATTTGAACAACTAGGTTCATTAAAGACCGCACAATTCGAAGTTAAATCTTTCATATCTTCTATGTGCATAGTAATATCCAAAAATAAACATTACAACAATGAAAAACGCATATCAATATATTAAAGATAACATTAACAACAAATTTTATTTCCCGAACATTTTCTTGGTGATAAAACAAAATAATGGCGGCATTAAGCCATGTTTGTAAACATAAAACCGTCAACATTTGTATACGTTTATAACTGGATACACAGCGGACGTTTATGGGGCCGGTTATGTGAAAAAACATACTCTGTATTGCAACCAAATGCGTTTTAGGTAACATTGTGTTAGCAGTTTTCTGACGCCGGCTTATTTTTAATTAAATAAATAAATAAATACACCCAACAGTCACATACCTAGTCCTGACCCCACACTAGGTATAACCTGTAGGTATCGTGAGTATCAGAGACTATGAGAGACTTTCGGTCTCACAACACCCAAACTTGAAACAATTTATTACATATTTAACAACATCCGAACATAGCTTTTGGTGCAATAAACTGAATGCTTTGCCTAGACTGCCTCGGTGGCGTAGTTGTATTTCGGTACGACTACCGTCCTGAGGTCTCGGGTTCAATCTTAGGTCCGGCAAAGTTATATTTGTTTTTTTCAGTATCAACTCGGAGTTGGAACTGTGCCTGATATGGCGATAGGCTCGTCCCCTATTATATCTGGGACGGAACTAAACTCGGCGAAATGTAAGTATTCTAGTTCGCTACAGTGCCTCTGCCTACCCTTTCGGGGATACAGGCGTGAGATTCTGTTATGTTAAAACTCATATCTTCTAACCGAGCGAACAATACAAGAAAATAAATTAGTTAACAAGTAATCAAATTGTTTCTTCCGTGAAAGTTAATCATGTAATCACTTTAAAACATTTAAAAAATTAAATCTATGCACAGTCTTTCTAAAAAAATATTGTGGACAACAAAGTGATAGTTATTTGCAAACCATAGCAACATACAAAGGCCCTTCTAGCATTTTATCTTTATTAGACACCGCAATTGTTTGCCGTCCGATCATAAAACTAAGGTTTTACGTCTGTTTAAACAGTTCGTGTTAATTTAGGTTTACCAGACTGACACCTAACAATAAAACAATGTAAAATAAGCTAAAGAATGTGTAAGTAACACAGAGTTAAATTAACAACAAAAGAAATAAACGTCATTTTTAATTAACAATAATTTACGAGTAAATATTTTTTTGCTAAATATTTTTTAATGAGAGATATAGTAGAGCACCGATAACTTTCGTCTCGGCAGTCCGTAGTATAGCTACATCTATACTACGGACTGCCGAGACGAAAGTCTGTGGTTCGAAACCTATTAGAAGAGCATGCACCTCTGACTTTTCTAAGTGTATATTCATTATGATCTATCGCAAGGAAAATATTAAGGAAAACATTGCGAGGAAACCTGCATACATACTCCCTCTATATGAGAATTTCTCCACAAAAATTTGATGGTGTATGAAGTCCAGCAACTCGCATTCGGCCAGCGTGACACAGTCGCTTCCTAGTTCTAGGGGCATCGTGTATGGGCTGTGGACTGAAAAGTACTGGGTTCGATCCCAGGTTAGGCTTAGCAAATTTTCTAATTTAATTTGCCCGTGACTGGATTCCTCAGAGGGGGTTGATGTCAGGCAGGTGGCCGGTCGCAAAAACTAAGCCAAATCCTTTCTGCAACATACTTTAAAAAATGTGTTAAGGTGTGATAAGGACAGGTAGAAAAAAAAGGAAGAATGTAGACTGAGGTCTAACCCCTCTCATTAGTATAGATAGAGGTGGCCCGTGCGGCCTGTGCCCAGATCTGGATCAGTAATATTACAGCACCGATATTATTTTTTGACAGACATTATGTTATTTGATTTTCTCGTTTTTTTCAAAATTAGAAGCTTCATTCTCTTCATGATTCTACCACAAAACCTGTATGTCGTGTTATTGACGTAAATACTTAAGGAAAATAACCTAAAAAGATTAAAATTAGTACCATAAAAACTAGTGTCGCACCCTAACTCCGTCTCTGCATCAGACGGCTATCTGCCGCCTTATTCATATATTTATTCTTTTTATTTGTTTTCCGAGTGTTACGCGGCCTTTATCTTTATTATGCTGTAAATTGGGGACTGGAAGTGACTGTTAATGGTGACTTTTAGTATATTTTATATACATGTTTGTTTGGTTATGGCTGTCTAATGTGCGAGTGTTATGGAAGCCAGTAAAGTTTGTATAATTTTAGATAATTTTATGGTGGTAGGTTTAAAAGGTGTTAGGCCATTTGCCGTACAAAGCTAATTTGACGTAAATATTTTTGGTAATATTTTACGTAAATTTAAAAGGAAGGTTTGTTTTAGCGTTCGTAGTGAATGAGATTCTTGGAAGAAATAATAAATACATCCAACAGTCACACACGTAGTCCTGACCCCATACTAAGATCAAGTCTTGTGTCGTGGAAGTAAGAGAGACTTTCGGTCTCACAACACACAGACCTGAAACAAATATCTGTAGGCCATACAAACATTTGTCTCGGTGCGGGAATCGAACCCGCGACCCCGCGTTTCACAGCCGGCTGCTCGCCCGCTGCGCCACGGAGGCTATCCTGGAGAAACCTACAAATCTATGGATACTTAATTTCGAAGATACAATATGAAGTCTATTCACATTAGGCCATCGTTGTAAACTAAGACCTAACATATACCAAGAAGAAACTTCTACTAAAAAGAGGCGCATTTCCAGCAATGGGATACTAATTTAGATTCATGATGGATCGTTAATTATTTATATCTACGGATACAAATACCCTAGAACTAGTGGATCGATTTTGGTCATAATTTCACTGTTTGAAAGTTTTCAGCGTATAGCGTAGTTACGCTATCTAACATAGATACTATCCTACTTTTATGCAGAGAATATACAGCCAGGTTATATAATGCTCATTTTATCACAAAAATAGTTATCGCAAATAATGTTTGAACTGAGCGTTCCAATAACACATTAATCATAAAATCTACCGATCGAATCAATAAATTACAAACTGGTAAGTGAAACATCAGTGATAATGTCAATTGGGTAAACATTATAACCCTTTGCAGTTGTACAAACACTGACCTGCCCGCTATTAGACTCACACACACGAACTGAACTATCGTGTCTCAAACGATGTGTTATTAGAATATCGATCGTAGGTGTACCAAGTTGTGGTTGAGTTTACAGTGAGGGTAGACTGGTGGTTATGTTGCTTAAGGTGAGTGTAAGGTAAGGTAGCGACGCCATCCATCATCGGTGTATGATCGATGGCCTCTGTCTAAATATTTGAGTTATACGATATTGGAGCGCGTTTCGGAAGCGCTCGGTGTCACTTGCCTCTATATGAAATGGCATTTATATTTAATTTTGTTATTATGCTCGCTCTGTGGCTTGACTACGTTCACGAGTGTTACCTCTTCGTGGTAATGGAATATAGACAAAAAAAATATAAAAAAAGAAATACTTTTCCATCAACGTGATGCGACCGCGTTTCGCTTTATTTGAGAATTTTTGGTTGAGGCATACTTCAATTTAATTACTTGCTTCTTTTCTTTAAGTAATTTATTAACCTACAGATACACAAACAAACTTATGTTTATTATTCCTGACGGGTTAGGCAGAGGCGGAAGTACTGTACTCTTTTTCCATCAACGGTGTTCCCGTCCCATTACATGATAGCAAGCCTATCGCCAGATCGGGCACAAAAGCTGGGCTTGCACTATAAAAAAAAACATAAGCTAACGCCTGTATCCCCGAAGGCATAGGCAGAGGTGACCCAGCGAACCAGAACACCCACATTTCGCCGAGCTTAGTTCCGCCCCAGATGTGATAGGGGGCGAACCTATCGCCATATTGGGCACAAATTCCAGACTCCGGGCTAATATGGCAAAATCCAACATCACCTTGCCCGACCCGGGGATCGAATCCGAGACCTCAGGACGATAGTCGGATCGTATGTAATATATGTGTCGTGAATAGGTACATAAATATTGTGTTTCAGTACGGAAATCGAATCTGTAGCCTTCAAAACTTACCACTACGCCAAGGAGGCGATAAAATGCTTTATCTTTTCTAAATCCTAGTGTAAGCTACTTTAAACCCTAGTTGACAAGGAAATTAGAGGAGGTTGTGTGCATACCACAAATTCGTGGAAAACGAAATTTCTTTATTACTCAAATACTGTAAAGAAATATCTCTACCGAGATAAAAGAGCATGCCTGACAAACGAAAGTAACATTTATTTGAAGCAATTAAGTATTATTTTTGCTCAATAGAAGTTAACTTAAATGTTCTATTGAAACTATGTGTGTTATTAAACATTTACTCATCAAATATTAACAGATATCTTTATTTACAGTTGGTGTAAATGAGTGTTAATAATTTACAACCGTATGACACATCTAATTAAACTGATTAAAGTTTATCTTACAGTGATTAATATGGGCAAATTGTTTTGATATATTCCAATAAATCTGTTTTGAGTTCACCTAAGCTGACCCAGCCTTGTACGTTTGTTATGATAAACCTACATAGTGAGTACTCTGAAGATAGTTTGGTCTAAACTTCTAGAGGATATATGAGCCGGCTTAATTGAATTACTACCGACAAATATTTTAAAACTATATTCTACACTCCATCACAGTTTGGCCTTTTTTTTACTTCATCATCATCATCATCATCAGCCACATAGGACGTCCACTGCTGAACATAGGCCTCCCCCAAAGATTTCCAGATCGATCTGTTGGAAGCGGCCTGCATCCAGCGACTTCCTGCAACCTTTATCAGGACTTACCTTAATTAACTTTAACCTTTTTTTTACTTACTACTTTATTAAACGTCTTTATTAAAATCTTTCAAATTTTACATCATATTCTATTACTTTTCTTAATTTTAGTACATATTATATAAATACAAGTTTTGACACCAGTATTTACGAACGTGTTAATTCCAGATTGTCTTACTTTCCAGCATAGGCCTCCCCTAGAGCTTTCCATATTAATCTATCTTGTGCTTTTCTCTTCCAAGTTATTCCTGCAGTCTTTATCATATCGTCTTCGAATCTTCCACTTCGTCTGCCTGTTCTTCGGTCATTAGCAAGGTAGGAATGATGTCAAATTTTAACTTTCTAGGACCAAGTCTTTCTAGGTTTAAGTCCGTCAGTCAGCCATGAAACTATAATTTACGTAGGTATGTTAGATTTAATTTAAGTTAGTAGGAAATATGGTTAACAGTAGTTTTTATGTCATTATTATTTTTAGCGTCTAACCCACCTTAAACTACCAAAGTGATGAATGATGATGATGAAAACTATCCAAAAATA
Organism: Clanis bilineata; assembly: GCA_036417725.1. Classification (NCBI taxonomy): domain Eukaryota; kingdom Metazoa; phylum Arthropoda; class Insecta; order Lepidoptera; family Sphingidae; genus Clanis; species Clanis bilineata. The sequence continues at coordinate 855,554 of CM071145.1, read as the reverse complement.
AATAGCTCTATCAAACTCTCTGCACTAGACTCTACATCAATTTTGACGCGCACATTAATAAAGTAGCCATTTTTCACAGTATATGTAGATGACGTAGACAAATAAGTGTATAGGACGCCATAGATTAGAGTTTACCTCGTCACAAAGCTTATGCTCACTTTCTTAAATCAATGTATCTTGTAAATAGATTTCGTAATTAATAGTTTCATGTAAATTATGTAGTTATACGTGTAAAATTAAGAGTATTATATTCTATTTGGGTCTTTGCATCGTATGAATACGTAATATGAATGTTATATAGTACAATTTTTTTTGCAAACAGAGCTGAGTTTTAACAATCGGCAAATAATACGTGTTTATGAGGTTTTTTCCTGCTACAACTGACAACTGTTCAATCAATACAACAATTAAATCTCCGAAATGTTAATGTTTGCGCAACTAAATTACCAACTACGGATGATTCCGAGAAAACATCGTTCCATTGTTGAGTGGTAGTGGCCACGCTGTAGATAGTTACATCTACAGCATGAATGGGCCGGCTCGACCAGTTTGACACCACTGTCTCACAGAAAACCGACGTAAACTAGCAACTTGCTGTCGCGTTTCGTTTCATGAGTAAGATTTTCGGTGGCCCATTTCCCAATCCCTTTCCCTCCCCTTCTATTTTCTCCTTTTAGGTTAGCAATGCAACCATGATTCTTTTTGTGTCTTGGGTGTCTATGGGCGATGGAGATCACTTACCATCAGTAGACGCATCTGCTCGTTTGCCAGTCTTTGGTAAAAAAAAAACAAAAATTATTTTATCGTTGTATGTACAATCAGCCGTAACGTCGGGAAAGTCTTCGCGTATTTAGGCAAGTAAGTCTATGGCTACAACTCTACAATATATCTATCGGGGCGTCATATATTAATGTCTGGTAGAGTAAACATAGAGCAGTAATCGGCCACTTGTCGACGTCTCTGTAAATATGGGAAGTAGAGTAAACACCGAGTCCCTTCGTATTTATTTACGTGGCTCATATTTGAGTTAGGTGTATTACTGAGAAATCACTATGAACATTTTCGACTCTACAGTTATGTTTTATTGTATAGAGTGTTAAAATGTCAATTTTGGAATAAAATATTAGTTATCGAAGAAATTTTTGAAACTGCTTAAATAACATAAATATTAGCGATTTCAATAAATAAATCTCAATCTGAGAGTTTATTATTTGAAAGTTAATAATTAGTTGTATCTTTAAAATTACTTTCTTACTTTAGTTTGAGAGTGACGGAGAAAACCACTATTTAATTAAGCTTTGTTTACGTATCTTTATTTAAGGTAGATTATTTTATTTTTCGTTTATTTACAAAACCTATTACTTACTAAGGTGACCGAATATTAAAAGCTCTTCTTTTTGATAAAATTATCTTGTATTTTATAATAGTTGTACATTTAGGGTATATGCAGAGTAATCGACTGAGCTGGTTCGTGAAGCAATTTGTTTTGCTAAACATAAAAATTAAACAGCAATTTTAGGGAAACAATTTCATTGTAGGGCACCGGTCTCCCTTGCTGCCATAGTGCGGTATCATTCAGTTGTGTAAGTCTGAACATTCATGGGATATTATTATATTTCATATAATTTTAATCATTATTAGAACTATTTCTCCAATATTTTAAGTCAACCGTTGAATTTACAAATAGGCTCTTCAAAGAACGATACCGACATAACTGAGACTTTAGATGTCTCAGGAATCGTAAAATTTTAATAGACTTGATGCAGCAGTAATATTCTCCACACGTCAACCGGACTGCTATGAATTTCTTTCTACGTGCATTCATCTCAGTTTACTGACGTCAGAGCTATGTCTGATATGTAGATCATGCTCTATGAAAACATTATTAGTACTTAAGTTTCTAAATTCTATAAATTCAAAAGCTACACACTTCCACATACTCTTTACATTTCTTCTCTGTGCGAAGTTAGCGTAACACATTTTGAGTAGTTTTACGACCGGCCATCAGCCTGATGCTAACACCCTCTGAAGAATCCAGTTCTAAAGAAATCGTATAAGGAAAACTGCATTGCCCGACCTGAGGTTTGAACCCAGAACTGCAGTCCACAGCCCACAGATATGCTCACTAGACGAAGATGACGTCCAGTCCAAAACAACTACATTATAATAATATTACGTTGCTCTACTGCCGTATAAAGCTCTGTGTGACCATCAGGCAGACAGCCCCTACCCAACTGACGGTAATTGATGGTCCTGGCGCAGTGATTAACGAGACGCCATTCATCATAACTGGCGAGCGGCTGACGTCTGACGCCTGACGCCTGACGCGAATGCCGACGTCACTCTCTGACGCTGAGTTCCAAACGATTAGCTGCTAATTATTACTTATATTTGGGTTATGGTATGATCGGTGATGTTTGTGTTATAACATACACTAATGCCTTTTATTAACTATGTAACTAGTGCGTTAATTTACGCCAAACTTATTTTCACCCCATGATATGATTTCTAATTTAATTTGCCCGGGACTGGAGCCCTCAGAAGGGATTGACGTCAGACAGGCAGTCAGTCATAAAAACTAAGTCAAATACCTTCTGCAACATGCTTGAAAAAGTGTGTTGCGCCGATCCCACTAAGACAAGTAGAAAGAAAAATGTGATTGTAAAAATTAAGCCTAATCCTAAAAAAAAGGAGGCCTGCCTGCATTTGTTTTCATAAGCTAAAGTGATTGGTCACTAATTCAAACTACGTGCAACTCATGCCTGTTTTTAGAATCGAAGAAGTCAAAACTTTTGATTGACCTGCCGCCTCCTTACTCTTAACACTCGATTCGAATTTGATTTCGATTTCGAGTTAAAAAATGCTCTAATATTGATTATTGATCTAATTAGATTCAAGAACTTGTCATTTGATAATTTTAACGTGACATCAGTGCACTTTGTAACACTACTTCGGTGGAATTTTAAGTCGCTAAGGGCGACTTGCACCATTATTACTAACCTACAGTTAGCTCTAACCTCAAGTTAAATTGAAAAATAAATATATGAAGGACATGTAATTCATTACATGTTATTAATTAAATGTCGTCATATATTATCTGTAACTACATGTAATAAATAACATGTCCTTCATATATTTCTATTTCAATTTAATTTGAGGTTAGGCTAACTGTAGGTTAGTAATAGTATGGTGCACGTCGCCCTAAATTAAGTTGAATCGTAGTCAAATTCAAAACGAGTTTAAAGAGTCAGCCCCGGAGTGTTACCACCACCTCTTATAGCAGGATTATTATAATCTTACTTGTACCAATTCCCATACAAAACAAACGAAGAACGATTATAATAATACTGCTATAAGAGGTGGCGGTAACCCTGCTGGACTTAGAATGCATCACGATTTTCACTTAAATAGACTGCATTAAGACCTATAACAGTCAATAAAAATACAATATAACTCATATTAGATATAGAGGAAACGTATCAATCATAAGGAAAGTGATGGATGTAGCGAGAGGTCGTTTATCAGGGAGCCTCGGCCATCGCTCATGCTGTCACCGAATACAATTGTGATCAACCACTTGTACCCTCCGATCAGCTGGCGAGGGCGGGAGAGATCTAGGATCGTTAATTTTAGTAGCAGGCGTAGCTTCCAAAGAAGGCGAACGCGACGCCGGAGAGACGAACTCCGGCCTCCATAAACTGGCCAGCAGGCGGTGGTTGCCTAGACCAGCCCACTGCCCTGCAAGATAAGGTTTCATGTGACGTACACGTCTTTTATTTCGTACTTCGTCTGAGGAGGGTACTAGTCCTCCGACCACGAGTGGCCCTGTACAAGAGCCAACTCCGACTCCCCGTGGTCTTGTCGTCTTCGAGGACACTACAAATCCCACTCACCGAACGAAATGTAACAACAAGGTGTCATTTTACGTCGGTTTTTTGTGTGATACTACCATCAAACCGGTCGTGATGGCCGATTCGCGCTGTAGACTGTCTACAGCGTGGCTCTAATGCTCAAAATATATATATACACATAGACTCACGACTTTTTTTTTATATAACAGAGATTGGCAAACGAGCAGATGGGTCACCTGATGGTAAGTGATCTCCACTGCATCTCATCCAAGGCACAAAAAGAATCATGGGTGCGTTACCAACCTAAAATTAGGGAATGGAAGGGGGGAGGAATGGGATTGGGAAAGGGAGGGGGGGGGAAATGGGCCACCGGAAATCTCACTCACCGAACGAAACGTGACAGCAAGCTGCCACTTTACGTCGGTTTTCTGTGAGACAGTGGTATCTGCCCGATCAAGCCGGCCCATTCGTGCTGTAGACGTTACTGTCTACTGCGTGGCTTTACCACTCACAAAAATTTCCCCGAATGGGTAAGCAGAGGCGAATTAGACCACCTACATTTCGCCGAGCTAATTTCTATCCCAGATGTGATAGGAGGCGAGCCATATCGGATACTAAATCCAGACACCTGGCTAAAACTGGATAGAAAAACCCAATATTATTTTGCGCGACCCGGAATTGATCCCAAGACCTCAGGACGATAATCGTACCGTAATACAACTACGCCACTGAGGCAGTCGACTTGTAGTTTCTGAAATATATTCTACCATTAAACAAATATTACTATCGAGAACTACAATTTCCATAACATTAATCCAGTCTAGTATTTACTCTCTAGCATTAATCAGCCGATACATTATGCTTTGCGCAAATCCTTCCACAAGGTCGCGGAGTGATTTACGACCAGCGATATCTTGATGTTTAATTATGATTTATTGTTAGTAATCGGATTCGATCTGTTTGCTTACGTCTTGGGTGTGGCGCATTTACGCGGAGAGAGTTTGTTGTACTATTTTTTTTAATAAATACACTCAACAGTCACTCACCTAGTCCTGACCCCACACTAGGTATAACCTGTATCGTGGATGTCAGAGACTATGAGAGACTTTCGGTCTCACAACACCCAGACTTGAAACAAATATTTGTGAGCCACACAAACATTTGTCTCAATATGGGAATCGAACCTGCGGCCTCCCGCATCACAACTCGCCCACTGCGCCGTGGAGGCTGTCATATTTCTTTCTGTCTACACTTTTTCAAGCAAGAATGGATTCGGCTTAATTTTTACGACCTACCTGACGTCAACTCCTGTCTGGGGTTATAGTCCATGCCCCAGAGCGAAGAGTTAGAAAACATCTCCTTCGCTCTGGGAATCGAACTCAGAACCTTCCGAGTCACAGCCCGTATACATTGCCACTAGACTAAGGCCGGGACAGAGTTATAATAAGTGTCTGTAATAGAAAACTGTATATATCCACCATGAATCTTGCCTATAAAATGTATGACGTTGAATCCTAAAGAACTTTTTTTGATTTTTAAAGAAGGTTCTTTCTTTGACTCATATTTATCACAAACTTATTAAAGCGGAACCCAAATACCATCTTTCTTTCCCAATTCCTGTTTCTTTGTTTTTAAGGTTTCAACCAATCATATACTTTCTTTCTTTCTACCTGCCCTTATCCCACCTTAATGTAGGGTCGGCGCAACACACTTTTTCAAGAATGTTGCAGGAAGAATTTGGCAAAGTTTTTACGACCGGCTGGCTGAATTAAATGAGAACATTTGCTTTGCCCGATTTGAGAATCGAACCCACGACCACGGTCGGTCCACGCTCCACAGCCCATACATGCTGCCATTAGACCAAGGAGGCGACTGACCATTGATATACCTCATATCCTCAGAATATTTCCCCAACTGCTCCAAAAGAATGTTTTTTTTATTATCATACCGCAACTAGCACGTGATAAACTCTACCTGTGTAAATAGGGCTTTATAGTAACTGTAAGATTTTACCTATATGACGCATTCGCTGTCGGATTACGTACCTAATCATGGCTTAATTTGAAGTATCTTTTACTTAATTTAGGTAGAATATCAATATTATATCTTTAAGAAATTAAGCTAGTATGTAAATCATGTACCAAACCTCAATTTTTAAAAATTATTTCACGACTTTATATTATTATTGAAGGTACGGAATTTTCGCAAATAAAAAACATGAATTTCGCATTAATTTTTTTAATGATAAGGAAATTTCGCAACAATTTCGCATAAAATTTATTAATTACTTATATTAATAAAATAAAGTATATTTTCAGAAGAAAAACAATATTAACATTAATTATTAAATGCTAACATAGTTGCAATTTCCACATTCGACTCCTTAAGAGCTGTTCTGCGGTCTGTTAACGACGACATTGTACTTGCCGAAGAACCGTTCTGCGTCTACACTGTTGGTTGCACTCCAGATGCTCTGTAATGCTGCTTAAGCAAAGGATTGAAAGCAGCATTATGTAGCGAGCAAAATGTCCGTCACATTGGGATTTTCATTAAAAATTGATTTTAAGTTATTTTATCGGTGATCTAATCTTTTGATACGTTTCCATAATGTCATGCTACTTTTTTGGACTATCTTATTTTTGGCTATGCTTAGCAATTTTAAACAATTAGATATTTTTATTGCGTTTTCCCATAATCACAATCCAATGAGGATTACACAAGATACTTTTTTAATAGATTACAGAAAGGATTCGGCTTGATAACTATGCTTGTCTAGCTATCTACTTCAATATGCAGTCCCAGGCAAATTGTTTTAGATAAATTGCCTAACTTGACCTGGGATGTGAATCTAGGATCTGCTACTCCACAGGCCATATACTCGGTCACTAGACCAAGGAGGCAATCTATAAGTAAATACACCCAATCGTCACACACATAGTCCTGACCCCACACTAAGATCGAGTCTTGTGTCTTGGGTATCAGGAACTACGAGAGACTTTCGGTCTCACAACACCCAGACTCGAAATAAATATCTGTGGGCTACACAGAGATTTCAAACTGGTAACGCAGCATTTCGAATAATTTTATATAATAGTAAACATTTATCATGTAAAATTAGAATTATAAAATAAATAAAAATAAAATTAGCATGAAAAAACAAATAAAAAATATCGTTTTATTTTGTGGGGCTCTTTTTTATTTAATTTATTATTCTAAATAACTCATTAAATAAATATAAATCTCACATACGATTACAATTAAGTTAACTATGAAATTGAAATTAAACTATTTTTACGGATTCTATCACGATTTGGTTTTAATTTTTATGCCCGACGTTTCGAAAGCTTTGCAGCCTTTGTGGTCACGGGTCAGACTGAATCGTGATAGAATCCGTAAAAATAGTTTAATTTCAATGAATAACATTCACGTAAACCTAAGAAATCATGAACTATGAAATGTTTAAAAAAATATTCCACGATTTATAAGCACATTTCTATGGCCATAATCACCACAATAATCTTCGATTTTACAAAGAAACGGCTTCTGGCATTCTCCTTTTATGTGGAGAAACATTGGAAAACCGGATGGAGCCAAATACAAAACTAATTGATTATAATAATCATTATCGGTAGATACACACCATATCCTAATGATCATCATAGTGATTATAATAACTACAAACAAACAACACCCACCAAAAATATTTATGTGATATCCTATAATCATGAGATTGATATCATAAACCATAGTTATAACTGTAGTAAACTTCCAAGGCTATGAAACACTTAATAATTATCTTATTTTACGAAACACTGAACGAAGGACTGCCTCGGTGGCGTGGTTGTGCCGTCTTGAGTTTTCGGGTTCGATTTTGGAATTGTTGTTGCCCGGAGTTTGGAATTTGTGCCTGATATGGCCATAGGCTCGCTCCCTATCACATCTGGGACGGAACTAAACTCGGCGAAATGTGGGTGTTCTAGTTCGCTAGTGCGCCTCTGCCTACCCCTTCGGGGATACAGACGTGAGCTTACACTGAACCAATAATAATTGATTTTAGGCTTCCGTGGTGAAATGCCAAATATGGAACGTTTCTTTGAGTGGCTCTTCATATAATAATCCATAGACATAGAATTAGATGACGTACCTCCCAATACAAAAATGCAACCAAACCTTGTAATTTTGATACCGCCGTATTTGATAATATTGCATGGTGCAAAGAATATGAGTGCTCTTAAAATTAACTAGCGTTTCAGTATTCATGTGTTAGGCTTATCTCTGACTTATCTCAAACTTACCATACGAATATTTCATATTAAGTTTATATTACTTAAATAAGTAAAATAACTATCATCACTACATAGTATAAAACAAAATCCCTTCCCGCTGTCTGTCTATACCAATGTCTCTATGTATGCTTAGATCTTTAAAACAATGCAACGGATTAGATGCGATTTTTTAAAGAGGGGTTTATATCTATAATATATGCATAATATTTTGAAAGCACCCGTTGTGTGGGCTGTTATGCATATGTAACGCAGAGGAAGTTGCGCGGGTCAGCTAGTACACTATAAAATACAATACACAAAGATAAAAGTCTAAATAAGCCTTTAATCAACAATTGGCGTCAACTGTTCTGTGGTTACCGCGGTGTTCGCCATTAAAAACATTTTTACTTTATAAATTACAATACGTTAAAATTGAGCACAGAAAATTAACAATAACACTTATTCTTTGACCCATATTGGCTGTTGCGTCAAACAATAGATCGTAACCTCTGCTGTAATGTGTTTGACATTTCGCCATATTTTAAGCTGGCTTCAAACTGAGATAGTACAGTTTATGATCCTCTACTCATGCGTCATTACGGGCAAGTTGAATTTGTAAATATTTTAGTCCTGTGATAATTCGACAGCCTCCGTGGCGCAGCGGACGAGTAGCTGGCTGTGAAATGTGAGGTCGCGGGTTCGATTCCCGCACAGAGACAAATGTCTGTGTGGCCCATAGATATTTGTTTCGGGTATGTGTGTTGTGAGACCGAAAGTCTCTCGTAGTTCCTCATACCCACGACACAAGACTCGATCTTAGTTTGGGGTCAGGACTATGTGTGTGACTATTGGGTGTATTACATTTAATAATTTAATTAAGTATCCTATTACTGGGGGTCGAGCCTTCTCTAATAAGAGGGGTTAGGCCTTAGACCATGACACTGGCCTTATACGAAAGAGTATGCAAAACCAAAGGCCAACCACCTTTGAATTTTCCAAGTTAAGAGCGTATTCATTATGAATACTCGATAACAGCGAATGATGATACGGTGAGGAAACTTGCATAACTAAGAATTTCGAAGGTACCTATGTGAAATCGACCAACCGCATTATCCCAGTGTCTAAAGTTTTATCCTCAGTATAAGCTACTATACCAACTAGACAGACAATAATAATTGTATTAGTTAAGTTGCTATCCTCGTTTACAATCAGCCAAACTCATTTGTCAAACTTTATGTAATATTTTTAAACACAAAGAAGTCTGTCAGTTACGATGACAAATGATATTTTCGCATTTAAAAGTGAAACTAAATAACCTTTTAGCCTTCAGTTGTCTAACGTACAAAACGTCAAACTAAAATACAAGAGATAATATTTGGGAGACGTTGAAGAATGAAACCCAAGGTAATTTTATCGTGGCTGAACTCTGATTTTATTTTACATAACATAAGCTCACGCCTGTATGCCCGAAGGGGTAGGCAAAGGTGCACTAGCGAACTGGAACACCCACACTGACTGCCCTGATGGCGTAGTTGTATTTCGGTACAACTACCGTCCTGAAGTCTCGGGTCCGATCCCCGGCTTGGGCAAAGTGATCGTAATGATTTCTTACGTTAATGCGAATATGTAATGTATATATGTAATATGTTATTCATTGAAATTAAACTAGTTTTTACGGATTCTACCGCGATTTGTTCTTTATTTATTTTTAGTCCCGACGTTTCAAAACCTTTACAACCTTCATGGTCACGGGTCGGACTCCGGTAAGTCCAAAAATAAAAACAAATCACGATAGAATCCGTAAAAACAAGTTTTATTTCAGATTTTTTATTAAAGTATTAATTGTATTTCTTTATTTATTTATTAGATACACTATCGATTTATTACACAAATATATTGAAGAATGTAGGCACAGTGTAATTAATAGTCCAAGTGACAAACTACACTCCCAAGAGTAGTTTGTGACCCCTCACTAAACGTAATATTAGACGTATAGTGCACGATACACACTGTCAGTCAGACTTATAAAAACTATGTCATGAAAGTAAAAATAAGGTTTTAATCTTTTTTTAAACACTTGGACTATACTCCAAGTTTCAACATGCACTATGCACTACAAGTCTACAGTATAATTTCGCATTGCTAAGTACGAAGTCCGCATGACAGGCCGCGGCACCGCCACGCCGCGCCGCGCCGCCCCGCGACAACTCATGACAGCGCGCGCCATTACTTCCGTCTTCGCCTTCCGCCTGTCAGACGCCTGATGCTCGCTAGTGACGGGACACTGTCGACAACAATTCGTTTTTTTTATCTCTCAAATAACATAACATAAGCTCACACCTGTATCCCCGGAATGGTGGAAGAGATGCACTAGCGAAGTAGAACACCCACATTTCGACAAGCTTAGTTCCATCCCAGATGTGATAGGAGGCGAACCTATCCCCATATCGAGCACAAATTCCTTAAATAGCTACTTCATTATAAACGAAGTACAATTTCGATCATGTAAAATTTTCTATAACAGTTTGAACATTATTCGTCTGATTGTTAAGATATGGAGTGCTGTTTAGGTGTGTGCTGGTGGTAGAATATTCGTATCTATTCATGGTGAACATGATGTTAAAACCTAACATAGTGACCGGCACTCCTTGTGTGGTTCGCGTTCCAGAATCAGCTAGTGTATGTATTCCAGTTTTCTCAGGGGGCTTGCGACATGACTTCATGGTTGGTTGGGGCGGGTGCGAAGGTACATCACTCTTTTTATATTATAAACATCTTATGATGATTTACTACGATGCGTGACGTCACGAACTGGCAAACGCGATAATTGTTTACTTTGGAAGTCTACTTGGTTAATTTTCTGCAATAATTAAGATATTGTACAATCGAATGAAAAAATACTCGCTGCTGCACGCAGATTTTATTAATTTATTCAATCAATTATTTTTACATGCATACCTAGGAGTCATTTAGCATGACTTCCTTATTTTCAATTAAGCATATTAGTATTCAAATCGATATAACCATTTTAATATTTATTTGAATGAATTCTCAAATGTAACATTATCAGATTCAATCACACTGAATAATACATATTTAAACCCAGGAATAGATTATTATTCCTGGCGTCAAATAATTCTATTGATTAGAAACTTGTTTCATATATTAATGTGGAGATAGGATTACATTTGTGACTGTTAGTTTTATTTATAAATAGCTTTTTGGTCGACTCCGTCATCATTTGCGTCAATTATGTTACCTACCTTATACATTTCTGCATCCCCCTAAGGTTGGCTGGCAGAATAGTTACTTTTTAATTAAGTCCGCCTTTATACGCAATGTATGTATACGAAGTGTAATACATAAATAACCAGCTGCTTTTCCATTACGCCATTAAGGCTAGATCCAATAAGAATATATAATATATTTTCGGTGTGTATGCACATTTTATTTTACCTCTATAATATTGCGCTCGAGATCCGAGAATAACAAATTTAAATGTAGATCAAATCAATAAAAATCAGATCCAGATTAGTAGCAACGATAAAAATTTATCACTGCAAATAAATGTCTTAATAAAAATTAAAGGCAATAAAAATACAACTATATTGATTGGCAAATGCCAAAACATTGTTAATTGCTATCCTTGTATAAATTAGTGAAAGGTGAGCCACGAATTAAATATCCTCATTTTTAAGTAGTTATAACGTAGAGACTATTAATTTTTATGGATTGTTAGACTTTAAAATTTGTCGTTTGTATGTATTTTTAGTAAAAAATTGCCATTGGAAATAGCTCGCATTTATTGAAGCCAAATAGTGAAGCTCGAAAGTTGGGAAATAAAAGATCGTCTCTATCCTGCAATTGAAAGTAAAACAGAGATAGTTCAAGATATGAGTATGGAATGAAAAGCCGGAGACAAAATCTGGGTCTAGGTGTTCTGGGACCGTAAGTCCCTCGTAATTACTAATACCCACGACAACCGTGTGGGGGTCAAGACGATGTGTGTGACTGTTGAGTGAATTTATTTATTATTAAAAATATTTAGATTTAGTCTCCCTCTAGATCAGTGTAATGGAAGACTACTCTCTAGTCTAAATTCAGTGATGTAGAATCACAATTTATATTTGATTAATCAGACAAATCCCTGAAACGCACTTAATGCTTTGCCGTATACATCAATAGTAATATGTTTTTCGAAAATGTTATCGATAGAAAGATTGGCCCAACCCTTTTCCGTCGTGAACAGAACGTGTCAATTAGAATGCGTGCGGTCTGCAGCGCGGTATCTTGTCACTGCCGCGATAGTGCTCGCTCCACTACTGGCGCAAGTCGCTGTCGTGACAGACACGACGTGCTCCTTAAACTTGTACGATTGACGGGAGTTGAGCGTGTCTGATAGTGGGATCTGCTTTATAGCGTTGACTGAAAGGTGAAAAATTGCTTAATATAAATAGAATATTGCGAGCGTTTGATTCTAAGTTTTTATTATTGTTATCACAATAATAATTATGTCGCCTCCTTGGTCTAGTAGCAGCATGTATGGGCTGTGGACCGGGAGGTCCTGGGTCCGGTTCCCAGGTCAGGCAAAGCAAATTACCTAATTTAATTTGCTCGGGACTGGATCCCTCAGAGGGGGTTGACGACAGGCAGGCGGCCGGTCGTAAAAACTAAGTCAAATCCTCTCTGCGACATGCTTGAAAAAGTGTGTTGCGCCGATCCCACATTAAGGTAGGGATAAGGGCAGGTAGAAGGAATTATTATGTTGTTTTGCTGCTACGCAAATTATGAAACAGTCCAACGGAAGATCAGAGCTGGTATTTTAACTCTGAATAAAATTTGCACGGGTTTTGTAATAAGTATATTGTAATGTTTTTTGTGTTATTTTTCTACTAAAATTTACTGTACTTATCTTGGAACAAGTAATGACTTAATCTAACAGTATCTCTCACGCAAATTGCAGTTAGCTGATGCGTTTCATACAGATATATTTGGAAACATTCCTACTCATGCTTGGCAGAAGTTTGGCTGTACCCTTGTCATTGTCGATATCGATGGGAGACGCTATAAACACACCATGCAGATGACACCCCTGCGGCCCGAGCAGGAAAATTTCTGACACTCGTAAATGTATTCGAGCTCGCTGCGCACTGATGACATTTGGTTAATATTTCATATAAATTTCATAGACGCGCATCCAGCTCGAATATATTAGGATTGTTAGACATTTTCCTGCTCGGGCCGCTGTTCATGTGTTTTATTTATTTCTACCTGCCCTTATCCCTCAATGTGAGGTTTGCGTAGCACACTTTTTTAGCATGTCGCAGAAAGGACTTGTCCTATTTTAAGGACCGTCGGCCTGCCTCTATCACACTCTTCTTGGGGATTTGAGGCCGGGCAAATAGTGTTAGAAAAACACTCCATCAGACTCGAGGACCCCAGCACCTCCTAGTTCACAGCCTATATGTTGCCATTAGACCAAAGAGACGAAGATACTCAAGCCATCTGCCTTCCCAAGCCAGTATTATTAAACACACGTTTTCCCGCACTACGCCGTTCTCATACTTATCTATAAATCGCCGCTATAAATCTGAACCGACCTTTACATTTTAGCAAATCATCACGACAAGTGAATGAATAATTTATTTACATTTCAATGTTCGAGAATTGAATATAGTTTTATTCAAACCTGATACAATACATGCTGGATTATGCAAAGTTCTTTGTACAGTGGGGAGTTTAGGGATGAATGTACTGAAATGCTGTTGAAATAACATAAGCTTACGCCTGTATCCCTGAAAGGGTAGGCAGAGGCGCACTAGCGAACTAGAACACCCACATTTCGCCGAGCTTAGTTAAATCCCAAATGTGATAGGGGGCGAGCCTATCGCCATATAGGGCACAAATTCCAGACTCCGGGCTGATATGGAAAAATCCAATATCTGTTGAAATGTTCTTGCATAACACTCTACTTTTTATAGCAGAGACCAGCAAACAAACAGATGGGTCACCTGATGATAAGTGGTCTCCTTCGCCCATAAACACTCAAGATTCAAAAAGAATCATGGGATTTAGTTTACCAACCTAAAAGAGAGTAAAATAGGGGTTGGAAAAGGGGCGGTGGGAATTAGGCACCCAAAATCTCACTCACCAAATGAAACTCAACAGCGAGCTGCCACTACGTCGATTTCCTGGTATCCAAGCCAGTCCGTTCGTGCTCTATCGATATTAGTCATCATCATCATCATCAGCCATAGGACGTCCACTGCTGAAACATAGGCCTCCCCCAAAGATTTCCAGATCGAGCTGTTTGAAGCGCCCTGCATCCAGCGACTTCCTGCAACCTTTATCAGGTCGTCGGTCCACCTTGTAGGTGGACGTCCTACGCTGCGCTTGCCGGTACGTGGTCTCCACTCGAGAACTTTTCTGCCCCATCGGCTATCGGTTCTACGAGCTATGTGCCCTGCCCACTGCCATTTCAACTTGCTAATCCTCTGGGCTATGTCGGTGACTTTCGTTCTTTTACGGATCTCCCCATTCCTGATTTGATCACGTAGGGAAACAGCGAGCATAGCCCTCTCCATAGCTCGCTGAGTGACTGTGAGCTTTTTAATGCTATCGCTATCGATATTAGTATTGTATTATTATTATGGTTTGTGCGAAAATTCAATTCACAATTCAATAAAAACATATATAAACACAGAACCTCCTCCTTATTTATGCTTATTGCTCTCTTTGTATGATAATAACTTGCGAACGAGGCACGTCCATCCAATCTTGTAAGAGATACAATATGTTTACAAGTTGCGTAATGCTTAAAGAAGTTTGGATTATATGATAATAATGCTCGTATAAGTAATATTTATGCGTCTAGCCTGGGGCGCGTTTTATTACCTAGTTTTCTTTTGTGAGTCACTTTAGATATTAAAATTATTTATTGTGTTTTATTATTTACGTTGTTTTATTTCATATAAATGTATTTTATTAGTAAATGCAACGATAGTTTATTATCTAATTCATAATTAACATTTATGTTCGTAATATCTTTTCATATGTCTTTATTCCATTCCAATGATGGGTCGATGCAACACACTTTTTTTAGCCTGTTGCAGAAGAGACTCGACTTAGTTTTTACGACTGCCTGCTTATCTGATATCAACTCCCTCTGATACCGGGTGTATATGAATAGTTAGTGTTAGAATATCTGCTATTCCCCACCTGGGGTTCAAATCCAGCCTCTTCCAATCGACAAACCATATACACTGCCACGAAACCAAGAAAATGCTAGAAACGTGCCTAATAAATCATATAATTATTTGTTACTACTCCAAATAAAGCGAGCAGAAATAAATCACGCGTTGTCACGTCGCGCGACAGCCCTACCAGCGCTGTCACGCCACTGTCACCCGGTCGATCTATCACGCCGTCACGCGACGCTTGACACGCTGCGAACTCTGCTCCTAAAATATTGTTACAATTTTCCGATGAAATTAATGTTCAGTATTTCTGACGTATGTCACTATATTTCTTCGGTGAAATCTTTGTCACGCGTTTGATTTTCTTTTTTGTATATTCGAATATGATTGATTGGAAGACTGAAGATTATAAAGGTGGTGGGGAAGTTATCTGTGTTTTTCACCTGATTGTATAGCGAGTGACTTATAAACGGAAAAGTTACCTGTGTTATTGGCACATAAATATATAGAAAACTTCGAGTAGGCATAAACGTATAAGCCGCTGAGAGAATTATCGTCGTACTCATATTTTAACAGTACTTAACTACATACCTAAAGTAGTCGCTATAGTGTGTCCGAATTAAAAATATCATCATCATCAGCAGCAATAGGACGTCCACCGCTGGACATAAGCCTCCCCTAAAGACACAAGGTGGTACAAGGTGGACCGACGACCTGATAAAGGTCGCAGGAAGTTGCTGGATTAAAAATATACATAGCTGTTTTCTTAAAAACGTAGCTTCATCATTCTGTACCTAACACTAAATATATTTAAAATGATACACATAGTCTTACGGCTGTATACAGCTTATCCATAAAGGGGTAGGCAGTTGAAAACTAGAAAAATATAACATCCAATTTCACCGAGCTCATTTCTGTCCTAGATGTGATAGCTTATCGCCATTTCAGGCACAAATATTCAGATCCCGGACTGATACTGAATAGAAAAACCCAATATCACTTTGCCCGACCCGAGGATTGAACCCGAGATCTTAGGACGGTAGTCGAAATGCGCAAACAATTACTCTATACCACCGAGGCAGTCTAAAATGAATAATTTAAGTAAGTACCAAGGTATATTGTACTACAGTTCTTATAAGAACAACCTGTAACACATCCTCATTGAAGACAGACAACTAATTAGACACCAACCACAAATTAAATGCAAATCTAAGAGCAAACGGATTTCCTTACGACGCACTTACTTATTAATAGATCATAAATAATTTCTACTTCAAAGAGCCTGCCTTTTTATATCAATATTCATGCTACACTCAATAAATTTCCACATTAAGATAATTAATGTTCATTATTCTTGTGAAGAATCTTCTTAATGGGTATACAAAGTTATTTTTACGAGCGCTGAGTTTTGAGCTATTGTATTATAGACTTAATTGACAACGGATAGAATCACAGTGACATTTCTTTCACTACCAATAATTTGTCGAAGCATGACAAAGGGTAATTAATTGACATACATTGACAGTGAGGGATCTGTCAACGGTCCATCAAGTTGATAGATTGCGGTGAACAATGGCGTGGAAATGAGACGGTTGAAAAGCGCGTGGGCGGCGGACACTGCCAACTATCGCTGTTATTTAAATTTTATTACTGGGGAAATTGATGTACGACTCTGAATAATCTTGTCCGGTCCAATTTAGTTTACACACAATTATGATAGATGAGAAACGGACGAGAAGTTATTAAACAATAGGTGTTGCGTGTGGGTCCGTTTCCATGATAAAAATATTTTCCCAAAAATTTAGTGTGTGATGCTTCGGTATGGCATAATGTTCTAATAGTGAAAATGTATGCTAATTAATTTAGCAGTTCTGGAGATTATTTCATCTTCACACCTTTCAGCTTTAGAGAAGTATATAAGTGTAGCTTATATAAATATATTTGGTATAAAATGCAAATTGTATTGTGATAAATATGACATGTTTTATGTGTTCAATTTATTTTATTTAAAATTCAAATAGATACCAGTAAAACACGATTAACATATTAATACCAGTGAATAAACAATGTGGATATCTAATTTGGCCAATTTGCATAACACGTAATAGTTAAGTGCTGGATAATTATGTTATGCTTCAATGAGCACATAAAATCTATTCATTTATTACCCATCCAAGACTAGTTACACCATACAAACTACATAATATTACGGGTTGAAAGGTTAAATTAATAAAGCAAGTCATTCAAATGTCCATTCGTATCCTATCATATGGTAAGTAATTCAACACCGCCTTTCACGATTCATTGTCTTAAACAATAGACTATCGTCACTCCGTTTCTTGTACATAACGCTAACACGTTTGTCACTCGCGCGTCACGTTCATAATGTCAATAAACAAAACCATTAATCGAGCCGACCGCGTTCGGCGGACGTCAATCGACACAACTGTCAGATTATCTCATTAGAGGATTTACGATCGTACCCATAATGACATCCGTTATTGTTTGACACGCCAAAATACATCGCTGTTGAGTTCGCGCGATGTGTCATCGACGTGTTATTAGCTACGGCTGTGACTTTGCTTGTATGTTTCTTTTTATTGTATTGCAACTGTATAAAGCATGTTTGGAAAGCAGAAAACGTACTGACTCTGACTCCAAATAGAATTCGGATCAGGGCAGAAGGATGACAAACGTAAAAAATATAGAGGATATCTTAACATCCAAGTTATTGTATTATGGCTGTAGTTTTGAATGAATATTACATTTCATGGGAATAATAATTGAAGAATACAAACTTGGAGTAACAGCTTGTTTGTTGTCGCATTTTGAACGGGGAGAATGAGATGTTTATAGGTGACGCTTTTCTATATTAATTCCTTTCCATTCCGTGGTAGGCAGCGGCTTAACTCTAGCTTTGGCATTGCCAATATTCATAGATCACAGACCATGGCTACCATTCACCATAAAGGCCGTTAACCATCTGTCGTCATAGGCAAATAATTAAATTAGTTATATTATCAGAATACATAAATGTAATCATGCTTCTTCGAAATTACTTTAGTGACTTTAGACTAAAGTGCCATCCATTAATGTCTTATAATTGATGTCCGAAGTAGACATACAAACTTCCGATTCACACACACGATAGCCATACCTAAATGCTTAATTCAAACCTCAGCTTTCATCGCGCAATTAGCTAATTACCGCTAGCCGCGAGCGTGACAGCGTGTCACTATGTCACATCGCCGTTGATGTCACGTCATCGTGTCACGTTGGGTGACATGTGCCGACACAACTTTTTGACGGCGCCGATAATCGTTCAGGCTTCGAAATTGCCTGTAAATATTTGTTAGCGTTGTTAAGGAGTAATCAATTGCGACGTGAAGGAGCTTGTAATTTTGCTAGATTTTTTCGCTCGATGTTGTTATATTTATATCATTTTTCAGTAAAGTGATATGTAATTTTATTATATTGGTATCAAAAAGTGATAATGATGTCAGTTTTTTAAATAATTCAAGATACATGTAACATGTGCCTTTGTATAATATTATCTAATTTATGAAACTAGAAATATGTTTTACAACTTATTTACCTCTAATAAATAATATTTAAGGTATTTGGCACGAAGCTCAAAATTGCCGGAATATTAATAATGGTCCGTAAAGCAAAAAAAAATGATTTACTTTCGAAGCCACTGTTATTGCAGACATGATTTTATGCTCAAATGAAAATAAAACAAATTACATCACACAATGTAATCCCGACGAGATAAGTGCCAAGTCTTTAGCACAATATTTCACTACGCGACTCGACGACGTCAAGATGTTGCAGAGTATTAGAGGCGTTGTCGCGCGTCGCATGCGCACGTCGCGTCGTGTTTATTTATATTAGTACATAAGGACTGGTAGATAAGTTCCGTGAGTTTCAAGACTATGATCGCAGATTCAAAATCAAACCGAAGAGCATCTCTGACTTATCCTATGTGTCCTTTCTTAATACCTCTAGAACACTAACGTCATATTAAGCTAGTGGTCTGTTAATTTCACAGTTAACGCTTGGAATTGTTTATATTTTTTCAAAACTTAATAAAAAATACTAATATTAACAATGTATTTTTTTCTTATAAAGAAATTATGAGTATTTGTCATGAATCTGACTTTCTATATTATATTATAGTAAAACTATTCATGCACACTTTCTTCTTTAAGTCTCCCCCAATCCACCCGCATTAGGCCAGCATGACTAAGGTGTAATCCCTCTTATTTGTAGAGGAAACCCGTGCTCGGCAGTGGGACAGTAATAATACAGGGCTGGTATTATTAGAGACACGACAAACGCGGTCGACGCTCGAATCTGGACTTGATTTAATGCAAACACGCTAGGTAATGCATAGAGCAGGAGTTTGGCGTGACGTTGTTTATAACTAGTTCTGACGCGTGCTTGTTGAATGTGGGGTGTGAGTTATGTGGTTTATTGTTGGATCATTAGTCGATCTATTTTGTATGACTTGTATTTGTAATGCAGGACATATTAAAAGATATATTGCGACCTTTCGATTGAAATGACACAATGCCTTGGTTAGTACCAGTACTCATTAATACGAGTCTTGTGAATTAAAATGTACAATTATTGTAAACCCAGCGATACGTTTGTATGTAGATAGTCACGGGCGGCTCGGCCTCCGGTGGCCCATACGCTTATGGAACATATATATGTGCCGCCTCTGACGGGTTAAATAGGTACTTAATAATTTTCATTGCAAGTCTCTCATTTCTTGAAAGGATATATACTAGTACAATAAGAACACCAGTTAGTTAATATTAATATAGATCATACTATTCTTTCTTACGACGTACGTATCTCACTTATGATATTGTTACATTTTTAATACATACATAAGCTCATGCATTTATCCCTAAAGGGATGGGTAGAGACGAGATAGAGAACTAGAATACCCACATTTTGCAGATCTGATTTCCGTCCCAAATATGTGAAAGGAGGCGAGCTTGACACTATATCGGGGATCAATTCCAAGCTGATACTGATATGTGATATGTTTTTTCATGCATAATGGTCTGCTTATATTTTTAGACTGAGTACGGAAAATGGAACCCACGAGATAAACAAACAATGTGATATTGTTTTGTTATATTTTTTCGTGTCATATTTCACACATCAATGTTTCTTGTTGTGAATTTAAGCTTTCATCAATTTCACGGGCTAAGTGCATTGCCAATAGCGCAATTAAAATGATTACCAAATAAAACAGACACAAAATAGACATAAATCTATCCGCAGACTATTCATATAACATGTCACGCAAGCAGTTGGTATCTAAATAACGTCTTTCATCAACGCAATCAGTGCACACGTCGCGACTCGCGAGTTGTGACACACCAGACGTGAAACAAAGGCGCGTCACGTCACACTGACACATTACACGCGTGATAGAGATAGAGCTACACTATACATGAAATAGAGGTACATTAGAATCAACAGTAGGCTAGGCAAGTAGCTAAAATGCTTGGATAACGAGGAATGTAAAATATAGCTTTATCTGCATTTGTTTTATGCCGTATGTTTAGATGACTTATAATGTCCATGCGTGTAATGTTTCTCACTGATTGCATGGTTAAATTATTGTGAATGCTAAAATTAAAGACGTGTTGTAATTTTACGTTATTTTCCTGAGGTATCGTATTGCTGGTTAGCTAGCTTGATCTGAGTATATTATTTCTATGGATATGTCAGACTGGAACAATGGCATGTCACGTGACACGTCGTCTGACACCTTACACGCGTGACGATGTGACGCCGTGACGTGACAGCCGGACTGCGTATTCCTGTGTTGCGAAACCGTATATTATTAATTATTTCAAAGTTTAAGTGATTAGAGCACCTTAATTTGTGGATGTTGGGGATACTGCAGGCTAACCCCCGAATACTGAAAGGCAACTCAACCACTTGAGGTCTTCTTATGTGGTTTGATGCTGCCTTATTTGTCAAATTTTATGGCGCTCAACAATGTAAGTAGCCGTTAAGATTGTGTAGTATTTCAATATTCGGGGGTAAGTCATAAAAATAGTGTTCTTTAGATCTGGTACCAAATCAACAGTTCAAAGGAATAATATAAATTCATATTATTACTTCAATATAATAATAAATAAACATTTGTCCCTGACTCCATTCACACGGGCAATTAACGTGGGAGAATAAAACACAACAAAAATAACAGTTTTCATAATTTAGATAACAGAAATGGCAAACATCTTTTACATTTTAATTATTATAACGCGACAAGAAGGTTAATTAATTCCTTTATTTACGTAAAATAAAAATATTTCTCACGTGTTTCTTATCTGTTAAATTAAAGACAATTAATAAAATATTAAATTTAAATATTGTTGCTAAAGTTTTGGGAAGGCCAAAGGTAAAAAGCGTGGGGTGCCAAATACAGAATGCTACAAATATTCTATTGATAGTTATATTCCTAAAAGTAAAATAATTTTAATAAAAATGTGGAAGCACCCCACGGTTTTTACAATGATTTATATCGCATAACACACATAATATAAGCTGATACCTGTATCCCCGAAGGGGTAGGCAGCGGCGCACTAGCGAACTAGAACACCCACATTTCGCCGAGCTTAGTTCCGTCCCAGATGTAATAGGGGGCGAGCCTATCGCCATATCGGGCACGAATTCCAGACTCCGAGCTGATATGGAAAAATCCAATATCACTTTGTCCAACCCGGGGATCAAACCCGAGACCTCAGAATCGTAGTCGTACCGAAATACCACCACGCCACTGAGGTGACTGCCTCGGTGGCGTGGCAGTAAATTTATATCGTTCTAGAACAAACTCTTTATACCGAAAAGTTATTTTTAGTGAGTTATGTTTATACTATTTATGAATTGTGAGATTTGACGGAATAAGTATTACGTAGGGTAACCCGCCGTCTGACTCCCACAACCAGCAGAACAGGAACCTAGGATTCGCCTGAGTCTCGTCCGTTAACCAGCAAAGTATCCCACGTGCCGGTGAGGTTAGTTTTGGACCTAAAGCTGTTGGTGGTCCACTTACACTATTTAAAACCGAATACGTCGGCCGTAAGTTTCTGGCCCAGATCGTACCAGGGGTGCGTTCCCGTGGATGGCCCGGATAGCGCTGGCTGGACGTTCTGTAGGAAGATATCAGAGCTAATGGCCTCACTATGGAGGATACTCAAGACAGCGCGAAAGCGTGGAAGTGTTTAAGTAGAAAGCAGAAGGCCGGGATAATGCCAGGCAGAAAGAAAAAGAAAGTGATGTGTTAAAAAGGCGCGTCTTTTAGGTTTTTTAGGGTCAGCGACAGTGTCTCTTGGAGGCGGCCTTATTAATGATAATGCACTTTACATAAGCCATTCGGCGGGCGGAGGCCGAGCTACCTCTCAGGGGAATGAGGGTATCGATAAGAATATTAGGTACATCATAACGGTACCAACAGTAATATTATTAAGGTTGGTGGGAAAAGTATCAGTTGCACCCAATGGTGGGGCGACAGCTGCATAAGGGCTGGTCATGACATTTGGGAGTCAGTTCGTGTTCACAAAGTTAACAAATGGATAGCACACCGAAGCTATGCCAGTTTGTCATATAAAAGCTATTTAAAAAAGCCTTCTACGGTTATAATAGTAAATAAGTGATCGTATAGTGAAGTCCTGACAAATGGTTGCTATTAAAACATTCGTATTGTGAAAGTGCTAACACTAAATCATTATTTTTCCTATATGTATCCATCTTCATAATAATTCCGTAAGATTTGAATGCACCCTTAATTCTAAAACATGAATATTATATGGATTAAGTAAGACTTTAAAACTTACAGACAGAAGTCTCTGTAATCGCATTAGCGCATGTTACGTGGGAGATTATAAGCAAGATGCAAATGTTATAAATTATCGTAATCTGGTAATTAATCCGCTAGCGAGTTGTACGATCTCGGCTGATTTATCTATATCTATAAATAACATGATAATGTTGAATCTGCTTTGATGGCTTTATAGTCTACGAGTACATCATCAGCATCGACTGGCGCTTCTTCGCGGGATATAATTTTAATTTGGTTAAAAGAGGTAGTCGAATCATCTGATTTTTTTCGTGTGTTATACGTTGTCTCTGATCTCTATCAAATGAGCCATTCGTAAATATAATCATAATAACAGCAGTGGGGTAAGGGCAGGTGAACGAGAGCTGCCCCCTTACTCTCGACACTAGATTCGATTTGAATTGGATTCAGTTTCATTTATTGTCTTAAAATTCCACCGAAATCGAGTTAAAAAGTGCGATAATGTTGCAATAGATTCAAGAACTTGTCATTTGGTAATTTTTACCGTGACATTAGAGCACTTTGACACAAAATAAACATAAAAATATAATATAAGCTCACGTCTGTATCCCCGAAGGGGTAGGCAGAGGCGCACTAGCGAACTAGAACACCCACATTTCGCCGATCTTAGTTCCGTCCCAGATGTGATAGGGGGCGAGCCTATCGCCATATCGGGCACAAATTCCAGACTCCGGGCTGATATGGAAAGATCCAAGATCACTTTGCCCGACTCGGGGATCGAACCCGAGACCTCAGAACCGTAGTCGTACCGAAATACTACGACGCCACGGAGGCAGTCTCACAAAATAAATTCGAATCGAAATCAAATTCGAATCGAGTGTCAAGAGTCAGCCCCCTGGTTCCGGCTTCTTTACGATGTTTTGTAAAATGTTTTGTATAATGTTACCGTAAATGTGAACGATAATAATTACATACATACAGACTCACTCCTATATAAGAAGGCAGAGGCGAACTAGAGTACTAGAACACCCACATTTCGCAAAACTCATTTCCGTCCCAGATGTGATAGGGGCCTATCGACATATCGGGCTTGATTATTAGATCGTCTCCACCAGGCTTGCTTCTTCAACAAACTTTTTACAAAGTTGCTAATAACAACAGTACTATAAGCTTGTTTTTCTCACATTATAGTCGTTGTGTTCTCATGCTTCATCATTCATAACTGACGTGACAGTCGCTGGTTTTTTAAACCCCGATGACAGCAATGGTGTAGCTTAATTGTTCTTTTGTTAAGGATAAGAATTTACTTTAATCATTAATGGATTCTCGGATAAAGTCAGATATTTTATACACTATTGTGAATTTATTTCTTGATAATCACAAGTTTAAAAATTTAACTGACCGACTCCCAATTTACCGATCGTGGCCACATATGGGACCACCCTTGAAATAAGCTCTATCGAACACAAAAAGAATTTTGAAAATCGGTCCACATTTGGCGGAGATATTTTTTTTTTTTTGTTTTCGCGGGGAAAGCGATTTATCGCTACCGCCGCGCCTGGGGGGAGACACGACGGTTATGTCGGGTTCGCCGGTCTTACGACCCAACGTTGAGCCGCCCGGGAGAGACGGAAATCATTTGAGCGACCGTTGGGCCGAGTCCCTAACACTATGTACACCCTACACCGACAATACCGACTAAAACCCCGCGGTGGCCCTCTTCGGCGCATTGGAACGGCCCCGGGTTTCCCTAGGCGAGAGGGGCCCAGGCTTCAACCGGAACCGTCCCTGCGCGGTGCCGCCATGCGGCCCGTCTCCATTGTAGGGGGGCTCATAAGCCCCCGCCGCCGAAGGACGCCCTCGGCGTCAATGACAACACGAGGCCAACAACCCGTGCTGCCATCCATCTCGGGGTCGCATGTACAAAAGTACTAAACGGGGCGCTACAACAGCCCCCCGCTGCGCGCCCGCGACCCCCGATGGCCCCTATAAGTCGCCTCTTACGACGGGCAGGGGATACCGTGGTGGAATTCTCCAAACGCCCCCAACCACAGGGCGGGAGGCGCCGGTCAGTCGTCAACCCGGCGCCTCCTATGTCTCCTCTGGCGGCGGGAGGGATCAGATCGTTCCCGATCCCTCTCGGCACTCTCCTTCCGCGAGATGACTACTTCGCAGAAGTGGGCCACCGCACGCCAGGCCCTCTGGCTGTCGACCATGGCTGTAACCACGGCCGGCAGCGAGAGGTCTCCTCCGACGACTGCTACGAGAGCGCTGCGCTCTTCGTCCCAGGCTGGGCACACCTCAAGGGTGTGCTGGGCCGTGTCCTCCGGGCAGTTGTCACAATGGTGACACACGGCGGACTCCTCCACGCCGACTATGCGACACAGGTACTGGCTGAAACTGCCGTGGCCAGTAAGTACCTGTGTCAATCGGAAAGTCGCTGCGCCGTGGCACCTGTCCAACCATTGCTGGAAGACAGGGCGCACTGCCGCGACGGTCCGATGACCCGCTGATGGGTTCTCCAGCCTGAGACGCCACTCCTCCACGGCGGCTCTACGGAGGGAGCCACGAAAGGCATCCACCTGACTCTGGGCCGGCCTCTCCCCGCGCCTGAACGCCTCCTCCCGCCAATGAAATAAGACGGAGAGGGATTTGGCGTCCAGATCCCATGGTATGAAACCGGCCAATACGCAAGCCGCCTCGAATGAGATCGTGCGGTAGCCCCTGACCGCACGCTGCGCCACCACGCGCTGTGGTTTGCGCAACAGGGCGACACATCGTCCGTTCAGGGACTCAGCCCAAACGGGACTACCGTATAGTGCCATGGACCGCACGACTCCGGCGTACAGCCTTCGGCAAGGGATGCCAGGACCTTCAAGATTAGGCAGCAGTCTCCCAAGAGCACCTGCTGCCCGAGACAATTTCGTCTCCAAACCCTTAAAGTGGGCACGGAAATCCCACCGGCTATCCAAAGTCAAACCCAAGTATTTCATTGTTTTGCCGATGGGAATCCGCACCCCGTTCACAAATATGTGGGCACCAGCCGGTGGCCCCTTCCGAGGCCCGTGAAAACAAAGAGCCTCCGTCTTTTCTAGGGCCACCTTCAACCCCAAACGCTGGATGCGGTTGATAACATGGCCGGCACCCACCGCCGCTAGAAGTGCGGCATCCTGGAAGGTCCTGGAACACGCTGTTACCAGCGTGTCGTCGGCATAACAAGTAATGCCAACGCCCTGGAGGTTGGCACCACGCAACACCCAATCATAGCCGATGTTCCACAGGAGAGGGCCCAAGACTGAGCCCTGTGGAACACCGCAAGCCATCTCTTTTCTATGCCACCCATCGGAGCCCGGATACACGACGAACCTATCAAAGAGGTACACATTTGACGGAGATATCGCGTAAATTACTTAAAAAAATACCGACGAATTAAGGACCTCCTCCTTTTTGGGAAGTCGGTCGAAAAGATGATACATTATTTAAAAGTTGTAATTAAAGTTTATTTAAATACTAATAGCTAAAGAAGCAGCAACACATTTTATTTTTCTAGTATTTTGAAAGTAAATACTTAACATATTCAAATTTTTAAATACATAAATTAATCTTAACAATAATCAATTCTAATACTCTATTATATCTTAATTTGAAGTCAAAGTTTATTTAACCGTATTAAAATTCAATTAACATAATCATAATATCTTAGAAAAATACTACTGTTGCCTGATCTGTAGGCCAACCATGAGGTTTTTTGACATTACTCGCTAGCGACTCAGTAAAATATTTGTATGACAAACACCCGAACGCCTCTAGGGGTACGCAGGGAACTGTAGCTCACCCATGAGTTTGTTGCACGTTTTTACGCGAGCGAGGACGTAAAATATTTGTATGGTAAACATCAGTTCGCCGCGTAACCGTACAAATATTTTACAGAGTCGCTACCGAGTAATGACAATAAAACTTATGGTTCGCCTACTGACGTTTTTCATAGAAATTATTTTACGTAGTCGCTACCGAGTAATGTCAAAAAAACTCATGATCGAGCTACTGGTAGTTAAAGTCAGGACTTAACGGTTTTACAGCTTGCGTATACCGCCACCAGGCCTATGAAATGATAACACTAAATAAATCTTTCGCAAATCAAAATAGCGTGAAGTAATGTAAATGCTGCGCCGTATTTCATTGTGTTTTGATTGACGCGCCGTCAGCGGTCACGCGATACCGGCCAGTTTATCATCTCAGACGTCGTAATTACAATCATTTTTATCATTTAGAAATCTAGACTTTTTGTTCTTTTTATAGCTGATCATCAATCTGGTACTTAATTGGCCTTATAGAAGTACGAGTAGATAAAACGAGTATTTTCCAAGATAAATTAAGAACCAGAGATAAATTAAGCTATTTTCCTTAATTACTCCAGTATCTGATAATATTGTAATCAGATACAAGTATAAATAGTATAGATCTTAGTCATTTAGTTTAAGTAAATTGATATAACTAAGCTCACGCCTGTATCCCCGAAAGGGTAGGCAGAAGTTTACTAGCAAACTAGTACACCTACATTTTGCCGAGTTTAGTTCCGTCCCAGGTGTGGTAGGGGGCGACCCTATCGCCCTTTCGGGCACAAATTCCAAACTCCCGTGTAATATGGTAAAATCCACTATCACTTTGCCTGAACCGGGGATCGAACCCGAGACCTCAGGAATGTAGTCGTACAGAAATACAACCACACCACTGAGGCAGTCTCTCGATAAAGCTACCCTATTTATGATTTCATCATCATCATCATCAGCCACAGGACGTCCACTGCTGGACATAGGCTTCCCCTAAATAAAATAAATAAATAAATGCTTTAAAAATAAATAATTCAAAATTCTCTCAATCCAAAATAGAAATAAACATCTCCAACAAATGATATATTATTACAACATTTAGCCGTCGCAGTCTGTACTAAAGCAATTAATATTATTATATGACAGTTAATAAAGTATCACGATGTGCGCAATTCCGCATATTCACATATAATGGTATTGGACGTGGCAAATTGTTCATTAAAAGCGTTGCCCGCAGCTGTCGCTACGAATCTAGCTTGGCAAATGTTTGTCAAAGTATTGGCGTTGGATTATCGTAGTTAAAGCGATCTTAAAATATTTATGGGATAAATAAACGAGGGAACTAATAAAATAATAAATATAAACCAAGAGTACTCTTAACTGTATTAAAAAAATGTATGAAAGTAGATGAAGCTTAAGTAGTATGTACATAATAATATGCCAGAATCTGAATCAGAAAGTGGAAATCCATTTTTTGCTTACCTATATAGCATACAAGCATGATAATATTATGCATTTATTTAGGTACATAATGAATCAACGGTAAATACAATGCAATGAAACGGTATTGAATTTCAGCTGATTTGTGAATGGTAGAGCCACGCTGTAGACAGTAAAGTCTACAGCATGAATAGGCCGACACGACCGGTTCTCACTATCTCACAGAAAACCGACGTAAAGTGGCAGTTTGCTGTCGCGTTTCGTTCGGCGAGTGAGATTTCCTGTGGCCCATTTCCCCCTTTCCCCATCACTTTTTCCCTCCCCTACCATTTCCTCTTTTAGGTTGGCAACGCACCCATGATTCTTTTTGTGTCTTGGGTGTATATGGGCGATGGAGATCACTTACCATCAGGTGACCCATCTGCTCGTTTGCCAGTCTCTGCTAATAAAAAAAAGCTTCAGAACGTTTGCTTGGGATAAAATACTTGTTCATCACCAATCTACATCATTTAAACCCAAACCGCAAACTTTAATATTTTGGTAATCAAATACACGAAACGTTGGCGCAAACGTTGGCTCAAACAAGCATTAGAGCGACGCCGACGCAACGCGAATCGTCAATCATCAGCACGCATTAATCTTGTGTAGACAACTTGATAGATCATCGCGCTGTGAGGCGCGCCCGGTACGAAAATACGGAGCGGCTGTGCTCGCTGGATGCGGTTGTTGTGCACACTTATTTCATACAAGATAATAGATCTAATAACCTTTAACGCCCGGTTCAAATAAACAATCTCAGTTCGAATGTGCAGATAGATTACAAAAATTAGCCAATAAGAACACAGTTTGAATATGACTCCGTCAAATGACTTGATTTGATTGGTTCATAATCGCGATCTATCTGCACTCTAAACTAAGATCGTTTATTGAAGTCGGATGTTTTCAAAATGAAAACTTCGATGTTTCTAATATTAGAAGTTTAAGAATTACTATTGTTTTATTTTGTATTGTATTTATAACTAATTTGATTTATACGCACTGAATCAACGTATAAGACGTGAAGATGATAAACTTAATATAATCCATATACATTTCAGATTATCACATAATCACCTTATGGCATACTATGTAATTGTACATCTTCAATTATTCTAGTAGTAGTGTACTTAGTACATACTTAGCGTACTCTCATCTGGGATGGAACTAAGCTTGGCGAAATGTGGGTGTACTAATTCACTAGTACGTGTTTATCTACCCCTTAGGGGATACAGGCATAAGCTTATGTTATATTAGCGTACTTAGTTTAAGAATCACTGCCTCGGTGGCGTGGTGGTATTTCGGTACGACTACGGTTCTGAGGTCTCGGGTGCGATCCCCGGGTCGGGCAAAGTGATATTGGATTTTTCCATATCAGCCCGGAGTCTGGAATTTGAGCCCGATATGGCGATAGGCTCGCCCCCTATCACATCCGGGACGGAACTAAGTTCGGCGAAATATGGGTGTTCTAGTGCGCTAGTACGCCTCTGCCTACCCCTTCGGGGATACAGGCGTGAGCTTATGTATGTATGTATGTATAAGAATCATAATGGTCTTGCATAAGCTTGTCAAAATTTGGTTGATCTCTTTTTTTTAACCTCTGGTTATCTTTCAAGAATATAAGCCGGAGCTTTATTATTACCAAAGAGATTTAATATTACTATGGAGGGGCTTTCAAGCAAGTTTCCATACAAAAAAATTGATCTCAAACTTCAGTACCGCCATCAACCACTTATTACAATGCGTGGGCGATTATTACAATTTACACCCTAGAATGTACTGTGAATGGTTAAGAATCACGTAAGACATTTACCGCCGAATGTTCATACACTTAAGGTGGCCTTATGTCTTTTAAGGCCGCCTTATCTGTCAAAATTGTATGGCGAAAATCAATATAAGAAGCCGTTAAAGTTGAGCAGCGTTTGACCATTCGGGCGTTATTCTCCCAATGTTATTACGGTGGCCGAACTGGAGCGCGTATAATTCACATAAACTGAGCGACTTATGACCACTAAGTCATAACTTCTTAATCACAAGTTTTGTGCTGTTGTCCCGTCTATATACTGTTGAATGTCTTTGATTATTAACATACATACATAACATAATATAAGCTCACGCCTGTATCCCCGAAGGGGTAGGCAGAGGCGTGCTAGCGAACTAGAACACCCACATTTCGCCGAGCTTAGTTCCGTCCCAGATGTGATAGGGGGCGAGCCTATCGCCATATCGGGCACAAATTCCCGACTCCAGGCTGATATGGAAAATTCCAATATCACTTTGCCCGGCCCGGGGATCGAACCCGAGACCTCAGAACCGTGGTCGTACCGAAATACCACCACGCCACCGAGGCAGTTTGATTATTAAACATGTCATTTCTTTATTATAAGTTCGGTTCCTTATGCTACTCACTCATAGATACTCATAGAAGCTATAGTACCTTTCCAGTGCCTCCTCCAACCGGCACCACTCACAGGAAGCACGATCTCCCGGCTCGCAGGTAATAAATCGTGTTAAACAAGTAGGTTGGGCCGTTTTATCAAAGTCAGCCAGTATCTCGCCAACGTCGGCCAATTACTCGTATTGCGTTTGTTCGCCTTTACTTTCATTGTGTGTTTAATTCTCTATTGTATGATGTATGTGGCTTGTACTCTATCTTGGATTAAGATTATTGTGTTTTGATTTGCATCTACAGAAAGCACTTGAATTTTATTAGTGTTGTGAGAATAATCAAGTTTCCAGTTGTATTAGAAACAACTAGAGTGGTCGTTCTGGAAATGTTTGAAGGAGGCCTATGTGAAGCTGTGGACAGTGGCTGACGACGATGATGATGATAAAAGCTTAAATAGGGAAGCTTTGCCTGTTAAGCAGTGGATGTCCTGTGGTTAATGATGATGAGAGCATCTTCTACTTAAAATGTGCAGTTCTCATGGTACAGTAATTCTTGGCCGTGACTCCGTCCGCGTGGAAATTTATTTATAGCCAGTGTTATTACTGGGCATTATGGGCCTTACTCATAAGAATAGTTTAGCTGAGCAAATGGTAAATAATAATCTGTCCCTTTTATTTTCAAACGATGTGTCATTAGGAAAAAAGTGACAGGCTATTCTTTACCATTTGCTCAGCTAAACTGTTTTTATAAGTAAGGCCCTATGAGACTTAACGCCCTTTACTTATAAAAATATTTAAGCGCTGCTTATCTTTATACCATAGGTTGTCCCTTTCATTTTTAAACAATGTAACGCAAGGAAAAAAGTGACAGGTTATTCTTAACCATTTGCTCAACTAAAAATGTTGTTTTAAGTAAGGCCCATTATGTCTCAGCCGAACTCCGTGAACTCTCCGTCACTCAGTGCTTTATTATTTAAATTACTAGCAGTGGCGAAGGGTGAAAATTTCAAAAGGGGAGCCAGAGCTACTTTCTCCTCTATGAATTACCTAGATTATATTTATAAATTAACCTATAATCTGGAAAAAGGGAACCCGGCAGGAATGTTATTACTATGCCTGAGTAGTAGTATTCATTTTTGAGTGGTAGAGTCACGCTGTAGACAATTACGTCTACAGCACGAATAGGCCGGCTCGACCGGTTTGATACCACTGTCTCACAGAAAACCGACGTAGAGTGGCAGCCTGCCGTCGCATTTCATTCCGGTGGCCCATTTCCCCCCCTCCCTCTCCCAATCCCTTTTCCCTCTCCCTCTATTCCCACCTATTAGGTTGGCAACACACCCATGATTCTTTTTGGGTCTTGGGTGTCTATGGTCGGTGGAGATCATTTACCATCAGGTGACCCATCTGCTCGTTTGACAGTCCCTGCTATAAAAAAATCAATTCCAGTAAAAAAAAAGAGAGCTTGAGCTACGAATAGACTAGCTAAATTTTCTCAGCCTCAATATACTGTTACCAGGCCAATAAGGCGATTGCATATCTTTACAATAATCTCAAAACACATTACGCGAACACACAATCAGATTGAAATAATCGTTATCTCTTACCAAATCATCAATAATGCGATGATCATTTTAAAATTCTCCATGTCATACAATGAAAATTGTATCGCTTCCTCAATCAATCATAATAATTAATGGACGATCGTATCAGGAACAAAAGCGCGCCTACATTTTGATAATGGATTGTATAAAATCGTGATTAAAGCGAGCGCACTATAGATTTTCATCAGACATTGTTTAGACGACTTGTGTTACTAAGGACACTTTTATTTCTACCTGCCCTTTATAATCATCATCATCATCATCAGTCATAGGACGTCCACTGCTGGACACAGGCCTGCCCTTATCCCACCTTAATGTGAGGTCGGCCCAACACACTTTTTCAAGCATGTTGCAGGAAGGTTTGGCTAAGTTTTTACGACCGGCTGCATGCCTCAAGGCATGCCAGGCATCAAGCCCCTGTGAGGGATCCAGTTCCGGACAAATTAAATTAGAAAATTCGCTTTGCCCGACCTGGGAGTCGAACCCAGGACCTCCTTGTCCACTGCCCATATATGTTGCTACTAGACCAAGGAGGCGACGAAGTGTTACTAAGGACACTGTTGTCTACATAATAAGTGATAGAGACTTCCGAAGTCTATTTGTCAGTCTTTTTGTCGTCAAGGTGTGAAGCTGGAGGCCGCGAATTCGATTACCGCCACAGAACACGTGTTGACTCTCAAACATTTGTTTCAATTCTGGGTGTTCGGGTTCTGTATCTTGGTGGTCTCACCAAGTCTCTCGTAGATCTTAATACCCACGAGGCCACGATGCAAGATCTCACTGTGGGGTCAGAGTGATGTGTGTGTGTGTGACTGTTAAGTGTTATTCTAAGAAAAACTTTCCGCTCCCAACTTGTCACATTACTTGTCTTACTGGACGAATTTTGATAAAAGTATGCTTAAGTCATTGATCGTTTCAAGGATTAGCTATTTATATCTTTTTTTTCTTCCCTCTAGGCATTGAAATTAAAAGAACCTTTCTTAGTTGTTTTCTGTAGAAACATACTGCCACAATTTCGGCTTCCGAAAACCAACAGTTTATAAATCATTCTGTTATTAGATCAGTCAGAATATATTGTATTATTGCATAAGTTTTTATTGTCTGGAATTAGAAATAACAGCAGATTTTCATGTAGAAAATATTTAGTAACTAGCTTTTGCCCGCGGCTCCGCACGCGTATTTTGTAGGGCCAACGGAAAAAGCTTTTGATTTGTCGATCCGCCCTGTCGTTTTAGTCTAAATATGGGCGACCCAGATATCGATTTTGAAGTCAATTGGCTCAAAATGGCGGCCACTTTAGACAGGTCTGACAGCGGTTTTGTCGTTCGGAACCACGGAGCGACCCAGATATCGATTTTGAAGTCAATCGGCCCAAATCAAAGAAAAACAAAATGGCGGCCACTTTTGACAGGTCTGACAGCGGTTATGTCATTGGGAACCACGGGGCAACCCAGATATCGATTTTGAAGTCAATCGGCCCAAAAACAAAGAAAAACAAAATGGCGACCACTTTTGAGAGGTCTGACAGCGGTTCTGTCGTTCGGAATCACGGGGCGACCCAGATATCGATTTTGAAGTCAATCGGCCCAAAAACAAAGAAAAACAAAATGGCGGCCACTTTTGACAGGTCTGACAGCGGTTCTGTCATTCGGAACCACGGGGCGACTCAGATATCGATTTTGAAGTCAATCGGCCCAAAAACAATGAAAAACGAAATGGCGGCCACTTTTGACAGGTCTGACAACGGTTCTGTCATTGGGAACCACGGGGCGACTCAGATATCGATTTTGAAGTCAATCGGTCCAAAAACAAAGAAAAACAAAATGGCGACCACTTTTGACAGGTCTGACAGCGGTTCTGTCGTTTGGAACCACGGGGCGACCCAGATATCGATTTTGAAGTCAATCGGACCTAAAACAAAGAAAAGCAAAATGGCGGCTACTTTTGACAGGTCTGACAGCGGTTCTGTCATTGGGAACCACGGGGCGACTCAGATATCGATTTTGAAGTCAATCGGCCCAAAAACAAAGAAAAACAAAATGGCGGCCACTTTGACAGGTCTGACAGCGGTTCTGTCATTCGGAACTACGGGGCGACTCAGATATCGATTTTGAAGTCAATCGGCCCAAAAACAAAGAAAATCAAAATGGCGGCCACTTTTGACAGGTCTGACAGCGGTTCTGTCATTGGGAACCACGGGGCGACTCAGATATCGATTTTGAAGTCAATCGGCCCAAAAACAAAGAAAAACAAAATGGCGACCACTTTTGACAGGTCTGACAGCGGTTCTGTCGTTTGGAACCACGGGGCAACCCAGATATCGATTTTGAAGTTAATCGGCCCAAAAACAAAGAAAAACAAAATGGCGGCCACTTTTGACAGGTTTGACAGCGGTTCTGTCGTTTGGAACCACGGGGCGACTCAGATATCGATTTTGAAGTCAATCGGTCCAGAAACAAAGAAACAAATTTTGAACCCCTATTTCATCCCTTTGTAGGATAAAAATATATCGCACCCCATTTCTGTCCTTAGGGCTAAAACTATCCTCATACCAACTTTCTTAAAAATCCGTTCAGCGGTTCTAGATTCCCATAAAAACTTTCATCCCCTATTTCATGCCATTAGGGGTTGATTTAAAAAAGTGGCCCATTTGTATCCTTAAACTCAAATGTATCCACTGTCCCATACCAAATTTCATAAAAATCCATTAATTGGACCTAAAATCCACATACAAAATTTTAACCCTTATTTCATCCCTATAGGGGTTGATGAAAAAAAATGAAGTACCCCATTGTAATTCCTAGGGTCAAATGTATCCTCATACCAAATTTTATCAAAATCCATTAAGCGGTTCCAAAATTCCCATACAAACTTTCATCCCCTATTTCATCCCTTTAGTGGTTGATTTAAAAAAAATAAAGTACCCTATGTCGGTCCTTGGGGTTAAAAGTACCCACATACCAAATTTCATCAAAATCGGTTCAGCGGTTTAGACGTGAAAACGCCACAGACAGACAGACAGACAGACAGACAGACAGACAGACAGACAGACAGACAGAGTTACTTTCGCTTTTATTATTTAGTAAGGATGTATTAATAGTATATCTCCCTGAAAATTCTTATTATAGTACTCCATTAGGTAAATATTCAAATTCAATTATTATGAATACAATTATTATGAAATTATATGTATACAATAAAAATTAAAAAATAATTCATGTAGGGGAATCCCCTGCATACGTGTTGTATGTCTTATAATGATCTTTCTTGTAGCTATCAAATTAAAAATTATAAATCAAGGGATTAATCGATAACAAGTATCGATTATAATCGAACTGTCAACTGATTAAAATCTGTGGTGTAACTAATACGTCCCTTATAAGGATTGACGATAATAGATGGTTCGAAGTATAAAATTGTTTATGTAGATAAGTGAAATTTTATTGTAATTAGCATCGTTAATCGATGTTTTAGTAAAGATAAATAAAAAAGCACCCGATTTATCCTCTAGATTCGTGATCCATTTATTATTGTGAGTATTGAAATAACGCAGTTTCATACATGATATTATGATATGTAAGTGTAATGAAAATAAATTTAAATTCCTTGTCTTAAAAAAGAATCAACAGCACCTTAGAGATTTTATAACTTCCGTTAAATTCATCATCATCATCATCATCATCATCATCAGCCATAGAATATCCTCTGCTGAACATAGGCCTCCCCCAAAGATTTCCAGATCGTATTATGAATTAATTGTCAATCGAATTAAAATTTATATTAAAATATGACAAATGATCATCTGTCTGTCTTGTCGCAGAACCCTCGATTTGTTTCTTCCCTCTTCGGATTCGTAGTGTGACGAAGCATATATAGGCCGTCATGATTCTGGTGACTACTGATAAACCCATTGCTTGTCAGTAGTTGCTAGTTTGACTGCCTTGGTGGCGTGGTAGTATTTCGGTACGACTACGGTTCTGAGGTCTCGGGTTCGATCCCCGGGTCGGGCAAAGTGATATTGGATTTTTCCATATCAGCCCGAAGTCTGGAATTTGTGCCCGATATGGCGATAGGCTCGCCCCCTATCACATCTGGGACGGAACTAAGCTCGGCGAAATGTGGGTGTTCTAGTTCGCTAGTGCGCCTCTGCCTACCCCTTCGGGGATACAGGTGTGAGCTTATGATGATATGATGATGATGATTGCTAGTTTTTTTTGGAGTGCACTTCGCTTACCATCAGGTGCAGTGTAGTCACTTTGCCGTGCCCGGATAAAAAAATCATCGATCATTCATCATAATCATCAGCCACATGTCGGCCATCACTGCTGGACATAGGCCTCCCCCAAAAATTTCCAGATTGACTTATTGAAAGCGGCCTGAATCCAGCGACTTCCTGCAACCTTTATCAGGTCGTCATAACATAACATTAGGATGCAATATTTTATAACAACGCAATACATGACACATATTGATTTGAAATTGAACAATTTAGTTTCAGTGAAAGTCATGTCTCAACACTTCCTTATGAAGAAGAATAGAAGGTCGAGAATGGTGCAGAATATATCACATCATCACTCAACCTGACATAACTGGAAAATATAGCCGTTATTGTAAAGACATAAGATTCAAATTGAGGTTGCATATCATTCAATGGCTAAGTTTCGAACGCATCAATCATTTATGTCATACGCGAAAATATTTGTTTTGAAACTGTTATCGCGGAAAGTGACGGCTGAATTATAATGACATTGAATTAGGACCATCAGACGTGGTGTTGCAGCGAATGTGACAATCGTTGGAGTCAACATGTACACTTGAATTATGTTGCTCTTGAGTTCAACGGAAATGCATTTTAATTTCTATCAGCGAATAAGGTCGAGTTTACCTAGTCTTTTGATATCGTGGAAGAAGATGTACTTTTGGTTTGAAAGCCAATGAAATTTTGGTCACTGCTATTAACAACTTCAAGAAGAGATCAGACATTTGAAGGATATCTCGAAAGACGACTGACTATAATATTTCTTTAAAGATACATTTGGATTGGACATGCAATGAAAAGAGTCTTGAATTAACATCTGTTCTGCATTATCATTAAACTATAAAATAGGCCATAAACTAGCACAAGGCTACTTATTGATCGTAATGTAAACTGCGTCTTTGTATTGATGCGTAGCAAATTATGGAATAAGGATCCTGATTTTGAAACTGGTCTCTTTACCATTAGCGATTCTATTATAATGTACCTATTTTTTTAATGAACTTCTTTTATTTAACTGTTTATAAATTATAAAGTAAAATCGAATACAGAATTAAGTTCCTGTTCTCGAAATGTACTTGCAAATCTATTCTCAGGCTGGTGTCGATGATGTGTCTTCAGCCGTTGATAGGGTGAATAGTGACCTAGCATATATTAAGAACTGGTCTGACAAGTTCGGCTTATTTGTAAACCCGTCAAAATGTCAAGCCATTTTGTTAGGTGGCTCTCGACTACTAAGCAGGCTGGACACCGCGAGTTTACCAGCGGTGTTATTTGTTGGTTCCGTCATACCTTGGTCCCCAAGTGTTAAGGACCTTGGATTACACATCGACTCCAGTCTGAAATGGGGGCCGCAGATGAACCTTGTAAGTCAGAGAGTTACTGGAACCCTTCGTGCTCTGTACCGTCTGAAGAATTTCCTTCCTCCTAAAACCAAAGCGATGCTTGTGCAAGCCCTAATCCTTCCGATTATCGACTATGGTGATGTGTGCTATTTTGATCTGAATGCAGATCAACTCAATAAACTTGACCGTCTTCTCAATAACGGCATTCGATTCATTTTTAATCTTCGCAAATATGAGCATGTTTCTTCCTATCGCTCTCAACTAAAATGGTTACCTATTCGCCAGCGCCGCTCTTTACGTGCACTCACTACACTTTTCTCGTTACTTACGTCCCCTTCTCCTCCTTCCTATTTATCTTCTCACTTTCTTTATCGTTGTGATACTCATAAGCGAAATCTGCGCTCTTCTAGTAATCTACTGCTTAAGTGTCCTCCTCATAACTTCGAATTCATTCATTCATCTTTTGTTATACAATCCATACTTCTTTGGAATTCACTCCCCCTCGAAATCAGGTCGTCAACGTCACGGTTAGCTTTTAAAATGCGCGTTCGGCAACTATTGCTGAATGAAGTAGCGGACTCCACTCACTAGTCCAGTATATTATATTTATTATATGATATCATAGTATTATGTGTCTTATGTACCTTATATAAGTATATAGTATATATTTATGTTATTTATATATGAAGTTAGTCAGTAGTAATATGTTTTATTATAATTTATTTACGTATACGTTATTTTATGCGTCTTTTATCATATAATATAATTTTCTCCTTCATCATTATGGACCTACCCTGTTTCAACTCTGCATCACCCTAAGGTTGACTGTTAGAGAATGCCTTCGGCATTAAGTCCGCCTATTTACATTGTATATGAAGTGTATAAATAAATAAATAAATGTAGGCATTCAACACAGCCAAAATTATTTTAATACCATATTGAGTTTTTGTGAATCCCTGTTCTTATTGAACAAAACAACTAACACAGAATGAAAAAAAACCCTAAGAATAAGCATGTACTTTAACAAAACCTAGTACAATAAGGATAGATTCAGTTCACAATCAAGCCATAGCAAAAACCTAGAGATTTCATAAGAGAGTTGTTCAAAGAGCAAGCCAAATCATCAATCAACGATCAACATTTAAGAGAAGAAAAAAATTCTGACGGACAAATAAACAGTGCTCAAACACATTATGCAACTGGCGATCATTCTAACGTCTCGGTTGATTGATGACCGCGGGGATCGTGACTGTTCGAGAACCAAGAAACAAGAGCCCTTCCAATCACCTCTGGACCCTTGCGAGATCTGTAAAAGCTGCTGATGCGAGAAGCATGGGAGCTCAACATACGCTGGCCTAGCAAAAACGGTGATAAATGAATGTACGGATAAACATGGCTACTTCATTACAGTGTACGGTTATGATTTATTCATGCTCTTGTCAGATTTGTGCTGTTGTTCCACTTGGGACCCCGGTCTCTAGTAACATTTTTATTGGGTAGACTGCATGTCAAGCATTGATGATTAAATACTTAATTAAATGTATACGAAATTGAATAACATAACATGAATATTTATAGAAATTATTATTATTTAGATTATAACTCGAAGATATTTGTTGGACATTTTCTTAAATTGCGTAACACTTGTATTCCCAAAGTGGAAAGAACGTCAGATGAAACAGACCTAGATAAAATTAATTGGCTAAATTAAAGATGTTTTAACACTAAAACTTTATACAAGATGTATTTATCGATAATTTTTATTCCACAGCTATAAACTGAAGACAATAAAATTCGAGGAATCATTAAACTACAATTACTATCAGATGTAGTAAAGTCCAAGTTCATTCGATCGTAAAGGTGACTTTCGGCTAATAAATGGCTTCGCGTCAGACCATTTCAGAATTATCGCTACTGTATATGACGGTTGTAAAATTATTCGTATCATTTATTATACGAATAAAGTTTATAGCCAAAAAATATTATTAGTATCGGAGTTTAGGTAACAGCTTTTACAACTTGAGCGCTGGCCCACAACATTTTTTGAGTAAGCAAGATGAGTGATAATAATACTATTTAGATCTTTATGATCTTCTAATACTTTATTAATAGACGCAAAAGGAACAAGCCAGTCAGCAGCATCTCCAGTCATTATCCAGTCACGGTTAGTGATATGTGTTCTATTGAAGCATAACTCGCAACTAATGTTACTCTTGATTGTACATTCTTGCTTGTATATCAATGGAGTTCTTCATTTCAATAGCTTCAAAGGTTGTATCAGTTTCATTGTTATTGGGTCAGGAGAAAGTTTTCTGTGGATCCAAAGCGTGATTGATTATCTTTATTTTGCAAAGTTTGTTTAATGAATGATTCGCGAATGTGTCCTGTCAAGAAAATTTAAGTTGTATGAGCGAAGCAATCATGTTAAAAGTATAGCGTTTGTAATTGATTTTAAACACAACGGTTTTATAATCAAAATTTATCTGCTTTCCAGAGAAGTTGAACATCACTAGTTACCAGAAATGTGCTGTCTTTGTTGACCAGAGATATAAAATTTGTCGGAACGACTCTCTAGTATGAAGTACTGTAGCAAGCTCTTCCAATGTATAATGATAGCTCTTCAGCTGGGTACAAATTTTACGGTATCTTCTAAACCCTAGATAACTCTTTGTTTCTTTTCTTCAACTTAGCATAGCAGCAAACTAAGATAGACTATGGAGTCTATCTTATGTATGGACATATGATGGTAAAGCCGATGGTTCAATACCATTGTCTCAGTAAAAATTAACCTCGCTATGTTTCATTCGGTAATTGAGATTTTTGAAAGATCAATTCCCAGTTCCAGTATCTATGTACGGTGCAGATCATTTTTTCTTAGGTGATTTACTTGCTAGTTTATGAGCACTTGAATAATAAACGCTTTAAATATTAAACAATGTTACAAGTCCGCAGTGTTCGTAACTTCGCAGACATTAACAAGCTATCCGGCGACCCCTCTGGGCAATTTGTCAACGTCAAAACACATTTTTATTGTAACCAAGTTGTCAACTCGCCGCCCTTATATCTTTTTAATGACACATAACAACCGAGTGGGATGCTTTAATGTCATTTTGGATACAATCGTTTTCGACGATAACAAACAATTGTACAGTGGTTCTGGTTCTTAGAATTTGGTGCATAATTAATATACTGAACAGATGACTGTTCTGAAACTAGTAATTCGACAACACTGCGTTTTTTATGATGGTAATTTATATTGTGTTAACATACATATTTACTATAAGAACTAATGTTCTTTAAAAATAAAACAAATGAATATCTTTATTGGTCACCGAGGCATGTAAAAAAGCACTTACAACATGTCAACAACAAGCAAATTCTGAATTGAGATTATGTAATTTACATTATCGCGTTATATATTTGAAGACAGGCATGCAAGTATGGACATAATAACGATGGAGATAAGATAGGGTGATATGGGGAAATAGTAATAGAGTGTAAGGGTTGTGGGTTGTGGCTTTAGAACTTGAGATAAATTCAATTGACATTTTAAACCAACATACTCGAGGTATAGCTTGAAGTATAGCCTATCGATTTCAAACAGCATATACATACATACATAAGCTCACACCTGTATCCCCGAAGGGGTAGGCAGAGGTGCACTAGCGAACTAGAACACCCACATTTCACTGAGCTTAGTTCCGTCCCAGATGTGATAGGGGGCGATCCTATCGCCATATCGGGCACAAATTCCAACTCCGGGCTGATATGGAAAAATCCAATATCACTTTGCCCGACCCGGGGATCGAACCCGAGACCTCAGGATGGTAGTCATACCGAAATACAACTACACCACCAAGGCAGTCTCAAATAAAAAAACAGTATATTTAAATGTCTTAGCTTGGTGAAATTGCTTCGATGTGTATTTAGATTTGAGCCACTGGAATTACCACTCATTGCACAGCGAGCTGCAATTTTACGTTATCTATGACTTAGAGGTGTCGGTCAACTCAGGCCATTCGTGCTGTAGACGTTCTTGTCTACAGCTTGGCTTTATTATAAAATCAATATATGACTTGCAAATTCACGCTCCGGATGTCAGATCGATACTTTATCTAAAAACAATTAATACAGCTACATTTATCACCTCCCAAATCTCCATAATCTACTTATCAATGTATTAAATTGTGATTTATATTGTTCATGCTGACATTTTAATTTATTGCTCTGCTTACCTCACCTGTACGATAAATACAAGCGCATTATGGCAGATTAAAAGGGCATCAATCATTTTATTAAAGATCCATTTGTTAATATTAAGTTTTTATGTTTTTTGTTATAATATTTTTAGGGCTGAATGGTGATGCATTTTGGCTATTAGTCATGTTAATCATTGTTAATAAGAAAATTCAATATACAAAGTTATATAAAACAATTGTTTCTTGAAGATTTCTTTTGTTTAGGACAATAACAATTTCTTTCTACTATATTCTTAAGTCGCTGGATGCAGGCTGCTTCCAACAGGTCGATCTGGAAATCTTTGGGGGAGGCCTATGTTCAGCAGATGATGATGATGATGATATTCTTAAAATGCGTGTAACGCAAATACCTACATAAGTGGAACAAGAAAAAAATATTGGATTTTAAATGCACTGAAATCTATTTGCACTTAATAAACAAATCTTAATCATTACAAGTTTAAAAACTTAACTGACCGACTTCCAATTCACCGATCGCGACCAAATTTATATGGGACCACCCTTGAAACAAGCTCCATCGAACACTAAAAGAATTTTGAAAATCGGTCCACATTTGGCGGAGATATCGAATAACATACATAAAAGAATACAGACGAATTGAGGACCTCCTTTTGTGGTAGTCGGTCAAAAATTTAATCTGATTACTGTAATGACACAACTATAAACACTGACGTATTATTCATCATGAAGCTGATATCCGGATGCGGTATGTTTTTTTGTATCTAAAACTCAGATCAACGTGTACATTGAACACAGTAGCGAATTCAACCTGAATTGCGGTGTTATCTCTTATTGCAACTAAGTCATTATCTATCTATAATGATTCGTTATAAACATTCTCTGTATATATTAATTGAACAGCCGTTACAATCCCGATAATCGAGCTCTCACAAAAACCTTGTTACATTGTTAACACGAGGAGCCATTAGGAGAGTGGCCATCCGTCATGCTGTCATGCCATCAGGAACCTTTGCTCCACTGACTCGCCGACCATTAGCGTCTCAGTGATTTTTAATTTAAATCACGTAATTTAAAACTTTAATGGATTAGTGGAGTTGTTACTTGTCTATTATGTAATTACTTTAGATGTCAAATGGTTGAACGTACAAATTGTTTGTCTTCGGCCTTGTGATTTGTATTGTTTACAAAACGGTTAAGTTTAATGAATAACATTACTTGATTTTGGGGATATATTGTAAGTTTTGCGAGGTATAATCTATAAAAAAATTAGACCTTAAATTAATTTAAAAACCTTTTAATCAGCTCTATTTTATTAAACTAAGCACTCTTTGTGAAGAAGAGACTTTTATTATTTATTGTCCAAGACTCCGTTCGCGTGGATATTTATTTTCTAGGATAACATTTAGTTTCCGTGATAAAAAGGACCCTATGTTACCCCTTATACCACCAGCTATCTGCCAGTAAAGATCTCGTCAAAATCGGTTCAGCTGTTTCAGAGATTAGCCGGAACAGACAGTCAAAAATTAAAAAAAATATTTTTTGGTATAAGTACCGTATATACTTTCATATGCATTTGGTAAAAAGCTGTTCATTTGAAATAACAAACACGCTAATTTTATTTATTTGTATAGATGATGGCTTTTAGCATAAAACAGCCATTGGCATAACGAATAAATACACTTTTGATATCAATTATGACAATATTTAAATTCTCCTACGATGTTTGTACTTTCTTTTTTACATCTCTCTCAATACCTAAAAAAACAACTGAAGGATTCGATATCTGACTTACGAAGTTAAAGAACGTTCACACGCCACCCTGCCAAGCAACATTAGCAATACAAATGTGTTGGAACTTAGACCTTACCGTGGCGCCCTGCCATTACAGGTGATAATAAAACAAAATTGTGTATAATTTAGTCTAGTTACAGCTTGTTCTGTTGACGTCGATACGCCTGCCATCAGCCTCAAATTACTAAGGGTTAAACATAATGCTAGAGTAGGTTGCTAAGGCTATGGTGTAACTGAAGAAAAATATTTTGTCAGTGATATAACACCATAAGTTTAGCAATTTCTAAACACCTTAAAATTTCCTGCTTTGCATTTGAGTATAACTTAACACAATCTCGGAGGTTTTTTTTTATTCAAACACGAGAATGTGGCAACTAATGTCAACGTTATACTTGATGGCAAGACAGATGGTAATACAAGTGTCCACCGACAAAACAATGAGTATCTTAACCATCAAGTCATGTTGCAAGAATGACGATCCACATAAATATTATAGTTCTATGTACATTTCTATTAAATTACTACTAAATTTATTAAATAGGTTATTTTTAAAAAGAGTTTCGTAAAAAATATTCTTCTTCGGACTTAGATTCATAACACCTGTGCCATTAAATTCTTTCTACGCAACTCCAAAATGTTAGGTTTATACCAATTTGACAATGTTAACATCTCCACCTCAGCTCCTACTAACTCCTCCAACCTAAGTTCAAATCGAATTAGCTTCAACCAGGCGCCATGACTTCGTATAAAGAACTTAACACTACTTATAAAGCCTGAGACGGTGTCGTTAGGCCAACTTCACTCTGTCATTATAACTCACGTACATTTCACGCCGTCGGCTCTAAATTGTGGTGTCAGGCCGCCC
This sequence comes from Clanis bilineata, assembly GCA_036417725.1. NCBI lineage: Eukaryota > Metazoa > Arthropoda > Insecta > Lepidoptera > Sphingidae > Clanis > Clanis bilineata. Next base: position 810,636 of record CM071145.1, on the reverse strand, counting down.
TCAGGCAAGCATCACTCACTCTTCAGTCCGTTAACGAGATAGTATAATCTCTGTTATTATAATTTGATGTAACATCTTGAGACATTAAGCCGATCAGATGAGGTGTCTTGTCATGAAATGGATAATATAGAAAGTAAAATATGTGAAGCAAAATCATTCCATTGCCGACGACAGGTATCCTCCTTCTTATAAAGAAATTACTAGCTTTATTCATTAGCAAGAGGCTATCAAGGTAGACACTACTGCTTGAAGGATACTGAACGCACTGCAGTACAATTCAATACTTTGTAATTGAAAGTTGAAGTTGTATTGTTACTGTTTATTTGCAAGCGTAGCCCTAAATCATGAAAGATCCAATTCCAGATTACTGCCAATTATAATATAAAGCAAAACAACAACAAAGATCACTTTGAGATAACAAATCTTGTGATAGAATCAAAATGTTTATCAGTCGCCATTCAATCAAAAAGTCAACGTAATTATGGCGCATATTATGCAGTAATTGATAGAGATGGGATTAAACACACGTATTTATAGCCAACATTTTGCAAAACACCACCAACCGCAGCATTTCAGATCAACGCAACCATACCCCCTCTATCGCTTTCGCTTCTCGACAAATAATTTATGTACGTTGTCGTACGTCGAACGGTGTCGATAATTCATATTTATGTTGCGCTAGTGTGGGCACCGGGTGAAATATTGAACAGAGGAAATTGCTCTGCACGCCTGAGGTGTTTGGAGCGTTTTGGAGTGGTCGGATTGTCAGCGAACAGCGGTAAAAATCTTGGATTTCGTAAACCTTTCGTCTTTTTGTTGTATTTTTTCTGTTTTTCATTAAAAATGACGTTATCTTGCTTTCTTTCTGCCTGAAAAAAATTTTAAACATTTTCTGTTCAACGCGACAATCCTTTTCGAAATAGTCGTTACAGTTATTTAATTAATTTTAAACTAATATTTAGAATAATTATTTCTGATTTTTAATTATTTCACTTCATCATTATCATCATCATCAGCAATAGGACGTCCACAGCTAAACATAGGCCTCCCTCAAAGATTTCCAAATCGACCTATTGGAAAGCGCAGCGTAGGACGTCCACCTACAAGGTGTACCGACGACCTGATAGAGGAAGCAGGATGTCACTGGATGCAGACCGCTTCCAACAGGTCGATCTGGAAATCTTTGATTTCACTTACTTTGGTAATATTTTATATCAGTGATCATGATATTCATATGATGGTGATGATCATGTTATTTTAATATAACATAAAAGTTACCACATGACGTCAGAATATAATATACTACATATTATATTCTGACGTCATGTGGTAACTTTTGTCTGATCAGTTGCAGATGTTCATGGGCAGGCAATCATTGCACATACGAGTATAGTATCATGCTGTTTGATATTTAGATATTTCATCCGTCTGGAAATATCTTGCCATATCAAGAAATGAAAATATAAAGGTCGCCAATCGCTCAAAGCATAACCCATGCCCGCATGTGTATTGTTTTGTAATGTTAGTGCTTAACTGAAATTTTCAAGTTAATCATCTGCAAGAGTAATTGTGCGAGATATTTGCGTCAAATCACATACATTAGATGTTTTTAATGGTTTGTAATGACAGCTTTATTGATGTTACTTTGTTTAAGCCGTTATTAGTTTATTGAGGTCATTGGGTGTTAGTCATTAGGATGGAAAAACCCGATGAAGTTTATTTATCTTAGTGCATTTGGCGTATTGTAGCTTCCTTAGTTAGGAGCGTATAGCGGGACAGAAGGCCCTGGGTTTGGTTTCGAGGTGCGGCAACGCATGTCTTTCTTACATGTTTTGCCCGAGTTTGAATACTTTCTACAACAAGCTTAAACATTTGTGTTGTGTCGACCTCACATTTGATCAGAGGCGTAACTACTGCCCCTTACTTATAAAAATATTTAAGCGCTGCTTATCTTTATACCATAGGTTGTCCCTTTAATTTTTACACAATGTAACGCAAGGAAAAAAGTGACAGGTTATTCTTAACCAGTTGCTCAGCTAAAAATGCAGTTTTAAGTAAGGCCTATAGTGTTGGGGGCCCGTGGCAAATTCATTGGTTGGAGGTCTTTGCAGCCCGTGACTCCCTATATGGTCTCGGCATGTTCTGTCCACGGCCTCCTTCCGATCACCGCTGGGGCTCACTATGGTCGAGGGCCCATGGCATTTTGCCGACATACCATCCCGTAGTTACGCCACTGCATAGAATACGGGCGGGTGGAAGAGAGAAAGATCTAGATGTTGAATTACTTCGTACATCAATATAATATACCCTAGATGCACATTTCATTGCAAATATCCTCCTAAAAAGTGGTCTTAGCAATAAAACAAAGAAAAAGATCACAAGTTCTAATTAAATCAATACAATTATAACCCTGTGCACGTGTTATAAAGTAGCTTTTTAAACGAAATGAGCAAGCGTTCTTAAATTTTAATTTTGAAATTTAGAATTCTATTGGCGTCCGACTGTATACAAAAGGAGTGCTTAAGCACACGTTGGCTGTCCCATTTTCCGAGCGTCAACTGTGCATCTAGGTAAATAATATATCGATGACTTCATAGGACAGTATAGGCTAACAGCATTTTCGAAATTGGAAGACACATTAATAACCCAAATTAATTATGATAGACATAAATTCTATCATCAATTTAACTCGATCGTGTATCAATCATGCGATAACCCGGCCGAGTGTGGGCGTCCGCCTTTTGTCCCAGACCTCACATGACGAGCAGCGTTGTAAATAGCTAGCATTAATCTTATCCTTTGTGTGCCGGTACATCAATTACACGATGACAACCGTGCCGGGGAAGTTAGTTCGTAAATCTTGTGTGAACTGAAATCTAAATAAGAGCTCGTCGTTCGGAGCTTGGTCGTTTGACATTTTGGATGCTTCTAGATTAGTTTTAGTTTTGAGATTGTTGTAGATAATATTAGTTAAGAAGGTGAAATTCGTGATCATTTTCCCGTAATACTTCATTCGCAGGCAGTCGCTGGTTGCAGGCCGCTTCCAACAGGTCGATCTGGAAATATTTGGGGAGGCCTATGTTCAGCAGTGGACGTCCTATGGCTGATGATGATGATTAATACTTCTTTTTTACTAGTTTATAAATGCAGACGAGCAGACAGCTCCCTTTTTTTTTTTTTTTTTTTTTTTTTTTTTTTTTTTTTTTTTTTTTTTGTCGCGGGGAAAAGTGTTTTACCACTGCCGCCGCGCCCGGGGGGGTGGACGCGGCGGGTATGTCGGGTTCGCCGGTCTTACGACCCAGCGCCGTGATGCCCGGGAGAGATGGTCGACATCCGGGCGACGCTGGGCCGAGTCCCTATCACTATATACACCCTACACCGGCAATACCGACTAAAAACCCCGCGGTGGCCTTCTTCGGCGCTTTAGTGGGGCGGTCCCGGGGTATCCGGAGATAGACTCGGATTGCTACCGGAACCGCCCCTGCGCGGTGCCGCCTTGCGGCCCGTCTCCAGTTTAGGGGGGGGGCTCATAAGCCCCCGCCGCCGAACGACGCCCTCGGCGTCTACGGCAGCACGAGGCCGACCGTCCGTGCTGCCGTCCGTCCCGGGGCCGCATGTACAAAAGTACTAAAAGGGGCGCACAGCCCCCCGCTGTACGCCCGCGACCCCGGAAGGCCCCTATTAGTCGCCTCTTACGACAGGCAGGGGATACCGTGGTGGAATTCTCCAAACGCCCCCATACCACAGGGCGGGAGACGCCGGTCAGTCGTCCACCCGACGTCTCCTTCGTCTCCTTTGGCGGCGGGCGGGATCGTTCTGCTCACGATCCCGCTCGGCGCTCTCCTTCTGCGAGATGACGCGCTCGCAGAAGGAGACCATCGCACGCCATGACCCCCGGCTGCCGACCATGGCGGACACCACGGCCGGCAACGAGAGGTCGCCTCCGACGACTGCTGTGAGAGCGCTGCGCTCCTCCACCCAGGCTGGGCACTCTTGAAGAGTGTGTTGGGCCGTGTCCTCGCGGCAGTTGCCACAATGGTGGCACACGGCGGACGCCTCTTTTCCGGCTATACGACACAGGTACGCACCAAAACACCCGTGCCCCGTCAGTACCTGTGTCAGCCGGAATGTAGGCGCACCGTGGCGCCTGTCCAGCCACTGTTCGAGGACAGGTCGCACTGCCGCGACGGTCCTCAAGCCCGCACTCGGGCTCTCCAGCCTGGCATGCCACTCCTCCACGGCGGCTCTGCGAAACCTGGCCGCAATCTCCCTCGGGGCAAGTCCCTCTCGTTGTTGGGACGCCCCCTCCCGCCAGTGGAATGCTGACGAGAGCGACCGGGCGTCCAAGTCCCAAGCAGACAGCTCACCTAATAATAAATCAGGGCGAAGGAAGGAATGATGATTGGCACTTGGGGCGAGTGGGTTTTTAGGTTTCCGAATATTTTACTAATCAATCGTCCATTTTTGTTTTTTTTACCTACAATGTAATGCAGGCCGCTTCTAATACGTAGATCTGTAAATTTTTGGGCGAGGCCTATGTTTAGCAGTGGACTTTCTGCGGCTGATGATGACCCATTCTCTCGTTTGCTTGCTCTTCTATATAGAAAATCCCTTAATCTCGTGAATAACTCTTCGAAATATACTCAATTTTTCTAACCTCAAAGCGCAGTGACAGTACTGCGCCGTAAATCGCGCCGGCAATCGGCCGATCTGACACCGAGCCTGTTGAAATGAATATTCGTGATAAATCACGTTATATCGGCCACTGTGCGCGGGCGCGGGCGGCGCATAAATTGTCGCCGAGTGGACAACACCCTTTATTTATTGCTTGTAGTTGTACGATTGGGGTGTTTATGTGTTATAGCGATATGCTGAGAAAAACTATGCTTGTTATTATACAAAAATATCTAAGTAATCAAGCCGAAGGCATATTTAATCTTAATAAATGTCTTTACATCACATACATCACATAAGCTCACACTTGTATCCTCGAAGGGGTAGGCAGAGGCATACTAGCGAACTAGAACACCCACATTTCGCCGAGCTTAGTTCCGTCCCAGATGTGATAGGGGGCGAGCCTATCGCCATATCGGACACAAATTCCAGACTCCGGGCTGATATGGAAAAATCCAATATCACTTTGCCCGACCCGGGGATCGAACCCGAGACCTCAGAAACGTAGTCGTACCGAAATACCACCACGCCACGGAGGCAGTCTTGTCTTTACTCTTTAGATAATGGTTTATGGAATTTTGTCATAATTATATAAAAAATCATTGTGTGGAAACCTACAGTCTCACACTCACTCTACAGTTCTACACTCATCTGGTAATTAGCGCTAAGACTAAAGAATTTGAATTAAAAGTACTCAATGTCACTATGTACATTGCTGTCATTATTACGAAAAAAAGGTGTTTAGTCTCGTTATGCCTCTAGTAATTTCACTGGCTTTACTGACAAATTGTAACACAATAAGGCTTACAATTTGCACCCTATAAGTGTATCCATATAATTATCAAAAATATGAAAGGAACTTGGTGTATTTGTTAAGTTAAGTACTTACTTAAGTTTTCTGCATTTAATAGGACATCAAATAAAAAGACCATCCCGCATTAGGCCGGCATGGTAGACTAAGGCCTAACCCCTCTCATTAGACTCCTCTAATGATTTTTGATGCATGATGCATGATGAATTGCCAGAGCCCAGTAGTGGGATAGTAATATTACAGAGCTAATATTATTTATCTTTTATCTTTCTTTCTACCTGCCCTTATCCCACCTTAATGTGGGGTCAGCGCAATACACTTTTTCAAGCATGTTGCAGAGAGGATTTGGCTTAGTTTTTACGACCGGCCGCCTGCCTGACGTCAACCCCCTCTGAGGGTATTAAATTAGAAAATTAGCTTTGCCCGACCTGGGAATAGAACCCAGGACCTCCCGGTCCACAGCCCATACATGCTGCCATTAAAACAAGGGGCGACAAATAAATTTAATAAATATTCTGAGAAATTCTACTCCACTAATTTCCCTGTTCTACATACATATCTCAGAGTTGGCCGTCGGTTATTATGTCTGTACGTGTACTTTATTCTAATGTCGTTTGTAAAACATGATGTGTAATTGGTACCTGACAGTGTCAAGACAACTTCCCATATAATTTGGGCTCGGGAAGGTTGTGTGTTTATGTAAGCATGTGCGGGAAAGTGGTCTATGAAGAGCAATGGCTATAGATAATTTATAGCTAAGGAGTTCGGTTTAATGGCAGCGCATGGGCTGTGGTTCTGGGTTCGAATTCTAGATAGTACAATGCGTTTTTCCTAACACAATTTTCCCGGGACTAAAGTCGTTTTTTATAGCAGAGACTGGCAAAAGAGCAGATGGGTCACCTGATGGTAAGTGATCGCCACCGCCCATAGACACCAAAGACATGAATCACGGGTGCGTTGCCAACCTAAAAGGCGGGAAATAGGGATTGGGAAACGGAGGCGGGAAATGGGCTACCGGAAATCTCACCCACCGAACGAAACGCGACAGCAAGCTGCCACTTTACGTCGGTTTTTTGTGAGACAGTGGTATCAAACCGGTCGAAGCGACCCATTCGTGCTGTAGACGTTACTATCTACAGCGTGGCTCTACCAATCAAAAACCTTTCTTCAACAAGGTTGAGAAAATGTGTTGCGCTGATCCCACATTGAAGTGGGATAGGGACAGATAGAAGAAGAAGAAAAAGTTGCCGTGCAGCTTAAATACTGATGGACTTATTATATTACCTATGGATGAAAACATTAACGAAACTAAAATATTCACAACAATTTTGGTGATTTATCAGTTTCTATAGAAGTCGCTTCCTTGGTCTAGTGGCCGCATGTATGCGCTGTGGACCGGGAGATCCTGGGTTCGATTCCTAGGTTAGTCAAAGCAAATTTTCTAACTTAATTTGTCCGGAACTGGATTCCTCCAGTGAATTGACGTCAGGTCAGGCAGCCGTAAAAAAACGAAGCCAAATCCTCTCTGCAACATGCTTGAAAAAGTGTGTCACCGACCCCACATTAAGGTGGGATAAGGGCAGATAGAAAGAAAAACAGTTTCTATAGAAAAATAACTAAATGAGAATCACATAAAATTTATAAAACGTAATATAACTAAATGAGACTCGTCATATCATTTTGTGTTGTAAACAACATCAATAAATCAATGTGTTGTAGACAGGTGTGTTGTAAACAGAAAGCCGCGACTACGAGAGCACAGTAAGTAGATTGCACAATAAATCTGTTACTGATAAATATTAGTCAAGATGTGAAAATTAATGGAGCCATTAGGATTTAAAATAGAGTTACAATGTGACTCGTTTGGCCTGGATGCTTATCATTTGTATACGTTTTATTACGGATTGATACTTTAAATGGATGGGAATTTGTTTGATTACCATATAATAAGTCATAAGTGAACTTTTTTGAGATTTCAACATTTATGACTAGTTTGCCACCCAAACTTTGACAACAACCACTATGTGATTATGAACGGTAGTGCACTATCAATAGCTGTTTTACATGAGAATGTTTTCATATCTCAAAGTTTGACTTTAAGCACATAATGGCGATTATGGTTTGACAACGTCGATGTACTGCCTAGTTTCGCGTCAGCGGCCATGTAAAATATTTGTATGACACAAACTGATGAATTACTGATCCCGATCAGTATCTTAACAGAAACAGCAAGTAGCCCAGCGACAATTTTCCGTTATGTTAACCTTTTTATATAGCAGAGACCTGATGGTAAGTGATCTCCACCGCCCATAGACACCCAAGACAAGAAAATCATGGGTGCGTTGCCAAACTAAAAGGCGGGAAATAGGGATTGGGAAACGGAGGGGGGAAATGGGCCACCGGAAATCTCACTCACCGAACGAAACGCTACAGCAAGTTGCCATTTTACGTCGGCTTTCTGTGAGACAGTGGTATCAAACCGGTCGAGCCAGCCCATTTATGCTGTAGTCGTAACTGTCTGCAGCGTAGCTCTACCACTAAAAAAATAATAACTAAAGATCTGAGTGCCTCGGTGGCGTGGTGGTATTTCGGTACGACTACGGTTCTGAGGTCTTGGGTTCGATCCCCGGGTCGGGCAAAGTGATATTGGATTTTTCCATATCAGCCCGGAGTCTGAAATTTGCGCCCGATATGGCGATAGGCTCACCCCTATCACATCTGGGACGGAACTAAGCTCGGTGAAATGTGGGTGTTCTACTTCGCTAGTGCGTTCTGCCTACCCCCTCGCGGATACAGGCGTGAGCTTATGTTATGTGTTATTGTAACTAAAGATCATATACGGCATACCCAACACTGTAAACTGATGGAAGCTGTTTTATAAAAACACTTTCCGAGAAGCAACTTCCCCACAGATACCGATAACCTTTATCTAGCCCCGCCCAGCTATTAATTTATAATAAAAAATAAAAACAAACTTATACACTTTGTCACCCCTGATATTCGGCAATACCAATCATTTAAACAGAATTGTTTATGGGCTGATAAATTATTCTAAATTAATCTTTAAGGCAATAACAACAGGGTATTGTTTGTAATATATTACACAAACGGATGTACCATTGTCACATCAGACCATTATTTATGAGTTTAAATCTTCGATCATAAATTGTTGTTGAAATCTATAAGATTATTTTTTTATATTTACGATGCATAAGCGTGGAAAAGCCCAGAACAACGTAATAATTGGGGAAAACCAGTGATTTATCGGTAATATATCATGTATGATGACATTAAAAGTAATCTATATACTTCTGTACTGTAAATCATAATATTTTGTGGGGCAAGGATCGAGAATAGATCGTTATACCTATCGGCGTATGTAATGACGCGGCATTTTCTTATCACATTGTAAATAGTCTAATGTTTATTATTATAGAAAAGTTTAAGCGTAAAGGTTTTCATGAATAGTAGAGCCACGCTGTAGACAGTAACGTCTACAGCATGAATGGGCGGGCTGGGCCGGTTTGATACTAGTGTCTCACAGAAAACCGACGTAAAGTGGCAGCTCGCTGTCGCGTTTCGTTCGGTGAGTGAGATTTCCGGAGGCCCATTTCCCCCAAATAATAAACATATTTGGGGTATATACGTCACAACTCGCACTTCACTGTAAAGGAAAATATCTCCATAATCCAAAACTAACGTTTTTTCAACCGGTAACTATACATGAGCGAAACATTGCCCCGTCAGTTGTCTGTAATGAAAGTAACGACAGATAAATCATGAGGCAACACAATGAGCAGTTAGCAAGCGGAGATTACAGCTTCCAATGAGTTATTGACTTTCAACTGTAAATTAAGTACGTTGCGGTAAATGCCGTTTTTGACCAACAAAAAAAACGGAGGAGGCTATTTCAAAAATATACTTGATTGATATTGTCGATTTGTTTCGATAGGTAGACCTTAAAAATACCCCAATTTAAACTGAAACAAAAAGTAAGGCTGAGATCTGTAGACGAACTTCAACAAAGTCTAAGGGCGACTTGCAGCGCTATTACTAATCTAGAGTTAAATCTAAACTCGATTTATCCTACAGCTCACTCCTATCTTTAAATCAAGATTTGGGATAAAAGAGTATTTATCCCGGAGCTGCAAGTGTCCCTAAGTCAAAGAAACGAACTCGGTGAGGATTTGAAATTTTTTAAATCGAACTTTGACTTAGTCCGAGTCTACATAACATAACATAAGCTCACGCCTGTATCCCCGAAGGGGTAGGCAGAGGTGCATTAGCGAACTAGAACACCCACATTTCGCCGAGCTTAGTTCCGTCCCAGATGTGATAGGGAGCGAGCCTATCGCCATATCGAGCACAAATTCCAGACTCCGGGCTGATATGGAAAAATCCAATATCACTGCCCGACCCGGGGATCGAACCCGAGACCTCAGAACCGTAGTCGTACCGAAATACCACCACGCCACCGAGGCAGCCGTCTGAGCAGTCCGAGTCTCTTTTACAAGAAAATCTTTGCTTAGTCTGTGTCAGTCTGTTTTTCTTCTATAGACTTCAGCCTTAGTCAAAATGAAGTACAAGTATGCTCTATCTGTAACCTTAAACTCTACCATGTAACTGTATCAATATAAGTATAATTATATATCATCATCATCATCATCATCATCAGCCATAGGACGTCCACTGCTGAACATAGGCCTCCCCCAAAGATTTCCAGATCGACCTGTTGGAAGCGGCCTGCATCCAGCGACTTCCTGCGACCTTTATCAGGTTTACCTTTACCTTTTTTTCTTTATCCTTTTTTTTTAAATATATTCATACTATTTTCTAGTTGTATAAGTATTGTAATTTAAAGTCATAGCAATAAAGGCTTTATTATTATTAATGGTTTATACAGCTCATTATACACTAAAGCACATAAAAATGCGTTTTTATTTGATTTACGACTGTATTTCTATAACGTGGTATGACGAGATGCCGCAGCGCAGTTGCAAGATGCATACTAATGGCATAATTATTGCCCACGCACAAACCGACGGCAATTTATATACAGTGATGTTGCCGACGTCGTCTTTGGAATATGCTGACATGCAGACGATGAAGCTCTGCGCAACATGAATATTGTTAACATGTATGATGGAATTTACCTAAATTGAATAAATAAATAAGTACACTCAACAGTCACACACATAGTCCTGACACCACACTAAGATCGAGTCTTGTGTCGTGGGTACCAGGAAATACAAGAGACTTTCGGTCTTACAACACCCAGACCCGAAATAAATATTTGTGGGCCACACAGACATTTGTATCGGTGCGGAAATCAAACCCGCGACCTCACGTTTCACAGCTGGCTACACGCCCGTTGCGCCACGGAGGCTGTCAATTTGACGTATTTATTCACGGTTTATAAATCACATCGTAGCTACGTGAACTAAGCTAAGCGCAGAGTTAGTTTAGCTTGCAGTGTGGTCTACGCTTTAGAGTTAACCACAACGAATACACCAAATCACAAGTTTAAAACTTAACAGACCGACTTCAAATCCGATCGTGACCAAATTTATATGAGACCACCCTTGAAATAAGCTCTATCGAATACAAAAATAATTTCAAAAATCGGTCCACATTTGGCGGAGATATCGCCTAATATACATAAAAAACAGACGAATTGAGGACCTTCTTCTTTTTGGAAGTCGTTCGAAAATATAGAAAACAGGATATCAGTCACCAAATTGCTACTGTAGTTAATTTAAAAATTAATTACATCATTAATTTCAGTTTTAGCATGCAATAAAATACTCAACGTTCATTAAAATATATCAACTATTTTATGATAAAAACATAACGGAAGTGTATGATTAAGTTGACGGTATAAAAACATGTTTAATACTCATGAGTGACATTTCCTTCCGGCGCGGCGCAGGTCTCGCTAGATCCGGCCGGCGTCACGACGGCAACTGATTGCAAAGAATTTGTCAAACGACATAACAATGACGCTCAAAGTTTTAACATACATAAGCTCACGCCTGTATCCCCGAAGGGGTAGGCAGAGGCGCACTAGCGAACTAGAACACCCACATTTCGCCGAGCTTAGTTCCATCCCAGATGTGATAAGGGGCGAGTCTATCGCCATATCGGGCACAAATTCCAACAACGGTATAGTTTACTCCCAATAAACTTACCAGGGTTTATTAATATCTAACATCAACGCGACAGGATCTTTCTGCACTAGTATGAGTCAATTCTTCTCGAAAGTTATTATAGTTATCCCATACATTTGACTTGTAGCGCCGCTTGCGGAAACTAAAATGAACTAAATAAATGTATATTGTTTTTTTTTTATAGCAGTGATTGGCAAACGAGCAGATGGGTCACCTAATGGTAAATGATCTCCACCGCCCATAGACACCCAAGACACAAAAATAATCATGGAGTTGCCAACCTAAATGGAGGGAATGGAAGGGGAGGGAAAAGGTATTGGGAAAGGGAGTGGGGAAATGGGCCACCGGAAATCTCACTCACTGAACGAAACGCGACAGCAAGGTGCCACTTTACGTCGGTTTTCTGTGAGACAGTCGTATCTAACCGGTCGAACCAGCCCATTCGTGCTATAGACGTTACTGTCTACAGCGTGGCTCTACCACTCAAAATTGTATAGAGATTAACGATTACTATCACAGTTTTCGAGAAGCATTAACTCGTACTAGGGGTACTGTTGCGTTTCGTACGGTAATTGTGAAAACCGAAATATTTATTCCTATATACCTCTATTTTCTCGTCACCATGGCATCTCCGCTAGACCTGGGGGGTGAGTCCTGACGCCAAGTGCATCCATGTCCGGTTAAAAATTACCAAATGACAAGTTCTCGAATATTATGCAACATTAGCACACTTTAAAAGTCAATTTCGGTGGAATTTTAAGTCAAGAAATGAAACTAAATCGAAATCACAATCAAATCGAGTGTCAGGAGTTACCTCCTGGTTCAATAAAAAATATACCAATCCTGGAAAACTCATAACTCCAATGCAGTCTATCCTGGTGTTGGAACTCAAAACCTCGTCGGTTTCTCAACTTAATATCTGCACTATTAGATCATGCAAATCTTGCATAGCATCATCTTGCTGGTACATGGCTTCTGGTGAAACCTTGCTATAAGAGTATTTTAAATAAAATATAATATAATTGTAATATAATTCTGCAGTGCTTATTAGTTGGTGAATAAGAAGATGATGCCACCTAAAAATTAAAATATTCAACCACCTTATAGAAAATGTAAATTGGTGATTTATTTAAGTATCCCTATATACTGGTTGTGTTTCACTATTTGCTGTAAGGTTCTTATATTCCAACACGGCGTTTTTTCCAGTTATACCAATTTATTTCTATTTGTGTAGATTTAATACGATGAAACTTTTTTTTAGTATATGTGGATGATTTTAAATGGCAATATTTAGTCCGTAAGTCTGCTGAAAAATTAATTAAATAAATAAATAAAGTTTTATAATATAAAGACTTTCAGCGTCGTCTCTCTTCATACGTATATAAAGTACACAATTTGTACCCACCGATCATAAAGCTCGATCATAATCGCCCACAATTCAAAATAATACATTACTTATACATAAAACAATCATGATTCATGAACGAAGCCGGAGGGTATAATCCGACAATATCTGGAACGCCTGTTAACACATCTCAATCGTATATCACGAGAGGTGCAATTAAACTCAGTAGGGTTACCCCCGAGGCCACCACATCATATATCAAGGTAAGATCTGATATCACCCGTCTCAAGAAAATTGGTCAATTTCATTGGCTTTTAAATTTATCTTCTTCCCAGAAAGGTGAAGAATTTGTAGGTTGTAATAGTCAGTATATTAGAGGTACAGTGAAGTTCTGCTTAGTGCCTTCAAACTCAACAATTATGAGTTAAATGCCATGCTCATCGTTCAGTTGTATAAAAACTGTTCATAAGATGTAGACAAATTGGCGTAACTTTTCAATGGTTTTAAATAGATTTTAATTAAATTTTGGTATGCTAAAAGCCTGACCCTTTAAAGTAAGTGTCTGAAAGGGTACTGGTGGTGCGTCTCATCGCGCGGCATCATCATGCTGGCTAGTTGTTTTGGAGAAAGATATGAGAGCCAATGGTCATGCTGTAGAGGAAGCTTAAGACCGCGCAAAATGGAAGCATTTTAGTACATACGTAGGTGGATCTTGGCATAAGGCTAGGAATGCCAGACAAAATAAAGGATAAAGAAAGTGGTCTCAGAAAACACAACCACGCAGGCGACGCTAGTTAATAATAAACCTCAAGAGGTCAACTTGCCACCCTTTATCCTATAGAATCTCAACCCACTAGCACAAAGCCTAGCAGCTGTTCCTCGTAAATAACTAACAGCCATTAAACACGATAATATCCGCATTGCCGGATGAACCGCTCCCAGATACGAATCAGATATTGCACTGTATTTATTGTGTTATGCTTGTAATGTATTGATTCATCTTCACTTCCCGTTGATTGTTAAATATTATAAGCTCACGTGTGTATGCCAAAAGGGATTGGTAGAGGTGCATCTAATGCACCTGAATGCGCTGGCTTACTTTTGTTATGACAGGAAAATTCCAACAGGGGGTTGATGCTAGGCAGGCGACTAATTGTAAATACTTCTTTAAACATCTTTATGTGTATTGCACTGACTTCAAATTAGAGTGGTAGGAAAAAGGGGCCGAGCCTATTATCATCAGAAGAAGATATATTCTTCAGTAAACCGGCTGTGCAGTTCATTGAATTCAATGTTTTGAATGGTGTTCCAGACGCTTAATATGAGGTAATTTTAACGAATTTTGTATCAGATAAAAATAAACTAGAACTACGTTTAGTCGTCCAACTTTCCTCTTCTTTGATATACAAATTTTAGGTACTTACGTCAACTAACACAGTAATTTTTGTTACGATTGCTAACAACGTGACTAAAACACCAGTCATAGTTATTTATAAAACCGTAGATAATACCATCAACAATAAATTATATTGTAGTGAAATCCATCTGTATCATAAAATTGTCAGTCGTTAAAATTATGATAAACAACCATAATAATAACAGTTATGTTTTATAGAAAATAGCACGCAATAAAATTAAATGATACTTTAGCAACACTTGACAATAAAATACCGAGATGCCATAAATTTTACCAAGATAATGTTTCTGTGAAATAGAATAATAATATGATTCACAGGAGTCTTTACTTAGCCTAAACCTATGTATTATATTTACCACGATATCGTTCAAACTAAACTAAAATAATTACTGATTGTGTCAGTCAGATGCCTTAAATAGCCTAAAATTATTATATTCTCAATTAAAAGAACATTTTATTAACTTATTTGTAGAGTAAATGCTTTTAGCTGATATTTCAAACAATTTTATAATCAGTTTTTAAAATAATGATTTTGTCACTTTCTCTTTCACTCTGTTCTGTGTTTCTATCGTTCTCTTTTTCAGTCTCGCAGTGCCAGTAGAGTAAGCGGCACTCACACAGCGGCGCTCAGTTGGCATAATATCAGAGTGCGGTAATTTATAGTACATGGAAGGCGTAAATCAAAGCGCCGGCGCACGCCCTCGTAAATCCAATAATATTATCCTGTGCCGTTTCAGCTTGGGACGTATAGGAGGAATGAGTGGGTCTGTCCCCCGTAGCACGATTTCATACAATTATAATATCAATAATTTATATAAAAGTACCTATATATTTCTTCAATTCTTTTGCACATATTATTGGCGACCAGTAGCTTCTCGTAACACATATTTTTTTTGTGTCATCCACTTATTTTCTGATTTGCAAGTTTAGAATTTCTTAATCTTTTTAAACTCCCCCTTTGAATTCCCTTTCGATTAATAAACACTTTTAGAAATCGTAGCTCTAAAAGTATCTTTTGATTCAACAGGAATTCAAGTTATATACCGCATGCCCTTCACAATAATGAATTTTACTTCTTGCATACATTATTAAGAGCATCAATGGCTGCATTGTGTTTTCTTTCTAACTGCCATCATCCCACCTTAGTGTGGGATCAGCACAATACACCTTTCCAAGCACGTTGCAGAAAGGATTTGGCTATTTTTTACGACCGGCCGCCTGCCTGACGTCAACCCCCTTATGAGGGATTCAGTCCCGAGCAAATTAAATTAGAAAATTTGCTTTGCCCGGCCTGGGATTAAACCCAGAACCTCCCGGTCCATAGCCCATAAATGCTGCCACTAGACCAACGAGGCGGCTATGGCTGCATTGTACTCCTATTATAAAAAATAATGACCCCCCCAATCTGCATACGCACCCGACCCATGCCATTTGGGGCCAGGCGATAATTCCCCAGTAACTGCGAGCTCTGATGGCGTCTCACGGTGGTTAAGATTATGTGCTTTATGGCGCAGATATCTG
Source organism: Clanis bilineata (assembly GCA_036417725.1). NCBI lineage: Eukaryota > Metazoa > Arthropoda > Insecta > Lepidoptera > Sphingidae > Clanis > Clanis bilineata. The sequence continues at coordinate 794,701 of CM071145.1, read as the reverse complement.
TTAACTTTCTGATAAACAACTCTTTGAAGTCGTTTCAGATATTTTTTAACATAAACATCATGTAGTATCGGATTGTGGTGCGAACGAGCTCCGGGTAGTTTTATCTTTCTAAATTTATGTGTGGTTGGAATTTATTTGATGTGTGTCATATAATGGATATGGTCGGTCACATCTGAAGAATGCCCCCGGAAAGAAGGGTTCAAATGGTTAGACATCGAATCCGTTGATAAGAAATATCAAGATACATGTGAAAATAAAGAAAGAGAACAGTATATATATAATAATAGGCTTTGTCATCAACTTTTTAAAATAGATTGTCTAGATTAAAGAGCATATGCAACCTCCCGATTACATGAATACATCGCTACAGCAGTTTTAATCACGTGGGACATCTCAGCTGTATCAGATTTTGTTGATGTAATATAAGAAATTATTATAGAAAATAGAAAACAAACTATAAACGAATTTTTTTTATTTTTTATTTTATTTATTATTAAAGAACCATCAACGTAGATTACAATATTATCCTTAAAGCTAATCATTTTCGGTACATTATTCTGATTGCATCCTTAATAAGAGATGGTTACAGCATGACCAAAATTAGACACAAAACAACAAAATTACACTGATCAAAAGCAAAAAAAAAAGAAAAGTGTCACAAATCGCAGTACAATCTTAATTAATACTTAATTAATAACGTATGTTTATTTTATTTTTTTTATTTGTTATTATTTTATTATTTATGTATAGATTTTATATATATTATATATTTTTTAAGAGTTGGAAGAATGTATGAGGACTGTTAGTTATTAGGTCTAATTCCTTAATATCTGTACAATATTTGTTATATAGTGTTGATATTCGTGTAACTGGCGAATGTTTACCTAAGTTCGTTTTAGATTTTGTAATTCTAAGTAGTGGGACATGGTATCGTGGTGGTTTGCGGGGAACGTTAATGTTAAACTTAGAGAGGATGTCTGGACTATCTATTTTATTATTAAAAACCTTATACAAAAATTTAAGATCGTGTACATTTCTTCTAACATGCAATTCTTTTAACTTAAAATATTTAAGTCGTTTTGAGTAAGATTTTATTTCTCTTGGTGCTCTGAATCTAAAGGATAAGTGTTTAATGAAACGTTTTTGAATTTGCTCAATATGATTGATATGAATTTGATATGATGGCGCCCAAACCTGACCGCAGTATTCCAATTTATTCCTGACATAGACATTATAAAGTTGTATAATAGTTGAGATTTGCTTGAAGTCCCTACCTTGTCGAAGAACGAAACCTAGTGATTTATAAGCTGAATTTACAATATTGTCAATGTGTTTATCGAACCTAAGCCTGCTATCAACCATTACACCTAGGTCCCGGATTAAAAATACTTCATCTAATACTGTATTTAGTATAGTGTATGAACTAGCAATTATGTTTCGTTTCCTCGTAAATTTTATATGGTAACATTTGGAGGTATTGAGGTACATTTTATTACTTTTGCACCACTGAGCTAGTCTATTTAGATCATTCTGTAAAAATACTACGTCAGATGGATTATGTATATTTTTTATAACTTTTAAGTCGTCTGCGAACATATAAACCCTGGAGTTTTGAAATATTTGCGGCAAATCATTTATAAAAATATTAAAAAAGAGCGGTCCAAGATTGGACCCCTGTGGGACTCCAGATGTCGACGTGATAGGGTCAGATTGCAAACCATCAATAACTACTATCAATTTCCTGTTATGAATATATGATTGACACCAAAGCAATAAAGTACCCAATATTCCCAATGAAGTTAATTTATTTATTAAAATACTATGGTTAACTTTGTCAAAGGCCTTCGAGAAGTCTGTGTAGATAGCATCTACTTGCACATTCTTATCCACTGATTCTACTCGTATTAAGTCAGTAATATAACTAAATAGATTGGTGTTGGTTGATCTTTTTGGCATAAAACCACATTGTTGAGGAGATATGTAATTTTTAACCTGATCAAATATCATAGAGTAGATAAGCTTTTCGAAGACCTTTGACATAGTACATAGGATAGAAATAGGTCTATAATTGAGAATACAATTCTCCGCCCCACCTTTAAATACTGGGACAATTCTTGCTTCTTTCCAAATTTCTGGGAAGACACCTGTGTTCAAAGAGGTATTATATATAATGGATAGTGGTTGGCATAGTGAAGATGCACATTTAACCAGAAATATGGAGGGAATTTTATCGGGTCCAGAGCTTTGATGTACCTCAAGTCTTTTTAATTTATTTAATATGTCTGTTTTTGAAATCAGAATATTATTATGCGCTTTTATTTTTATTGTGTCGGGGCATAGATCAATGTTATCATGATCATCATCCTCTTCAAACACACTAGAAAAGTGCTGTGCAAAAATATCACATATATCTTTAGTGTTAGAAGCTTTTTTATTATTATGGAACATCTCTGGAGGATAATTCGAATTTTTCTTTCGTATGTTTTTTAAATGCGTCCAGAAATATTTTGGATTTTTACTTATTTCACATTCTATCTTTTCAATGTACTTGGCATAGCACGAGAATATTAGTTTTCTACTGTCATCGCGAAGATACGAAAATTCTAGATAATCTAATGAGTTTTTGTATTTCTTAAACCTATTATGGTATTTAGTTTTTTGTTTGAGTAAGTGTATTAAATGAGAGCTATACCAAACGGGGTAACGATTTCTTGTACGGTTTATTTTCGGAATTAATTTATCTATTACTTCTTTTAATATACTGTAAAATTTTGCTACCATTATGTTTACATTATCAAATTTACATAGTTTTTCAGTCCAATTAATTTCGTCTAAAGCTTCAATTATTTTAGAATAGTCAGCCTTAAAAAAGTTTAAACTTTTGTTATAATAGTTTTTCTTAACATTATATTTGACTAGATTAACAGTAATTTCTAGTGCTGGGTGATAGCCATCTATTGCTCTCAGTGCATTTGTACATTTATTTACAGCAATATGAGACCCGTTAAATAATACCAAATCCAACAGCCTGTTTTTATTATTAAAGACAAGATTATGTTGTTTTAGGTCATTAAGCGCCAAAAAATCAGAGAATTGTGAATTCATGGTAGTGCTGTGAACATTGTCAATATCAATAAAGTTATTATATTCATTGAGTTTCCAGGATACATTACTTAAATTGAAGTCACCACATATTAAAGTGGAATTTGTATATTGTTCATCAATGACCTTATTGGTGTTACGTATAAACATTTCTAATTTTGCTACATTAATAGGTGGAGGTAAGTATACAACGCATACCTTGACAGTGTCAACCTGGTTGCCTACATTTATTTGTAGGGTAACCCATATGTCCTCACATTCGCTATCCCAGTCAGGCTTCCTATGGGAAATTAGTTTGTTGGATATGGCAACAAGGACACCACCTCCAAGCTTAGTACCAACTCTGTCCCGTCTGTAAACAGTGTAACGAGAGTCAAATATTTCAGAATCAAAAACTGTATCATTTAGCCACGTTTCTGTTAGTAGTATTAAATCATAGTTATTATTTAGAATTTGTAAGCGAACATCAATAGTGTGTGACCGTAGTCCTCGTACATTCTGGTAATAAATACTCAGACAATCGAATTATATGTATAAAAACTAATGCATGCTAAGAACTTAGAATAATTAAACTAAAGAGTTCAAATCCAATAAAATCCAGTAATATATTATTGATATGCATAATATTCATATTGAAATAAATAATAAAAATTGCAAAAGTGTTCACAAATTCTTGTGAATACGTACGTGTGACTACGTAATGGTTATCGGTATGGAATTTATATTTTGAAATGTACATATTTTAAAGAGTAGGTTATGATATTTCTTACGAAGTTAGATAAAAACACAATGAAGATAAACTTATTCTAACACTATTTCAAATACTAATAACATTTCCCAGAAAACAATCAGTTTTACGTCCTAGATGCAATTCTAAAAACTTTTATATCATCCTTTACAATGTTTCCATTCATAAACCTAATACTATCACTAAAGCGTGAAAGTAACTTCATATCGACTGTACCACAATTGTTATTAACCAAAACTATCGTAGGAGGCTGTTCATCGTCTCACACAAGGAACACAGTGTCATCTGTGTCGTTGTTTCCAAGCTTTAACGAATGCTGTGTGTGTAGTTGGAATACGTTGTCTACCATTACCATTCGACCTTCAATAACACTACCACGGGCCATCAATGCACATGCAGTATCGTCGTTGTCGTTTGGCTATCTGTAATGGGCGCCTTGAGCGTGTGTCGTGAAGATACGCTATCTATATGGCTCTATCGTTGGATGGCCTGTGGGAAGAACACGGTGGATGTAAAAAGAAATTTACTTCAAGTGTCTATATTGTTCTTACTGTGAATGTCCTGGATGGTAATGGCTGAAATTTAGTAGGACATGTTTATGGAAGCAGCATTTTCTGAGGAGGTCCTCAATTCGTCTTTTTTTATGTATGTTACGCGATACCTCCGCCAAATGTGGACCGATCTTCAAAATTATTTTTGTGTTCGATAGAACTTATTTCAAGTGTGGTCTCATATTTTAGTCACGATCGGATTTGAAGTCGGTCCGTTAAGTTTTTAAACTTGAACTTATTTTTAGATCACAAGCATATGTACAAAGGGAGACTAACTTCTGAGTTCTTGAAATGGGTGATTGAATTAGCTTTAACTAAATGAAGATATTTTTAACGAGCACAGGTTTTCATAGTTCAAATGCATTTGACTATGCATCTACATAATCAATTTTGATTTAACATGCTATAAATAACAACTGTGTATTTAGCCATGTCCATGACGTTTGAACGGCTAGTAAACAGCCATGTACAGGCAGGTGTTAATGTCAGATCTCTCAGTTTGAGTATGACAAATGCAGATATGAGTCAAAAGTTATTATTATAATTATAACAATGTAACCGTCGCTCGCCTCATTGGTCTAGTGGCAGCATGTATGGGCTGTGGACCGAGAGGTCCGGGGTTCGATTTCCAGGTCGGGCAAAGCAAATTTTCTAGTTTAATTTGCCCGGGACTGGATCCCTCATAGGGGGTTGAAGTCAGGCAGGCGGCCGGTCGTAAAATCTAAGCCAAATCCTCTCTGCAACTTGCTTGAAAAAGTGTGTTGCGCCGACCCCGCATTAAGGTGGGATAAGGGCAGGTAGAAAGAAAGAATAACAATTGAACCGTATCAGAATGATTTTATAAAAATCCGTAACCCGTAATAATCTAGCTTTACAGTTCAAATAATCAAATACTGATTAAATATAACCTACAAAATAAAACAAACATAATAATATTATACAAAAATGATTTAACACTACAGCACGCCATATAAACACAAAAGACGATGGCGTATAGAAATAAGCAATAAAAAATATAAAACACGAGTGAACGCAAGGCAAACAAAAAGGCCAACAGAACTTGCCACATAAAGAGAAAAATTATTACGCTTTCAGCGGCACATTTAAGCGAAACATATTTCAAAAGTTTCAGCGTATTAAGCAACATTTATTTTGGCAGTGACTTGGCCATTACGCCGTTGGAAACGAGAGAGACCGGCGGTTATGAATAACTTGGCCCCTACTGCTTGTTTCAAACAGTTACTAAGGCACAGATAACAAGAAGCCAATAATGTTGGTTAAACATAAATATATTTTGAATTAGTTAATTTACTTAAAATAATGAATATTATCGCTTTCTAGGTTTAATGGCGGCGTATATTGGTTGTGAACCGGGAGGTTTGAGGTTCTGTTCCCAGGTCAACAAGTGTTTTTCTAACACTATTCGTTCGAGTGAATTTCCCAGAGAGTTATTGACGTCAGGGAGGCAGCCGGTTGTAAAAACTTATCAGAATCATTTCCTTAACATATTTAAAAATCTAAGTTGCGCCGACCCGAATAAAATAGGACAAGTGCAAACGGAATAGGTACCTTCCTACCAAATCACCGACGTTGTAGTAAAATAGCTAGCTAACTAAATAGAATTTCCTAGAAGCATCTAAGACGTATAGTAATTCCCTTATCATACGCATATATTGCTGAGCACTAGAAGCAGTGTCTTGGTACAGCCGCAGCAGGCCGAAGCCAGCTTTTTATTATTTACACTTGGCCCCACTTTATTCAAGTATGAACATTTTCTTGGAAATTATGCCCGCACTTTATCATCATACGAGACAATGGAGTTATTGGGACTTGGCTCCGAATCACTTATGAGATTTATCGTGTGTGCCTTTATAGTACATGCTTGAAGAAAATGTAGTTTCTAAGTTACGATTACGGGTGTATTTGACTCTGCTATATTCTAGTTTTATAATATGATCAGACTAGCTGTTGCCCGCGACTCCGTTCGTGTGGGAATTTATTTTCCCGAATAAAAAGTAGCCTGTCTTACGCTTTATAACATCAGCTATCTGTTAGTGAAAGTCCCGTCAAAATCGGTTCAGAGATTAGTCGGAACAGACAGACAGAATATTTAAACAAAATTAATTTGAAATATCATACAGACACTCCAATGTTTTTGATTTGTATAGATAGTGATTCGATATAATTATATAAAGTTCTAGTTCAATCTAGAATACAATTGTGACATTATGCCCCTTACTTATAAAAATATTTGAGCGCTGCTTATCTTTATACCATAGGTTGTCCCTTTCATTTTTAAACAATGTAACGCAAGGAAAAAAGTGACAGGTTATTCTTAACCATTTGCTCAGCTAAAAATGCTGTTTTAAGTAAGGCCCTATGTATATATCTTAAAATAAAACTGTATATTTACTTAAGAATTGAATAACTTGAAAATCATATCGAAGAAGTGTGCAAAAATCTAGACATTCTTTCAACATTATGACCAAGAGCTTTGTAATATTATTTCGTAGCTGTTTATATAAACCTTTGAACAAAACACCTTATTATATTCAACAAAAATCCTGTACATAATTTAAAAATCGTCCAAACAATATAATTACACGTTGGAGTTAAAAGGGTGGTTGTTAGCGCAGCGTTTGTTAGGACTGTAGGGCGGGCCACCACGCCCTGTCTACAGGGAGCCTTGTAAGGGCCAGGCGACAGTCAAATGTATTGTGAAGCTCTTATTATTGTGTTTTTGGGAAGAATGACACGCTGTTTTTAATTACTTTGAATATTAAAATATAGATTTTTTTTATAGCAGAGACTGGCAAACTAACAGATAGGTAAACCGATGGTAAGTGATTTCCACCGTCCATAGACATCCAAGACACAAAAATAATCATGAATGCTTTGCTAACCTATCAGGAGGGAATTGGGGATTGGGAAATAAGTTGGGCCACCGGAAATCTCACTCACCGAACGAAACGCGACAGCGAGCTATCACTTTACGTCGGTTTTCTGTGAGACAGTGGTATCAAACCGGTCGAGCCGGCCCATTCGTACTGTAAATGTTTGTCTACAGCGTGGCTCTACCACTCAAATACATAATATATACCACTGAAATACATTTATATACAATACTAATGCTTATTGTTATAAACTAGTCCGGGATAACGCCAGTCAGAGAAAACAGAAAAAAACCTTTTTTTTATAAACTTCCGCTTATTGCGATTATGATATTCTTAAGTAAATAATTAAGATTTCTAACTAATTAATTATGTTGTTCGTGCAATAATTTCATATGACTTCACAATGCTGGGCCTTAGTTTATCACGCTGGCCTAGTGCGGGTTGGTAGACTTCACAAACCTTTAAAAATCTTGTGGAGAAATTCTCGGGTATGCAGGTTTCCTCACAATGTTTTCCTTCGCCGTTATAGCTAGCGATATTTCACAATGAAAAGACACTAGAAAAGTTAGAGCTGTATGCTCCATTTTTGGGGTTGGTCTCGAACCTCCGATACTCGTCTCGGCAGTACTCGTACCATTCCCAACTGAGTTATCGCGGCTTGGTATTACATAAATCACATTAAAATTATAAATCTACGTGCTTCTTCGTCACTTCCAAATTAATTATCTAAACACCATTCCTCTCCAGCTCCGCCCATCACTAACGAGGTCCTCGAGCACACTTGAATTAAAACGCTCTGGCAGCACGGCCCGGCCCTTATTGTTAGCTGTTCAGGTACATAACGCCTCCCGGGTAGGTATTGTGTCATTATTTTAGAGACCAATGCTTTCTTTGTTATGTTCAGATTTCTGCCAAAATAATATATTTGGTTTGGTAGTGATGTGGTGCCGGTATTTTCGACTGACTTCAAAAATGAGAGTGTCCTCAATTCGTCTGTATTTTTTTATGTATGTCACGCGATATCTCCGCCAAATGTGGACAGATTATCAAAATTATTTTTGTATTCGATAGAGCTTATTTCAAAGGTGGTTCCATATATTTGGTCACGATCGAATCAAGTTGGAAGTCCGATGTCTAACAAGGTATTGTCACTTGTCACACTTACTGTTTTGATAACTACGAATATTTTTCTAAAAAAGACAGAATAATAATTAATTATTGATCAATGTTAAACACATAAATTGATAAAATTATGAGAATTTGAAACTATAATGTTAAGCAGAGAATGTCCAGAGTCCATCAAAAGTTCGATAGAGTTCACAGCACAAGAGCGTGCTGCCTCTAGTACTGCCATTTTACTGACGGTTTTCTGTGAGAAAGCGGTATTGAATTGGTTGAGTCGGCACGTTTGTGCTGAAGACATGTCAGACACACAATTGTCTACAACCTGATCCTACCATTCTCAAAGTGTTACGTACAGACCCTTACCTCACTGTTAGGTTTACTTTATTTAAATCATGGTAGATTCAACGAAGTCTAATTTGGCACTCCATATTTTTCTCGTTTTCTCTAATTTATGTAAATTTTTATTACGATTGTTAATAAAGGCTATTTGAATTTGAATTTATCTCCTAAATTACCTAACAAGTTGAATGTAGGCGGAGTTTGCAAGTGCTTTTACACTCTTTGAACGCCTCCAATCAACACAAGCTTCCCATCACTCCTTAAACACGTACCATTCATAAATTAATGGAAACAAGACGATTATATTCCGATCACACTTGTAGCTCAAGGGCCCTTTGGTACATTTATTTTGTTTAATTGAACGTTAATGTAAGATTTATAGGTGTTATCTTGTTTTTAAATTGAATGTTCTTTATAGATAATTGAAGTGTAGGCGTAGGAATACCGCATGGCGGCATGAATTTTGAGTACATATAAGCTACCGCCTGTATCCCCGAAGGGGTAGACAGAGGTGTACTAGCGAACTAGAACACCCACATTTCGCCGAGCTTAGTTCAGTCCCAGATGTGATAGGGGGCGAGCCTATCGCCATATCGAGCACAAATTCCAGACTCCGGGCTGATATGGAATAATCCAATATCACTGCCCGACCCGGGGTTCGAACCCGAGACCTCAGGATGGTAGTCGTACCCAAATACAACCACGCCAACGAGGCAGGTATTTTTGAGTAGTTGACAGTAATGTCCACAGCACGAATGAGCAGCTCCGTGTGATCCCACATTCTCTTGCGGTGAAGTACAGTTCGCTATTACGTTTTGTTCTGTGAATTAGGTGAGAGATCATTTACCATCAGATGATCTACTGAGTTAGTCTATAAGTCTCTGCATTAAAATAAATCTGATCACTATTAAGAGTTGTGGGCCACACTGTGCGTACTTTTAGTCACTTCTTCAATACTTCAATAGAGACCACGTGCCAGCAAACTTAGTGTTGAATGTCTGACACCTGCAACAGACGACCTGATAAAGTTTTCTGGATGCAGGCCGCTTCCAACAAGTCGGTCTGGATTTTTTTGGGAAGGCTATGTTCAGCAGAGGACATCCGGTGACTGATGAAAGTCTTTTCTTTCTTGCCCTTCTCCCACCTTAATTTGGGGTCGGCGCAACACCTTTTCAAGCATGTTGCAAAAATGATTAGGCTAAGTTTTAACGACCGGCTGCCTGACGTCAACCCCCTCTGAGGGATCCAGTCCTGGGCAAATCTTTATTTCTTTCTGCCTGGCGTTTTCCCGGCTTTTTGCCAGGGTCCTTGAGCATCCTTTAAGGTGAGGCCATTGATTCTTATATCTTCCTTCAGAACGTCCAGTCCCAGGCAAACCATTTTATAAAATTCACTTTGCCCGACCCGGGAATCGAACTCACGACCTCCCGGTCCACAGCTTATATAAGCTACCACCAGATCAAGGAGGCGATTGATGATAGTACTCAATCAAAATAATCCATGAACTGGCTTCTTATTTTAACTCAACACGAGCTTTAACTTCATAGCAGTACAGGTATATAACCAGGTGATAGTAATGGGGAGTGGTAGGGTCTGTCCATGCATCGGTGCGTCCGCGCAGATAATCACAAGCTCGGTAAATCACACGCGGTCGCGACCTCGCGTATCGAGGATCGACGGTGCAGGGTTGGTGGTGTGGTGTTTACATTACTCTCTTGTATTCTTATTTAGTAAAAAGTATGTAAGTTACTGTTCTCTTTGGGGGAGGCCTATGTGGCTGATGATGATGATGTAAATTACTGCGGTCCGAGTAGGAATAATTTTGATATTCGATTTCAAATCGAGCTCGATGTTCGCTATTGAAATTTGTATTAAAGTCATATCAAACGTCATCAGTGTGTAGTGAACTTCACACGATTTTAATTGTCAAAATTATCACAAATAGGTACTTTTAAACATACTCTTAACGCAATTAGTGAAGACCCAATAAAAAAACAAATTTTATCTGCCTTTGGAGGTGAAAGCGTGAAGGTGTATAATTGAAATTAATTAGCTTCTGGATAAATCAGTCATGGGTGACGTCAAACTCAAAGTACAGTACAGCACTGCGCCACACGGGATGCACTAAAAGGACCTTTTGACGTCAACGTGTGAGATATATGTAGTTTGAGTGGTAGAGCTACGCTGTAGATATTTACGTCTACAGCACGAATGGACCGGCTCGACCGGTTTGCTAGCACTGTCTCACAGAAAACCGACGTAAAGTGGCAGCTTGCTGTCGCGTTTCGTTCGTTGAGTGAGATTTTCGGTGACTCAATTCCCTCCGTCCCATTCCCAATCCCTATTTCCTTCGTTTTAGGTTAGCAACGCACTAGTGATTATTTTAGTTATTGGATGTCTATGGGCGGTGGAGATCACTTACGGTCAGGTGACCCACCTGCTCGTTTGCCAGTCTCTGCCATTAAAAAAACATGATAATCTTAGTTCACCGTGCAATTCAAGTGCCATTAAAAATATATCATAGGAGACAACCCTACCACTACAGGTCGTGCGAACATTATTGAATATTGCATATTTCCCTCATATAGTCCCGCTCCCCCCTCCGCTATCCCCCACATGTTTCATTGTTCGAACGCTACCGTATTTCACTACTAGTTACTGAGATTTACTGCTTGAACATCCGATAGTTGTCGACTAAGATCAGTTCCCTGATATTTGAATGTTAATTGTGGAATATTGAAACATAGAATAGTCGCCTCCTTGGTCTAGTGGCAGCATGTATGGGCTGTGGACCGGGAGGTCCTGGGTTCGATTCCCAGGTCGGTCAAAGCAAATTTTCTAATTTAATTTGGCCGGGACTGGATCCCTCATAGGGGGTTGACGTCAGGCAGGCGGCCGGTCGTAAAAACTAAGCCAAATCCTATCTGTAACATTTTTTCCCCCAGAGGGGGAGTTGGAGTTGGAGGGGGATTGACGTCAGGCATGCAACCTGTTGTATATAGTAAGCTCAATCCTTTCTGCAACATGCTTGAAAAAGAGTGTAGCGCCGGTCCCACAGTAAAGTGCATAAGGGCAGGTAGAAAGAAAGTCAATATATGAAGTTTTAGGGGATCTTCCCCCGAATACTCAAACACTTAAGGCCGCCTTATCTGTCAAAATTGTACGGCGAAAAACAATGTAAGGCGCCGTTAAAGCTGAGTAGAGTTCTAGTTTTCGGGCGTTAGTCGCGGGTAAATCGTGTTGCCAAGCCTGGGACTCTATGCCAGGACATTCCGATTCACAATCTGTCTAAGTTGATGTACACTTGTCGATAGCAGGCTATAAAGGCGAGCCTGTTGATAAGATAAATGCAAAAATTACAAAGATGTATTTAACAAGAATATGACAGCAGGCACAGAATACCTATCTATATCGATATGGATATGTCCGCTTTGTACATATTGACATAAACCTTTCCCTGGATATGGGGATCGAACCTACAGCCTCTCGCTTCAAAGCTGGTTGCACTACTTTTTTTATAGCACAGGCTGGCAAACGAGCAGATAGGTCACTTGATGGTAAGTGATCTCCACCGCCTTTAGACACCCAAGACACAAATAGAATCATGAGTGAGTTGCCACCTAAAAAGATGGAATGGAAGGGGAGGGAAAAGGGATTGGGAAAAAATTACATGGGCCACCGGAAATATCACTCATCGCGAACGAAACGCGACAGCGAGCCGCCATTTTACGTCGGTTTTCTGTGAGACAGTGGTATCAAACCGGTTAAGCCGGCCCATTCATGCTGTAGACGTAATTGTCTACAGTGTGGCTCTACCACTCAAAGGACCACGGAGGCTGTTTAAGTAAGGATCACTTCCTACAGACCATACTTAATGTTTTGTTATCTCAGTTAATTTTACATAACACATAAGATTACGCCTGTATCCCCGAAGGGGTAGGCAGATGCGCACTAGCGAATTAGAATACCTACATTTCTCCGAGCTTAATTCCGTCTCAGATGTGATGTGCGAGCCTGATACTTAATTAAAACACCCAATATCACTTTGCCCGACCCGGGGATCGACCTTGATACCTTAGGACGGTAGTCGTAGAAATACAACTACGCCACCGAAGCTGTGTTATGTTATTTCCTTTTAACTATTCAGAACATCAAATCAGATACTTTTCAATCCACTTACGGATGCAGGCAAACCAAACATTACTTACGTGAAATGATAGCATAATATCCGGTGGGAAAAGCGAAGGCAATTTGCCTGAAGCCATCGATTTACTTAACTCCTGTGCACAGAACAAAGCTTGTGAAAGCTTTGAATTGACCTACAATGTAACGAATAGTGAGGGATCCATTGGTTTAAGTATTTTTGGTCGATTGTTCTTTTTGGTATACTTATTTGGTATATTTAGCTATAATATAAAAATGAATCGCTGAATGAGTTGCTAAGCGAAAATCTCGCGAGCAGCTGAACCGATTTCGCTAATATTTTTTTTAGAATATTCTTCGACGTACGAGGATGGTTCTTACAACGAGAAAAATTTTAAATATTGCCTGAAAAAGTTTAAAAACGACACTTTTCTAGACTCCCATATAATCGATTCGAATAATACTTAAAAGTCAATTTGAACTTTAATACCATACCATAAAGTTTAAGTGTTAGTGGAGAGGTTCCGGGTAGGCAAAACAATTGAGTGACGTTAGTATCGTATAAATACTAATGTAAATATTTGTCATACGCAGACGAAGTTGCGCGGGTCAGCTAGTTATTAGATAGAAATGGGTGCGTTTTGAAATAGAAGACATCGCGATTACCGGTCGTGACAAGCAAAAGTGAAGGTTTTACTTTAACAGGTCAATGATGTGTATACGCCCGCCACATTTTATCGAAGTCTTATAAACAATAGAAACATAACAGCGTTAACATTTACATAACGTAACATAATAACATTTTTATAACTTAATTTGTTTCTTAGTTAAATGTATTTTTATTGCCTGGTTATCAGACGAATTGGCGGCCCACCTGATGGTTAGCGATTACCACTGCTTATGGACTTAAGCAGTGCCTGTAGATTTTAATTATTTACACAACTAATATACAATAATTTTCAGAATCAAATGAACGGAAAACCAAAGTAACCACTACCAAAAAAAAATTAAATCGCTTACTAATATTTTATGTCTAGTAGGTAAGGTAAAAATAATATTATCATTATTGATCTATATTCAGTGTTGTGTGGTGAGAGCGGTGTGGTTTGAAAGAGGAAATAGCAAATATTGAGAAAGGAATGTTGCGGTGGTTTGGGCATGTAGAGAGGATGGATGAAAGGAGGTTGACAAAGCGAATATATATGGCAAGTTTGAATGATAGAGTTGGAAGGGGAAGACCTCATCGAACTTTCTCTGACTATATATATACTCGAGAAAGGTCAAGTTAAAAGTACCCTAAACCTACGTGCATGCATGAAGAATGTAATGAGACTGAATGAGGCAAAAAAGGTATGTAAGTACCGTAGCAAGTGGAAATCCGTTGTCCTTGTTGGGAAAAATGCGTGATTGTATATAATATGTATGTATTTATATTCACTATAATATTTGATTTAATATTTACAATAGATACTTAGCATGTACCCGTTTTTTATAAGTTCATAAAATCAATTCTATTGTATTCAATTCAAAGTTCATTTCCCATCACTGCGCGAGCTACCAGTCGCCAGGTTATCACGAGCGAGATATTTACGAGACAGCCTCCCCGATATCGACTCATTATTTATGTCTTTCTTTCATATTTTTCGTTACATTTAACGTAACCTCACGACTGGGATTGCGTATGCGCAGTTATTTATATTAATACATCTGACATGATTACCCGGTTTCTCGAAATGTGATCAATGGAAAATATGTCAAATCTTTTGAACAGTTATTAAAACCAGAAAATAAATGAATAGGGATTGTATTTAAAAGAAAGATTGGAACAAAAGACAGCGATTAGCAATTCACGTCACGACTCACGACTATTTTCTTTAAGACATTGTAATGAAACCGATCGAGCCTGTCCATTCGTATTGTTAGCATAACTGTCTACAGCGTTGCTCTTTCATTCTAAAATTATTATCCATCATATTCTCATACTTCTCTTTATCCCACTCTAATGTAGGATCGGCGCACTCTTTTTAAGCATATTACATAAGAGATTTAGCTTAGTTTTTTTGTCAGAAAAACCAAGTTGTCCGACCGACACTCGAACCCAAAACCTCTCCACAGCCTACACGCTATCACAAGACTGAAAAGGCGAAACGTTATCATATATGATACCTATCCACGCATCTCGAAACAAAAAGATGACAGCTTGTCACGCTATTAAATTCATGCTTGTTTTGCATGCACAAGCGGGGAATCGAATGAGTTATCTCATTAATGCAGGCGGTAATGTATTCGGCGACACGACACGACAGACCGCTTGAGGGTGCGCCCGTCAACCGACATCACTACGGCCGTTATAAATTTGTATAATTTTGTGCGCCGTGGTATACTCAGAGAATCTGTTAAACTGTCACAAATCTAATTTCTTATGTTTACACAAATATTACTCATTGAAATAAAATTACTTTTACGGATTTTATCACGATTTGGTTTGGTGACCACGAAGACTGCAAAGCCTTCGAAACGTCGGGAATAAAAATTAAAACCATATCGTGATAAAATCCGTAAAAGTAATTTTATTTCAATGAATAGCATTCGCGTAAACTTAAGAAATCAGTAAATATTACTCATCCCAAATAAAACAAATCGCGACGTTAAAATCTGTCCACTATTGCCGAATATTAAGTCCGTTGATTTTGGTGTTGTAAAAAACTGGTGGTATTGTATTTCAAATAACTCCTTTCTTTCCATGGTAGGTAACGGCATGGCTTTTTCCTTGGCATTATCGATGTCCATGGACCATGGTTGTTACCTACCAAAAGGTGAACCGTCTGCTTGTCTACTTTCATAACCATTAATAATCACAAATTTAAAAATATAACAGACCGGTTTCCAACTTGATCCGATCGTGACCAATATGGGACCATCCTTGTTAGAACTCAAAAATAATTTTGCAAAGCGGTCCACATTTAGCGGAGATGTCGCGTAACATACATAAAACATGCATACGAATTGAGGACCTTCTACTTTTTGGAAGTCGGTGAAAATAGTATTACTTTTTTAAATTGGCGTTAGAATATACCTCTACTATTTTTTATTGTATTGCGGTGATTTTGTTTTATACATATACTACCATAGTAAAGGCGTATCCAATAACATTTATCTAGTGGATGTTGTTCAATCTAGAGGTACTATCTGTACGTAGCTTCCTTATTGATCTGAAGTTGTAAACAAGTGTTACGCTCATTGTGTCCCCCCCTTACACATCAGCCGGCGGGCGCAACGCCTCTTCCATGTTCAGCATCAGATATGCGCCGATTTATAGTCAGACCGCCTTAATTGCGGGCCGATTACGCCCGCAACAGACCGACCATTTCAATTTGTTATTATAGACCCTTGGAATGATCGATTGTAGCATTTGTAGCGATATTGTGTTGCGGTTAGCTGATGATCTGTCATGTTTTTATGGGTTCATTATCTTTGTATACCTAGATAGTTTAAGTATATTTCTTTCTACCTGCCCTTTTCCCACCTTGATGTGAGGTCAACGCAACTCACTTTTTTAAATATGTTGCAGAAAGTATTTCGCTTAGTTTTTACGACCGGCTGCCTACCTGATGGATCTAATACCAGGCAAAAAAAAAGAAAATTCCCTTTGCCCGACCTGGGAATCGAACCCAGGACCTCACGGTCCACAGCCCATATATGCTGCCACTAGACCAAAGAGGCGACTTTTAGGTATATGTATAAAATAAAAATCAGATCTGTCCCCGTGGGGTAAGCAGAGACTATAGAGTAACAACTTCTACCTACTGCAAAAACACCTCTCTCGCTTTTTACACGATCGTTAGTCTTATCATTTCGTTTTGTAAAACTGTATCTACTTAAAGTTATAAAATCACGATTCGGCATCGTTATTCCACCACAATATAATATAAACTAGCTTAAGGTAGAAAAAGTGATCATATCATAACATAACATAAGCTCACGCCTGTATCCCCGAAGGGGTAGGTAGAGGTGCACTAGCGAACTAGAACACCCACGTTTCGTCGAACTTAGTTCCGTCCCAGATGTGATAGGGGGCGAGCCTATCGCCATATCGGGCACAAATTCCAGGCCCCGGGCTGATATAGAAAAATCCAATATCATTTTGGCCGACCCGGGGATCGAACCCGAGACCTGAGCACGGCAGTCATACCGAAATACAACCACGCCACCGAGGCAGTCAGTAATCATATCAAATCGACAATTTTGCTCGTAAATTTATACTAGCCATCACTAGCAACCACTCATCCTTAAAACCCCTAATAAAACTGATGTACTTGTATTACACAAAATACTGAAATCGGCATAAAAATCCCATCAAAAGCCAGAAACGTAAATATGAAATAATAAAATCCGTCATATAAAACATGGGTATGTAGGTACACCACTTAGTGCCGGCTGCCGCGACCATTCTTCTTCTTTATGATGTCGATTCACCCCCCCGGAATACGCTGGAGTATCTATAACTCGAATTCGGAGGGTTGGGAATGTTTTTCGGTAAATGCGGGTTCGTATTATTGAGATGAATTTATTACATTAAACCTTTACTTAACCGGGATGGAACTAAGTTCGACGAAATGTGGGTGTTCTAGTTTGCTAGTGCGCCTCTGCCTACTCCTTCGGAGATACAGGCGTGTGCTTATGTTAAGGATAACCTTTATAATTTCATTAATTTAACTGAATATTAACATTTCATCGCCCTTTATATCGTGAAAAGAAATCCGTTTAAACCGAAAAACACTAAACGAGGTGTTCGATATAAAGAGCACGCAAACGCGAAGGTTGCACAACGGTACGCCATTTTTACAGCCCCCGGGTCATCCCTTAAATTCTTTTTATTGCCGCCCTTGTAAATCATTGCGTAATGCTTCAGTGCATTATCCGTCCGGGGAAACTTCATTATGGCCGGTTTAATGGTTCGAAGGAGCGATAAAATCTAGTTGGCTGCGGCGGGGCCGGACTGGACGCGTAATAGCTAAGGTGACTATGCTGATGGGAAAATGTGGATTGTTTGTACTTTTCTGACTGCCTCGGTGGTGTAGTTGTATTACTGTATGTCTACCGTCCTGAAGTCTCAGTTCGATCCCCGGGTCGGGCAAAGGGATATGGGATTTTTCCATATCAACCCGGAGTCTGGAATTTGTGCCCGATATGAAGATAGACTCGCCCGCTATCACATCTGGGACGGAACTAAGCTCGGCGAAACGTGGGTGGGTGTACTAGTTCACTATTGCGCCTCTGCCTACCCCTTCGGGGATACAGGCGTGAGCTTATGTTGTGTGTTATGTTGTACTTTTCTGTTTGGTTTTATTTCCACTTGCCCTTGTCTCACACCAAGGTGGGATCGGCGCAATACACTATTGCAAGAATGGCACAGAAAGTATTTGCCTCAGATTTCATGACCTGCCTGACGTAAACCACTTCTGAGGAATCCCTTCCAGGGAAAATTGTGTTAGAAAAACAGCTTTATCGGACCTGGGGCTGGAACTCAGGACCCCCTAGTCCACAGCCCACTGCCACTATACTATAGAAGCTGTTTGATATTCTCAGCTGCCTCTATACATATATGAAGCTGTTTGATATGCTCAAATCAAATCAAAATATATGGTCTGTGATATTCGCTACGTAGATAATATTGGGCCTTACTTAAAACAGCATTTTTAAACTGAGCAAATGGTTAAGAATAACTTGTCACTTTTTTGCTTACGTTACATTGTTTAAAAATTAAAGGGACAACCTATGGTATAAAGATAAGCAGCGCTTAAATATTTTTATAAGTAAGGGGCATTATGTCTAAAGTGCAAAACACAAATGGATCAGCTCTAACGACTTGGTACTTATCACTGTCGCATAGAAAATTACAGTGTATTACTTGCAGTTCGTACGGTGAATGAGATTTAAGGTAACATTCCTATAAATTATTCTTCTGTGAGTTATACAGTATTCATGAGCTTATGAAATTTTGAGATCACGATCAGATGAGCCACCTGCTTGTTTGGCGGCGTCTGATATAAAAAAAAATTATCACATGCTGTAAAAAAACTTTTAAAACATCACTTCAATCTCTGCCAAGGACACATAGAGCTCTTCATAAGAGGTCTATACTATAAACTTACCAAGGACTATCCGCCAGAGGCGATGGTGATCGTCACCGGATTAATAGCGAACGATACATCACTTGCAATTTGTTGCGATAGCACCGCGATAGGTGGCCGCTGCCAGCGCTGGATTGTGTTTTATTGCTCTATAAAAATGTATACGCGCTTTACTTTCTGGATCCTCTACGTACTGTTAATTTAATATTTGGGAACTAAGAAGCGATAGCTCTGCCGGCTGACTGCCGAGACGAGTTTCGGAAGTTCGAGACCTTAGGTTCAAAACCTGCATACCCAAGATTTTTTCCACAAGGAATTCGAAGGTATGTGAAGTCTATCAACCCGCATTAGGCCAGCGTGGTAGTCTAAGGCCTAACCCCTCTCGTTAGTAGAGGAAGCCCGTGCCTAGCAGTGGGACAGTAATATATACAGGGCTAATATTATTTATTTTTATTATATTTGGGATTATCATTATGATAAGTGATTGTGGCTTGGCTGGTATGAGGCTGCTCAAAACATATTTGTTCTCTACTAGATAATCCCTACGGTACACAATGCAAAATTTCCTGTTTAGGTAAGACTGTCCTCCCAAAACAGATCATAGTAGATAACTTGAAGGCCAGGATCAACCATAGCATGCATTTATCGACTCCGAGCCAGTAAGGCTCAGCGAGTCTGGAAATTCAAAATAATTGTCTTTAATAGTACCTAAATAATTTAATTAATAAAGGGAAATATTAATGCGAGTTAATCAATTTCCCATGCCTTCTAATTGTTATAAATAAATCTCAGAAGATATTAAAAGTGCTGTTTTTGGATCCAACAAAATCGATTGATTCCACAATACATTTTCTTATGATTGATGTTCGCTCAAACACAATACTTCAAAATAATATATGATAGATAACCAATAAAATTATTATAAAACTTCCCAAAAACATCAATTCTGTAAAACCAATCAAACAACTGCATACTCATTGACACGTTATTTTTCAACCAACGAAAAAAGTAGGTTCTCATAGTTCGTGAACAGTTGGAGACTTTAATAAAACGTGTAACTCATTGAGTAGGTAATCTGTTAAGAAGAGCTTCATCATTACGGCTAATGCTGAGCTTTTACATTGTGGCGCAGTGCGGGTTTGAATCCCGCGGGGAGCCGTCCGGGGGTCCCTGTATTAATTCACAAAGAATAAGTGCGCAGATAGGATTTCTTACTAATATACGGAAAGTTTTGGTCTTGACTACTTTATGATCGAATGTTGGTTACAAATAATATCGATTTATATGATTCCTTGAAGCTGTCTGTGACATAACCACGTCGTTATTTACCATAGAAATAAAATAAAATAAAACTTGGTAAGAGATATTTAGGCGTCCAAAAATCTCATATACCGCACGAAACGGAACAGCAGACTACCACTTCAAGTGCCTTCAACTCAAAAATGATGCCTATATAAGGATATTTAGTAATTATGGTTATTATTAGGTTTTTGCATCTTACAATACCACTTCACCGCTTCTAATATTTTTTCGGTATTTATACCACAGATTACCTGATAGTTAGGTACTTTGTAACTTATACTTCTAGTGGTATCGATTATGTATCATCATCATCATCAGCCATAGGACGTCCACTGCTGAACATAGGCCTCCCCCAAAGATTTCCAGATCGACCTGTTGGAAGCGGACTGCATCCCTCGATTATGCATACATCCATATAATTATGAGCTGTACCTATGATTTGTAAATCAAATGGAGTGAAAAATAAAGAAATTGGTGACAATTGATGAAAAAAATACGCTCGGAGTTGCTCTCTATCGCCAGTTCGGAAGGCCGTTTCACCAGAGAAGAACGGCCAAGAATCACTATTTTAAATTCAAACAGTGGTTCTGTAAAAAATATTCTATGTCACTTGACACCCGCTTTCATATTTGGAAATAAATGGGGGGCAAACGCATAAAGGGCCCACGGTCGCCGCCCTGGGGGGCCTAAATAAATCCAGCAGCGTCGTGAAATTGATACAAAATTCGGTTTTCATGTGCATGGATTGAGTTTTACGTCTATTGTTATCGAAATTGCCGTTCGGTAATTATTAGTATGATGAGTGCGTATTTTTAACCCCTTTTGATAGACGTTAAGGATGAAAAAATATATAATGTATTTATATGATTGGGGTTATCACATAGTCATTATAGAACTATAATACAGATGTGAATGTAAAGTGAAATATGTTAAAACTGATTTTTGTTGTCCATATTAAAATAATGATACTGAGTAAACAGGCTACAAGATTTTTTTTTATAGCAGAGACTGGCAAATGAGCAGATGGATCACCTGATGGTAAGTGATCTCCACCGCCCATAGACACCCAAGACAAAAAGAATCATGGGTGCGTTGCCAACCTAAAAAGAGGAAATGGAAGGGGAGGGAAAAGGGATTGGGAAAGAAAGGGAGGAAATGGACCACCGGAAATCTCACTTACCGAACGAAACGCGAAAGCAAGCTGCCACTTTACGTCGGTTTTCTGTGAGACAGTGGTATCAAACCGGTCGAGCCGGCCCATTCGTGCTGTAAACGTTAATGTCTACAGCGTGGCTCTACCACTCAAGTTTTAACGTTTGTTATTTGATCATTATAATCACAAGTGTTAAAACTTAACAGACCGACTTCAAATCAGATCGTGACCAAATTTATATGGGATCACCCTTGAAATAAACTCTATCGAATACAAAAAGAATTTCGTATATCGGTCCACATTTGGCGGAGATATCGCGTAGCATACATAAAAAAATACAGACGAATTGAGGACCTCCTCCTTTTGTAGAAGTCGGTCGAAAAATGCAGACGAATTGAGGACCTTATCCTTTTTGAAAGTCGGTCAAAAATTCATAGTCATGCATTCATATATTTAGTCTTAGGTAGGTAGTATAATGCTCCCAGATTCCTACATAAATCAATACAAACAAGTTCTTAGTCTACAAGAACCACCGAAAATAAGTGCAATGTCGTGATTCGGGCACATTACTCAGTGCCGAATCAATGGGCCATTGTGTGGGGTAACATTAAATTTGTTGCCTCAGTTACTCATATACCGTGTTAAAGGTGGTCGTCCAGTAGCTCGACCATGAGGTTTTTTGACATTTCACGCTAGCGATTACGTAAAATATTTGAATTACAAACAGCCAAAAGCCTCTAGCGGTTGCATGGTGAATTGAAGTTTTTCATACAAATCTATTTTACGTAGTCGCTAGCTACGCTAGTAAAATAACAAAAATTTCACGGTCGAGCTACAAGTAAAGACAGTTGCTGTGAAATATGATGTATTATATCTGTTATATACCAAGTTTAATAGAAGCGACAGCTCAGTCAGGGATGGTACGGATCGTCACGCTGAGTTGAAAAAAAAACCAAAGGAACACCTCTTACATATAAGTGTGTATTTATTATGAACTAATGGTCGTCCAGTGGACGAAATTTAACCATAATTCAGAAAAAAATACCTTTATATACTTCTTCTTGATATAAACTTCTTTCACGTTCATCCGTTTGCGCAATTCTCTTAAAAAGGGGTACAAAGTTTTCACTTTGCGTAATATATAGATTACGGCTTGATATAATCATTACTATTGGATTTTTCCATATCAGCCCGGAGTCTGGAATTTGTGCCCGATGTGGCGATAGGACGTCCACCTACAAGGTGGACCGACGACCTGATAAAGGTTGCAGGAAGTCGCTGGATGCAGGCCGCTTCCAACAGGTCGATCTGGAAATCTTTGGGGGAGGCCTATGTTCAGCAGTGGACGTCCTATGGCTGATGATGATGATGATGATGGCGATAGGCTCGCCCCCTATCACATCTGGGACGGAACTAAGCTCGGCGAAATGTGGGTGTTCTTGTTGGCTAGTGCGCCTCTGCCTACCCCTTCGGGGATACAGGCGTGAGCTTATGTTATGTTATGTTTATAATCATTACTAAGAATTTTTGTGAGAATTCAAAGTATGTTTCTAGCAACCCGCAGCAGGTCTGCGTGGTGGACTAGGGTTTAAAGCCCTGGGGTTTTTAACATTGTTAAGCTACTGAAACAAGGCTATTTTATTAGTTACGTACTACTCAGTGGAGCACAGCCCTATATTTTGAGGTAGCGAGTCATAATTCTGTGCACAAAGCCCGCCCGCTGCGCGTTTGATTAATGCGCGCCACCTAGCGGCCGCCGCTGAAATGAGATGTCGCTTGCTACCCTCATACGTTATATCCATGATATCGTGATAATTAAATATTGTATGTTACAGCTTAGTTTATGATTGAATTTGATTAAATGTATTTTAATGTTGGACAAATTAAGGGCAAATGTAGAGATGACATTTAGAATTTGGATAATCTCTGTCGAATAAATCGTTTTCTAGTACCTACACGTCACATCCTTTATCTCATACCAGTGTAGGACAGTCGCAACACCCTTTTACGGCTAATTGCAGAAAGGATTCGACTAACTTTCTATGACCGACCATTTGCCGACCTCAACTCCTGAAAGAAACTCGTCCCGGGCAAATGAAAACCACTAAATCAAAAATACGCGACCATAACACATCACATTAAACATATTTTTATAGAATAGTGGGAACACGAACTAGTGGGTCACCTGATGCTAAGTGATTACCACCACCCATAAACATTTTATACCAGAAGACTCATCTTTATAATAATATGCCACATGCCTTCTTTAGTATGAGAGGACTTAAGCCCTAATCCACCACACTCGCTAAGCCTAGCGCGAAGAAGAAGGTGCGGGTTTCTTGAATTTACGGGTAATAAGACCTTCGAAATGTTTGCGGAAAATTCTCAAGTTGCATACTTGTTTACAATATTTTCTTTCAACATAACATAACATAAGCTCACGCCTGTATCCCCGAAGGGGTAGGCAGAGGCGCACTAGCGAACTAGAACACCCTCATTTCGCCGAGCTTAGTTCCGTCCCAGATGTGATAGGGGGCGAGCCTATCGCCATATCGGGCACAAATTCCAGACTCCGGGCTGATATGGAAAAATCCAATATCACTTTGCCCGACCCGGGGATCGAACCCGAGACCTCAGAACCGTAGTCGTACCGAAATACCACCACGCCACCGAGGCAGTCAGTTTTCTTTCAACTCTGAAATTATTATTTTATGCTGGCACCCAGATCATAGACAATCGAAGCACACCGTCTGCGTATGATGTGAATCTCACTATAATAGAAAAGCAATCAGTATTGAAGGGGCGTCGCGTGAAGCATCGAACCCCCGCTGTTCATTGTACAGATGCCTATAGAGAGGTGAATATTATATCGATATTCTTCTTCCACCTGTGTAAATGGAATAAGGGTATTCCATTTACACAGACCGGCGCGACCTACATTTTTACAAAGACATATCAAAAAAGAATTGACCAGCGGCTGTCTGACGTCATTCCCCATTCAGAGATTGAGTCCCTAATAAATCATGTCAGAAAAAACAGACCTTACCGCACCTGCATGTATAATTTATCAAATTGGTAAAACTGAAACAGAAGTTGTGATTGCATAACGTGGGAATTGAATCAGGAACCGGACAATTCCAACCCTAAATACATCGCCAGTAGATCAATGGCTATCGATAACACTGATTTTATCGATAGGCTCGACAACATGTCCCATCCCTTCAAACCATCTAAACTGCCAACGGGTGTACACTGTGGCACAATAAGGCGACGAGATTAGATATTACCACAAGCAGCGCCACACGATGTAATTATGCTGTTAAATACCGTATTATCATTTACAGAGGGTAGTTTCGGCTTAGTTTTTTCAGTCTCTCTTGTGCCGCGTTGTAATGCGGACGCATCGCTGACGCGTATAACTTACTTTATATTATACAGTGCAGCGCGGCGCAAGCCGACGCATGAAATTAGTCGCCATGAGTAATGAACTTGTGGCGAATGAGCTACTGGCGTTCCTGCAACAGAAGCTGGACGTGATGGACGAGGTGTCTGCTGTCCAGATCTGCACCACGAACTTCAGCGAGGAAGACATAGCAGCTGCCAAGCTGTTGCTGTACACCACGCTGAACAAGCGTGATCAGATGGTGTCCCGCCGCCGTGACGGGACGAAGAAAAGCGTGCAAGACATCATCACGCTGCTGAAGGAGACCGACCCGGACGACGTGCCGACGTTTGTGGCGAAGGATCTTAATAAGCTGCCTCCCGTCACCTTCGACCACGTCGACGTAACCAGCCTTCTGAAGGACATTGTCTTTCTGAAGGCCAGCCTTGCGGATATGCAACGGCAGTTCGATGCTTCCCAAACCGCCGTGGCCCATTTACGCAAAGAAGTAGATGAGCTGCGTAATACATCGGTGGTAAATAGGTCATCAACGGAGGCATCATACGTCAACACGCGTCGTGGAGCTGGCCTCGATACATCGGTGGCTAGCTACTCGTCAGCAATTTTGTCGCCGTCGCATTCGTCGACTGCTGAGCCAGCGGAATGCGCTCCAAGCGCGCCCCGTTGCCCCGCGCCCGTCCCCGCGGCTGCTCCACGTAGTGCTGCTCGTAACATCGGCCCCGTCTTGCTGCCCGTGCCTGTAGCCCCGGCGAAATCTAATTCTCGAGATTTTGCCGGCGTCGCCGTGAGCGCCTCTGTCGCTCCCACAATGCAGCCCGTGCCAGAATCGGCAACGAACCGGGCTAATAACGACGGTTTTGTGACGGTGCTAAGGAGGAAGCATCGGCATCGAACTACCGTGAACCGCTGCGGCAAGGCTCCTCAGGAGCCCAACATCATCGTGCGTGCTGCACAGCCGAACACTCCGGTGTATATCTCCCGCCTGCACTACACCACTAATGCGGAGAACATCGTGGAGTACGTGCGTCAGAAGACAAGATACTCGGTGAGGGTGCAGCTGCTGGAGTCGCACCGCAACGTCAACTTTAAGGCGTTTGTGGTGCGCGTGCCGAACTGTTTGCTGCACCTCATCCTGGAGGAGGACTTCTGGCCGCAGGGCGTGGTGTTTCGCCGCTTTCGCGGACAAGTGCCACACGAATGCACAAAGACATAGTGTACAGTGATTTTATATTTATTATTATGTATGTTAGCTTGTAAGGTATTTATCTCTGGGCCGTAGTTGCCTGATAATAAATAAATAAATAAAATTAGTTTTGTGGAGACCTAAGGGCGACTTGCAGCGCTATTAATAATGTAGAATTTACAGCTTATCTCGATTTATTCTATAGTTTACTCCTATCTTTAAATCACGTTTTGTTTTTTTTGCCACCTGATGGTAAGTAATCTCCATCGCCCATAAACACCCAAGACACAAAAAGAATCATGGGTGCGTTGCCGAACTAAAAGGAGGGAATGGCAGGGGAGGGGAAAGGGATTGGGACAGAGAGGGGAGAAATGGGCCACCGGAAATCTTATTCACCGAACGAAACGCGATAGCAAGCTGCCACTTTACGTTGGTTTTCTGTGAGACAGTGGTGTCTAACCGGTCGAGCCGGCCCATTCGTGCTGTAGACGTTACTATCTACAGCGTGGCTCTACCACTCAAATAGAGGTTTATCGCAGATCTGCAACTGGCCCTTAGTGGGACAGCTTCATAAGTTTTCGGCAGGGTTCAATACCTAGAGGGTATGTGATACGAATCGAGAAATTATTCCACGCATTATGATAGAGTGACTTAAAATCCTCTTCCATCTACTCTTATCTCACTCCAACGTGGGATCATCGCAACAGAGTTTTAAGTATCTTGCAGAAAAGACTCAGCTCCTTACGTCTTCTCTTTATACAGCCCATACAATCTACCCATAAACATTAGGAGTCTTACTTCTAAAAACAGTTTGGCTGAGCAAATGCCTAAGAATAGGCTGTCACTTTTTTACTTGTGTCACATCGTTTGGAAATAAAAGGGACAGGCTATTCTTTACCATTTGCTCAGTTAAACGGTTTTTATAAGTCCCTAGATGTCACGTGAATAATTAAAACAATGTAATAAATATCCTTTGGTCACGCATTCGCATCGCTAGCCGTTTGTTTCACACAGATAAATCCACATTCCCTACTTTTAAGATTAAACAACATGCAACTATGATTCTTTTTGAATCATTACTACCTTCCCGTCTGAAAATAACCGTATTTCTGTCCCAATGGCCAGCAATTTGGCTGTACTATCTTTTTAAGAACAAAAAATGTTTTACAGCGCCACCTCGCACATAAAAGCAACATTAAATTGTATTATTGTTCCATGATAGTATCTATAGTTTAATTATAAAATCACAGATGGCGTTATAAAATGTTGCCCGATATTTAGCAGTGATTATTTAAAAAAATAAAATATATTTTAATAACTATTTCTATAAACAGAGTGTTTCAGTTATTATGTTACTCAAATATAATCGATCTGGCTGCAACATTTCAGTACCAGTGTTGCCATCTGTGGTAATGATTGTAAACCTTTATGTCTAAACATCCTTTACTCGTTTGTGACTTGGTTATTTGAATCCCACAATTTCTAACAGATGTCGTTAGCGATTTCTTAAAGGCATTTACAAATTATTTTTTTGTATAAGATACATACTATTAGAGGTTTTTATAAGCTAAAATCCTTAATAATAGATATGAGTTTGTTTTTGAAACTTACTGAATCGGTTTAGACAAAATTTAGGGTCACTTGCAGATCCGCGATAAATCTCTATTTAGCTCATTCCTTTATTAAAATTGAGATTTGGGATAAATTGAGATTTATCGAAGTGCTGCAAGTCGCTCATAAAAACTGATTTTAAAGTTTGAGTGGTAGAGTCTCGCTGTAGACAGTAACGTTTACAGCACGAATGGGCCGGCTCAACCGGTTTGACACAACTGTCTTACAGAATACCGGCGTAAAGTGGTAGTTTGCTGTCGCATTTCGTTTGGTGAGGGAGATTTCCCGTGGCCCATTTCCACCTCTCTCTTTCCCAATCCCTTTTCCCTCCCCTTCCTTTCCCTCCTTTTAGGTTGGCAACGCACCCATGACTCTTTTTGTGCCTTGGATGTCACCACTTGATTGTTCGCCGTCCTACAATAAAAAAGGTGCTTGGACAGGTCTCAAACTTATGACTTCCATCTGGCAACCCGTATCACTGCGCTTAGTTATCATCATTTGCATATGATATTCCTATCGAAATAAAATTAATATTATCAGGTAATTGTTTTCAAAGCACTATGATTACATTTTTGTGATAAAATTATCCTTATTATTAATTACCAGAAATTATTTGATATGCGTAGAAATACGAATTTTAATTTAATTGAATCGTAGATTCTGATTCTTTTTGCAAAGATCGCCCAAAGACTATTCCTTATCTACATATATCTCCCAATTTTAATTGAATGGGCAATTTCGAAAAGGGGACATCTCTTAAAATTAAAAATGTTCATGTAACGAAACAAACAACTTATTTTTATAGAATAACGTACAATACATAAAATGTTTTTCTAAGTTACAATTAAGGGTCTATTAGCAATCCAGAATTACATAATCATAAGTTTAAAAACTTAACTGACCGACTTCCAATTTACCGATCGTGACCAAATTTATATGAGACCACCCTTGAAATACGCTCTGTCGAACACAAAAAAATTTGAAAATCGGTCCACATTTGGCGGAGATATCGAGTAACATACGTAAACAAATATAGACGAATTGAGGACCTCCTCCTTTTGTGAAAGTCGGTCAAAAATTTTTGGTGTTGAACACCATCAATATAATATACCCTAGATGCACAATTCTTTGCAAACATCCACCTAAAAAGTGGTCTCAGGAATAAAATAAAGAAAAAGATCCAAAGTTCTAATTAAATCAATACAAATATAACCATAAGCACGTGTAATAAAGTAGCTTTCTAAACGAAATGAGCAAGCGTTCTTAAATTTGAATTTTGAAATTTAGAATTCCATCGGCGTCGGACTGTATACAAAAAGAGTGCTTAAGCACTCCTTTGCTGTCCCATTTTCCGAGCGTCAACTATGCATCTAGGTAATTAATGTAACGATTTTGAACACTAATAATATACATATTTATTTTATCGATGTATTATATAATACATATTTGGTTGCCAAGTCTACCCCCCTTCCAAGGGTTTCGAAAGTTAGGGTAACCATTATTCTTTTATGTTATTTTATTGATTTATCAGTTCAGTGATTCATTCTGCTCTCATTGAAT
Source organism: Clanis bilineata (assembly GCA_036417725.1). Taxonomy (NCBI): domain Eukaryota; kingdom Metazoa; phylum Arthropoda; class Insecta; order Lepidoptera; family Sphingidae; genus Clanis; species Clanis bilineata. The sequence goes on along the minus strand of CM071145.1, from coordinate 765,453 downwards.
ATATAACGATAAAAAAGCACGTGGCAAGAAAACATGCAGAAAAAATCTGCGGTAGAATTTAATATTTACATCAAGTTTACGCTGCGCTTTCCGGTACGTGGTCTCCACTCGAGAACTTTTCTGCCCCTTAGGCTAAGGTCGCAGGAAGTCGCTGGATGCAGGCCGCTTCCAACAGTTCGATCTGGAAATCTTTGGGGGAGGCCTATGTTCAGCAGTGGACGTCCTATGGCTGATGATGATGATGATTATGATGATCAAGTTTACGAAGCTGCCTTAGGTCAACGTTGTCGACTTAGCACTAACTCTTGCTGGTAAAGTATCTTTATCATTTTGTTACCATGTGTGTCTAATGTCTATAGACGAGGAAGATCAATTAAATGGGCAATTTCGAAAAGGGCACATCCTTAAATATAAATTATCTACAAGTACATACTTGTCATCACTCTACGAAACGCATCAGGAAGCTGTTGTTTGACGTCGGTTATATTACATATTATAGATGGACTTCCAAAAAAGAGAAGGTCCTCAATTCGTCTGGATTTTTTTTAGTATGTTACGCGATATCTTCGCCAAATGTGGACTGATTTTCAAAATTATTTTTGTGTTCGATAGAGCCTATTTCAAGGGTAGTCTCATATAAATTTGGTCACGATCGGATTTGAATGCGGTCCGTTAAGTTTTTAAAGTTGTGTTTATTAGTATCAGTGTTAATAACTTGGGTGAGCCAGTACATCTATGCTATGAACGATATTGTCTACATCGTGAGTCGTGATTCTATCACTTTATTGTTGAAGAATTTATTGCATTTAGATCCTTGTAGTGCGGAAACGAATGAAAAAAGAATGAAAAAAGTCACATTCAAATTAATTTATTCATCATCAAAATGTTATTGGGATGAAAACGTGACATTCAAAAGGTCTTGTAACCTTCGAGGAAAAGTAAGTAATTGCAATTACTTAATGCTGTTACCAATAACTGTTCCAGACATTTTTACATTTAGCAGTCAAAATGAAAGCCTACGAACGTGTGGAACTGCGAATAACAAATAAAATCTATACTTTAAGTTGTTTCAATAGAGTTAAAAATACTATTTGCTCAATATATGCCCACATCTACTAAGGTTCAGGTATATATTGGACGTATATTTTTAGTCTAAAAGTTGTTATGTTATAGTTTTTTTTTAAAGCAGAGACTGGCAAACGAGCAGATGCGTTATCTGATGGTAAGTGATCTCCACCGCCCATAGATACCCAAGACACAAAAAGAATAATGGGTGCGTTGCCAACCTAAAAGGAGGGAATGAATGGGGAGGGGAAAGGGATTGGGAAAGGGAAGGGGAAATGGGCCACCGGAAATCTCATTTACCGAAAGAAACGCGACAGCAGGCTGTTACTATACGTCGGTTTTCTGTGAGACAGTGGAATCAAATCGGTCGAGCCGGCCTATTCGTGCTGTAGACGTAACTGTCTACAGCGTGGCTCTACCATATATGGTATCAACATATAATTATGTTTAACTCACTGTGTTAAAGATAAATTTCTATTAGAGCAACATTTTGGTATTCATTTATGGAGATTCTATGATTTCCAGGTATTTACTGTAGCAATGATGAAGTATGTTAATCTGTAAAAAGGTACCCTAATAGTATTTATGTCAACGGGGATAAGATTGACTGGGGACGCCGCAATTATGCCGACTTAATCTACCGCTGTAGTTAACTGTTGTCTTGGTCTATTACTTTTTTAAATAGTCGCGGGCGGCTCAGTCTCCGGTGGCCCATATGTTTATGTAACATATATATGTGCTGCCTCCGACGGGTTAATACTTTCTTTCTTTCTACCTGGCCTTTTTCCACCTGAATGTGGAGATTGTGCAACAACTTTTTTAAGTATGTTGCAGAAAGGATTTGGCTTAGTTTTCGATCGGCAGCCTGACGACAACCCCCTCTGAGGTATCCAGTCCCAGGCAATCTAAACTAGAAAATTCGTTTTGCCCGGCCTGGGAATCGAACCCAGCACCTCCCGGTCCACAGCACTTCTTTAATACATAACTAAATTTAAAGATGCTGTTCATATAGACAGCCTCCGTGGCGCAGTGGGCGAGTAGCCGGTTGTGAAGCGAGAGGCCGCGGGTTCGATTCCCGCATTGAGACAAATGTTTGTGTGGCCCACAGATATTTGTTTCAAGTCTGGGTGTTGTGAGACCGAAAGTCTCTCATAGTTTCTGACACCCACGGTACAGGTTATACCTAATGTGGGGTCAGGACTAGGAGTGTCACTGTTGGGTGTATTTATTTATTTTATTATTATTATTGTATATTCTGTATCTTATAATTTTAGTGTCTACATAGATAAAGAAATATCCCTAAAAATTGTAATATGGTCACGTTTTAAGGAAACCACAGGACTATGTCACGTCGGTCGCATCTCTCTGTGTAAGTAAGAAGGTGGACCAGGGAGTTACGTCGAACGAACGCCAGGTAGAAGGAAAGAAGTTACACATATAATTATGGGATATTTTCTTAGCTAAAACTATAGCTATACAAAATTAAAGACGCAAATAGAATAATAATATTTTCACAACCAAGGCCAATAGGTCTGAGGAAATCAACATCTGCAAAATATATTACTTTCCTTAAGTTTACAACCCGCTTATCTGATAACACAAAAATGTATTAATTATTATTAAATTATGAGTTATCAACATGATCTTTGCCAATACATTCGGTACTGGCTTTCGCGATATTAGCAAATCATTTGTCGGTGATAATTAGTGCAAAAACGACGCGAGTCTTAAAATATTTTTAAATTTAAATGTGACACTGATAGTGCTTTATAAACAAGGTACGTGACTTTCTTATTGTATACTATTATAGTATTTACTATAATTCAATGCTGACTATCTAAATCTGATTTTGCGTTCATTAAATATTTTTTAACTTGATTTTTTTACTGATCCTTTCTTTAGAAAATGTGTCACAATAATACCATTTAAAATTTCCTCTTGGGTATGTTTCAACTTGATTAGTTTGTGATTAAGAAATTTATGTATCATCATCATCATCATCTGCCTGCTCTTATCCCATTTTTATTTAGGGTAGGCGCAACATGTCTATTCTTTCCACTCCCTCCTATCAGCCGTCGTATCAGCACTCACTTCCTTTTATTCATATCATCTATTACACAGTCCATCCATCTTTTCTTGGGTCTTCCTCTATTTCTGATGCCCATATATAACGAAATTGTTAATATTATAGTTACGAAAAAATCGATTAAATTAATACATACTACTAAATATAAATGTTACTAATTTCAGTATGACGGTGGGCGATGTGAAACAGCGTGTGGTCAAAGATGAAAATAGCAATAATAAGGAACAAGTGGAAGAAGAGAAGAAGTCGAGGTATTTCGATCCATTAACTGACGGAGTGAAATGGATTGAGAAGTACGCAGACGGGCTAGACAAGTTCTTCGAAAGACTACCAGAGTTCATCAGCACGTTTATTGCCACATTTGCTGTGTTCACATTCGGAGCTACACTTAGAGGTAAGTGGAAATTTACAAGTGATCCTATATTGATTACTATAATGAAGACATGATCAGAAAATACTAAAGTGTTTAGCCAGAGTTTCTGGTCTATTCTTCTCTGTCGAAACAGCCTTTTGAAATGGCTTTACCTTAAAAATAAGATGGAATCTTAATGATGTATACCTGGTTATACATGCCATTTGTATAGTCCCTGTACATTTAATAAATATATTATATTGATTTGATTGAATCTTAAATCTAGTTTACCTTGATATATCATAAAATTTGCATTGCAAATAATAATAACGATAATAGTGATATAAGTGATCCAGAATGTGTAACAAGTAACGCACTTATTTGATGCCTTGCTGTGGTCTTTCGATGAATTATTGAGATTATTACACGATCAGTAAATTGGGAACGTAAAAATTTACTTTATCTCGCAACGAAATTTATCAAGCAAAAAAATAGGGAGTAGTTGAATATATACATTTTTCCTTTATGTAGGAGGTGTAATTAATCAATTTGAAGACTAGATTAGCATAGTAAGTAGCAACTACAGTGAATTATTATCACGCGTATAATCCATTTCGGTAGGTAATCAGTGCATATCTTGGAACATTGTTGAGTGGCTTAGTGATTATGTCTGTCAAGTTGATCACCTCATGATCGACGTCATCGTTACTTAATCTGAGATCCGAGGACGAATAATTGAACAATATAATTAGATTCGAGCTTACTGCGCCACTCAAGATATTGGTTCTTAATGTTAACAAACTAGCTGCCGCGAGTTTCTTCGCGTGTTTTAGAAAAAGAGATGACAAGAGAACGATTTTCGATTGTATGAAACAAAGCCACATATAAAATAATAATGATGTCATGATTGGCGCAGCAGTTTGACAAAAAAAAACGCTATCTAGTGTTACGAATTCGGATAATTGTTGTGATTTAGTACACGATATTGAAGGGTAGTATATTAATTATATTTATTTTAACTACCCTCCAAGTAATTCATAATATTTGTAGAAGGTATTTCTTTATTAACTAAAGCAAAAGGTATAAAAGAGCGGGAGCTATCATTATTGAGTTAGTCTCCCTTTGGAGCTGGAAGTGTACACAACTAGTTTGAGATATACAGTAAAGTTGTGTAGCGAATATAGTGCACATAAGAGGCACGTTTTAACCGAGTCTTTTACACTAGTAAACTGTGGATTGCCATAATCGTAGTTTTTAATATATTATAAAGGTAAAACCTCATTTTGTAGATACTATTAGGTGAAATAACTCGGGTTTTAAAGCTGAGATCTATAGAGCGAACTTCGACTATAGAGTTAGTCAAAGATACGAACTCAATGAGGTTTTGGATTTAAATCGAACTTTGACTTAGTCTTCGTCCTTTTTTACAACAAAATCTTTACTTAGTCTGCCTGCCAGTTTGATTTTGCTGTAAAAATTGGCTCGGACTAAGTTTCGATTTAAAAATTCCGAATCCTCACTGAGTTTGTTTCTTTGACTCAGACTTAGTCGAAATTCGCTCTATAGATCTCAGCCTTAATCATATTCGCCACTCATAAATAAAAACAAGAGATTGATAATATCTAAATAGGTGACCTCAATTTGTCGATCTCTGCAAGTCGTGCAATAATTAATTTAGAAACAAAACAAAATATTGTATCTTCTGTCAATAATAATTTACCCATTCATGATAACCTAAACTAATGATATGTTAATATAATTTAGTAAATGTAAACATTTAATGGAAGAAACTAATCAGTAAAGTTTTGGTAAATGAATATCCACTTTACTATAGGTGCGTTTATCGTTACCAACTTTGGAGAGTGAAATTGCCTTTCATTTTCATTTCTTTTATGACCTTTCGTTAACAATACATCAATATAATATACTTCTTAAATTTTAATTTTGAAATTTAGAATTCTTTCGGCGTCCGACTGTATTCAAAAGGAGTGCTTAAGCACTTCTTTGCTGTCCCATTTTCCGAGGGTCAACTGTGCATCTAGGTTAATAATATATCGATGTAACAATATTATTGACATAATAAAATATTAGATTATTTATAGAACAATATAATTTCGTACATATACTTTGTAAACACCTTACATGTTTTTTTATGGCAGCAATAAATAATCTGAATCTGAATCAATAAAATATCAGAGTAATCATACCTGGAAGATTACTCTAGATAAAAGTCGAAATTGCCTTAAACAAACACTCATTAATAATACATATGTAGTATAGTACATAGGTATGGAGGAGTAGGTGATGATAGTGAATCTTGACTTCTCACTGCTGTAACTACTTTCGTTTTCTGTCCTATGTAATACTTCACCAATGTGGAAGACACAGGTATGCCGTTCGGTGGAAACTTTTCTTTCATTCATTTCTTCGTTTCTCCGGTTAATATCTAACTAAAATTTTGACAATTATCTAAAGGTCGCGGCATTGTTATCTGTTTCAGTACATTGGCACCGATTATGTTGTAAATCTATATCTTTATCGGTTTTCGGTTGTAAATAGTGTCAGACATACCTAGAGACAAAATACTTATATTTATGTATTCCACAAATAACACTTTTTTCTTATAAAGAAAGGAAGTTTCCTTAACCCGTTGGAGGTGGCATATATACATATACAATATACATATATGATAAATAAGTGTTTCGGCCTCCAGAGGCCGAGCCGCCCGTCACTATTCTTTTATAGTTCCTCAAATTCGTAACGCTTTGTTATAGTCCTGTATAAATCGTTTTAGAAAAACACTTTGTTGACCTGAGAATCAAATCCAGGACCTCCACGGTTTAAAACCCAAATACACTGCCACTAGACCAAGGAGGCGACTAATTAAAATAATATTAATCAACACTGCCTGACTGCCTCGGTGGCGTGGTTGTATTTCGGTACGACTACCGTCCTGAGGTCTCGGGTTCGATCCCCGGGTCGGGCAAAGTGATATTGGATTTTTCCATATCAGCCCGGAGTCTGGAATTTGTGCCCGATATGGCGATAGGCTCGCCCCCTATCACATCTGGGACGGAACTAAGCTCGGCGAAATGTGGGTGTTCTAGTTCGCTAGTGCACCTCTGCCTACCCCTTCGGGGATACAGGCGTAAGCTTATGTTATGTTATGTTATGTTATTAATCAACATTAACATCAAATCAAAATTATCAACATCAAAATCATCACGACCACGGAATGATCATTGCTGAACATAGGCATCCCCCAAAGATCTAATACTGTACCTAAATCCAAGTTGTGTCTGCTAACTTATATACAAGTTGCTGTGTACTTGAATAAAAAATGTCATATGGAACAGACACCGAAGAAGGCGTGTATGATAAACAAGAAATCCTACTCACAAAAGTTTTGGATAATCAATATTGATAATATTGGAATTCAAAACTAAAATCACCTCCTGTTCTTCAATGCCAAATTGGCTAAAAATAATTCAGGATCATTGCGTGAACGATTGATAACGATTGTAAATCTCAGATATTACCAGAGTCACGAGTACAAACACCTGAACTATGACGTTGCTCAAAAAACGTGAAACGTTTGATCTTTTGTAGCAGAATTTTCTGACTTCAAATAACTGTTTTCCAAAAGATATATTATCTAGTTGAAAACATTAAGGGCTAATTCAACAGCCAGATAACTTTATTCTGAGAGATGATTTTGTTGCTTTGACAGATGTTTCATACAAAAACTGATAAAACCTCCAAATTATTCTCGAAGGACTAGTATTTCTGGTTATTAAAAATTATATTTAGTTCTTAGACTGCAGCCTGACCCGTGACCACGAAGGCTGCAAAGCTTTCGAAACGTCGGGCATAAAAATTAAAACCAAATCGTGATATAATCCGTAAAAATAGTTTAATTTCAATAAAGCATACGTGCTTTAGTTAGGTACTTTAAGTGCTTCGGTTTTGGAATTCTCCGGGTTTGGAATTTGTACCCAGCCTACTTAATGATTAATGAAGAATTAATAGGCGATATTCCAAAATCAGACTGAAATAAAAATTTTGTTTTAACTTTTATTTAAATTCTTAGGTTTCACACTAAATACCAAAAATACAACATAATATTATAAATACAAATAACGGAACTAAATCTAAATTCATCGATAAGGTACACCTGCAACTCAAATCGTTAATTATCACTTATCAACAACAGACATGATGACATGACATAATCATCATGTTGTATAATCATGTTCGTCTGTCTTCGTGACCATCTTCGTTTCGTATATTTCGTATATCTGGGTTCTGTAATAAAAGCTGGGAAAGTCGTAAGAATGCGTCTCCCATCTAACTTTTGGATTAGGATTTAAAAAGAGTGGAAAAATCAAAGTAGTTGAGATTAGTGTATTTTTAACGAACATGTGTCAAATAGTTTTTAATAATATGGTACTTACATTTTTTTACTTGGAATTTCAACTTTGGAGCATTTTATTTCCAACAAGGAAATCCCACTGTGGTTAGACATACGCTTGGATTTGATTAATTTAGCATAAAAATATATTAACAATTCCTTAATTGGATTGGATTGCAGCTACGTTATTATTTCATATATAAAACAAAGGAAAAGCATTAAAAATTACCGCCGGTAAGATCCCCAGCTGTGTGGTTAAAAATTATTTCTTGAACAAACCAAAGGATCAACAGTCTCAATCAGCTTTCTAATCACATAATGTTCCAATCAAAAACCTCATCTTCGGTCGTACGTGAGCACCGGTGTGTTTCCTATAATAACATAATCCTGACGACGCCGTCGTAATCAAATTTACGTAATTGTGACATCTGAATATCATCGATAACGTATCGCGGTACTGTCGGGGAGTCGATAAGGTCATTTACACGCGTTGTGCAGTCTTTTGTTCTTTGTACTTGACCCTAAACTCAGACGGCCAATTTTTATGGTTCTTGGTACAAGAGGAGTGCTAAACCACTTATATTGCCTTATCATTAAGGTAAATAATGCCATTGTGCTAGAGATTATTCATTAGCTGCCTACTGTTGCTGCGGATAAATATGTTTCCTGAGCAACTTCTAACTCTATTTACATTTACTAAATGTTTTTTTTTCAAAAGAACCTGCTTCTCAACATCGCACTCTAATATCAATTACAATCTGCCAAAAATTGGTCTCCATTTGACGCAGTTTTGCATTAGATTACACGAAAAGATAAAAGACAAAGACATCCAATGATCAATAACATCGATACCACACCATACATAACCAATACCGTTTCTTAATTTTACTCCTTCTCTTATTATATGTCTGTAGTCTAATATTAAAAATTAAATATAATAAAACATGATATCTGAACTTTCTAGGAGAATGGGTGGTGATTCTAGTGACAGCCCTGAAGCAGATCACAGGGCATACCCAGACCGGCAACGTCACGGCCGAGGAGATCTACAAGCTTTTCACATCAGAGAAGCTAAAGATGGAGCACTTCGGTGTCATCTTCATATCCGCACATGTCGTCTCATTGAGCATGTACTTCTTGATAGGAGGATTTTTACATGTAAGTATACATTTTACGCATCCTTCATAATAAGAAATTATGTCTCTTAATTTCTTAAGCACGTAATGTTCTTTCATAGACAGTTACTCTGTGGCTTCATAATTCTCTTCTTATATATCTTAATCCATCATGCTGGTCGCATGTGTCCCATCGATAAACGTTTAACTGATGGATTTTGAAGGAATTGATAATAAACCCAAACTCCCACACCTTCTATGGCTTAATGCTACTATAGGGATACACTACACACTATCTTATAGAAAAGTTTTACCTTCTAGATATCGTAAATAAAATGTTCAGTTTAGTTTAAAACCTAATCAAAAAATATTTGATAGGCTTTTATATTACCTATCAAAAATTTGATGTCCATCTTAATACAAATACTGTCCGTAACAGACTTATACAAATAATGATCCTAGACTTCTTGCATCATATCTTTAATCAAAACCTTTTGATCAAAATTTTCATCAGTCAATAAGACCGTAAGACAGAGTTGTGGTTAATTTTGCGAGTTCAATTTTCGTTTTATTTATGTAAAGTTTAATAATACTCCGACTTTTGCACAAACCAGTCTCAAAACTTTGTCGCCGCCAAACAAGACTTATACACGCCTAGTCTTCAGTTATGAACTTCTAAATATCGAGTATTTAATATCAATTTGTGCGTTGGAAACCTCGCTTATGCGAAATCCTCGATAAATAGTCACAGCTAACATATTACGATGCAAATAATATGTACGCCTATACAATATATTCAAGCAACAACTGAAAATAGGTTGAAGTGTTAATATTCTGTATTAGTTAATAAAATAAATTATTTGTCTTTCTTTATGATAAAACTATCCACAAAATTATTTGAAAAATGTAGCGATGTGTAATTTTTTAAATGTTATTTCTTAATCTCAATGACATAATGAATTTAACTTATTTATATTTTAATTGAGCAAAAAACAAATAAAATAATTTGCAAAATTATTTTCAATATATCGACATCTCACTAAATCTCCTCTCTTTTAATTCATTATATCGAGCTTGCTTTCTATCGATTTATATTACAAATTTTCTGTTTTAATTACAAGTTCAGTATCTTTATTTTTAAAGTATTATTAATCTTCTTAATGCATCTACGATTTGGGTTTATATTATCTTGTTTCGCTTTATTTGAGCTATCATAATTTTCATCTTAATGAATAATATTTCAAAACTATTGTTTACGTGAGTTATGATTAAAGGATACTTAAAAACTTCGGGTTTAAAATCATTCATTCAGAATTATTTTTTAAGTGGGAGAATATTTGTGTGGTGTTTCCATGGACACTTCTATAGAGGTATATACTATATAATCGATGGAAAAAGCTCTATCAACTACAAAAATAATCTTGAAAGTAACTCCACATTTACCGTAGCTAGCAAGTAACATGCATAAAAAAGAAGAGAATCTTATCCTTTTGAAGACTTTACTTTCAAAGTTTTATCGGTCAATTTACGAAATCAGTATGGATTGTGTGGTTTTTAAACTATTTGACATAATATTAATACATTTAAATAAAACTATTTTTACGGATTCTATCACGATTTGTTTTATTTGTCCACAAATGACACCTCGGTTCGGCCCGTGCATAAAAATTAAAACAAATCGTGATAGAATCCGTAAAAATAGTTTTATTTCAATATATAATATTCGCGTAAACTTAAGAAATCAGTATAATATTAATACAGACAAGCAAAAAGATACAAACTAAATAGAAAATAAATCACCGATATTTTTTTATATACGAAGGGCAGTATCTGTGCTAGAATATTGTTTTCTAACAAAGAGTTTAAAGAGATTAGATTTACACTCGGATTATCATTCCATAATTTCACACAAGGACGTTCGGTACTAAAGAACTGACTCATGTGTTGATAAAAGTAGTATGAATATTGATATTACGTGGATTCTGTTAATCGATAAGAAACGGATTTTAATGATGTTTTCTGTGATCTTTGTGATATAATAGATGATTCAACATATAAATGATTTTCCGTTTTTATGGTGGACTTAAACTATAGTGCCGTATTTGAGTCAACAGAATGTCAGCGAACACATATTGAAGTAATAACTACCGTATATACCTCTAATTCATGTATTATGTAAGTAGTTTAAAATAGGGAAATAATCATTAATTCTTTGCGGTCTTTACATATCATCTTATCCTAGCCACTCGGAAACTCATAGGTGCTGCTAGGCAATGTTCTATTTACAATATTTTTATTAACGTGATCTATTTGCTAGATTGTCCCCATTCTATAAAAAATGAATAGCCTAAGTAATCAGTTACGATTTTGACTTCAAATAATACACATCGATTTAGCAAATTGGATCAAAATACTAACGCAAACGTACAGCGAACTAACAACACAATGGATCACTATAATGAAGATAGTCTCTTTGCTTACTTGAGCGACGTGATTTGCTTTAATTAACAGGTTTCTGCCATCCCATCTCCTCATTGAGTAATTACATTTTGCCACACATAAGGAGGAGATTCTGGGCGTATTTCGTAAAGCTCGTTTAGGATTACTACCCACGTGCATATTTTTAGAATGGTCTAGTTTCAATGATTCATTAATTTTTCGATAACTTCTTTTAAAAAGTTTCTTACATTTGTTACTGACTTGTTTTTATTATATTATAATAGGACATTATAGACAAGCATCATGTCATCATTGTCATCATCATCAGCCATAGGACATCCACTGCTGGACATAGGCCTCCCCCAAAGATTTCCAGATTGACCTGTTGGAACATCGTGTACATTTACAATATTTTATCTTGTTAACATTACTAAGTACTTGCGTGAATTAATGCACTGTTTTGTACTTATTTGACGTCGCTTGTGATTATCAGTCTTTATATTAAAGGAATTATGATTTCTAATCGTTATCGTTAAAACGAGTTGCTATATGAATATAGTACGTTTTGATTTTCACCTTTATTTTTATAAATAAAAAGCGACATAAGAAGTTCATTTCTAAACAACCGAGGTAAAAAATTGTAATCATAGTGAATTCTTTAATTGCAAAATACTCTGTGATATCATCATCATCATATGATCATATCAGACCTATGTTATCCACTGCTAGACATAGGCCTCTTCCCTGTTACAACAATATTTCTTCTCCTGCGCCAGTTTCATCCACGTTCTGTATTGAACTTTAACAATGTCATCCATCCTCTGTAATATACGTTTAAAAAATAAAAACTATTTAACTTAAACAGTGTTCTATTGTTTCACATATTCTTATATTTATATTATCTAACGTAAAATTCTAATTATCAAAATAAATGTCTTCGTTCACTTCCAGTGGTACTTCTACATGAATAGAAGACATCTCGCTCACGAGTGGAAGATCCAACCCAAGAAATGGCTGAGTCCAGAGTTGGAGCGCCACGAGATCATGGTGGGGACGTTGTCGCTACTGATCACTGGCTCCTTCTCCGCATTCCTCGCGTGCTATATATTAAATGGAAATCCTTCTACAGTTTACTATCAGTTCGACGAGTACGGCTGGCTGTGGTTCTTCATGCAGTTCCCTTTGCTCTTCATTTATACAGTAAGTACAAAAGAAATAATTTAGTTTTTGGTCGCATCTGCGTGCTCTTGAAAGGTTTTTTCTAAAATTACTGTTTTATATAGGCCTTGATTTACGTGATAACGGCTTCCTTTTTTAATGTGTGGTCACCGTCACACATTATTCTAGTGTAATGCAGAAAATATTTGGCTGGTTTTTATAACCGAACATTTCCATTTCATACGAAATATCAAAATGATTGTTTTATTACCGCTATTAGTGCTAATCTGTGACCATTTAATAAACTTGATCTGAATACCACCAATTAAGATAACGACACATACTATGAACTATTGTTTTTTCCAGGACTACACCACCTACATCCTCCACCGCTTATACCACACCCCGTGGCTGTACAAGCACTTCCACAAGCTGCATCACAAGTACAAGCAGCCAACCGCGTTCTCTGTCACCGCCATCCATCCAGTGGAGATCATGCATGTCCAACTGACCATGTGTCTGCCGCTCTTCACCGTGCCTGTGCATTGGGGTCAGTATCTTTGTACAAATAACTGAATTGACTTCAGCAGAGTGGGTGAAAACTGTTGTCAATTTCATTTTAGTATGTAAAAAAGAGTAAATAGAGTAAATAGTTTCAAATGGGACATCTTGGCACCTGCCGTTATCCCACTCCAACTTTTTAATCAAGTTGCAGGAAGGAGTCGACTTACCCCCCCAAATATAGAAACGGTACTGAACGTTGACGGCTTCTTATATTGATTTCCAATTTTAATAGATAACGTTATCTCAAATGAGACAAGAAGACCTCAAATGTTTGAGTTGCGATTCAGATTTGTAGGTTTACGACTGGCTGCCTACCTGATATCAACTCCCGATAGGAGATTAAATGGATTTAATTTTTTTTATCGAGAACGCGACAAAGGGGCATATAGGCCACCTGACTGAATACTTACGAATAATGGCCCTGAGTTTAAAATGCTAGTATCCTTTCATAGGAATCTCAATATTCCAGCTCCATTCTATGCAGTCGCTATCTACAACTACTACCACGGCATCATTGACCACTCCGGTATCAACTTCAAGGGCCAGTGGTGGCAGCCGTGGCAGCCTGACGCAGAATTCCACGACCAGCATCACGAGTTCTTCCACTGCAACTTCGGATTCAACATGTCTTTATGGGATAGGGTATGTTTTGCAGCTTTAATTTACTTTGAAATATTTGTAATGAATACTTGTTTTAGTAATTGGCTGTCAAACAGTTTTTAAACGGTTGATGTTTTTTAATTTAGGTCAAATTGAATTGTCAATTTGATCCAAAATTCAAGTGAATTTACTTAAATTTAAAAACTCACTTGAGTGTAAATCGCATTAGGCAATACCACATCCAACGTAGTCAGTCACTGAATCAATGACGACGTAAGACTAATATGCTATTTACCTTTATATCTTCAGCTCCACGGTACGGCAAGGAAGAAGAATATTGTGTACACGGAAGAAACATTCCACGGAGAAGCTCCTTCTATGGATACCAAAGAAGCTAAAGCCCTCCTAGAAAAAGACCCTGATCTTGTTGAGAGCATCAACAAGCCTAGCGTGTTTGACAAGACTGAACTTAATGGGACCCCATGATTATTCTAAAAAAAAATAAAATGCTGATTGAAGTAGTAATATTGATTGTCGTGGTTATTGCCTATAACATTCTCTATACTCTTTTCAACAACCACATAATTTTTTGTCATAAGAATAAATGATCATTTTACTAAACATCAAAATTTTTGCTTTGATAAAATTTGACGCACTATTCAATACTGCGACAACTGAAAACAGAATTGAAAACAGCACAGAATTGAATTAAAACATTCTTAAAAGTATTATAATGATGTATGGCATTTTTTAGATTCGTAATTCTATAAACTTTCTGTATTTGTTTTACAGGAACATTATGTTTACCAGGTAAGGTAAGTTAACATTTTGTACAAGACAAAATGCATAAATCTTGAAGAATATTTTCGTCAAATCCAATTAAAATAAATACTATAATGGATTTAGTGTATAAGCATTTAGAGATAAGTGAAAATTAATGTTAAAACCAATAAAAACTACATAGTACATGATTTAATTTGCAATTTCTGTTAAGATTTGTAAAATTATAATCAGTAAAGTATTGCGTGAACATTGTTTTATTTTGTTATAGCGCAGATTAAAGTGATTGCTGTTACGTTTTGTAGAGTGAAATTTCTTTTTTTTATACGGCAAGCTTGACTGAGTCTTTCGTATTGCCGATGTATATATGTGACGGTAACCCTTTACAATCTGGCGAAAATCGGCTCATACCTTTTTACCCCTAAATATAAACAATGAAAACACTTTTAACATAGAAAAGTCAAAGATGTATTGCTCCGTTTTGGGGTCGGTTTTGAACCTCCGACACTCGTCTTGGCAGTTCGTATCGTTTTTAACTGAACTATCGCTGACTGACTCCGGGCAAAATCCAATATCACTGCCTGACCCGGGGATCGTACCCGAGACCTCAGGACGGTAGTCGTACCGAAATACTACCACCGCTGCAGTCAGCAGTGGGATGTGTGATGTTATGTTTCAGTTATATTTTTTTATCTGTTTTTACCTTAAAATTAATTCCGTTAGTCCTCAATGAATTGGTTCAGAATGTAAAACTTCTGGACGTGTATTCCAAAATTTTTTTAGAGCCTCATTATGACGCTACCTATTTAATATAGAAGAGAATGAGTGAGTAAGAAAGAAAATAGTTTACGAAGGCGTTTGCATGATTCTTTGAGACTAAAAGCCTTTATAATATAAAGGAAAACCTATTTCGATAGACTCGCCCCCTATCACATCTAGGACGTAACTAAGCTCGGCGAAATGTGGGTGTATTAGTTCGCTAGTGCGCCTCTGCCTACCACGTCGGGGATACAGGCGTGAGCTTATGTGTGTGTGTGTGTGTGTGAAAACCTATTTGAGAAAGGATGGGACAACTAGTTTTAAAGTAAAATTCCACTTATAAAGTAATTATATAAGTAGCGACAACCTAGAAGCAGGACTTACTGCAACTAAAGTAAATTTTACGACCAAAGTCGGTCTATACAACGTTTCCTATATATTTCCAGTTTAAAGATACATATATATCGGAGTAAATCTATGTACTTAATAAAGATAGGGCCTGGCGGATAGGTCAAAGCACAACGAATGTCGGTATAATGGAAGTTATGTGTCGCTATTGACAGAAACACTTTCATCACTTCATAGTTTATTCAGTGCTTGTTTTATGAACTTTATCTATTTACCGTCAGTTCGGAATATGCTATGGGAAAGAACTGACAAGAAAACCCATAGACTTAACACGGAACACTTCACATTTCATTAGAATAGTTAATACACAGTTTAACAACGTTTGCACTAGTAACCGTAGTACATTGTCACGGTAAATAATAACACTGTAAATTACTAAATACTTTGAAATAAGAGGTCGCCCATAATTTAGGCATAACGACCCTTAAACACTATGGTCTCCCGAACTATTATGTGACCTATTTGAAATCCGACAACTAAAAAGCCCCCCCAAACAGTCTGCAAGCCATTATATTACCCTGAATCCCTTCCTCTGCGTTCTCTACGTCAGAGTGCGGGTAGGCGATGCCACTATTTCTCCAATAATTCAATAAACAAGCAAATCTATTTATAAAACGATTATTATAATTCCTTTTAGATTTAACCAGACCTATTGATAAGTGATCCAGCAATTAAAAGCCTTAGATGGCAATAATTAAGATCATTTCCGCTTGGGCGACATCACTACTAGGAAAACTCAACTATTAAGCAATCTGTGTACAAAATAGTTATTTAAATTACCTTTCGATTTATCTAGACCATATAAGTAGTAATTCAGCAATTATAAAGGTTTAGATCGCAACTATGACAATCACTTCCGGAGACAATAACGTTATACAAACAAAAGTATAAAAACATGTGAATAATTACGATTACTTCATTACCTGACGTGTAAATACTTTATACGTTTTTACGAAGTGATTGTAACAATAATATATTGACTTATGCATAGTAAATATGATAACAAATCGACGGTTTAAATTGCTGCGGCGACACGGCCATTCTGAAGTGCGATGCGTGCTCAGCATCGCATGGTGAATTCAGATCTGGAAATGGAAAATTAGTGTTGAGGCTAGGTACTTACACAGTACACCTATGCCAAATTTGTTGACTCTGGGATATAGAGCATTTAAAATGTAAATGACTTCTAATGTGACCACTAATGACTAGCAGTCCATTCGACTAGGCACTCCACATGACATAGTCGTCCAACAAATTGACGTAGATAAATAAATGAGTTACGTAGTAGTTTATAGGCAGGTAGAGACATTTGCTCTTGATGATCGCAATATGAATACGCAACGCCACTGCGTCGCGTTAACTTAATGAAATTTGAGTGAGGAACGATCTTTATATTGTTAATATCTTAAATACTGCATTTAACAAAACAACGTAGGTTACACACTAATTTAATAATGTGTAAAGAGTTAGCTCTAGGTAAAATGTATTTTCATAAACACACTATTGCTCATTACACATGAGCAACTGAAAAGTTGTTGTAAGACACTCTCTTCTCGTTACAAAGGCAATTGTGGAAATTGTACCTCACTGATCACTAATAAGCGACATCAGTGTAATTTGTTGAAATATGTACTGTACCATACATGTGACTAACATAACATAACATAACATAAGCTCACGCCTGTATCCCCGAAGGGGTAGGCAGAGGCGCACTAGCGAACTAGAACACCCACATTTCGCCGAGCTTAGTTCCGTCCCAGATGTGATAGGGGGCGAGCCTATCGCCATATCGGGCACAAATTTACATGTGACTACAGAAATGAAATAGGTCACAGCTTGCTTCATCCTAGAGCAACTCAGGCTGTGTGGTGTAAAATATTTGCACTGTTCACTACACGTGGAAACAGCGGTATTTTTTTTTTTTTTTTTTGTTTTGTGTTTTAATTGGTACTGGTCACTCCACGTAACAGCCCATTGTGAATTGTTTTGTATAAGGGAAGAATGGGGCTATGAAAAGTCAATGCTATTTATTTAAATAGAGATCCTAAGGAAGTACGGGAACGGATGATGCTGTGGCGCTGAGCGGTCCTTTACGCCGTGGTCCACAGGGGATATAAAAGGTTTTTTTTTGTTCGTGCAAATGTTTCACACAATGCACTTTTTATAAATCAGTAGTCAGTACTTAGTGCGAATGCTCCACGCATCTATGCACTTTTCTTACGGGGATGATGCTGTGGTGCTGAGCGGTTCTTTACGCCGTGGTCCACAGGGGCTCTAAAGGAACGGGAAGGATCGATGCTCTGGCGCTGAGCGGTCCTGTACGCCGTGGTCCACAGAGGCTCTAAAAAGTGTGCAAATGTTTCACACATTAATGTACTAGTGCAAATGCTCCACGCATTTATGCATTTTATTGTTAAGAATGCATGCTGTGGTTCTGAGCGGTCCTTTACGCCGTGGTCCACAGATTTTTTTTTTAATGCTCCACGCATTTATGCAGTTTTTTTTTATTTATTGTTAATGATGATGCTGTGGTTCTGAGCGGTCCTGTACGCCGTGGTCCACAGTTTTGTTCTTTTTTTTTTTTTTTTGCAAACGCTCCACGCATTTATGCACTTTTCTTACTGTTAAGGATGATGCTGTGGTTCTGAGCGGTCCTTTACGCCGTGGTCCACAGGGGCTCTAAAGGAACTGGGAAGGACGATGCTGTGGCCTAGGCCTTTATTATTGACCGTGGTCCACAGAGGCTCTGAAAAATAGGTTGATGCTGTTTGACGAGCCCACGCATCAATGACGGGCCATACGTTGATAGGTACTCTAGAGTATGTGAGGGAGTGTAACGTATTATGTGTGATGTATGATTATAAAGCGAATATTATGAAAGTTGCTCACCGGGCAAATTTGACGTGACTGCAGATTGTTAGTTGCACATTACTGCTTTGTCCACCAAGACAATGATTAGATCAGATGTTTGCGGAGATACCGCATGATGAGGACGGGACAATACCCGGGCTCCGGTTTGATCTCACCAGGCGACACGGCCAATTTGATGAGCATACGTCCTCGTGTTACTGAAACATTAGAAACAACGCACAGTATCATATCGCTCGGCCACTTCTGTTTGTAGTAGATAAATTCTTTTGCTAAACTTATTAATTCGGGTTTAAAGTCATTACATAGTTAAAATGTTTATAGTCATAACATACACTAAACTTTATACACATAACATACATACTTAAAATATTGCGAAGAAACCCGAGTTAGAAGTATTCCAACTCAGAAAAATAAAAATAGAGACTAAAACTAGACATAAAAAATAATCTCGTGTGAGAAACCTAGGAACTTATTCATTCATGGTGGAAACTAAGTTTACTACAAATTCGTCGGACCTGGTTGTAAAATTAATCAATTTCAGCTAATAGTAAAGCCGAGTGTTAGGTCACAACCTAGGTAGAGTTTAAGGTAAGACTGACCTAACAAATCAGTTGAATATAAAATAATTGTTAAGTTACAATGGAGACAGGTTCGCCCTCCATCACACCCGGGACGTAAATAAGCTCCACAAAATATGGGTGTAATAGTTCTCGTGTTCATCTCTGTCTACTCCTTTGAGGGCAGTCGAGTCTATATATGTAATGAAGTTACATGCTGTTCACACCAATCTACTAAAGTCAATTTGCACTAGAGTTGCGCTTTATTAAGGATTTCGCTGCAGGTTATTTTGCGCAAGTTAATATGTATAGAGCTGCATATCAACGTTAAACCATTAACTCATTTATATAAACTCAATATAGCTCGATCGCCTAGTTTTTACTTCACGTGATGGTAGGTAGGTATTAAAATTATTGGAAACTTCGAATATCGACGACTTTGATGCTAAGCAATATTAATTCAAAGGTCATGGTTGAAAGTCGTTTAGCAAAACATAGTCTTCAATCGCTAGATTATTAAACCAAATTTTAGAACTCAGATTCCAATAACAAAGAGGTGAATAATTATGAAAATCAAATTAAAAACTCTTACTGGCAGTACTAATTATACTCAAAATCTCAAATACCAGACTGCTAAACACGAGCACTACGCACCTCTGGTCACCAAGATATGCAAACTTCCACCAAACTTAGATCGTAGATATATTAATCATCAAAATCCTAGTTTAATATAACTGTTACAGATCAACGTTACTCTGATACACATTATACTTAGCTGAATTGAGATTTCAAAGTACCTCTACAGTAACAGTCCTTCCATTTTGGAATGAAGGATTTTAGCCCATGAAATGCACCAATGAGTTCTTAAAACACAAGGCCACAAAACTAGAAGCGACTCACCGACTCGAAATAGATCGTATGTCCACATAACACTTGGTACTGAAAAGTTGCATCGATGCACTGCCACACCATGAATACTCCTCCATCGTGGATCACGAGTGTAAACGCTTTAACAAATCCGCAGCGCACGCGCATAATGATTCGCCGAAAGACAGCTCGCTGGCAGCTAGCCGATAGATATCGACATTCTTAGCCTGGACAGAATAAAATCACTTTACACAGCAATAGTTAGATATTAGCCTTTATAGCAATTTATAAGCGTTTTAAACATTTGCACGTATTGTGTAGGTATTCATAAAGCAACCTAAAATAAGCATTAGGTTATGATGGATAGATTTTGTTAACTAACTTGTTCGTTAGTATGCCATTCAATCATTAGCAGAGGTAGAGATTCAAATAGCGAATAACCAAAGAGATGTGTTAATATTAAATGACAGGTCCATTTAATTTGGTACAAAGTTACTTGTTGGAAACATGAAAATCAGTTTATCTCCCAATCTTAAAATCGAGTGAATTGAGAAAACAACGCACATTCGTTGTTTTCATAAATTTTCTCGCAACTAATAATGATGAGTTAATTCCGACAGCATAAAATATCAACGATCTCACCAAATGCCAAATACAACATCCATGTTATCGCCATGCTCTTAAGTATGTCTCCTTTCTTTGTTGGCCATGTAGAGGTAGACAGGAATTCTTGTATAGGAAAATCTCGCACACCGAAGTTGTACACCTGTGTAGTGTTACGATTGTCCCTTTTAATCGCATTTGTGGGTGTTGGTTACCGAATGAATAAATTGATAGGTCGTTGGGCCTATCCCCTCTTCTGATATCGGAGTAAATCGATGTACTTAATAAAGATAGGGCCTGGCGGATAGGTCAAAGCACAACGAATGTCGGTATAATGGAAGTTATGTGTCGCTATTGACAGAAACACAGGTTTCATCACTTCATAGTTTATTCAGTGCTTGTTTTATGAACTTTATCTATTTACCGTCAGTTCGGAATATGCTATGGGAAAGAACTGACAAGAAAACCCATAGACTTAACACGGAACACTTCACATTTCATTAGAATAGTTAATACACAGTTTAACAACGTTTGCACTAGTAACCGTAGTACATTGTCACGGTAAATAATAACACTGTAAATTACTAAATACTTTGAAATAAGAGGTCGCCCATAATTTAGGCATAACGACCCTTAAACACTATGGTCTCCCGAACTATTATGTGACCTATTTGAAATCCGACAACTAAAAAGCCCCCCCAAACAGTCTGCAAGCCATTATATTACCCTGAATCCCTTCCTCTGCGTTCTCTACGTCAGAGTGCGGGTAGGCGATGCCACTATTTCTCCAATAATTCAATAAACAAGCAAATCTATTTATAAAACGATTATTATAATTCCTTTTAGATTTAACCAGACCTATTGATAAGTGATCCAGCAATTAAAAGCTTTAGATGGCAATAATTAAGATCATTTCCGCTTGGGCGACATCACTACTAGGAAAACTCAACTATTAAGCAATCTGTGTACAAAATAGTTATTTAAATTACCTTTCGATTTATCTAGACCATATAAGTAGTAATTCAGCAATTATAAAGGTTTAGATCGCAACTATGACAATCACTTCCGGAGACAATAACGTTATACAAACAAAAGTATAAAAACATGTGAATAATTACGATTACTTCATTACCTGACGTGTAAATACTTTATACGTTTTTACGAAGTGATTGTAACAATAATATATTGACTTATGCATAGTAAATATGATAACAAATCGACGGTTTAAATTGCTGCGGCGACATATATAAAGAATAACACATATAAGCCTCTTACGTGATTTCCTTTGCATGTAAAGTATTTTCCACAACTTTCTATCAAGTTTCTTGTACAAGTGTTTTATTCAACTTTATGTCCTAGAAGAAGAAGAAGTGAAGAATTAATGTGAAAGTGATAAAATGAAGTTTTTATAGAAATAATTCTATAATGAATGAATTTAAAATTACAATTAAACGTAAGTTGTGTAATAAAGCCTACTACAAGCTTTCTGAACATCTAGATGATAAAGAGGATTGGGAGTAGGATGAAACTATTTTAGGAGCATAACCAGTTGCTGTTTCAGGGAGCCTTATTAGTTTATTCATATGTTTTATTTATAGTGATGCTGTGTGGCTTTCGCGGCGGCGGTGTTGTATTGTGGCGTACTTTATTTGCCCATTGCATCAGTCTAGGTAGTCATGCTCACTTAAGGTCTATGCTTGTGGCGGCGTCGTGTGCCGGGTCGATCACTTCCCTGCAACGTGGTTGAGGAGGTCGATGGCTGGCACATGCGTCATACTCGTGAACGGGTGCTGCTTGTGGAGACTGGTCTGCCTGGACTGTTTTATTTCCCTTGTGTCAATTCAACTTGCCGTGGCTGCGGGGGTCGCTCAGTGTATCTTGTATGTTACTTTGTCCTATATTATTAGATGTCCTATACTATTGTTATCATGGTTTAGCTGCTCTAATTCAAGCTCTTTCTGTATCTGGTGCTGTACTTTATTAGTAGCTGACTGTAAATTGGTGTTAAAAAGAGCAACGTCAGAGTTTCTTGCCCGTTCTTCTCTGGCGAAACAGCCTTCCGAACAGGCGGTAGAGTTAAAATTTGACGGAATCTAAATAATGTTTGAACATTTCATGGATTCAATAAATGATTTTGATTTTGATTTTGATTTTGATTTTGATAAAAACTTCATTGTGTAGTGTTCAAATTAACTTTTTTAGTAGTTACAATATACGAGTGAAAGAATACAGGGCCTCACGTCGTCAATATGCTTGCAGCATTGCCCATTATTTAGCTTTGTCCACTATTTTTACTTACAAATCAAAAATTTTTATCGTTCACAATTTCAGTTCACATTCGAGATCCGTGGAGCAAGGTGATGTTCATCGGGTACTGAGGCGTTGTAGTAAATTTAAACAATCTCAAAACCACACAATCCTCTTATGAGCTTGAATCCAACACTAACGAAAGTAATGTTGAATGAAGGTGTAGAGACCTCGCTGGCTCGGCGCGCGTGAATCAAACGGACCGCCGCGTTCTACCGCCCCCTAAGACCCCATTTTTTCATCTCGCCAGAATGAAAAATGGTTGTTGGACGTCGAAATTTCTTAAGAACGCCGGTTATTGGATATGTACGGTCTAATAAAATTATTGTTATAGTCATTCTTTATCATTTATCCTCTAGGCTTATTAGATAGCACATTTCAGGAATAAATTTATTAATCCTATAAGATTTCCCAGTCCATAGCTCATAATATATGCTGCCACTAAACCAAAGAGATCGACTGATGAGAAAGGTAAATTAAACCTGTCTTATCCACATGATCCTAATATGAGTTGCTAGACTTTCTGTATTTTTAATTTACACATTTATATAAGAAAGGCATGCAATTGACAATGCAAACAATTAATGCTGTTATTAACCTAAAAGAAAGCTTAGAAAAGTCAGAGGTACATTTTTGACGCAGGTTTTGAACCCGCGCCTTTACGTCTTCGCAGGATTACGAGCTGTCGCCGTTTACATAACTTTTTAAACACTTTATTTTACTTTTCAAAATAATAGGTAGATAATAATATTTATTATCAAAATGGAAGGTGTTTGAATCTGCGCGTTATTCGGAATTCCACCGGAGTACCAAATATTGTGCGTACTTGCTATAGCTTCACTCTGTTGACGCTTATTTCCCTGATTTAATAATTGGTCTGTTATGCGAAGATCAGTGAATATTATTTCATTTTACAATATCTATAAAGTTATCTGATTATTAAAACATGAAATAACACACACACCTCGTGCGACATAATGATTTCGCATTTCTCAGTTGACACACGTCTAAATTATGTAATTAGAGATAAAATAAAGGCCCAATAAAATGTATATAGAGGTAAGAGAGGTACCACACTTTGAACAGTTTTAGTAAAGGGTCTATGATACCGAATTT
Source organism: Clanis bilineata (assembly GCA_036417725.1). Classification (NCBI taxonomy): domain Eukaryota; kingdom Metazoa; phylum Arthropoda; class Insecta; order Lepidoptera; family Sphingidae; genus Clanis; species Clanis bilineata. The sequence continues at coordinate 741,395 of CM071145.1, read as the reverse complement.
CGTGGCTTGTTATATTAATGAGTATTTTATGGAACAGTTTATTTTTGGAAGTTTTTTAAACAAAGAAATCGGATAGCAATTAAATAAAATTGAAAATGTTAAAACGTTAAAAATAATTTCAATTTAGTTACTAAAGTATCGACTATCAAGTTTAGCCCCATCGCAGACGAAAAATAATAAATCGGTATAACAAAATGCAGGCCGCTTCCAACAGGTCGATCTGGAAATCTTTGGGGGAGGCCTATGTTCAGCAGTGGACGTCGTATGACTGATGATGATGATGATGATGATAACAAAAGACGACTAAAAGATTTAATCACATACTGTTCGTTTGGAAGAAAGAAAAATAATTATGACTGACTCTCTTATCACGAGGTTATTTTGTAAGATAGACATATGCGTGAAATGTAATATGAGGATAATAAATTATGTTTCCATGTGATTTCATGGCCGGCATGGCAGGGCCGGCGCAACATACTTTTTAAGCGTTTTGCTAAGTAATGATTCGGCTTATTTTTTACGATCAGCCAGATCATTTTTACGATGGCTGACGGTCCAGAGAATACAGTCCCGGGTAAATCGTGATAGCAAATCTCATTTCTTCACCCGGGATTCGCGACCTAGAACCTTCATAATCCGTATATGATACAACTAGACCAAGAAGGCGACAGGATTATAAATTATGTTAATAAACATAAATGCAAATTACTTATTTCGAAAAACAAGATTAATTTTTACACCACATTTCACCCCAGGCGACCGTTCTCAATTTTTTTAGAAATTCGACCTCCTTTTAATTAAAATGACTTATAACCCGAATGCCGCAAACATTTTTCTTTGTGTTATTTTTCTTTCAATATTTTCGACTAAGTGAAGGACACTCTTGTACCATAATTGATTATAATTGGATACTCAACCCTTTAGGAGAAAATATTAAAAGGTTGTTTATTTTGATATTTTATTTCGGTTTTATTTTTCTGAAGCACTAATTAATCTCAAGATGTAATTTATTTAATCCTCAATAACAAGCATTTTGACATAGCGATAAAAATAATAACTACTTATTTTTAAGTTTACTACGATAGCAATCTACGTAGAGATATTAAACACCATATTTTGGAACGTTTTAATTTAAGAGAGCCACGTTCATCCACGGAGTTCTGATGACATTAAGGGTGTGTCATGTGAGTCTTGAGTCGTGGATACCAGAAACTACGAGAGGCTTGATTTCACAACACTAACATCGAAAGCATTTGCGATTCACACCAACATTTTTCCTCGCTACGGGAACAAACCCTCAGCTTTTACCTTTGTCTCTCACAGTCACAACTGCTGCTCGAAAAGAAGTTCACGAAAGAAGTTTATTTATTAGTTTTGGTATCTAGAGTTGAGATGTATGTACGAATACGTAATATCACGCCGTATTCCATAAGGTTTCCACTTCTTCCGATTCTGACATACTACTTTCGCTTCATCTACATCTTCATGCATTCGCGTCTTAACCTTACACTATTATCTGATATTAGAAATCACGTTCATATTATTATGTTTTCATTATCCATGATTTAAATAGTCACGGGCGGCTCGGCTTCCGGTGGCCCATACGCTTATGGAATATATTATATATACATATGTGCCGCCTCTAACGGGTTAAAACGATAAAAATATCATACATCCCCAATAGTAAACGTTATTAACGGTAAGTTCCTCTCAACTGAGGAGTTCAGGAAGAGTAACAAGCTACAAGAACTATAGCAATTGTACTACGACATCGTGGTTATAAGGCATGCGCTTACAGCGAATATTAAAAATAAACTTTCTTTCTGCCTGGCGTTATTCATACTTCACTAATTTGATTTTGAGTATCCTTTGCAGTGAGATCATAGGTTCTTATCCAAAACATCGAGCAAGCCCATTTGGGGCCACTCATTGGAATGCACACCTACTATGATCTGGTCCAGGTATTTGCGACCAACGTACTCCTGGGATTTCATTAAAACACTGTATGAGTACTGATTTCTTAAGTTTACGCGAATATTATACATTGAAATAAAACTATTCTTACGGATTCTATCACGATCTGACCCGTGACAACGAAGACTGCAAAGCCTTCGAAACATCGGGAACAATAATTAAATCCTAATCGTGATAGAATCCGTAAGAATAGTTTTATTTCACTGTATGAGTACTTATATATTATGTTCTTTTTATATTTTATTTAGAGCACGGCAATGTGACTATAAAGGTATACCACCTGATGGTAAGCGTTGTGCAGTCCAAAAACACCAGCAACCACCGATAGACCTTGTAACCATCAGAGGCCACCAGTATCATGCGAGCCTGCATAAATTATTCTTCACACTCTGTTTGAAATATCGAATTAGCATTAAGGGGTTTAGATTGTATGTAAGGTTCTCTTGTACGGTTTTTGCAACTTTATTTACTGTGTTTCAGTTCGCTATTTAGGTAATTAATTTAAGGATAATAATGGCTTAGTCAGTACTATCTCTTATGCGGCATTATAATTTGTTTTCTATGATAAAAACTCTGCTATACATATTATGTCATTCTTTTTATGTTGGTAAATTGTTCTGCTTGGTAAATTATTGTCTCGTATTATAAGTTTAAAAAAATAACAATTTCCGCGCTTACACCTTACACTCCACTCAAAAGCAAAGAGGTTGAAGGAGGCAAACGGGCGTCGAAAACCCTCCTGCATAATGCATCGCGCGACTGCAACGACCTTTGAGTCCCGTCGGATTATACACTACGGGGTTTATTTCGAAAATTTCTAACCCACGGAATCCCGGGAGACCTGTTCCCAGCTCCGAAATTCTTTGCTCTTCCCCGAATTTTGTTTGGAGCAGCTTAGTGAAACGGGGACAAGTGTTACGCGAATGTCGTTTTCTAGAATATCCGCGTTATCTGATATTACGGAGGTAATTGCTTTGTAGAAATGTAGCGTTTATTTTGGAGAGTTTAAACTCTTTAACTGATCAACGAGAAACAAGGACGAGCGGCGTGGGTCAAATCGCCTCATTAAGAGAAGCTGGTAAACACAGTGGTTCCACGTAGTTATGTGTTCATTGTATCAATTACAAAGAATGAAACCCGGGTGATGGTAAAAAAATAATTGTGTGTATTTTATTAATAATAATAATAATAAATAAATACACCCAACAGTCACACTCCTAGTCCTGACCCCACACTAGGTATAACCTGTATCATGGGTGTCAGAGACTATGAGAGACTTTCGGTCTCACAACACCCAGACTTGAAACAAGTATCTGTGGGCCACACAAACATTTGTCTCAATGCGGGAATCGAACCCGCGGCCTCTCGCTTCACAGCCGGCTACTCGCCCGCTGCACCACGGAGGCTGTTTTATTGACCATTTCTTGAGAATCTTCAAGCAAATAATCTATTTTCTATTAAAAGGCTAGCAATAGTCTAGTTCACGGGTGACTGTGATTACTTACCATCAAGTGAGTTACTTATTAACCCCCATTTAAAAAAAAATAGTTACACCAAATGGTGAATTCAATTAATAATAATTAACATTTAATTTATCCTAGAATTTTTCACTCAGATCCAAAGATTGCTGGCATTTCATTAGCTGGAAATGACGAGGTTGTATTCACTCTTGTTACAAAAGGGGGAAGCTTGTAATTTCCCACAAGTGATTGGTAACAATCGGAACCAGGCTTTACGTGCCCAGTGAGGTGCGAAGGCAATCGCACTAATAGCTTCGTAATCACTTCTATGGGTTCGAACCTGTGACCATCTAGCACCGTCATGCGTGTTAAAGCTTCTTCTTCTTAATACTCTTGTATTAGAGCAATATTTTCATTAGATAAATATAATATAAATGTTAACCGATTATTTAGATAATTTTAGTCAGTTTATTTGTAAGTACGAATATACGTGGGTTATTTTGTCCCATGTTTGAATAGTCCAGTTTCTGAAGACCATACATGCACCCTCTGAAATCATCATATTCTCACAATGCAGTAACATAATATATAACATTGTAGTATGATAAAATATCATATTACAGGCAGGTAATTGAATATTAGATAGTTTAGTCGTTTTCCATTCATTTATTACATCATCTTACATTTATTCTAACATGCAATAAACTATATTCATCTAAATTCATCTAAAAACAAGCTACATTTTTCCATTTTTACTGAATTAAATCGTATTTGAAAAGACTAATACTTCTAATTGGCGATGAAAAAGAACGAGTGCAGAAAGCCAATCAAAATGTATAGAATGTAGTGAAGCCAATATAAGTCGCGTTCAGTCAATGAAAAATATTTTATTGGCCCCCTTTGAGTTCGGGTTCTTAGTTTTACACTCATATCGTAAAAAGTCTATAAAATATTGGACAAGGTTATATGGGCTAGTGTTGGGACACGTTGATTTGGTAGTTCTTTGAATGATTTGAATGAAATTGAAGGATCTCTCGAAATTCTCTTTAGTGTAACATCCACTGTTACCCAATGTTAAACACTGCATGAATACTGTGGCGCTAAATTGAATGAAGTCTTAATTAAGAATATAAAATATGTATAATTATTATTTACGAAAATTTCAAAAGGACTTCGATATTATAATGTTTTAGAAAAACAAAATAAATACAAAATAGTTGGATATTAATATTTGTGTTTCAGTAGGTATTCAAGAACCCGCTATTTTAATAATCACGGTCGTTCAGTTAAGTTTAAAAACGTAACCTATCGGGACTAAATGTATATGCGACGACCCTTGAAATAAGCTCTATCGGACACAAAAAGAATGTTGAAAATCAGTCCATTTGGCGGAGATATCGAGTACATACATAAAAAAAAATACAGACGAATTGAGGACCTCCTCCTTTTGTGGAAAACGGTCGAAAAATAAATAAAGAAATTATTTTATTATCACCAGTATACACGTTATATTAACTTTATAACAAAATATAAGATTACACAAGAAATTTATAGTAAAAAAAAGAATTATATTTAGAAACATAAAGACTAAAAGAAAGAACAACTCATAAAAATCTTCTCGTAGTACAGTAAGACTGAAAATAAGCAGTGATTCGTTACACTTGAACAAAGAACTGTAGGTTACTGAAGTGAAGCTGCGAAGTTAAACAAAAACTTAGAACCGGACTGACAATAACTGTATTGGAAACTTGTGGAAATTTACTTCGGAGCCTGTAGCGTGAATAACTTTCGAATATCGTGCTCGATTTAAGCTCGCAACGCGTTATGGAACTTCACGCCTATATCGCCGAAGGGGTAGCAAGACACGAACAAGAAAACTGTAGCACTCACATACCATTAATTGTATTTCCTGTGCCACACCTCATACAAATTTCAAACCTGGGAAATTCCAACATGATCGTTTGAACTCAAGAATTTTGTCGAAATTGCCTGACCGTGCTTGGTCTTGTGGTAGTGTATTTATACACTATGGACCGAGAAGTCCTGGGTTCGAATTGGTTTGAGTTTTTGCAGCGAGTTCGATTCGAAAATATAGTCGTTAGTTACTTAAGCTATGTTCACTGTGCAGTTCCGCTATTTCTTTACGCCGATCCTCGGGCATGTTCTTTGGGGATTCGGTTTCTTATGATAAGATTTTGTATCGCTTCTGTATTTTTATCTGGATAGAATTAGATTGTATTCCAAAACACGTATTAGTGTTAAAACGAGTTTCATGAAGGTAGTAGAAGGTAGTAGTTTACATACTTAAGTATCCAAATACTGTTTAAAATAAGCAGCTGATTCCAATTTAGGGCAACACACTTCACACGTTTTAAAATATATTTGCCTCAGTTTTTGCGAAAGACTAAAACTTGATCATAAAAATATATATTTAGTGGCCAATGCTTCAAATCTGTCTACTTAGTAATAAAATCAAAATCGTTCAGGAATTCAAACCGCAGCGACTCGTGGATACTTATAATAAACTAGCTGACCCGCGCAACTTCGTCTGCGTAGGAGAGAGAGGGTTGAAAGAATGAGTCGTAGGCACCTATAATCCAATAATTCTAAAGTAGGTAATGGGATGATCTACTTCGGTCCGGTTTCGTCAGTCACCCCGTCAGTCACCCAGTCAGTACCCCCGTCAGTCACCCCGTCCATCACCCTGTCGGTTACCCCGTCAGTCACCCCATCCATCACCCCGTCGGTCACCCAGTCTGTCACCCGTCTGGCACCTGTCTGTCACCCAGTCGGTCACCCCATCTGTCTGCCCGATTGTTACCCCGTCTGTCACCCGTCTGTCACCCAGTCTGTCACCTGTGTGTCACCTGTCTGTCACCCCGTCTGACACCCGTCTGTCACTCGTCTGTCACTCGTCTGTCAGCCGTCTGTGACCCCGTCTGTCACCCCCTCTGTCATACGTCTGTCACCCCGTCCGCCACCCCATCAGTCAGCCTGTCAGTCACCCCGTCAGTCACCCCTTAGGTCATAGCGTGATGTTATATAACCTATAGCCGTCCTCGATAAATGGGCTATCCAACATAAAAAGAATTTTTCAATTGACAAATACTGACATTAATATTTATACGATACTAACGACACTCAATTGTTTTGCCTTCCCGGAACCTCTCCACTAATACTTGAACTTTATGGTATGGTATTAAAGTTCAAATTGACTTTTAAGTATTATTACGAATCGATTGTATGGGAGTACAGAAAAGTGTTGTTTTTAGACTTTTTCAGACAATTTTTCATTTTTTTTCTCTCCGTAAGAACCATCCTCGTACTTCGATGAGTATTCTAAAAAAAGAATAAGCGAAATCGGTCCAGCCGTTCACGCGTGATGGCGTGACAACAGAAAACGGGTTTCATTTTTATATATATAGATTTAAACAGCCACCTCAACAGAGGATTTTAGAAAAATATCTTTATTACGAAGTTATTTCCAGACTGCAGGCCATTATGGAAGTAATACCACTATTCTTTAAACCAGGCGCCATAATCGTCTAGATATAATGATGATCAAAGCTAGCTGGTAGTCGAGACAGCGAGTTTTATTTCAACTGCCTCTTAACAGTGCCGTATAAAACGCTATAACTTTTATTATTTTACTATCTCATTTAAAATTCACAGAGAAATTTATTTTATATTTAGTTTTATGTAAACTCAGCACTAATTCTAAACTATTTTATTGTTTGTCAACGAATTTAAATTACTTCGGTGCTTAATCCATGGTTGTACTCAGTATTGATTGGGATTATGGCGTCTATCTGTAGGTAGGAGTAGATTTTGAATGGTAGAGCCACGTTGTAGACAGTAACGTCTACATCACGAATGGGCCGGCTCGACCGGTTTGATACCACTGTCACATAGAAAACTGACGTTAAAGTAGCAATTAGGTGCTGCGTTTCATTCGGTGAGTGAGATTTACAGAGTTCAATTATCCCGTTCCTTGTGCAATCCCTATTCCCATATATTTCGGTTGGCATCGCACCTGTGATAGATTTGTGTTTTAGATGTCTATAAGCGGCTGAGATCGTTAATTACCATTGGTGACCCATCTGCTTCTTTGTCAGCCACGGCTATAAAAAAAAAAAAATTTTACTAATTCTTGCTGTAGGAGTATAGCTGCCTGAGCAGGAAAATTTCTGACAACCGTAAATGTATTCGAACTCGATGCGCGTCTATGAAATTTGTATGAAATATTAACCAAACGTCATCAGTGCGCAGCGAATTCGAATACATTTACATTTACATTAGTTTTTTGTGCTACAGGTGACATAAATGTCATAAAAACGCATGATATTTTATTTATACACACCGACATGATTTTAGCGTATATACACACACACTCACGCCCGCGCCTGTATCCCATGAGGGTAGGCAGAGACTATTAAGCGCCACGAGCTACAATCCTGATACACCTCTTTTGCTTCTTCCACACTCATGCATCTTTCATACATTGATGATTCATAACTATATTTGTCAATGGTCGCTGGTTTTGTTTGGACTGCACTACACTTACCATCATGTGTAGTGTAATCACATTGCCGTGCCCGGATAAAAGAAACTAGTTGTTGGCCACGTCTTCGTTCGCGTGAATATTTATTAACAAATCTGTCCCACGGGATCCGTACATTCGAAATAACAAGCAGCTTATGTGCCATTCCAGGCTGTAATATATCTCTGTGCCAAATATTATACAGATCCGTTTAATCGTTCTGGCGTGATTAAGAAACAAATTTATCCATCCAAACTTTCGCATATATATAATGGTAAATAGTGAGATTATCATATTCACATGCAATCGGCTATAACTGAGAAAGGTTCCACCACTATATAATCAACTTACAAGAATTTATCATCATATACTAATACACTGGGGAAAAAATAATACCATTTCTATAATTAACTGTAGCTAGCAACCCTGAGTCATAAAATAATTACTAAATAATTGAGATATTCAATAAAAATCCTTTTCCTTCGTAATACAAAGAACGTGTACATTAAACGCGTAATTAGTAACATGTTCATAATTACTAGACTCCCTGTCTGCGTCGTAATTAAACATAACACAAGTTAGCAAAACGGCCGAGTTACTAAATGGAGCATCATTTCTACTTGTTAATAAAGGGACATTGCGTTAGGCTGAGAAAGGCACGTATAAAAATAATAATAATAATAATAAAGTTTTTATTACGGACAACAAAGTACATCCAATTGGAGTTAGTAACATTTATAATAATTAAAAATCTAATTTGTTAGTACTTAGGCACCAATCAATGTGTGTTGCGATTGATCAAACTTCGAGCACAGTGACGTACAATAACAAAATAATAATAGTAAACATACAGGTTTTCCAGAAAATATTGTATGTGTGGAAATAGAGCAGCATTAGACAAAGACTTAAACAACTTAAACCAAACTTAAACTTCGATTAAGCTCGAGAAATGATTTAATTAAGTCTAAGCTTACAATTTAGAGACGCGGCTCCAAAAATGTTTATAGATGTATTTGCTATTTTTACAATTTATAGAATTAGTGTGAAAGGTATTTATTGTCAAATAATATAGTTATTCTAAATAAATATATGAAACAAATATTCTTAACTTGACTTCGGTAAGTTCATATTAAACCACGCAAAGTTACTTTCAAGATAACTTAAATTGTTTAAAAAAAAAGATAAACTAAAAATGGTAAATAAATATACTTTATACGTATGGATAATATTAGACAATTGAAACATAGACTGCCTCGGTCCATCCTCACTACCAACCAGGTCTCGGGTTCGATTCCCGGGTCGGGCAAAGTGATACTGGATTTTTCCATATCAGCCCGGAGGCTGGAATTTGTGCCCGATATGACGATAGGCTCGTCCTCTATCACATCTGGGACGAAACTAAGCTCGGCGAAATGTGGGTGTTCTAGTTCACTAGAGCGCTTCTGCCTACAGGTATCCCTGCAGGCCTTTGAGGATACAGGCGTGAGCTTATGTTATGTTATGAAACATTGACAGCCTCCGTGGCGCAGCGGAAGAGTAGCCGGCTGTGAAACGTGAGGTCGTGGGTTCGATTCCAGCACCGAGACAAATGTCTGTGTGGCCCACAGATATTTGTTTCGGGTCTGGGTGTTGTGAGAACGAGAGTCTCTCGTAGTTTCTGATACCCACGATAGAGGTTGTACCTAGTGTGGGGTCAGGACTATGTGTGTGACTGTTGGGTGTATTTATTATTATAGAGAAATCCAGAGATACTGTTAAAGAAAGTGGAAAATATATTTCAATGCATTAATTCGTACACATAAGCACTAAACAGGTCAAGCCAATAAAGTGCACTAAAAAGTCGTGGACATCAACCAGGTCTGTAAATCCTCTGCGATCCACACCGGTTAGTTAATTAAAGAACCTTGTACTGTGACCTAGTTACGATTCAGTTATATTGTCGGTGACGGGTGTGGATAAAAAAGCTAAACGCATCTTTTGTATTTCTGTATATATTTTTAGATCCAGCATTTTGCTATAAAGATGACCTTTGCATATTGTTTTTTTTTGTTTCCACAACAGCCACATACATAGACCTAACCCCACAATAGGTATAACCTATATGGTGGGTATCAGAAACTACAAGAGCTTTTGAGAGAGAGATGAGATCGAATCCGCATCATCCAGTAATTTTAGACCCAGATAATTCTGCTGATGTCGAAAATACGTCTTTCATCGTTATAGATTATATTGCTATATTATTAAAAGTAAAACCTATGTTCTATGATACGTATCACCAATAGTTAAGATTCATATTTAGCGCATTACATTTTTTTAAAAGGTATAAATGCGTGTATACCCTTAACTTTACGAAACAAAGACTCATTCAAGCTTTAAGGCCTTTAGAGTCTTGCCACATCGTACTAGTACATTATAAGATTGAGTGAAATACAGTTTAATCTCAGGAAATAAAAACTAAAAAGCAAAATAAATAATATTATCTTTTTATTGAAACATCCAGAGGACGCAGGGTCGATTTCCGAAATTTCGAGTAGTGATGAAATTATGAACACAAATGCTGTGTCTAATTTAGAAAACAAAAACCAATTATTTTGATCCAATCCAATTGATTATTTCAATTTGAAAAGTCATTAAATACAAGGGGACATTTCAATATGCCAATATTAATATTCTGTGCATTAGGCACAATGAAGTTTTAATATGATTTAATTTTGCACTTACATTGCATACTTATCAAATTACTTACTCAGATCTAATATCTCCCGTTGGACTTTAGATTCTTGAATAGGAACCAAATTACAGTCCAAATTTGCTTCTTTTGACTTTTTAACCACCTTTAGTAAACAGATAACGCAAACATCACAAAAAGCCAATCCAATTTGTAATTCAAAGTCTACATCAGCTGGTACTGGCAACTCCTACGAGTCCAATATTAAGGGTCACACAATCGTTATTATTGGACAAAAACCATCTACATAGGTAACTGTTGCCGGCTATTTGTACAATGCTATATTCGAGGTTCTCACAAAAGGATTCGGAACCAATTCGGCGCTTATTTCAATTTTAAATAAAGCAAGCGGAATGTACCGGTGTATGGAGGGCAGGAAAGCCCACGTAGAAATAACAATTGTAGCGGAAATGGTTCCGTATATTTTTTATAGAAATAAAAGCTTGGTTTCATTTATAAAGCTTTAGTTGCACTCTCGTAGATTTTTTAGACACTTCTTCTTATATCGTAAAAATTTGCGTAATGGGCATAAAAATTTGTTAGGCGTGCTTGAAAACTGTTATCATCTATATCAACCCCACCAGGTTTTTTTCTCAAATGGTACCATTTATTATTTTCTAGGGTTCATGCTTTTTTATAACTTAGGGAACGTACCCATATTACGTGACCTTTTAGAGGGGGCAGGAATGACCACGCTAGGTTACAGGAGCGATGGGGGTCTTAGGTTTTCGTGACGTAATCAATATCCTCTAGAGAAATCTCTTGCATTTTCGAGCTATATTAAAATATGGCGCACAGCGTTTAGAATTTTATAAAGTCATAGATGGCAACACATCGTAATATTTTATTTTTAACTTATCTTCGATAAAAAATGATTTGAAGCCATAAATAAATAAGGCCTGACCTCTCATTAGTAGAGGAGGCCCGTGCCTAGCAGTGGGACAGTAATATTACAGGGCTATTATTATTTTTATAAATTACTACGTGAAAACTAGAGGCGGAGGAGGGGAGGGTCTTAGCATATACTACGTGTGGTCACCGAGGGGGGGAATAATATTTTTAAAAAAATGGTTACGTAATATGGGTACTTTCCCTTATATGAAAATCGGTTCCGTAGTTTATTCTTTAAAAACAAACAGACATTAAGATATTTTCACGTTAATAATATCAGTGTGGACATGGTGATCAATGTTTCTAATTTATTAAATCAGCTGTTGGTCATAGCTCGTGAATCTTCTTAGTTAATCTCCATCGTGCTGGCGTATACGCGTTACTACACTTCACAAATATCTGGTTGGTAGAGCGACGCAGTAGACAGTAATGTCTATGTTGTCACTTTCATTTTTAAATAATGTAACGCAAAGAAAAAAGTGACAGGCTAGCTTTCTTAACGAAAAGATAAGCGAAAATGTTTTTATAGGTAAGACCCAAAATATTAAAGCTACAACTTAAATACTGCTACATGTTTTAATGAAGGACCCACTACCAAAGAATAGAATGTTTGTAATCAGCTTAGTGGTGAGATTCGTCCATCTTAGACACTTACTACTGAAGCAGGTGACGTTCCCGAATTGCGTTCTCAGATCAAAGGATTTCCGTTGCGAAGTAAATTTTTAGATTTACTTTAAATTATTTCTGTGTTGAACTATGAAAATATTCTGAAATTATTTTCTTTAAATCTTTTAGAGCATTATTTTATTTTAATCTTCCCTTTCAACACATAAAGTTAGTGCCCGTGACATCACCAAACGGTCCAACGGAAGATCAGCGCTGCCTAATTGACCAGCATATGCTGAATTTGGGTCGTTTTTGTGACGTGCGCATGAAAACATTATATTATTTGCTAATTTTAGTTTGGATTTAATATATTTACATGCCATGGTATGAATAAATATTTCTTTCTTCTTTCTTTCTAAATGTATACTCAAAATGTTTTATTAATGTCAAAGATTTTAATTGTTATTAAAGGAAAAATACGCTGTACTGTTCTTGACTTACGGTAACAGATGAGCAAACAGCCCTTCTCATGATGACTGGTTATCAAATCAACTATTATAGTTTGTTAATCTATCACTACACTCCAAGCGATTTTACTATGTAGCAAATACTGTATTTCCCCTTTTTAAAAGTGTTGCAAAAAGGATTTATGTTAGCTTTTGACGGCTGCTTGCTTGAAGTCCAATCCCCAGGGTAAAAAACAAAATTATTTTAACTTTTGAACATCTGCCAAACACCGCCTACCGTTTTTCGGACTCCATGCAGATCCCAAAAAGTCCTCAAGTTTACTTATTGATACAATTTTCATTTCGTCCTTACGTTTGTGATGGTATTATTGTGGCAGCGAAAAATAAAAGCTAGGCTTTGTGATTTTTGTCCTTTGTCCTGGCTTATTTATGTTTCTCTTTGATGTCGTTGGCTCCACAATTTGATGACCTCTGCCTTATTCGATATTGCGTTGTTAGCTGAATTTAATCTGTCTTATATTTTAACTTACCTTGTCCGTAGATTATTGGTGTATGAATTTATTATCGACATAAAATATAAAGAATGGGTAATACATATGCATGCTATGTATAGGCATGCTACACAAAATAAACTGTATTTTGCTGCTCCAAATGTATCTGTTGAGAAAGAATTTCTTCATAGTCTTCCGTCGATAAATGAGCCTCTATCAATATATTTTTTTTTAATTTTCTAATCTATTTAATTTAATTTGAAATGGCTGAACTTCAATATCATATCCTAACAGTGTTGGAAATATCGCAAAGACGATTAAAAATGTATCACCATTACTTAGTACATATAAAGAGAATAATTTAACATAAAAAATACCCACCCAAACATACAGTTTAATGGAAATAAATAGGGATACAAGCGCGGGAATTCTTTCATGTAGAACCTGCCAAGATTCTTAGCGGAGGAGTGCTCCTGTGACCATTTCCTTCGCAAATATTTCTCATTAATGTTGCAGGTGAGTGCGTCGTAGAGTAGTAAGGCAGGTTTGATTTATTTTTTATAGCATTAAGACCTGAACAGACGATTCACGTAGCGGAATATGGTGATCCTCGCCCGTAAACATACCAAGTAATACCAGCGGTACAGCTAAGCTGCTGTCTATTACAGAAAAAAATGTGATAGGAATTGAAAGTGGAAAGATCATATAGGCCACCAAAAACCTCATCCGTTTATCTTGTCACAGCCCCTAGATTTGCTTCTTCCCTTTTTGGATTCGGAGTGGTATGCATAGTCACGGGCGGCTCGGCCTCCGGTGGCCCATACGCTTATGGAACATATATATGTGCCTTCTCCAACAGGTTAATTCATGAACAGATTTATAATATTTCGAAACCCAATATGAATTGCGCCAGTGAATGAGTTTATTAGCATATGTCATCTCTTACCGAAACCATCTTTATATCATTATCAGTCTACTGTTTTCTTATATACTGTGCCTCTGTATACGTTTTTATTGGACTACAAGGTGTGTCTTCACGCGTACCAATTTTGTTTTCATTTGCAGCTCTGATAATGCTTCGCACATACCTTTTGAACTTGGATTCTACGGCGCGGCGTTAGTACTGCAATCATCTCGAGATTATTAATTAAGGCTCATATTATGAGTGAATATATGTTTATGTTCTTTACGTATACATTGCAGGTTGAAAAAGGATTCCCTACCAATATAAATAAGGATTTCTTTATTTATATTTTAACTTTGCTGAATACGGATAGCAACCATTGCTGTACTAACACTTAACCAGCTACTTTCCTCCTTTCCTTTCCACCGATTACAAAATACGCTCTGCTCTTCATTGAGGAGTTCCATAGGATATTTTAGAAGTCCATGATGACGGAGTCACTTTTAGGCTTGAGATTAGCCAGTTTTCTGTGTTCAACCTTTCATCATCAGCCATAGGACGTCCACTGCTAATAGGCCTCGCCTAAAGATTTCCAGATCGACTTGTTGGAAGTGGCCTGCATCCAGCGACTTCCTGCGACCTTTATCAGGTAGTCGGCTCACCTTGTAGGTGGACGTCCTACGCTTGAGGTTGAAGTAGCAGTAAGCAGGGCGCATAGCTCGTAGAACTGATAGCTGATGGGGCAGAAGAGTTCTCGAGCGGAGACCACGTACCAGCAACCATAGTAATATAACATAACATAAGCTCACGCCTGTATCCCCGAAGGAGTAGGCAGAGGTGCACTAGCGAACTAGAACACCAGATGTGATAGGGGGCGAGCCTATCGCCATATCGGGCACTAATTCCAGACTCCGGGCTGATATGGAAAAATCCAATGTCACTTTGCCCGACCCGGGGATCGAACCTGAGACCTCATAACCGTAGTCGTACCGAAATACCACCACGCCACCGACGCAGTCAACAGAGCAGAGCAACCATAGTATACGTAATGAAAATGCTAGCTTATAAATCTCAGTGGTCCCCTCCATAATACCCTATCAGTACATTGGCCAGTCCCTATTTGTGTACAATCCCATCATTTGTCAATCAGTTTTATCGTCGATATCTTGTGACCAACTTAGAAAAGGTCTTTTGTGTTAAAAGTATCGTTCATAGGTTCGGTTATCGGATCCGATGTCGACCTTCGTTACAGGGTCAAGTGACCTTTAGGACTTACTAAGGACCGTTGTTCCGAAAACATTTAATTCCATTGATTAAAATGAAATTTCGCTTCCCTCGTGCCCGCCTCAATCGATTTTAAATTCAATTTGGTTGGCTAGGAATTCAATAAGTTCGTTTTTGGCATGACTTGTTTCTGTGAACGGAGTATTAATCAGTTTAGAAGGCCACCTGTAAGGGTATTAATATAGACTGGAAATAGTTGTTAACAATTCTAGAACAAACATAAGCTCACGCCTGTATCCCCGAAGGGGTAGGCAGAGGCGCACTAGCGAACTAGAACACCCACATTTCGCCGAGCTTAGTTCCGTCCCAGATGTGACAGGGGGCGAGCCTATCGCCATATCGGGCACAAATTCCAGACTCCGGGCTGATATGGAAAAATCCAATATCACTTTGCCCGACCCGGGGATCGAACCCGAGACCTCAGAACCGTAGTCGTACCGAAATACCACCACGCCACCGAGGCAGTCAACAAGTACAGTGCAATGGCAAAGGGTGAGAATTTTCAAAAGAGAAGCTTCAAGTTTTTCTTTTCCTTAAGGCTTATTTATTACCAGAAAATTCTGAAATGGTAAGCTGAAAGGAATCGAGTTGTAGACTTTTCGTCACTGGTACAGTGGCTCGAAGAGGAATATTTTTAATAATCAAATTCGTATCGAGCTCGAAGCGCTTCTGAGATTTGTATGAAATATTAACCAAATGTCATCAGTGCGCAGCGAGCTCGATACCAATTCGATTGTCAAAAATATTCCTGCTCGGGCCGCCTAAACTACACCTATGGCATATATACCCGAACGGTAAGACGCCTATTTATTAGGCTACAAAGCGAAAAACGATCATATAGAAAATATTCTTTCTAGCTTTTTTATTATAAGTAATGAATACTGTACTCATCTTGAAGATTATTTGACTCTTTACTACACATTTCGGAATTGATTTTCACGCAATCCTGTAACTAAATAGTATTACTGCCATAATTTTGATTGAGCTGCTTTTTGACGTGGCATACTCAAGATCGTGATGGTTTTGGGGAAGTCATCGTTGAAGAGTTAACCCCAAAAATTGTTATTACTTCTTTTCTAGAGATCAATGCAATTTTCGAATTTAATTTGCCTGGGACTGGATCCCGTAGAGGGGGTTGACGTCAGGCAGGCAGCCGGTCGTAAAAACTTAGCCAAATCATATCTGCAATATGCTTGAAAAAGTGTATGTTGCGCCAACCAAAAAAAAAAACATAACACATCACGCCTGTATCCTCGAAGGAGTATACAGAGGAGCACTAGCGAACCAGAACACCCACATTTCGCCAAGCTTAGTTCCATCTCAGATGTGATAGAGGGCGAGTCTATCGCCATATCGGGCACAAACTACAGACTCCGAACTGATATTCAAAAAATCCAATACCACTTAGCCCGACCCAGGGAATCAACCCGAGACCCCAGGATAGTAGTCCCTTATTCATAATGAAATCTTGGTCTTATCGCAAGCATAACCCTACTTTTGCCTAGTTTAGCAAAAGTAGAACTAATATATGCTTATCGAATACAATGTTGCTGGTTACAGAAAAAATATTATTTTTATCTCTGGCAAGTTTCGAAACAAATACGAAGTCTTGGCTATATATTTTTTATTAATTGTTTCCAAACAATTAATAAAAAATATATATCAATCTTAGATGGGGTCCTAGTCTATAACAAAAATAATATCATTAAGAAACAACATCAAACTTGAAACAGCTGATCGGAATCGGCCATGTTCTCACTATCTAACGTTGCAATGTTTTAACGCTATTGAACGATTACGAATACATTTTTTTATGAAGTGTACTTTTGCGGTCTTTTTACGTTCTACTAAGTTATTATGAATAAAGGGGTAAGGGTATATCGCCCAGAACACAAAAATAATGCCATCAGGCTACATGATTACCAAAAAAAATCACATTATCATTCCTGCATTGTAAACTCCAAACGCGTCCAAACTTCGTTTTCGATAAAATCTTTTAGAATATTGGTAAATTTATTTCGAGAACACGTGGTTGAAACAAGTCGATAGTACTCCAATTTCGCTTCTCATCTGGCGGCACGTGACGTGCTTAAGGCCTGCTCCATTACAAATTCTGATATACAGCTATAAGGATATTGGCGGATAAAGAGTTGTATTTTGTATGCGTAATGCTAGGTGTTATTCTATAGAAAGAAACTAGGGCTATATTATATTGGAGTATATTCTCATTTATTTTAACTTATCTTCTTTTCACATTTTTAAATATAAGCAATAAAAAAATACATTTAAAAATATTAAAAAAAATATCACCCTCCCGATGACGAGTCTTCAGACCCAAGCCACCGGTGGTTTTATCAGATTTTTATGACCATTTTCTTTGTCCCCGATTATTTGTCAACTTCTGGGTCTCATGCTAGCTAACATGGGCTGTGAATTTGAATGACTTCGGTTCGAATAAAACATTGTATCGGATTTACTTGCAGTAAGCTATTTTACCATTTGCTAGGGATCATAAATACTAACATGAATCCATTTTGCGGCATGCTTAAATGTTTCATCAACGTTAATGGGACTGGGATAAGAGAATGCAATAGAAGTAAAAACTTAACTGACCGACTTCAAAACGTATCTGTTAGTGACCCAATTTATATGGACCTTCCCTTGGAATAAGCTCTATTGAATACAAAAAGAATTTTGAAAATCACTCCACATTTGGCGGAGATATCGGGGAACATAAAAATACAGACAAGTTGAAGACCTTCTCCATTTTTGAAGTCGGTGGAAATGGGTATTTTTTTAGTTTGTCAATATGGAAAGGTCCTTCGCTAAAAGTACCATAAACTATATAATTATAAATAACTAACTTAAATCTTAATTAAGAGGATATGTGAAACCTGTGGGGTTCTATAGGGTGCTATCGGCTGCTGTTGGGTGCTGTCGAAGAATTTAAAGATTATTCCAAAACAACATTTATTAGTGGTCTAAGTTAAGTTTCAATATTTATGGTAATTTTTTCATACTTAATAATAACATTAATCTTGTAATATTATTGTCCCACTGCTGGGCGCGGGCAATTTATAATAAATTAATTCAAACGAGTTGCAGATCGTTTAGTTAAATAATTAGGCTTGCTTATAAATGTTTAACATAAACAAACTTGTTTTTCTTTTGATCATCTAATCTTCATAATCAAAAAGGTTATGACGAGCGCTCATCATCTTGGCTCCTAAGCAATACTGTTTAATATCCGTGTACTGACAAGGTAATATGTCGCAGGCATTACCGCGCTGATATGCGCGCCGGTGTGCGCGTATAGTACGTCAAATCTAGCCCTTCACGCCTCCTTATTTTATTCACCCAACTTCTTAATATAAATTGCAAAATTTAGTGTTGTAACATAAACACACCTCAAGGAAATGTAAGCAAACAGATGAATGTTAATTCGCATCTTTTGAGATTACCGTCCTTTGACGCAGCGAAAATGCAGCTTAATTACAGGGGTTGTAATTTTATTTCTATTTCTGCTAAATATTAACCACAAACTGCTTACAAAATGGTTATTAGCTGGTACTAAACGTCTAATTTTAAAATTAAATAACAGTCGGTTAGGTTTATTACAGACTGCCCCGGTGGCGTGGTTGTATTTCGGTATGACTACCGTCCTAAGGTATCGAGTTCGATCCCGGGTCACATAAAGTCATATTAGATTTTTCCATATCAGCCCGGAGTCTGGAATTTGTGCCCAATATGAAAATAGGCTCGCCCCCTATCACATCTGGGACGGTACTAAGATCGGAGAAATGTGGGTGTCCCAGTTCGCTAGTGCGTCTCTGCCTACCTCTTCGGGAATACAGGCGTGGGCTTATGTTATGTTATGTGGGTTTAATACTGAGTTTCGATGCAAGTCATGTCACTAAATTGAATCTCGGGCGAATGGGTAGGTGTGAACTTGGGACAAAACTCGAAGTGATATTAAAAAACTTCCGGTTTCTTAAGGTAAAAAGTCGTAAAAATGTATGTAAGAGAGCATATTTTAATTTTTATCATAAACTTTTGCTTCTTTGCAAGCTAGAGAGTATTTTGAACATTGTGTCAATGTCTACGCACTTTCAAATATCAAGTTCTGAATATAATCACGGAAGACTGCAAAGCCTTCGAAACGTCGGGAATAATAATTAAAACCTAATCGTGATAGAATCCGTAAGAATAGTTTTATTTCAATGTATAATATGCGCGTAAACTTAAGAAATCAGCACGGAAGAATAAGATAATCATAGTTTCGACTTCGATTTGTATTTTTTGATTGCCAAGACTGTTAAACGAGCAGTTGGATCATCTGATGGTAAGTGATGGTACTGGTGGTAAGTGATGGTAATACCAAAAGCCTGGTGGTGACCAGACACCACCCATTGAATCTAAACACCCACGATACCAAAACGATCATGGGTGCCTTGCCAACTTTCATTGTAGGGAATTGGTATTTAATGGGGTCACCAAGTGAAAGGTAAAAGCGAATAATTCTTTTTTGACAGTTTTCTGTGAACTAGTAACGGGTCGAGTCGGGCTATTTGTATGGTAGACATAACTGTCTACAACGTGGTTTACCATTCAAATGGAGATTACATTTTCGATCGACTTCCAGAATGGAGAAGGTCCTCAATTTGTCTGTATTTTTTTATGTTTGTTACGCTATATCTCCGCCAAATGTGGACTGATTAAAAAAAAAATAATATTCGTTAAAGCTTATTTCACGGGCGGTTCCATATAAATTGATCATGGATTTGAAGTCGGTCTGTTGAGTTTTTAATCTTGCGATTATAATATATTTCGATAATTTGTATCTGTCCTCGAATATAAAGATGCAGGTAGCCGTTAATTGTTAGACAAAATGCGCTATAAACAAGCTTGTCTAATGATTTTCTCGAGTCCAATATAATCTTAGAATTTAGCGATCTAGCGTCTACATTTAAATTTTAATTAAGTGGTTTGTGTATGAAGACTGGACTCTGTAATTTTATACTGTTTTAATCTTTATTAATTTCTGTGCGACGTTTTGTTTGAAGGTTTCACTTAATTACGAAGACACTGCTATGATAATTAAAATTATATGAAATGAATACAGGTTCCGTAAATTATTTTGCTCTGTTTAAATACTAACTAAATAATTACTACTTCGAATATTTTATCTGGCTTTCGAGGGTATGAAACAAATAATGAATAAACTATGGTAACAGCAATGATAGGGGTCAGCCCCTATCATTGGGTATCATCTTCTCTACCATACTTGGTCAGTCCAACCCGTAGCCTAGTGCTAAAATAATTATTGGTCCATGTTTGAAGACGGAAAAAAAGGAAATATATAGCATTCATCACGGGAGAATGTTCGTGGTAGATGTTGCATGAATGTGGAAGAAAGTATATATTATACATAGATTTTATCGGGATTTGATAATACACTTGGAAGACACAGTAACATATTCAATCAAATTGGAATTCCAAAGACCAATTTATTGCTATACCTAAAGAAACAGCGAGCTCATTTGCGTAGATCGGAATTTTAGAAATGGAAGTAGAAATAAAAAAATAAAAATAAAATAAAAATCTTTATTGATCACGTAGGCATGTAAAAAAGCAATTATGACAAGTCAACACAAGCAAATTTTAAATTAAGATTAATATAATTTACACTATCTCGCTATAAATTTTAAGGCAAGTATGGACATAATAACGATGGGATGGCTAAGCTAGGGTGATAAGGGGAGATAGGATTAGAGTGTAAGGGAATGGATTATATGGGAATGGCATATGGCAGGAATGGTGGCAGGGGATTAACTGTAAATACTGGAAGCAGTTGGGATTGGTGCATGAGGCCCTATCCTAGCTAACCTACCAGCCTTTCTCTAGCTACCTACGGATGACGACCCGAAGAGGAAAGGCAGAAAGAAACTAAAGAATAGGAAGAAAATCTTAAAATGAGTTTTATTTCGATGTATAACTTAAAACTATATTATCTATTCAGACTACGAGAGACCATGTAGGTATACAAGTCAAGTTGCGCCTTGCTAACGATTCTAACAGAATCAACCACATCAACTATTATTTAGCAAACCGTAATCATGAATTTTCGTTTGACCAGCGATGCGCGTTCACACAACACACAAGTGTGCAATAGTCGAAGCGTACCAATTTAATAGGCCTGACGAATTACGCGCGAATTATTCCCATTTCATTGTTACCACTAGATTTTTTTAACTAAATTACTGTGAAACTTTAATGGCTACTCCAAATTAACATTTCATTTGTGTGCATTGGATTTTATTTCGGTTAGTTGTTAATTCAGCTTATCCTTTGATGTATTTTGCTGTTAATTCTAGAATATTACTTTATGGTTGAGTTCGGCTTGCCTAATTTAAATATTTATGTAGCACTTATCTACTTTAAAATCTATGTCCCTTTTAGTATTACCAACAAAGTTTACAACACATCTTCATCGGCCATAGGATTCAGGCAGGTCTCTGCCAGATAATTCCAGATCGACAATAACACACATATTACAATAAATAATAATATAGAGGTAAATAAAAATTAGAACCAGCTGCCTGTCTCATGTCAACACCCTCTAGTGGATAAATCCTTGTTAATAATGTTATATCGGATAAAAAACAGCAAACTCAAACATTTTAAAGACATTATGCTATAAAATATCACAATGTCTATCGTCCCTGTCTCCCAAAGAGTGCCATTAGGGGCATTACGTCGGATCATCGGCTCATCTCGACCTGTTATTGTGAATCGTTTTTTACGAGTCGTTTCCATCTGCAGGATTACATTTATTTTTGAAACTTCATTAGGATAAATAATAAAATCTATTGAAGATTATAAATATTGTAATCAATATAAAATAGGAGCTCACTGGTTTGTCTGTGTAAGAGAAACGACATGGTGGGAAAATTATAACCAGTCTTAGGATTCTATTTGTTATGTATAGAGATTATTTTGGAGTCAGTCTATTTTGGTAAAGATTACGGGAAAACCGGAAAACTTGACTAAATGCCTTAATTCTTTATTACCTTTGCCAAAATTTACTCGAATACTTGTAACGTCTCACAGATTTGATATCATAAATCAACGGCTTTTAATTACAACGACGAGCATCCCTTTGTTCATGATATCAGCATGTACATAATATGGAAAATGTACCAAAAATACATGTTTCCAATGTCCAAACTTTGTTATCTCGCTAATTGCCCTCAGCTTACTCGCGTCAAAGATGATTTGGGTTCGTAATCTAATTTGCTCGTGTTAATTGTGTTACCTGCCTTTGATTTATGTTATTTCTCCTAAATATTGGAGGTCAAATGACAAATGACTAATGAGCCATTTATTGGTAAATTTCATTTCCAACTACTATCATTGCAGCGACCAAGAATAGATCATTAGTTAAACAATGTAATAAAAATGTAAATAAATATTTAAAATAATGAAAGTAAACAAAATTGGCCGACAAAATTAAGTTCTGCCACATCAGAGTCCACTCATTACGAGTACAGTGTACAGTAGTTCAAGTATAATTTCGACGATCCAGAGATTTCGTCACTTGAAGGTCTTCAGAATTATGGGATGAATCCTATGAATCAATGAAAGAATGCCCTAGGATGCAACTTTTGTCTTATCTTGTTGTAGCAGATGAATGATGGACTCCACCTAATCGTGTATAAAAATGTATCTAGAAACCTTCTATTCACTTCTTATCCTCCATTATAAACTAGTATATTATTATTATGCTATTTTAAAAAGCTTATACAAGCAAGTTGCAATTCAGAAACTTCTCGTGCTTTTTGTTCTAAAATACCACACTTGACCTAAAAACGTAGTCATTATTCTTTCTCGGAGGTTGGTCATGCATAATTTTATACAGATTTATTTTACACTGCCGCTGCAGTTGGACAAAAAATACATTTACATTATAATAGAAATACAACAGCTCGCTTACATAATGTATTTTAGATTTTTGCTAATGTGGTACTTATTATTATAGCCGGCAGCCCTAGTTGAGTACAATAGAAACTTAGCCTACACGTGTAGATAATTTTTACCGTATTATGACCGCTGTCTGACGAAATCAATGCGAACTTGTAGCTTGCAATTATACAGCCAGTGATATTTTTGAAGACCCAAATACATTTCGGCTTCCCAATCCCCATGCCTTTCCTGATTACTCCGCGGCATTTTTTGCTGTATAGATACTTGCTCTTGTCAATGACCATCAGAGTTACCATCTGGTGCGTCGTCTGCTCGTTGGGCTTCATAAGCCAAATTATCAAAGTCCATATAGGGAAAAATGTATTCTGTGAGTTAAAATACTATAATATTCATGACTATTACGCATAAAAGTAACAATACAATGGCTAAATTGCACCATGTCGGACTATAAGAGACATAATTGCCCCCATTGTCGGCCCATTAGCAGTTAACGCCACATGGTTGTACATAAACAGCGTTAACATTAAATTAAAAGGCGGTAATGCGATTATTTGGGAGCAATCGCGCCCACCCGAGATGGGACACACAGAAGTGCCTGATAAAATAGTGTGGGACGCACTGAGTACGGATTTGATTCGGGTCTATTTTGTGATACGGTCACTCGATTCTTGATTGTGTTTATTACAGAGTAGAAATAAATATAAGTATAATGATATCCTTCGGTTTACTGAGAAATAGTAGCAATAATGGCATTGTATTGATATGTAAAGGTGCAAAAATCTTCGTTTGGAAAACTTTACTGTGGCCCAAATCTACTCTCCTTTTCCCAATCCCCTTCCTCTTAGGTCGGAAATGCACCTGTCATTCTTTTGGTATCGTGGGTCTCTATGGGCGGTGGAGATCACCTATTATCAGGATGCCCACATGCTCGTTTGTCAGTCTCTAATACTCGAATTGTCTCGTATGTGAGGATCCATCTGTGTGAGTACCAACATGCTATTTAATGATTTATGCCACCATCATCTACTCGCTGTTGTGATCCGGTATGAAAAGCAATTAAATCAACATATTATGTATTTATGATAACTATCCAATATAATGATTTATACAAGCTTTTCAATATTTCGAGTGAATTAAAATGTTTATTTGTTCCTATCGTCGTCCCGCACTACGGGTACGTTGAGTGTAAACAACCGGAAAATAAGGGACGATTCAGATCCAACTGGACAGAACAGATACGAGTGAACGTGTGCGGGCGCGTGTCCTGAATACAATTTATTACACGCTTTTATTCTAAGGTTCCTAAATAAGATGAGGACAAACAAATAAACAGACACAACAATAAACAGAGCAACACCATAAACTTAAAAAAAGTCAAGTATAAGACTTATTTTAAAAAGGTTAGAAATAAAGAAAGAAAATCAGTTTAGAGGTGCTACTGCATCTACGTGTCAATAATCATTAACTTTAAAAATAAACCACTAACTTCGAAACCGCAATTGTCACAATTGTTTAATAATAATTTTAACCAAACTATTCTGTCAGCCTTCTCTATCGAACACAAAAATAATCTTGAAAATAGCAACTGAAATTTTAAATTTTTAGAGTTTTAAAACCTATAATATGAGAAAAGACTAATGCAGAAACTTAACACAGAAGGAGACTGAAATGTTAAGGACAAACAAATACAAATAAAAGAGTTAAGAAGATTCCAAAGATAATGTCCCTTTAAAACAATATAAACTACGTTTATCAGATTTTGCTTGCAACTCTTTTCGAACAACGAAAATTAAAAATAATATCAATTACCTTTCCATTTATCAAAAATACGAAATGATATAAACGGAGATAAAGCTTTCAATCTTTTAAATGAATGTATTCAGGGTAAATTGTGTTTTGTTCTAGCAAATAACCCTGATGCGGATCTTTATTGTGATCTGACGGATTTTTAAACGTAATTGCGTCTGGTCGCCGTGATTATTGAGATTAATGGGGTCGTTGTTGATTCTAGGCTCTTACTGAAGAGTTCATCAGATTTGTAAGGATTTTGAAGTCTTATCAGTAATTATGTTTTTGTTGTTTGATTAGTATTTTTAACCCCAATACAAATTACAGATTTCGTTACAGATTTACAAGCTAGCTTAGGTAAACTAGTAAGTTTTAAACTTGTTTAAGTTGGTACAGTTCGTAGATATATATATTTTTTTTAAAGAACAATGTGTAAAATCTTCTAATCTACTATTTGCTTTAATTCTATTTGATAAAAGTAATAACAAGTCACTACAAAATTCGATTAATTTGATTTATTTGATGTATATTTCCGCTATATAGAGGTACATTGAAGAAATTTCGAATAGATGAGATTTTCTTTTTTTTTAATCACAAAAGCAGACGATTATGTAGTTAATAAGTTACCGTCAAGGATGGCCATCCAGGAGCACAGCTAAGCAGCAGCTGCCTAGACAAGAGTGCCAGGTATTCGGGTCACCTAAAAACAACTCTAACAAATAATCCAGTAGTGATAGAATATGATCAATAATAACAATAAATCGTAAGGTAATAATATTATTACCATACATATATATGTAAGAACATATATTATTACAAGGGTATATAATACAAGAGTATTTCCTTACGATATCGAAAACAGGATTGCCCCGGAGACTTCTACAGTAAATGAATACATCCGTGTAGTTTCAATAGATACTTTTTTCTTATTGCAAGTATTGTTACATTTTTTGCGAGGCAAAATAGTAAAAATAAAGTAACTACTCCAAATCTATGTATAAATTCTCTTTAGGAATAGGTATTAACATATTTAGTTTATTGGGATTGTAAATTATATCACTTTATCAGAATTTATGTACTTCCTTTGACAATTTCTGTTATTCGACTAACTGTTCACTAAAAGTAAGAATATTATTAATAGGACAGTAGTTAGTTTTTTCGTGAAATATTATTAAAGTATATGTACATTTACTTTCAAGTGAAGAAAAGTGAAGTCATCTAACTTCATTTTACCCAGTAAATTAAATAGCCGTAAATATTACTATTTGCATGGACTATTTCACCTAGCTTTTGAATATCGTGTGATACTTTTGATACGATTTTACATTATGACTTTTTTATGTGTTCGCCATTTTGAATTGTACTAGGTAACTAGACAAATAAATGAAATTACCCTACTAACTCGTTGGAGGCGGCACATATATATGTTACCTATGCATCTCGGCCACCTAGGGCCGAGCCGCCCGTCACTTATTATATTAAAATTCTATATACCAATCGACATCAATAGAATCTGCAAAGAAGGTTTATGTTGGAAGCCTTTATCTCCCTGGAGTGGAAAGAAAAGTTTTAAAAAATCGTAAACAAATCCGTTTGAGTATCGTAGGCGATTAATAGACACTAGAGGTCGAAAAAGGCTTTTAACTTAAACACTTTATTCGCGTTAGGAGTTAAAAGGGGTGATTAAAACAAGAAATGCTCAATAAAAATGCAAGGAAGCGGCACATGGAGCATAATTTTAAAATCTTATTAAAGCAAGCCGTAGGGCCGTTAAAGGCTCATAAATAATTGTAAATTGTTGCATTCGGACGTACCCGGGCGCCAGCTGACGGCGATATACCAGCGGTAATTATAGAAGATAATGTTAGAAATTAAGCGGATTATGGCACTGTTTCTAGATTTGGTTAGAACGATAGCAGTTATAAATGTTTGTATATGAAGCTAGTTTTGTAATTAATTTTATTTACATCGGGCATACGTTTTAGACTGCGTGCAGTAGCCCGAGAACGAAAAACTAATGTAAATGTAAATGTATTCGAGTTCGCCTGCCTATAAATTTCATAGACGCGCATCGAGTTCGAATACATTTACAGTTGTCAGAAATGTTCCTGCTCAAGCCGCTGATACTGAAGAAAAAACTCAATATTACTGCTCGACCGGAGAATCTAAGATTTTGACGGAAAGTCTGACAGGGTGGGCGTCGCTTGTTACAATTATTTCATATCATTCTTGTGTTTTTCGTTTTAACGTGATATGGTTTAATACATCAAACTTCAGTGAAGATGGATAGTATAATGTGAAAACTTTTTTAACCGGTGATCTTTGATGAGTTTTGCTTGGTGCGTCAGCTGGTTTTGCTCGGTCTATTCGCCCAGTGAAGGTTATCTGAGGGGTATCGCACTGGAAGGAATTACCGCCATAATCCCAGCAGGACCTTGAAATCATCCACATCTGGGTCTCATAGTCATTGTAAAAACATAATTGCTCTATTTACCTTGACATTGGCTATGAGCAAATGCGTGGAAGGCAATAATATTAAAAGAAGAAGACCGGAGAATCGAATCCAAGGCCTCAGGACGGTAATCGTAACGCGCAACGCAAACAATACCACTACGCTACGTTGGCAGTCAAAATATGCCGTTAAAAGAATATTTACACAAAATATATTTTGTCAATATTTTCGACACCTACTTCAGGAAAACTTAACACAGCTCGTGAAGTATTTACGAACGTCGAGCATCAAATCCTCTGTGTAAATTACTTAGTACTCGAATCCGTTTAAAGGGCATACGTGTGTCGGAGCGATGTGTTGCTAAGGGTGCGAACTTCGCAATTAGGCAGCTAATACCGTTCAGATCTGACACGTAGGTTAATGTACAGAAAATGTTATTTTCATTCTCAAAGTTCCTTTGATTACTTGAGTTATAGCAAAATTTGAAGTATCCAGTTTAAAGTACCAAGAAATAAATAATGGTTTATCACATCAGGTGATAAAAAAAGGGAACTGAGTAATTGTATAGAGACAGATAGAATGGCAAAGATTAGACCATTTAAGGATACTGCTTCAGAAGACATTAAGAAATACACCCAACAGTCACACACCTAGTCCTGACCCCACACTAGATGTAACCTGTATCGTGAGTGTCAGATACTATGAGTGACGCGCGGTTTCACCACACAAACATTTGTCTCAATGCAGGAATCCCGCGGCCTCTCGGTTCACAGTCGGTTGCTGGCCCACTGAGCCACGGAGGCTGTCAAGATACATTTAGCAGTGGTATTCTAGGTCGGATAAAGCGGTTTTTCTAAGTCGATAAACAGAACTGATCCTCGAAACTGAATCCTTTCTGAACTCTTATTAAAATAAGTGAGGCCGACTGCACGTTGGACAAAACTTTAACGATAATTTTTATATAGCACATAGTTTTTAAGCCTTAATAAATTGATTTTTCACCGGAAAGACTTCATAGTATTTGCATATTCCATACACAAATCGTTGTCAAGTTTTATGATTCGATTCCGAAGTTCCAACAAATTCGTAACAGCGGAAACCGACGCATGTACCTGAAACTTGTTTCGCTATCTTCAAAACTTAGAAACTTCTACCGGCGTGGAGGGTTATCGAGGAATTTCCTCTTTAGTTTGGCTGTACTGGACCATTTTGTCCCAACTTCTTTAGATAAATTCCATTAGGTCATTACAAGGTCATTACGTTTACTCGTTTTAAAAATATCCTCTCATTCGTGCATATTTTGCTATGAGTGCACTCATCGCAGTTGTCATAGTACTTTTTGTGATGTTATCTAATAAATTTTTAGTAGGCACAAAACTAGGTATCTACACGATTCAAAAATTAAACGCATAATCCAAATCCATTATGATGGTCTTTCCATTTTTATCCACCATGAAGAGATTTTTTTATACTGAATAAAATAAATCAATAATTCATGAAATATTTAATTACAATATTCAGCTTTCTATGAAAAAAGGAAAAGTATCGAAACAAATAATTAAAATATTCATGGCAATACGGCTAGGTAAAACTTAAAATGCTTTAAAAAGGAAATATTGGTCTGTTAGTACCACATAACGTTCTCTATACAGACTTTTACCTGTGTGTAATGGGTTGTCTACCCTTTCTGCGGGGGCTTTAATGTGATTCCCTGATAACAACTTTCGCCTCCCGACGTTAGCTAAGATTATACTAGTTTTGCTATGAGCTTTACGTAATGAGGTACACATATCGTAGGCAGTTTGTTTACTTCGCCCTGATTAGATTTACTTATTTGAAAACAGTAACTGTAACTGGAAAGATGTTGGTCGTATATAGTTCCTTTAATTTGCGACCAACTTGATAAATGAGACTGCCTTCGTGGCGTGGTGGTATTTCGGTACGCCTACGGTTCTGAGGTCTCGGGTTCGATCCCCGGGTCAGGGAAAGTGATATTGGAATTTTTTTCATATCAGCCCGGAGTCTGCAATTTGTACCCGATATGGCGATAGGCTCGCCCCCTATCACATCTGGGACGGAACTAAGCTCGGCGAAATGTGAATGTTCTAGTTCGCTAGTGCGCCTCTGCCTACCCCTTCGGGGATACAGGCGTGAGCTTATGTTATGTTTATGTTGATAAATGGAAGATTTTATTTGTTTTATACTTTTTTATTATTGGCTTTCAAGGCAGATTAGAAGACGATATACCTGATGCTCGGAGGTTACAATTACCCAGAAAGGATATTTGGCCTATTGATGTTAATATATCAATGGTCGCCTCCTTGGTCTAGTGGCAGCATGTATAGGCTGTGGACCGGGAGGTCGTGGGTTCGATTCCCAGCTCGGGCAAAGCAAATTTTCTCATTTTATTTTTCCGAGACTGGACCCCTCATAGGGGATTGAAGTCAGGCGGGCGGTCGGTCGTTAAAAACGAAGCCAAATCCTCTCTGCAACATACATGAAAAAGTGTGTTGCGCCGACCCCACATTAAAGTGGCATAAGGGTAGGTAGAAAGAAAAAAGATGTTAACATATCAATAGCTATTATAATTATAGCCACTGGAAATTTCGCTCACCGTGCACTACACGAAACGCAACAACCGAGTCAGCACATTGAGTCATCAACGATGTAAAGACAAAGCAATAATAAAAGCAATAATTACTAATGACCAACATACACAACCACCCTCATCTCCCGAGTAAACGAAAGAAAAAGCCATAAAACTAATAGGACCCAAAGAATAGTAACGAGGTAAGTTTTAATTCAATGAACGCGACGATCGTAGTGTACTCGCGGAGAAACTTCGGAAACGGTTAACCTGAGCGAAAGGCCGGTTAATTGAGCAAGAGTTCCAAAGAAACCGATAAAGATTAAGGTACGGGACAAAGTGAAATGGAGAAACGAACAATTCTTCAAGGACCACCGGGGTGCCTATAGCGAATAACTTTTGAATAAATATTCGAATTTAATATGCTGCGCGCTCAAGCAAATTCACGACATACTTTATTTTTTCAGAAATTAAACTTTATTACATAATATCTAATATTACGCCTGAGCTTGAACGTGAAGACAGAATTAAAACGTACACCTTTTTTAGGGTTCCGTACCTCAAAAGAAAAAAAAGGGAAACCTTACAGGATCACTTTGTTGTCTCGACCCTTTTTCTCAGGAACACGTGAAGTTATCAAGCTGAAACTCATATCAAATACTCAGGTCTACTGTTCTTTGGAGCTGTGAAAAAATCAAACTTCTAAGCCAACGCAATTTAAAGATACAGCTATTTATGCCGCAAATTTTTGACACTCGCAAGGGAATCAAAACCTACAGGGTACTTCCTGTGAACCCAGATCCTTGAGATTTGGTACAAAGCAACGTCTTATAGCACAGATAAAGAAAAAATTGCGAAATTCATTATATACGTACAGGTTTGTACGAAGCCCTCTGTGCGCGAGTGTGACTCGCACTTGGCCGATTTTTTATTTAACGTATGTTGTCACACTGCTGAACAAAGCTCTCCCTTAATTATCTCCGGTATTGTCTGTCTGACGCTATCGCCAGTTAGTTTTTTTCTAAACGTACAGCTACCATTTTTTAATTTTATTGTAATTTCGTTACATTATAGAAGTTCATTTTTTTTATAGAAGAGCGGGCAAACGAGCAAGTGGGTCATATTAGAATCCCAATGTCGAACTTTCAAATAAAAAAAAAATATATATTTGAAATAAAATATTAGTAAAATGATTTTGAACTAATTAATCATTTTATTTAATTTAGTTAAAATAATTACGCTGCTAGGAAAGATACTCTTTGCTATAAAGCTTATGTTGTCACAGTGGTTCGCTTTATTACTAAGGATTTGAACTTTCCAAACATGAAAATTGTCCGAACACTTAGATTTAACAACAGACGAACTCTCTATTGTGTTATATCTGCATGGATGAGTGATTTAAAGCAAAGGGTTTTGTCTAAATCTTCTTCAGACAAAGGCGGTCGCGCGTCGCTTTGCCAAACTTTGCCAAGTCTTTTGTTGGGGTGCCATTCTGCGACTTCCGTCGTGTATTGCTAATTCAAATCATTGCTTCAAAAGCCGTCAATGTTGTTGTATACCATATATTATTATCTTACTTTAACTTATTAATAGCAATAGCTCAGTTGGGAATGGTACGGACTGCCGAGACAAGTGTCGGAGGTTCGAGACCGATCCAAAAAAAAGGAGCATACACTTCTGACTTTTCTATGTTAAGTGTGTTTTCATTGTGAATTATCGCTTGTTACAACGGTGAAGGAAAACATCGTGGGGAAACTTGCATACCCGAGAATTTCTCCGTAAGAATTTCGAAGGTATGTGAAGTCTACCAAAAAGCATTAGGCCAGCGTGGTAGACTAAGGCCTAACCCCTCTCATTAGCAGAGGAGGCCCATACGCAGCAGTGGGACAATAATATTACAGGGCTGATATTATTATTATTATAACTTATTAATGTGGTTTTAATTACTTATACCAACTCGCTTAGCTCGACTGTTATACCCTCGTGCATAGTCAGTAGGAGAGGCTAAATCTATCGGCATGATGGGGCAAGCGGATCAACATACGCAAACTAGACATCGGAGTCTCGCCATAAGGAATGTTAATTACATTCTGTTTTCTTCTCATTTCTTAAGTTTACGCGAATGTTATACATTGAAATAAAACTATTTTATGGATTCTATCACGATTTGTTTTAATTTTAAAGCCAGACGTTTCGAAGGCTTTATAGTCTTCGTGGTCACGGGTCAGTCTGACCCGAAAAATCGTGATAGAATCCGTAAAAATAGTTTTATTTCAATGTAAATTACATTACAAGGAATTACGGTTGTATTAGTTAGTTTATAGCTATGAGGACACTGGATTAATCCCTATGCTGAGACCAATGCCTGATTTGCTTTGTCCCGGACTTGAGTTTTGTGATACCGCGAGCGTCTCGTACTTCTCGGATACGAATCTTATTTTATTGTACACCTTTTGTACATCATGTGGGTGTTCTAGTTCGCTAGTGCGCCTCTGCCTACCTCTTCGGGGATACAGGTTTGAGCTTATATTGTGTTATGTTTGTACATCGTTTTTCAAAATTTACATCACGTTTTCGAGCGACTTCCAAAATAGGAGGAGGTCCTCAATTCGTCTGTATGTTTTCTTTTTTTTTTTATGTATGTTACTCGATGTCTCCGCCAAACGTGGACCGATTTTCAAAGTTATTTTTGTGTTCGATAGAGCTTATTTCAAGGGTGGTCCCATATAAATTTGGTCACGATCGGTAAATTGGAAGTCGGTCAGTTAAGTTTTTAAACTTGTGATTATTATTTCCCATACTATTTTTTTTTCTTTTTTTTTCTTATTCACTAATAAGGATGCGAAATAAAAACGCGATGTAAAACCCACTGGTTTGGACTACATAATATGTGTTAGCGTTGTATGTGTACATTTAATATTTACAACTATCAAACCTTTGCTTGCTCGTGCGTTAATGTCCCAGAACACATATTACTTAATATCGTCACACAAATACCTTTGGAATATCATAAGATTGTTCTACCCTCTTTCTCGTAACGCAATATCTTTCAATTTATGAGAGAAATATCCATCGGAAAGAAGCAAGTTGTGAAATAAAGACATTCTCGCGACCTCACACAAAGGCCTTCATGTTGATATTAAAATTTTCCTTGGATACAATTTTTTGGAAGATATCGCTTTTATTGGCCACGTCACGTGGGAACGGGTTTATGTGAGTCGGAGCGTGTTTGATAGAAATGTTTGCCTTTCTGTTTTGAATATTGAAGGGAAATTGGTGCAAGCGATATAATACAATGTCGTAAAGTTTTGATCGTTTTCGTAGACAAAGAATTATTCCAAAACCCTACGAGTTTTGGCAGTGTTTGCAAAACAATCATAGTTTTCGCATCCATATTTGATTAGCAGCGCCACTAGCGGAAACTACAACGGACTAAAATAAATATATGGAGAAAACGAAAATAATAATAATTTTCGGAAACTGAAAACTGTCGATCAAATCAAATCAAAATATTGATTAAATCCATGAATTGCTACTACATCTGACTACATCATTTAGATTCGGTCAAAGTTCCTCTACCGCCAGTTCGGAAGGCTGTTTCGCCAAAGAAGAACGGGCAAGAACCTTTGACGTTGCTCTGGCAATACTAACAATACTACGCGCTGTAAATCAGATACTGTTCAGTACTCTTTATTTTAAAAGTTTTTTTTACATTTTTAAATATACTGTTATAAAAAAAATACATTTAAAAATATAAAAATATTTCCCTCCGATGGCGAGGCTCAGGACCCAAGCCACCGGCGGTTAGGACCCCAGAGTGAGGAACCTCCTCACAATTCGTGCCGTATCCAGTAATACTGCCTTCTGCATCTGGCTCCTGACCCAAACACCAACCGAGAGCCTCTTGAGGTGTTGGTCGAGGCTCAGTGGTATCAAACCATGGGCAGAAATAACTATCGGAACAATGATTGTTGAATCCACATCCCACATGCGAGTAACCTCATGTGCCAGGTCTAAATATTTCGACATTTTGTCTTTTTCGGCTTTCACAAGGTTCTCATCATGTGGAATCGTGACGTCAACAAGCATCGCCCGGCGCGTCAATCGATCTACTACCACAATATCAGGCTTATTGGCCACAATAGTCCTGTCCGTGATAACAGATCGATCCCAATAGAGCGTTGCATGACTATTTTCGAGAACTGGTTGAGGGACATATTGATAGTAAGGCACCTCAGAAGCCACAAGGCTATATCGAAGAGCAAGTTGCTGGTGTAGGATCTTGGCTACAAGGTTATGCCTATGCAAATACTCGCCGTTAGCAAGATACGAACAACCGGAAATAACATGCCTGATAGATTCTCCGGGACGGTGGCATGCTCGACAAATGTCGACCGTGCCGTCCTTCATGATGTATTTCCTATAGTTGTTCGTCTTGATAACTTCGTCCATAATTGCAAAGACAAAACCCTCGGTCTCCCCAAAAAGGTTACCGAAACGTAGCCAAGCCACTGAGGCGGTCAGATCTAGATCTGGCCCATGAAGAGCACGGTAGAACCGCCCATGTTAAAATTCAGATACTTATTATTACATTATACAGATATCTGGAATTTCTAAGAAATTCTACGAGAAATATCGGAGAAAGAAATTGATTTCTCATTCAGAGAAATATGAACAACGAATAACCGGAAACGGATTTATGGATGGAATGTAGCAAGATTGAAATATGATAAATAAAATCTGATAGTAATAAAAAATATTTCATAAACAAATCTTGCTAAATATATTAACGTAACACCTTTAAATAGATGCACGATTTTAATCGGACGGTCCAAATTGGTCCAAAAATTAACTAATGACAACAAAATAGGCTTCCAAAATATGTAATTTTATTTCTTTATTTTTGGGATTGATGTACACTCGGTTCGGGGTTATTCATTGAAAAATCTTAATAAAAAAATCGTGTCGTGTTGGAAACGTTACGGTTACGTGTCGCATTAACAGTGACATTATTCTATATGGATTCGACTTGAACACTGTTTCTGCAAACAGTATTCCGATATTGTACGGCTTAGGGTGAGAACAAGTGATGGGCTAACGTGCATTATTTTTTTTTTTAAATATGTTATTTTTGTTTGAGCATATAGTTCCTAAATGTATAGAGGTAATTAAAACAGTAAGTAGTGAAGAAAAATGTCAGCAACTACCTACTTGCATTATAAGAAATTGATTGTAGCATTTATTCTGGAACGTCAGAATAAATGATTAGTTAAATTCCTAGCGTAATATATTTTGTAAAGAAAATATTAAAATAGTAAATGATTAGATTCATCATAATCATCATCATCAGCCATAGGACGTCCACTGCTGAATATAGGCCTCCCCCAAAGATTTCCAGATCGACCTCTTTAAAGCTTGTTGAAGTGGCAATGGGCAGGGCATATAGGTCGTAGAACTGATACCCGACGTGGCAGAAAGTTCTCGAGTGGAGACCACGTACCAGCAAGCGCAGCGTAGGAGTCCACCTACAAGGTGGACCGACGACCTGATAAAGGTCGCAGAAATGATTAGTTTATTATTGACAAATAAAAAAGAAACCAGAAGGAATCGCGTTTCTTTATTCACCATTTTATATTGAAAAATCCCAATGGCACAACAGACGAGTAGCCGACTGTGAACTGTGAAGCAGAAGCAGTGGGTTCGATTCACGCACCGTGATAATGTTTTAAAATAAGACCTGCAAATATTTACTTCGGGTCTGGGTGTTGTGAGTCCGATAGTCTTTCTATAAATACTCAAGAGTGATCACGACACAAGAGTCTTTTCTTACTATGGATTCAGGACTATGTGTGTGACGGTTAGTAATTTTTATTGTATACCGCTACTGTTTATTCTTTACGCCACAGCACCCAGTCAGGTGTACGAAGGTAGCTTACGGGACGTGATCCGGCGATAATCGATCCAATGTCACGACGGAGCCCACAGTCTATACGCATATAACTGCGTCTCGAATTCACAGCCTTAATGGAAAACCTAGCTTAGACAAATGACTTCATCTTATTTTAAAATTACAAAATATTTCAATATTATTTGACTGCCTCGGTGGCGTGGTGGTATTTCGGTACGATTACGGTTCTGAGGTCTCGGGTTCGATCCCCGGGTCGGGCAAAGTGATATTGGATTTTTCCATATCAGCCCGGAGTCTGGAATTTGTGCCCGATATGGCGATAGGCTCGCCCCCTATCACATCTGGGACTGAACTAAGCTCGGCGAAATGAGGGTGTTCTAGTTCGCTAGTGCGCCTCTGCCTACCCCTTCGGGGATACAGGCGTGAGCTTATGTTATGTTATGTTCAATATTATTTGCTGGTGGTAGGATATTCGTATCCGATTGGACGGCGACCATTGTACATCATATGGTGCGAAAACCTGCCATGGTAATCCACACTCCGTGTGTGGTTCACGTTCCAGGATCAGCTAGTGTACTTCTTGTTCTCTCTTCTTATTCTTCTCTGCTTATGGCATGCCTTCATGGTTGGTTGGGACGGGTATGGGGGTATCCCTGTATCTGCATCCCTGTATCTTGACGCAAGCCCCTAGATCCGCTTCTTCTCTTTTCGGTTTCGGGGTGTGATGCAGCATAAATAGGCCGGCATGATTCTGGCGACCACTGATAAACCCATTATTAGTTAGCGGTCGCTAGTTTCTTTTTTAACTGCACTACGCTTACCATCAGGTGCAGTGTAGTCACTTTGCCGTGCTAAGATAAAAAAAAATATAGAAGCATATGTACTTTTTTATGAATGGAAAGACGAGAGGGGAATTGAGCCACCGGAAATCTCACTCCCCAAAAGAAATGGAGCAGCGAGCTGCCACTTTACGTCGGTTTATTTATCAAACCGGTCGAGCCGGTACATGCGTGATTTACACGTTACTGTCTACAGCATGGCTCTACCACTTAAAACTGAACGTGATCTAATGTATTTATACAAAAAAAGTAAAGTTTACAGCACTCGGCCAAACGTTTACATTTTAGAGAATAACTCATTTAGGTCATATTCTCTATAATATGTTTATTATATTTTCTATTTCCAGGTAATTGACCAACATTGGCAGGGAAAAATTACGAGATGCAAGTTAAGGTTAAGTTTATTTTAGATTTTATAACGTTTTTAAATAGTTTTCATATGTTTATAGGCTATATAGGCCGATATGGCGATAGGCTCACCCCCTATCACATCTGGGACGGAACTAAGCTCGGCGAAATGTGGGTGTTCTAGTTCGCTAGTGCGCCTCTGCCTACCCTTTCGGGGATACAGGCGTGAGCTTATGTATGTATGAATGTTTCATATGTTTATTTTATTTGTTACCTCTTATTGTATGTACCTCCAAACGTATCACATCTATATGGAATAACTCTATTTTAGTTACAAGTGAATTAAATTAAACCCAAAAATGACGTCAAACGTTAAACTAACTCACATCGTTAGGTCCAAAAGGCCTGTGTTTTGCATAAATGAACGACCGTCGGTGAATTCAAATCACATATTCAGCGAGCGGAGGTTTTGATGACAAAGTGGACTCCAATAAAGAAACGAGTGACAGGTCTAGCTGACGCGACGTACCTGACCAGTGTATAGTAGGAAACAGTAAGGTGCTTCATCTAATGTTTGTGACGTCAGTTCACTGCGGGCACCCTTAGCCAATCAACAAATTATATTATTATTATAAGAATGTAAATTTCGCGTGGGTGTTAGTATATATATATATATATTTTTTTTAATATTTATTTTTATTTTTTCTCTCACATAAAGTTCCGTTACAATAATGAGTTAGATCACAAAAATATGTCATCAAATAGTGATATCATTAACCTATTATTGAATTAATAAATGTGGGAGTCAGGAACCCAATAGTGATTGTATTTAAAAGATCTATAAAATACTTATAGCACCTTTAAATACTGCCTCGGTGGCGTGGTTGAATTTCGGTACAACTACCGTCCTGAGCTCTCGGATTCGATCACCGGGTCGGGCAGTGATATTGGATTTCTCCATATCAGCCCGGAGTCTGGAATTTGTGCCCGATATGGCGATAGGCTCGCCCCCTATCACATCTGGGATGGAACTTAGCTCGGCGAAATGTGGGTGTACTAATTAGCTAGTGCGCCTCTGCCTACCCTTTCGGGGATACAGGCGTGAGCTTATGTTAATGTATGTATGTTATCAAATATTTCATCAGGCTACACTAAACACTTCCAACTAATTAAGATCACCTGACCCAGTCGTATGATCACATTCTTAATTACATCTTAGTACACTTTTTCTAAGCGACAAGTTATGGTATACCGAGAACAACGTGGCACAGCAAGTTAATAATACGAGCAGTGACCACCAGACACGTCACTTTCGTCAGCCCTCCTGAATTCTGTCCTCGATCATAAGATTCGATTATAAGCACAGCGTATGTTGTAAAAATGTACTAAAATGTTTAACCTACGTAGATACGTAGGTAATTTAGATAATTTATATACCTCCTCTCTTTCAATTTTTTTTTATATCAGAGACTGGCAAACGAGCAGATGGGTCACCTGATGGTAAGTGATCTCCACCGCCCATAGACACCCAAGACACAAAAATAATCATGGGTGCGTTGCCAACCTAAAGGAAGGAAATGGAAGGAGAGGGAAAATGGGATTGGGAAAGGAAGGGGGGAAAGGGTCACCGGAAATCTCACTTATGGAACGAAACGCGACAGCAAGCTGCCACTTTACGTCGGTTTTCTGTGAGACAGTGGTATCAAACCGGTCGAGCCGGCCCATTCGTGCTGTAGACGTTACTGTCTACAGCGTGGCTCTACCACTCAAAAAAAGCAATTATATTTAATTTTATGATTTCCTCGTACATAATATTGTCTGTAAGTGGTATCCTCATATCAATTTATAAAAGGATACTTGTTATTCCATTCCGAACAGGTGAAAAGGGAAACTTCAAAAGAGATTACAATTGGCCCGGAAACATATTTTTTTCTTTACAATATAACACGAACTGGTTTATTTTCCTTATTTTGACAATGACATGATGCTGGAGGCCGTGTTAAAATGTACAAATATATAATAACAAATCTTCCGCACCTTTTCGATGTGTTTCTACACAAGGCTTAAAAATATTTTATATTCGTATTACGTCTACCCATGAACAGTAGCAACTAGCAACCCTATAAACATTTTGAATAACATTTTGACGTTAACGCCCGAATACTGAAGGGGCTTAATTTTGAGGTTACCTTATCTGTTCAAATTGTATGGCTCACAAACATGTAAGTAGCTTTTAAAGTTAAATAGCGTTTCAGTAATCGAGAGTAAGTCTAATTACATTGGCTACAATGACAGTCCTGTAAATCTAAACACTGCTTGTGCAATTATGCTGCTTGCAAAAAAATTGTTGATTGAAATAAAACTATTTTTACGCATTCTATCACGATTTGGTTTTAATTTTTATTCCCGACGTTTCGAAGGCTTTGCAGTCTTCGTGGTCACGGGTTGGACCAAATCGTGATAGAATCCGTAAAAATAGTATTTTTTAATGTATAACATTCGCGTAAACTTCAAAATCAGTATAAAAAATTGTTGCCTTACTGTAATTCCCAATACTGGTGTAAAGTAAATTTTGTCCCTCATTTGTGCGTTGACTCAGCAGAGAGCCTACGTGTATGAGAATTTTACAGCCAGCTTACACAACGGACCACAAAACGTGCCTTTACAATGAAAATAAAATTTATTATCAATAAACTATTGGATGTGGCAGAATTATACGAAAATATGGAGTAAATTGAACGTTTAGGAAATTGGATCGTGTTAGTGCGAAAAGAAATGATATTTTTGTAAAAACTGTTATATAGGTTACTACGTTCAGGTGTTCCATTTTTATGGAAGACTTGGCCAATATTCTTCTATGTAGGTTGGTGATGGTACTTGAACGTGGTTTAAGATTAAAGTTATTTCTTGTATGTTTTAGGACTTTAACAACAAATATTACTAGTTTTGAATGTTTATATCCAATAGGTGTTATTCCTAGAGTGATCCAATATACATTTGGTCATGGTTAAATGACCACTAGGAAAAAAGGGAAAAGCTCCTTAACTATTATCATAAATTTTTATTTAACTTTCACTTTTTGTGTATCATTGACCCAATTAACCTTTGTAGAAAGAACGATAAACTGTACCACCACAACATGTATATTAATATTTAAAAACTGAAACAAACCCCACAACTTCGTGAAATACGAGTATAAACGAAACCACTCAAGAGGCCGTATTGAATCCGCGCTCGACGGTCCTTTGATGTTTCGTAGGGTAATCGAAATTAGGGTTGTGCGAGACAAAGGACCGTTCCAACCAGTAATAGAAACTGTTTGCCCCAATTGAGTTACGTACACAGTGATTGGTTCGTTATATTATGTGATAGCTACCTGAACGATTTCTTGGGTATTAGAAATAATTTCAAATATTACCGCATCCAGTGAGATTATAAGTTA
The DNA here is from genome assembly GCA_036417725.1 of Clanis bilineata. Classification (NCBI taxonomy): domain Eukaryota; kingdom Metazoa; phylum Arthropoda; class Insecta; order Lepidoptera; family Sphingidae; genus Clanis; species Clanis bilineata. The sequence continues at coordinate 700,703 of CM071145.1, read as the reverse complement.
CAAATCTTAAGTTCTGCAGGGTTACCACAAACTCTTATAGCAGTATTATTATAATCGTTCTTCGTTTGTTTTGTATAGGAATCGGTACAAGTAAAATTATAATAATACTGCTATAAGAGGTGGTGGTAACCCCCCAGTCTTGTGCTAAGGCGCGTACATGTTTCGTCGAGGATCCGAAGTGAAGAAGGGATGAAGAAGTGATAAGGGGTTGAGGACATCCGAGATAACTTATGGTTAGTTAAGTGAAAACTCCAACTCGCAAATCCACGACCAGAGAAATGACCCCAAGACTTTAATTATAATACAAAAACAAAAAATATTTTTATTCTGTAAATTGCATATTACGAGCTTCATTAATATAATTCATCAACAACGGTATTGGAGAGCTGCATATTCGTCTCTTGGGAAGAATTTATTTTCCAATACATTACGAGTTTGATAAATTAAAACCTTTCATAAATCAGTACTTGCACCTGCCTTTATCTCGTTACGTTATATTAGCCAATTGATATTGTTTATGGTAATGTTAATCTTTATATTATATTGGGTGAGACTAGTTTATGATCCCTTATTAAAATCGTGCTTCCTAACTATTAAAAGGGATTACTCCACCGCGATCACTATAACCTTCATTGGATAAATCGACGTTACTGAACTTATCAGTTATTCTGTCAAGGGTATAAACTCCAATCTTAAAATAGTACCCCAAAGAACTTGAAGGCATGTTACAGTTTCTATCAAGACTCCTATGAAACGTAATATTTCGTACTGCATTTTCCAAAAAGAGACTTTTTGCAACGATACGCCAAGAATGCGGAGTGGTTCTAGGGTAGCACTTGGAGTCGCTTTGTCGCGCCCGAGGCGTCGTGAGTCGCGACGACTGTGTTCCTTTGTGAACATACTGACGTGTATATTGTAGAATACGAACTTAACAAAGAGTGTTGCATTGCACGCATTGATGAATCATTTTTGTACTATCGAGTGTAGAGAGAGAGAGAGCTCTTATGTTGAATAGATACTCAAGAATCTATATGAAAGAAACAGAAAGAAACAAATATTTACTGTCAACATGAAAAATCCGCATGAAACATTGTTAAATTATGTCTTCCACTACGTATCCGTCGACGGCGACATCTGGCTATTCTCTGGAATGGGCCCGAATGTGGCTAGCAAAAGCCAAACTTAGATCTAAAAATACGATTGCACTTAAAACAACACAGTTAGCCCAATGAATCACATGTATATGTATAACTTCGCTTCGGTGCTTCGGTTCGCTTGGTATCTTCGAGACGCAGTCTCTGCATTATTAAATAACCTCATCTTCAGCTGCAGAACGTCCATTGCGGGACATAAATTAATTTAGAAATGCATAAAGAACGAACCAAATATAGGTCGACACTGCACGCGCATCTACACTGACAAAAGGTGCCCAGCTCAGCATGCTGCTGTTATGATGCGAACCAAAATACGATCTTTATATCCAGGATCTTAACTCAGATTGGTGCTTAAATTCATATTATTAAGTAGGTGCGTCTTGCAGGCGAGCTTAACTTGAGTAGAGCTCGCGTTGTTTGCACTTGGCGTTGTCTACGTAACGTGAGACTTGCATAGTTATGTATCTAGGAAGTAGTAAGTCAATAATATTTATAATATTAGCCCTGTAATTGTATTGTTCCACTGCTGGATACGGGCCTCATCTTATAATGAAAGGGGTTAGGGCTTAGTCTACCACGCTGGTCTAATGCGGATTGGTAGACTTCACATTCCTTAGAAATTCTTGTGGAGAAATTCTCGGGTGTGCAGGTTTCCTCACGATGTTTTCCTTCTCTGTTATAGCAAGCGATAATTCACAAAGAAAACACACTTAACACTGAAAAGTCAGAGGTGTATACCCCATTTTGGGGTTGGTCTCGAAGCTCTGACACTCGTCTCGACAGGCTCTCTCTGAGCTGGGAGGTACAGGGTTCAAATCTCAGGTCAAGGAAAGCTTTTTTATAAGACGATTTATCCAAGGCTGGATCCTCCAGAGATGGTTACCGTAGGTAGCCCGTCATAAAAATTAATCCAAATATTTTTTATAATATGCTTATAAAAGTGTGTTGCATCTACCATCATAAAAATGGAAAGATAGTTGGAAGAAGAAAGCATCTTATAAATGACTTTGGACTTGTATTACTGAACCACGTCTCTCTGTATCCTTCACACAGGAAGATGTCTGTTTGATATCTCCAGCGAGTTACCCACTTCTCGGTGAATTTAGTTAGTGATTGTCTACATTTACATACATCTCTACCCACACATTCAGAAATTGGGTTAGAGATTTTTGGGATAATTGGTTGGCACTTGGGTATAAATGATCAATAATTATTCAAATATTTTGCCCGGTTAAGTTGTTATTACCAATGTCGGTGGAAATAGGCCATCGGAAATCTCCCTGACCGATCGAAACGTGACAGGGAGCTGCCACTTAACGCCGGTTTTCTGTGAGGCAGTGGTATTAAACCAGTCAAGCCGGCCCATTCGTGCTGTAGACGTTACTGTCTACAGCGTGGCTCTATCACTCAAAGATAGTTGGTTCTTTGATTCAAAATCCTTAATTGGAATGCGTATCCACCGACTTTGTTATTTGCATTGCGCGAAAATTCTATAACTGAGTTTGAATGACAGCTTTTCCAGCTTGAAACCGTATCCTTTCCAAGAAACCCTTTCTAACAGTAAAAACCTGAGTACAATTTTCACAAGTGTCACCACAATTTTCTATTACCAATATCTTTTTAATCCTATTATTATTTATCCTCGAAGAGATGATAATACAAAGGACCAGAGTTTCTCCAGGCAGCTCGGTGGTAAGACTCGGTGGCGCGGCGGCGCGGTGCCCCGAGTTTGTCGTTCGCGGCTGATGAGTTACCCACGCAATGGTCCGTGTGATTGCGCAGTACGTGGGTTGTAGGACAAGATGTAAGAGTGTTGAGGATTTTGAACGAGTTGATCTTTGAATCTTGGGTGCGAAACTGCTTTGTATAATAAGATGGATTCTCATATGCGAAAATCCGTCTGGGTAATCCTCCGCAATATCTACTACTGCCAAAGAACCTTGTGCAAGTAATGTTGAAGGACGTTGTAGCTTGTGTAAATACTGGGGATTCAGTCTTAATATCTGTTGTCTCGGGATGATGAGCGCAGTGCAGTACTTCAAAGTGTAGGCCATATTTCTATTGTTCATAGATAATCTATCACTTACCATAAGGCCAGCTGCTTGCTCGTTTCATCGTTATCATCGCATGTCAGAGTCCTGCCAACATTTAATTCGTCACTACGTTGAAATAAACCTATTTTTACGGATTCGAACACGATTTGGTTTTAATTTGTATTCCCTACGTTTCGAAGGCTTTGCAGTCTTCGTGGTCACGGGTTGGACGGTCATTCCAAATCGTGATAGAATCCGTAAAATTGTTTTATTTCAATGAATAGCATTCACGTAAACTTAAGAAATCAGTATCGTTACTACGTCTTCCACTTCTTTGTGGAGGGAAGTGGTAAACTTGTATTTTCAACTCCTCCTCTTTCTTTCAACTCAGAAATATAGATTTCTGTTTGATTAACTTGGTTTCGGGATAAAGACAATTTTGCATTCACTGAGACTCGTCGAGCTCCAGTGCTCCACCGAGTGGGTTAACAGGTCGTTGGTTAACAGGAGTTACACTGGGGTGTGTCCATACACACCCCAACGTGCCCACGCAGGGTATTCCAGTTGTAGTCCTGTCTTCAGTACATGTTAATAAACGCCAGATCCTTTCTCTCGCACCGCCTGTGGCTATGGAGCGTGGAGCTACTGTCAATCATTGCAGAAGGCATCGCCGATTTATTGATGATCCACCGTTTGAATAATAAGCTTAACATTATAGATACTTGCGGGTTGAGTATCGATGCGACCTCATTTATTATAATAACTGTAGCTTCTGCTTGATCATTTGAGATAATTGATAACTTTTTAATGACACTGTGTTAAAGTTGCTAAACCCAGCATCGTGATTGATACTCTTATTATTTATGAATATATTTTTATTTTTAATTTTTACTTTTAAGAATATTTTATCAATGTGTTCATACATACATAATCCGTCCCCGGTGTGATAGGGGGCGAGCCTATCGCCATACGGACACAAATTCCAGGCTCCGAGCTGATACTGAAAAATCCAACACCACTTTGCCCGATCCGGGGATTGAACCCGAGACTTCAAGACGATAGTCATACCGCGCATGCAATACCACTACGCCACCGAGACAGGCCTCAATGTATTCAGGGGGTTACCACCACCTCTTATAGCAGTATTATTATAGTCTTACTACCGTTTTTTATGTTCGGTAATCGGTACAAGTAAGATTATAATAATATTGCTATAAGAGGTAGTGGTAAATCCTCGGATCTTAAAAAAACTGGAAAGCCAACAAATTATCCACGTAGCATATATTGTATTCTTAACTCAACTAATTTTGACTCTGTGTCCTCCAGTATTCGTTGTCATAATATAGGTATGTATAGGACAGCCTCCGTGGCGCAATGGGCGAGTAGCCGGTTGTGAAGCGAGAGGCCGCGGGTTCGATTCCCGTATTGAGACAAATGTTTGTGTGGCCCACGGATATTTGTTTCAAGTCTGGGTGTTGTGAGACCGAAAGTCTCTCATAGTCTCTGACACCCACGATACAGGTTATACCTAGTAGTAAAATTAGGTTATACCTAGTGTGGGGTCAGCACTAGGTGTGTGACTGTTGGGTGTATTTATTATTATATCAAATATCTATTGAATCTCAGTTTTTCTATTATTATTTCAAATCAGTCAACAAGCTATTCGCCTAAATATTAAAACACAAAAAACCGTGTCAAGATGCTTTGCTTTCACACCGCTATTTCTTACTCAGATCCAATTTATACGGAAGTAGGACTCAGTCTCGAGATAAATATTTGAAAACCCCTTAATACTCTCAAGACACTTGCAGGAAAAGATAAAATCTAGATAGAACATTGAAAATTCTCAGCCTGGATATTTCCTTAAAGCGCTCCACGTATTCAATTTGACGAGTGCCTATATTTCGAAGTTTAAATGGCGGGGAGTTTTAAAGATTTACATAAATTTACATAATTCACGTTAGTTCCCGGTAAATGTTGGCGGAAAAACATCTAGTATTTTCCGGGCTTTAGTCTTTTGAGTTAATCTTCGTACAAGTTTAGTTATAAAGCTTGCAAGTGGATTTTAAATTATTTTGTTTTGTGATTTTATTATATTTTATTATTATAATAATTTTATTATGCGTTTATACACGTCAATATATGTTGTGAATCGGGAGATCCTGTTTTCGCTTCCCAGGTCGCGCGGGGTGTTTTTTCTCCCAGGTGGACGTTTACGTCAAGCCCGCAGCCTGTCGTAAAAATTAAGCCAAATCCTTTCTACAATATGCTTGAAAAATGTATAAAGAAATATAATATTATTACAAATTATACAACAATAGTGGTTCACAAAATTCCATCATCTACATAGTTGACATTACAGAAAACCGTTATTTAAGAAGTCGCATCATATTTTGGAGTGTAGAAGCGACGTGTTCATGCCCAAAAACTTAGTTCCATGGATTGATACAAACTACAGCAGAATTATTTATACGTATCCTAACTTATTGCTAAGCTTTGTTCGTTTGTTGTTGTTTAAACAATGATTCATTCAATGATTGGTTTTAAAGCTGATACAATTTTAGTAAAACAATTCAATGCATTATAAATAATTTCGATATATTCCAAACTGCTTCTAATTGAACGTGGTCATGTTGCAGTAAAATTATAAAAATTGTAATTTGATGAAAGAACTGATAACGCTGGTGACGATGTTAAAATTGCGAAATTGGCAAAGCTCTGACGTTCGTTATGATATGTTATATGTATACATCTCTTTATTTACACCTTTTTTATTTGGAAAAGTATTTATCCTACTAACCCCCATAATCTTAATTATTATGAACTTTTATATAATTGATCGCCTGAGCAAGGACGTATGATTTGAATTTTTTTTTTTTATAGCAGAGATTGGTAAACGAGCAGATGGATCACCTGATGGTAAGTGATCTCGACCGCCCATAGACATTCAAGACACAAAGAATCATGGGTGAGTTGTCAACCTAAAAAGAGGGAATGGAAGGGGAGAGAAGGGGATTGGGAAAGGGAGTGGGGAAATGGGCCACCGGAAATCTCACTCACCGAACGAAACGCGACAGCAAGCTGCCACTTTAGGTCGGTTTTTTGTGAGACAGTGGTATCAAACCGGTCGAAGCGACCCATTCGTGCTGTAGACGTTACTGTCTACAGCGTGGCTCTACCACTTGAAAATGTTATGTTATTTTAAAGGGAAATTCACACAAATAATCTTAACTATATTTATAATTTTGATTTGTGAATAAAACAGATATTTGTTCAAATTCCGTTTTTGTCACATCGCCGCGACAAAATTTGACCAAACAATGCAAATGTAGTAAAGCTAAAATTATTTCAATACACAAACTCGATTCCTATTCGGGGAATAAATTTAAAATCATTTGTTAGTTGTTAGTCGCACGACTCTGTAGGTTATCGCACGGAATAAATAATGAAAGTTTCGCGAAATACACGGTTATTTCGGAGTTTGGCGTCGTGATGTGAAATTTCGTACTTTGCTTTTGGAATAAATTTGAATTTGGTTTGGTGGAGCAATGTTTTGCGGTGTATTGATGGAATTCGTAATGATTCTGTTATTAGTGTAACAGATGGTTTCGGTATCGAAAATCAAGGAAAATCTTACATTTATTTTGCTGGTTTTTTCTTACTTAATATTCTTCCGTTATATAAAACTTCGTTCGTATCGGAGCTTTAATTTTAATAATGATTATCTTATTTGTCATGAAAATACACTTAGATCGGTACTGTTAATATTACGTCACAATTATGTTTTATATTATATACCTTCATCGCTGCAGTGGGATTAAACGGTCTTGAAATTCAGATGTAGATTATTAATCGCCGACATAGATTGACATCAAACTTATAAAACATTGATCAAATCATGTAAGTCATTCTCAATTATTTAAGAAATGTAGTAAAACATTTTGTTACGAAAATCTTGTTGAAAAATATTCTGTACAGCTTCTGATCGTCAACAACGATTGTTGAATTAAGTTTTATGTTCCTAAGTACGAAAAAAACAAAAGAACAAGAACTTCAAACTGCACGAAATCACAATTTACGCGAAAACAAAAAACACAATTTACGTAAAGCCAAAACAAAAAACACACACACATCAAAAGTTATTTCGCGAGTTTTTTAAAGCAGACATTATCCGCATAAACAACGAGGTAACGGCGAAATTTTTGTCGCGTTGTCGCCGGCGACACAATGGACTTGGCGACAAAGCTTCTTTTGTTCCAACCCATTGTTGCCGGTAACAACGGACTAGACGTCGAAACATGTTCCCAACGCGATTTTAGGGTTGCAGTGGAAAAAAAGCTTGATGAATCGTGAATTTATAAAACTATGCCACAAGGGTTACTATGATACGGTTCGCCAGACCTGTGTTATATTGTAAACAAATGATTAATTTGGCTTATGACACAAAAGACATAGGTCTTTTACTTCGAAATTAATTTACTAAGTATTTTTGACACGGTTTTTAGTAATGGTAGAGCTACAGTCACAGTTTGTATAAAATCTAGCATAAACCATGAATTAATTACAACTGTCTTACAGAAAACCAACAGTAATATCGTAGTATTGTTTTACGTATAGGTATCAGTTTTTGTAGCCCCTCCCATTTCAAAGTTTTATTCCTTAGACATATAAGGCAGAAGCTTGGCTGTGCTCGAGGAATTTTGGATGCCCACAACGACAGTAATCACTTACCATCTTAACTTGGAGTCTTGAAATACAGGGTTTCCCTAGTTTAGGCCCCAGGCCACCACTAATAGCTTAAATTTACATGTACATATAACCTTGTTAGCAATTCTCTTGGTGGAAAATCAATATTTTTTTATTTTATTTTACCATCACATGGGTAAATCACATCACTACTAATAAGCCAACAGAAAATATAAATTAATTTGCTTACATATAATTTTATAATACCCTCTCTTTACGCCAAACACCGCAGATAAAAATGTGTATAAATATTTGTTTACATTTCTGATACAAGTGAAGTGATTAGACTATATAGCAGGTGGCATGCACCGCTGTTTGCACTGAGATCTGGTTGAAATCAAAAGAGCGTTTGAATTATTTAGTATAGACAGAAAGAATAGTTAACTGCTAACGAAGCATTGTAACCTGTTCCGTATGGTCCTTGGAGAAATTATTTCCATTGTAGCGAACTTTGTAATGACGAACTAGTGCAATGGAATATAAATTATTTTGGAATTACTATTTAAAAACCTTTTTGAATGGAAATAAAATTTGAATTATTGGAATTTAAGAAACTGCATTTTGCATCAACATCATAAAACCTTTTACAGTAAGGGTTAGTTGAATGTTTATATTCCGGCGGGTTAATTATTGCTTTTGTATGCAATTTTTTTGTTCGGTTTCCATTTTAATCGGTGTAATTCATCATCTTTCTACCTGTCCTTAATGTGGGGTCAGCGCAACACACTTTTTCAAGCATGTTGCTAATAAGATTTGGCTTGGTTTTCACGACCGGCCGCTTGCCTGACGTCAACCCCCTATGAGTGATCCAGTAAGGCATTTTATAATCACTGTAATAATATCCAATCCAGTGGCCGTGCTACATTGCCATGCGCAGCCCACACTATTATATTTTATTATTCTCGTGAATCTTCAGAGTAACAAAGTTCTAAACCTTTTATTTTTATCTCTAAAGCCAACATGTTTTGCTCTCATATATCTTTACCAGAGGTACGTCGTTAATCTTTCCTCACGTAAAGAACCTATTTAAAATTTAATTCAGTTAATGAAAGTGCTTGCGGGTTTTGTTATCTATACTAATATTATAAAGCTGAAGAGTTTGTTTGTTTGTTTGATTGAACGCGCTAATCTCAGGAACTACTGGTTAGATTTGAAAAATTCTTTTTGTGTTGGATAGCCCAATTATCGACGGTGGTTATAGGCTATATAACATCACGCTATGACCAATAGGAGCGGAGCAGAAATGAAAAATGTTTAAAACCGGGGAAGTTGATATCTCAGAAACTACTGGTTCGAATTGAAAAATTATTTTTGTGTTGGATAGCTTATTTATCGAGGATGGCTATAGGCTATATAACATCACGCTTTGACCAATAGGAGCGGAGCAGAAATGAAAAATGATGCAAAATCGGGAAAATTTATATCTCAGACAGAAACTACTGGTTTGAATTGAAAAATTATTTTTGTGTTGGATAGCCCAATTATCGAGGGTGGCTATAGGCTATATAACATCACGCTATGACCAATAGGAGCGGAGCAGAAATGAAAAATGTTGAAAGACTATATTTCAGAAACTACTGGTTCGAATTGAATTTTTTTTTGTGTTGGATAGCCTATTTATCGAGGGTGGCTATAGGCTATATAACATCACGCTATGACCAATAGGAGCGGAGCAGAAATAAAAAAATGCTGCTAGCGGGGAATTTTATATCTCAGAAACTACTGGTTCGATTTGAAAAAATATTTTAGTGTTGACCGAGAGGATGAATGGTAGGGTGACTAAGGGGTGACTGACGGGGTGATTGATGGGGTGACTAATGGGATGACTGACGGGGTGACCGACGTGAGGAATGACGGGGTGACTGACAGGCTGACTGATGGGGTGGCGGACGGGGTGACTGACGAGGTGAATGACGGGGTGACAGAAGGGGTGACAGATGGGGTGACCGACTGGGTGACAGCCGGGGTGACAGATGGGGTGACCGACTGGGTGATAGAGGGGGTGACGGACGTGGTGACAGATGCGGTGACAGACGGGGTGACAGACTGGTGACAGACGGGGTGACCGACTGGGTGACAGTCGGGGTGACAGACGGGTGACACATGGGGTGACAGACAGGGTGACAGACGGGTGACACGCGGGGTGACAGATGGGGTGACAGACGAGGTGACAGACGGGGTGACAGAAGGGTGATAGACGGGTGACTGATTCCATCATCTCTTCAACGAAGTACCATGGGGCGCTTAGTGATTTTTTGTTAACTTTCTTAGATTTAATAATGTTTAACACATGTTTCACAAGTTTCACTAAATGTGCTATGAGGCGCCTTATTATTTTTTGTTAAAATTTGGAGTGGATTGTGTGCGACGGCTCAGCTATGGTTTTTTCAACACTGGGATGAATAACCAGGGAGAGAGAGAGACACTGAGAGACACTTTTTACCTACTTATTAATTTCTTTGTTTGTAACAAAAGTGAACACATGTTCCAAGATTGACGTGAAATAGTACCACTGATTGCCACCTGATTGTTTTTGGCGCTAGTGTCGTAACAATAACTGCATAAAAGCGGACAGCGAGCGATAAGCAAAAAAATGATTACGTGATACCAAAATTTTAAACAATTTGCGATCGCTACGGCTTTGCTTTTGCTTTGCGATGGTTTCGTCGTTTGCTGAATTTTACGTAATAGGGCAGCGGATCAGCTAGTCGTATAATACTTTTAAAGAGGTTTGGAGTGTAGGGATCTACCATGCTAGTCTACTATTGCTTGTTAGACTTCATCGTGATCTTGTTCACGTAAGGGATCGGCTGTTACTTTTGCTACTTCATTTATTGTATGGGTGGTATGAAATTTAAGGCAATGTCGCATTACACAACGTGCATACAAAGTTCAAAATGTTGAGAATAAAAAAGACAACGACTTCAAAAAGAAAATTTGAATTTGTAACAAATTCTAGACCTTTTGGTTCGGTTGTTGTGTATTTATGTACGCAGCAATTAAGTTGAAATTTTTATCGTTCACACAGCTGATTTTAAAAAGCTTACAGATCTAACCCGAAAAGTGTAGGGAGAGTTGAACTAGATAACTAGAGCACCTACATTACCCGCGAATTTAATATAATTTCATAACTTTAGAATTGCGTGCAGCGGAATCCTCAGAAACCGGAATCAAATAAGCTACTTATGTGTATTTTCATCCCAATATTGTAAAGAGGTTTTCATCGCATTGTGCCAGATCCACCGTGAAACACCACGATATTGTGAGAAACAATACAGGGGACACAGAAATAGATTTAATAGACAACGCCAATATTGTTACCCAAACGTGTAACTTATTTTTTGAATTTAATGTTTTGTTGAACTAATAAATAGAAATTTGTCACCTTTCAAAGTTTTTTTTAATAAACTCCGTTAATAATGCCTTTTTATATGTTCAGGCGATGTAATCAATAAGGTAGCATTGATAAATACAAGTAGATTTATAAGAACTAATATAATTTTATTGTTAGCAGAAAATGTAACATATCATCATTTTCGAGAAGCGTCAAAACTCAAAAACTCGTGCTAAGGTAACAGTTGCGCTGTCTATTCAGATTTATATCTATGTTTGGGACGATTTCTTCGTCCCGGAGTTAAGTCTCATTGATTTGTCACGGAGAGCACATTCGAACCAAATCGGATTATATGAATACGTTAGAAAATGGGGAAAATACAAGGAACTTTTCTTAGTATACATTACCACGATCCGAATTGTGACTGACTTTTGGTGTTTGACTTTTGTAAGAAAGAAAGAAAGAAAGAAGAAAGAAAATAAGTTTATTGCGGCATCACATACTAAAACATGATACAAACAATGACAATTTACTTAATTATAACTAGATTAGTCTAATACAAAAACAAAGGAAACTAGTTATTAACAGGTGAACTAAGCAAATTGTACATAAAAACCAGTTGTGTGAGGCCGCAAAAGGTCCCATCTCAGCTTAAAATGCTGCAACGTAGACGTTGAAGCGCTGGTTTTCAGATGTACTCGTATTTCGGCGCAATTTTTATTTGCTTAGGTAGAAAACTAATTTGATTTGCCCAGGACTGGATCCCTCAGTGGGGGTTGATATTAGGCAGGCAACCGATCGTAAAAACTAAGCCATTTCTCCCACATGCTTGACAAAGTGTATTGCGCCGACCCCACATTAAGGTGGGATTAGGGCAAGTAGAAAGAAGAAAACATAAAGCTCGTCTAATGGTAAAGAGTTACCATCGACATTGGCATTAGCTGGAGCATAGACAAATCTCGGTCGCCCGTATAAAACGTATGGGTATTGGGAGGAGGTATAAATGCCTCCTGTATTTTTCCTTCCGGAAATCTCAGTCAGCAAACGTATCGCAACAGCAAGCAAGCGCTTCATATCGGTTTTCTGCATTTCATCAACTGAAATAATTGAAGCACAAATTAAACGTTACAAAGGTCGCGATTGGTTATACCCATATCATTATGTATCTAAGGTATATAATTATAACCTTAGACGACCGTACTGAAACTTACATGAATACCTGTAATAATAAAAAATAAAAAAAATAAAAAGTTTATTTTCTGTAAAGTACATTTCTTAACCGAAAAGATTCGTTTAAAATAAAAATATTCACAATTTAAATTTGGTTTGAATTTTGCTTCAGTTTTAATTTTTTTGATGTAGTTTAAAACCAATTTATTCCAATTATGCAGGCGATATACATAAAAACAACATCTAAGTATTATTTATCACGCCTTATTTAAAATGTTGTGAATATTAATGTTTATAAAAGATAATGGAGTTAGTTCGGTCATTAATTTAAATAAAATATGTTAATTTAAATTAGAAATATGTCAAGTTTGCGTTACATAAAAATTGCCAGCAGCCATTCCTAAGACATCTCTTAGGACACCTCCTGAGGATATTAAATTATTTTAGTTTTAAAGATAAATGTTTATTCAATTATTTGACAGAGTTTGGTACAGAGGGCTAGTAGATAGTGAAATAGAGTAGACGGTTAGACAGTTATAGTTTTAGACGTTCATAACACATGATTCATATCTTCTCCATAGCTCGCCGAGTGACTGTGAGCTTTCTAATGCGGCCCATATTTAGAGGCCACGTTTCAGTGCCATAAGTCATCACTGGTAACACACACTAGTCGAAGACTTTTGTCTTCAGGCACTGAGGTGTTTTGGACGAGAAGACCTTGCGTAGTTTCCCAAATGCTGCCCAGCCGAATGAATCACGACTACGGTTCTATTAAGAAAACATAGACAGAACCAGTGAATTAAACATTGTTTTATCGCTTACTCTCAAATTTGGCGTAAGTAAAAAGACAGCCTCCGTGGCGCAGCGGGGGAGTAGCCGACTGTAAAGCGAGAGGCCGCAGGTTCGATTCCCGCACCGAGACAAATGTTTGTATGGCCTACAGATATTTGTTTCGGGTCTGGGTGTTGTGAGACCGAAAGTCTCTCGTAGTTTCTGATATCCACAACACAAGACTCAATCTTAGTGTTGGGTCAGGACTATGTATCTCACTATTCGGTGGTATTTATTTATTTATTATTTAAGAGACAAACTAGAGTTAAAGTTAATCCCCGCTTTAAAATGTTTATAAGTAAGGCTTATTGTGTGCAAATTTTATATTAGCTATTAATTTTTTACTTTATTCAAAAATATATTATAGTGAACCATAAATCAAATAAAGTATTATTAAATACAAAATTCATTTATTAGAAAGAATGTTTATGAAAATGAAAAATATATAAATACAATTTTAGTTTTAATAAAAATGTACTCGACATTTAAAAACAGTTTAATATAAGCGTCGAGTCTCCGTCGGGCCATTAAAACAATTAATTCCGCGCCGCAGACGTTTCAAATACTGTTTTATTACAACCAGGCATTACTTTAATGGAAACGAAGTACTGACAAATTACCGAGCCATCATTAGATGCGTGATATGAAATTGCGACGTTTGCGAAAACCAATATGATGTTGGTGTACTTCTCGTTAGCTTCCAGGCTCCACCCTCCTCAATAAATAAATACACCAATAGTCACAGATAGAGACTTTCGATCTCACAACACCCAGACCCGATACAAAAATCGGAGCTGCGGCCTCTCACTTCACAGGCGGCTACTCGCCCACTGCATCACGGAAGATGTCAAGATAATGATTATAAGTCATCCTGAACTATATAATTCGTGCCAGTAACGATCATAAGCTCAGTCTTTATCACATCATGGGACAGATATAAGCGAACAATTGGGTACTTGACTATGTTTGATTTCGTACACATTTTTATAAGTACTAGAAAATAAAACAAAAAAGAAACTCTTCTGTAAAATCTGCATCGATATTGGTTGAAAAATGAGTCAGTAATTCATATTTTAAATTCTGCAATGAGCAAGCGTGGGGACGCAGTGGGGATATCTTGCTATCCCTTTCTAACGCAGGTACTGTTATGGCCCTGACGTGATCTTACTGATACTTCTCTTTTCCGCAGTTTGAAGGTTATACCAAATTTCAAATGCTCATAACTTTTTTATTTTTGAGAATATTTCAATAATTCTTTCAGTACTATATTTAAGATGGCGTAAATTTCATATAAAATTAATAAACTGCCTGCCTCGGTGGCGTGGTGGTATTTCGGTACGACTACGGTTCTGAGGACTCGGGTTCGATCGCCGGGTCGGGTAAAGTGGTATTCAATTTTTCCATATCAGCCCGAAGTCTGGAATTTGTGCCCGATATGGCGATAGGCTCGCCCCCTATCACATCTGGGACGCAACTCAGCTCGGCGAAATGTGGGTGTATTAGTTCGCTAGTGCGCCTCTGCCTACCCCTTCGGGGATACAGGCGTGAGCTTATGTATATATATATATATGTAAAATTAATAAAAAAATATTACTCAAGTACCCAATTAGTATGCTTACACCTCAAACATCTTACATCCTATTTAGATTATATTTATGTATATACGGAAAACGTTGATACAGTTGAGTATTCAAAGAAACTCAAACTTAAATTTAGTTAATGTTATTCATTAAGCATTTCTACAATTCCTGGCGCGTAATCGGATATCCTAATTAACGTAATTAAGCCCATAAATACTCGATAAGCGGCTCAAAGGCGCGAAAGTCTTGTGATACCGTTTAGATAACAGTTTTTCTGTAACAAGTTTTAAGGTGGCCTGAATTTACGACGTCACGGGACGGACCTATCTCAAAAAATATCTTAATTAACCGAGACAAGTAGGCAGAAACTTAATTTTGAGCGCGCTGGGGAAAATACTTCGGTTTCGTCCTTGTTTTTTCAACCGACTACAAAAAAGGGGAGGAAAATAAAAATCTATTTACTTTTTTTATAGTAGAGACTGGCAAACGAGCAGATGCATCACCTGATGGTAAGTGATCTCCACCGCCCATAGACACTCAAGATACAAACATAATCATGGGTGAGTTGCTAAGCTAAAAGGAGAGAATGGATGGGGAGGGGAAAAGGTATTGGGAAAAGGAGGGAGGGAAGTGGGCCACCGTAAATCTTACTCACCGTACGCGACAGCAAGCTGCCACTTTACGTCGATTTTCTGTAAGACATTGGTCTCAAACTGGTCGAGTCGGCCCATTTGTGTTGTAGACGTAACCGTCTACAGCGTGGCTCTACCACTCTAGGTACTTTTATTTTTAGTAACCATAAGCTCACGCCTGTATCCCCGAAGGGGTAGGCAGAGGTGTTCTAGCGAACTAGAACACCCACATTTCGCCGAGCTAGTTCCGTCCCAGATGTGATAGGGGGCGAGCCTATCGCCATATCGGGCACAAATTCCAGACTCCGAGCTGATATGGAAAAATCCAATATCACTTTGCCCGACCCGGGGATCGAACCCGAGACCTCAGGACGGTAGTCATACCGAAATACAACTACGCCACCGTGGCAGTCATTGCCATTTCCATGGATATTGACAATGTCTAGGCAATAGCCTAGCTGCTGCCAACAGCGAAAAGGGAAGGAATAGGGAGGGGGAGGTGATATCTGGGTTTTCAAAAATCTCATTTACCGCACGAAATGCACACAGTATGGAAACAAACTGTTACTCAACTTCAATATTTTATCAGACTGTGGTTATAATATGGCAGAGTCGGCCTTTAAGGCCTCATTCGCAAGCGAGATTTTTCAACGCGCGTTAAAAAAGCAGTGTTAGTTATTCTAAGTCCTTAATTTGCTTGTTTTAAAATCGCAGCGGAGTACAGTTACTGCAAGACGATGCGACGTGTTTAGATTCTAGTTTTTAAGTAGTTTCTGAGTTTATGTGCGGTAACTTATGGCTGAGTTGATCGCGTTATATTAACGTACATTACACACGTTGTTGATACCTCTTTATTCAAAGAATTTTTAACTGAATTCATTAAGAAGGAAGTCTCAATTCGTCGTTAATGACATGTATATCGACCAATTATTATTGGTTTATTTAATTTTAAATCTAACTAGAATTAGACATATTTGTTATGACCCATAGGCAATATCGCAGTAAATTAATTCAGATTATTGAGTCTTCCAATCTGTAATCGATTACTAGCATGTTTTATTTATTTCTATGCTTATATTTTATTTTATTTTAGAAAGATGCATTATTATAATATGTATAGGTTTAATTTCACTTGCAAATAGTGATTCTACTTATAATTTGTAAACTGTGTTGTGAGTTACTCATTTGTATTATTTATCAGTGTAAAACTAGTGTATAATATTTAATGTGTAGTGGTTTGTTGGTTCCTTAAATAAAAAAAAAGCAAACGTTTGGCACTCGGGAACTGCCGCGGTAAAGCTATTGCATAGCATCCAAAATCAATACACCTATATACTTTCTCACAAACAGCTGATTATGTATTCGTCCGATTTCGGAGCAGCTCGTCTCGATTCGTGCGAGCTTCGTAGAGTCGTACCATGAAGTAAATACAAAGAGGAGGTGCCTTAACGCCGAAACTCTAAGCAGGCATGAGTCACCAGATTGCGAGGCGAAGAGGGGGATTACGCATGCTCAGTAACGCCAATACAACCAATGCCACCTAGAGGCGAGTTGCTGAACTAAAGATACAAGCGTGATATTTCAAAAAAATCATTAAAAGTTCTGCTATTCATCGATAGATGGCAAAATTAAAAAATATCACCGCTGTGTCGGTCGGAGTGGGGGGTGTTAAGTAATTTTCGTTACGGAATTTCTAGATTCGGTCTCCACGGTCAAGCGATAGAAGCTATGCAATAGCTTAAAAAAAACTAACAATGTACCTGTTTATACTGCAGTTGTACCCCGAGTAAATGTGAAGGCGTGGTATTAACTGCTCAATATTTAAATTAAAAATAAACGACAAATTATTAAGTAGGTAAACAGTAGATAGGTATTAAGTGATAATAAAATATTTATTCAATGTGTTGATTTTCGTTGCCGTCCCTTGCTGGTGTTTGTTCAAAATACAAACCACTTAATATAAAATACATGTTTATTTGAAAACGACTTTATTTATTTTGATTTGCCGCATAATTGCTTTGTGACTAATGGAAATGTAAATCTTTTTTAGCAGAAGCTCGCAATCCAACGAGGTTTGATTTCGAGAACTAGTGGGTTTGAGCCAGGTGGTGTAGGTTACAACTTGGAATTTATTCAGGTTAAGTAGTTGAGGTAAGGAATAATAAATAAGAGAATTGTGACAGACTATTCTTAATCATTTTCTCAGCTAAAATGTTTTTATAAGTTAGGCCCATCACTGATAACTACAATTAGGTAATTATATCAGATAAATTACACATGATTTTCCAAGGGTTGGAATGTGTCCACGGAAAAGTTTCGGCGAAACGATGGTATTCCGGTTCTCTAGTATGAGCTAGAGAACGAGAAGAGACCCCTTTTCCTAAAAGGAGAAGCTAGTGATGAAACTAGCTACTCCTTTTAGGGAATTAGGATACAGGCGTAAACTTAGAGGTGTATGCTTCATAATCATTGGTAGTCCTGATCCTTATTTCTGTAAATCTATATCGTCGTGGTCAGCTACACAACTGAAGATAGGGCGCTCCTAAAGATTTCTAGACCGATCTATCTAGGCCTATGTAAAACCTAAACCATCAAGGTGACCTGATACATCAGCCACCACCATTATCAACTTTGAAAGTTATTATGAACGAAGTTAGTTCATATAAGCGACATGACTCAGCCAGTATAGATCGCGTAATTAACTATCGAAGCAACTTCTGATTACGTCGCAACTTTGATTAAGTTTCATAACGGGTACTTTGAAGGGCGTGCTAATCATATTTAGTCCAAAAAAACTAGTATTAATATGTCTAGACTAGAACTTTTGTGAACCATCGTTTTGTATATGTCACTAGTTAGTAGTTACTGAGGCATGGCGAGCTATTGTATAGTAATTTCTCCGAACTTCTGGGGGGTTACCACCACCTCTTATAGCAGGATTATTAATCTTACTTGTACCGATTCCCATACAAAACAAACGAAGAACGATTATAATAATACTGCTATAAGAGGTGGTGGTAACCCTGCTGTACGTGAGGACTAAATTCTGTTGCTGTTATCTATCTTTATAAAAGGAGAATATGATTGACTGCAAGGTGGATGGACGACCTGATAAAGATCGCAAGAAGTCGCTGGATGCAGGCCACTTCCAACAGGTCGATCTGGAAATCTTTGGGGGAGGCATATGTTCAGCAGTGGACGTCCTATGGCTGATGATATTGTTGATGACTGACGTATTAGCGTACAGCCGAAACTATTGAAGCTAGGAACGTAAAATGTCACACACGGCTTCTTTTTATGTGGGGGAACACTAAGAAAGGATATTTGGAAATTCATTCCCTAAGGGGTGAAAATAAAAACGGGACAGAATCTCACGTGGGCGTAGCTGCAGGAAAAAGCTACTTTGTTATTAGATTTTGTTGACAAATATCTTCCTTAAGGTATTTTTTTTTAGAACTTTTTGCGATAACACTCTGTGGGTAAGCTAATTCACTCGCTTGATCACCCTGATTAATCATCATCAGCCACAGGGCGTCCACTTCAGCAGTGGATATGCCTCCCCCATCCCAACTCTAGGTAATATTAAATTATATTTATCAAATGTTACAATGTTCGTCATATATCGTTTTTTTCTAACATCTCTATTACGTAAACTATTAGAATAAGTGCTATCCGTTGTTGGGAATTATTCAACTTAAAAAAATGTTATAAAATGTATGACGAAACTGAAACGGCAAACTTTTCAAAAGTGGCTAGTACGATCTGTGTTAAAAGTTTTGTCCGAGTTTCTACCAAGTTTATTTCAGTTTTCATGTCAGACATAGTGGAGTACAAATATTTTGATGTATGGGACACGAAATGTACTGCAAAGAGGCTTTTTTAATTGGCTTACGAGGACACAGCCTTTTTTTTTTTAAATTTTTTTTTTGTCGCGGGGAAAAGTGTTTTACCACTGCCGCCGCGCCCGGGAGGGTGGACGCGGCGGGTATGTCGGGTTCGCCGGCCTTACGACCCAGCGCCGTGATGCCCGGGAGAGATGGTCGACATCCGGGCGACGCTGGGCCGCGTCCCTAACAAATGCCCTACACCGGCAATACCGACTAAAAACCCCGCGGTGGCCTACTTCGGCGCATGAGTGGGGCGGCCCCGGGGTATCCTGAGATAGCCTCGGATTGCTACCGGAACCGCCCCTGCGCGGTGCCGCCTTGCGGCCCGTCTCAGATTTGGGGGGGGTTCAGAAGCCCCCGCCACCGAAGGACGCCCTGGGCGTCTACGGCAGCACGAGGCCGATCGTCCGTGCTGCCGCCCGTCCCGGGGTCGCAAGTACAATAGTACTATAAGGGGCGCACAGCCCCCCGCTGCACGCCCGCGACCCCGGAAGGCCCCTATTAGTCGCCTCTTACGACAGGCAGGGGTTACCGTGGTGGAATTCTCCAAACGCCCCCATTCCACAGGGCGAACGAGGACACAGCCTAACTGATGGTAAGAAGTTACCCCTCATGGTGATCGAACCTAAAGCATCTCAAAACTACAGCCTTGGACGGAGATTTGGACGTTCGGTAATCAACAGCAACGTGCTTGTGGAACCAGCGTTCGGCGGCTGTGTTTCCAGACCGTTATGAGTTAGGGACCTTCGAGAAAAGAGTCTTGTGAGAGTATTGTGGATGTTTATGAGCGGCGGTGGTCACTTAACATCAGGTGATCCACTTGCTAGTTTGCCCCCTCTTTTATAAAAAAATGATTTCACGTCGATAAAATAATTATATTCTACATACATAAGCTCACGCCTGTATCCCCGAAGGTGTAGGCGCCATAGCGAACTGGAACACCCATATTTCGCCGAGCTTAGTTCCGTCATAGATGTGATAGGGGGCGAGCCTATTGCCATATCGGGCACAAATTCCAGACTCTAAGCTGATACGGAAAAAACCAATATCACTTTGCCGATTATCGAACCCGAGACCTCAGGACGGTAGTCATACCGATATACAACTACGCCACTGAGGCAGTAATTATTTTGTGTCAGATAGAAATAATAAGTTGGAGTAGGATAAGGGCAGGTGAAAATAAAGTATTCTTAGCCTTGTTGCAGCCGTTGACGCAAAGGGCGTCTTTTGGTGCATGGCGGGCTTTTGAGCCCTCCCATATACCGGGATGGGCCGCAAGGCGGCAATGCGCAAAGGCGGCTCCGGCGAAAGCCAAGGCGCTTCACGTATTGGGAATCCCGGGGTCGTCTCGAATGCGCCGAAGAGGGTCACCGCGAGGTCGGTAGACCGGTGAGTCCAACATAACCATTTAACTTTTCCCTAGTTGGATTGGTAGCGATAAATCGTTTTCGCCGCGAAAACAAAATAAGATATAAATAAAGTAATATATAATAATAGTTTGTTTACCTATTTGCCTACAGCATGTCCTTACCACTTATAGACATTTTTTCAAACCCCCAAGGTCTTGCTGTCTCATACATCAAACAACAAAACCACGAAGGTTCTTTGAGCAGTTATTCAAGTAAATTAGCCAGCCAATTTAGTCTAGACGCACGAGAAATTATTTGGGCCCCTAATTTCGGTGCGTTAATTAACTTATGATATTTTTCCTCGGTCTCGGGGTTCGTAATTATACGCTAGTGTGACTCAGCGGTTATGTCTGAGATATTTTTTTAGAAAATTGTGTTTAATGAGAGCTCATCGCCCCTATTTATCTTGATAGCCCCGTTTATGAGCAAGAATTTTACAGAAAAATAATATTTACAAGGCCGGATAGTAAGAATCTTGTGATATGGGCAAAAGACTGTCTGGTAAATAAAGCTTTTCTATAATATTTGCGATACCTCTATACTAAGGTCGGCGAAATGTGGGTGTTCTAGTTCGCTAGTTTACCTCTGCCTACCCCTTCGGGGATACAGGCGTGAGCTTATGTTATGTTATCTGTATACTCGTTTCATCAAACACCATTGACATGTTTTGCAGCACATAGTGAAAGTAAAAAAGTTGTGCTTCTTATTTTAAAAATAATGGCTTGCACGCATTTCCGATGATTTAGCCAATGTAAAGGTAATTAGAGCAATTACCAAGTTTTTGCTATACGATGTGGACGATCTCAAGGTACTGCTGGGATTATGGCGAAAATTTATTCCATTGCGCTGCCCCTCAAATGACCTTCACACAGCAAATCGACCGAACAAAGTCGAGTTGAAAGGAAGAAGAATTACAGTGCGTATTGTTTTAAACCCTCCCGGGAATCAAACTCAAAGCATCAGGACGATAGTCGTGCAGTAGGTACTGTTATAAAATAATTATTAAAATTGCATATCGTGCCTTTATATATATTCCACGCGTTCAACGCGTGGAATATAAATAGGCTGCACTATTTGTTGCCTAACGCAGTCCATTCAAAATTTTATCGTAATAAACATCAAATTTGTAAATTCCTTGAAATTGGTTAAAATTAGAGCAGTGTGTAACAGAATGTCGTTTCATTTAAAAGATCCCACGGAGCGCCATCCTTACAGTACGTAATACAACTGGGGCAGTCACGAATATTTATATTCAATTTACCAACGTATGATAACTTCAAAGCAAATATACATAGAAGAAAACAAACATGATCATGAAAGCTGTAATACCGTCGCTGATGGCCGCTTATGGGAGTTTCCGACAACTAATTTACCAACTTTTATTATTTTACGTGAACCCGGGACCAGACGGGGCGCCGGAAAAAAAACTTTGGTCATGGCACGTGGGAAATTGGATCCCACCAAAAACATTGTTTAAAAATACTGATGTAACGGTATACCGATCGCGTAACACTTATAATAAGGATTTCTTAGGTTTACGTGAATGTTATTAATTGAAATTAAACTATTTTTACGGATTATATCCCGATTTGGTTTTAATTTTTATGCCCGACGTTTCGAAAGCTTTGCAGCCTTCGTGGTCACGAGTCAGACACGTGACACGTGACAAAAATAGTTTAATTTCAGTTATAATAACGATTATTTCGTTTTAGGGTTCGGCAGCTGAATATCAAAAACGGAACCCTTGTTGTTTCTACAGGTCATGGACGTCAGTCACAGCTAATTATTCCGAACCTTTGCTGAGAATTATTTGGCGTCACTCATTTTTTTTACCCGTATGAGGCGGCACATATATGTTACATAAGCGTATGGGCCACCGGAGGCCGAGCCGCCCGTGACTATCATATTGCACTCTGTATTGCACAAAACCTTTGAGTGGTAGAGCCACGCTGTAGACAGTTAAGTCTACAGCACGAATGGGCCGGCTCAACCTGTTTGAAACCACTAACTCACAGAAAACCGACGAAAAGTGTCAGCTGTCGCGTTTCTTTCGGTGAGTTCAATCCCCCCCCCCGTTTCCCAATCCTTTTTCCCTCCCCTTGCATTCCCTCCGTTTAGGTTGGCAACGCACCTATGATTCTTTTTGGGTTTCGGGTATCTATGGGCGGTGGGGATCACTTACTATCAGGTGACCCTGCCGCTCGTTTGCCAGTCTTTGCCATAAAAAAAATAACTTTACGGCTTCACTTTACTGGCTACACATGCATTATAGGAACAGCTACAGTACAGAGCCTTTTAATAAGAAAGAAAAAATTTCCCTCTTTTGGGACAGTCGGATATAAAGCGCTAAAACTTTAAAGATAGATCTGGTTTGAAAATCCCAAAACAAGCAATTAAGTGCGACCCATTTCACGCGACACTACATTTTTTACTATCTACCCCCATTAGGGTGTATATTGGCAGGGGATACGGGTTTGTGAAGATTAACAGGCGATCCCGACCCGGTTTTATCTGCGGGATGCTTGAAGTCGGGCGTACATTACTTTATGGGACAATGTGCCGCGGAAACTTAAATGTCTTTGCGCTTTTTGACTCATGTTAAATGATCATGAGCTATTTATTTATTTATTGAATACGAGTTATTTGATGTAGTAAATATCCCTTCATAATTTTTATAGCAGAGATTGGCAAACAAGCAGATGGGTCACCTGATAGTAAGTGATCTCCACCGCCCATAGACACCCAAGACACAAAAAGAATCATGGGTGCGTTGCCAACGTAAAAGGAGGGAATGCAAGAGGAGAGGAAAGGGATTGGGAAAGGGAGGGGGATGGATGGAAATGGGCCACCGGAAATCTCACTCACCGAACGAAACGCGACAGCAAGCTGCCACTTTACGTCCGTTTTCTGTGAGACAGTGGTATCTAACCGGTCGAGCCGACCCATTCGTGCTGTACCACTGGCGTGGCTCTACCACTCACAAATTATGATGCTAGAAAGTTAGAAACTCGCTCTCATCAAAGCAACTAAATATAAAAATATATAAAATCTAAAAGTGAACCATTGACTCACTAACTTTGACAGTCTCCGTGGCGCAGCGGGCGAGTAGCCGGCTATGAAACGTGCGGTCGCGGGTTCGATTCCCACACTGAGACAAATGTCTGTAAGGCCCACAGATATTTGTTTCAGGTCTGGATGTTGTGAGGCCAAAAATCACTCGTTGTTCTTGGTACCCACGACACAAGATTTGATCTTAGTGTAGAGTCAGAACTATGTGTATGACTGTTGGAGGTATTTTTTTTTTTACCAAAAAATGATTTTTAATAACGACGACTTATGATGTTTAAAATTGGCAGATAGGTACTTTCATATGTAAAAGACGTCAGCTACAAAGGGATATTGCGATAGGGTCGAATAGGGGGGTACGACCTTTAAAGGGATTGTAACGCTATCAGAATTTAAGGTCTGAGTGGCCAAATATGTTCAATGATCACTTTTACTACAAAACACCATCACTGATAAAAAATATTATTATCATGCTATTCTTCGACTTATCTTACCAACAGATACCAAACAAAACACTTTCCCAAGAGTAGGTTATTTGCAGGCGAGGTTCAATCTCCCGCCGGATTTGTTATGCCGGCATCCCTCGGATGTGCTTCTAGACACGTAAACGCTCCTATGAACCTTGAACTATACATATCTAGATAGACAATTATGAAAAGAGGTCGCGGCTTCGATCCCCGAGTCGGGCAAAGTGATATTGGATTTTTCAATATCAGCACGAAGTCTGGAATTTATGTCCGATATGGCGATAGGCTTGTCCTTTATTACCTCTGGGACAGAATTAAGCTCGGCGAAATATTGGTGTACTAGTTCGTTAGTGTGCCTCTGTCTACTCTTTAGGGGATACAGGCGACTTATTTATGTATGTCTAATTGAAAAAAAAAATGAGTTGAAACTAGAGACTACTTGTACGCAGATATACGTAAAGCTAGAGTGCTCTAGGTGATCACACAAACAGCCAACCACTCCAACGGCAAGCCGACCCTCCTTGAGGCTAAGGTATCAAGTGACGCGCCATCTAGACGTGTTAAAGTCCTCTACTGCAGTTAGGCTCATAAGGTTTATCGTCCTAATTGTGGATCAACGTTTGATGTAGCTTATAAAGATGGCCTTTAAAGATATATCTTTCATATACCTCTATAGTATCAGTAACTGATAAGTTAGTTTGATGTAGTGTCAATATCGCCATTTACTTCCAAAAAGGAGAAGGTCCTCAATTCGTGTTTTTTTATGTATGTTACCAGATATCTCCGCCAAATGTGGACCGATTTTTAAAATTCTTTTTGTATTCGATAAAGTTTATTTCAAGGTTAGTCCCACATAAATGTGGCCATGATCGGATTTGAAGTCGGTTTGTTAAGTTTTTATTTTTATGAAATGTATGACGCCTTGGTTTCGTGATATTGTATCGCTTCAAGATGTTGGGTTTGAAAGAAAGATAGAAAAGGTTCTTAGTTAGCCAATAATTGAAAATGTTAGTTATGAAGATCGTTCATTAGCTCTTTGTTGATTAGAACTTAACAGACCGACTTCAAATCCGATCGTGACCGAATTTATATGGGCCCACCCTTGAAATAAGCTCCATCGAACACAAAGAATTTAGAAAATCGCTCCACATTTGGCGAAGATATCGCGTTACATACATAAAAAATACAGACGAATTGAGGACCTTCTCCTTTTTGGAAGTCGGTCGAAAATATCAAACCTTAACAGACCGACTTCAAAACTTATCGGATCGTGACCAAATTTATATGGGACCACTCTTGAAATAAGCTCCATCGAACAGAAAGAGAACCTTGAAAATCGGTCCACATTTGTTAGGGATATCACGTAACATACATAAAAAAGCTGCATCCAAAATCAATGCACCTATATACTTTCTCACAAACAGCTGATTACGTATTAGTCAGAATTTCGGAGCAGCTCGTCTCTATTCATGCGAGCTTCGTAGAGTCGTACCATGAAGTAAATACAAGGAGGAGGTGCCCTAACGCCGATACTCTAAGCAGGCATGAGTCACCAGATTGCGGGGCGAAGATACGCATGCGCAGTAACGCCGATACATTCAATACCACCTAGAGGCGAGTTGCTGAACTAAAGAGACAAGCGTGATATTTCAAAAAAATCGATAGATGGCAAAACTAAAAAGTATCACCGCTGTGCCGGTCGGAGTGGGGGGTGTTAGGTTATTTTCGTTACGGAATTTCTGTGTTCGGTCTCCACAGTAAAATACAGACAAATTGAGGACCTTCTCCTTTTAGGAAGTCGGTCGAAAATATCATAAAGAGAGGCACTACACCATCGGATACAAAAATGTTTCAAGTACGCTCGCCAGCAAAATAATATCAATTGATTAGCTGTTATCAAGCCTAGACCTCCCTCACGTCTATTCTATATCGCATACCTACCTAGTACCTAGTCTCACAAGTCACGACACAGCGGTATATCAGTCAAACGAAATCCAATTTTATCGCACAACCCTCCAAGATTTATCTTTAACCTGTAGCAAAACATGTAATAAAATGTAAGTTTCACACACACGGGCGACGAATATTACGGCCATATTGGCGTTTTGTAATAAATCATGTTATACCGTATGAGATTGTTTTGTCAAGTCTTATAGTTAATTAATACGGATTACGGTATTTTATATTTAACCCACCTCAAAAGATAAAAAGGTATTTTAGATCTGTTACGTGATACTTCCCGGTAATGTGGATCGATTTTCATGAATCTTTCATATTCTAGAGAGCTCACTCCAATAGTGGTCCCATGTTTGATCAAATGATGATGATGATGAAGCAGCTGTACTCCTTAACAAACAACAGCATAAACATCGCAATAATGTTTTGAAGTTAGCTTTGAAGTTTGTAGACCTTATTACCACTTCCATTTATCATTATGTTAATGATACTTAATGATTTCTTAGGTTTACGCGAATGATATTCATTGAAATAAAACTATTTTTACGGATTCTATCATGATTTAGTTTAACTGGTTTAGTGGCGTAACTCACGCCACGAAGGCTGCAAAGTTTTCGAAACGTCAAACATTAAAAAACATTAAAACTAAATCGTGGTAGAATTTGTAAAGATAGTTTTATTTCAATTGATGATACTTTTTATGTTGTCTATATGCATTGGAGACCATTCACCGGAGATCAGTTTTCTCGTTGACCAGTCTACGCTAAAAAAGTCATTGTACTGGCATACAGCATTTCCAGCAAGATATTTATGTTTAAAATAAAAACAACGTAAATAAAACTGTTGTATAGTCTTCCTTGAAGCGGATATTTCACGAGCGGTCCAGTGCTAAGCCCGGATCCTCTGGGAAATCTGACGCCTCATGAGCGTTTCGTCAGGAATTTAATCTAGGTACTGTTTGGCTATAAAATATTCTAAACACTACGCAAACTTATTTAAGCCCTTGACAATTGAACGTAAAATTAAGGGTATTTCTGCTGTAGTGGTGAATTTTTTTTAAAGGTCTTGCTGTGTACCTATACTGTGGTTTTACACAACAAGCTCCTTTATGATCTAAAATATTACCCATTGAAATGATTCTACTATTTAAACTGATTGTTGCGTTAATTCAAATAAGACATCTTCAAAACTACAACTGCAAGTTCCCATTCATACATTCTACCTTTAACACATAGTTTAAAGCGTTATATCAGGCACACGCCCCAGCGACTTAAAGATATGAGAAACTTTCAAACGTAAGATTTCTATAAGGAATTTCAATTGACGCCGAGTGTTCCGCAGGCTCTTTGAAATCCAATTCTAGTTAAAAACATACGTGGGATGGTGGGCATACGTGAGCCAGGTGTGTTGCGGCATAGGGGCATAGTTTAGGAACTTGCTTTGTGAAACTGGGAACTAGAGCTGCTCTTTGGACGTAATTGCCATTGGATATGTATTTGATTCTGGAGTAGATACGTTTATTGTTGAACATAGAATGGTATAATTAAAACGGTATCGCCGTCTTAGTCTACACTCTGTGAACCAAGAGATTCTGTATTAGGAGTGCGTTCGGGTAAGACTGTTTTTTTGTTCTTAAAATTTGCCCAAGACTGGGTCCCCGAGGGATTGATATTGGGCAAGCAACCCTTCACACAAACTAAGCGGAATCCTTTCTGTAACATGCTTAAAAGATTCTGTTGTCAAATGCGTCGGCCCTACATTTAAATGAGAAGTAGAACAAAGGCAAGTCATCCGATGTTAATGATCTCCACGCTCTAGACACTTATCAATGATGCTAAAAGAATCTTACCGTACTAGTTAAATTACCAAACAACGTGTGTATTGTGTACGTTATTATATCGCGTTCAACTCAGCCACAAGTTACCGCACATAATCTCATAAACTACTTACAAACTATATTCTAAGCATGTCGCGTCTCACATCTTGCAGAATCCCGCTGGGTGTTCGTATTACCGAACATATAATGAAGATAAATTTCGAAAATTAATTGGAGAATATCACCAAAATTTTACATGTATTATCTTGGGAGCAGCTGACTATTTTCAATTATATATGTATTAAAATCCCAAGTCGAGCAAAATTGTTTTTCTAAGATGATTCTCCTGGGAGTGAATCTCCTGAAGAGTTGAAATTGTCAGCAGGCAGGCAACCGGTAGTAAGAACTAAGCCAAATCAACCTCTGCAACATGTTTGAAAAAGAAGGGTCACTTTCATCAACCCTGTAATATTACTGTCCCACTGCTGGGCACGGGCCTCTTCTAATAATCGAATAAATTACAGTTCAAGATATAATTATTTGTGCATAATAGTAATACTCACGCCTGTGTTCCCGAATGTGTAGTAATACGTTAAAATAGTAAGCCGAGTTACGCCGAGTAAGTATTACCAGCACTATCATTAACTATTCTCGTTTTCAAGAACATTTCCCGTATCCCACCATAATAATGATCGCGATGAGTTTGAAATTGTGCAAATATAATCACTTAACGAACTGAGTCGCGAAATGACTACAAAGCCGGACAAAGACCGTTGTTACTTTTGAGTTATATTTAAATTTTTGAATAATCCCGGCCATAACTTGGGAGCAAATTAAGTTTTCATTTACAAAGACCTCATTGTGAAAGTTGGGTGTGTTTTAAGTGTTGAATTTGAGCAAAAGAGTGAATTCTGTGAGAGTATTCCGACGGCGTGGCGGCGGAAAGTTTGCGCATAGAAGTTAGTAGGATTTATTGCATAATGCGGCGTGCCCGATGCAATGGGACGCGTATTTACAATCTACACTTCTGAAGCTAGATTTTATATTCAAAATTCTTTGTTTTTTTACAAATACAGAGTATTTTATTGGCGCAATATTGGAACTGTTGTTTGGAAATTTTAACTGAGTTAGAACTGTAGCCCGAGCACGAAAAACTAATGTAAATGTAAATGTATTCGAGTTCGCTGCGCACTGATGACGTTTGGTTAATATTTCATACAAAATTCATAGACGCGCATCGAGTTCGAATACATTTACGGTTGTCAGAAATTTTCCTGCTCTGGCCGCTATTTTCATGACATATTGTAACGTATTTGAATACCAAGTATATAATGTGCCGCAAAAAATATTTTTCCATTTATTTTCTACTCTGGGTAAGGCCATGGCTATAGTGTATGGCTGCTGTAATTATTTTATTTTTTCTTCGCAATTTATTTGCGTTGAAAGTGGTATTAAAAGCGATTTATTGCCAGTACAACCAAGATATAACGACCTACCAACAAATTATTTGGATCCATAATCAGATTTATAGTTTTTAATAGCATTAGACCTTTAATAACTTGGAAACACATCAAAAGTATAGGCTCTTTATCAGGTTTATGTCCATTTTTATATTTTACTATAACATAGCTACTCATGTACTGCAGCTTGCTGTTGCGATTCGTACTAAATACTCCCTTACTTATCCAACTTTTTTTTTATAGCAGAAACTGGCAAACTAGCATAAGGGTCACCAAATGGTATGGTGATCTCCACCGCCAAGACGCAAAAAGCATCATGGGTGCGTTGCCAACCTAAAAGGAGGCAATGGAAGGGGAGAGAAGACGGATTGAGAAAGGGGGGCGGGTAATTGGGCCACCAGAAATCACACTCACCGATCGAAACGCGACAGCGAGCTGCCACTTTCCATCAGTTTTCTGTGAGACAGTGGTATAAATCCGGTCGAATCGACACATTTATTTTACTCCACATCGTCATAAAAAGCAATTTCGCTATGCTCCTTACCTTTAAATGAACTGTCTGCCCGTCGTTTGTATTGCGATCGAATATCATCTGCTTTTGCAAACCTCTTAATAGATTTATATTTGTGGTAGGCTTTTTGGTTAAGTAATATTTAATCGCATTACTAATTATAATGTATGCAGACGCTGCGGTTTGCAGTCAGCTTACAAACGCATGTATCCTAGCGTTAGATTTAAGGTCAAAAGTTAATTAAAATTTAATCATATATCATTCTGTATTCTACACTGTAAATTGTAATACATTTTTTATATCACACATATTACTAGGTACACTAAAGAAACAAACCTCTAATATAGTGACATTATTAAAATTATCTTTATGTACAGCACAATAAAGCAATGGAAGGTTCCATAATTAATTTACCACAAGAGCTTACGGTTGCGGTGCCTTATAGAATTAACAATATATTAATAACTGGATATTATACATACTTAACCTGTATATTTTAAACATACTTTTATGTTTTAAAATTAATTTTTAAATGTTTGTCTTAACATACCTGAATATAGAAAGGTAATTATAATATTACTTTGAACCTTTTTTTTAATCCGGGCACGGCAAAGTGACTACACTGCACCTGATGGTAAGCGTAGTGCAGTCCAAAAAAACTAGCGACGACTGACAAACACTGTGTTTATCAGTGGTTGCCAGAATCATGCCGGCCTATTTATGCTTCTTCACACTCCGAATCCGAAGAGGGAAGAAGCACATCGAGGGGCTTGCGACAAGACAGGCGGATGACCGATGCAGATACAGGGATACCCGTCTCAACCAACCATCATGTCATGCCGCAAGCCCCTCAAGAGAACTGGAAGTACACTGGCTCATCCTGGAACGTCAACCACACGCGGAGTGTGGGGTGACTATGGCAGGTTTTAGCACCATGTGTAAGGTGGTCGCCATCCGGTCGGATACGAATATCCTACCACCAGCGAAACCTGCCCTTAACCCACCTTGATGTGGGGTCAAATCAACTCACTTTTTCAAGTATATTGCAGAAAGGATTTTGCACCGGTTTAGTTTTGCCATTAGCTGCTTTCGTGAGGTCGACCCCCCTCTGGGGATCTAGTATTACTAATTTATTTAATTGTTTACGTATCATTGATACAAGTCAGTGAAAAATAACAAGATATCTTTGAGACAATTGTCTTTTAAGGAAATTACATCGGCTTCTCATTTTGAATTTGTTATCCTTCGCCACTAATATGCAGTATAATTATAATTACAGTATAAATATAATATGTTGCAAGTGTTGCAAATAGTCTTTTAGATATAAACGGAGTGCTCACCGGAGACCCATCGCAAAACAAATTTCATAAGCACTCTGGAATTTTATAATCCCATCTGAGATCCAGGTGAATGAAGAAATATTATGTCTCGCTGAGGGTACAGTAGTGCTTCGTAAAGCTAAGATTACGGCAGAAAAGAAAATTGAAAAATGTATTTTTTTACTATTTCATAACTGTCATCACCATTATTATAATCATTCATGTTGCTTTAAACGAGAGCGCGGCAACTTTTAAAACTGATGTTGATTTCTTTTGTTGTTTTTTTCAATCTAATTACTAATTAATTTTCAAGATAGCATGCACGCCGTATCAGCTCGGAATACTTGTAATTCACTTAACTGCAGGGTTATCACGACGTCTTATAGCAGTATTATTATAATCGTTCTTCGTTTGTTTTGTAAGGGAATCGGTACAAGTAAAATTATAATAATACTGCAATAAGAGGTGGTGGTAACCCCCCAGAATTTTCAAACGGCGGAGATTTTCAATACGTTATGGTCATGTTTTTATTATTTTTTATAGTGTTCATTTGCTGTGCTGAGGGTGTTATAGACTGCTATGCTGTAGCTATGGTCGTAGATTGGAATCCAACCCCAAAAGCCTCTCTCTTATAATATGTTTCATTATGAATTATTGTTAGCCCATAACCTAACACTGAAGGGAAACACCGCGAGGAAACTGCCATAACTAATAATTCTAATAAATAAAATATACATCCAACAGTCACACACGTAGTCCCAACCCCACACTAGGTTTAACCTTTATCTTGGGTAACAGAAACTACGAGAGACTTTCGGTCTGACAACATCCAGACCCGAAACAAATATCCGTGGGTCATACAAAGTTATCTAGATGCGGGAATCGAATCCACGGTCTCTCGCTACACAGCCAGCTACGCCCCCACTGCGCCACGAAAGCTCGCAATTCTATTAGAGTTGAGGAGGTATCTGCAGTCTACCAACCCGCATCAAGCTAGCGTGGTAGATTGAGGCGTAGTTAAGAAGCCGAAAAATCTTAAAATTGATAAACCCCATATTATTACAAGGTGTGCCATTAATTTTCGTCACGACTCTTGTTACATACGTTTACCTGACGACATCAATCATCCAAGTTTCTAGAAAATTGAACAAGTAATTTCGCAATTGTAAGGTACGCCCGAGACGTTTGAGTTAAAGTACCGGTTTATTAAATTCAATCATGCTGGGGCTGTTAATTTGAAATTCTAATTTGTCCCGGAGGAATATGAAGTTTTTCTATATTAATGTTGAAATTTCCGACGTGTAATTAGGGCTGTTTTACGTTCGAAAAGATGTTCAGAGATTTCCGAAAGCAAAATTCAGATAAGTCTATACTTACCACCCATATTATCTGATGGGAATCCGATTTAGTATCTGAAATGGCAATAGTGCCATGTTAGATACTAAATCAGACCCCAGGCGAATTATGTGTGGCGCAGCGGGCGAGTAGCCAGCTGTGAAGCGAGAGGCCGCGGGTTCGATTCCCGCACCGAGACAAAAGTTATGGCCTACATATATTTGTTCCGGGTCTGGGTGTTGTGAGATCGAAAGTCTCTCGTAATTCCTTATACCCACGACACAAGACTTGATCTTAATGTGGGGCCAGGACTATGTATGTGATTGATGGTTGTTATTTATTTATTATGTACCATTTTTCGGACCCAAATTCCAACTCAATCTATGTATCTATCTATGGTCTGAATCCAGGATCTCACTAGATTCTCAACGTAAGGACGCGAACACTACACCAATGAGCGATATACTTTAATGTTTTAGTTGCAATTAGTACGAGGGTGGTAATGAATAACCGTGATGGTAATGAGTCGCCTCGTTACGTCACTCGCGATTCCTCATTACTAATTAACGTTTTAATTGTGAGAGCGCTGTTTTAATGGATCATTACACGAAACGTGACGGCAAACGTTACGTTTACGTTATGAAATGCGTGATTTCAGTATTAATGATTTGAAATGTAAGTTAATGTATTTTCAGCTGACTTGAAAACGAGGATTTTGAAAATTTTACTGTATTTTTATGTTGCATGATATCTCTACCAAATGTGGACTAATTTTGTTGATACTCTTTTATGTTCTTTCTTGCATTATCTGCCGTTTAAGCTATTATTATATTGTCATTATTCATAAGGTTTCTATTTGATTCCTTGAAAATAAACAATAAATCAGATGATTGAGTTATTCAGACCTAACTAAACTTCACGTGAACTATTGAAGGAATCGTGAGGTATTTGAGATTTTTTACGACGAAAGGTCCAAGCCACGATTCATCTGTCAAATAACATTCCGGCCCGGTAATTTAACGGTTCCGTGGCGTCAAACGTGAAAGATTACGTTTTGGGTTTTTCATTGGTGTATGGCGTGAGCGATGAGCTTAAGGGTTTCGTCCATTTTATGAATTATTCCAAACGACTCATCTGAGAACTAATAAGTGTGTTTAATTATCCGCTAATTCCACACACTTGTTCTAGTCCAGTACTAATCTTCTCATACGCTGAACATAGCATATTCCCATTTCGTCCTTTTTTCTGCCCCAGGTAATTCTTATGTAAAAATTAGAGAATACAACTGTATTGTCTAGCAAAAGAATTGGAATTTCAGAAATCAGAAGGAAGACCAGCTGGTTTTTAAATGTTCAAAAATCCTTTCGATATTTGTACTTTTTAAAACTTTTAAATTAAGTACAAAAAGTGACTACAACATAATACTACGTATAATTTGCTATACAAGTAAGATTATTCCACAGGTTTTTTAAATTTATTAATAGTTAATTAAGCAGCACTTAAAATAATTAGGTTATTATCAAACTTCATAATAATTCTTGTACATAAGGGAAGGCGGAAGAAAACGTGTTATATACCTTTGCCACTGCTGATATTGGGGTTGAAATGTTTTAGATCGCTAGCTCTCGTAACTTATACGTGTGTGAGCGGTGCGTACAGGAAGCTGGTGGTGCTGCTGTCAATCGGAGGCACGTCCCAACTCCCCCGCCGCCCGCGCACCCTCGCTTCACAGTTTACTCACCACCGATAATGTTAGAGACCGTACACATCGTACACATACAATTTTACCTTAAAATACTGTAGACCACAAAGATCTTAGTTCAATCCCAGCGGTTTTTCTTACTTTTCTGAGTCTCTTAGATTCTGAATTAAGAAGTAAACATGACTCATTCCTTGCTCTTTGTGCCCGCCGATATCCCTTTAAGTGTAAGTATCCCTGAAAGCATAGTGATGTTTTATTTTCCTGCGCTGTGTTATCTTATCTAGTTAGACTATTATCTAACTTGGCTCAGTGTTAGGATCCGGCAACCTACTTACTTACAATTTCCACTTTGCTTAGGCTTTACAAGGGAGATGATGGGAATGATGATGAAGAATGATGATGGGAAGCTTGCCAGCCACAAGATATCCACTATTTTCTTTTTGTTTGCTCTTTTGCCACCTTAATGTGGAGTAGGCGAAACACACTTTTTCAAGTATGTTGCAGAAATTATTGACTTAGTTTTTACGACCAGATGCTTGCCTGACATCAGCCCTCTCTGAGGGATCCAGTCCCCGGCAAATTAAATTTGAAAATTTGCTTTCCCGACCTGGTAATTGACGTCAGGTCCTCCCGGTCCACAGGCAAAAAAAAAATACTACTGGTAGTTAAATGTATTCAATGTGCATTCCCTATAGGAACGGTAACTAGTGCGTGATATTGGCCCCTTTGCGGGAACCCTATGGAAACTATAAGGTCGAATTTACAATAGGAGACCCCTTTATTGACGACCCTTTATATAATATTCTAGTCAACCGTATAAGAGTACGGTCCGTGGTGTTACTCGTAGTTCGACTATACTTTGGAAATAGGAAATATCTCTTCAGATTCCTTTAAATTTGGTTCTTTAATGTGGGTTAAGGATTTTCTAATTATAATGTGTAGGTAGAGGTATATTGACTGTGTTCCGAGAGGTTCTGGGTAAGCGGTGAGAGGTCGGGAAAAACTTTTTATCGATCATAATTTGGCCAGAAACAGATTAACGTGGGTATCAGAAACTACGCGAGACATGTGGACATACAAGCATTTGTCTCAATGCGGGAATCAAACCCGCGGCATCTTGGTTGGACAGCTTGCTGATCGCCTACTGCACCACGGACGCTGTCAATATGCCAGACATATTGCGTATCATGCATATTTCAGAATAATCACAAGTTAAAAAACTTAACGGATCGACCTCAAATCCCATCGTAACCAAATTTATATGGGATCACCCTTGAAATAAGCTCTATCGAACACAAAAATAATTTTGAAAATCGGTCCACATTTGGCGGAGATATCGCATAGCTTAAAAAAATATACAGACGAATTTAGGACCTTCTCCTTTTTGGAAGTCAGTCGAAAAATTAACAAATTGAAACCCTCCTTTTTGAATTATGTTAAAATCGTACGTTAGTCCTATAGCACCGAGTGTTTGTTCAGGTCTGTAACCGCACATAATATTTTTGTAAGTAATGTGTAACTTCTATGCGTAACATTAGATTGTGTATGTGAAGCCATGTTATGCCAAATGTGGCTAAATGAGTCATCTGAATCTGCGTGCATTTGTCTTGGCCTCAGTCCATCATAATAATTACTGAAGAGTGGGTCGCAGCTGTGAGCGAATAGCGGGGAGCGTTATACAAAGTGATGGCAGTTGTTCATTTCTTTTCAGAAGTTTATCTTGATTTCTTATTTCTTGACAGCTTCCATGGCACAACGGGCGAGTAGCCGGATGTAGATCATAAGACCGCGGGTTCGATTCCCGCATTGAGACAAATGTTTGTGTGGCCCACATATATTTGTCATAGTCTGCGATAGCCGAAAGTCTCTCATAGTCTCTGACACCCACGATACAGGTTATACCTAGTGTGGGGTCAGGACTAGATGTGACTGTTAGGTGTATTTATTATTATTTTATGCTAATTTTATGTTATGCATCATTCAATAGTCCAAATTACGCATCATTACGCTTTGGTACTACAAATAGGTAAGTATCATCAACTACGTACGTCGCCTATGAAAATGATGCTCATATTCATTTTTAAAATCTTCAATTAGCTTTTTTGTTGCTGTCTAGGATCATGTAGATATTGCTAAAAGCAGAGATAAGCGTATATTATGAAATTAGTTAGCTGCCATAGTTAGGGCGAAGTTTCTGTGTGTCAATTTATGTCGTAATAAACGCTATCACTCGCATCGTACCCTTTATGAGAGCCGGAGGCGAAAACGTCCTTGTTGTGCCGGCCTTCCCTTTTGTTATTCTAAATGTTAGATGTGGATAACCGTTCTATTATTACAAGCGTGGGATTCATGAGGGATTTATCGACAATAAAGCGATTTATATTGTATTAGTAGGTACTCTACTCTACTCATTTTTATTTTATTTCGTACTATCACTTGCTTTCTCTTTGGTTTAGTCTGAGTATACTTCTTGTATTTTCTCACATACATACATACATACGTTCACGCCCGGAAGGGGTAGGCAGAGGCGAACTAGCGAACTAGAACCCCCACATTTCGCCGAGCTTAATTCCGTCCCAAATGTGATGGGAGGCGAGCCTATCGCCATATCGAGCACTAAATTCAGACTCCGGGTTGATACCGAAACATCCAATGTCACTTTGCCCGACTCGGGTATCGAACCCGAGACCTCAGGACGATAGCCATACCGCGCTCGTAATACCCCTACGCCACCGAGGCATTAATTTTATTTTCTCCGGCTCAACCAGCTTGATACTACTGTCTAGCAGACACCGACATTAAGTGGAAATTCTCTGTGGCATTTCATTGGGTGGGTAAGATTTTCAGCCGTCCAAATGTTCTTATACGTTGACGCAGCTTCTTAAACTACAGTTTTCTATAATATGTTCTAATTTCGCCACGAACGTAGGTGAAATTATACTTCGAAGCTTTCTTTCTACCTGCCCTAACCTTTGTGGGGCCAGCGCAGCACACTTTTTCAAGTATGTTGCAGAAAGGATTTGGCTTAGTTTTTATGACCGGTTGCCTTCCTGACGTCACCCAGGACCTCCCGTTTCTTTATACTTCTAAACGAGGCTATAAAATGTTAGAACAAATCAATCAATGCACAGGCACAATCAGACGGAAAGTATACCTAAGTTTCCTTTTATAACGGTTATCATGCAGAAAAGATTCAAAGCGAGGATTTAAAACCTTTTGCTTGAGGGTGGAAAATTAAAAAAGTTCTTCACGGCAAGAACTCATTACATTTCGCGTTTTGAGGGTAGTTTCAATGATTCAACTCAAACATAACCGTGCGCGAACTTTGCCGGCAATTTTTAATGTATTAAAGTTTTATTTTACTTTGTACCTTATCAGCGAATGTCAATTGCCTGAGGGAGATTTTTAATTGTATATAGTAACGATAGATGGAGTTTAAAATTTTAAACTAAAGTTGAATAGATATTATAAGTTGTAATTGAGGTTTTAAGTAGTCTATCAGTAATTATTGATTGGTTCAATATCTTGCAATATATCAACATACTATTTATTGCTAAAGTGGGCAGACGAGCTAGCAGTCTGCCTGATGATAAGCGGTAACCGCCGCCCATAAACTTAAGCAATGCAAGGGCACAGCCAAGCCGCTGCCTACCGTGAAGTGAGTACTCTTTTTAAACTTCGTTTTTTGTTATTTGTTTTCTTTTGATTCCACTCCGAAAATAAAGTATTTTGCTGGTAACAAAAGTAACCTACATCACAAAGTATGCGTCTCTAACAGTAAGAATATTTTCAAAATAGATTCAGTCATTACAAAGATTACAACGTTCGAAGAAACCAAAGACATTCAACAGTATCTCTTTAGAAAAAACTTATTTTTCAACTGTCTAATAGTATCTAGTTTCTTTCTTTCTACCTGCCTTTATCTGTATAAGTGGAGCGGTTCCAACGTCTTTGCCCAACATAATATGGGGTCAGCGCAACACACTTTTTCAAGCATATTGCAAAAAAGATTTGGCTTCGTTTTTAAGACCAGCTGCCTGCCTGAAGTCAACCACCTTCTGAACGGTTCAGTCCCGGGAAAGTAGTGTTAGTAAAACACCCCACCCGACCTGGGAATCGAATCTAGGACCTCCCGGTTCATAGTGGAAACGACACCTGTCTAATATTACCTACTGGTAGAATGAATTAGGCACGTACTTAGAACATGCTAACAGAATGAGATTGAGCCATTTTGAACAATACCTGTTTTGGATATTAGATATTTATTTATGGGATCGAAATAATTAACAATTAGTTTTCTGAGGTCTTTTAAAAACGTATTAATATTATAACTAAGTTAATAATTAAAGAAAGTAATAGAAAAACTTTTCAGTATCTTTGCCAACAAAACCACTACTACATTATTTTCTGAGTTTTTAGTCTTCATTCTAAATAAAGTAGTTAGAAAATTCTTACAGTACCTAATTTCCAACTACTCTAGTTATAATACAAGTCATCTGAATGTCACCGAGTTTGTAAAACTTTTTTTTCTCAAACTAACTTTGTGCCTCCACAAAGTTTTCTCATCAAAAAATTTCGGAATCACGTTTTGAATCTATAATGTAATAATTCTTTGAATAATGCTCCATACGGAGTTTAGTAAACCTGAGACAAAAACATGGAAATGAATATATAAGTAGGTCAACCATGACTTTGACATTTCACGCTAGTGACTCCATAAAATATTTACATAAAAAACACCTGAACGCCTCTAGCGGTTACGTAGGGAATTGATGTTTATCATACAAATTATTTTATTTTGTCGCTACCATGAAAAGTCAAACCCCTCCCTCAGAGGGGGTAGACGTCAGGCAGGCGGCCGGTCGTAAAAACTAAGCCAAATACTTTTTGCAACATGCTTCAAAATGTGTGTTGCGCGTTGCGCCGACCCCACATTAAGGTGGGATAAGGGCAGGTAGAAAGAAAAGCTAGCATGAAATGTCAAATAAACTATGGTCAAGCTACTGGTCTAGATAGGCCATCACGTTGCGTCTCGTACTATCGCCTACATCCATTTAGATGAGAAATGTCACATAAATTGTAATCGGACGACCTGTGATTTGACATAGAATCCCAAGATTCTTAACCTGAATTCGCTGTCCCTATATGAGCGAGGCCGATTTTATATGATCAAAATATAAAAAATATACATACATAGACTCTCGCTTGTATCCCTGAAGGGGTAGGTAGAGGCGAACTAGAACACCCATAGCTCATTTCTGTGTCAGATGTCATAGGGGGCGAGCCTATCACCGTATTGAGCAGAAATTGCAAACTCTGGGTTCATATTGAATAGAAAATCCTAATATTTGAGTGGTAGAGTCACGCTGTAGACAGTTACATCTGCAGCACGAATGGGCCGGCTCGACCGGTTTGATACCACTGTCTCAGAGAAAACCGACGTAAAGTGGCAGCTTGCTGTTGCGTTTCGTTCGGTGAGTGAGATTTCCGGTGGCCCACTTCCCCCCTTCCTTTCCCAATCCTTTTTCCCTCCACTTCCATTTCCTCCTTTTAAGTTGGCAACGCACCCATGATTTCTTTTGTCTTGGGTGTCTATGGGCGGTGGAGATCACTTACCATCAGGTGACCCATCTGCTCGTGTGCCAGTCTCTGCTAATAAAAAAAAAATATCACTTTTCCCGACCCGGGATCGAATCCAAGAATTCAACACGGTAGTCGTATTGCATAGCAATCGAACTCCGCCACCGGGGCAGTCGCAATGTAAAAAAATAATATCTTAAAATGTTTTTATAAGAAATAACCTACCATTATCACATTTTAGCAATTCTATCGCCAGGTGCCGTCAGCCATACAAATACTACAACTG
This sequence comes from Clanis bilineata, assembly GCA_036417725.1. Classification (NCBI taxonomy): domain Eukaryota; kingdom Metazoa; phylum Arthropoda; class Insecta; order Lepidoptera; family Sphingidae; genus Clanis; species Clanis bilineata. Next base: position 660,429 of record CM071145.1, on the reverse strand, counting down.
GTGTTAAAGTACGCTATAACTAGTTAGAAATCGGAAAGCAATTACTACGTGCGAGGCGAGTCACGTTCAGTATTGATGGCTCCAACGTCGACGTCGACGATCAGGTGCTCCTGTGTATATTGTTATCGCTTTATTAACTTGTCTTAATAGATTACCTATATTTTTTCATTATTGCAACCCTGTCGCCTTTGAGCTTTTGAATCTAGGGATACATGGTTTCATTAAAATAAAACTATTTTTACGGATTCTATCACGATTTGGTTTTAAATTTTATGCCCGAAAATTAAAACCAAATCGTGATAGAATCCGTAAAAATAGTTTTATTTCAATGAATAACATTCACGTAAACCTAAGAAATCATTACATGGTTTCAGTTTGGAAAACAAAGTTATTCCAGTGACTAAAGAAAAAATATGAGAACGTAGCACAAATACATAAATATATTTAAAAAAATCTACGAAAAATACGTGTTTAGTTTGAAGCCGGTTCCGTCATTTTAAATAGTTTCGCGATATAATCTATTTACATGTAGGTATCTACGCTGTCAACGTGACATAAGAATTAAATAACATATAAATACTTATTGATTTTACTATATATCCGGTGGTTTATTTACAATAATACTAATTTCGGAATATGAAGATGTATTATAGGTTTATAGGTTCTTTCTTTCGCAAAGTCGCCATTCTGGTTTTTCCACACATTAAGCATGCCTCATTTTTTCGTAGTTTTGGCTCATCCTCTTATTTTTCTTTAGTCATTGTGTTATTCAAACAATGAGATGATTTAAAAAACAAGCGATAGTTAATCGAAAATAGCGCTACCTGAGTAAAAAATATTACGCGCTATATAAAGATACTTTAAATATCGATACAATATATAAATTGTAGTAAATTCTCGGTAAATTATAATCTCTATCAAAATGCCGTGGCTGTATAGCAAATTTCTTTTGCCTATATCATTAAAAGTTACTCGGCGGGGATATGCCAGACGTAAGCAAAAAAAAAATTATATTATAACATTAGTTTTATTTAATTCCATCACTTAACTTGAAAATACCATAAAACAATTAGTTTGAGACCAAGACGTAAATTATGCTCTAAGGTTTGAATCATTATATCGATTATCAAGATTTTTTAAGTCGATATATATCTTGAAATAAAACTATTCTTACGGATTCTATCACGATTAGGTTTTAATTATTATTCCCGACGTTTAATTAAAACCTAATCGTTATAGAATCCGTAAGAATAGTTTTATTTCAATGTATAATATTCGCGTAAACTTAAGAAATCGATATATATCGTTATTTTATTTACATACTGGCCATTATATTCTTTTTTTTTAAATGAGAATCCATCGAGATTCGGGAATAATACTGGCCATTACCCATTTCACATCCATCGGATTATGAAAATTTAAAAATCGAATGAGGGTACTTAGTTTCTTATTGGCGCCGTTAGTTATCGCGCGTTGTCCAGATAAAAATTGCTGGTCGGGTGTGGTTACTACCTAGCGTATGCGATTAATTTAGGTATATCGTGTGGCAAATAGAGAGTTTAGTGTTCTAAAAAGATGATAAAGTGATAATGTGAAGTGAAACGTAGGTTCACTTTTAAAGATTGTTATCGGGGGTGCGCGTACTGCCGCGTGATTTCGTCTGTGTCGTGTTGTCCAAAAACTGTGTAAGTTTGGTGTGATACGTTTGTTCAGTATATGTGTTTAATTTCCGTATATAGTGCTATCAATAGACTATATATTGTGTTAACTAAAAGTGTTAAAGTGGCGATATTAAGTAATACACTAATTGTTCGGTTTTTAAAATGGCCGGTCGGTTATACTGCCGTTTGAGACCGTGGTCGTGGTGTATGAGTTTACTTTACGTACTTCTATTGTGTTGTATCTAAACTGTGAAATGTTATAAATAAGTGTTGAAGTAATAGTGTAAGTGATACGCTGGTTCAGTTTTTAAAATGGCCGGTCGGGTATGCGCGTACTGCCGTATGTATGCCTTTAATTTGCGGATATCGAAGTGTTAAAGTGATAATGTGAAGTTATTTTTGCTTGTTTTTGTTGTTCTATTCCGTGTATCTTGACTTGTTAAACGTGTGTGTTAAAGTGATAGTGTGTGCTTGTGTGTGTGCTTGTATGTTGTTGCGACTTCGGGTCTGCTCTTCAATATCTGGTTAGTGCAGTTCTTGATTTTCTTTATGGCTTCACCGATTGTGACAGTAATTAACAAATTATCGCCCGAATGGTCAAACGCTGCTCAACTTTAACGGCTTCTTATATTGATTTTCCCCATACAATTTTGACAGATAAGGCGGCCTTAAACGGCATAAGGCTACCTTAAGTGTATGAACATTCGGCGGTATAAGAATTTGTTACACGCAATGTTATATCTGACTGCCTCGGTGACGTGGTGGGATTTCGGTACGACTACGGTTCTGAGGTCTCGGGTTCGATCCCCTGGTCGGGCAAAGTGATATTGGATTTTTCCATATCAGCCCGGAGTCTGGAATTTGTGCCCGATATGGCGATAGGCTCGCCCCCTATCTGAGACAGAACTAAGCTCGGCGAAATGTGGGTGTTCTAGTTCGCTAGTGCGCCTTTGCCTACCCCTTCGGGGATACAGGCATGAGCTTATGTTATGTTATGTTTATGTAAATGTTATATCGTGGGAAGTCTATGAGGCTCTATGTTCACGTCCGGCCAGCAAAAATTGATTGAATTTTTCAATTTGAAAAGCATCAGTTGCTCGTGATAAGACATCGTGTTGAGTATGGAGAATGGCGATAGGCTCACCCATATCACATAAAAAGACTGAAATCAGCTGTGGGTGCGCTATTTGTGCCTCTGACTACACCTAATTGTTATAAAAATCAAAAATATTCTGTAATAAAAGTTCCTTTTTTATTGTCCCACAGAGAAGTGGCAAAGGTCGGCGACCGTTCTGCCAAGCTGTAAGTAATAATTATTTCTGTAATATTAAATCCTGCATGTTAATATTACGCATGTAAAAGATCGACAAAACACAGATGTGATCATTTCGTAGGCCTTGCTGGAGTTTTGGCGTCAACTCTATTTTTTTTCCTTTGTTTAAGGGCTTTATCGCTCATGCGATTATGAACTCTTTTTAGTATCATATTATGTTTTATACAACTTTTTCTTTCTGCCTGGCGTTATCCCGGCTTTACTTATACGCTTTTTTATACAACTGTTTTTAAATAATTCCCGACATCAAAATACCAGTGACGTGCATAGTCATTCAGATTAGGGTAGACAAAAAACTTGCAAAATTGTTTACTTTAACGTTTTCATTACTTTTATCATCATGCCGTTTTCGATTTAAAATATAAACTAGGCATTGTTCTTTTTAAAATATATTTTTGGTCATGATTTTTATTCTTTATTATTATTAAATAGCAAATTGTAAGGGTAGATAGTGTATCTTTGCCTATATAGACTGCACGTCACTAGAAAATACGGCCTAAGCTGGAAATACCGCGTAAATGAGCAAATTTGGTAGTTGTATTAACCAAAATTCAAGCTCTCAGCTGTAGTGTATGTAAATTAAACTGTCTAGCCAACTGATAGGTTTTGATAGAGGTCAGGTAATTTTCCCCGGGCTTTGATGAATCTACACAGGCGACGGTTTTGGTGATTACTTGTTTAACGTTAATTAGTAAAAGTTTTTTTATAGAAGAGATTGGCACAAGAGCAGGTGGGTCACCTGATGGTAAGTGATCTCCACCGCCCATAGACACCCAAGACACAAAAAGAATCATGGGTGCTTTGCCGACCTAAAAGGGAATTGGGAAAAGAACAGGGGAATAGGGCCACCAGAAATCTCACTCACCGAACGAAACGCGACAGCGAGCTGCCACTTTACGTCGATTGTCTGTGAGACAGTGGTATCAAACCGGTCGAGTTGGCCCACAAAAGACAAAACAGAAAACACAAAACGTAACGTACGAGTTACGTTATTTTGACAGTGTAGTTTCCAAATATAAAACCCTCCTCTTGAAGCAAGTTAAAAACTGCATACTTGTGGTATTTCTTGTAAGTTGATCTGTAAAAAATTTGGTTTAATCTACGGATTTTAAAATATCGGAGCTGGTATCACAGATTCGTTACTAGGTCACGTTAAAATCGTCGCGTTTGAAAGTGAAGCAAACTCGCACTAGACACACAGGTCCTCCTTACTGCATTAGTTATCGATCTGTAAGGATCCCGTTTATGGTAGTTTTTTTTTATAAACCTAATAGTCACACACATATTGGTAGATGATATTTCAAAGCTTTTACTGGAAAGAAATTTTGAGCCGGGAAAGCTAATAACTTATATAAAATCCAGCGTGTTCATCAAGAATATTCCAATGGCGAATTAAAGGAGAATCGTGCCTCGTAATGTAGTCCGCCATAAATTATCGGGACCATCACCCGGCGTGTTAAAAGGGTGTCGTTTTAAATCCTCACACAACGCCTACATATAAAAGTAATTCGGCCCGTGTCCCTTTTGAAGGGACGTGTATTTTTGAGGCCGAAAGCCGAATCTGTTTAAGACTTTAATGTTTTTTTGTAGCTCAGCGAATTTAAAGTAAAGCAGGCCGCGAAAACAACACTCATCGCAGTATTGCATTTTACGGCTCGTGCGACGTCAATAGATCTGCTAGATCGCTTTAAGAATTGATTCTGAAATAGTCTAGCACTCGAATATAAAAAAAATAATATTTTTTTGTAAAAAAAAGTAATGAATATTGCCTACGTGGCTCAGTGGGCGAATAGCCGGCTGTGAAACGTGAGATCGCGGGTTCGATTCCCACACCGAGAAAAATGTTTGTGTGGCCCTCAGATATTTGTTTCGGGTCTGGGTATTGTAAGACCGAAAGTCTCTCGAAGTTTCTGATACCCACGACACAGGTTACACCTAGTGTGGGGTCAGGACTACATATGTGTGTGACTGTTGGGTGTATTTATTTTAATTATAGTTTAATATTTTGGGGCATATTAAAAGTTTTGACAACATACATGTTTTAAAATGCTGCACTCACCACACAGTGTAGCCATGTTTCGAAGTTTTTAAAAGATTTTGTCAACTAAGGCGGAGTCGCAGCTTGTATTAATTTTATAAAACTTCGACGGGCCTCCGAAAGAGCAATATATAAAATTCTGTCTGTTGATGACAGTCTATTGAAACTTTACCGAGTTATAAATTCACACTAGCGTGGACGATCAACGATGTTCAGTGAAAATTAATATGGTCTTTCATAGACGCCTCGCATACTTTTATTATTATTAATGGCCTTTCTTTTATAAGACCAGGTGCCTTGTCCCACCTCAATATGGGTTCAGCGCGAATCACTTTTTCAATCATTTTGCAGAGGGGATTTGGCTGTTTTTATGACCGGTCGCCTGCCTGATGTCAACCCCCTATGACGGATCCAGCCCTGGGCAAATTAAATTAGAAAATTTACTTTACCTGACCTATAGCCCGAGCACGAAAAACTAATGTAAATGTATTAGAGTTCGCTGCGCGCTGATGACGTTTGGTTAATATTTCATACACATTTCATAGATGCGCATCGAGTTCGAATACATTTACGGTTGTCAGAAATTTTCCTGCTCAGGCCGCTGGAAATCAAACCCAGGACCTCCCGGTCCACAGCCCATACATGCTGCCACTATACCGATGAGGCGACAATATATTATTATCATTTATCAAGGGTACCATATGGTAAAACGATTTCCACCATTATAATTCAGTTATATTCACAGACATGTATGTAACGTCGTATCGGTTTATCCATCTGTCGGTTTGACCATCCGTGTGTCACAACCATTTCACTCGGTCTGTTACTACATACTACCTTGTGTTTGGGCAATGGTATTCTATTAATCGCTACCCAAATGTGGAGTAAAATTATTGATAAATAAAATATAAATAATGATTAATGAATATTTTTAGGGCATCTCTCCGTACATATTGTAACAGAAATAAATATAACACTAAGTCGCAGTCTAGCTTTAGTGTTGCCACAAAATAAACAAAACTCAATTTAGCGGAGTATCAAACATAAAACTCCATTTAGTGTTACAACGAAAACGTCTCAACGTCGTATCATGTGAAAATACGTTAAATATCAACAACTTTGTATTTTCTTTATAATTCTGTTGTGTTTTGGTTGAGTGACTAATGTCTATTTATTTTATTGATTTATTAGTTATTTCCACCGAATTATAAAGCAGAAATGTTAAGATAATCTGAACCGTTTATGCAAAACATATTTTAGGCCAGAAGTATCACTGGGACAAACAAATATTTCCGGAAAATATGGACTTTCCGAGATTATTTTTGTGTTTGATAAACATTACTATACTTGTCGCCTCTTTTGTCTAGTGGTACCATATATGGGCTGTGGACCGCGAGGTTCTGGGTTCGTTTCCCTGGTCGGGAAAAAAAAAATCCGGGACTGGATCCTCCAGATGAGGCTGACGTCAGGCCGGCAGCCGGTCGTAAACACTAAGCCAAATCCTTTCTGGAACATGCTTGAAAAAGTGTTTTGCGCCATTGGGACAAGGGCGGGTAGACAGAAAAAGATAGACCTTACTCCAAGAATTTGATTCATTTTAATGCAGTCAGGATCTGATGAACGAATACTACTGTATAGATGTCGCGACTAAAGTATTGTTGTTGGTTTTCATGTGTTTTAAACATTTCGGCTATTTTGAAAATGTGGACCAACCAGGGTCAAGACTATTTTTTAATAATTGATTTTTCTGTGACACAGCAAAAAGACTACGAATTAAGCCGATGGTACTTGAAGAGTCAACTAACATATGACATCTTCGATATATTTCGTTCCTAAATTCGGTCAAGATTTGGCCAAGAGCAACACTAGTACCATTTCGGTATGAGAACGTAAAATCGCAAGTTTATTTCCATATTCAAGCATTTATAACAAAGGGCAAATTTTATAGCAGCTGACGGTTAGTCGTAATTTTTATACGATTTTAGCACATATTATATGTATCTGCCGTTGTGAATATTTTAATATGTAAATTACGGCGACATATTTCATAAAATTGCTTATTAAATTAGTTTCTTTGTCATCATTTTTAATTTTTAATAAAAAAATAATAATTTTATGTGTTTTCATATTTAAAAAGGTGAAGCTATTGAATTACACTGTACATGTTGATGAATGAAGTAAATTCTCGCAATTATCTGACCCGGGAGTTGAAATCAGGACCTCAACCTTTTTAAGCTAAGTACCTACGCTGCCATCAACGGGGCGGCAATATAGGGCCTTACTTATAAAAACCAGTTTAACTAAGCAAATGGTAAACTACCTCAACTCTAACTCTAACTCTCTAACTAACTCACCCTCACCCACCCACTCAGGTCTGACCCGTGACCACGAAGGCTGAAAAGCTTTCGAAACGTCGGGCATAAAAATTAAAACCAAATCGTGATATAATCCGTAAAAAAAGTTTAATTTCAAAGAATATTCTGTCCCTTTTATTTTCAAATAATGTGAAAGGAAAAAAGTGACAGACTATTATTAGCCATTGGCTCAGCTAAACTGATTTTGTAAGTAAGGCCCATTTTGTACAGTGCTTTAAAAACCCCAAGGGTACATCAAAACCAATATTGCGATGTGATGTTCATTTAAAAATCCATTTAAGGCAGACGTAGGGCTAAATCACAAACAAATAGGCAGGCGATGCAAATCTTGCCTCAGCCCTCTCGATTATTAAATCTCAAAGGATCTTACAAAGTTTGCGGTTGAGTTAGGCCGTCTTTACACCGTTAACTTGGATTGATGGGTGAAACTCAAGCGAAACTGACGTTTAAAGGTGTTTTAATCTTCGCCAAGTAATTTTTAATTTAAATTTATTTCAGTTGAGATGAGTTGTGATGATTTTTTCATAAGGCAAAGTTTGAGGCTTAGGGTATTAACAAAGTCGGAAATGAATAAGTTTGTTTAATGAATTTCTCCGTTCTAAGTTGCAATTAATATATTAGATACTGTAAGTCATTAATTGCCATTTAATTATTATACAGACAGCCTCCGTGGCGCAGCGGGCGAGTGAAGCGAGAGGCCGCGGGATCGAACCCCGCACCGAGACAAATAATTGTGCGGTCCACAGATATTTCTTGCGCGTCTGGGTGTTGTGAGACCGAAAGTCTCTCGTAGTTCCTGACACCCACGACACAAGACTAGTATCTTAGTGTGGGATCAGGACTACATATGTGTGTGAGTGTTGGGTGTTATTTATTATTATTATATTATTTTTATGATAATTATGCACAGCGACTCTGTCGGTACATGTTGTAATTATTCCTTGCTTACATTTGGTAAAAAAACATGTAGATATTTTTATATTAGTCACCAGATTGAGGTGGCTGCTTGAACTAATCTTATTGCCAGGGAATACTTGAACGCAATATCCATTAAGTTTAGTTTCTGAAGCCACACAAAGTAAAAATAAAGCCTCAACCTCCCAGGCTAAACTTTCCATCTTCTTAATTTAATCGTGTCTAGTTTATAGCCTTTTTGATCGTAGGAATTTGGATAAAGTTTGTGCATTTGTTTTTGTTAATGTTTATTACTCTTTAAGTCTCCAGGGTCTTTATCTAAAGATTAAAGGCTTAGAAGATAAGTAGAATTGAAATATGAACATCAATCATTTTAATTGCATAGTTAAAACGCTATTTGAAATTTCAAAGACTTTATAGGTTATGGTTATTATGAAGTTTATTCTATCGTATTTCATTTAGAAAGTAGCCTTTGTCACTCCCAAGACTATTAAGAATCTCAATTCAAATAGCATATTTATCATTTGCTCTGTGAAAGTAGCGTTTGACAATAAACAAAATTTCGGATTTATAGGGCCTTACTTAAAACAGCATTTTAGCTGAGCAAATGCTTAAGAATAACCTGTCACTTTTTTCCTTGCGTTACATTGTTTAAAAATGAAAACCTATGGTATAAAGATAAGCAGCGCTTTAATATTTTTATTAGTATATAGGGGCATTATATTAGTATCTACAGAAGGTTAATCATCTAAAACTTAGATCCTTCAAAAATCCGCTAAGCCCCAACCAGTCACATTTTGAAACGAAATTAACTTTTATAAAAGAATCCCTTACGTAAGTTTACCCGATCTAATCAATTCTGCAAGACACCTATCGGCTTGGATATTGTCTCGGCCGAGTCTAACTAAGCTGTCCTGTACGTGTGCTACAAACTTTATTATCTACGTTGTCCACGGGCGTTACTTGCACTATATTCAGTTAAATTTTGACCCGGCTCACGTAATTGGGCACCGGAGGTCCTAAACTAATAGACCTCGATCAAAGGTGCCTTGTTAAATAGAATGGAGGCTGTCTTTGATGGGATTTTTTTAAAGGGGAAATTGGAAGATTCTTTTCTTTTGGACATGCTTTTTGCGAAGTGATTGAGGTGGATAATTACAGTTTATGATATTTTCATGTATGCCACCGAAGTGCTGTAATAATTTACTATTTCATACATAAATGGTACGACAGAACATTTGTATCAATATAACTATTTTATACGGATTTTATCATGATTTGTTTTTATTTTTAGGCCCGACGTTTCGAAGGGAAATAAAAACAAATCGTGATAGAATCTGTATAAAATAGTTTTATTTCAATATAATACTTATTGAATATGAGACGTCCAAAAAAATCGATTGTACCTACTTCACAAAGACAAGGTCTTTGGGACAATCTATCAAAGTAACTACATGCATATTCCTAGAATTGTTTTTATTTAAGATCCATTCTCCATCAGTAGTCCATGACAAGATAATGTTGTTATATCAGTAATCCTATTCATCTCGATTTAAATAGATATTAAAAATATTAGCATCAAAATAAATCTAGTATTCAAATTTTATTCCGAAGAGGATTTCCCGTATCAATTAATCCTCGATGTTGCGTTAGGGTGAGCTCATATTAGAGCGTCTTCTTGTAATACGTAATTCTTTTTATTTGCAAAAAGTTTCAAATATGCAGTTTTAAAATATCGTGTAATGTAAATTTATTATCTTCAGCTTTTTTTGCTTCTTCTAACCCATTTATTCTAAAACAGCCTGCGTTAACCGTATATAAAATGAGCAGACATTCAAATCCATATTTTTGGACACAAATTATCTTGGCACTATATGCATACATAAAAGAAGCAAACTGTTTACGTAACTTGATGTTCTACAACAGATTTTTTACTAAATGGATAAATTATAAGCAGGTCTTGGTACCACCACACCTGCAGCCTGAGCAGGAAAATTTCTGACAACCGTAAATGTATTCGTGCTCGATGCGCGTCTATGAAATTTGTATGAAATATTAATCAAATGTCATTAGTGCGCAGCGAGTTTACATTTACATTAGTTTTTCATGCTCTGGCTGCTGATCATTTTTAGTAATAAGGTACTCATCGCCACGAGACATGAATACTCTATTTTAATCATAAACTAGTATCATAATCTCAGTGACTTCGATGTCCTTCAAACTAAACACTACAATAGTATATAGATAACTCAGTAGCTTACATTCTTAGGATCAGAAAATATGTATATTTAGTTACAAATGTAGAATCTGCAATGTACCCTCACCTTTACATAGCCCGGATCTCTTCTTGATGATTACTCTAATAGCTTTGTGAGCGATGTTTAATTTGAACTCAACTTTCCACGCTGATTGGGCAGCCTCGTTTCATTTGCAATCCATTATTTTATCATATTAAAATACTGGCTTAATCTGATGGAAAGGCATTGGTTTGCTTGTTTTAACTGGATTAAAAGAATAAAATCGGAACCAACAACCATTTTATAGTAATATTGAGTGATTGCTTCTGCTTTTATGTAAACATTTATGTGTTTTAATTTCGAATATCAAATGTCGCCTACTTGGTCTAATGACTGCGTGTATGGGCTGGTCCGGGAGGTCCTGGGTTTGATTCCCAGGTCGGGCAAAGCAAATTTTCTAATTTAATTTGCCCGGAACTGGATCCCTCATAGGGGCTTGACGTGAGGCAGGCGGCCGTTCGTAAAAACTAACTGCAACTTTCTTTCTACAAATTAAGGTGAGATACGCGCTTATAGAAATAAAGAATTTGGAATGTGAAATGGACTACTAATCCGAAATGTTAGTGTGTAACAGGCTGGACATCAAACACGTGGTGAAAAACTTAGCATAAGTTTGTCGGTGTTGCCACTTTACGTTGGTTTTCTGTGAGACAGTGGTATCAAACCGGCCGAAAAAGCCCGTTCGTGCTATAATCTTAACTGTCCACAGCGTTGTCACCAGTCGGTGTATACTGTATGCCAAGCTATAAACTAAATTAGGCCTACACTAGGGTGCTCATCTCATTACATCATGTATTTATCATTTGGTCTCATTATATTACAAGGTTGTTAATATATTTGGTAGACTGCCTCGGTAGCTTGGTTGTATTTTGGTACAACTACCGTCCTGAAGTCTCGAGTTCGATCCCCGAGTCGGGTAAAATGATATTGGACTTTTCCAAATAAGCCCGGAATTTGTGGCTGATATGGCGGTAGGCTCCCCCCTATCACATCTGGGATGAAAATAAGCTCGGCGAAATGTGGGTGTGCTAGTTCACTAGGGCACCTTTGCCTACCTTTTCGGAGACACAGGCGTGAGCTTATGTTATCTATGTATGTTATATATTTGAAATCTTGTGATTAAAGCCTTTATTAACATGAAAAAAAAATATCCGAAATTCTATAAATCCAATTGGAATTGTACTAATATACCGATATGCTGACAATGTCCTTCAACAATCGTATAAAAACGCCTATGTCAGCTCGGTAGTATGTACTGCCTCGGGACGGGCGACATGGTCTCTAATTAGACGTAGCATTTGTTACACGAGCGTTTTCCTGTTACCTACCTCTGAGAAGCAATGATACCTAGTACTAATAGAATGAAAGTGCCAGGTTGACGCCAAGAGGGACTAATGATTTTTCAGTTTAGTTCGTTCTACCTAACCTTGTCCCACGTTAATGTGGGGTCGGCGCAACACACTTTTTAAATCATGTTGCAGAAAGGATTTGGCTTATTTTTTACGACCGGCTGCCCGCCTGACGTCAACCCCCTCTGGAGAATCGATTCCCGGACAAATTAAATTAGAAAATTCGCTTTGCCTGACCTGGAAATCGAACCCAGGATCTCCCGGTTCACAGCATATATGCTGCCACTAGATCAAGAAGGTGTAAAAATATGTGTCATCAAACTAAATTATTTATTTTAAATCCTTTTTCAATACTTTCTTTTTAAAACCCCTCAACTGAAAATGTATAAAAGACATCCCACCCACATTAACCCAAACACGAAACGAGATGAAACAAATGTGATATCTGTTATTCGAGTGAAATCTCCAGGCCCACGTCTCGGGGCGGAACGACGCCAATTGAAGGGTGGCTTTTTTACAAATAAAACCCTTTAGTCGCGGGGGATGAAGACATCGGTCGCGAGACAGATGGATGTTCGACGTTCTTGGTTACCTACGTGACTGTGCGATACGATTTTTTGTACAATATTGTGTTTCTTTTAGGTTAAAATTATCTTGGTTTATTTGTTTTAGAATGTATAGAGTTTTATTGTGGTGTTTATGACATCAAGAAAGAGAAACATTTTCTTTAGAGATTAATATTTAGGCGACGGTTTTAGGATTCTGTTGCGAAACTAACCTAATCCTTATATACACTACACCTACCGCAGTGTAGTGCAGTCCAAAACATAATATAAATTAATAATTGAATCTAAAGATCCAGGTATATAGCAGTACTAGGCAAAAAAATATTGTTCTGAAAAAGTTCTTTCAATAAAAAACAGATCAAACAAGATGTTTAGTAGGAAATAAGATTTGAATAACATTCATCCTTTTTTATTGCGCGTGTTCAGAAACACAGTTCAAATATTTAAAATAAAATAAAAATCCGTTAATTGCGTTTTAGACCTACAGACTAGTTACATTGTTCACTTATTTTATAGAGTTTTTTTAAACGGGCATTCTGTCAGGATCTATGGTTATAATATCTCGAAGTTCGATATTACACATCATTTTATGGTTTTGATGACAAGCACAGTCTAAACTGTGCTTAAACAAAACCATAAAATGATGTCATAAATTACTATTATGTCAGAATAAACAACATCTGCGTGATGAGACAGTAGACGAAAATACTTTGTCTCAATTATGTATGAATAGGTTAGCATTTCTAAATTGTGGTCTAAACAATTTTGATTCTTATTTTAGAGAGATAAAAGTGATACTATAATTTATTATTGGAATTTATTATGCATACTCTATCTCATATCATAGAGGCAGATTTGACATTAAATCTGATCCATGTCTTATAGTTGATAAGGCCAAATAAATAAATAAATAAAATCTTGTAATAAACGTCCCTGTCGTATTATTACACTATTATTATAAATAATCGCTAATAGTGTTTTCTACTCCACTATAATATTTTACATCCACATGGACCTGAATTATAAACAAGCTTGGGACCTTAGGTGTTTACTCATAATAAATGATTTATGAAGTACGAACATAAACTGATGCGAGCCAGTGCGATGCATTTTTCATTCGTTTTAAAGTTTATTTAGTTGGAAACGTACAGTCTAGACTGTAGCTAGTAATCCCCTTCCAATTTAGATTTTTATCAGTAGATTTTTAACGTCGCTTCCTCTTTATTTATTTTTTTGACCCGTAAAGCTCTTAAGTAAATCTCAATGTATCTTAAATATAAAAATAACTGGTAAGTAAAATTGAGTTTAGGGATAATGCTTATTTACTAATAGTCCTGCAAGTCACCCTAAACCATATTTTTTTTGTTAAATGTTCAGTACTGTTTATTTTTAAAGTTTTTTTTACATTTTTAGATATATGCTATAAAAATAAAAATACATAAGTAATACATCAGTTAAATTATTATTATGAAATAGATATTAATATAATATCTTATCGAGTAATTACTATTTTGATTCTCTAGACATTTGAAACGTTTGCCTGTCTTCCTTTCTTCTAACGGGTAGGCCGTTTGACATTTTTATATAACATGCAGTAGTTATGAAAAGTGTTTTCGCCAGGATATAATATTTCCATCTTCTAACAACTTTATTATAGCTACAAAAAAAAATTACTAAGGGCTGATTTTTCAATAACGGGATAAATTTTATGTACATATATTATTTTCATGCTTTGATTTGGATTTTTACAGATTCCTGCATAATGGACTAGTATGTTCAGATGTAATAATTTGTCTCTCGTCAAAAAGTACCTATAATGGCGTCATACATATACAACATCGTGACTTTACCGTGTAAATAAATACACCGTAATACATAATATGTAAAACATTAGTCAAAGCAACAAAATTATTATATTTACATCAGATAAAACTTACTGCAAATTCGACCCTTGAACGATAACTTTTGTCTTTAAATAAACTTGCTACGTAAGTATTGTCGCCTTCTTGGTCTAGTGGCAGTATACATATATGTATATGGGCTGTAGACGGGTCCTGGGTTCGATTCCCGCTGTGGTCGGGCAAAGTGATTTTTGTAATTTGATTTGTTAACAAGCTTAAAAAGGTGTGTTGGGCCGACCCCACATTGTGGGATAGTGGCAGGTTACAATAAATATAATAGGTACAATTTAAGTAGTCGTCGTGATTTAGTAACTATTACTCGGAAAAGAAAAACACAAGTGGTTACTATTTTTAACTTTAAGTGGTAAAGTTGGTATACAATAAAAATTTCAGTATCTTTCCTCCGCAGTAGTTGCTCTCTCTGTGGTTCTCTTCGAATTTGGCTCTTGGGAACAATTGTCGTCGTTTCTGTGCAATTTCCCGTCGATTGCAATTGTGGTCGGGTTTTCTTTATAAAATGTATGGGGAGTGTTAGAAAAAGGATCATCGGCTTTAAAAAAAATATTAAATAGTCGCCCTGGTCAAGTATCAGCGTATAATATGGTCTGTGGTCTGGCTACGCGTGTTTTTCTGGGACTGGTTGGTTCTAAAACTGAGGCCACATCCGTCGACATAAAAATGTTACAGTATTTTCAAAATTTCTATTGGGCTGGCTTTTAGTTTTTTTTTAAGAATGAGGTCAATTCTCGATCGAGTATTTAGAATTTGTGCAATTTTAATCAACTTCTGAATGTGGTAGTGTAACCTCGTACACCTAAATCTTAACAACCATAAGACTCAGGTACCGCTCAATATCTTCGAACACAGCGAGCGCAATAAATACGAAGTTCGCGCCATTACTTCCAGATAGCACGGTTTTATTGTAATTTTATTCACCACATTAGAAGTACAAACGTGTCTTGCCGAATGTAAAACAGTTTGATTAATTAGAGGTATTCACGATGAGTGGATTTGGCCGGAAATTTACGTTTTCATAGCACATTGGCAAACGTTTTTTATACAGGTTCAGGTAATCTTTTGATCAGTGACATGGCCCATAGTTCTTTTTTTCCAAACTTAAAGGAAACGAAATAGGGATTGGGTCGGACATGTTGACGACTGATATTTAATTATTTTTATATTTTACCCAATTATTTCGCAGAAAGAGAGCAGTAGTTCATATTACAATTTTAATATACACCTTTTAATAATTAATTATTGTTCGGACACTCGAAACCTTTCCGAGAAAATAAAGAAAAATACATTGTTGCTGAAATAAAATTAATATCACAATATTATTAATATCAAAGAACAAAATATTACGTACCTACTAGTCACAAAGTCATAATTATTATGAGATTGGCAGTTTATTTTTATAATATCCCAAGTTGACACTTAAAACGCTAGTATATAAAATCCATCTAATAACACATAACAGTCACACACATAGTCCTGACTAAGATCGAGTATTGTGTCGTATAATACCTAGGTCCCAAGACAAATACATAAAAAATTGACACGGTACAAGGATCCTACCGCGGCCTCTCCTTCTCGCGTGTTGCGCTAAGAAGGTTGTCAAATCTACCCTTCTATCCCGACCATCCACCTGTCTTGCCGTTTTCCGGCATAATTTTGCTGATCACCGATGAACCCATAGTTTGTGGTCCGTCTCTAGTTTATTATTTTGGACTTATCATCAACTATAGTAAGTCACTTGCCGAAGTTGGTTATAGAACAACGCAGTAATGGTCTAAGACACTGTGGTGCATCGACCTTCACTCATCTGATAACCAAATGAGACATATTTTTTATCAAATATTTATTATTTACAAACACGCCTATAATGGCTTGGCTATCGAAAAGTGTTCTTGACTATTTTTTTCATAACAGTTTTTTGCAGGCAAGCTTATACGTTGATTTTGTAATTCAATTATCTTTCATAAATTTCGGATCTTTTATTGGTTAACAAATTAGTATAGTTACGTATGTTGACATACCTGTTCTATAAGAGTACGCTAAATGCGGCGTACTCTAATGTCATTCCCATACATTTATTCTATTTGATTATTGTATTCGACTAGCGCATAAGCCACTTGTCTAAGGCCTCTGAACACATTTCGATGGGCGTGTTATTGGCGTGTTTGTAAATGAATGATATTTGATAAAAGAGTGAAGTTCGATGTACCATGGTCTCCCCTACCGCAATATTTAGTAATGATCAAATAACCTCATTTTACTTGCTATACTTACACAATAGGAGGTCACTCTTGGAGTATAACGTCATTCTTCAAAATAGGAAATCGTGATAGTGAAAAATTGCTATAAAAAACAGCAATCAAACGTACCTAGTATTAAAGTTGATCGTTTCGTACCAAAGGAGAGATTCAAAAAAAAAAAAAAAAATACTTTCAATTATTTTTATTTTTTACAACGGAACAATTCAATACAGTTGTTAGAATCGCTTTTTACAATATAATGCACTTACAAGTAGGTATACATTCGGGGTTCGTAGATATTAAAATAAAATAAAAGATATTCGAAAACACAACATAGAATGTTGCATTTAAACAATTAATAATTGATTACATGAATGACAACTCATTATTCTATAAAGGTATTGATTGGATAATTTAAATTGATATTAACATATTATAGAAAATATACGGAAGCTGGAAAATTTAATTCTCTTTGAAGAGTTCTTATCATGAATAAGTATTTTGCACAGGCTACATTAATTTACCACAAAAACGTCATATTAAATTGTCGAAATGTCATTTTAATGTTTCAACATTAAAATTATAAAGGCGTCGCTGAATGATTATTATTGTAATCATACATTTAAAGAAAAAATTAAAAGGTTTATTAAAACCAAAATTGCAGTTGAGATTTTTTTTTGCAAATGAATGAAACTTTAAATAGATGCTTCAAAATAAATTATAATCTTTGGGTGATATAAAATTGCAACAAATCTTTTAGCCTTTTTATTTATTTGTTCATTTGCATTCACAAGTCTGTATCACTGAGTTCTTTTAAACGGAGATACAATCTTGCGGAAATTTCGCGGCATAAATTCGAGCGTCGAATTTCCGCTTTCACCGCACCTCGAGCTGACAGCTAGTAGCTTCAGTTCTACAGCAAATACACCTTGCTATTGGCAGTATTTCAACACATTTCTGTGGAAATTTAACACGCGAAATGTTTGGATGTTACAGGCAGAATTAAACATTACAAACAAAAATAACTGCATATCTGCTCTTCTTTCGAGGTTTTAGATTGATCTTGGGTTTTATGTTGTTCTATGAATCTCTGTGAAGTTTTTACAAAGTAAAGAGCCAAACCAAGGCAAAGTCTCAATAGTTTTAATTTTCATAACTTGGAAATTAAAGTTATTGAAGTTCAGCCTTTTTATAAAAAAATGTATAGACATTCAAAATATCAGATTTGATTTAAGTATTATATTCGAATCCAAATAAAAAACACATTACAATTCATGAAAAACACCAAATTTTCCCCTAAAATTGTATTACAGACAAAAGAAATGTATAAATGCGAGCTTAAATGAAATGGGGCAAGATAATCCATAACATAAAGGTATTATCACGTTATTCGATTTAACCCGTCAGAGGCGGCACATATATATGTTCCATAAGCGTATGGGCCACCGGAGGCCGAGCCGCCCCTGACTATTTAAACATTTAAAACCCTTTGTAAAAAAGGACTAAAACATGCACCGACTCGACGTACCTATTGATTTTATTCCGGACAAATGCCGGACCGGTTGAATCTAAAAAATATACACAATTTTAAAATTTTCGTTTACATTTTATGGCTAGGTTTTAAATAGATTCGGATTAAATTTTTAACTTTGTTTCGGAAGTTTTATAGTGGCGTGCGCACACGAAACGGGCGTGTCGTGCATTCAAAATTAAACTGTGGTTTGTTTGAGTTATTTTGGAAAAACTTAGTTACATGAATACCTTCCCCATGTTCTTAAGCTCAAAGTTACATTCAATTGACAATGCACTGATCAACAAAGCTATCAAAACAGTCTGTCATGCGGAAATCAATAGTTGACCTTGCTTTTAGCTAAACATTTTTAACGTGAAATGCAATAATTGTAGGTAATAATTTAGTATTGATTGTTCTTAGAGAAACTTGGTGTTAATCAACAAAAAACGTTGTTACAATTATTTAACTTATTTCATTACAATATTGTGTTTCATGTATAGAAACTGCAAAGAATTTGCAACAATAAAACCATCTCGTGAAGTTCCACAATGTAATAGTTTACAACAGTTACTATAGTTTACAATAGTTCACAAAACGTTCCGGCGATATTTGAACATTAAACGGAATAGAAAAATGACCAAAAAACGGAATGTCCAAACAAAATTTTATAGAGAAAAACAGAACTCAAAAAATCTGGAACTGACAACGGTTATAGCACACGTATCAACTTGGAAATGTACCGTCAGCGCCTCAGCCCATGCGGAGGCATGAACTCGAATAACTTCGACAATCGAATTTGTATCGAGTGCTGATGGTGTTTAGTTAAAATTCTATACAAATTTCATATACGCATCAACCTTGATTTGAATTGGATTTTCCAGATTATTTTCGTCGCTGGCGTTAATAAGTTGGCAAGTTACTACCTCTTATCTTGACTTATGTTGACAATCTATTCAGTTATACATTTAGCCATCATCCAAATCAGTTTTCGTGTGATAGTGTAAGTCGACAACATTATTATCAACTTATGCAAGTCAAATACGGATTTATGCACAAGCCTCAATGTTCTTTGTGTGGAGTTTTGTACTACAATATACAACTATATGCCTCATAGCGACATCGGGAACCACTTGAAAGGAACAGACTAGGCGTTGACTGACGTCGTTTCCTAAGTTTATATGTGTGCTTTAAGCCGCGTCTCCTGTACTAAAACATTACACAAAACACCTACACAAAACATGTATTTTTTATCTATGGTCCATTGTTCTACGAGCAAGTGACAGCTAAAATTGTTGTTTTGCGTATATATTTTTATGTAATGTTTCGAGAAATCAAGTGCAGGAGATACATGCCTTTACATAAAAGCCTCGATCTAAACATTTTTAAGATAACTTTAACTTCACTAACATTAACATTATGACACAGAATGCGTATCAGTTTTGATATGACTAAGTTTGTGCAAAATTATTTACAGCCATTATTCTAGATTATACCTAATATTAGTTTTATTTACAAGGGAATAAATAAATAAATCGTTGTTTCATATTACCAATTTACAACATCTAGTTTTTGAAACAAAATGGTTTAAACATCAAAGTGGCGATAAAGTCATAAAGTTTTATTTCGAAGTTATAAAGTTTACGTTTATGTTGCACGTCTTGATATGTGTGTGGTGTGTCTATATAAAATTAATACTGTCTATGGTTATGTTGTTTTTGAACTGAAATCTTAGTATATAAAAAGTAACGATAGCGGTGTAAATCATTATAAAATTCATAATGAGATTAATGATAATCATTTTTGTCTTTTATTATCGTTTACTACTAATTACAATACTGGTGTTGACTCTGCTACATACATAAATCAATGTAAAAACATACATACGTACAGACGTGCAACAAAACGAAACATCCATAATACCACAACCATGCCTAACAAAATCTTGCACATTATCAACATCAATCACAAACAACTTAACATCATTTACAAAAATCTAAACAGGTTCAGATACCCTCTATCCGTCAACAACCTTCGTTACACAAGTGTTCACAGCACTCACGGTTCAATTCTAGGTCACGCTAGGATTACTAGCAAGATCACTAGGGTCCAAGAGAAAGTGCTCCTGGCACAGGAGTCGTGCGGAGGCCAACCTTCGCTCCAGGGGCCGCGCACCCCGGCCTCCGGTCACATTGTCGTGATCATTTCTGGTGGGAAGAAAGTAGCGGTTAAAATATTATTAACTAATTCATGAAATGAAATGAAATTAGTAGTACTCAAGAGTATAGTTAGAGGTAGTTATATTAGATAGGGGTCACGGTAAAGACGAATAAATGTTGTCTAAGTTATTAATGTCTTTCTAGCATTAGAAACATAGTGATAAAGCCTGATAACAGCTCGTTCAGACAATTTACATTCTAAGGTCAGCCAGAACATACCTAGAATCTTCAGGTTGACATAATTCTCCTAGCCGTTGATAATCACAGTATTCTTTTTCATGATTTGCATTATTTTTGAGCTGCTAAGCTTTCCATCTGATTCAATTATTCACATTAAAAACCAGAAGCTAGAATTACTTACCAAGATTCTGCATTTGGTGTTGGCTCAGTACAATGTAGGGATTGTCTAGTCCAGGGTCTTCGAGAACACCTCGATGGAGTTGCTCCAGGTGCCGCTCTGTGTCATCTTTTAATGAAAAATAATGAATCAGGGATACATTTGATATGACTGCTGACGGAATACATCCATATGAGAAATTGCTATAAATTTATTATGCACCAGAAATAACATCATTTTTTTTCTAATAAATACAAAAAAACAATAAAGTTATAAAAAAATTATAATTACTGCGACTATATTAAAATCAGAATCGTAAAGTCAAATATTATGTCGCGTCCTTATAGTTTTAACTTTTCAACTGAAGGTTCAATTTTAGAGTTCTTATATACTGTTTTTAATTTGGAAGGACTTACACGACACTTGCGTGGTTGTCGGCGGCACCGTTGTGGTTGTCGTTGTAGTCGTGGTGGTCGTAGTGGTAGTAGTAGTCGTAGTTGTTGTTGTAGTAGTCAACACTTGAACAGAAATGTTACGCGTTATACAGTGTTCTGCAGCCAAAGCAGGGATTTTGAAAATTGAATTCGTAAGTTCGATGCTCGTGTATGACATTGAATAATCACAAGTTTAAAAACTTATAAGACCGACTTCAAACTCGATCGTGACCAAATTTATATGGGACCACACTTGAAATAAGCTCTTTCGAACACAAAAATAATTTTGGAAATCTGTCCACATTTAGCGGAAATATCGCATAATATACATACGAATTGAGGACCTTCTCCTTTTTGGAAGTCGGTCGAAAATTAACCAAACGTTATCAGTGCGCAGCGATCTCGATACGAACTCGATCGTCAAAAATATTACTGCTCCGGCCGCTGATGTGTTTTTCAGTTTAACTCTTTAGCGCAAGTTCGTATTTTGTCTACATGATTAAATTACATTCATAATTTTACTCTGCAGCAGAGGACAGAGAAGCACAGCTTTTATAATATTGTACAAATATCTACTAGAGATTTAGAACAACCAAATACTTTTAGAAAATCAAATCACTGAATTATATATAAAGGAATTGAATAGATTCTTTCAAAGAATTATGTCAGCTAATTCAAATATTTATAACGTCGTTGAAACTCCTGACACTTCAGTAATATACACTTACTTATTATAAATGCTTTCTCTACAATGAATATTGAATAATAATGATTCTGAAATTAATAATCTACAATGAATACTTATGTATTTAATAATAATAATTCTGAAATTATTAATGATTCAGCTTAACACTCCTGCTCGTTGGTAATTGTTAATATCAAACTGTTCCAAGAATACAATCTGGGCTATGCTAATTATTAATAATTATGTCTATTAAATTAATCCTAACTGGAATAAAATTGGAATTAATATCTTGATTTAAGAAAATTGGGAAATTAAAATAGACTACATAAATTGTCTGTCCGTGTCTGACTACATAAATTGGGGCTGTCCGTTAATAGAAGCAAAACCAAACTCATGATCGTTGATCGTGCCGGCTCTCTTACTGATAATGTCGTTGCTCCTGGTATAGAAACTGTAAAGGAAATTATATACTTAGGAGCCTATATTAAAGATGATGGAGACTGTTGCGCCGATATCCGACGAAGAATTGGGATGGCAAAAGACGCAATGACTCGTTTGCAAGGGATTTGGAAGGATAGAGGGATTTCTACCAAAACGAAGACCCGTTTAGTTCGCGCACTCGTTCTACCGATCTTCTTGTACGGTGCGGAAACGTGGACAATCCGAGAGACTGAAAGGAAGAAAATAGATGCATTCGAAATGTGGTGCTGGAGACACATGCTCCGAATACCATTGACGGCTTTTCGCACAAATGTGTCTATTCTCGAAGAGCTCCATATCAAGGACCGCCTGTCTACAATATGCCAACGCCGCATCCTCAGCTACTTTGGGCACATCATTCGACGCCAAGATGAAAATCTTGAGAAACTGATTATCTGCGCAAATGTAGAAGGCAAGAGGTCAAGAGGCAGATCCCACATGAGATGGTCAGATCAGCTGAAACAGAATAGCTCCTCCAAATTTGTAGAGGCAGTCAGAGTGGCTACGGATCGCAACAAGTGGAAACATCTAACAAACCGCTGGATGACGAAGGGTGATCGCGATCTTCAGTAATGAAGGATCGACTTGAGAGAGAGACATAAATTGTAAAAATGGCAACAGAGTGTGGAATAGACTACGACGATTCACGGGTTCAATCCCAACTGAGTTGTACACCATTAATTTCACCCTCGTAATTATACCTATAGAAAGAATTAATATTGTCTTACTAGAATTTAAAACTTTCACTATTTTTAAATCGACTCAATAAGAATCGAAGTTCTAAAATTTTACTACTTTCGTACATCAGCGGCTCGAGCAGGTAAATCTCTGACAATCGTAAATGTATTCAAGCTCGATGCGCGTCTATGAAATTTGTATGAAATATTAACCAAATGTCGTTAGTGGCAGTGAGTTCGAATACATTTACGATTATCAGAAATTTACCTGCTCAGCCCGCTGTATAAAGATTTAAAAGTATATCAGTATTAAGATTACTTTTTTCCATCCCACATACTAGAAATTCTCATTTCTCGCCGAACCGTCCGGAGTCATCCAGGTCCATTTGCGATGAGGCGGCTTCTGGAAGAAAGAGTTCATCGCAAAGAGTCCCTCTTTCTCCAGGAAATTGGCCAGCCTTTGACCTCGGAGGTTCCATATCCCATATCCAAATTGCCCCACCCTCAACTCTTCATCGCTTCCCTTGCCCAGCTTTGCGTTGAAGTCCCCCATAACAACATTGAAGTAGGTTTCGGAGGTGTGTATGGCCCGACTAATGTCTTCATACATCTCCTCTACTTCCTCATCTGGGTGTGTCGAGGTCGGCGCGTATACCTGTATGACCTTCAGCGAATACCTCTTGGATATTCTGAGTATAAGGTATACGACCCTGCTCGACACACTTTCAATGGATACGATGTTGTTGATAAGGGACTTGTTGACGAGAAATCCGACACCGCCTTGGGACTGTTGGTCGCCCTCCCGGTAGTAGAGCAGGTTACCAGACTTGAGGATTACAATGTCCTCCCCGTTTCTTCGGACTTCTGATAACCCCAAGATATCCCAGCGTAACCTACTCATTTCTTCTTCCAGCTCAAAAATCTTCTCGTCTGTCCTCAAAGTGCGAATGTTGTGTGTTACCCGGGCCAGTCGTCGTCGGGGGTGGTAGCGGGAACCTACCCGGGGATTCTTAGCACCCCCTGCCCCGCCGTTACCGTAGTCGCTACCGGGGCCAGGAATAGCAGGGCTGCCGGGGACTGGGGGCCTGGCCTCTCTGTGTGAAATCATATATGTGGGGGGGGTTTTGCCGTTACTCGCCACGCTTGGCAGGCGGGTTGGCGAGCGCAGGTCGTAGATTCTCGCGCTGATGATGCTGCTGCCCATCATCAGCCTGTGACATTTATCTACGCCTTCATACTGCGATGGTTATCCCGCCATCGATCGGTTGCCAGAGCCTCGTCCGTTAGCCAGCAGGGTGCACCACGTGCAGGTGAGGTTGGCTTGGACTCCGAGAGTTGGTGGTTGGACCCCCTTACACCCCACTCACAATACTGTGCTCACAATACAGTGAGCATAAAGGAGGCGATTGAGCGGAACAAAGGCTCCAAAGTGTTCGCCAAGGATCTGTCTATTGGGCAAAGCCAAATGACCAAGCTGAAGGGGGAAGACGGCAGCGTAGCTTCGACAAAGGCAGAGGTATTGAGGGAGATCGAGAGGTTCTACGGACAGCTTTACAGCTCGGTTGCCAAACCCGTCACTGGCTCGAACCAAGACCCAAGAGCCGAGCTGGTCCGACACTACAGCGAAAATATCCCGGACATCAGCCTGTGCGAGATTAAGGTGACCCTCGGACAGCTTAAAAACAACAAGGCGCCGGGCGAGGACGGAATCACTGCAGAGCTTCTGAAAGCGGGCGGAGCGCCGGTACTGAGAGTCCTTCAGAAGCTCTTTAATTCCGTCTTGCTCGAGGGCGCTACGCCTGAAGCATGGAACAGGAGTGTGGTGGTACTGTTCTTTAAGAAAGGTGACAATACCTTGTTGAAGAACTACAGGCCCATCTCACTCCTGAGCCATGTGTATAAGCTGTTTTCGAGGGTTATCACGAACCGTCTCGAACACAGGCTAGATGATTTTCAGCCTCCCGAACAAGCCGGTTTCCGAAAAGGCTATAATACCATAGACCACATTCATACGCTGCGGCAAGTTATACAAAAAACCGAGGAATATAACTTGCCACTTTGCTTAGCGTTTGTGGACTATGAGAAAGCCTTCGACTCGATCGAGACCTGGGCTGTGCTGCAGTCTCTCCAGCGGTGCCATATCGACTATCGCTACATCGAAGTGTTGAGGTGCTTGTATAGCAACGCCACCATGTCGGTCCGAGTACAAGAAGAGAGCACGAGGGCTATTCCACATCAGAGAGGTGTGAGACAGGGAGACGTTATCTCTCCGAAACTGTTCACTACCGCATTAGAAGATGCCTTCAAGCTCTTGGAATGAAAAAGATTCGGCATCAACATCAATGGCGAGTACATCACTCACCTTCGATTTGCCGACGATATCGTTGTCTTGGCAGAATCGCTGGAAGATCTAGGTACTATGCTCGAAGACCTCAACCGAGTTTCCCAACAAGAAGGCCTTAAAATGAACATGGACAAGACGAAAATCATGTCGAATGTCCATGTCGTTCCTACCCCAATTGGTATAGGGAACTCAACTCTCGAAGTTGTAGACGAATATGTCTATTTAGGACAAGCGGTCCAGCTAGGCAGGTCCAACTTTGAGAGAGAGGTCATTCGTCGAATCCAGCTCGGCTGGGCAGCATTTGGGAAACTACGCAAGGTCTTCTCGTCCAAAATACCTCAGTGCCTGAAGACAAAAGTCTTCGACCAGTGTGTGTTACCAGTGATGACTTATGGCACTGAAACGTGGCCTCTAACCATGGGCCGCATTAGAAAGCTCACAGTCACTCAGCGAGCTATGGAGAGGGCTATGCTCGGTGTTTCTCTACGTGATCAAATCAGGAATGAGGAGATCCGTAAAAGAACGAAAGTCACCGACATAGCCCAGAGGATTAGCAAGTTGAAATGGCAGTAGGCAGGGCACATAGCTCGTAGAACTGATAGCCGATGGGGCAGAAAAGTTCTCGAGTGGAGACCACGTACCGGCAAGCGCAGCGTAGGACGTCCACCTACAAGGTGGACCGACGACCTGATAAAGGTCGCAGGAAGTCGCTGGATGCAGGCCGCTTCCAACAGGTCGATCTGGAAATCTTTGGGGGAGGCCTATGTTCAGCAGTGGACGTCCTATGGCTGATGATGATGATGATGATGATGATACTAGAAATTGTAACTGCTGTAAGCCAGGATGCAGAAGCAACAATGGCACGTATTTTTCAACAATGAAACTCTGTCGAGTCTTTGAGCATGCAAAGCTGTATTTATCCCGCGACCAAATTAATCAAATAGAAAGAGAAGAAGGAGTTGGAAATAAAGTTTTTCACTTCATCCTTAGCAAAGCGAGCGACATAATAATGATGTTAGCATGTATAAGGATATTTATAGCTGGAAAAACCACAAGAGAGCCACCGCGGGGTTTTTAGTCGCTATTGTCAGTGTAGGGTGTATATAGATGTAACATATCACAAATTTAAGATATTATATAAGCTTTATATTTTACGCTCATAATCACGATTATCACCCACAGGAT
This sequence comes from Clanis bilineata, assembly GCA_036417725.1. Classification (NCBI taxonomy): domain Eukaryota; kingdom Metazoa; phylum Arthropoda; class Insecta; order Lepidoptera; family Sphingidae; genus Clanis; species Clanis bilineata. The sequence goes on along the minus strand of CM071145.1, from coordinate 633,868 downwards.
ATTGCTGAATATTAGGCCTCTCTTTCAAATTTCCAACCGGTTTCTAACAGGTCGACTGGCTAGCTGATAGTCCAGCGGATTTATTTCCTAAATTGATGTGGCTTTCGGTAGGGTTCATAGCTCAAAGAACTAAATGCCGATGAGGCAGAAAAGGACTAGAGTGGAAACCACGCACCGGCAAGGACATCGGCATACTCATAAATTAAGAAGACCCACGCGTCACTATTGGTTTAGATACTCACAATGCAAGAACAACTCTGCTTGAGCTCGTCCCAGCGTGTTCTCCACGTGACATCGGTACGCTCCTGCGTCCTCTCTTGACATGTCAGTCACCATCAGGCTGATGGTGTGCCGGTACCCTCTTGAGCTCATGCTCAATCTGTGTTTCGTACCTATAGAAATTAAATATTGGATTTACACGGTTCGTTAGTCGCAAAAACTTTATTTACCTCTACCTTATAATCTATTTATATCGCTTTTTTTTCACTTTGTTATAAATGTCTGATCCTTTTAATGTTATAGTCACTAAAAGGTGATTAATGTTTCCTAACCAAGTCGAATAATTTGTGTAACATACTTAAAAGTTTGTTGTTTCAACCCCACATTGGAAGGCGATAGGGACTGCTGCAAGAAGATGCCGTAGAATTATAGAGCTATTTTAGAATCTGTTATACTTATTTTAAGTCTCATAATTTAAATAGAACTTGTGATTTCTCTGGCTTTCAAATATAACCAAAATAATTTTAAAACTATCAAGCCCGCATCCATAGTTTGAAGAGAGACCATGGATTTTCACATCGAACGATTCTGTCATAGTGTTTTCGCTTCATTTACCTTCATCAATCTTTTTACTTATATCTTCTTGTCGACTTATGCTAAATCTAATCTAATAAACTTAGTAATCTATACCGGGTGTTTCATAAAGTTGTTACCTATAACAATTCCACATACAGGGAGAACGATTTAAAGTGCAATGGTAAAGTTAAAAAATAAAAATTTAATTTAATTTTTTTAATCAATATTATCCATGGGAATTTTAAAATCGGAATGTGATCTGTAAATCGTCGCAAATAGTATAATAATGGCTTTGTGTATGGTAAAAATAATTAATTACCCCATAGGTAGTTTGTAAATGTACTGCAGCTGACCCAGTGAGCCAGCAAGTTTTTCAAGACAAATTCAAGTTTCCATTATTCCAAAATTATGAGCCTTACGAAATTTTACACTGTACCGCTAGATTAGTAGCCATCGTCCCTATAAATGAAGTTATTATGGATACCAACTTTATGAAACACCCTGTGTATACCTCTACATCAATTATGAATTCAGTACCTAATTTCATTTTAAATCAGGATGAATCGATTCAACGTTTATCATCCCAATAGCGACCGAACTCACTAATAATTAAGTGGAAATTATTCCAACAATGCTTACCAATTGGAATCTCACTTATTATGCAAATGACAAAGTTTGTGAACTCGTTAAAGAGTAATTTAAATCACACATCCACCAAAACTCCGCCGAGCGTGTATCGAGTGACGTTAATTAAAAGTTCTCACATTTATTTGCGCCATGTTTTATTTTAAACTAGCTCCACTAGCGGTTCTGCCTGCATGAGTCATAGTTGGATTGGAAGTTATTAACTGTAGTTACTTTAAATTGACTTTACTAGAGCATACTCTGGTTTACCACAACAAATTACGGAGAGGTGAAAACCTGAGAAAAAGTTTACATTACTTCAAAATCAGCTTTTATACGTTTTTGAAATTTCGCGATGTCGTATAAGTTTCGTTTAAATATGTTCTTCCCAATCTCTCTTCCTTTACTCAACCCACCCATGATTCTTTTAATGTTGTAGGTGTTTACTGAGGATAGATACCAGTTACCTTCCACCTGCTGGTATGCCAGTCTCTGATATAAAAAAACATGTATTAAGTTGGCTACAACAGATAGATTAATAACATTTTATATCATTGTTATCAAAGCATAAAATAATGATCGAACCATTATTATTTTATATACTTATATCTGGATGTTATGTGGTATGTGGATCTTATATTTGTTTTATTCTCGAATTTCCGAAGCTCTTATTGCGATTTACGCGCTCTTTGATATTTATCTATCAATATAACATGAACAAGAGAAATGGATTTAAAAGCTTTACAATGTTTTGTAGAAGATGAAGATTTATGTAATGTTGATGTATATTTTATGACCAAAAAATTCACCGTCGTAGTACTTTAATGTATTCTGCGCTTTAATAAAAAGTATCTACTAATTTTGACGCATTGTTAGTAAACTTTAATAAATGAGAAAACTTTATTCTAAGATTTTGTAGTCGTTCACTTGCAAGGACAAACCACCTGATGAAGGACACAGAAAATTAAGCTTACCATTTACTAATCTCTGTTCCCCATTCAATGTCCAATACACTCCTGGATTGGGGAACGCCTCTGCAGTGCATTGAAGAGTGACAGAACCTCCAGACGGGGCTCTGATTGCTACCCGACCCGCCCATACCGATGGCGCAACTGTATAAAAATGTAGGCAATATCAACATGGATCGAAAATATAGTTATCAGATACAAAATTACTAGACAAACATTTTTATTAGCCACAAATATTTGTTTTGATCTGGGTGCTGTGAAACCGTTGCTTTATCTGAAGATTTTTTATACTAATCATCAAATCCATAAGGATTTCATACACCAGTCTTGACTCCACAGGAAGATAACATCCTGTGGGGTCAAGTCAGTTGGGTGTTATTTCTTTGATTTAGAAACTAGCTATTATGACCAAGTTATAATTCAAATAGAACGCCCTCTTAATTTTGGAAATTAGAAGTAATATTCAGATTAGGTTCATTATTATTTAGTGGACTCAAGATCCGAAATGACTGGTCAATAATGATTGTCAGTTTTCGGGATGTTAAATGTACAGAATTTGATCTACGCTAATGATGGATGATCCATCAGAATTATGGAAATCAATTATATGAAAAATCTTTCGAAAAACTATCATTATTAATCTTAAAGAATGTTTAGCTTTGATCTGATTTCCAATAATCCAATTCTTTCATTGTAAAGTGGCACGTATTCTATTAGCATTTTAAACTACAATATTTCTGATAAACCGTTTAGATCTCATTTAGTTATACTTTTAAAAGAATCCTAGAGTAGGTTTTAAATAGCGATGTCTCTCAATTTTCATCAAAGGCCATCTAGTTACAGAGTATCGCGCTTGAACGATGTTTGTGCTACAAAGGTACAAGAGCCGTTTTAGAAAATGCAAGATAAAACTTCACATTAGATTAATTGAAAGTTAAACTTTCCTAGTGGTTAACACGTTCACAGAAGTTGAAAGAGGAAACCACGATTGCTATCTGATAAAGGATAAATATACGGTATTACAATTCTATTACAGCTATAGCTGCGGCTTAGAACAATGAAGTTAAAACATAGTGCCGACTAAAGTAAAATGTCGCATCTTTCAACAATATTTATTATGTTATGTTATTTAATAAAACTATTGAAAAGAAAACTGGACTATTTTATAATCATGTACAGGGTTGTTGCTATCCAGTCAGATCCAAAGTAATAATAGCACCAGATATAATCCGTCCTTCAGCAATTTAACTAATATAGATATATTAATTTAATAAAGAGTTTTGCTTCGGAAAGTATCCATTCGTAGTTAAAGGGAAATACGAGTATATAGGTCAATACTATTTGAAGTAGATACGTACACATAACATTGATTTGGATCCTCTTGCTGACAGAAGGAGGTACTCCATTTGTAGCTATGCATAAATAAGCTCCTGATGACGCCCGTTCCACTCCAGTGAGGTTCAACCAGAGCCCACTCCACTTAGATACTGAAAATAAAAAACATGTAAAAACCCTACCCTTAAAATATTTACCCTAATAAACATATCCAATTCTGAAAAATATTATGTTAATACACTATTTCTTTTGTATTACACCCAAGAGACTCGTAAAAAGCCACAGAAGGGAGCTCCCTGAAAATTTATTTCGCAGCTCGGTACGGAGTTCGAATTGTTTTTAAAACTACTATAATCTTAATATAGTGAATAACATTGTCAAAATCAGTAGTACATTGCACAATCACACGTTGGTAAATGGTAGTAGGACCTAATTAACACCGTTGATATTCTTTTATCTAGAAGTGACAAAGGTAATGTAATCCCATTTTCGACTGACTTCCGAAAAGAAGGTCCTCAATTCGTCTGTATTTTTTTATGTATGTTACGCGATATCTCCGTCAAATGTGGACCGATTTTTAAAATTATTTTTGTCTTCGATAGAGCTTATTTCAAGGGTAGTCCCATATAATTTGGTCACGATCGGATTTAAAGCCGGTCCGTCATGTTTTTAAACTTGTGATTATAATCAAACAACGCTGTATTTATTACCAAAAGTAAAATTCGTTGTCAGTTTTATACAAAAAAATCAATATAAATCGCTATTTTACCAGCAGTTATAGCAGAGACTGGCAAACAAGCAGATCACTTGATGGTAAGTGATCTTCACCGTCCATAGATACCCAAGATACAAAAAGGATAATGGGGGTGTTGCCAACCTAAAGGGAGAGAAATAGATATTGGGAAAGAGAGGGGGGGGGGGATTTGCAACACCGGAAATCTCACTCATCAAACCAAACCACGACAGCGAGCTGCCACTATACGTCAATTTTCTGTGAGACAGTGCTATCAAACATCTTGAGTTGTTGCTGTAGATGTAACAGACTTCAGCGTGGCTCTCCCACTCCAATGACATGGACATGCAATATTGGTTTATTTAACGACAAAATCCTACTGCGTCCACTGAAACACTGCTTTATCAGGTCAACAATTTAGTTCAATAGAGACGTTTCCCCGGACTGTTTCAAAGGTAAACACTGGTTATTTTCACTGCTCACATTGCAGAAATAAATTGAAAATGAAGTTTGTATTTACTTTTATAAACAAACAGTCTGTTTTAGTTTTATACGCTGGCGATCGAAATTTTAGAAAAACGTACTTTAAAAGTTACTATATTATACTTTCAAATAAATAATTCTGAAAAAAGGATTTGGTTTAAAGGAAGGGTTAAACACAGAACAAAAACTATAAAGAACACGAAAAAGTATTTTTTAACAGTATTCATGTTTTTATAGAGCATAAAGAAGACGTCATTTATTTCAACGACATACGACTATAATATCTAGTCTATTTGTTTTCAGTTTCAGAATGGTAGATCAGAATAGTATTAGAATTTTAAATCTAATCTAGAATTTATAACAGTGGGAACTGAACAATAAAAAATTCAAAGATATAATTGAGCAATAATAATACTTTGCTGTAATCCTAGTTCACTATTCAAACTAACAAATAAGTTTCCTATCTCAAATCTCATTACGGAACAAATATATACCCCTGAGATACAAAGATAAACTTACAGGTCCAAATAACAGAGTAGAAGCGAGGCAACATAAAAGAACAATAACATAAAAGCAGAATTTGCACATTTACCCCTTTAATTTGGAAAACAATCACATTTAAAGGAGGGGTGGAATAACCTTTATCTGTTGCTCGCACTACCACCGCACGCTCATTACAAGTTACAACCTCAGCAAAAACTGTCACACCCCTGCACACAAGTTAGCCAGCCACGACTACTAAATGTGGACACACAAAGGCGAAACTTCTGCGGTTATGAATACTAACTCTTATAATATCCATTGTGTGTTCAACTTTGTAAAATTGCAAGGAATCGTATCTAAGTCTTTTGAGTATTGGAAATATCTTTTGTTTCTGTGTTTGAACGATTGTTGTGAAAGTCTGTGGTTTTTGAGTCTTTGTCGTTTGCAAGATTTCGTTTTGTTTTGTAAGCCTCTTGAGAAGTTTTTGTAAAATTAAATAATTTTTCTCTTATATCTAGCATAAAGTCTTTGGTTATTTGGAAATAATATTTACTGAAATAACAAACATTAATTTATTAGATTTTACAGAGGCTCACTTCGGTTATCTCCTAAGAAATGTGTATGATACAATAATCACATCGTACTAGTATTTTCGTTGGATCGGTCAAGGTGTTCGTACGCCAAGTTTAGTTTCGAAAACTATATTTGTGTGAAATGAACATTATTGCCCGAAATTATTCGTTCATCAATAACTTCTTGGGTAAAATAAATCTTCACCACTATAAATCTAGAAGGCAATCAGATCAGTACAAGGAAATTACTTTTCTCAAATGAAACGGACAGTTACCCCCATTAACAGATCAAGGGATTGTATGGATGGGATTCTGAGGGCTTAGCTGTGTCGACGTTCGTAACGAAGGGCGCATAAACCTGGTATTGATGAACTCCAGAGGGCTTATACGGAACGGATATCATTAGATTTTTGCCGATGTTGATTGGATGCGGTCGTATCATTAGGCTCTTATTAATCTTCTGGATGTTTTGATGAATAGAGATAATTAGGTTATAATTCTTTTATGTGTAGCTTCTGGAAATATATATTTTAATATACTGTTATTCTGTACCTCTATTTATAATAGGTATAAAATAAATTGTAATTGTGTTAATGTGAAAGAGATGTGCTTGTTGAACTAAACAACTTAGTGGGTTTTAATTCCGAGATTTGGATGCATGTGAATTACATGTTATGAGAATTATCATGGTCTAATATTCTACTGCCATCAACGCCACGAAGTGCCCATAATTAGCAGTTATAATTATATGGATACGCCTAGGGAACTTGCTATAATATGAATTTCGTGATTACTTTACTGTAGGTTACTACAGTTCCAGTACCTTTGATCCCTGTAATCCTTTGTAAATTGCTTAAAACACAGTTTTGCTATAAAAATGGTAATATTATAAATATTTATATATTAGATATTTTCTCAGTAATTTGAATGCCTTTACATTTTTGACCGACTTACAAAAATCCTCCTCAATTCGTCTGTATATTTTTTTATATATGTTACGCGATATCTCCGCCGAATGTGGACCGATATTCAAAATCCTTTTTGTGTTAAATGGAGCTTATTTCAGAATACCTACCTACCTACCTACCACCTAGTCCTGACCCCACACTAGATATAACCTGTATCATGGGTGTCAGAGACTATGAGGGACTTTCGGTCTGATAACACCTAGACTTGAAACAACTGTCTGTGGGGTACACAAACATTTGTCTCAATGCGGGAATCGAAACCGCGGCCTCTCGCTTCACAGCCGGCTACTCGCCCGCTGCGCCACGGAGGCTGTCAATTTCAAGGATGGTCCCAAATATATTTGGTCGCGAACGGATTTGAAGTCGGTCTGTTAAGTTTTTAAACTTATGATTATTGCAATATAATATTAATTTACTAACCTTAACAAAAAACATTACACTTATAGATACTCCACCAGCACTTTGAATTACAAAGGACTGGGTGAGACTACATTTTTTCATCTGATAGTAAGTGATCTCCACCGCCCATAGACACAATTAAAATAATCTTGATTGCTGAAGATTGCTAACCTAAAAAGAGGGGAACAAAGATTGGGAAAGGGGGGAGGGAATTGGGCCACGGAAAATCTCACTCATCGAACGAAACGCAAACTTCTCCTCTACGTCGGTTTTCTATGAGATAGTGGGATCAAGCTGGTCGAGCCAGCCCACTCGTGCTGTAGACGTAACTGCCTACAGCGTGGCTATACACACAAAGAGTCTTAACTCTTACCTAATGTCTGGTTGTCAATCTTAAAGTGTCTGGAGTCCTCCCTTCTCCACGCTATGTTGGGAGGTGGGACGCCCGTCGCTATGCAGCGCACGGACGCGTCCTCGCCTTCTTTGATTAACACCTCACTGCTACTCGCCTCGTCGTCAATATCGGGTGGTACTGTTAAAAAATTTAAAACGTTCTCTATACAGGTGTTTCATAAAGTTGGTATCAATAACTACACTTAAAGAGGAGATGGCTAGCAATCTAGCGGTAGAAATTAAAATTTTGAAAGGCTCATAGTTTTTGAATAACGGGAACTTGAATTTGTGATGAACACATTTTTTCTGGTTTATTGGGTCAGCCGCAGTATATTTCCAAACTACCTATGTGGCTAATTGCGACGATTTACAGGTCGTATTCGAATTTTAATATCCCCATGCTAAATAACTGATAAAAAAAAATAATTTTTATTTTTTAACTTTACCATTATGCTTTAAATCGATCTGAAAGATGTATATTTGTATAACTGTTGCTTCGGGAAATATCCTAAAAATTACGCATAACAAGCAAATTAACAAACATTAGTATGAATTTAAATTGGTAATTGGGTGCCTGCTGGAAACTGCTAAATGGTGACTGTACTGGCATGATGAGGCATAACAATGACGATTTAGATACATTAACCAATAGCCGGTGTCTTAACTAACTGGGAAAACATATTTCTAACTAACTAAAAAACGTCGTCGTTTTGAAGTACTTCATTTCAAAACATAGCCTACATTGCTACACCAAAGAGGCGAGATATTAAATTATTAATATCTACAGCAAACACCGTGATTGGCATATAATTTTGTATTCACAGTAAACTGCTGTAAGTGCCAAAACTCAAGTTTGCGGCAAAGTAGATTTACTAAGTTTATATAACTTTAGTTGGGATAGCGATTTAAGCTGCCAGTTTTATCAATTAGGAAGTTTTATTTGCTTGATGATTGATCTTTTGAATTCAATTTACCTTTATGAATTAACTGTATTTCAAATAAGATACTACATAACATAAGCTCACGCCTGTATCCCCGAAGGGATAAGCAGAGGCGCACTAGCGAACTAGAACACCTACATTTCGCTGAGCTTAGTTCCGTCCCAGATGTGATAGGGGGCGAGCCTATCGCCATATCGGGCATAAATTCCAGACTCCGGGCTGATATGGAAAAACCCAATATCACTTTGTCCGACCCGGGGATCGAACCCGAGACCTCTTGACGTTAGTCGTACCGAAATGCAACCACGCCACCGAGACAGTCGTAGGTAAGTTGTAAGTCGTCGTCGTAGGCCTGCTTATCGTTAAACCGATTGATACAACTGGTACTAATACGTCATATTTCAATGAAATAATGATCATTCCCTAACACTAATGTATTTTTATCACATTCTACCGTAAGTTATCATTTGTCATGAAAGTAGAACTGCGGGATAATCAGAGTCCTACAATAACAAGGACTGGACCATTTATCATTTTTGTATGCCTTAGCGAACCGGGCAATGATTTATTACTTGATTTACTTAGAGGATACCATTTCCATTCTAGTGTCAGGTGGAAAATGGATATAAATGTAAAACCTATTGAACTCACAGCTATTTAAAGATTTTAAATGAACAAATAATTGTTTGTAGTATTTTTTGCATTGATACTATTCGGAAGCAAATTAAAGCGAATAGAAGAAATATTATACAGATATTAAAAGTAAACAGTATTAGTTAGAAAACGACATTGAGGAACAAATCTGACTAAATTGTGAGACAGAGATGTTTCATAACTGGGAACAATGATATAGTTATTTTGGATTTGATAAAAAAGGGGATGGATTAAAATAAAACGCAGTAAGGGAAATTGTACAAATTATTCTAAGGGTTCCGTACATCCGATGAAAAACGAAACTTATAAGAAAACTGACATGTGACAGAATCAATAGTGGCATGCAAAATGAGGAATCAGAAACTGTCTAACGTAAGAGTATGGAATATGTGACAAATACTCACCCACAACCTGCAGTAAATGCGTCTGGCTCATCATAGGCTCCGTATTGACTTGGCACATGTACCGCCCTCCATCAGCCGGGCCGATCTCCTTCAAGCCCAGCGTCCAGGAGCCGTCTCCGTGGCTGACGCTGATGCGGTGGTTCTTGGTGATGACGTGGCCGGCGATCGTGAGGATTGTCTGCGTATCGACTCGGAGCCATGCCACCTAGACATGGAAATCAAAGACGAAATTAAAAGAAAAGACTTGTAACTGCGTATTAAGTTTTTGAGTAATAATGGCTAGATATAATAAACCTAATATTTTATTATAAATATTAGACGATAATTTTAAACCTTATGAGATTTAGTCCCATAAACAACCATAAACCTTAATAGATTGCTGAATGTAGGCGTCATTTACCAATGTGGGTGGTAAATATGATAAATGTCATGGAGTAATATTACAAGCTTACACCAATTTCTCTAAAGGAGTAGATTATATTAAGATTAAGACAACTAATAATATATAATTATATTTAGTAATATAGCTTATTTTGATCCATCACTAAACATCACTAAATTTCATATCTACAATAATTTACTCTAGTACGTACAAAGACGCCAATGAATATAAATAATATTAGCCTTGTAATAATACTGTCCCACTGATGGGCACGGACCACGTCTAATAATGAGAGAGCTTAAGCCTTAGTCTACCACGCTGGCCTAATGCGGGTTGGTAGACTTCACATACCTTCTAAATTCGTGTGAAGAATTTTTTCAGATATGCAGGTTTTCTCACGATGTTTTCCTTCACCGTTAAAGCAAGCGATAATTGATAATGAAAATACACTTAACATAGAAAAGTCACATATTTATGCTCTATTTTTTTGGATTGGTCTCGAACCTCCAACACTAGTCTGCGCAGTCCGTACCATTCCCAACTGAGCTATCGCTGCATTATTAATTAATTAATATGTAAAAATATAATACCGGTATTATATAAATACTATTTTTCTATCTAAAATAAGGGGCCATAACATAAACTATTTACATAACAAGTCCGTTCAAATATCTTTGAGCATGATTGAGTAACAAGCTCGTAGTTTCAAACAGAACTTTGTTTCGATGCATTTTAATGCTGCTCTTGTTTGACGTCCAGAATCTTTTGCATTTAGCGTTTTGGTTGTTATCATAAGTCTTTTACATACAAACGTACTTTGAAAATTAGATCTCATGCATTTTATATTCAAATATTTTCATTAGGTTCATTCACTATAGTCCTGACTATGAATCAAAGATTGAGTACACTAAGTTCCATCAATTCCTAAGATTGAATTATAAATACTTGATTGTCTCATAAATTTATAATACCCGTAAAATTTTAATATGAAAATAGTGAGATTCTGGGATTTAATTGTATATTGTGTATACATAATATGTGTTTGAGTTTTCCTGTTCAAAAAATAACATTTACATAATATTATAATGGATTGGACGTGCAGTGGACGTCCTATGGCTGACGATGATCATGATGATAATGGATTGCGCTGAACAGGAATTGGGTTCTATGTGGCGATAGGCATTAGGCTCAATAACTTAAGGGATGAAAATAAGTATGCCTATTAATTGCCTCATTGCTTAACTTTACGAATTTAGGCTTAAAATGATGTCAATTTTTCATCATAAGCCATAGGCTTCCCCCAATGATTTCTAGATCAAAAAGATGGATTTGAACGTTATTAGATAAGCTAAGTCAAACCTTAAAATTCCTAGACAAATTATGATCTATGCCACTAGTCTGTATTTAATTATTTAACTGCAACATTTCTAAGAAAACATTTCTCATCTATTTCCAAGTAATTTTTGCTCACAATTTGTCGCCGACAATAAAAAAATCCGTAACGTAACAAACTTGTTTTCCAAACTTTCCAAGATCCAATCAACACCTCAGTGAAGTATTTGACTTTGTGAGCCGATTTTTACTATTACTCCTGAAAAATGGTGGGTTTCATTCAGTACGCAGCGGGTGCAAAATTGGAAGCAAATCGGGTTCCGTGAAAACAAGCTTTTAACTGAACGTGATTGGGGCTGGCGTAATTAAATGGAGAAATAAGTAGATTTGTGCAAAACTTAACTTTACTTAACATAAATTTGTGTAGATTTTTTGAGTGGTAGAGCCACGCTGTAGACAGTAACGTCTACAGCACGAATGGGCCGGCTCGACCGGTTAGATACCACTGTCTCACAGAAAACCGACGTAAAGTGGCGGCTTGCTGTCGCGTTTCGTTCGGTGAGTGAGATTTCCGGTGGCCCATTTCCCCCCTCCCTTTCCCAATTCCTTTTCCCTCCCCTTTCATTCCCTCCTTTTAGGTTGGCAACGCAGCCATGATTCTTTTTGTGTCATGTGTGTCTATGGGCGGTGGAGATCACTTACCATCAGGTGACCCATCTGTTCGTTTGCCAATCTCTGCTATAAAAAAAAAAAAAAAAAAAAAGAAAAAAAAAAAACTGTCGCGAAATTCACCAAATACAAGTGTAATTTGCGGAATCATCTCGCAGTGTCCGTCGTGAATTAGATTTGGATTTATTGCTTTCGAGCTGTCTTAAGTTTTCACAATTTGAATAAATGCAATTAATTCTTTAACTTAGGCTACAGGCTTTCTCTGTTTTTTTAAGAAGATTGGTTTTTCTTTTCAGTAAAAGCTTCAGTAGACAATACAAATTGTAAAATTATTTTTATATTGTGTGGTATGAGTTTGATAGCCTCCGTGGGGAAGCGTGCCAATAGCCGAATGATAGCTATGAATCGGGAGGCCATGGGTTCTATGCCTGCATCGAGACAAATGTTTGTGTGACCCACAAATATTTTTTTCGGGTCTGGGTATTGACACCGAAAGACTCTCGTAGTTCCTGATACCCACGATACAAGACTTGTATCTTAGTTTGAGGTCAGGACTACGTGTGTGACTGTTGGGTGTTATTTATTTATTTATGGTTGTACTCACATTCACATTCGGGTTACAAGCGTGAGCTTTCTTACTTTAGGAGAATTCTTTTTTTCGTACGAGTACACAATACAATTTCAATAAATAAATACATCCAACGGTCACACACATAGTCCTGACCCCACACTAAGATCGAGTCTTGTGTCGTGGGTATCGGGAACTACGAGAGATTTTTCGTCTCACAATACCGAGACCTGAAACAAATATATGTGAGCCACACAGACATCTGTCTCGGTGCGGGAATCGAACCCGCGACCTCACGTTTCACAGCCGGCTACTCGCCCGCTTCGCTTTTATCGTAAGGCTGTCAATGTATTATACCTCTACACTACCCTAACAACTATTACAAATTTGTTAATTTATATTTTCTTGATAAAAATGTGTTGAGCTCTGTCTGTGTTGTCTGTCGATTCCCTTGTGTATACGTTATTTATTCATGAGTACTTTATATTGGACCCAAATAAAATTATTTATCGTAAGTATTTACACTATTTTACATCTTTAAGCTACATATAAGTCTACTAAAGTAGACGGCCATCAAAATAAGCTAAATGAAAGTAATTTTTATCTACTATTAACATTTTGGTTGATATTAATGTGTTTGTCCAGTACAGATAACAAACTACTAAATTGTAACCAAGATCGTTATCTATTGTATCTTATTACTCCCAAATAAGTTAGCTAGATTTCGTGCGCAAATGTCTTAAGATAACACTAATGTTACCTACAGTAAATTTTACTTTAAAAGCAAATGTGTTATTCCAATGCGTCGTCTTTTGCACATGTTTTTCGAAACAAAACAGTAAAAACACCTACACAAAACATGGTTTTTCATTGTCGCTCATTTTATAATGGACCATAGACAAATAAATGTAGAAATACCATGTTTTGTGTAGGTGTTTTGTGTAATGTTTTACTGCAGGAGACGCTAATATGATATTTAGTGTATCTATTAAACCCGTTGGACCACATACATATATAAGTGTCTCGGCCTCCGGATGCCGAACCGCCCGTCACGCATTAAAATCGACGTTTATAAGAAGAAAACGCACAAATTCGTTTTCTATATTTATTAATCAAAACATTGCTAAGTCATTAGCGGCATTAGCACTCGGCTCTCAAACAAGCACCATATTTCTACATCGTGATCACAATTAACCAGGAAACTGCATCAATTCGACGAGCCAATATCGTTCGGGCGTAGTTTCACATTTATCTTAGTTGTGGATATCTAGGCTTACCGTCGGATCCCATTTATTCGCCGAAATCCTTCGGGCTCGTGTATAGTGTTCATCAATCGTCGCCAGTGCAATCAAGTTATACCCGCGCTGCGTCACCCGGCGTCGTTAGATGCATACGTCAATGTTGCAGATTGTGTACGATATCGGGAACGGTATTATGTCGGTAGTATCGCGTTTTATTCCCATATTTATGGTTTAATTGTTCATTTTTTATATGAATATGTTTGCATACTTATTTAATTCTAAGCGATAATACATATCGTTTATCTTTTATTTTGACTTGATCGAGTTCTTTGGGAACGTGAGTTTTCCACGTTAATGGATATTTTTGAATATTAATTTCTTTGCTAGGAGCAAAAATCGTCAATGCCCTCCACATTAATTATCCTTACCATCATGGTAAATCAAGCTTTCAATACATCGGTACTCATTCTCTAATGTTAAAAAAACTGAATTCCAATAAATAATTCATGCATTTAAAAACATTAACCTAAAAGTCAAGTAGCAAACACCAAAAAAGCAGTACATGTTTAATTAATCAAGTAAACATAGTTTTCCATTTACTAACACCAATAAAGCAGAGAGCCGATGGCCGACAACCCATGTACCAATTAAGATAGCGGAAACGCAGCGAGCCGAAAAATTGCTGAACGCTTCGCTTTCGGCGTGCGGATTTATTCTTGTGTCTAGGAAATATTTTATACACGTCATATGGGGAGATTTTGCGATTGCAAGAGTTTATTACAAGCTGTGTTTGAGTGATGTAGTTGCTAGTTTTAGAAAGAAGACATGACTAGCAATGCTACGCCTGAATGTACTACACCAGTCAAATAGTAAAGATTATGTTAGCTCTGTGAAACGAGGCGTAATATGTATGGCATTGGTGATTAATAAATCAATAGAGTTGATACGTAATTACTGGGCGTTATAATAAATATTATCTCGATGACAACAGCAGTTGCTCTGTTATCAGAAATTGTAGGTAGTTTTACTTCTGTATATTAATTTGTAAGCAGACACTACAGATTATACGAAAGCTTTGCACGAAAATAAAATATTTTATTTTAAACGGGAACATTTTCATAGTAAATTAACCAATCATGCTACACCCGCAAGTCACTTTCTAAGTAGTAATTTAATATTGAATTCTTAGTTGTACATTGAGTTTTTTTATTACTAACTTTAAACCCACTCGTGGATTGTTACTATATGTTTTATTCTGTTTATTCCTTAAAATGAAGCAAATAGAATCTTACAACTGAGTGTAAGACGGTAATATAATTATAAATATCAATAAAGTTCTCAGGAGACTAGTTGCAATGAATATTGAATGAGTAACAGACGTTATCCAATTTACTATGAATAATTGATTCTGACCCAAATTATCTGTCAATTATTACCTATAATAGTATAATAATATTACTGTATTATTACTGTCCCATTTCCGAGCACGGGTTTCCTTTATAAATAAGAGGGATTAGGCCTAAGTCAATGATGCTAAAGTCTGTCATGCTGGCCTACAGTAGACTATTTATAACGAATTAGTTTATTATGAAATTAGCATACCTATTAATAGATACCTCATGCTCATGCTTTTTTTTAATAAATACACCCAACAGTCACACACCACTGACCCCACACTGGGTATAACTTGTATCGTGGGTATCAGAGATTATGAGAGACTTTCGGTCTCACAACACTTATACTTGAAACAAATATCACTGGGCCACACAAACATTATTTCAATGCGGGAATCGAACCCGCGGCATCTCGCTTCACAGCCGGCTACTCGCCCGCTACGCCACGGAATCTGTCACTTTCTAGTGGTTGAGTTATATTCACAATTTCGAACTGCTTTTGGTGCTGGCTCATTGTTCAAATGTAAGTATTTCAACTGTCAACAACTTATAACTGTCTGACTTACTTTGTAAGTTTGTAGATTGTCGACTCTGCAAGTGAGTGCGGCATCTCTGCCGACTGCCACTGTCACGTTTGACCCTGGACCGACGAACCTTGGCAGATCTGGAACAATGGAGTTGATGTTTAGTTGTGTATTATTTGTTATGTCTTCTTCTTCTATCTGCCCTTATCCCACCTTAATGTGGGGTCAGCGCAACATACTTTTTCAAGCATGTTGCAGATATGATTTGGCTTAGTTTTTACGACCGGCCGCCTGCCTGTCGTCAACTCCCTATAAGGGATCCAGCCCCGGCCAAATTAAATTTGAAAATTTGCTTCGCCTGACCTGGGAATCGAACCCAGGACCTCCCGGTCCACAGCCCATACATGCTGCCACTAGACCAAGGAGGCAACTATTATTTGTTATGTAAATTAATATATTGAATCCCAATTATTAACAATGTTCATATTTTCAATAGTAAATATTATTCAAGTACTTGTTTCTCCATATTTTCTGTATGTTTTCAAAGTATATATTGTCAGTAGCAAATTCTGTTGAGTGTTTTTTTAGTGTAACGAGAAAGCAAAGCCCGTTCCTAAATTTATACATTTATACATAAAGTATCGGTTATATTACTGAGAACCTTCTTTTCTTTGTTTTTTTTATAGCCGAGACTGGCAAATGAGCAAGTGGATCACCTGATGGTAAATTATCTCCACCGCCCATAGACACCCAGACACAATCGTACCGCGGGTGCGTTGCCAACTGAAGAGGAGGGGAATAGGGGTTGAGTAAGGGAGAGGGAATTGGGCCACTGGTTCCACTCACCGAACGAAACATAACAGCGATTTGCCACTTTACGTCAGTTTTCTGTAAGACAATGGTATCAAACCGGTCGAACCGGTCCATTCGTGCTGCAATCATTACTGTCTACAGCATGGGTCTACTATTCAGACTATGCTAATAGTTATAAGATATTAAGATGATTTGTTTGGAGTAAATATAGGTAAGAATAATATTACTACAAGCCGGTTTTAAAATAGCTTTATAGTACTCCGTAAAGATAATTTTCTTGTATTATACTATCCATCGAAGAATGTCATTGGAAAACTGTCAAATCGATCACGGATTAAAGTGAACGACGTCAATTCTGACTATGCCAAAGGCTCTATGTAAATTACCAGCATACATACATTCAAAAATAGAATTTTCCTTGAAATATTTTTAGTACGATACTTACAATTGTTTAAGTCGCCTCCTTGGTTTAGTGGCAGCACATATGGGCTGTGGACCGGGAGGTCCTGGGTTCGATTCCCAGGTCTGGCAAAGCGAATTTTCTAATTTAATTTGCCCGAGACTGGATCCCTCAGGGGGGTGACGTCAGGCCTGCCTGACCGGATACCTGTATCCGGTCGTAAAAACTAAGCCAACTCAAGTTTGCAACATTCCTGAAAAAGAGTATTGCGCCGACCCCACATTAAGGTGGGATAAGGGCAGGTAGAAAGTAGATTTAAACTGTTTAAGTAATATAGAATTACCATTACCAATATAAAAGCAGTATTACTGCGCCCGCACCAGTCGCGTAGTCGTGGCATATGAATAGGTTAGAAGAATTGGTCTGATTTACCATTTATTTTTATCTCACTCCACTGTGGCCGGCGCAGCACATCTTTTTAAGCATGTTGCAAAAGGAATTTGGCTTTAGTTTTTGCAACTGACCGCCAGCCTAACGTCTTACTGCCTTTTGACGATGCGGTCCCAGAATAATAGTAAGAGAAAAACACACGCTGCCCGAACTGGGATTTGAACCCTGAACTTCCTGCTCCATAGCATAAAATATATTATACACTGCTACAAGACCAAAGAAGCTATAAGAGAGGTACAAATAGAATTAGTTATAGTTGAAAATGCTGATGAACTGGTATTATCTATTAAAATTGGATATTATTAACCTCCACAGAACGAACTAACCGGAAAATGGTCTATAAAACGTGTTAAACGGTTCTATTAAACCGTATTTATTTGACAGAAAGATAGTCTTGCAAGCTGCAACGGTTGCAAATTTACGTTTCCAGATTACATTTTCAAAGAATCTAAGTTTTGTTATTTCATAGTAATGAATTCGGTATTTCTAATGGTATTTTAAGTAATACGTACTTTCCTCTAAACTAGATTTATAATTACATTAATATTACAGTATTTCATTAGTTCGATACTTAGAGTAATTACGTATATTTCTATGGTTCGATAACATAACATACATGACATAAGGTCACGCCTGTATCCCCGAAGGGGTAGGCAGAGGCGCACTAGCGAACAGAACACCCACATTTCGCCGAGCTTAGTTCAGTCCCAGATGTGACAGGGGACGAGCCTATCTCCATATCGGGCACAAATTCCAGACTCCGGGCTGATATGGAAAAATCCAATATCACTTTGCCCGACCCGGGGATCGAACCCGAGACCTCAGGACCGTAGTCGTAACGAAATACTACCACGCCACCGAGGCAGTCTATTAGATCGATATTAAAATTAAATAGATTTTATTCTAAAGTGGAACTCAAATGCGTTCTTATTCTCATTCACCACTTTGGTATATGATTGATAGCATTTGAATTTCGCATTATTAAAACGTTTAACAATAATTATATGACTAAAATTAATATTTTAATTTATATACTAGTAATCTAAAATATTAATTATAATATTACTGCTCCACAACAGCTAAGGCCGGGCCTCTTCTATCAAAATCAGCCTAAGAAAAAAAATCCCAACTCCCACACAACAAGTCGAAAATATAATAGAAATGTAATTCAACATGGATAAGGAAAACGGGAAATAAACTATAAACGGTCCCTTGATGATACACGTGCTACAACAAACATAAAGCGTTATTACTTTCTACAATGCTTGTATACTCAATAGGTTTATTGATACTTATGTTCAAATCAACAACCCTTAATCTATTATTTGGCTCTATTCAATATTTTTTGTCTCTTCATTTGACAAAATCCAGACGTTTTTCTTCAATAAGATGGACCTTAGATCTCAGGGCGGAATATTTTTATAGACATTTTTGATTTCAAACCAAATCAAATCAAAATATTTATTGAATCCATGAAATGTTACTACATTATTTAGATTCCGTCAAAGTTCCTCTACCGCCAGTTCGGAAGGCCGCTTCGCCAGAGAAGAACTGGCAAGAAACTCTGGCGTTGCTCTTTTAAATGCCAGTTGACAATAAATGCTTATAAAGTACCATATACAAAAACGATATATAAATTAGAACAGCTAAACCACCAAAAAAATACATACAAATGTTCTGTTTTAAAATTAAAAAATTTTTGTTTTTATTTGTAACATATTTAACATTATCATACACTGTAGACACATGACAGAGTGAACGTGTCTAGTATCCATACTAGGTGTCGCAGAAAGGCGGTATCACCACATCTATATGAAAAGCCAATACTGGTGATTTGTTAAATTCCAACCTAACCCTACACTTATCCGTAAAGTTGGCGCGAACCCTACCTGAAAGAGCTATTCAGCGCGAAGTAGCAAACTTTCTTACATACACTAAATTAGTTCTGATTAAATCCATTCGGGTTCCTCGGACCCGGTGCGGTTAATCTGGTATTGACTTGATCTTCACGATATGCGATATTTACGTGTGTAAATGTCATTCGATTTTTACGCCTTATTTACTTTGAGATCCATATAAGCCTGGTCTCCTGTACTAAAAAATTACACAAAACATGCATTTTTTATCTATGGTCCGTTGTTTTACGAGCAGGTGACAGTTAAAATCTTTGTTTTGCGTATGTGTTGTTAGTGTTTTGTTTCGCAAAAGCTAGTGCAGGAGACGCGGCTTTAGACACGCGACCACGGCAGGAAAAAAAAGCTAGTTTCCATTAAGATGGTTAGCTAGAACTAATCGTTCAAAAGTTGACCCCATAATTTCTACGCAGCTAAAAACATCGCAATGCAATTAGCAGGAGTGGTTGTTCTTCCATGTCAGAATGCAGCGTGTTTAAAATTCACATGCAAAATTGCTCAGAGTGAAATTGCGTTTGAAATTAATTGTAATATTTGGACCACGCGACGTAGAATGAAATATCAGGTATGTTGAGTAAAACTAGAGACAAAAATAACCTTAATTTTAATACCATAAAAATATATAAATCATTGAACTGCCTAGGTGGCGTGGTTGTATTTCATTGGTACGACTACCGTCCTGAGGTCTCGGGTTTGATCCCCAGGTCGGGCAAAGTGATATTGGATTTTTCCATATCAGCCTGGAGACTGAAATTTGTGCCCGATATGGCGATAGGCTCGCCGCCTATCACATCTGGGACGGAACTAAGCTCGGCGAAACGTGGGTGTACTAGTTGGCGAATGAGTCTCTGCCTATCACTTCAGGGATATAGGCGTGAGCTTATGTTGTTGTATGTGTTGTAGATACATCATGTAATATGATCCGGAGTTAAACATCACAGTATTCCAGCAAGGAAGCTTAACAGAAGCTCAAGTCTGTTACCCGTCGAGGTAGGTAGCGACATCAATTAATTCTCACTTACTGCTATTAAGCTAGTGAAATTACTGTGATATTTAGCATCTAAGGTAGCGGTCGGCAACACGTGGCCCGCGGGCCGCATGCGGCCCGTGAAGTCCTATTTGCAGCCCGTAATTGTTTTGTAAATTGGTCATGTAACACCCCATATCAAAAATTAACGTGACGCGCCAAGAGATGGCGCCACGACCGTATTGCATCGCGCTATCAAGTTGTTTCCGTCTTGGAATGACCTCTCAGCTTGATGTGGATGTATTTGTCTTCGAACCAAGTCTTCGTAACGAGCCTACGACTGCCTACGCCTAGTAATCAATGCTCACACCGATGGGGATGGGTCCTCTGGCTTCCAGTTTAGCTTCCACTGCGTGGGACTATCTTGGGACCTTAGGAGGGGATGTGTCGACCACTACCGACTTCGCTTCCACACCGTGGGACGTATAGGGCGTATCGGCTAATAAACCACCATCTCACATCCGTCGTGTGTCTTATTCTCTTCACCTCTCCCCTGCGCTGATCAGACCGTTATGCAACGTTACAGTCATAAATATCTAAAATGTTATAGATTATACCTCTATAGATAGAAAATATGAGGTGAGGCCCGCCTTTACTGTATTATGCCACCTTGCGGCATCTGCCTGCCAAAAGGTTGCCGACCACTAATCTAAGGTCTCAAGTCTGGTAGTACATCTGTGTCAGATTGGTCAATCGCTGTTGTCGTTAGATTCGATTTATTTCGAACGAGGAGCGTACGTTGTAGTTGCGCATTTTACAATGTAACAAAGTAGTCTACTGCAGTAAAAACTGTGCAAACCAGCTAACGGGTAGGTAATTAAACTGTATAATGTATCATACATCGTCCTTGAATTAATTTACTGGGTATGCCACTCTTGGCATTAAATACATTCTCCACAAAGTTCATATCTTTACATTGTATAATGAAACAATTTGCAAGCGGTATCTCTTCGTCGATAAATTTCGCCCCACTCCGAACTAAGTGCAGCTGTCAAGTCTAGAAAGTTCGCAACGTTTGGAGATTTTAAAGAGAAACCATTTTAGAGGACTCAGTATAACGAGTGTGGATACGGGTTGTGCATTTAGTTAGGGTTTTTTGTTGAAACCAAGGTACATGGTAATAACCTCTCTTCTTTTTGAAAATAAATTCAGGACTTCACTTTTTAAGTAGTATAACCACATTGTACATAATCTTGCAATTATTGATCCGGCTGGATGGATAATTGTCTAAAATTACTGAAAATGTTAGCTTACTGTTGCGTTTAGTGCAGTGTGTGAGATTTTCTGAATCCATTTACCCAATGTCCTTTGCAATCCATAATTTTATTTAAAGTCGATAACATACCCATGACTCATCTTCTCGTTTGTAGGCCTTTGCTAAAAGACTAATCTTCAGGATTACCACAAGTCGCCTCTTTGGTCTACTGGCTCGTTCTCGCCGACGGTTCCTGGGTCCAATTCCCAAGTCGAGCAATACTTGTTTTTCTGAGACCATTTAGTCGGGACTGGATCTCTCAGAGGAAATTTGCGTCTGACATCAATTTACACGATCTTTAAATCGAACCTCGTTTCATGTTTAACAATCGACCCATTATCGCTTGAGACGGTAAGCTTCCACAAAACCCTTTACTTCCCTTAATATTAGTTATGAGACACACAGCCGTATGTTATGGTTGAGGCGACGTGAACCCCGTCCGCGCCAGCTTTCTCCAAGTGGGCAGAATACATTAATATTGTGGATGCCGCGAAATGTGCGGCTCGGTGTACACTTCATTAAGCTTTAGGAAGATGTATCGACTCGCTTGATGTATGGAGGTTTTGTTTTGCTTTTTTAGAGATCCTTGGTTTGATTTAGATTTATGATACTTCAAGAAAGTCTCGTGAAAATGGGTTGCATAATTATTTCTACGAGTATGCATGTCCCCATGTCCTTATCCACTCCATCATGAGGTTGACGTAACGCTCTTTTTAGCATGATGGAAAAAGGATTTAGCATATTTTTTTAAGGCCTGCTGCCTGCCTGACGTCAACGCAATATTATTGTGAGGCATCCAGTCTCTAGAAAAACACCTTAGAAAAATCACTGTGCCCAACTTGAGTTCCGAATCCAAGATATTCCAGTCCAAAGTTTATATATGATGACATGAGACCAAGATGACGACTTTTTGTAAGTATGAACCTATATATTTTATAACAGGTTTTAATTCGTAATGATTTCTTAGTTTTTAAGGATTCTATCGAGATTTGTTTTGTATTTAATTCATGAAATAATGACAGAACCCTTTACTTATGTGGAGTTCTCGTCACAACCTCTGCTACAACAGGAAAATATTTCACCAAGTTTGTGTTTACGCATTTCTCGCCAAGTGACATCAAAATATCATATTTCGCGGCGACTATCGCCCTATTAGTAGGCGTGCTATTCTGCTCCTTTTCCTCATTTTTGATGGCCCTTTAGCCATTATGATTAGCTCAATAATGTTTAGATCTTAAATATTGTAGAACATTTCTTTTTATTAGTTTATGAAGACAGACGAGCAGACCCACCTTAAAATAAGTTATTACAGTCGCCTAGGAATATTACCAATTCCAGAGACACAGCCAAGCCGCTGCCGAGCCTAAAAAGGGCAGGAAAGGCATAGGCATTAGGAGGGAGAGGGAGTATTTGCGCCACTGTAAATCCCACTCATCATAAGAATGTAGCAGTAACATAATGTAACAGTCACCTCACGTTAGTTTTTCTAAGTTAGTTGCAATAACCCGGTCCAGCCACTCCATTCATGCAGCAAGCAATATTATCATTTGTCCACATCAGCAAAATAACATAAAATTCAAACTATCACATAAATTGCTACTCGTTTACTACCAAACAAAAGATCTACTAAAATTGAATGTGCGCGAATGTTCCAAAGCGTTAGATATATCATATCATATAATACAATATTTTTTGATCTAATCTCATATGTTTATATTTTTCGTATAAAACAGAAAATATTTTTTATGCAAACAAATGATCAAGAACGTATTTCAGAGTCAGCCAAAAAACATAAAAAACAGTACATAAAGTATATTTTACGTTCAGTGCCGTAAAATATGTTTGGATACAAAATACAAGGCTGTAAAAAGGATGGGCAGAGATGTTACTTTAACTTATGGTGGTATCAAGAGCGTATGTGTGTTTTATCATTTATTATACAGTTGTGCCAATATGATATACTAGTTTTTGCCTGCGAATTCGTCCGTGTGCGAGTCTTTCTCAGTATAAATTTTGAATCTCCATTATAAACTTTCATAAGTGGAATTTTGTAATATTCTTCTTGATTCTTTGTATGTCGTAAAAGTTTAAGTTGGCAATGCACCCATGATTGTTCTTTGCATGTTTTTGGGCATGCCCGTAGACATATGGGCGGTAGATTATTAACCATCAGGCGACCCATCTGCTCGTTTGTCGGTATCTGCTATAAAAAAGTATTATATTATATGTGCAAATAACTTTCTACGTGCAAACGTCTGAGCTGTTTATTAATGAGTTAGCTAAAATATAATTTTATGTAATGATTCGGAAGTCGTTGGATGCATGCCGCTTCCAACAGGTCGATCTGAAAATCTTTGGGGGAGGCCAATGTAGAGCAGTGGACGTCCTGATGATGATGATGATGATGATGATGATGATGATGATGATGATGATGACGATGATCCGTAAAAACTAGTTTTAATTAATAATTTGATGTGTTAAGGTAACTACATCCATACTAGTATTACTGTCTCTTGTACGTAGTATGTTATAAATATGGGACAAAACATCACACACAATCGTATCCGAGTACAAATGGAAATAATGTAGGTTATGTAGGTCCATTATACAAAGTGGTACTGCATGTTGAACATTAACTTGAACCGTACGAGTGTAGTAACATTGCGTATCACATTTTATGTTTCGTGACAGTACTTTGAACAAATAACGAGATTATTAGAATTGTTATTTTTATTGACAGTGTAGTCAAAATTACTTTTCATCTTATTGTTTTAAGGGCTGTTCATGCATACTTTATTCACGTCTCAGTTCGAGAAAATACTATTTGTGTTTATTGTATTATTAAAAATAAAGATGGATTACTCGATATAAAAATTTGTTTGTAGGCCGGTTCGAGAATAGGCTGGCCTCCGACCACATGGTGCGGAAATAGGCTCGGTAAACCGACATACTTCACTGCTGAAAAATCTTCCTTGAATCACATTCGAACAACCTTTACAATTTACCTCATAACAAATTACTTTTAGTTTGATAGACTAAAGTTTCATCATCCATGTATTTTATTGGTATAAAGAAAAGTTAAATGGGAATTAGCTTACGGCTATCAAAATGACCTTAAAATTTGCTCAGGATTATAATATACTAAGTAGGTACATGTGGTTTACGAGCCCAATATTTCATACGCAACTCAATGTGGGATGAGAACCCTGCCGATTTTAACCTATAAAATATCCCAAGGATCCCTTAGAAAGTGGTTACATCAGGCATGCGGTCGCTCGTAAAAACAAGCCATACTCCGCTGACTTGCCTCATATAAGAATATTGATTTATTGAATACTAACATTCACTCGTGCACGTGACTGCACCCAAAAGGGCGCGGGGGATAAAAGTAGCCTATGTCCTAATCCATCTCAATCATATCACCTCTGTTAAACACATAACATAACATAAGCTCACGCCTGTATCCCCGAAGGGGTAGGCAGAGGCGCACTAGCGAACTAGAACACCCACATTTCGCCGAGCTTAGTTCAGTCCCAGATGTGACAGGGGGCGAGCCTATCGCCATATCGGGCACAAATTCCAGACTCCGGGCTGATATGGAAAAATCCAATATCACTTTGCCCGACCAGGGGATCGAACCCGAGACCTCAGAACCGTAGTCGTACCGAAATACCACCACGCCACCGAGGCAGTCTGTTAAAGAGAGAGGATATTCATTTATCAACTATAGTGACCCAATGCGCGTTTCGAAATTTCAATTATACAACTTTCTCTACGATAAAATTTACTTTATTACTCAGAAAAGCCATAAATGTTTGCTGATTTTGAAACTGCGACCATCATCTTGGCATGTCTAAACATAACTATCCAACTTGTTCACCTATATAATTATTTTCGTTTATGCATAATAGAGTTGTCGCTACTTTTAAAAAGAATAAATGTAATAATATTCAATTTTATTTTTGTCATGGTGGAAGGACACTCCACGCCGTTCCACAATAATTAATAGCTGCTTTCATTAGACTATTTGTTAAGACTCCATCGTTATCATTAATTCGTCTCGCTCTTTGTTGAATACATTTATTATCATTATGTTATAACCATTACTTATACCATTATTATTTTCCAAATGAATATACTGGGTATATAATACAGGTCTCTTAATGTAATTGAGATTTAAGTTGGATTATTTATTATCGATCGTAATCAAAAGACTAAATCACCTGATTATAAATTATCACAGTATTTGTATACACAATTTTTTCCATGAATTCATTTTTTTTATAGCAGAGATTGGCAAACGAGCAGATGGGTTACCTGATGGTAAGTGATCTCCACCGCCCATAGACACCCAAGACAAAAAAAATCATGGTTGCGTTGCCAACCTAAAAGGAGGGAATGGAAGGGGAGGGAAGGGGATTGGGAAAGGGAGTGGGGAAATGGGCCACCGGAAATCTCACTCACCGAACGAAACGCGACAGCAAACTGTCACTTTACGTCGGTTTTCTGTGAGACAGTGGTATCTAACCGGTCGAGTCGGCCCATTCGTGCTATAGACGTTACTGTCTACAGCGTGGCTCTACCACCTACCATTTATAGTAATATATCAACGCATAAACGTAAAGATGTATTAGACTCACAAGCCCAAGACAGTCTTACAGCGGAACGCCCATAATAATAAACACCTTCAGTCAATAATGAATCATGGACATAAAGGTTCACCTTACTGGTAGATCTCTCAAGTCGATCCTTCATTACTGAATCCAGCGGTTAGTTAAATGTTTCCACTTTTTGCGATCCGTAGCCACTCTGTCTGCCTCAACGAATTTGGAGGAGCTATGTATGTATTTTGTTTCAGCTGGTCTGATAATCTCATGTGGGATCTGCCTATTGACCTCTTGCCCTCTAAATTTGCGCAGATGATCAGTTTCTCAAGATTTTCATCCTGGCGTCAAATGATGTGCCTAAAGTAGCTGAGGATGCGGCGTTGGTATATTGTAGATAGGCGGTCCTTGATATGGAGCTCTTCGAGAATAGACACATTTCTGTAGGACGCAGTCCATGGTATTCGGAGCATGCGTCGCCAGCACCACATTTCGAATGTATCTATTTTCTTCCTTGCAGTTTCTCGGATTGTCCACGTTTCCGCACCGTACAAGAAGATTGGTAAAACAAGTCTTCGTTGAAATAAAACTATTTTTACGGATTCTATCACGATTTGGTTTTAATTTTTATTAGTCGTAATTTTTAATCATGATAGAATCCGTAAAAATAGTTTTATTCCAATGAAAAGCATTCGCGTAAACTTAAGAAATCAGTACAAGTCTTCGTTTTGGTAGAAATCCCTCTATCCTAAATCCTCTATCTTCTATCCTTTATTGGTAGATACGAACCAGTAAAACTGCTACTAAGCATTGGCTTAGATAATGCGATCTTAAAGTATAATCGAGCTGTTCCAATCATCTCAATCTCAATTAGGTATTAAGCAACTAACAGTTTAAGTAAAAATTATGAAAATGTCGTAATATAAATCCAGTGGAAATATCCTCTGAGTACAACAGTTACGCTTTTGTAATGAGACGAGTCCAGCTGCGGCCTCTCGCCGCGATAATTTAATACACCTCGGTGCGGTTGCGATGACTATTGGCCTGTATTTTACCTCATTTAGTTTTATTTGCACAATTGGGACCAATTATGCGGGTACAGAATATTATGTAAGTTTTGTACGATTGTGTGTAGTTATGTTTTGTTTTACAACAAAAGCTAGCAAACAAGCAAATAGGCCATCTAATGGTAAGTGATTCGCCACCTTTGGCGTAAAGCGTACGTCCGTTGACACAATCTCTTTGGTTGCCACCCCACTCAAGTGGTACAGCCATGCTGTAAACAGTACTGTCTATAGCACAACGGGGCCGGCTCGATGGTTTAATACCACTGTCACTCATAAAACCGATGGCAAGTTACAGCTCGATATTGCGTATCGTTCGGTGATTTCGTTGTGGGATATCCGGTGGCCCAATTCTTCTCTCCCTTTCACAAACCCTACTCCTTGTAATTAATTGTCTTTGCCAATGGAATCAAGAATAAATAATTAATCAATAATTCTATTTGCATTAAAATTGCATAATATTTGTTCAGTTTGATATATTTCACTTCAAGTTATGATCAATTATCACCAGTGTTGACCCATTTGTTCCATTGCTTGTTCTGTTATACTAAAAACTTTTGATATTTACATACCCTAGACCATTGAGTTGAAGCAAAACAAGAAAATTAATTCATGTTGCTCGTACTCTTGGCGAAGTTTTAAACTCTTTGTGGACTCATTTATACAATTTGTACCATAATACAATACCCAGCCTTGTACCGTACTTGTTTATTTGCAAAATGATTGAAGAGAAAATAATAATTAAATGATATTTAAAAACAGACGTATTATAGCATTTTCCCATAATAATATTATTTTAAGACTGCCTCGGTGGCGCGGTTGTATTTCGGTATGACTATCGTCTTGAGGTCTCGGTTTCGATCCCCGGGTCGGGCAAAGTGATATTGGATTTTTTTCTATATCAGTCAGGTGTCTGGAATTTGTGCCCGATATGGCGATGGGCTTGCCCCTATCACATCTGGGATGGAACTAAGCTTGGCGAAATGTGGGTGTTCTAGTTCGCTAGTGTGTTTCTGCCTACCCCTTCTGTGATACAGGGGTGAGTTTATGTAGTGGATGTATGTATGTATTATTTTAAGATTAATGTTTTATTATTACTTTGTAAACGCGTATAAGTTTATGAAGAAGTGTTATATTAAACAGCTGTTAAATATAATATAATGTTTAGCTAGTTAAATAATAAATAAAAGTAGTTTCGATCTGACTTTGATCTTGCTAATGACTGCTTATATCGGTCTTCGAACAGTAACTGTTTGTAACATACTTATGTGCAATTATGCCGAAAATGAATAAGCAAAGGAAAATATGCCAAATGCATTTCTTTTGATCTAACGTCTGACATTAAAAAAACCCTTCTCAAATGAGACCGCACTTTTCCCCATTTTGGAAGGGTTGCATAAAAACAAGATGGGGTTGAAACATCTCATCCACCAGATCATCCATCAAAGGGCCTTTAGGGGTTGGACCCACTATTTTTTATTCATACGTTACATGAGTGGTGTCATGCGTAAAACGAAGTGGCACTGAATTTACGAGTACAAAAATATATTAAAAACACGATGTGAGGACAAAGGTGACTGTAATGTGATTTCGGGTGTGTTATAGTAGTGATTCATTATTTATACTATTCAAAGTATGGTTTTTGGATTTTGTACATGAATTAAAAAAGGATGTTATGAATAAACAGCAGCAGCAGCGACAACTCAGTTGGGAATGGTACGTAGTACTGAGACAAGTGTCAAAGGTTCGAGACCAACCCCAAAATCGAGCATACACCTCTGACTTTTCTATGTTAAGTGTATTTTCATTGTGAAATATCGCTTGCTATAACGGTAAAGGAAAACATCATGAGGAAACCTGCATACCCGAGAATTTCTTTACAGGAATTTCAAAGGTATGTTATGTGAACTCTAACAACCCGCATCAGGCCAGCGTGGTAGACTAAGGCTGAGATCTAAAGAGCGAACTTTGACTAAGTCTAAGTTAAGGTCACGAACTCAGTGGGGATTGACAAAAACGAAACTCTGAACATCACCCTTATAAAGTTTGAAAGAAATAGTCATATTGCTCGACAGGCATGTATTGGAACAAAATGAGTTCAAATACCATTCCCTAAGGGTTAATATGCAGGAATGTTCCACTTCCCTTACCCTGCCGCATGATGGATGTTCAACTTCATTACTTTCTGACCGCATCGCCGTCGTCAATGCACTGTGACGGTTCGGACTTCAGGTCGGTTTTTTGTTTTGTTAATGACGGTAGCTGACGAAGCAGAAAGGGTTGAGATAATATTGCAGTTGTGGTAGGGGAGACCGTGGTACATCGACCTTTACTCATCTGCTAACCAGATGAGACAATATTTTTTATCTAAAATCATTTATTTACAAACTACTATAATAGCTTGCCTATCGAAATGTGTTCGTAGCTATTTTCAATTAAAAAAAAATTCATAACCTTTACTGTTTTGGTAACCGTTTTTTTTTTACATTTTAAATGGTTGTTTTAACATGGAGAATATGCCTTGGTAGGCTTGGTGAAGGTTGATATACCACGGTGTCTTAGACCATTGGGAGAAGCGAATTTATACTTTGGAATCATGATTATTTGATAATTAATGGCCGGTCATAAAAACTAAGGGCGACCTTGCACCACTATTACTAACCTACAGTTAGTCTTAGCCTGAAGTTAGATTAAAAAAGAATATATGAATGAATGACATGTAATTCATTACATGTAATAAACTATGTGTAATTACAGAAAATATATTATTATGATGACATTTAATTAATTACATATCATTCATATATTTCTTTTTCAATCTAACTTGAGGTTAGGACTAATTGTAGGTTAGTAATAATGGTGTCGTTTTAGTAATAATAAGTCGACCGAAATTGGATACTTTTTGCTAGTCTAAAACACGCTAAAAAGTGTATTGGCCCATCCTCACCGACCGAAGACAAATTCTTAATTAATACTCCTAACAGTCGCATAGTACTATTCTTACACTAGATTCTAAGGGTATTAGGAACAACAAGGTTCTAACGATTTCGTGGCAGTTAAATCCAAAAAATAATGCCTAGATTACAAAAACATTTTCTTCGGTATTGGCATCGAATCCGTTGTCTGTTTTTACAAGCGGCTACTTACCTGGTACGTTACGGATACTATCAGTTTAATTTTAAAACGATGACTCGGTGCCTTTACTCTTTGTTGACAACTTTTCTTCGTACTCTATTATCCTAATCTATGACACCACTCTATCGAATATAAATCATAATAGCTTTACATTTTCGGCTGCGATATCACGATCACGTCACAAAAAACACCCATTGAGATTGTTCACTTTTATTATTTTATCGTTTGATAAGAAAATTCTTGCCGAAAGTTATGTATAATTTATTTTTATTTGTTAATTTTACTCGAGCATAAGCCGAAATCAAGCCTAAATAGAAAATGGGTAGACTGTTATAATCTGTCATTTTCCGGCCACTAAGCCTAATTTAAGCCTGCTGGCATCTCTTTGTATTTAATACAATTTCATCTGAGTTCGGCTGTGTTAAAATAAAATGCTTCTTACGTTTTAAGCGGGTAATGAGCAGTGTTATTTACTTAAATGTAAGAGAAATTGATTATATAAATGTTATTTTTTTATAGTAACTAGAGATTGGCAAATGAGCAGATGGGTCACCTGATGGTAAGTGATTTCCACCGCCCAAAGACACCCAAGACACAAAATGAATCATGGGTGCGTTGCCAAGCTAAAAAGAGGGAGTGGAAGGGGAGAGAACATGGGATTGGGAAAGGGTAAGGGGGAAATGGGCCACCGGATTTATATATTATTGTGAGTACACTAATTAGGGTCAATACCTGACTCTCGGTGACTTTATGTTTCTGAGCGGTAGAACCACGCTGTAGACATTCATGTCTATTCGAGACTACATTCGAATAGAACCTAAGTAAGGTGCTATTTATGTATTTTATTCGGTGATAAGATATTTTGGTAACCCAATTCCCGCCTCCCTATCGCAATCCATACTACACCTTATAAGGTTAGTAAAGATACTGTATGAAAACGGCCCGTATACACAGAAAAACACTCAGGTAAGTTTCCTGATCTAGATCAATGCCTGAGTATTGTTCTGTAATATTTCTATGAACTTAGTCATAAAATAAAATAAAATAGTGACAAATTCGAAGTTCGTGCTTTTGAAGTTGGTTGAAAATATGTAACACATAAATTTTAAAATAGTACGAAAGCACATTCTTTCTTGCGCGACACGAAACCGTTAGTTTTAAGAAAATATACTGACAGCAGCCGACCCAATCTTCAGATTTATCTCACACGGCCCACTGGATTCCACGATACCGTACGTTTTGGCACCGGCGCGTCAGACTTCACTGAACATGGCTTGCGTAGACTTTATCCAAATCTTTTACAACCCTTTATAAAGATTTGTCTGTTATTGGTATATATCTATACTGCGTTTAAGAAACGTAAACATAAGCTCACGCCTGTTTCCCCGAAGGGGTAGGCAGAGGTGCACCAACGAACTAGAACACCCACATTTCGCCGAGCTTAGTTCGTCCCAGATGTGATAGGGGGCGCG
Organism: Clanis bilineata; assembly: GCA_036417725.1. Classification (NCBI taxonomy): domain Eukaryota; kingdom Metazoa; phylum Arthropoda; class Insecta; order Lepidoptera; family Sphingidae; genus Clanis; species Clanis bilineata. The sequence continues at coordinate 601,873 of CM071145.1, read as the reverse complement.
CCTATCGCCATATCGGGCACAAATTCCAGACTCCGAGCTGATAGAGAAAAATCCAATATCACTTTGCCCGACCTGGGAATCGAACCCGAGACCGTACCGTAGTCGTACCGAAATACAAACACGCCACCGAGTCAGTCAAACTGTGGTGTAAAATAGTGTTCCCCCCCGCCCCCTTAACTTTTTAAAAAGTTTACTTTTTAAAAACATAGCAGAACTTAAAGCGTAATTTCAACTTAAATTCGTTTGAACAGCAGTTATTATACATTATTGAATAGGTTTCAAGAAAAGTTAAGATTTTACCACATTACATTCATTCCTACTAGGTACGTGATCTTTTCTTTTACGTTGACTAAATCAAGGTCAACAATATTTTCTCCTTTACCAGACTTTCTAATTATTTTTAATGACAATATAAACATAGCCAGCTGCGATGTCGAATTTATCAATCCAACAAATTGTTTGCATCACAGTCTAGTTGCTAAGTGAAGTGCTTCGCTTTACATCGCGACGTAATGTTGGAGACAAGCCCGTTTTGAAAGCAACTCTTTCATCAACGTAATCCTGAATCAAGCAGCGGGCGCTGCTAATCCGATTGCCTTTAATCAAATGAACCTCCTTTTGTCAAAAAGGGCCTTAAAGATTGCAAGGATATTAGGCTGTTTGAGCCTATTGTTTATTAATGTAATGATTCAGAAAGAGAATAGGATAAGGCATAAAGATTTAGTACAATCAGTATATTAGTTCGTTATATCCCAAGCTATGCGTTTAACGAAGGAAAATCGACGGAGTGGATTAATTACGCTTGGTCACCTAAAAATTAGTTTGAAGAAATATTGAGATTCGAATAAACGAATTTAACGAAATATGTTGTATTTAACTAACAATATATACGCCTTGTGACCGCGGAAGGTTTTGGAGTCAAAGTTTGAATGTTAATTTCGAGTTGCAATTTTAATTCTTGGTCCTAAACTTTTCAAAAATGGAGTCTTACAAAAATATCACAAAGATTTCTAAATCGTATCAATATTCATATAGCGAGCCACAAAACTGAACAGTTCAAAATCCTCGCTATGCACCTTGTATAAATATTGGGAACTGCTTTTATTTACGCTTCCGAGCGAATAGGCAAAATAGTCGATATCTATGCAGATTTCTGTGAACTGTACTCTTTATAGGATGCACAGACTGTAATAAATAAAGTTTAAGAGATCAGACATGAGGGAAATTGAACACAAAAAATATATCGTATTCATTTTTTCCAGCGAATTTATTAAAATTCTCCAGATAAACATAGCTCATGAAACATGCAGCGTTTCAATTTAATGGCAATAATGGTCATATCCTGTGGGATATCAATAAATTGGAATAAAAAAAACAAATAATTGAACAATTAATTTTGAGTGGTAGGTAGAGTCCCGCTGTAGTCAGTAATGTCTACAGCACGAATGAGCCGGCTCGACCGGTTTAATACCACTGTCTCACAGAAAACCGCCGTAAAAGAACAGCTTGCTATCGCGTTTCGTTCGGTTAGTGAGGTTTCCGGTGCCCCCCCCCGTTCCTTTCCCAATCCCTTTTCCTTCCCCTTCCATTCCCTCCTTTTAAACCTAAAAGTTGCCATCCAACAACGCACTCATGATTCTTTTTGTGTCTTGAATGTCTATAGGCGGTGGAGATCACTTACCATCAGGTGATCCATCCGCTAGTTTATCAGTCTCTGCCATAAAAAAATGATTTAATGTGTTAAAACATAATGCCTTATTAATACATTTTTCTTTAAAACAAACAAGGCCCGAGAACTTTCGATTATTAAAATATCGAATCGAAATCGTTGCGTACACATGACATTTGAATATCTAACAAAATAACGCCAGCTTGATGCGCATAAGATATCGATAGTCGTTAATGCAGGGCTGCAGATGATTTATTTTGCGGTACAAAGGCAGTTTGCCTGTTTGATATGCTTATCCCGTTGTGACGCAAACAATTGTGATGTCCTTATCTCTACATAAACAATTTAATAAGTGTCCACCTTTGACAGGCTTCCTTCATATTCCGTGCACGCTCGACTGGACCGCAACCCTTATGATAAATACAGGCGAGTTTATTTGGCCGGTGGCTTGGCCTGACGAATGCCGGCTTATGCCAACGCATGAGAGACTGCGATGTAATATTTCATCTGAACATCCCCGTAAGCCTTGTCCTCAATTATGTCTCATGTTTGTGCTTATTAATAACGTTTAATATTGCTGTAAATCATTAGGACTTTGAGAAATGTTTGAGTATTAATTTTGTCTACTTTATTGTCGTTTTCGTGATGTCTAAGATCTTTAGGTTGTGGTACGGCGTTAAATTCCAGGATATTATCTTAATTAGTGATTCTACCAATCAAGTTTATAAAGAAAAAATATATCTGAAGCCTGTATAGCCGAAGGGGTAGGCAAAGGCGCACTAGCCAACTAGTACATCCACATTTCGCCGAGCTTAGTTCCGCCCCATATGTGATAGGGCGCGAGCCTATCGCTATATCGAGCACAAATACCAGACTCCGGGTTGAAACGGATAAATCCAATATCAGTTTGCCCGATCCGGGGATCAAACCAGAGACCTCAGGACGGTAGTCGTACCGAAATACAACCATGTCACCGCGGCAGTCCAAGCACCAAGTTTATAGTGTATTCTATTTTAAGATCTATTATTTTTTGGCCTGGAAAATTAGTTTCTTTAAAACGAAACTGATATAATAAAACTAAACTGCGTCACTTACGTATTGTTTTGTTAAACAAATGTGCTCAAACATTAAGCTAAAATTCAACTAGAGTACACCGATATGCCGATATGCTTGCTACCAATCAAATTATGGAACATAATCCGTAAGTTAAAATTTTATCTCTTACACTCTATTCATCTGCATTAATTTAATCCGGATAACATAACGGTATACGTGTGAGCTCATGTTTTAACATAATGTTAACGATATTATACTTTCCCTTATATTTGCATTTGTAATACATATTTTATGTTGATGCAATAAACTTCAAAGAGAATCCTTTCAGCGCAACATGCGGGTTACAGGAACGAGTTCAAAAGATTTCACGGAACATGCAACTTGTTAACAATAGATACTGCGAATTGCAAATGTCGGCACATAATACTATAACCGTCTTACAGCAGCTAAAGTAAGGTATGGAACACTTTTGTTGTACTCCACTGACAAATTATATACCAAGAAATTATAAAATACACAATATTAAACTTTTGTTTTCCTCCACTGACAATGGATGATGCAAGTCACCGTCATACAAATTATCTGGTCATATTTGTGAAGCGAGAGGCCGCGGGTTCGATTCCCGCATTGAGACTATTGTTTGTGTGCCCCACAGATATTTGTTTTAAGTCTGGTGTTGTGAAACCGAAAGTCTCTCATAGTCTCTACTAGGTTATACCTAATGTGAGGTCAGGACTAGGGGTGTGACTGTTGGGTGTATTTATTTATTTAGTTAAATCACTATTAGTGATAAACGATTGAGTAAGAAATCATTATTCCGTGATATAAATGTGGTGAAGAGCGCCACAGTATGCACAGTACCATCTCCGGAATAAAAAGACCCGATAACTTCCATAAAGGCACAAAGCTTGTTGTTGCGAATGGTACAGTAAGTGAAGCTCCAGTAGCCGTCAATATACCGATTCATAATTCCAATAGTTTTTCTCAAAGTCGGCAACGCGATAACTCTTTTGGTGTTCATAGACGGCCAGTTTTCACTCGACATTTACTACAAAAATAATAGATAATATCAAATATATTGCTCTCGTAGTCATACCATCAGCAATCATCGAAGACCCATCCCAATGCATGTCAAGCATTTATAAAGTAGGGTTGTTCCCGACAAGCGTATCTGCGGGTTCCCTCAGCCCACCCTCTCATCAATCATAGACATCGGCCCTCGGACCAGCTATTGTCTCCGAGAAAATAAAAGGAATAAATTGTGACCCCTATATCAAAGATTTGTAATGTTTTCACGCGCACTCGCTTAAAAGGGTTCAACGCAAGTGAACCGCAATGTAAAGTCAGCGGAATATATCTTGGAGATATTTTTTCGATATCTGTACATAACAAATTGCATTGAATATTTTTACTTTGTATCTGTTGTTAGATATTGAATTAACACGTGAGATTTCTGATGATAAGCCTTATAGATCCCTTTCTTTCTATCTGTTTTTTTTCTCCATAAAACTAGGGTTTACTTCTCCGCCCGGTCTTAAATATCCTCCACAGTGAAAACATTGGTTTTCATATCTTCCCCCAAAACGTCTAGTCAGCACTTTTAGCCTTTGCATACTACCTCAAAAATATTGCATGAATCTTTTCTTATTATCTTGTTACAATATAGTTTTCGGAAACAAATCCGGATAGAAAGTACAGCAAATATTATTCCTATCCACCATGCGTCCCTTTACAATCTCTAGAATTATTCCGATATGAACGTACTATATAAGTTGTTCCCATAATTCGAAACACAACATCTTCATAATCCTTCTATTTCTCATCATCAATAGTTGTTAAGTAAACTGAAAAGGTTTGTTAACTAAAAAAATCTTAACGGACCGACTTCAAATCCGATCGTGACCAAATTTATATGGGAGAATTTTGAAGATCGGTCCACAATCGGCGGAGATATTGCGTAACATTCATAAAAAATACAGACGAATTGAGGACCTTCTCCTTTTTGAAAGTCGGTCGATAAATTATAACGAAAATCTACCATTATCTCACTCAAATCTACTGTGCATATTAAGTTATTTCATATTAATACCGAAATAATAAGTAATATTACTAAATCGGCTTTTAAATATTCAAAAAGCTCGCCTACGCCGCGTCTTGTTACCAAACGAATATCTCGGCTCGGTCGTCCATCATCGAGGCCCGTATTTTTCATGGGTTTCATTTTTCAAGAGTATGACAAAACACTATTTTATAGGGCACAGACAAGGGCGTCAGTAAACCATGGAAAAGTTGTTTGTGAGTTTTTTTAGTAAAAAAACTTGGTGAAATATGATGGGGTGATGGTCGATAAATTCTGGAATTTCGGCAAACATTGAGACTCAATTAGCTAAGAGGTCGGCTGGGAGCAGTAGGTATTTGGATAGATTCTAGGTTACTACAAACTTAGGTGTTTACTCTATGTTCTAGTATTGTTTGGAAGTTGTTTATGTTAGTATCTAATACTTAGGTATTTACTTCTGCTTGTTACGAAATCAGTTTAAAGTTAACAAAGAAATATATTTTTTCTGTTCTATTTTTATATGCTTATATGTTTCTAGTATAGGTTATACTGGAAACACTATCTTTACTCAAGTAAAGGAAGAATCCTATTCTGTTCATGAGATGTATATATATGGTAGAGCTTCGGTTTGGAAAAAGCCTAAACTATTATGAAAGATTTACTTAACTCAGATTACAATGTTTGTAAACCTGATGTGAAGTGGCAGCTAACTAGATTCAGTGAATAACATATTAAAAGACCTCTAAGCATAGCCTTTTTAAATTGGTTACAAAGACAAATGAGCAGACGACCCACCTAATGTTACGTACTTAGGTAACTACTATCTAACGGTAACTACTTAGTTACCGTCGCCAATGGCACAACGAAGCTGATAATTAAACCTATTTATTCTATGTAATCGATCCATACCTTATTTAATGTTGTTTTACATGTAAGGTCACTTTGCGTTTGCTCCCTATTTCATAAAGTATGTAATTTTGTATTTATATTCCACTAAACGCTCACGTAAATATCTTCCTCCACCATTTTGCTAAAACAAAGTAATACCAGAAGTATTTTGTTCCACAAAAAAATACATTGTAGCACATAAAACAGCGATATTTAAGAATTATTATAGATAAGAGCAGAAGCGGGTGCGGGCGGTGGCCAAACCGCAAAATATTTAGAACCAAGCCGCACCTAGCTCTGGCACAATGCCATACTCACTTTACCTACAAAAATACAATAACAATATGAAACCGAATTCAATGCAAACATTTTCCAAAGGAAACTGTACCTGTATAACAATGATCACTGGCCCTAGCAGGGATATTTTCTGTTAATACATACATACGTAAGCTCACGCCTGTATACCCGGGGGGGTAGGCAGAGGCGCCCTAGAACACACATATTTCGCCAAGCTTAGTTCCGTCCCAGATGCGATAGGGGGCGAGCTTATTGCCATATCGGGCACAAATTCCAGTCTCTGGGCTGATATGGAAAAATCCAGTATCACTTTGCCCGACCCGAGGATCGAACCCGATACCTCAGATCGGTAGTCGTACGTACCGAAATACAACTACGCCACCGAGGGAGTTAATATTTCATACAAATAGATTAGACATGTAATATTCTCTTCTTATTATTTTTTTTGACACCCCATTCGATACGTCGTCGTTAGCAAAAATAAAAGAGAATGTAACTTTATTGTACGTAACTATTACTCCGTTGATGACCAATTACGTCTACCAATTTCGTTCGAATAAGGTTCGAATAATACTCAGGTCATAATAATATACATTCATACATCGGTTTACATATAATATGTAAAAAAATGCACAGTCTAGGTGCTACGGTATAGTGAAACATAAGTAAATACACAACACACGAAGTATATATATATAGACTACTAATACATACAAACTTGTAACTCTTTCGTTTGATTTGCCGGGGTCGGGTAAACGTTGACTAAAAACGTAACCCCATCTTTTTGGAGTACTCTGTATTAATCTGTATAAAGCTCTTGTACTGGACAAGAGCTTTAACACGACATCGAACCTGCGAGCAAAACTAGTCGTGTATAAAACATATTGTTTTCGGCTTCACTAAACGGCCCATTTTCCGTAAAAATATTTATAACCCTACAAATAATTACAACTTGGCAACTGCCATGGCTGGATGATTGAGGCCGAAACAGGCTCCGTTTATACTCGAATATTGCCAGAAAATAATAGTTAAGAAGCCAACACAAAAAATGATAATATGAGTATTGTTACGAAAATAATAAATATTTATGAATAAATTGTTGACCTTCGACATGCTTGCTTAAAGAGGGTTACGCCTGTATACTCTGCCTAACTGATCAGTGGAAAATGTTTTGTATAATCCAAAAACAGTCGCCATCCCATGATATGGTAAGGGACGAGCTTATTGATACACGATACAATGGGCAATCAAACGAATGCAAAACGTAAAGGTATCAGTAGTATCCGTCGTATTTATATTCACGTAACCACTAGGGGAGGCCTATTTCAAAAGACAACCTGCCCAAAAAACCAGTTGCCGATGATTAAGATTTAGGATATACATATATTATCTCTAGATTAACAATATCAACTTTATTTGCTCTTTAAATGTAATTATTATACTAATGTTTATTTTTATCTCTAAAATGGTCAGTGAAATAAAGGCTTTATATTATTTAAACACTATTACATGAGTAAATATTCTAACACTTATGTCACTTTGTTGTCAGATATTTGTTTCAAGTCTGGGTGTTGTGAGACCGAAAGTCTCTCATAGTTCCTGACACCTACGATACAGGTTATAGAGGTACCTATTGTGGGGTCAGGACTAGGTGTGTGACTGTTCGGTGTATTTATTATTATTTTTATTACTTTTTTGTTTTATTACAAATGAAAATATTTGCTTAATTATAAATACGACTCTCAGTAGTAACTATATTGTCATTAAATTATTGAAGTAAATATTTTATGAATTATGTTAACAATAGAATAAACAAAGAAAAGGTTTTGAAGTTACTATCTTATAATGTTTACTGATTCAATAACATGAATCAAGAATAGAAGTGAATCATGCAGAAACAAGCGCTTTAATTGAAACGATGTTTATGCTAAGTTCGCTGAATGTAGTTTAACATCAGCTTTCTACATCGAAACTTTAGCTCTCGGAATTAAACAAACACTCGATCATTTATAATTAACTACGTTTTACCGGCGGGTACGTTCGAATGAGTGTACAAAGTGCAATTGCATCATCTACGAGTTAGGCACTAAGGACGACTTGCAACCCTATTACTAGAGTTAAACCTAAATTTGATTTATCCTACAGCTCACTCCTATCTTTAAATCAAGATTTGGGATAAATAGAGATTTATCGCGGAGATGCAAATAGCCTTAATATTTTTATCAGATCTGAAAATTATATTACTTACACGAAATGAGTTTAAGTTCGTGGCGCGGCTATTAAGATCATGAGGCTTTGAATATAATACAGCGAAGATACTAAGCCTATTATCTAGGCGTAATGCGGAATTTTTATGCCGGTATTATATAAGAGATTTTCATTTCCCTTGGTTTTCCTACCTAACATTGCATATGTTTAGGACTGTGACCATACGAGCATAGGCAAAGATGTTACTGATGCATCTACGGTTTAGCGAGCAGCCTCAGTCTCATGATATCATTGATGAGTCCAAATTTTAGACTCGTGGATCTCATATTATATGTATCAGAAATTTTACACCCTATTCTGATAATAACTTGATGAATTTGATTTGTTTCAGACTGATCCAGCAAGGTAAATGGTAAGTCTTGTTCTAAAATTTTATTTGATTTATTTTTATTCACACAAAAGTTACTTCTACAAGGTTTAAGTTAGTATTACTGTTTTTTTTTTTTTTGGGTATATTATTTTTTTTATATATTGTAAAATTTCTATTTAAATACAGATGTACAACAGCAGTAAATCTAACATAATAAACTCCTTCCTCCTTCCTAGCGAATTATTCGTGTACGAACATTATTTAATCATCGAAAACATAACTCTGTGGAACATAATTTTTATTAAAAAATTCATCACTCAGTAATTCAACATTACATTTTCCATACGACCGAACAAAATGCCCCATTTTAAGCGCACAACGCTAAAGCTCGAACCATCAGCAACATCGTTTTGTAACTGCCATCTCCAGGGTACATTGTTTAACCTCATGAGCGGGAATTCGGTCGTAAACCGACTGAATGGTAGTGTTACTGTTACAGGGAAAAGGTGGGGCCAGGCCATTTGACAAACGCGACGGTTTTTATTAACAGTGTGTCGCTCGCTTAATGTGTGTCGACGGAGTTAGATAAGTGACTGTTGTTATAGTGTTTTTGGACAATTTATTATCTAGTTCAGTGTGTTAAATTTGATTTAATAACGTTTATATTAGCCTGACTTTGTGGCGTGATTAAAGTGCTTGTTGTAATTTTATTTACACTTATGCTCACGCCTGTATCCCCGAAGGGGTATGCAGAGCACTAGCGAACTAGAACAACCACATTTCGCCGTGCTTAGTTCCGTCCCAGATGTAGGGGGATAGGGGGCGCGCCCATCGCCATATCGGGCATAAATTCCAGGCTCCGGGCTGATATGGAAAAATCCAATATCACTTTGCCCGACCCGGGGATCGAACCCTAGACTTCAGGACGGTAGTCGTACTGAAAAACAACCACGCCACCGAGGCAGTCGCGGTTGAAAGTATTATAATACAATACAATATTTACAATAATACAATAATAATAACAAATGTAATTATATAAGTGATGATTTCTTAGTTTAAGTGAATGTTATTCATTATTTATTTATTTATTTATTTATTGTGAAGTACCGAATTTATTAATATTCTCTGTAAAACTATAACCTCGTGAATAAATGATAAAATAACTAGAGGTATAAACTCATGACACTAAATGCAGCACACTTACTCAGAGTCTTTTTTTTTAGGTATCCGTTGAAACTCATACGAAAATCACAATTTGTGTTTCAGTTTTTCAAATCAAACCTAAGTTGCGCGGTATTAGAGTTTGCACTCGCCGATAAATTCGCTTGCGCTTCCAATTACAAGAAAGGACGTAAGTAAGCTCGGTGGAACGTTGATGCACTGGTTGCACCTCTGCTTATCTTCTCGCGGATACAAGCGTGTGCTTACTAGTATGTGTAAACTTTAAGCCAGGAGTTAAAAGGCTGGTGCGCGACTGCCCTCCACGACATCCATCTGGCACCGCGTTCCTACACACCAAAACGACAGACTATCAGTCATGTTGCGACGCAGGGTACAAGCGAATTTGAAATTATGATAATGTATTTCGCCTACATTATGGACAATCTTTCTTTCTACCTGTCCTTATCCCACGTTAATGTGGGGTCGGCACAACATACTTTTTCAAGCATGTTGCAGAGAGGATTTGGTTTAGTTTTTACGACCGGCCGCCTGCCTGACTTGATTAAATTAGAAAATTTTGCCCGACCTGGGAATCGAACCCAGGACCTCCCGATCCACAGCTTATACATGTGCCACTAGACCATGGAGGCAACAAGGCCTACATTATGGATAATGCAAAAAAAAATAGTTTCACACCAATATCACTTTGGCCGACCCGGGGATCTAACTCGAGACCTCAGGACGGTAAAGGGTGATGTGGAGGCCACATCATATCAATCAATCGTAATTGTTTAAAGAAAATAGTTCAATATAGTACTATTTCGTTTTATGTTTCTATTCATTTAATTCAAATATCTAAAAGTTCTCAAATATTATTAATAATACATGTTATTTGTTCGTAATTCTCTCAAAAATAATATTTTTTTACCTTAACGCTTTCGCTTGTAAGTCGCTCCACATGGGCTTGCTAGGCACACGGTAATACATCTAATAGATTGTTTTACGTCTGCCTGCTCATTAGTTTCTGCCTAACTTTCCACCTAACCTCGACCTACGGTTAAACACGTGTGATGTATATCACCTGTCACCTACCGACTTACTGTTTCAAAGTGGGGCATAGTTTCTCAGAACTTTTGAGGATCATACATCTTTAGGTAGAGGCAATCTGTTGAATAAACTTTATAAATTGTAGCATTTTAAGCTGCCTATATTGTTGATCTTGGTACGACCTAACGACCCAAATGACTAAAACGACCTAAACGATCCTCATGTGTTCGGTATAAAACATACATAGATAAAAACTTACCCCCTTATTCATAATGAAATCTTGGTCTTATCGAAAGCATAACCCTACTTTTGCCTAGTTTAGCAAAAACAGAACTAATATATGCTTATCGAATACAATGTTGCTGGTTACAGAAAAAATATTATTTTTATCTCTGGCAAGCTTCGAAACAGATACGAAGTCTTGGCTATATATTTTTTATTAATTGTTTCCAAACAATTAATAAAATATATATATCAATCTTAGACGGAGTCGTAGACTATAAAAAATTAATATCATTAAGAAAGAACATCAAACTTGAAACAGCTGATCGGAATCGGCCATGTTTTCACTATTGAACGTTGGCATTATGAATACAATTTTTATGAAACGTACTTTTGCGGTCTCTTTACGCTCTGCTAAGTTATTATGAATAAGGGGGTTAGGTGTAAACTCGGTTCGGTTTCTCACTCCACTATCCATACAAAAATAACCAATAAAAGCGAATAATATTGGACATAAACTTGGAGTATCCTAATCGCTACCGCTTATGACTTGGCAACATTAACCGCAGTTGCTAGTAACTTGCACATTTCACAACAATCTAACGGATCGCGCGTTACGTGTGCTAGTTCACATTAGTTTCCACATAACTTTCCCGCTTTCCACCTCAATTAGCGACACTCGATGTGCCTTCTACAGCTTTAGATACATCTATAAACTCAAATTAGTTCTTAGTTATAATTAGATGTTTCTGTATTTAAATTAGATGTGATTTAATATCATTGTAATTTTCAGCACAATTTCTAATAACGGATTAATAAATGTGTGTGTGCCCGTAACTTTGGACATAATTAACGTCAAAATGTGAAGTTGCCAGATATTAAAGGACGATTATGTATTTGATAAGTGGTTTTGTGGCCTCTGGATATCTTATTCATTCATTGAAAATTGTAACAGCGACCTGCCACTTACATTGAGCAGCTAATTCATGCTATAGACAAAACTGTGCATATAATAATATTTGTGATGGGTTAATAGTATTAATATTTTATTATAATTTAGGTATTTCCTTTAAAAAAACGTATTTCAATGTTTAAAAACCGCAACCCACATCTTATCGACATGAGGTTGTCAGTAACTCGAAGTAATAAAGACTGGCGTTAACTTGAGTAATATCCAGTTTCATACAAAAGTTTTGAGCTTCTAACTTAATATATTAAACCATATTACCTACAATATTAAATCGTAGATATCATGTTGTGGAAATAAAAAGATAATTTATATAATATCATTGAATTTGCAATTAATTTATTTCATTATTAGAGTGAACTAGAGCTTTTCTATCCTTTTTAATAAGAATCTTGAATAATGACAAGTTTAAAAACTTAATTGACCGACTTCCAACTTACCGATTGTGATCAAATTTATATGGGACTACCGTGGAAATAAGCTCTATCGAACACAAAAAGAATTTTGAAAATCGGTACACATTTGGCGGAGATAAAGAGTAACATACATAAAAAAAATAATGACGAATTGAGGACCTCCTCCTTTTCTGGAAGTCGGTCGATTACTTCAAAGATCACATACCAAAATGGTACTCATCAATATAATATACCCTAGATGCACAGTTCTTTGAAAATATCCTCCTAAAAAGTGGTCTCAGGAATAAAACTAAGAAAAAGATCACAAGTTCTAATTAAATCAACACAAATATAACCATATGCATGTGTTATAAAGTAGGTTTTTAAACTAAATGATCAAGCGTTCTTAAATTTGAATTTTGAAATTTCGAATTCTATCGGCGTCCGACTGCAAGCAAAAGAAGTGCTCAAGCACTTCTTTGCTGTCCCATTTTCCGACCGTCAACTATGCATCTAGATAAATAATATATCGATGATGGTACTAGATAAAAAGCCACACAACCACTCAAGAAACGATTGACTAAACAGAATGGATGTGTCAAAATCTGTCGCTCAGTAAGATATCCATTCAGTTACGTACCGAACATTTGCTTTGTTCTCGAATCGTTGTTCTATAATGGTCTTCTATCTACGATATGCTAAGTGCTTAGAGACGCTGTTTATTTGTTATAGTAAGGTATAGACAATGCACTTTTTTTTATTTTTTTTATAGCAGAGACTGGCATACGAGCAGATGTGTCACCTGATAGTAAGTGATTTCCACCGCCCATAAACACCCAAGACACAAAAATAATCATGGGTGCGTTGCCAACCTAAAAGGAGGAAATGGAAGGGGGGGAAGGGATAGGGAAAGGAAGGAGGGAAATGGGCCACTGGAAATCTCACTCACCGAACGAAACGAGACAGTAAGCTGCCACTTTACGTCGGTTTTCTGTGAGACAGTGGTATCAAACCTGTCGAGCCGGCCCATTCGTAGACGTTACTGTCTACAGCGTGGCTGTACCACTCGAAAATTTATAAGTGATCATTATATTGCTCATTGCCATCATCATCATCATTTACACCATTATTTACGGAATGAAAAAGTCTGTAAATCCTATAAATGTGCATCCTATTCGCCTACGTCTTGAATAAGTGGATGTATTACTTATCTTACTTAAAATCGACTTTTGATGTTGCTCATTACAATAAAACAACACAAAACACATAAAAGAAACTGAGGAGTTATAAGCAAAATTACTAATACATGTAATAAAACAAGTCTTCTTCTTAACCGTGTTTTTTTCGTTTGGATAACATATTTTTGGCAAACCTACATTCACATTTAGTTTGAATTTCAAATGAGCATTGGTTTTTGTATGTGACATTTTAATTTATTATCTTGACTACTGTTATTTATGCTTAACATGAAATCGCGTTACATTGCATGTTATTCGTGGAATTTTTGTGTGAATTTTTGAGACTATTCATTTTATAACTGTTAAAGAATGCCTCATTCCTACGGCAATGCAGTAACGTGAAATTGAGGGATATAATTATTTAACTTTAACAAACGGCTAAGTGATATTTATACATAAGATTACGCCTGGATAGTGTATACCCGTAGGGGGTACGCATTATTGTGGTATGGGGAACCTATAGCCTTACCGCGCACAAATTCCAACCTCAGCCAACTCATCATACAAAAAAGATTTTACCTGGTCTTATTTATACGGGTTTTAAGGTAGTACGTAACTTAAACTGCGTTTAATATTTTTCTTATCAAACCATTTGTAATAACAAAAAAACTGTACTAGTTCGAGCAATGCGCCCATATATAAACATATAAAAGGGACATTATCCTTTATTGAAGCAAGCAAATCCGCAACTGAAATCCAGTCGACTACCCATCTCTAATGACTTAAAAATGAGTCCGCCTCCGCTAAGCAAATGACAAAACTTTTACATGCATATTAAGGCACGTGTAATCTTAAAGCGTTTGGAACGTCGTGCCGCGCCGCCACACCACGCCGCCCCCACGTGGCAAGTCGTTAAACCCCGAGAAATTCATGTGAATAAAGATGTAATTAATGGATGGAAATTAGATTTTCTGCATTAGTTTAGGCGAGAAGATTTGCAAATTGTAAATATCTAGTCTTATTTTGTTCTTAACATACATAAGCTCACGCCTGTATCCCCGAAGGGGTAGGCAGAGGCGCCCTAGCAAACTAGAACACCCACATTTCGCCGAGCTTAGTTCCGTCCCAGATGTCATAGGGGGCGAGCCTATCGCCATATCGGGCACAAATTCCAGACTCCGGGCAGATATGGGAAAATCCAATATCACTTTGCCCGACCCGGGGATCGAACCCGAGACCTCAGAACCGTAGTCGTACCGAAATACCACCACGCCATCGAGGCAGTCTTTTTATGTTTATGTGTATTTTGTTTTTATGTTTAAATTTTTAATTAGTTTAGCGCATCTTTGAATTAGAAATGTTATTGGCTTATAAAGTTATTAGACAGCTCACCTGATGGTGAGTGGTAACCATCACTCATAGACATCAGACGTTGTCTTGCGTTTAATTAGGAAATAATCTGCCCTCGTACTGGTTTAAATCATAAAAATAATCAAAGGAGTATTTGGTTCCATGCTAGAGATAAAAAATAAGAATTATAAAAACGTGTTAGTGGTACGATTTATTGTTACGATCTAGCAATTTTAAAATACATACATAAGCTCACGCCTGTATCCCCGAAGGGGTAGGCAGAGGTGCACTAGCGAACTAGTAAACCCCCATTTCGCTGAGCTTAGTTCCGTCCCAGATGTGTTCCGTCCCACTTTGCCCTCGCCGGGGATCGGTCTCGAGACCTTAGGACGGTAGTCGTACCGAAATACAACCACGCTACCGAGGCAGTCATAAATTTTAACACCATAATAAAAATTGAATCATATCCTTCCCCTAAGTCATCCAAAAAACTCAATAAACACAATCCGCTTCTGCTCCCCAAATTCCAATTTATACTTCAGATTCACATATTTGGCTATCTTTTCGGCAAATCTTTGAGACACCCACGCACCCCATCATCTTAGAGAAGTTTCCAGTTTGTATTAAAGTAAGGAGATCTTCAAGGATTTACAAAATTTCTTTACAAAGTTCCAAGTGATTTCCAATTATTGATGAGTGGTCAATCTGATTTTGTTGTTGGAATTAAATTGTTAGAAACGTACATACATTAATTTACAGATAAAATACGCAACGAATACGTGTGCTCGATATCGCTGATAAGGTCCAAGAAAGGTAATTCGGCCATATAAAACGAATATCGGTCGACTATATCGGAAACCAAGCACTGCGTCTATCTCTCTCTACTCTCTACCCGGGAGAATATCCAAAGGAATTCCGAAAACCAAGTGGAGCGACGTAGTGAAGAAAGATCTTGTCACATGCGGAGTTTCAGAGAAAGATGTGCACCACAGGGCGAAGTGGAAAGAAAAAACGTGGAGAGCTGACCCCACCACTTTGTGGGATTAAAGCTGGGGAGAGAGAGAAACGTGCATACATTTATTCGTCATTGAAAGTATTGACCTACTTCCTCATTAACAGCTCTCAGTAATGGTCAAATAAATGGGTATTGGAAATTCATTATTCTCTCTGAAATTCCAAGAAGGTAATAGAATCGTAAATAAGACATTCGTTTAATATCATATAATAAGTAATAACATCGATGTTATTCAGAGAAGTATTGTATAAGTAGAGGAATAAAGGTAGATTCTCAAATACAATATCATTACAATAGATAGTAAACCGATAATCGTTTATCATAAAACCTGAGGAATAATATTGGCTTCAATCGAAAATGCTAAAATACTCGTAACTTATGAAAGTCAATACAAAATAATCAAGCACCTTATCGGTGTAACACAAGAATATTTGAGATATACATTTTCTACATTACATATATAATCATTTAGATCTATGAATCTTAATGTATGTTTGGAAATTATCGAGCTAATGATGATGATTCATTTAACAGTTTCAATTGTAGAGCCGCGTAACGTCTATAGCACGATTAGGCCGGCTCGACCGGTGTCTATGGGCGGTGGAAATCACTTACTATCAGGGGACCCATCTAATCGTTTGCCAATCTCTTTTATAAAAAAGAACTTCATAAGAAAATTAAAATATCATGATGATGTACGATTTGAAATTTCAATATTTTATGAACAGATCCAGATGGAGAGCCCTTATAACCTCAGCCAGAAGCGATCACGATCCTCAGTATTGAGGGAACGACTGGATGGATGGATGGATGAACATCTAAAAATAATTTTATTTAATCCTAATGCCAGTAGAAACCTTTGTCACCTTATAAATAAATATTGATTAAATTATTTAACTCGAATTTTGATTTATTTGTAAAACTAATGTTCACCGACTACTTCACAATACCATGATCTTAATAAACAAAGACAAAACCATGGGACGTCCAAAACAAACTTACGAAGTACGGTAAAAAACTTCACAGTCCACAGATTTCATTATTAGCAATAATCGCGGCTTTGTGCGCGTCCTACAATTGACTTCAGTGTAATGGGCTTGAGTCCACAATGGTCGGGGCGGAGTCTCAGCCTTTTTGCCTCAAAGCTTGTTTGCCTGAGACTCGGCTTTCTAAATTCACCATTGTGAGTGTCGGCCGAGTCGATGTATTTACTGTTGGGGCTTATGTTTACTTGATGCTTTATTAATAGTTTTTTGTCTCGGTCTTTAGTTGAGCTGTGGTATTTATCTTCTGCTTTTTAATGAGTTTTATTTTTATAGCAGAGACTGGCAAACGAGAGAACGGGTCACTTGATGATAAGTGATCTCCACCGCCCATAGACACCCAAGACACAAAAAAATCATGGGTGCGTTGCCAACCTAAAAAGAAGGAAATAGGAATTGGGAAAGGCAGGGTGGGGTGTTAATTGGGCCACCGGAAATCTCACTTACCGATCGAAACGCGACAGCGAGCTGCCACTTTACGTTGGTTTTCTGTGAGAAAGTGGTATCAAACCGGTCGAGCCAGCCCATTCGTGCTATAGACGTAATTGTCTACAGCGTGGCTCTACCACTCAAACGGTCACTCAGTACTGTCAAATTCCTTAACTTATCCCCATCTTCTAAATGTATCAAATAATATTCAATTAACCCAGAATTTGTATTAACACTATTGTGCAAATACTTGGGTATGCCGTAAGTACTTTTAAACTGACAATGCTATTACCAAATCAGTTTTAAGTTGACATTAGATTTTAGAGATATCTAGCTAATATATAACAATCTCTAGCTAGGCAAATCATTGACCACTGTGGCCTGATTTCGCAGTCGTAACTAATGTGACTGCTTTGTTGGCTGTTAACC
This sequence comes from Clanis bilineata, assembly GCA_036417725.1. Lineage (NCBI taxonomy): Eukaryota > Metazoa > Arthropoda > Insecta > Lepidoptera > Sphingidae > Clanis > Clanis bilineata. The sequence goes on along the minus strand of CM071145.1, from coordinate 584,090 downwards.
ATCATATGTCGCATAGTAAATGCAAAATGTGGTTTATATACTACCATATAAGAAATGTTGTAATGTATGAATGCTATTTCCAGTCCAATGAAATATCTCGCCAATTCCACATATGTATGAGACCATTTCGTAGACAATAATACTGTCCTGGCACCGCACAAAGCACATCCTGGGAATCTGGACGAATTAGTTATGTCGGAAGTTACAGTTGCAACAGATTCCAGAATAGAAGCAACCTCGCATTCCGACTGTGAGAATTGTTCCTTGCTCTCTTAGATGGAACTATTCAAGCACCTAAATTGCATTAATTGTACAAAATAGAAAACAGTAAGTGAAGTCGAGAACTTTTTAATATGTTTTTATTTTAAGGATTTTTGAAGCCATTATTTTATCCAAAGTTATACATGTTCTTTTCTGGACTGAGCCAACTTTAAGAATTAGTAGTGGAATAAAATATTGTTGAAATTTTAACACATTTTATCGATTCGATAAATATTTGATTTGTGTATGCGATCATTTTATTAGTTGAACATCTTCTTTGATGTAAACAAAATGTAGAATCAAAAATGTCTAAGAATTTTGTATTAAAACCTAAATCTTAATATTTTAGATAAAGAAAATTGAGACTAAGGCATACGATAATATGTAATGAAATATTTTGTTCTATTTCATAAATCACACCGATAATAAAAATATGAATGTCTGCCTCGTCGGATCGCCGCCAGCAGAACCAAATGTTAATGGCTATCTATGTTCGTTTTCTACGGGCTACGACGCCGTGAATTTGTGAACTCATCATCCTCTCACGCAATTATCATTCTCTCATAATTATTCACTCATTATAATTCTATATTCATGACACCCCATCAATAAAAACCACGACCTCAATGGTGTTAAAGTAACCATTTTCCGTGACATCAACAAAACAATACTTTTTTTGCAAAGAATAGACGTCATTCTCATCCAGTAATAAATCAAAATGACATCTTTAAGGACTTCTAAAATTACCGCCTGTTGCGACGCTTCCGGCGAGTGAAAAGGCATTTTCCACGTCTTTTTTCGCCGCTGAGTTTCGATAAGGAACGTAAAAATAATAATAGAGTAGCCTTTTTTGTAAAAAAGAAAATAAAAGATTAAAATTGTCGAAGTACAGATACAGCGCGTTTCTCTCCATTCCATTATTAATTATTGTGAGTGATTCGCAATGATCAGGATGAGAAATTGGTCGTTGGCTGTCATTTCAAATTCAGGAAAATAAAGGAGCTTTTTTGTGTGATTGTTATATTATCGTTTTGAGATCTTGTCAAGTAGTTATAAAGCAGTTATTGTGTAGATACAACAGCTTTATTATTGTCTTTTAGGGGCAGCTGGTTGGTATAAGTATGTACTATATACATATTACATATATACACACACCTGCATCTAATGGGAGGTATGCATAGATTATTGAGCGCCAAACGCTCATGACAAATATAATTTAAAATATTAAACTTCGCTTACAATACGATGCCTACGCGGTGACTTGCGATGTACTCTCGTAGCCTCATGTCAATGAACTTGTAGCATACTAACAACTAAAAAATACAATATAGGATGGACCGCGCGCTATCTTAATAATTTCAAGTAAGTAGTTTTCCTTTCTTGTGTTAGGCACATAGGCATAAATATTATAATATCCACAATATGTATTCAGAATCTTTCAACAGCGGCTTGTAAGGTGTCTTACAAAGGACGTCCCTGTTGTCCAATGAACTGTAACACAAGATACGGTTGGATATCGTGTCACATGTGCTCAGCGAATACATTTTAAGGTAAGGTTTGAGGTGCAAGACCGAGACAGGAGAGTGCTACGTGTGACACCAGCGACTGAGTTTGGCGAAACATGGATGCACTTGCTGCCCATCTACTTAATGCGTGGTACAGTCGTATTTATTACATGTGTTTGCTTTCACAGTCCTAAGAATTCATAATTTATTTAATTCATTTATTGGAAAGCGTACATAGAGTTAGTTATCGCCAAAGTGTGGTTTCACTCTTCTTCAATTTGTCTTTATTCCCCTCCAATATGGGGTCGTTGTATAGTAATACAACATTTCTTTCTAACTTTCACTTGACATAATAAACAGTATTTAATTTCGAATACATAGGTAGTTTTACGTCTAAGAGATTTATTACGTTAATATATTATTTGGACCCTTAGCCCTAATTAGGTTTCTTTCTATATAAGCTGGGTGGGCTTAGTAAATTGTAATTAATGGTTGTCTCTTCTTAGATAAATAGGTCAATGAGACTTCATGTACGAAATGTTCTTCGTATCTAATTAAAATGGTAGGTTTGAAATAAACAATATCATCAGATAAACAAATTATTTAATCTTTTTATAGTTGAATGAATTGGAATGAAATTGGAATAACTGCTATCGGAATTTTGATGTTTGCTGTTTTTTGAAAGCCTCCGTGGCGCAGTGGGCGAGTAGCCGACAGTGAAGCGAGAGGCCGCGGGTTCGATTCCCGCATTGAGACAAATATTTGTGTGGCCCACAGATATTTGTTTCAAGTCTGGGTGTTGTGAGACCGAAAGTCTCTCATAGTCTCCGACACCCACGATACACGGTTATACCTAGCGTGGGGTCAAAACTAGGTGTGTGACTGTTGGGTGTATTTTTATTATTTTATTACGGTACTAGCTGACCCGCGCAACTTCGTCTGCGTAGGAGAGAGAGGGTTGAAAGAATGAGTTGTAGGTACCTATAATCCAATAATTCTAAAGGAGGTAATGAGATGATCTACTTTGGTCAGTTTTCGTCAGTCACCCCGTCATTCACCCAGTCAGAACCCTCGTCAGTTACCCCGTCCATCACCCCGTCAGTTACCCCGTCAGTCACCCCGTCCATCAATCACCCCGTCGGTCACCCCGACAGTCACCCTGTCGGTCAACCCGTCGGTCACCCCATCTATCTGCTCGATTGTCACCCCGTCTGTCACACGTCTGTCACCCAGTCTGTCACCCCGTCTGTCACCCTGTATGTCACCCGTCTGTCACCCATATGTCACCCAGTCTGTCACCCGTCTGTCACCCAGTCGGTCACCCCATCTGTCTGATCCATTGTCACCCCGTCTGTGAAATCTCTAATATCTGGAAAATCTTTTTTCACATACAGCGCCATCTCTGATACATAGCATGTACTACAAACCAATATTTTAAGTAGATGGGGCCGGTGCGTGAAAAAAGATTTTCCCGCTTTTCTGTTGAAATTTTTCCTGAATTTTCTTTGCTATAAACCTCACGGAGCCCGAGACCTTTCCAAAGAATGCAAAACCGTGGAAATCAGTTCTTGCGTTCTGGAATTATAGCGTCAGGAGGGAAAACCCGACTTATTTTTATATTACGGTATAATAATAATGTAATAAATACCTTATTAGAAGTCAGTTGATGTGTAACCTGTTGCTTCAACTATGTTATTAATTAATGCATTGTTATAAACTTGTTATTAATCTATTGTATGTATTATATTTATTTATAAGAATTTCGAAGTTCCCAGCATTGGGACTGTACATATTAGTGTTAATATTACAATTAAAGTAGTACTACTACTGGAAAAATATCCTATTACATATTACATTTTCTAACGACAAATTCATAAATCAGATTTTGTACCTGTAAATAAAATTCCGTTCACATTAACTCCGTAAATCATTTAATATATGAAAAACAATAACCGCCGGAAGTACAATTCGACCGCCACATCGCCAAACGGGAAGCTGACAAAGGGCAAACAATACGTCACGTCCGCCGGCACGTAAACGCGAGGAAACACGTCGTGTCACCGTATCACTGGGTTGGTTATGCCGAAAATAAAGAGAAGCTATTATTTTTTATAACAGAGATTGGAAAACGAGTAATTGGGTCATCTGATGGTGGTAAGTGACTTCCACCATGCTGCATAGATATATGAGTCATAAATGTTGTTGCCTTAAAGGAAGGTAATATAAAGGGAAAAAAGGGAGTAGCATATGAGTCACCGAAGATCTCACTCGCCGAATAAAACTTAGTAACGTGCTGTTAACTTTTCATCGGGTTTGTGTGATAGTGGCGTCAAGCAGGTTAAGCCGGCCCACTCTTCATGTAGACAGTTATGTCTATAGCACGACTCAACCACTCATGAGAAAGAGCTGAGAGCGTGTACCTTGTTATAACACAGTGAGATAAATTATTGTAATTTATTTGCCTTAAACATGTAAATCATTACAATTATTAATATTATTATTTGTCTTTATTAAAATACAGTGATAGAGCCACTCTGTAGTACTGAACACATGAGCACATATGAGTCCGCTCCACTTCCTAATCTCTATCTATGTCTATTTCACGGTAGCTAGTGGCTTGGTTGGGCCCTTGTATTGCTTGTGTCCATAACGGTAACCACTAAGGAACTATCAGGTGAGCTGTGTGCTGTTTCGTAAGGCAATAAGAAATATATTACGCAATTTTATACACTACTATAACTTACAATTTCGAAATTGGTATGAGAGGCCCAGCCACTCAAGTATCAAATTGATGGTGAGCAAAAACAAGGAAGCGAATTATTTGGGCACGCGATACAAAGATTAGATTTAGACGACCGTGGCGATGTTCATCTCCACCGCTAATGATTATTGTGGCGCGCAGTTTCCTGACTCGGTTATTAAGATTAGTGGCTTTGTTTTTATTTTAGTGGAAGAATATACGCAATTGTTATAAGAAACGAAATAATGTGTTCGTATTACTTTAGCTTTTATTACTTTCAATAATTTTATTTGTTATCGAATAAAAATATTAATAATAGTAATCCATGCGTTTATGCGATTCAACTACGGAACCGAATTTGATAAAATTTCACATGAATATCAATCAATCTTTAAAACATATAGGCCTTTATTCATAATAACTTAGTGGGACGCTATAATACCGCTGTAGGACGTTTCCGAAAAATTTTTATTCATAATAGCTCAATAGCGTTAAAACGTTCCCAAAATCTTCCATAAAATGTCTGCAATTTATAGAAGCTGGCACCCTACTTTAACGCTTCAATAGCAAAAAATATGGCCGATTTCGATCAACTGATTCGTATTTGACGTTCCACCAGTTTTGGTTGGGATTAATTTGAGGGTGCCTGCGACTTCTATCATAAACATTAAAAAATAAGCTCACGCCTGTATCCCCGAAGGGGTAGGCAGAGGCGTACTAGCGAACTAGAACACCCACATTTCGCCGAGCTTAGTTCCGTCCCAGATGTGGTAGGCGGGGAGCCTATCGCCATATCGGGCACAAATTCCAGACTCCGGGCAGATATGGGAAAATCCAATATCACTTTGCCCGACCCGGGGATCGAACCCGAGACCTCAGAACCGTAGTCGTACCGAAATACCACCACGCCATCGAGGCAGTCTTTTTATGTTTATGTGTATTTTGTTTTTATGTTTAAATTTTTAATTAGTTTAGCGCATCTTTGAATTAGAAATGTTATTGGCTTATAAAGTTATTAGACAGCTCACCTGATGGTGAGTGGTAACCATCACTCATAGACATCAGACGTTGTCTTGCGTTTAATTAGGAAATAATCTGCCCACCCACCACGCCACCGAGGCAGTCTTCTAGACTTCAGAGAGACTTCTATAAAATGCAATTAATGTTATAAACACGATAGTTTGTGAGGTTGTATGGATGTTTTGTTACTCTTTCACACCAGAATGGTTGAACGGATCTGAATTTAATTCGGTAAAGAAATGGATTATATTCTAGAATAAAAATGTCTAGGACAACAAGACAAATAAATGTGATGCAAAAGTTATGACCTCATGGTCATAAGTCGCTCAGTTTATTTGAAATATACGCGCGCCAGGTCGGACAGCGTAATAATCTTGAGAGGATAAACTTGTCTTAAGTGATTCTTCACCATTCACAGAACATTCGAGGATGTATTTATTTATAAAGGAATAACACATAGGCTACTTTTTTCCAGAAAATGTAGGGTCTCCGTAGGATAGATTTGTTTGAAGTCAGCTAGTATTTAATATTTTCCGTGTGGTATTTAATTACATACCTTGATTTCAACAAAACATATTTTTCTTCAATATCATCATTATCTAAACACGAATATAGCGTCACATGAATAAATCATGAGAAATAAAACACTTCAAAAATACAATGATGAATTTTATTAAATCTGATTTAACAAAAAATACTTATGCACGCATGTTGCCTAATTATTCTTCAATACAATGGGTTTTAGACGGTTCTGTTGAAGCCGCTGTGAACTGGAAAGTCCGGTCCTGAATTCCATTCTCAGAGAAGGCAGGGTATTTTTCTTACACGATTTGAAAGCCCCCTTTCTTTTCATTCATACGCTCCAAGGAATATCCTCCAAATCTAAATTTCATTTCCAAATATCCATAATCTACCCATCTTCGTTGATGTTTAGGTATTGCATAAAACAAAATCACTTCACATGTAACAAACATAGTTTTACTTTGATTAAATTAATTAAATAAATATATAAACAAACTAAACTGGTCGCCATGGTTGCCATGGTCGCGCGCGAATGATTGTTTTTTTAGGCCATCGCTCCATGACTTTCCAGAGACAAAACTTGTTAAAATCACGTTTTATCTATGTACTAGCAACATTGTGACACGGTAAATATATTTTAGTTAATGAAGCTATAGTAAACTATTATGAATAAAGAATTTTATTGAACCTTTGATAGGCTTAAAATGCATTTTTACCAATATGAGTTTATATCTTCGATAAGGGTTTTATTATGAATAAAGGCCTTAATCTTTCAATGATAAAACACATAGACTAGCTTTTATTAAAAAAAAAAGTGAAACAAATGCGGAAAGTTGTTTCAAAAAACTATTCAAGGTCAGGGCATCAAAAAGTTTCTAAATTTGATATCACACATGAGTTTTCCGGAGAGCCTCCATTACGTCTTTCATTACATTTAAGTCCATCAAGACTGAATTTATGAGCACTGAGGAATGTGGGTACACTAATTGTGACTCTGTGGAGATAGAGCTAGAAATAATAACGAATGATGCTTTCCCACAATAACATTAATAGAAAACAACCACTTTCAAGAGCTCAAAGTTATAGATACTGTTCCATTATTGCAAACAATCAAACAGTAAAACGTGAAGTTGCAATTTATTTTACACTTAACCTTCTCCGCACTAAAAGTTATTGAAAGAGCTCTTTTCAACAAATCGTACCGATCGCAACTTGTATTGAAAAATTTTATAGAAATTTTCGATCAGTCAAGTGATGTCGCCATTGTTGTACGGGCCGATGGTTTTGAAGCTCAAGTGAGTTGAATGTGTTTAGAAATTGTATCAAAAGTTTGTTTCTAGAATAAAACTTCTGGTAGAACTTCAACGACAATCTAAATTATCAAAATTGTGAGAAAGTTGATAAACTGATTTCTTAAGTTTACGCGAATGTATACATTGAAGTAAAATATTTTTTACGGATTCTATCACGATTAATTTTTATTAAACGTGAAAACGTAAAGTTAATAAACGTGAGACAAGTTTTCTCGCTATAATAGATAAACAGATAAGTAAAATTAATTTGTTCACATCTTGTAAATATAATTGCTCAACATTTGTCCGAGACTGAAAATAAAGTTATTTTGAGAATAATCTAATCAATGTAATTTATTTTCCAGGTCTGTCTGTGTGATAAATTTTATTTCATGTAGATCTTTTTACCGTTAAGGCGTAATTGAATTACATATACAAAGCAAGGCAAGTTTATTTATAAACCTTAAAATGGTCGCCTCCTTGGTCTAGTGGCAGCGTATAGGTTTGAGCTGTGGGTCGGGAGGTCCTGGGTTTGATGTCAAGGTCATCTAGGACTGAAATAAGCTGAGCTTGATGTGGTTATTCTAATACGGCAGTCCACCTCCGCCTACCCTTTCGTTGATACAGACGTGAGCTTATGTATATACCTCTATTATGTAGTGTAATTGGAGTATTCTTACCACGTTACGTTTATTTGTAATCTGTTAAAATATGCCATTATACGGTTGCCACTTTTATGGCTTCCTTAAACTACTGATTTAATTAATTGAACGTATTTTCGGATTCTTGGTATAGTTGATAGCTACTAACGCTTCTGCGTTTACGAGCAGTGGACCAAGAGAGTCTTTCATTGCAATGTTGCGCAAAGTTATATTTCTATTATGACTCCTCGGTACTTTCAGATGGTCGTTTGAAATTAAATGAAATGATTTATTTATCACGGAGGCTAATATTTTTTTTTATAGCAGAGATTGGCAAACGAGCAGATGGGTCACCTGATGGTAAGTGATCTCCACCGCCTATAGACATCCAAGACACAAAAAGAATCATAGGTGCGTTGCCAACCTGAAAAGAGGAAATGGAAGGGGAGGGAAAAGGGAATGGGGAAATGGGCCACCGGAAATCTCACTCACTGAACGAAACGCGACAGCAAGCTGGCATTTTACGTCGGTTTTCTGTGACACAGTGGTATCTAACCGGTCGAGCCGGCCCATTCGTGCTATAGACATTACTGTCTACTGCGTGGCTCTACCACTCGAATAGCTCTTATGACAAGTCAATATATTAAAATATAACAGAAACTAAGGATACAAATCAACTTATGTATATACGTAACGTATTTATCTTAACTAATATACGTTTAAAAAGTGTATTGCGCCGACACTTCGGAGCGGTATTATACCTGTTTGAAGAAGGGACGTCATTGGACGCCTTGTAAGTTAAATATGTATGATATAAAAATAGGTAATGTACCTATCTGTAATATACAAAGGCCTCTTTTCTTATCACATCATAGGATAGAAATAACCTCAGCGAATTGTGGACTCTCTTATACAAATCAGCTTCCGTAAGCACCTTCACAAGTTATTTTGTGAGTGGTAGAGCCATGCTGTATAGACAGTAATGTTTACAGCACGAATGGGCCGGCTCGACCGGTTAGATACCACTGTCTCACAAAAAACCGATGTATAGTGGCAGCTTGCTGTCGCGTTTCGTTCGGTAAGTGAGATTTCCGGTGGCCCATTCCCCCCATCCCTTTCCTCTCCCTTTCTATTTCCTCCTTTTAGGTTGGCAACGCACCCATGATTCTTTATGTCTATAGGCGGTAGAGATCACTTACCATCAGGTGACCCATCTGCTCGTTTGCCAATCTCTGCTATAAAAAAAAATGCTATATACTCGTATGTATGTTTTAAACTCGTATAGTAACTAAAAATCTTCATAAACGCTTTAGCATTTTTGAAAACCGTGCGATCCTAAAGAGATAACACGCGATCGTGGCTCGTTTAGTGTCGTCAAGCGTTATCGGCCCTGGATGCTTCACGCCCCAGGCCGGTCCCGGGCCCCGGACCCACGTCCCGGGAGGCGCGTAGGCGTGACGGTATTGAGTTTCGGGTATCATCCGCATTTATCTGTGTTATTATTTTAGGGGCAGATAGAACGCATTTCTATGCCGAGATGATGCCGCATTTTTTAAGAAAATGAACCTATATAAGATTTTATCGTTGCGTTTTGAATGATAAAAGTATAAGGTTTTTAAAGGCTTTTAATCTCCTCTTCTATATATTTTTTAAAGAAGAGCTTGGGAAACGGAAAGGAGTGTCCTTTGATGGTAATTAGTGATCTCCATCGGTACCCACCAAAAAGCGCAGATGTGTTGCCAACATTAAAATAGAAAATAGGTAAAGGTAAATGGAGGGGATTTGAGCTATCGGAAGTTGAATAGTAGATCCACACTGTAGATAGTTATATCTAAAGCACGAATGGGCCAGCTTGATCGGCTTGATACACTTTCACAGAAAAACGATGTGAAGTGGCAGCTTTGCGTTTCATTCATTGAGTGAGAGTTCCAGTGGTCTAATTCCGCCCTCTCTTTCCCCGTCCCCATTTCCCTCCTTTTAGGTTGGCAATGCACCTACGATTCTTTTTGTATCTTGGGTGTCTATGAGCGGTGGATCACTTACCATCAGGTGATCCATGTGCTTTTTGCCAGTCTCTGCAATAAAAATGTGTCACTCACCGAACGAAGCGCGACAGCGAATTGCCACTTCACTTTGGTTTTGTGTGGCATAGTTCACTGCTCACCATGGTTAGCCTGGTCGCGTGACACGATGAATATCTGCTGTAGTTCAAATTGTCTTCAGGATGGTTCTATGAACTAAAGCCTCCTTTTTATTACCCGACTGCCCCAGAAAGGGGGTATTTTTACATAATGAGTCATACCATTGAAGTTATATAATGTTTGATATCAAAATCTGCAATATTTATTTTTTATATACAAACTGAAAAGTTTGTGAATGTTAATTAAAACACAATATTGTTTCTGTGCCGGATCTACCGTAATTTGTATAATATAATTTGACGTACTTTGTTGTTCGACTCGAGTTAGAATATTTGCTTTTGCGCGGAACGGTATATTGGAGAAAAAAGTATTAATTAGTTATCCCGGTTATTTTAGTATACCAAAATAAATTTTATTTTTACAGTGAATTAGAGTACTATGTGGTTTATAAGCAGAACAATATGTAATGGACAAATATATCACAAGTTTAAAGACTTAACTGACCGACTTCCAATTTACCAATCGTTACCAAATATTAATATATGGGACTACCCTTGAAACAAGCTCAATCGAACACAAAAATAATGTTGAAAATCGGTCCACATTTAGCGGAGATATCGAGTAACAAACATTAACAAAACATACAGACTAATTGAGGGCCTCCTTCTTTTGTGGAAGTAGGTTGAAAAGTAAAAATCAGCCGGAGGGTTATTCTAAAATTCGAATTTATTATTTTTAGTTGGTAGTTCGTTAGTTTTATAGCTTGGAGCACACAAAGGGTGGACAGACAGACGGACGTAATACAATAAGCCTTACTTATAAAAACAGTTTAACTCAGGAAATGGTAAAGAATAGTCTGTCCCTTTTATTTTCAAACAATGTGACACGAGGAAAAAAGTGGCAGACTATTCTTAGCCATTTGCTCAGCTAAACTGTTTTTATAAGGCCCAAAGTGCTGTAACATTTCAGCGACACATACAAAAATGAGTCGCGTCGTCCTTACGTATCTGGTTAAGGACAAGTAAGTGATACTAAATAAAACTTATTAAATTTATAATTAACTGGGGATGGAATTTTCTGCTAAGTGGTAGAGCTAGACATATTATACTGCAGGTGATGGGGAGTACAGAGCAGTCCAAAATTACTACAACTGTTGGGAGTATGTTGAAATTGGAATCACTCGATAGTCGCAAGAATAATGCCGGCATGCAAATCGTTTAACTAGTCAACAAAAATGTGTTAGAAACCCTTCCACATTTAAATTTCAGTATATATAGGAATTCGTTTAATTTTGTCATTCCGTCTTGCCAGTATTTTTGCAGTTTTTACCTACAAAACGTATTTACTACGCAATAGCCGCTAGCTCAACGCAATTTACTTTGTAGCTAATTGAAGTTCTATTTCGTTATTCGTAATCAAAGCCCACGGCTAGTGTTATTCTAAAATTATATTTATTTATCCTCCGCCCCAGCTGAGGGTGAACATAAAACGGCGCCATGATGATTAATAGTTCAGCCAGGGTCCCGACGCACCCTCGCCGTATACCGTCGTCCATCATAGTTATCCCAAGAAAAGGAGACTTTAAGATTAGAAGCTTGTTCTACCAAATATTACTTATTGCTTTAAAAACATAAGTATAATCAAAAATGTAATAGCGTTATAGGAACCCATTCTATGTACGAGTATTTCTTGAAATTTATATTTTGCTGACAGCATATTTCAATTCAGCACTCTTACATTTTAAAAACCTGCTTCATAACCACTTTTGATCTTGGCAAAATTATAAATTTATAACCTTTGGAAAAAGCTTTATCGAACACAAAAATAATCTTAAAAATCGGCCTACGTTTACCGAAAATATCGATTAACATACATAAAAAAGACGAATTGAGAATTTCCACATTTTGAAGCCGATATTTATTTTTAATAGAGTAGTTAAAACTAAATCAAATGTTATGGTTTGACCAGTGACTGGTCGACATAAAAGAGTTGATTTATGTTAAAGTGGTGAAAATGCTGAGGATACAGGCCCTGTTCCACATTTACGATGACCACAACAGCTTTAGTAGGTTAAGTGGCCACTTACACAGCCTCCACTCGGACGTGATTCATATGACATTAATAATAGGTATAGGTACTAGTGTAGTAGATAGGAGTGGAGCACGTTTACAGACTGCTAGACAAAAATAACACATAACATAACATAAACTCACGCCTGTATCCCCGAAGAGGTAGGCAGAGGCGCACTAGCCAACTAGTACACCCACATTTCACCAAGCTTAGTTCCGTCCCAGATGTGATTGTTGCGATATCGTGCACAAATTCCAGACTCTGGGCTGATACGGAAAAATCCAATATCACTTTGCCCGACCCGGGGATCGAACCCTCAGGACAGTAGACCAGTGACGTGCACAGACATTTTTGACAGGGTAGACAAAAATTTCCCTATATGATGTACATTTAGTGGCTATTTGGAACCGCATGTACTGTTGTAAGATATTTTAGAATTTTAATGTTAACTATGTATGTATAGACTATGTATAAGCGTTGCCAGCTATAGGAATGAACTAATACTACATGTCTGTGGCTAATACTAATAAGATCAAAGATATTTTTACATTTGTCGATATACTATAGTGACATCTAGCGATTTATATTGAATCTTTTTTAAGATTGCCATCTACGGGAATAAACTAGAACTATGTATTTATTATGAATGATTATAAGTTGCCATGGTTAATGCAATTCAGCGAAAATGCACCGACCTCAAAGTGTTCCTGTGTTCTTTAATATTGTAATAAACAAAAATAATTACTAAATCATTATTTAACGTTTACATACAAAATAGTGGTTACTTGATTATTGTCTCTGCACGATACTAGCGCCGTCTAGTAAATGCATAGAAATATCATACAAGTGAATGTAAATTTACGTGGAGGGAATTCTTTAAAATAAGATTTTACGTTAATTAATTATTATTACAAAGTATAAAAGACAAATTAGTTACGATAGTGAATATTATAGATTTCAATATTGATCATAATATTTTTTATTTACATTTCAAGAAATTATTTTGTCCGTGGTAAAACGTCAGGATTTCACTGCATTATTGAATAAAATATTATTGCAATACCTACCTAAAATAAACTATTTTCGAGACAGATAAATCTGGTAAAATTATATTATGAGCAGTTACTAATGAAACTTCCTTTAAGTTCCCTACGGATCTGCACCATCAGCGGAACCTGAAGAAATAATTCATCATCTTGAAACCCACCTGTAACGTGAAATCATGACTACTTGGCTGCATAGCTTTTGCTCTTCAATCGCGATAGAAGTCATAACATGCAGATTTATCAAAGCACTATTCACTGCAGTTAGTTTAGGTGAATATATAGTAACACACATATTCTGAGCAATAAATCGGTGTTTTAAAAAAGCTCTTTCCGAAGACGACAAACGTAACACTCCACGAAACATGCCGCACGATAACAATGAAAATTTAGTAATTTTTAGGTTAAAATCAGACAAACATAAATAAACATCTCCATTTTTATAAGAACGAATAATTTTAGGGATGGAAAACTATGATAGATTATTAAAACTTCAATTCGATTATTATTATATATGTGAAGTATCGATTAAATTGTGAAGTATCGATTTCATTGATTAATATTAAAATCTCCTTTAATTACATAACATAACATAAGCTCACGCCTGTATCCCCGAAGGGATAGGAAGAGGTGCACTAGCGAACTAGAACATCCACATTTCGCCGAGCTTAGATGTGATAGGGGGCGAGCCTATCGCCATATCGGGCACAAATCCCAGACTCTGGGCTGATATGGAGAAATCCAATATCACTTTGCCCGACCCGGGAATCGAACCCGAGACCTCAGAACGGTAGTCATACCGAAATACAACTACGCCACCGAGGCAGTCACTACGCCACCGAGGCAGTCTACTAATTAGATTTTCTTAAATTGAAAATATGAAGTTAAATCGTTGAAAAGTTTATTTTGGTTTTACTCAAAGGGAAAGGATATAAGTTTAACAAAAACTATAAAACTTTATTCAAAATTCAATCTAATCATTGATTTGAATCGATCAAAATATCGATATTTCATATGTCCACCTCCATGAGTTCCTTCTCTACGACATCTGCGAAATATTTGAACAAATATTACACGAATGAATTAAAATGTAGTGTGACATTGAGAACGTTACAAGTATGAACGCATTTTCAAATCGGAACGTATTACATTTGATGTTGCCAATATTCAAAGCCAAAAGTCAACTTTCGTCAGAAAGCTACCAATATTATGCTTTTACATGTGTGCGTCGTCTGAAGTAAAGACACTCACACTACTATTATCCAAATGTGTATATACGTAACGTTTTTAATTCGTGCATTGCGTATTTAGCTTTCGTTCGCAGTCATATTCCTGACGTCACTCGCCACTGCGCAACGACCGACACGGTAGCCGCGCCACGATTTGAAATATAAGAGGCCGAAGCGCGCGCGTCGCGCGGCAATTTTTAAAATATATTACGCTGTAAATGTTATGGTCCTTTATTATTTTACTTTATTTAATTACTAAAATGTCAGGGTAGACAACGTCTTTTTGTCTATATCATATGCACGCCGCTGCAGTAGACGTACTGAAATACAACCACGCCACCGAGGCAGTCAGTCAGTAGACAAAAATATTACGTGCACTATAGGAATGTAAAATGTGAATCTGAGAATTTTAGGTTTATTTATAGCTTCGATGACGCGCGTTTTATTCGAATACGATTTGTCTTGCACTGGCTGCCTCAGACGTTTGTCTTCAGGCAAGCCAGTAACAAATACAAAAGCCCTCTCTGCAACGAACCTAAAAATATGGAAATGGTATAAAGGGCGGTGGAACATAGAAATGTCTTTTAACCTGAAATCCATCCCACCCATTGTTCAGATTAAATTACTCTATTCTAGCTACGTCCTACAACTTGCGAGTAAATTGAAACTGGTTGCAAGTGGTTTAAAAATCACTTGAATATATTTCCCGAGGTAGAATCTAACAATACACTTTCCGAGCAACATTTACAAATTACCCTTCGCACACTGCATCCGTTAAATGAAGCTGTTAAAGGAGTCTTGCATTTGTCTTGCTTTAATTTTTAATCACGGTGTTTAGACTGTGTCGTGCGACTCATTAATTTCACCGGAATACTTTATAATACTTAGGTGGTATTGTTTTGAAAATTATGGTTTGTTTGGGGAAAATTATAGATCTGGCTATTGTTAAGTTTATTGTTGTTGCAAATGAGTAGTCGGCAAATTCTGCACACGTTGTAAGCAAATTTAGATGAGGAATGGTAGAATTGGGATAAATTAAAAATATATATATAATATTATTGCTTTATACAGATAACATTTAGTTGCTGGATGCAGGACGTTTCCAACAGGTCCATCTGGAAATCTTTGGGGGAGGCATAGGTCTCCCGCTGGACCTAGGTCCAGCAGTGGACGTCCAGTGGCTGATGATGATGATACATTGAAATAAAACTATTTTTACGGATTCTATCACGATTAGGTTTTAATTATTATTCCCGACGTTTCGAAGGCTTTACAGTCTTCGTTGTCACGGGTCAGACAGTCTGATGATGATACAGATAACAGAATATAGAATTATGATAAAGATTTTTTTTTGCTAACGTGAGCGGTTGGGTATTGGTACGAATAGTTTTTTTTTTCGAATTTTTTTTTTTTTTTTTTTTTTTATAGCAGAGACTGGCAAACGAGCAGATGGGTCACCTGATGGTAAGTGATCTCCACCACCCATAGACACCCAAGACACAAAAAGAATCATGGGTGCGTTGCCAACCTAAAAGGAGGGAATGGAAGGGGAGGGAAGGGGATTGGGAAAGGAAGTGGGAAAGAAATAGGCCACCGGAAATCTCACTCACCGAACGAAACGCGACAGCAAGCTGTCACTTTACGTCGGTTTTCTGTGAGACAGTGGTATCTAACCGGTCGAGCCGGCCCATTCGTGCTATAGACGTTACTGTCTACAGCGTGGCTCTACCACTTTAAAATATTTATTAATATCTGCTCCCTGCCTTTGTTTCTGAATGTGCCGCAAAATATTATTACTTTCCTTGTAGTCAGTATTTCTATTACACGATAAATCGCTATCATAAATATTTTCCATCAAATTCCAATCTGCTAACGGAAAATATTCAGAAAATACTGAAGAGCAAAAAATACGGCCCATAAATTCCGAAGCGCGTGATCCTAAGCATCTATCAATGAGTAAACACTAGGTTTTTTCGCAAACAAGAGGCAGCCCATTATTCCTTTACCGAACCACATCAATTGTTCATTCCGGCGAGCGGTTAAACAAATTAATACCTAATTGCTTCTCAGAGGCCACTCCACTCTCGGGTCGGTTCCCGGACTACTACAACCCAATTATACTCGACGCGTAAACTTGAAAAGAGCCCAACCGTAATCGATAAAAAAGAGTATTCTTTTGATTAAATCCCCTCATCCAGGGTTGGTGCGAATTGAATATTCATTGGGAATGGAATCGGGGAACGTCGCGTCGCGTCGGTGCGAAATCAGTGTACTTGTGAGTTTTGTGGAATAAACGCTTCCAGCATTGATAAGTGTTTATAAGTTGCCGAATATTTATTATAATCGTAGAACAGTGAAGCTATATTTTAACCATAATGACAATTTGATTATAGATGTAGTTATAGTGTTTAAAATATAGATTTCTTTTTTTATAATTTGTGCCCGATATGGCGATAGGCTCGCCCCCTATCACATCTGGGACGGAACTAAGCTCGGCGAAATGTGGGTGTTCTAGTTCGCTAGTGAACCTCTGCCTACCCCTTCAGGGATACAGACGTGAGCTTATGTTATGTTTTATGATATCTCCACAAAGCAAAAACTACTAAAATAAATAGCAGACACTGACAAACGAGCAGATAGGTCACCTCATCGTAAGTGTTCTCCACCGCTCATAGACACCCAAGACATAAAAAGAATCATGGGTACGTTGCCAACCTAAAAAGAGTGAATGGAAGGGGAGGGAGAAGGGATTGGGAAAGGGAGGGGGGAGTAATTGGGCCACCGGAAATCTCACTTACCGAACGAAACGCAACAAGAACCTGCTACTTTACATCGGTTTTCTGTGAGACAGTGGTATCAAACCGGTCGAGCCGGCCCATTCGTGCTGTCAACGTAATTGTCTATAGCGTGGCTTTACCTCTCAAAATTACTGTTAATAATGTTATGTTTAAAATACTGTACATTTTATATGTCACATAAAAACTTAGTTCTGTATAATGTTCTCTAATCGCAAGTATTCTGCAAGTAACTTTAACTATATGCTAACGATTTACTGGAAATCTAATTCCATTGTCCAATTACAACGAACTTGAAAAGGCATTTTAATAGGCTTTTCGATTGCTACCAATACTTTGAAGCTTTCTTTAGACATTTTTGCGTTAAGCAGCTCAATTTAAAAATATTTCTTTATTTTTGATGGTACTAACATAACATAAGCTCACGCCTGTATCCCCGAAGGGGTAGGCAGAGGCGCACTAGTGAACTAGAACACACACATTTCGCCGAGCTTAGTTCCGTCCCAGATGTGATAGGGGGCGAACCTATTGCCATATCGGGCACAAATTCCAGACTCCGGGCTGATATGGAAAAATCCATTATCACTTTGCCCGACCCGGGGATCGAACCCGAGACCTCGGAACCATAGTCATACCGAAATACCACCACGCCACCGAGGCAGTCAGTTTTGATGGTACTATATGTTGTGTTAGCGTTTTCATTCGCTTATGAAGATAGTCCTACCTGATGGTAGATGGTTACTGTCACCCATAAACATCGAATATGCGCAAAGCCGTTAGCCACTCCGATCTTTACCATCGAAAGGAAAAAGAAGCTACAAGGGATGAGTTATTCTGACATCCGAAAATCTAATCATCTACAAGTAATAACTGTATGTTTGGACGTCGTGACTCTGAAGGTCTCCCGTAGTTCCTGATACCTGCAACATGACCTGCAAACCTTGTCCGTGTCTATGGGCCTTAGTTATAAAAACAGTTTAGCTGAGCAAATGGCTAAGAATAGTGTGTCACTTTTGTCACATTGTTTGAAAATAAAAGGGACAGTTCTATTCTTTACCATTTGCTCAGTTAAACTGTTTTTATAAATAAGGCCCTATGTGTGTGACTACAGGTTATATTAATTTGAAAACACATTTGTACTCACTGATATTTTTATTGTTCACTCCAAGCTAGCTGGTAGAAGAAAATAAATTGGGACTCATAACATCGCCCTTTTTTTCGTTTATCCTCCCAATTTGTACGTTATGTCCTTTACTGTGTAATTGAAATGTTAATATTATTGTCCCGTTGTCGAAACGGATGTTTCAAAGGATTTTGTATTCAAATTAAATTGTCGCCAGTTTCTTTATGTAATTGTTAGCTTTATTATATTACTGGTTTTCGCTAGCGACCCTGCTCGCTTGAAGTAGAGTCGACGTGAAACTGCTATTCCTATAGCTTATATATACGATTCAATATAGCCGAGTATATCATGCTTCGCCTCATATACTACGCCTATACCTCTATACGGACTATGGAGAGGCAAAAACTTGCTCCCAAAATGCATAATCAATTATTTTGTTTGTGAATAACATTCATTTTGCTACAGAACTAACGCTCTAGGAAAAAAATCATTATGATTAGGACTTTTGAGTGGTGAAGCCACACTGTAGTCATTTACGTCTACAGTACAAATGGGCAGTCACCTCCTTGGTCTAGTGGCAGCACATACGGGCTGTGGATTGGGTGTCGTGGGTTCGATTCCCAGGTCGGGCAAAGCGAATTTACTAATTAAATTTGCCCGAGAATAGATCCCTCACGAGGGGTTGACGTCAGGCGGCATCCGGTCGTAAAAGCTTAGCCAAATCCTTTCTGCAACGTGCTTAAAAAAAGTGTGTTGCGCCGACCCCATATTAAGATGGGATAAGGGCAGGTAGAAAGAAGTTCAAATGGGCCGGCACAACTGGTTCGATATCCCAAAATAGCCTATCCGATGTGAAGTGACTGCTCGCTGTTGTATTTCATACTATTAATAAGATTTCAGAAGACCCTCCACTTTTCCTATCTCTCTTTCGCCCGAATGGTCAAACACTACTCAACTTTAACGGCTACTCACATTGATTTAAGCCACACAATTTTGACAGATAAGGTGGCCTTAAACGACATAAGGCGACCTTAAGTGTATGAACATTCGGCGGTGTCCCATTCACCAATGGCAATGCGCCCGTAATTCTTTTGTTGTGGTAGAGATAATTTACCATAAGATGACTTGTCCATAACTTTGCCCGTCTCCTCTCTATAAAAGGAACCCAAAGACGATAAATAAATAATAGACACATAAGTCCGGTTTCAAAACGTAACTCCTTATCATGGAATTCTGCTCACCTACTCGCCTATTACTGCGAAGTGCCGAACTGCGTCGTAGATTAACTCCGTCGCGTTTGAATATGAGCAGCGAATCTATAACAGTAATTTAACGCCCGAATGGTCAAACGCTGCTCAACTTTAACGGCTTCTTATATTGATTTTCGACATACAATTTTGATAGATAAGGCGGCCTTAAAAGACATAAGGCCACCTTAAGTGTATGAACATTCGGCGGTTAGTGTCATAAAACTTCCAAATGGAATTCAATTCGATTGGAGGTGATCATATCTTAAACAGATAATGAATATGGGTTCTAGAATTATCTATCTAGCTGTTTCATTTTTCAAACTAGTTGATAACGCATCTCGTGTCGTTAATGAAATATAGACTTAAAGAGACAACATAACATAAGCTCACGCCTGTATCGCCAAAAGGGTAAGCAGAGGCGAAGTAGAACACCCACATTTCGCCGAGCTTAGTTCCGTCCCAGATGTGATAGGGGGCGAGCCTATCGCCATATCAGGCACAAATTCCAGACTCCGGGCTGATATGGAAAAATCTAACTTTGCCCGACCCGGGGATCGAACCCGAAAACTCAGGACGGTAGTCGTACCGAAATGCAACTACGCTATCGAGGCAGTCTTAAAGAGAATAACCTAAAGAAAGATTTTCCACAAAAAAAATCATGAAGATAACGTGACTTCTTTATGCGTTCATATTATGATTATTGAATAACGGCTCTAAACGCTTAAAGAATAAAGTTCTATTCAAAAATGCAGAGTAGTCTAAAATCGACTGCAGTTTTAAATAACAGAAAACGATAATGTTGCCAATTTAATTCGGCCTTTGTTAACCGGGGCAGTTCAAAATGACAATTACTTTTCCAACTTGCATTTAGACAGGATAGATTAATCTGCAGTCGTAGTTGCATCTAGGCCGAGCTCAGCGAATCCTCGAACAATCATCTTCAAACAAAGCCATTACGATTGCAACGCTTGCTGAGTGGAGGTTGGTACAGCTGTCTAATCAAGTACTGCGGGTGGATCGTCAGTTGGTTATTTCATACCAGTGTATATACGCTAAATGTAATTGAACTACTACTAGTTATATAATTCTTGTTTTTTTTTTACCTACCCTTATTATAAAAAGTCGAGCTCAGATCGTATTGGTATAAGGGCATGTGGATAGATACTAGAATTCTTCTCAACATTAAGAACGCAGTAAGAATTAAATATTTTATATAGCACGTAATTAAATATCATAATTATTTTAGTCAATATACTGTTTTATACATAGTATATTCCATTATTTATGAAAAGAATGATACAAGAATGAGAAAACTTATAAAAGAAATATCCACGAGTAGAGTTTTTCTTTACTCAAATAGTTACTCATTATATTAAACATCCCAAAATAAATGGCTGCAATGGTTATAAATATGTATTAAATTAATAATTAAGACCCATTAAGTAATTTGTAATTTTTTCCAGTTAAATATTACGAAAAGTTACTTACCGACAGAGTCCGTGCATCGGAACAACACTGAAACTCCCAGTACAAACAACTTACACCACTTCATCACAAAGTTTCTCAAAATCATCGTCCACCACTATTACTCAGTGAAACGGAACGACACTGACCATTGACAATAATTTATTCCTCTTTTGTTACCATTTTAAAAAGTTTCGTATTTCGTACACAGCGCGTCCGAATCTCGAACGGTATAAGGGCTCCCGCTCACGTTGGATTCGCGACTGCTCTCGCCCGCCGCGACTAGGAGGCTGGCCGCGCGGTGACGTCGCGCATGCGCCCCATCGCCCTCGACCTATGTGCCGGCGTATTTCCTTTCAGAGCCACTGCGGCGTTTCCCGTTTGAATTATACTGTATTTTCTTTTGACAGTTTTAGCGCGACTCGCCTTTGACTTGAATCATTTCTTTATATTTTCTTTTCATTTCTTTGTGCATAGGTTTGCAGGGTTTGAAACAAAGGCGCAACTGCACAGTGACGGATCAAGATTTCGGAGCCCCAGCTCTCTAGTGTTAAAGTTTTTGTTTATGTGTCTTTTTCCTTTGCGTCTTGACAGCTCTTTCTCTTTTTTCTGCCTGGTGAAGATTTTAATACGAGTAATAAAACGTTTATTGTCAATAAAGAACATTAAAAATCTAATAAACGAAGCTTTTAATTTCCGTCCTAACATTTTCGATTCCAGAAGTTTATTAATATTGTTTTTAAGCTTCTTAATAGGCTTTATTTAATTTCCTTTCTACGTTGAGTGCTCTAAGTATACTGTGGGTTTCGTAACTTTTATTACAGTTGAAATAATTTATGTTACATAATTATCTGTAATCTTACTGAACATCATACAAAGCTGAAGCTAGCAAGTAATATTTGCTGATTACATACATACATTGCGAAATTAATGAGGTACGTGTTCCAAATATATCCATTATCCAGTTACACCTCAAACATGGCGTGATTACTTGTTATCCTCATGTTAAGACCTTTGTTATCTTTGGCTCGTGAGTAATACTCGTACCTATCGGGATCAGTCGAAGGAAACTCATATTTTATTGAACAGAAACTCGTCGCACCGCAGATTGACTCTAGATTGTTTGCATGTCGATTGTATTGATACGTTGTCTACAATATTAAGTCCGTTGAGTAATGGACATCCAGGCGTAATAACAAACATCCTAAGTAGGTAAATCACAAATGCAATTTTATATTTATGTATGGAAATAAATAGGCATTTATTTTTTATTTTTCGTCGCGCTGAATAAATTCGTTTAACATAATTTTTTATCTGCGTTGCCGTTTGTATTTAAGTATAATCATCATCAACCATAGGATGTCAACTGTATTTAAGTATTTTAATAGTTTAATTTCATGAGAACGAAACTTGAATGAGCTATTTTAGAAGTATTTTTCGCTGTTGTAGAAGTGTCTGGCAGACTGTGAGGATAAACTGCTGACATATCACTGGGTTGCAGTAATATTTAAACATAGCATTTTATTTGAAGCATAAACTTATGTTCTTGTTTTTATATTTCTTATCAATCTTATTCTCTTATTCTTATTATCTTATCGATTTTCAAAATTATTTATGTGTTCCGTAGGGCTTATTTCAAGGGTGGTCCCAAATAAATTTCTTCACGATGAGATTAAGCTGGAAGTCGGTCATTTAAGTTTTTAAACTTGTTATCTTACATTATGTGTAAAAGATAGTGAATTTTACTGTTGGTAGGAGACTCACTTCATGCGACACTCCGCCTGGGTAGGTACTACCACAAAGCTTATTTTAACTGCCAACTTACTATCTCATGTCTAAGCATGACTAGCACAATTCAGTGCCACTCATGTATTTGTTATTCAAAGTGCTCTTAAAAACTATAATAAATATAAACCTACCTTTTAAGAACAATATAGTGTTTGTTTTCTAAAATCCATCAATGCATGAATGTAGCGTAGAATTTCAAAATATAATACGCGATCCATTTAGAAACAAACATCCGAATACATTTTCAAACATACACTAGTTCGGAAAGCAAGCACATTTGGAAGATAAACTACTAAAATCGGTTCACGTATCCAAGTAAACAATATCTTCGCCCGCCACAGCCATACATCACGCCACATATTTTGCATCTAGATTCCAATTATTCGCGGTGCGTTTGCCGAAACATTACCCCGCGCAGCTCACGCTCGGTCAAACAACATCAATCAGGCGCATATCGCTGCGGCAAATACGCGTCGCGTCGCGCCTGCCTGCAGCGCTGCGGTGTGCGATTAGTTTGCGTTTACCTTTATTATTCGTATTTTTTGCACGGGCTATTAATTTGACATGAATGAATTATTTCTTAAAATGTGAGTAAGCCAAAATTATTTTATGTAAGGTTTTATTTGTCCTTGACTCAGTCATTGTAGGGTTGGTGCAATACATATTTGAGCATGTGGCTGAAAGGATTCGATTTAGTTTTTCCAATCGGCTACTAGCCTGACGTCCATCTCTACCGACGACCGAAAATCCGACCTAGGATTCAAGCCCCCAACTTCCAATTCCATTCCACAGCCTTTATATGCTGGCATAGAGGTTCATAGTAATAATTTACTAGTATCTGATCCCGCATTAATAATATTCCTACTTCACTCAAAACAACAATTAGGTCCACATTTAACTACGATATGCCAAATTAACCCTCGCTTAAAATAGCATAAACATGAGATTAATGAATAACGTTAGTCCGACCGTGCGCCACCGTGAACAATGTCAAAATGCTTGATGAAGGTCCGGAGTCCGGACTCGGGGCCGGACCCGGAGTAAGTGTAATTGAATCAAAAGTTCTCTTGGGCTTCGAATTTGTAGCGGGCACGGTCCTCGCGCATCACGGCCAATCATGAACGTGCCATTGTAATACGACTTATTTTTGACAGAAAAACCCTTCATTGATGTTTTACTTTTTTTAACACGAGAAATTCTTTTACGGGCTGAGGGAATTGACGTCAGGTAGGCAACTGGTCAAAACTAAAGCTGAATTATTTCTGTAACATGCTTGCGTCGGAGACGTGAGGTTTTCGATACAAGTCTTAAATAATAACAATCTTTATTGGTCACGTAGACATGTAAAAAGGATTTATGACAGTTTGATTAAATTTGGTTTGATTTCTTTTGAATAAATTGACTCCCTCGGTGGCGTGGTGGTATTTCGGTACGACTACGGTTCTGAGGTCTCGGGTTTGATCCCCGGGTCGGGCAAAGTGATATTGGATTTTTCCATATCAGCCCGGAGTCTGGAATTTGTGCCCTATATGGCGATAGGCTCGCCCCCTATCACATCGGGGACGGAACTAAGCTCGGCGAAATGTGGATGTCCTAGTTCGCTAGTGCGCCTCTGCCTACCTCTTCGGGGATACAGGGGTAAGCTTATGTTGATTAAATTCGGCTATAATAAGCTCAGTTTGAATGTGTAAGGTCAGCCTAATAGTGGTAGAGCCATGCTATCAACAATTTTGGGTACGACATGAGTACAGCTCGACCGGATTATTACTATTGTTTTACAGAAAATCGGGGTGATTTATCAGCTTTTACGTATGGCGAGTGCTATGTTCTTAAAGTCCCGGGGCCCGTTCCATTAATTCCTTTAAGTTCGGCAACGAACCTATAATAGATAGTCAGCAAGCTTCACGTGCTTATAGAGGTGAGTATGCTTGTAACCTACCCTTACCATTACAAATTCGGGTTGGCGCAACAAGTTTTTTTATCGCTTTATATGTAGATCAGCTGTTTTGTTTGTTTGTTTATTGTGTCCATTTTCCTGCTCCATTTTCCGCTATGTCTCATAGTAGTAGATCATTGTACTTGACGTGATGCCAGCTTAAAGTTTAACCAGCCTAGCTCTGACCAGTAGCGCAAGATCTTCCTGGGGTCTCCACAGGCTTCTCGGAGCGACCTTTATAGATCAGCTGCTTACATGACGTTAACTTCCTTTGGGGTAAATAAGTTGATATATCTTTTACGCAATTAATATACAGCTAATAATTCTGTCGTGTTAAATTGGAAACGCGTTCTCATATATTAGTATGCGGGTCGGACGGGCTCGCAGCTATTGTGGTTTGTTTATCGGCATATTTCCGCCTGAAAATACACCTGTACAAGATGAAATGCCGCGATTCCTATTTGTTTTGCATTTATTCGATACCCACCGTACCTTTACCGGGCCTGACAATCAATCTGGTAGGTACTATATGGAATTGAATGTCCAGTGCCGCCAATATGGTTCTGAATTAGTCCGGTTTCTCGAAGCCTGATTAATGTCTAAATTAACTAAATATTTCATGTCGTTACATGTCAAAATTAAGTTGCCAAAAGCGCGGTTGAATGCTTATGAATTGTGAGTAATGAAGTGTTTCGCCATCAGTGCCAAATCAAACCTCTGTCAATTGAATATTAATTTGATTCTTTCTGCGGAAACTAGGGGCAAATATATTTAAACATGCGTTTTTATACAATTACCTAGGAAACCATGCTACAAAAACAAACATAATTGAAGTCATTATTTAATGACTTCAAAATGTGAATGTTGTTGTTGTAATGGTCAAGAACGATTTTTTATTATTGTAGGGGTTTGAATGTAGGGGTTACTTGCTCTTACTCATATTTTTCACAATCCGTCTAGATATGTACATCATTCAAAGACTACTGTTTACACCCGTTTTGAATTAGCCAATTCTATTATACACCCGTAGAATTGAATTCATTAGAGCAAATTCAATCTCTCTTTGTTCCTCGTATTGATTCGCCTTTCGCTGTCTGCAATAAATCTGAATCAAATTGATTTAATGTTTCCGACTTTGTTTTAGCGTTTGAAAGGCTGTCAAATTTAAACGTTGTAGACGTTGGTGTAATTAAATAGACGTTATTTAATTGTAAGATTGAAATATCGTAGATAAACATTATGTAGCAATTAATCAATTACTGCTGACGGCTACTATTATAAGTTTCCTTCGGTATATTCAATATACGTGCACAGAGATGACACCTTCTTCAATACAGGTTTCCATAGCAAAAATAAATCCACAATTGAGTTGTAGAGCCACGCTGTAGACAGTAACGTCTACAGCACGAATGGGCCGGCTCGACCGGTTTGATACCACTGTCTTATAGAAAACCGACGTAAAGTGGAAGCTTGCTGTCGCGTTTCGTTAGGTGAGTGAGATTTTTGGTGGCTCATTTTCTTCCCTCGCTTTCCCAATCACCTTTCCCTCCCCGTCCATTCTCTTCTTTTAGGTTGCCGACAAACTTACGATTCTCATGTGTCTTGGATGTCTATGGGCGGTGGAGATCACTTTCCATCAGGTGACCCATCTGCTCGTTTGTCAGTCTCTGTTTTAAATAAAAAATTAAATACTAACTATAATTAACATATGTGGGCACCAATTCCAAATATGCCAAATATGTGGAGGAATTTGTGATATATTTATTATATACCATTCGAAAAATTTAACGATCCCATGGGGTCGTCATCAATTTTGTCGTACTTACAAACATAAATACATAATAACATACATAAAAAAATATTTACATACGCAATCTGACTTTTCAATAACATCTGTGACAGTTCAGGGTCAAATACGTTTGTTTCTGTTAGATATTTAGCTGCTTTCAAGAGACAACTGATAACTTTTTTAAACTAGAAATTCATACACTCTGAAGATTATTATAAAACCAATTGAAACCTACGCATAGAGAACGGTTATTAGTGTATACGACACAGAGTGCTGCTGTAGAGATAGCGGACAGTAATATTTATACAGGCTCATAAATAAAGACGTCCCCTAAACAGTCGACAGTGGACGGGCTCTCTAGACGCGACTCGTTTATTTTCATGACCCATACATGTTTGTCATAGTTTACTCTGATAACCCACAGCAGTCACAGTGTAAAATAAGGATTTGAAGTTCATTAACTACATAAGGGATCTAGATAAACATTAGATACAATTCTTATGCCGAAATGAAAAAGTAGTCTCTATAGTTTACCAGCGGGCCGGCGCCATGATTATAGGCATATTTAATCGCTAAAAAAATATCTATTCTGGAATTTATTTTGACACCTACAAGACACATTTAAAACATATCGCGAAAAGGATTTGGCATACATACTTTTTACGCCTGGCTGCCTACCTGACGTGGAGGGGGTCCATCACCTTGTGGGGGGCAAATCGTGTTAGATAAACACTATTATTATTTATTTGAAGATCAACAAAATCCGCGGGTAGTTAAAACTCAAAGCGCTCTGCCAATTTTACAATCGCCCTATTCATCAAATACGACAAGACACCACGTCTACCTTCCACAATAAACGTGAACCTACAAATTAATGTCTCCGCTTCAGTTAAGCGGTTTATCTGCTAGTAAATAAATCATAACTTTTTGCCAGCGATTATAATAAATTTCCCGCTGAACCACTGTTTCGTAAGTCGTGTTTACTGCGTTTGTTATGTCGCGAGTTTTGTACATCTATGTTACAAAGCCATGAAGTTTATACATTGAAATGTGTTATAATTTTGTTAACGATATAAAGTAAATAAATATGTCTAAAAATTAATACGCTAAAATATACCGAACCTTATGTAGCTTTTTTTTTGACAGCCTCCGTGGCGCAGCGGGCGAGTAGCCGGCTGTGAAACGTGAGGTCGCGGGTTCGATTCCCGCACCGAGACAAATGTCTGTATGGCCCATAGATATTTGTTTCGGGTCTGGGTGTTGTGAGACCGAAAGTCTCTCGTAGTTTCTGATACTATGTCAGGACTATGTATTTGACTGTTGGGTGTATTTATTTATTTTGTGTAGCAGAGATTGGCAAACGATCAGGTGGGTCACCTGATGGTAAGTAGACACTCAAGACACAAAAATAATCTTGGGTGCGTTGTCAACCTAAAAGGAGGGAATGGAAGGAGAGGGAAAAGGCATAGGGAAAGGGGGCGGCGAAATGGGCCACACATGGGTATCAGAAACTTTAATAGGGTTGACAGTCACAATAGCCAGAACCATAATCCACTTACTTATGACTCCAGAACTGAAACAAACTCTACTTCGTAAAGGACGTCATTCCTGTGGTAGTATCTCACTTTAAAGCTCGCTGTTTGATCACGGTGTCACAAAAACTGTAAAATTTTAGTTCACAATATTAATCACGACGTCTGTATTGTTGTTTGTTCGGGATTTTACACCACACCCCTTCATCAGATCTTGACATTTCAACGGGACTACGCTTGGAGTAAACTCTATCGAATAAAAAAATAATTTTAATAAAAGTCCATAATTGGCGGAGATGTCCTGTAACATACAAACGAATTAAGAACTCCCTCCTTTTGAACCGAGTACATTTTCTCAACAGTACTACCTAAATATTGGCTAAAAGAAACTTATCCCATAAAGTTATCCACGTTATATTGACGCCAATATCGTCAGTAAAACCGATTGCAATAAAAGATAAGCTATATATCGCCGAAAGACGTATTCGCGTCAACGTGGCCATAAAGAGAGCGTGACGTGATATACGCGTTTCCGTGACAGCGCGTGTCAAGGCACAAATTCTGTTATGTCGTGCCAAACACGCGTCGATATGTTTTATTTTTATGCAAAACAATGCATATAAAGTTTTTTGTCTATAAATAATAATTATGCAATAAATGTTTGGTATGCAAGCAGGTAGGTCATTTATTATTAGCTAGCTGTGTGCTCCGCTTTGAAAATTGTTCAAGTTACTTCTTGATTCGGCAATATTGTAGTAGGAATCTGATTTTATATCATGCTTTTTAATTATCGAATCAATAATTTAAAATAAAAAGTATTAGAGTGAAATGTAATTCTAATAAATAATAATAATATTAGCCCTGTAATATTGCTGTCCTACTGCTATAATTCTAATACACTATCTATTTATTCACATTTCGAGATCAAAAAAACCTTTTCTTGTGATTTCTTAAACTAGAGTATTTAATTACAAACCAAAACGTCCCGTCTACGCGCTCGATCACATGGTGAATAGTTTCAAATATTCTGGAATTATTCGCGGCAATACATCAAAGGTAAATACGTGCATGAATGGATCGTATGCACCGAATATGTCCAGTGTAACAGAAATTACATCGCGCCGCGCAGTCGAGCGAGCGCGACAAAAAAATTAATCAATTGGGCGCGCATCGCGATCTGATTTTAATGTCGTGATTGATTTATTTGTACTGGAAAAGTTTGAAGCAGAGTTTTGTGTTATTAATTTAAAAACTTTAAGAGTTTTTGGCTAAGAATACAGACTAATATTCTGGGTTAAGTAGTCTAGAGGAGATTCACTGAGAGATGGTTGGAACTTGTATAAAACTGTGAAGGTCATGGCTGCCGATACTACTTAAGTTAAAGTTAATTACTAGGTACCTATCGCCCGAATGGTCAAACGCTACTCTACTTTAACGGCTTCTTACATTAATTTTCGCCATACAAATTTTACAGATAAGGCGGCCTTAAATGACATAAGGTGACCTCAAGTGTATGAACATTCGGCAATATTTCTTTTAAAACTTATGGGTATTGTAAAGTAGATAGTGGTTTGTACATGGTTTACAACTAAAAGCTCTTGCTTGTTTGCCTCCTCTTCTATATAAAAAGTGCCCGTATTTGCTTATTTATAATTTGTATGTGACGTTCTTTGCATCGACGGTGTAGTAATATTGCGTACACAGTACGACTTCCATCTCGAAGTGGGTTCAATTCTCTGGTCCAATAAATTTGTATTTTTCTACAAAACATCAGCTCGGTGGAATGTGTGCCCGATACGATGATAGACACGTTCCTTATCACATAACGGTTTCCACCACGGGGATAACAGGCGCGAGTATGCAGTATTCTCAACGGACTTCGAAAGAAGGTTCTCCGTTATTCGTCTGATTTTTTTTATAGTTTGAATTTCTTTTATTTGACATCAAAACACATTTACACGGCGCGGCGGGGCCGCATACAAGCCACCATATTTACGCATATTCAATTCTAATACCATGTAAGTTGATTAGCGGCTGACAGTTGAGTTGGGTGAATTATTCACACGTGTGAGCGATCGTGAGCACACGCATTATTTATCACATCTCTACCTTCTACCCGGGGTATAGGGAAATTATGGTATTGGAAAACACGGCTCTTTTGCTACTGACTTCAAGAAGAGGTATTTCGTCGTTTATGTATTTTTATGTAGATTACGTGATATCTCCACCTAATGCATATACTATCTATGGACGTATATAAGCTTAATGTAAATAGTGTTCAAATATCCTCATATTTTCTAAGGCCTAGTTTTCACAAGCCAGATGTTTTACAAAGTAAACACTTCCCGAACAGCAAATGACAGTTTTTCAGTTGTTCCCGTTGGAGCATCGCAGCTGGTTGCTAAGTTTTTACATCGATCCACCCAAGTAACTACTAAGTACAATTTAGTATAATCTCATCGGCTTGCGGCTTGATAGGATACGCATCATGTACGAGAGTTTCGGTATAATCTGTTGGGTTTTTTGTTAGCATGTAAGTGACGAAGGTTGAAGGGAAACGGACGCTACAATATGTAAATTAGATATTTGAAATGTTTTATTACTAAATCTGTTGGAAGATATTGGCTTATTGGCTCTACAGCCAGGGTAAAGTACACTAATAAAAGTTATTTTTCCAAAGAAGTACGTACCAACATTACATGAGTATTCCAAACTACGTGACTGATGTGCGCGTCGTTATTGCCACAGTTACGATTCGTTGACTTGTAATACAGTCACATTATAACACTTATTTAAATATTAATACCTATTTGAATGTTATAAGGCAAAGAGGAAATAACAACGGCTAAGGGATATTATTTTTTTGCTAGCACTTATTTGGTTCTCACAATCACCGATTAAAACTCAAAATTAGTTAATTTAGCGGAGAACTTTATTGATTTTAGGAGTGAGGTAAATTTTTGTTAATACTTAATAGTGTTTCAACACCATTTAACATAGTTTCTGATTGTGATCATACTGCTATTAACTACCCTGATGCTATCGGATGCATCCCTCCAAAAATAGAGACCTCGTGCCGCTTCAACTTATAACAAGGTTTCTGCGGGTACAGCAAAATAAAAAAAAAAATAAGAATATTACCAAGAAAAAAATCCTACATTACCCAGTATCGTGGCCACAGTACTTGCGGGCAAACTTGTAGCGTAACTAGCATGTTGTCTAAGTCGCGAAACAAGGATTAATTCCACCCAAACTGCATCCAAATGTCGCGTTGTTGTGCCGCGACACAAGCAACTTGCGCCGTTTGTGAGCTCCTTAGTGCTTTGTCGCATACCCTTGGAACTACTGTGTATTCTTTAGTCGATTCGTGAATTAAATATTATTAAATACTTTATAACTGGAATACATCAATAATTATAGTACTAGATTACCTCGGTGGCGTAGTGGTATTTCGGTACGACTACGGTTCTGAGGTCTCGGGTTCGATCCCCGGGTCGGGCAAAGTGATATTGGATTTTTCCATATCAGCCCGGAGTTTGGAATTTGTGCCCGATATGGCGATAGGCTCGCCCCCTATCACATCTGGGACGGAACTAAGCTCGGCGAAATGTGGGTGTTCTAGTTCGCTAGTGCGCCTCTGCCTACCTCTAAGGGGATACAGGCGTGAGCTTATGTATGTGTATGTTATGTATGTTATAGTAACGTCTCATTGCTGAGCAAGGCCTCTTCCAATATGTTAGGGATTAGGCTATACACCTCGATGTATACACCACTAAAGCTGCAACATAACATAACAATATAAAAACTTTCAAATCCTGGATTCACAGGTTGGTTCAGTAATTTTCAATATGAAATATAAGAGTGTACCTGTGATTGGTAAATTGCAAAGTACATAGATTATACAAATAAACTCGTTGAAAACCTGGATTCAGATAGTGTGGTGTCAGTTTGTGCAGACCTGATCTAATAAACGTATGTTTCTATTAACCAACGAAGGTTCTTAAGTCATTAATCTAGGTTTCAGATGGTAAATCTAAGATAGATTTAGCTCTTAATACAAATATGGTCTCATTATACTCCAAGGTTGCTACCTAAGTCTATTAATCAAGCCACAGTCGTCTGCATTAATACGCCTTTGTAAGGAGAGCCTGGAGTTGGCCCATTGCCTAATGAATAGGAATTATTTCACTATACAAAATTGATGTTATGCTGTCAGTTAAGGCGATTAGGAGTTCCGTAATTTGTTTTATGAGGATTTTATTAAATGGGCTCTTCAGTAGGGTATCGATGTTTTCATACCACCTTGGAATGGGAGGTTTTTATTTTGACGCCACTTTGTGAATAATGTTGATTTTTTTCAATTATTAATTCTGCTGATGGGAGAAAGTGGAAAACTTTAAATGATAACATTTTGTTGATTACTTAATTATATTTGTGTTCTTTTACGCGTTAATGACACTATCCCGAAAACAGTACGTTAACTTGCGTTAACAACAATACAATCATCGATATATTATTTACCTAGATGCACAGTTGACGTTCGGAAAATGGGACAGCAAAGTGCTTAAGCACTCGTTTTGCCTACAGTCGGACGTCGATAGAATTCTAAATTTCAAAATTCAAATTAAAGAACACTTGCTCATTTCGTTAAAAAACTTACTTTATAACACGTGCTTAGGGTTATATTTGTGTTGATTTAATTACAACTTGTGATCGTTATCTTTGTTTTATTTCTGAGACCACTTTTTAGGAGGAGATTTGCAAAGAACTGTGCATCTAGGGTATAATATATTGATGAATACAATAGTCAGTAATGTTAAATTTCTATGGATATATCTAATGGTAGTCCGGACTTTAGACGTGGTTTATTTTATATCTACAGTAAAGATAAATATCCTCGTTGCAAGTACACGCAAATATAAGAACATTTTTGGTTGTATGTTCGTAAAAAACATGTTCGGTACAACAGTACGCATACTCTCCAGGGCCACTCAAGTACTCCCTTTGTAGTTGCCGTACTTGCTGATATTAAGGTACGGCTTTTATATTCTTTAAACAGTATTATCGGAGATGATTTTAGCAATTATTTTATAATTATGATGATTATGGTGACCTAGATCTAGCGTATTTAGAATAGACATTCAACAGTAATTAAGACTCTTTGGTATTTAGATCGACCAATGACAAAGGTGTTTGACTTTTTGAAATATTATAATCATGCGTAATTTGTGTCCGCTATGAGGATAAGCTGGTCGCTTCCAGAACATGCTTGAAACTATGTTGCGATCATCGCAGATTGCGGAGAGATGGAAGGTGATGTGGAAGGAAAAATTGTGGATAGATTTGTGCCTTATCACATAACATAACGTGACGTTAATCAATTCTGCGAAATGCGTGTTATTTTGTTTTCAATTGACTGCAGGATTGCAAACATGAGATCATGTATTATAATGTGCTCAAGATTCAAGAAGGGACATTTGAGAGAGACAGAAAGTAAGCTAAATCAACCTTAACTGCTAACCCCCAAATGGTCAAACGCTGCCTAAATATTTAGGATGGCCTTACCGATATAAGCACTCGTTATTCTTCAATTTGGCATGGTCAAACAGAACCTATCTCTTCACATTAAATGTAAGCAGGACCCAGTTTAAGGCCCGCTTATTTCATAAAACGGCATGGTCAACAAGTGCCTAAAGTTTGACAGCTATTTAAGGCCCGCTTAACTAGCATTTAATCGAGATTAGTTTGAGAGTACCTGCGACCAATCTCAAATGAAACTATTGTATAGTTTGTGATGATGTATGGATGTTTTGTTACTCTTTCACACCAGAATGTCTGAAGAGATCTGAATGAAATTTGGCACAGAGATGGATTAAAGTCTGAAATAGCACACAGGCTACTTTTTTCCCCGGAAAAATGTATGGTTTCTGTAGGAT
This sequence comes from Clanis bilineata, assembly GCA_036417725.1. Taxonomy (NCBI): domain Eukaryota; kingdom Metazoa; phylum Arthropoda; class Insecta; order Lepidoptera; family Sphingidae; genus Clanis; species Clanis bilineata. The sequence continues at coordinate 550,013 of CM071145.1, read as the reverse complement.
AGATTTGTTTAAATAAATATAATTTCACGCGAACGGAATGGCGGGCATAGGTTTGTATTTCATGATTTCCGTGTTGCGTGTAGTGTTTAATAATATATGCCTATTACCTACCCCTTGATTTCAATAAAATGTATTTTTCCTCAATTTATCGCACTCGTAGAAGCAAAGACAAATAAAACACTTCAAAAATACAATGATTAATTTTATTAAATCCGATCCACACTACTGCATGTTGCCGAATTCCTCAATCCTCTCCAATATAATGGTTTTTATATGGTTCTGCTGAAGCCGGCGTGAACTGGGACGTCCTGAATTCCTTTCTCAGATCGGGCCGAGTATTTTTCTTCACACGGTCAGACACAGTTCCTGGCAAGAAAAATTCAAGAAGACTTCTTTCATTGAAACGCTCCAAGAAATATCCTCCATATCCAAACTTCATAGTTTCCATAATCTCTCCATCTGCGTTGATGTTTATTACATAAAACAAAATCACTTCACATACAACAAACACAGTTATTACGAAAATAAATATAAACAAACAGGTCGCCATTTGCCAAATTTTTTTTTCAATTCTTCCACACAAATAATTGACTAAGGACGAAAGATACATACTGCCAAGTGGTAAATATTTTAACAAGATACTAATAAATTATAAAAAGATCCATTTTAAGTTCCGTTTCTATTATATAAAAATGTATAATAAAAAATAGACAGAGATAACATAAACATTACAGAAAAATTTACTACAGATGAAATATGATCGGAATGGCACATGGAATGCAAAAAAGTTAAATAAACATTATAGAATCATGTATTCTGCCAATTATTTACTATAATTATCTTAAAAAAAAAATTAAATGAAATAAAATGATTCTACGTGAAACGAAACAAAAATATAATTTTATAAAAATTTTGTAATCGAGAACAAACTTTTATTATCTGTACCAAAATGATTGATCCTCAGCTGATTTTTCCGCCAAGTCTTCTCAAGTGCGTACGACCATGCCGCTCAAAAATTATTGTCTGCTTAACTTTGGGTAGTGCTCAAATGACTTGGATGATTGAGCACTGTTTGACCATTCGGCCCTAAATCGCGTTAAAGGCACAGACATGGCTTATGTTAACAATTAGTTTTAAAAAAATCTTACCAGCGCCACTGAGTTGAAAATGAGAGCTAACGACAGTCTCTGAATTCGTGCAATGTTTATGTACCGCAAAAATATCTGTATCCCCTCTTGGACAAGACTAGCGAACTCTTGTCGTCTGAGTTTTGATCTAATCTAAGTTATCCTGAACTAGCGAATCGAATATTTTTAAATGATAATCGCGTATGTGTTGTATGTAAATGTTACGATCATACAGTCATAACGAACCAGGTTCTCTGTTTATTAATTAGGAAATTGTTAATGAATTTTGTTTGTCATTTTGAGTGACGTATTTTAATTCCCAATTTATCTGTAATATTAAACACATTACTCTTCCAAAGAAAGTTTGATAATATGACACTTAATTCGTACTCATAAGGAAACGGAAAACTTCAACTTTTAGCTAAAAGTAGAATCAGCGGACGTCAAACGTCTGGATTCCCGGTATATGAGTATACTTTTTTTATTTTTTTATCCGGGCACGGCAAAGTGACTACACTGCACCTGATGGTAACCGTAGTGCAGTCCAAAAAAACTAGCGACCCCCGACAAGCACTGTGTTTATCAGTATATACTTTTTCTTTTATCAATACTCATACGCGTATCCTAAACTAATGCTTCTCTAAAGCCGAGTCTCCTGCACATGTTTTTGAAACAAAACACTAAAAACACCTAAATAAAACAAGGATTTTCATTGTTGCTCATGTAAAATTAAAACACATAACATAACATAAGCTCACGACTGTATCCCCGAAGGGGTAGGCACAGGCGCACTAACGAACTAGAACACCCATATATCGCCGAGCTTAGTTCCGTCCCAGATGTGATAGGGGGCGAGCCTATCGCCATATCGGGCACAAATTCCAGACTCCGGGCTGATATGGAAAAATCCAACATCACTTTGCCCGACCCGGGGATCGAACCCGAGACCTCAGAACCGTAGTCGTACCGAAATACCACCACGCCACCGAGGCATAAAAAGGCATAATAAGGCATAAAATTAAACCATACACAAAAAATTGTATAAAGACCATATTTTGTGTAGGTGTTTCCTGAAATGGTTTAGTCCAAGAGACGCGGCTTTAGAGAATCTTATCCAATCCAAAGGAATAATCAAAGCGTGGACTAACAAACTTGGAAACAGCAATAGTACCTCTATAATAATTTGTCTACAGTAAAAGGCCCACTTGAGCGAGTAACTACCACACTATCGCATAGAAAACTGTCGTGAATTGGCTGGCAGTTATATGAGATTTTATGAGGCGTTAATATCTTCCCAATCTTATTTTCTTACCTTCCCTCTGTTTGTCAATATTTTCCTCATCTTATAGTCGAATTGACGACCTCCATGGCGCAGGTTGTGAAACGAGAGAGACAAATATTCTCCAAATATTTGTTTCAGGTCTGGATGTTCTAAGACTCTCTCGTAGTTTCTCATACCCACGATATAGGTTAAATCTAGTGTGGGGCAGGACTCAGGACTATGTATGTGACTTTTAGGGCAACTTGCAGCTATTACTAATCTAGAGTTACACCTTATCTCGATAGTAGCAGAGATAAATTTAGAAAGTTTTCGTTTTTAGGAAAGTTGAAAAATATCACCGAAGCCCTCAAGCGCCCAACATCCATCCTAAATAGTGCGAATATTGCGTCGCTTACGTAACGCGTATATCCGCAAAACTAATATAGAAGTTCATAAAGTGCGAAGGTGGTCCAAGTTTGTGCGAAGGTTAATTCCGCCGGTACGTGGAGCTGGCGGCTTATCGCCACGTCGCTTGCGAATCGGTTATATTTAAGCTCTTTGGCTGTTGGTATTCAGGGGGTGATGTTTTGGACCGCGACGCTGTTATTATTTATTGAGATTGGCATGTTGGTGACGCAACTGATGGTAAGTGATCTATTGCCTATAGACTCAAAAGAAAAGAATAATTGATATGTTATTGCTATAACGGTGAAGGAAAACATCGTGAGGAAACCTGCATACCCGAGAATTTCTTCACAAGAATTTCGAAGGTATGTGAAGTCTGCCAACCCGCATTAGGCCAGCGTGGTAGACTAAGGCCTAACCCCTCTCATTAGTAGAGGAGGCCCGTACCCAGCAGTGGGACAGTAATATTACAGGGCTAATATTATTATTTTAATATTATTATTATTATAATTGATATGTAGCTAACCTTTATAGATGGGAATTTAGAAATAATTTTGGTTAAAATCTGATTACGGTGATACGCATGGTCTTTGAAATAAAGCTTTTTACGTTATAGATAATGTTGAAAACAGTTGCTTAAATCAGTAAGGGCGACTTGCAGTGCTATTTTAAATTTAGAGTTACACTTTATCTCGATTTATCCTACAGTTTACTCCTATATTTAAATCAAGATTTGGTATTTATCGCGGAGCTGCAACGGACCCTTAATATTTAAAATGAGTACAAATTACGTATTATCGAATAATTCCATAATGAACTCCGTCAGACCGCGGTCTCCAACTCAGCGGGCTGGGAGCGGCGGCGGCGGCGCGGTGAGCGGCACATTCCAATGCATAGATTTAAATAGAACTGGTCTCGAAGGCAGCGGTGCGGCGAGCGGTGCGCCGACCAGTTTAACAATACGTTGCCGCGCCGCTCCCCGCGCCGCTGAGTTCGTGTCCGCAGCCTTACACATCAATTACAAATATCTACTTTACCTAGTAAATATGGTAAATAATACTGATTACCATCATTTCCGCACTTTTCCTATCGTGTAAAAACATAATATCCGCTCGTGTGTCCCCTGAACGTATATTACAATTATTACGGGGAGACAGGGCGGGATGGAGACCACCCTGTAGATGCAGCGCTAACAGAGGAAATGTCTCCGCGTCATAACTGCGCCCAAGTGCGTTTTGCGACTTTATACCACCCTGTATATTCAGACTTATCGCTCTATTACGGACTCAATGTTATCTTTTATGAGAACATCTTGATCGATTTTTTACGATAGTTTGTGTTAGAATTTGCTGATTTTTAGTGCTAAAAATGATACTTACGGTTTTGAATTAAAGCTTACTATACGTGCAATATTATTCATCATCATCATCATCATCATCAGCCATAGGACGTCCACTACTGAACATAGGCCTCCCCCAAAGATTTCCAGATCGACCTGTCGGAAGCGGCCTTCATCCAGTGACTTCCTGCGATATTATTACTGTATTCATATTTAGCCAATACTATACATAATTATAATATTTATTATTTATTTATTGTATTTTTATTGTAAACAGACCGACCGATCGACCAATTTGGAAAGTGTATGCCATAAATTGTATAAAAATAATCATATAATGACTAAGCTTATTGTTTGTGATATACATAGATATAAGGATTTTTGTTAGTATGGGTTTTTGCATCCTACAATGCCATTTCACCTTTTAATCATTCTTTTGGTAATTACACCTCCAGTGGTATTGAGGATGCGTGAATCCATATAAATATGATTATCAATTGTATTGACAATTTGTAAATCAAATTTTTTAAAAAAGGAAAATAGACAAAAGAAAATAAAAAAGAAATGGTGACAATTGATGATGAAAAAAATAAGCCCGGAGTTTCTTTCTGCCTTTCTTCTTCGGGTCGTCATCCGTAGGTAGCTAGAGAAAGGCTGGTAGGTTAGCTAGGATAGGGCCTCACGCACCAATCCCAACTGCTTCCAGTATTTCCAGTCAATCCCCTGCCACCATTCCTGCCATATGCCATTCCCATACAATCCATTCCCTTACACTCTATTCCTATTTCCCCTTATCACCCTATCTCAGCCATCCCATCGTTATTATGTCCATACTTGCCTGCCTGTTGTCTAATACAAATATATAATGTAAATTATATTAATCCTAATTTAAAAATTTACTTGTGTTGACTTGTCATAAGTGCTTTTTTACATGCCTACGTGATCAATAAAGATTTTTATTTTTATTTTTATTTTTTTATTTTTATATTATAGTTAGGGTGATATTTGTATTTTGCTTAATCCAATCTTATGTAAATCTAATTAGATTTTTATACATTTTGTCAATGATACCAATTCTTTCTACCTGACCTTATCTCACCTTAATGTGGGGTCGGGGCAACACACTTTTTCAAGCATGTTGCAGAAAGTATTTTGCTTATATAATATGTCACTGTCTTATGTGCATGCACGAGTGGTACCACGCTTGGGCAAGGTTCAGTTAAGGTAATCTTCCTCGCAATATGAATTAACCAATGCCATTTATCTATACCAATGATATATTAAATTATTTTTATCCTTAAAATATAACTCTCATAGTCCCACAATATATCTTGTAACGACACCACGACAGGCCGTACGTACGTCCCGAGAATTCGACCTCTTATAATTTGTCTGCGCCGCGCCGATGAGTTGATGTGGGCGTAGACAAATGACGTGCTGCGATATGATTCCCTTATACAATTATCATTTATATTGTCTGTCTTTTATACTGCCTACTTACTTACATGTTTATATAACATCATCATCATTAGCCTACACTCGTCCACTGTTGGACATAGGCCTCTCCCATTGGATACCATTGAGCTCGGTCTTTAGCTCTTTGTATGCAGCTTTGCCCGTCGCTTTCCGCAGGTCGTCACTCCACCTGGCCGCAGGACGTCCTTACCTACGCTTGCCTTTTATTTTACCCATATAATATGACATAACATAACCTCACGCCTGTATCCCTGAAGGGGTAGGCAGAGGTGGACTAGCCACCTAGTACACCCACATTTCGCCGAGCTTAGTTCCGTCAGAAGTGATAGGTGGCGAGCCTATCGCCATATCGGGCATAAATTCCAGGCTCCGGGTTGAGATGGAAAAATCTAATATCACTTTGCCCGACCCGGGGATCGAACCCGAGACCTTAGGACGGGAGTCGTACCGAAATACAACCACGTGCTACCAAGGCAGTCTATATAACATATTATGTATTTCATATCTCTGGCTCTGCAGAGGTAAACAAAAGTCCATCTGCAGTGTACCAAGTAACAACAATAAAATCCAAGCAAGGGCAACTCAAGTTTTTAATTATAAAAACTCTGCGTATTGTGGTTTCTTAATTTGGGATTTGAATTTAGGCCCCAGGGTTCAGAAATCAATGAAGCGATGTAATCAAACTTCCCATGAAGTCGATATGCCGGCGATTACTTACTCTGATACTTGGCATCTAAGTAACTTTAGATATAGCAGAGAAAGATAAAAATACATCTCTGGTATTAAAGTCATGCTCCCTTATAATATAACGAAACGTAGTTGTCGCAGCTAACAATATAACGTGTGGATGGTGTTTAATTCAGCTGGGATAGCGAAAGTTCGGCGACAAGAGGTGGTAGATATTCGGCGAGAAGCGACACATCACGGCACGTGATCTGAACTGCTGATGCAGGTGGATGGGGTTCTCCTGGTATTGATGTTGATTTAGATCCAATTGAAAATAACTCAGTGTAATGTAGTTTTAAAACTGACTAGTTCCGAATTGGAAGAAGCAAAAAAATACATTGGATTGTACTAAAAAAATAATCAGTGCTTAATTAAGAGTTTTATCAATATCAATTTAGTGAAGAAAAAGTCAAACTAGTCCTAAAGTTTAAAAAAATATATCTTCGATATATATAAAAAAATCTACACCATTATTTACTAGCATATAATTTTTATTTAACTTGACATTAATATGCTAATGATTGTATAAATTTATGTTATTTTTGATTGCCTCGGTGGGGTGGTGGTATTTCGATACGACTACTGTTCTGGGGTCTCGGGTTCGATCCCCGGGTCGGGCAAAGTGATATTGGATTTTTCCAAATCAGCCCGGAGTCTGGAATTTGTGCCCGATATGGCAATAGGCTCGCCCCCTATCACATCTAGGACGGAACTAAGCTCGGCGAAATGTGGGTGTTCTAGTTTGCTAGTGCGCCTCTGCCTACCCCTTTGGGGATACAGGCGTGAGCTTATGTTAATGTTATGTCATTTTTGACCATTTTAAAATAACATATATCTTGACTCCTCCAAAATTAAATCAACTTTGATGACAGCCTAATTCCACTAAAACGAAGCTCATACAACTCCTTCTAATCTTAAGTACAAAGGCAAAATTCAAAATACTCACCAAAGTTTTCCCACAAAGAATCATTATACAAGCCACAAAACATATATACCCGGAACTTCACCAATAATATAAAAGCGAACGGTCCCAACGCGTGTTGTTTAACGCGAGTCGGTGCACAGTTAGTAGATACAAGCGTGAAATGGTTGCATAAACTGACAAATACGATTTGGGTATGTTAAGTGCGTGCCGTGTGCCTGAACACCTTTCTTTAATAACATTATACGATAGTTAAGATGATTAGTGTCAATGAACAATGAGCAAATAAGGCCCTGAGCGGCATAACGACTTAGCCCACATTTCTTTTTTCATTTTTTTATCCGGGCACGGCAAAGTGACTATACTACACCTGATGGTAGGCGTAGTGCAGTCCAAAAAACTAGCGACCACTGACAAACACTCTGTTTATCAGTGGTCGCCAGAATCATGCCGGCCTAATTGTGCTTCTTCACACTCCGAATCCGAAGAGGGAAGAAGCAAGTCGAGGGGCTGGCGACAAGACAGGCGGATGACCGATGCAGATACAGGGATACCCTCTTTATCATAGTTCCCTAGATTTTTTTCAATAGTCTATTCCGTGGAACTTTGAAATTCAAATATTTATAAAATCGTTGCGCGAATGTGCTGGAGAGAAATATAGTTTGAGCCGGGATACGTGTGGATTGGCTCGTCATCGCAATGGTCTGGTGAAAAAATAGATTTATGTAAACGTTCTTTCGCTGAAGCACTGACATATACTTCAAGTGCCGTTGTTTCAATGATAAGTAGGTCGCTATAGTTTCATTAAACTGGCTCTTGTGTAGGCGCTATAGTACACTTTAAAGTTTTACTGCAAATTCGATGAGATAAAATCTTAAACACGTAATATGCTTATTACATGCAAAAGAACGAGAAACCGTTTAACTAGTATCTATATTCTAATCTCATATGTTATCTTTACAGAAATCTTTGAAAATTAAATTAAAAATCATATAAATAAATACACCCAACAATCACACACCTAATCCTGAACCCACACTAGGTATAACCTGTATCGTGGGTGTCAGAAGCTATGAGAGACTGTCGGTCTCACATCACCCAGACTTGTAACAAATATCTGTGGGCCACACAAACATTTGTCTCAATGCGCAAATCGAACCCGCGGCCTCTTGCTTCACAGACGGTTATTCGCCCACTGCGCCACGTAGGTTGTTTTCAATTAAACCAACAAGGAATTATTTGTGATACTAAATTATATTTGTAGGATACGACCTAAGCTTTTATTATTGGAAGAAAAACAGTATGCCTAATTAGGGAGTCACAAGATATAATTAATCACAGTAATTTGTGTACTTTGGAGACCAACAGTTCACTCTTATTTACTTGCTTAGAATTATTATAATCTTTACTTAAAGTTCATTTCACGATATTGAGGTTCTTTAAACTAAAACTTCTAGCTGCATGCTACTAACTACGAGTCTACATTCCCGCGATGCCTATATCATACAAAGATCAAAGGAATGATATTGTTTTTGGCTTACGAAGGTAGAAACGCAGTAAGACCACCAGATAGTAACCATCGCCCACGGTAATGCTAGAGGCACAGAAAAACAATCCGTTGCCTGCTGGAAATAGAGATGGGAACGAGGAGAGTCATAAGGTCTTCTGGAAATCTTACCATTCATGTTAAGTATCAAACATCATTTTCCTATATTTTTACAAGCAAAATCACGGTCTATTTAAGTATGTAAATACGTGTTTAGCAACATTTCAGTAGACTATTACGTGAGGCGTATAAGTGGCTCATAAAACGGCGACATTTAATGCATAGTTAACTTCTCGCCGTTTCGCTCCGGTCAAATTAGCCTGTAGTTAAGCAGATAACGTCGCGCCAAATTAAACACTGGTTTGTTATCAAAAGATAACACTAAAGTTATTAACCGCCTACCAGACCAATGGTGGCAGCAAGGCGAAAATTGTGAGGTTCTGGCTTCAAATCGCAATTCAAGTAAATAAAACACAATTATTCAAGTCCAGTTGTGTATGACAATAAACGCTTGCGCTGCAGTTGTGGTCTATATAAGAAAAGTCACAAAACTATAAATCTATAGTTTAACGTTTAATATTTATTACTAAAGTTGCTGATGTTGGTAAGCGTATTGGAAAATTGAAGTGGAGATGGGCAGGACACTTGACTAGGAGAGAGGATGGAAGATGGTGTATGAAAATTGTCAACTGGTGGCCTAGAGATGGCAAGAGATCTGTGGGTAGACCAGCAGCCCGACGGTCAGACGACATTGTGAGACAGGCTGGATACTTGTGGTTGAGAACTGCACGGGACCGTTACATTTGGCGTGCCAAAGAAGAGGCCTATACCCAGCAGTGGGTAGATAAAGGCTGATGATGATGATGATGATGATGATTTAACGCATTTTTGAATGCTATAATTATATTTCCACCACAATATCGAACACAAGCCCCAGTCTGAGAAACTCACATATTATAATAAAACTTCTTATTCAAACGACGTACCTGCTCGTGGAATCAAATCTAAGAATCCACGATCTCAACGACTCATAAGTAGACCAGCGGACTTATGAAACAATGCTTTATTCTATAATGACGGTTAATGAATTTTCACAGTACACTTAGCAACGCTACACAAAAACCTTTGTTCTTCACAAGACAAAGTCTTTATTAACCTCGAGACGTTAGCAGTGCAAAGTGGCAAAGTGGCAAAGCACCGAAATGTTCATACTACCCCTAAATAGCTACACCACCCTTCTGAATGAATGAGCAAGCGTTATTTAATTAAAGTCTTCAGTTAATTTCGCTGAGGTACTCCAAACTTCTGACTTTGTGCAAGTTTAAAAGGAGGTTTATTTTTGTGCATTATGTAGTCCATAATTATGATGAGGAATTAATCACTATACATGTCCTACGTTCATTGATGTTTCAAATATAGCAGTGGACGTGGTGGAGATACTAAATTAGGATTTTCATGCTGGGTTTTTGCTTATAAGAATTCACAAAGCAGTCGCAAAGTACAAACACAATGTGACACACTATGACAAAATCATAGTTTCTGACTCCCATCACACGATACCTGTATCTTCAGGATCTGGACTGTGTTTGTACTTTGTGAGTTTGTCATAGTTTCTGACACCCAATATCTCAACAAGAAATATATTAATACTATAGCACATAACATAACATAAGCTCACGTCTGCATCCCCGAAGAGGTAGACAGAAGCGCCCTAGCGAACTATTACACCCACATTTCGCCGAGCTTAGTTCCGTCCCAGATGTGATAGGGGCGAGCCTATCGCCATATCGGGCACAAATTCCAGACTCCGAGCTGATATAGAAAAATCCAATATCACTTTGCCCGACCCGGGGATCGAACCCGAGTCATAAGGACGGTAGTCGTACCGAAATACAACCACGCCACCGAGGCAGTCACGAGTCAGTATTAATACTATCTTAAATATATATCGCGCTTATTATAGGGTGACCCATTTGTTCATGAGCTCCCTCTTCTATACAAATATAAATGAACGCAGATTATTAATATGTAAGTGCATTAATTGCATCTTTACAAACCTTCGAGATACATAGTCGTAAACATGAGCCGTTTGCTAAAACAGGAACAACAAATCCTTGCCAAAGAACAACGATTCCTACCTAGGATGACACGCGAGGCTATTGAAATTAAAAAACATCCTAATTTCAATAGAGAAGATGGTTGGAAGCTTGCACAAGCCTGGGATCCAATTATACATTTAATCAAATCGGAACCCAAAAGACCAGCTGCCAGACTTCAAGACACTGTGAGCTCGTACTGCGTAGATCGGAACATAAACGGTTAACTTTTTTCAAATCTGTATAATTCTAAAATGAAGGTAGATTTTGTAATACTAACATTCTTGGACAAATGACATCTCAGTCCAACCCGTGACCATGAAGACTGCAAAGAAACGTCGAAACGTATATAAAAAAAACGTCGGGAATAAAAATTAAAACCAAATCGTTATAAAATCCGTAAAAATAGTCTTAATTCACAGGAACAACAGCCTACTTCGGATTTCCTCGAAATAAGCCTTTGATCATTAAGATTTCGCGAATTTTGTCTGATGTTACTCTTTTCATTATAATGATTTAATTTGGAACAGTAATTTACTTTATTTTGCTCTACGCAACAAAGTACCCTCAATTCAATATGATTATTGATTTAATAATTAGAGTACATTTATCGAGGAATAATTGATGACAATAACCTATACAAAGTATCCTCGTACAAAAAGCATCCAAATGGCTGTGCGTCGAAATATTAATATGTTGTTAATTAGTTTGTTCATGTGAAATTATTTATAATTGGTATTATATTATTAGGGAAAATTCTATTAGTAATTACTGATTCCTCAAAACCTGGTAAATATAAAAATTTACAAATGCGCCATGTCTCATATCAAGAAACGTTGGTTGGTTTTTTTAGACTGCACTAACTAACTGCACTACACTACACCTAATGGTAAGCGTACCATCAGGTGTAGTGTAGTCACTTTGTCGTGCTCGGATAAAAAAATTCGTACCAACAATTTGCATTATGTTGAAATCAATGCAAAATTAACTTAATGTTAATACGTTTTTTTGCTTTAAAAAAGCAGTGATAGAATTGTTAAAAATAACTTGACAAAGACTCATGTGATCATGTCCAATAGTAAATTAAGGTGACGTCACAACGTATTAAAAAGCAATGTATTAAACAAATACGGTACTTCGGTTGACGCGTTTATTTTTCATATACGCTAGAGAGCGTTATATAAAGCAATTTGAATGGAAATTAATCTCTCCTTTCATGTATTTCACAAAAATTTGTTCGTTTAATCACACCAAATCCCGAGTTAGCCATCGATTTACTTTTTTCGAGGGTCTTTGTGTATTAAAACGCGTATTATGTGTTTGTCCGAGGGGCGACCGTTCATTTTCGTATTTATACATTTTAATTGGCATACTGTGTGCCTTTCGCTTTAGTCTGATATAATATTATTTTTTGATGTGGGTTTCCAATTACTTTTATTATTTTGTTAATCTTATAAAATTGGATGCGATGATATGAGGTTGATTAGTCGGTTTTATGACTGGAACATAAATGGTAATGAAGATGTTATTTAGGTACTCAGTGGTACCTCAATATTTCAGGAGTACAGCGGCTGCAAATGCTTGTGCCCAATCAAATATGAAATACCTGTCAACGGCCAAAAACGTTATGCGTTTAATTTGGATTTAGAGAGAGATGTCAGTCTTATTGGAATATTACTAAAACCAGTGAAACCAAACCAGACCAAAATAAATGGAAGCATTTAGGTAGAAAGCCAGATCCTGGCACACTGGTGGTACAATGCCAGACAGACAGCCCAAAAAAGGTTTCCCCGTAACTTTATGTATAACGTAATTGTCAGTGGTGTTAACGTTTTTAGTTTACGAAGGCAGACGAGCAGACCATTGACCTGATGTTAAGTGAAACTACCTACACCCTAAGACTGCCCTAGAGCTGATTTCGAACCATTGTCTCATTAGTTTGTACAGTCTTAAATGACCTATCGCATTTACATTAAAAGTCGTCACTTAGTCCTTTGTTATATATTTTTTTAAAGCAGAGACTGGCAAACGAGCAGAGGAGTCACCTGATGGTAAGTGATCTCTATCGCCTATAGACACCCAAGACACAAAAATAATCATGGGTGCGTTACCAACCTAACGGGAGGGAAATAGTGATTGGGAAAACGAGGGGGAGTGTTGGGCCACCGGAAATTTCACTCACTGAACAAAACGAGACAGTGAGCTGCCACTTTACGTCAGTTTTCTCTGAGACAGTGGTATCAAACCGATTGAGCCGGCCTATTCGCGCAGTAGACGTAATTTTTAACAGTGTGGCTCTAGGACTAAAAATACTATTATCCATACATAAATCATAAACCTTTTGATCGGTCAGTAGGGTTAGTAAACTACCCGCTGCATCCGTCAGTCCATAATCAGATTGATCCGCGCTAGTGCCCTGAATACTCCGCCTTTGGTCGGCGCATCACCGCCCAAATAGCATTACTGCTCAATAACGCCCGATACGGCACAGGTGCACGCTACTCTGTGACATAATTGGATACGTATACTGTATTGCTTTGGTTGTTTGTGTGGTTGTTTTTATCTCGGTTAGAATTGGATTATGTTTTGAAATTGTAACCAGCAATAAATGTGATGTTAAGTTATTGCATTTGTTATATTTGAGGATAACAAATTATGACTGCCTTGGTGGTGTGGTTGTATTTCGGTACGACTACCGTCCTGAGGTCTCGAGTTCGATCCCGTGTCGGGCAAATTGATATTGGATTTTTCCATATCAGCCCGGAGTCTGGAATTTGTGCCCGATATAGGGGATGCAGGCGTGAGCTTATGTAATGTAATGTAAAGAAATTATTTAAATGTAAGGAAAGTATGTTTAGGATAAAGATTGATGGTGTGCAGTATTTTAGGCTAATAGTATCATGGGTACATTTCCAGGTTTAAAGGAAATATTTTATTGGTTTTTTGGACATCCGTGGCGTAGCGAACCTGTAGTTTACTATGAAGCGACTACCGTGGGTTTACAAATTCAAATCATTTATTCTGCAAATAGAATATTTTATATCACTTTTACAAAGTTGTTTGTGTTGTTGTTGGTTTGATTCCAGATTCTCGAATAGAGTCTGTGTGTTGTCAGAACGAAAATCTCTTGTAGAGTCTATACCCACGACACAAGACTAGTACCTTAATGGGAGATCAGACCTATGGTGAGGTGTTGGGTGTATCTATTTTCTATTATTTATACTTTTTAGGATTTTTTATAAATAATATCAATAGTATGTTTAAAGTTTCGTTTCCAGTTTCAACATTTCCTCGATTTAGCCATAATAGCGTCGTAGATGGCATAGTTTCCAACTTTATTAGACTCCCGTCCGCAAGACAAACTTCACATCAAGACTATCTCAGTCTTTATTTTTTAATAGCCAACTTAACCCGAACTTAATGGCGAGTTAATCAAAACTTTCAGAAGTGCCGGCCAACTTCCTAAACTCGGGAATTATGAAGTAATGACCGTTGAAAAAACTTCAAACTCTTTAATAATGCTATTCTAAGTTAATAACAATTTAGAGGTTTTTTTCCCCATTATGGTAAGTACTTCGTAAAACCTCGCTAACTGCGTGAAGATGGGGTTGATAAAGAGCACAGAAAGAGAGATTTTAATTGATATTTAATATTATTATAGCTTTAGTGTAGTTATTTTTCAAGGTTTTTTTTATAGAAGGAACTCGTAAATGTAATATTTGAGTCCGTGCGTGCGGTCGGGGTTCCGTTTGTGGAGGCGTGCATACGTGAGTGCGTACGTGCGTGCGTGCATGCGTGCGTGCATGCGTATGTGCGTGCGAGTTTGCGTGCATGTGTGTGTGTGTGTGTGTGTGTGTGTGTGTGTGTATTTATGTATGTGTTGCAAGACAGAACCTGTAAGTTATTTAGTATTCATCGTTCATACATCGATATTTAATCTATCTATATATATAAAAATGAAACCCGTTTTCCGTTGTCACGCCATCACGCGTGAACGGCTGGACCGATTTCGCTAATTCTTTTTTTAGAATATTCCTCGAAGTACGAGGATGGTTCTTACGGAGAGAAAAAAATGAAAAATTGTCTGAAAAAGTCTAAAAACAACACTTTTCTGTACTCCCATACAATCGATTCGTAATAATACTTAAAAGTCAATTTGAACTTTAATACCATACCATAAAGTTCAAGTATTAGTGGAGAGGTTCCGGGAAGGCAAAACAATTGAGTGTCGTTAGTATCTGCTGGTTCGATTTGAAAAATTCTTTTTGTGTTGGATAGCCCAATTATCGACGGTGGCTATAGGCTATATAACATCACGCTATGACCAATAGGAGCGGAGCAGAAATGAAAAATGTTTAAAGCCTGGGAAGTTGGTATCTCAGAAACTACTGGTTCGAATTGAAAAAATATTTTTGTGTTGGATAGCCTATTTATCGAAGATGGCTATAGGCTATATAACATCACGCTTTGACCAATAGGAGCGGAGCAGAAATTAAAAATTCTGCAAAATCGGGAAAATTTATATCTCAGACAGAAACTACTGGTTCGAATTGAAAAATTATTTTTGTGTTGGTTAGCCCAATTATCGAGGGTGGCTATAGGCTATATAACATCACGCTATGACCAATAGGAGCGGAGCAGAAATGAAAAATGTTGAAAAGACTATATTTCAGAAACTACTGGTTCGAATTGAAATTTTTTTTTGTGTTGGGTAGCCTATTTATCGAGGATGGCTATAGGCTATATAACATCACGCTTTGACCAATAGGAGCGGAGCAGAAATGAAAAATGTTGCCAAATCGGGAAAGTTTATATCTCAGACAGAAACTACTGGTTCGAATCGAAAAATTATTTTTGTGTTGGATAGCCCATTTATCGAGGATGGCTAGAAGCTATTTAACATCACGCTTTGACCAATAGGAGCGGAGCAGAAATGAAAAATGTTTTAAAGTGGGGAAGTTGATATCTCGGAAACTACTGGTTCGATGTGAAAAATTCTTTTAGTGTTGACCGACGGGTTGAATGATGGGGTGACTAAGGGATACCTGACGGGGTTACTGATGGGGTGACTGACGGGGTGACAGACGGGTTACAGACGGGGTGACAGACGGGTGACATGCGGGGTGACAGACGGGTGACAGCCGGGGTGACAGATGGGTGACAGGCTGGGTGACAGACGGGGTGACAGACGGGGTAACAGACGGGGTGACAGACGGGGTGACAGACGGGGTGACAGACAGGGTGACTGATGGGGTGACTGACGGGGTGATAGACGGGTTACAGACGGGGTGACAAACGGGGTGACAGACAGGGTGACAGATGGGGTGACAGATGTGGTGATAGGCAGGGTGACTGATGGGGTGACTGACGGGGTGACAGACGGGTTACCGACGGGGTGACAGACGGGTGACAGGCTGGGTGACAGGCGGGGTGACAGACGGGTGACAGGCTGGGTGACAGGTGGGGTGACAGACGGGTGACAGACGGGTTGACAGACGGGGTGACAGACGAGGTGACAGGCGGGGTGACAGACTGGGTGATTGACGGAACCGCACCGAAGTCACGTACTATCTCTCGAAGTTTAGCAAAACATATCATTACCTTTTTAGAATTATTGTGCTATAGGTGCCTACGACTCACTCTTTCAACCCTCTCTCTCATACGCAGACGAAGTTGCGCGGGTCAGCTAGTTTGATATATAACTAAAATATGAAACGGTGCTACGTCTACACGCTGAGTTGGTAAAGGGGCACTTAATTAACCGGTTGGGGCTTCATTTCTGAAATCGGGTCACATAGAACACGAGACTGGTTTCTGTTACCTATTGTTATTGAGAAGCTGTTAGTTATGAGCTAAGTTTGTGAACATTGTTATAGACATTGTTACGCGTAGACAATGTTAACTAGTCGCCTCCTTGGTCTAATGGCAGCATATATGGGCAGCGGACCGGGAGGTCCTGGACTCGATTCCTGGATCAGGCAAACCGATCTTTTCTAATCTCATTCATCGAAGACTGGATCGTCGAAAAGGGGTTGACGTCAGGCAGGTGGCCGATCGTAAAAACTAAGGTAAATCCTTTCTGCAACATGCCCGAAAAAGTCAGCTGCGCCGAACTCACATTAATGTGAAATAAGGGCAGGTAGAAAGAAGAGCTGTAAACAATTTAAACTATTTAATAAAAAAATACACCCAACAGTCACACAGATAGTCATGACCTCACACTAAGATCGAGTCTTGTGTCGTGGGTATCAGGAACTACGAGATACTTTCGGTCTCACAACACGGGTATGGACCCGAAACAAATATCTATGGGCCACATAGACATTTGTCTCGGTGCAGGAATCGAACCGCCCGCTGCGCCACGGAGACTGTCAACAATTTAATATTTATTTAATGGGCCGGTTCTAAAGAGTTATTCCTATAGTCTCAAACAAAACCCATGAGACAGATTTTGAATGGTAGAGCCACGCTGTAGACAGTTACGTGTACTGCACGAATGGGCCGGCTCGACCAGTTTGATAGCACTGTTTCACTGAAAACTGATATAAAGTGGCAGCCTGTTGTCGCGTTTCGTTTGGTGAGTGAGATTTCCGGTATCCCATTTCCACCCCTCTCTTTCATAATCCTTTTTCCCTCGCCTTCCATTCCCTCCTTTTAGGTTGTCAATGCACCCATGATTCTTTTTGTGTTTTGGGTGTCTATGGGTGGTGGAAACCACTTACCATCAGGTGACCAGTCTGCTCGTTTGCCAATCTCTGCTATATAAAAAAAAGATAGTGCGTCCAACGGTTGACATTACTCGGGTGACTGAGATATCCCTCCCTTAATACACCTGCTCTTTGTAATCTCTAGTCTTTTATTGTTTTCATGGGCGATGGAGATCACTTACCATAAGATGATCCAGTTACACGTTTGTCAGCCTCTGCAAAAAAGAAACGAACATATAAAAATTCTCGTCGCTTTTAAATCGATTTAAAACTAGACGAGACTAAATCATGTGTCTATGCAAAACTATTCTGCATACAATGTCTGGTAGTTGACGACGCAGGTGAAATGTGCTGACCTTAAACTTTGTTCCGAAGTTCGATTCCGCGAACTTCCCCGCCAATTACTCGCCTGCCGCTGGGAAATCTAACGGTGTGCGAAATTCAGAGTAAAATTTATGTGTTGGCGCTCGTATTAAAAACATTCAAGATTTCCTACCACCGGAGCCACCACGGGAGCCACAGTGTATGTGAATGTGAGAAGATCAGTTCTGCATTGTATCATAAATAGTTTTGTATGTAATGTGTATTTTGTATTTTGTGTATTAATATTGTGTGTATTTTGTATGTCATGTAAGCACGTGATCATTTTTTTTAATGATTTATCAGGACTACCTCATATATTGTTAACCATCATCATCAGCTATAGGACGTCCACTACTGAACATAGGCCTCCCCCAAAGATTTCCAGATCGACCTGTTGAAAGCGGCCTGCATCCAGCGATTTCCTTCGACCTTTATCAGGTCGTCGGTCCACCTTGTAGGTGGACGTCCAACGCTGCGCTTGCCGGTACATGGTCTCCACTCGAGAAGTTTTCTGCCCCATCGGCTATAAGTTCTTTCCTCATTTCTGAGTTGATCACGTAGAGCAACACCGAGCAGAGCCTTCTCCATAGCGCGCTGCGTGGCTGTGAGCTTAAACACACAACTATCAAAGACTTTTGACTGTAGATAGTCACGGGCGGCTCGGCCTCCGGTGGCCTTTTACTGAGGTATTTTAAACTTGATTGGGCAGCGTTCGGAAAATTACACAAGGTCTTCTCGTCCAAAATACCTCAGTGCGTATATTGTTCATTGTATATAAATTATTTATTAATCGAGGATCTGCAAATCTGTCTTTATACGTGGCTAATTTAATTTATTAAGGTGCATACCGAATATTGATACTACACCCTTGACTCTAGAATATATGTATATGTGGCAACACAGAGAGAAGTTTTTCTTTCAAGTACAATTTACAACTTATTACATTAAATAGAGGTCTATCTAAACCTATAAATGAATGAACAAAAGTTTACAACTTGTCCAAGTTTTTATTCAATTTAAAAAGTCTATGAAGTTCTAGATTAATACAAGTTCTCACACTAATCGTTAGTCATTCGCATTTTACTCGTATCATTATTTTTTTAGAATGCTTAACTAGGTAATATAAATAAAAAACCGCTAACATCATGTTGCTTTGACAGATAAGTTACTTGCAGGTTTAAAACAAGGCTTAGCAACCATGTTCATTTATTTTTTCATCAAAAAAGTTAGCTATAATAGCGTCTTTGACCCAATCCTTATTAACCTGCAGGTCGATTCTCTAAGCTTTCATTTGTGAAAATAACGTTGCGGCATCGTTGCGGCAACGATGTTTTCATTTTTGTATTCAGCAAGCTATAAAGCACACGCAGTAGCGCTATGCGTGATGACGGCGCTTATGCGAACTAGCTCTCTCGAGCGAGGCGTTTGACATAAATGTATGGAAAATGGTATTCTCTAAGACCCAACAACTTTAAACGCTCCGTCGGTCTCAACGTTTCTTAGAGAATCGACCTGCTGGCATTCTTTACTTACTGATATCCGAACTGTACAGCGACAATAGAAGCCAAGAATTTCGATTCGTGCAAACCGCTGCACCGGGACGTGTGTGATGAATGCCCACTTTATGAACGAATTAAAATGGCCGCGGTGACTTATGACGTAATAACCGTCGGCGATGACGTCACACCGCACACGTCACCCGCCACGCGCCCACAATGGGATTATTGCCTCTCCACCGTTAAACGAGCTATCACTGAGGAAGAAAGCTTGTAGTTTTATGATGTATGCGGTATGTTAATGTGGGGTTTTTATGAGAATTTTTGGGGCTTTTGTCAACTGAAATGTGAATGGTGACTCCGGAGACGGTTTTGGTTTTATTACTTAGTTTTGAGGAATTTTGATTTATTAATATCTGTTATCAAATTTGATGGAGTCTCTTCCAACAAGTGGGTCTGGAAATATTTGGTGGTGGCCAATGTTAAGCAGTGAACATCCTGTGACTGATAATGATGTCGATTTGTTGCACTATTGAATTGTTTAAAATGGTTCCCGAATTTTCCATATCATCCAAGCTTATAATTAGGTCAACTTGGTCATACATAATCAAAAAATCACGTTTAATCTCCCACTGCTCTCCGAAGCTTATATTTACGTCTCATGAGGGCGCAAACCGAGTGCTATACTCGTATTAGTTACAAATCTCATGAATTTCGGAATATCTTTAACATATACGGTAAAAGCATAAATACATAATATTTTAAGTACTCGACCAGGAATTCGTAATTAGTTCTTCACGTAGCCTACTAAACAAACTGCTGCGATAGTATGTGATATTATTATATCTCCCACATTTCAAAACATCGAAACATTTCACCAAACATGCTTGTCGCCGCCAATAGTAGGTCCTTAATGTAACCATTTTTCATTGTTCTAATCCCTTAATTACAATGAAAGCACTTCCTTTAAAAACATTAACAATGGCCCATCATAAAGTTGGTAATATTATTTTAAATTCCAGAATTTTTTATAGTCTAATTAACTTTTACATCGCTGCATAAACAATGGCTGTAAAAGGGAATAAAATGACTCATTGTACATTTTTAAAATAGCCAGAGAGATGGTACGGATTCAGAGACATTAGCTGTAGGTGTAAACGACCGTGACGACCGACGAGAGACGTAGTATCTGCCTAAGATCATAAGAGTTACACTAATGTACACTAACTTCTTCAGAATGTATCTTGTCGGAATATACTACTGTAGCAGATTTTTTTATGATGTCAGATGTGGTTGTCACAACACAGTGGGATTTTTTGGTCCACAAAAAGATAAATAGGTAGTTAAGTAAAACCGAAATAAGTGTTTAAAGTCATTTTCCGAAGGTCGGCATCAGTCTGTATTGATCATATAAAGTATCTTCACATGATCGTACAATTATTGTGGGTATCGTTAATGTATTTTTTAATAAGGTATTTGTTTAGACTTTGGTAATAAAAATTGTCTCACTTACTCTGTCAGAGAGTTCCTGGATCCGTTCCTGCATCCATTATTCTAAACAAACCGTAATCGTCTTGGCGGAGTCTTGCAAGGAAACTAAAGAATTAACAATTAATTAGCAGTTCAGGACAGACAGTTGCGTCTTACAACTCTCTTTGTAAATGAGGTAGTAGTACTTGAAGTCATGAATTGTATGAATATGGTAGTTTTAAACAAACAACTTACGGTTTCTGTAATAATTCTGCATTTTTCATTTATTCATTATCAAATAGTTTTCAAATTATCAAATATCATTAAAGATTATAGATTAGATAGGTACTGCGGGCCGGATATATTGTTCGCCTTGTTTGGTTAGTGGCTAAATCACCGACAACCCGGTGGAGCCATCAAATTAAAAGAAGAAGAAGAAGAAACAAACAACTGACAGGTTACTGTCTAGCCACAACCAATGCCAAAGCAAATAAGAAGCCGTTCATTTCAACTACCTACTGCAATGTAATACGGTGACATGATGGGGCCGTTATCTGACTGGCAAGAGGCTGAGTACTTCGTTTTGGAATTTTATGCGAGTGGTAAGCAAAACCTTGAACTGAACGTTCCGGTACTAAAATGTTTCAAAGTCCGTGTACCTGTGTTTTATAATTCTAGTTTACATCTGTAAGATTTATTCTGCTGTAAGATTTATTCTTTTTTGAGGTCAATGCCTACTCAGATCATAGGCCATGTAATGACGATTTTACTCAAAGACATTCAACTGTATATAGAGGTAGTTAGTAATATTAAATCTATTTGATTTTATAAGACCATTGCGCCGAATTTATTTTATTGAGATAAAGATAACATCATAGCGAGCTGGACCTTAAAGCTTGTTTACTTATTTACTGTCTTCAGTTATGGGTTGTGTAACACAGTTCGTGAAAATCTGTTGTAAATGTTAGGCTTTTATAAACAGGTCGGACCTACGTCTTAGACTTAGTCGTAAGTAGGATTCCGCTATAAGTATTCTTTTAGTACCAAACCCTAAAAAGAATGTCAAGAGCTTATAAAAATGCTGAATTCTATGTCATGTAAATCTTAGTGATTCTTTGTTCTTGGGTATGTTTAGAAAAATGATCATTCTTACGGTGTTGAATTTTTAAATAGTCGAGTTAAATGTAATTGTCGCGTAATAGAAAATTGTATTACTTTTTGTTTCACAAAACTCAAAGTGGATGGGTTATTACTGTTTTACATAACCCGGAAGCTTTTTCAAGAGAACGGTATAATGAAATATTATTTTTTAAGTGAAATATATTTTGGAATCATTTAACATTATTATGTTTTGGCAGAAAAAAATAATTGTAACTATGTATAAAAAAATAACATTTTACGCTATATTTTGATACAAGCTTTCACATTTTAGTATCTAAACCAAATATAATTTTGATATAAGTAGATTTGAAATCCCTTTTGATAGCAGATTTTCATAATTAGCGGCCCGAGCAAGAACATTTTTGACAATCGTAAATGTATTCAAACTAGATGCGCATTTGAAATATTAACGAAATGTCATCAATGAGCAGCGAGCTCGAATTTTACGATTGTCAGAAATTTTTCTGCTCGGGCCGCTAATTATGAAAATCTGCTATCAAAAGGGATTTCAAATCTACTTATATCAAAATTATATTTGGTTTAGATACTAAAAAGTGAAAGCTTGTATCAAAATATAGCGTAAAATGTTATTTTTTTATACATAGTTACAATTATTTTTTTCTGCCAAAACATAATAATGTTAAATAGGCACGTTTCAATGAAATTTCTATTGTACTACTTACTAACTACGTATTAAACTAATGCTCTACTAAAACTGAGAGATCGACAATTTTTGTATGACTGTAAACATGCTCTTAACCTAGAATTGGGACATACTAATTATCATCTCATATCATTCTCGTTGTGACATGAAACCAATTACCTACATGCGAGACGTGATTAAGTACTCACAACACCCACACAAACTTTCTATAACTATTGAACTAATATCATATTCTATTTGGTAGTAACCTACAATAATATGAGCTACATATATATATCGTAGATATACAAAATAACAATATTATAATTTCGTACAACGAATATTGAAGATGGGTACAATGCGAGCGCCTCTTGGAATTGGGCTATGTTGAAAAATGTATGCCGTACCTTATTACACTTCTACCTGGATAGACATATAGCTATTAATAAATGTGTTACTTTATAATAAACTAGCTGTTGCGCGCGACTCTGTTCGCGTGGAAATTTAATTTCCGGGATAAAAAAAAATCTGATATAAAAGTAGCCAAGTTGCGTCAAAATAGGTCCAGCCATTTCAGAGATTAGCCGGGACAGACATTTTTTTTTTATATAAGTACAGATACTTTTATATGCTGTTAATTTGAAATTACAAACAGACACTCCAATTTTATTTATTGTATGTATATATATTTATTTCCAGATGTTGGAAGCGGCCTGCATCCAGCGACTTCCTGCGACTTCTTTGGGGGAGGCCTATGTTCAGCAGTGGACGTCCTATGGCTGATGATGATGATGATGATATATATTTATTTGTATCTATAGTTTATTTTAATAATAAAACTCAAACATGTTAAATACAAGCAAATTCCACTCTTACAAGGATGGTAAAATAATATTCGTTTGTCTGTTGAACATTTCCGTATCATACATTTGTAAATTCATGTCATCTTTCACGCAAAATTACATTTCCGCACATAAACTTAATAAGCCAGTGCAATCTCGAAAAAAGGCGTAACGTCATATTCAACAATAAATAATTCCCGTAAAAATTTTAAATGACCCGTGAAACGGCCAAAACGGCTGTACCGTCCTATTTTACATGCATTCTGGCACGAAATCGAGCGCACACACGCATCTATACAATACATACGTATGGTATAAAGTTTGGCAGGATTACTAGTACAAGAGAAAAAGACGTCTGTGTTGTGGTGAGGGGCGTACACTGAAGCGTGGTGGGCCAAGGAAGCAGCGATTAGCGGAGAAAAATGATTTATTTGTCATAATATTATTATTGGAAGATATTATTGCAAGCTAGGGTAGTAAATAAATGTAATATGTCTGTCACAAGTTTGGTAGGAAACTTACTTGCATAAAACTTTACAGATCAACTTCAAAACGTATCCGAATAAAATTTATATGGGGCTATAATCGAATCGAAATCGAAATCGAAAATCGGTCCTGACACACCTCTTTTCCTCGACCACATTCATGCATCGTTTTATACATACTTTACATATGTACTAAAACATAAAGAGGAAATGAGTATTTCCTTTTTTAAAGTCGGTTGAAAATATGAATGGGAATTTACAGTAACATAATTTTTTTTTAAACTTCTCCCTTCCTCGATATCATTCAGTAATAAAATATTTTTTGAATATTTTAAATATTTTTGATAACTACAGTAAGAAGACAGAAATAACTGCTTATAGAGGTACATTGCACAGGTAAAATTATATAATTTATGGTCAAAATTATATAAATTAAAAGTGCAAAAGTAAATAAAAAATATTTCCTACCACAATTTCCTCTCGCCGTCGCCTGCCTTTGCGCCACGGCCTACAGCCCCGATTTCAAATGTAACTGCATCACTTGGCACACACTCTGGCGACCGTAAAAACTATAGTTGTGGTACAAAATACAATTTATTTATTGGTAACAGTGATGTTTATACGCTTTGACGCCAGAATGGGCTGCGAATGCCATCACAAGCCTGCGAATTTATGCTTTTATTTATATGTTGATGTGAGTTTTATGATTGTTGTTAATTTGGTTTGTTCTCGTTCCGCCTGTGAGCTGTATAGGAAGCATTGTTGATGTGCAGATGTTGAAAAGCATAGTTTTATGCATGGTTTGTTATTTTTGGTGAATAGGTAGTCAAAACTATTAGAGTAATTTCTACATATTATGTTCATTTATTTTTCACGTAAATTAATGATTGATATATCTAATATCTACATATTAAAATTGTAATACCAATTAACAAAGTTGAAAAAACCTGATGGATGAATATTAAAAAACCGAAATTATTCTCAGTTACTTTTTTCTTTAAATTAATTTACTCACAAAACAACATAGCTTAATCTATGTAGACTGTTTAAATCTGTCGGGAGTCAAAAGCACAAGTTTAAATTATAATACAAAAAAATCCGCAACTCGAATGTGTGGAAAACGCTTACAATTTCAGTTAAATATTTTATCATTAGAACGCATTAGCACACGTTCCAAAGTACGCAATTTCTGCAAGCAAATGACCCTCCACAATAGCCCACAGAATAGAATCGACGTCTGCAAAAAGATTTTCAACCGTACCGTTCATTTTGTAACGTAGAAAGAGTTCTCTAAACTATGGCACACGCAGGCGGTAGTCAGAGGTAAAATAATCGTTTCATATCGAGCGTTCCCGACCATTAGCTGGGCAAATGAGCTGGACGGGATGTATTGTGCGCGAAGACAGACAACGCGAATAATGCGCCGATTGATTTAGTCCATTTGCTTCTGCTGAGTGGCGAGATGTAAGGTGCGAGAGGTAACTCCTGAGACAGGTGAGTTTTTGACCACAGCACTTGTAAGCTTCTTTAAAATAGAGAGCGTTGATAAGTGCTTATAAAGGAGTAAATAAGTTTAAGTGTGGTTTAATTTTTTTTTTTATATCACAGACTGGCAGACGAGTAGATAGGTCACCTGATGGTAAGTGATCTCCACCGCCCATAGACACCCAAGACAAAAATAATCATGGGTGCGTTGCCAACCTAAAAGGAGGAAATGGAAGAGGAGGGAAAAAGGGATTGGGAAAGGAAGCGTGGGAAATGGGCCACTGGAAATCTCACTCACCGAACGAAACGTGATAGCAAGCTGCCACTTTACGTCGGTTTTCTGTGCGACTGGTATCAAACCGGTCGAGCCGGCTCATTCGTGCTGTAGACTTTACTGTCTACAGCGTGGTTCTACCACTCAAAAAACCTGACTGATTAAGAACCATTATAAAAGGGGTTCGAAATTACAAGCTTATATGGATGAAGGTTCTTAACAGCTGTAATGGCAATTACAATTTCAATTAGTAAAGTAAAATAAGTTCCAAAATCTGTCGATCGATAGATGAATGAAGAGAATATAATCAGACCTAAAATGCAACTTTGCTTTGTACAATGTTAGAAGTATCTTTAAGCCTCAGCGCACATATTTAATCAAGACGAACGGGAAGCGTCCATTGTAAATTCTTGCTTTGGAGTGCAGCACTGGTACATGAAATCTTGGGATTAAAGGATATCCTATATACAGAATTTCTGGTTTAATTTACTAGTTATTACGGAAGAGCAAATTTAATGAAAACAAATTTATTATCCTATAGTGGCTTTGCAAAATTTTGTTTAGAGCAAAATTTAACGGTTTGCTTCCAACTCAAACTAACTGAAGCAGCGGGAAATAACAGTTAGTCTGTAGCATTTTGTATGATTTGTATAGTCAGTGTGATTGCCAGAGGTCAAAATATCTACTTCCTCAATTCCTAATCAATTCATATTAATCACGATTTATTTGATATGTGAGTGGCTACGATCACGTATGAAATTGTTATTCACAATTTTAAATTATCCGCTGTTTATATTACTATCGTTTCATTTATCGGGATATATTTTTACGGGGTGGTGACGGGCCGGTAGTCAGGTGTAAGTGTGTGCAATCAATCGGCGCACCTGTGACCGATGCATCCTTGGAATGTACTGAGATATTACCATTGGTAGCTACGGCTTTATCATATAGGATAGATACGAGTTTGTTTTAAGCTATGCTGGCTCTGAACTCTCATGTCATGATAAAATATTCTTCTATGTCGTTCTTTTTTAATGTACATATCTATGATCAATTTATGATGGCTAACAAAAAACTTTCGACTAGGTTATGTTACTATAGTGGTATAAAATCTAATTCATTTGACTGTAATAAGTTAGGCTTTATAATTCTTAAAGGTAAAACTCGAAACTACAACTTGCCTTATAGTATTTTTTTTGTGTTATTGACATGTAGGCTTTTGTTAACCTTTTATGTCTAATTCAATATGGAGACTGTAGCGGTAGTAGTTGAAGGTTTGCTAGTAGGTATGCATAGCATATAACATAGGTATGTATAGCATGCAGTGGGTATAGATTCTAACCTCGGCTAACTCTCATATCTATCAACCTACTAGGTACTGATACTAATTATAATACCACCTTACTGCTATACTATTATCGCTGAGTACCCGACCACAAGTAACAAAACAGTTTATATTTCGACCTATCCAAAGAATAAAGTTACATATGATAATGAATCGAAATTGCTTTCTTATTTTTCTGAGCTTATTTATTGACCTGTATATTTAACTAGTGAATATTTTTTTAAGCTATGTCATAATTTAACTTGTTATTATGTCATAAATATAAAAAAATACTAGTATTAGTTAAATATATAGGTTAATTTAAGCTCAGAAAAATAAGAAAGCAATTTCGATTCATTATCATATGTAACTTTATTCTTTGGATAGGTCGAATTTTGTTTAATAGTTCAGATTCGTGGTAAGGGACAGACAAGTGTCTTCAAGTGTGCAGCAATCTAGATCGGTATTCAGGCGAGATTTACGGACTGAGGGAGTGAGGAGCGGTGCGCTCTGTGCATGGAGGGTCTACCTAACTTGATATACACACGTGATTTGTTCAGCTGTTTGAATACTCTTGTTTATAATAATTTATTCAAAAAATATATTTTTAACTGCCCACTGTCGATCAAGGTGTCACTAGAATTTTAAACACAATATTTTCCTGTTAGTTTAATGCACTGTCTTATTTATTTGGTGGGAGTTTAATCTAAAGTAAATTGGATATTATCGTATTTTGTTTTATTTTGAGGACCATAAAACTCATCAACAGGCTTTGAAACTGTTTTT
Source organism: Clanis bilineata (assembly GCA_036417725.1). Lineage (NCBI taxonomy): Eukaryota > Metazoa > Arthropoda > Insecta > Lepidoptera > Sphingidae > Clanis > Clanis bilineata. The sequence goes on along the minus strand of CM071145.1, from coordinate 522,079 downwards.
ATTCCGATAAATGTAATTTCTTTGACAAAGATGGTTTATGCTGAACCAAGACCATTATATTTAATTCATCATCAAATAAATGTATTGTATCGTATATCCAAAATTCTTCCAGCCAAAACACACAAAAGCAAAAACTCTGTTAATATAATTTTCGTCGAAATTTGAAGTAAACAAAAACACGAATAAATTGTAAGCAGGAATAGAAAACGTTTGTAAATTCGAACACAAACGGATTCCGCCGTTCAGGGGCATTTCACTAACGAGAAACATTTCATACGCTCACACCGTGTACTTACAATAAACCGCAGGCGAATGTGGATACGTTGTACAAGAAAGCGATTTTATATGAGTCAATAAATTTTACAATCCAAAAAAATAAATCAGGCATGAATTCTAATTTATGTCCGGCATGATATAGATGATATGTTGGAACCGGACACACAGGTTGTCACAGGTTCCGTATGTAGATATATAAATAGATAGTTTATAACTGCAAAGTACGAAATGAGTGTTTAAAAAGTAAAAATGTATCAGATTTCCAGAGGGCGTTAACGTCAGGCAGGCAGCCGATAATTAAAATTAAACAATGAACCTGCCCATGGCCCACTTCAATTTGAGGTCGGTGCAGCTTACAATTTTCAGCATGTTGTAGAAATCGCTAGACTTAGTTTGACAGACATTAAAACCGATTTAAACGATTCAGTCCCGGGGAAATAGTTTCAGAAACACTGCGTTTGCCGATCGGAGATTTAAACTTAAGCCCACACAGCCCACACACGCTGTCACTAAACCGAGAAAACCATGGTAGATTAAAATACATAATTGTTTTACCATTTACCGCTGTCTCTCATACAATAGCCTACGAGCGTTACAGAGCACTCATTATAAACTCGTGGGACAAAAGCCAAGCTCAACTTCCATTTTAATATAAAAAGTAAAGAGGAAGGGATGGATTTAGCGAACGACCTTTAAGGGCTCAACCTTATATTATGAGGTAGACACGTATTGTAATATATACCAATGTGTTTAGAATAAATAGATGCCAAAACTTTTGGCCGTTCTAGGCAGATAAACATGCACATGCTATGTGGTCATCTCCGGTATTGCGTACGTACAGCTACCGTCCTGAAGCCTTGAATTTGATCTCTGGGTCGGGTGATATTGGATTTTAACAGTCTCCGTGGTGCAATGGACGAGTAGCCGGCTGTGAAGCGAGAGGCCGCGGCTTTAATTCTCGCATCGAGACAAATATTTGTATACCCTACAAATATTTCTTTGGGGTTTGAGTGTTGTAATACCGAAAGTCTCTTGTAGTTTCTGATAACCACGAAGCAAGACTCGTGTCTTAATGTGGGGTCAAGACTACGTATGTGACTGTTGGGTGTTATTTATTTCGGTACATTATCAAAGCGCAATAACTATATAACCAATTTTGGAAATAATTCTACTTTTACATAGCTGACTTTTATTAGGGAAATTTCTTTACAACAGAAGCGGACTCACGAGTAACAGCTAGTTATTTGATAAAACGACGCTAACTTTTGTACTTTGGTAGAGGACTTGATCTAAATCTTACATGCTGACCAAATGCGGGTTCGTGGACTCGTGCCAGCATATTCCAGCAAGTCATAGGGCTTTAAAGATATGTAGTCTGTAATGTTTACTTTGACTGCGCTATAGAGATATTAAGTAGTGAAAAGCGAAACAAAACACCATTGTACTCGTATTATCCAAAAGTGACATTCATTTCTATCTTTCTTTCTACCTACCCTTGTCACACCTTAATGTGTAAGCGGCGCACCACACTTTTTTAAGCACGTCGCGTCGCAGAAAGGATTTGCCTTAGTTTTTACGACGCCAACCCCCATTTGGGGAACCTAGTCCTGGGAAAATAGTGTTACAAAAACACTACGCCTGACCTGGGAATCGAACCTACGACCTCCCCGTTCATATCCCTATACACTGCCACTAGACCAAGGAGGCGACAAGTGACATTCATTTCAATACTAGGCAAAGAGCACGTGTCACGTTGCAAAATGCTTATAAACTAGTTTAATAGTGAAAGTAAAATAAATACAACAATGCTTAAGTTAGCACTGCTTAAATTTTATGAGAACGTACGTTTACAACTTTCAAGCCAATTGTAATGACTCAATAAATTCGACTACCATGGAGTACCGCGGAACAACTTTAATAATAGACTGCCATAGACCCAAAGTCCCTCAAGGCCCACCCACCTTTAATGCGAGAACATTTAGTAAGGGCAACTCAGAATTGTGCGCGTTGCTTAACCGACGCGATTTATTTACACACTTTACACGAGATTTCGTCGGGCTGCTGACACATCTTTTGCAGTTTAAATACAATGAGGGAGATCAAACTCCTACGGTGTGAAACGTAGATAATTCTAGTAATGTGGACTAATAATTGTATTGATCTTTTTGATTTAATAAATATTTGTAAGATTGATACTTATTTTAAACTATTTTATACCATAAGCTCACGCCTGTATCCCCGAAGGGGTAGGCAGAGGCGCACTAGCGAACTAGAACACCCACATTTCGCCGAGCTTAGTTCCGTCCCAGATGTGATAGGGGGCGAGCCTATCGCCATATCGGGCACAAATTCCAGACTTCGGGCTGATATGGAAAAATCCAATATCACTTTGCCCGACCCGGCGATCGAACCCGAGACCTCAGAACCGTAGTCGTACCGAAATACCACCACGCCACCGAGGCACTATTTTATACCTATATTTATTTATTGATTAAACATCGCTCGTGTCTAAAATATAATACGTCTTATAATTAATTTATTACGAAAATCAATCGCCAAGTGGTAATCGCAGTTTCGAAATCAGTTATACGAGTATATAAAATCTCATTTTAAAAGTACGTAGGACTTTTAGAACGTGATCCCATGCATTGGGAATTAGAAAAAAATATTAAACATGTTTAAAGTATTCCAGTTAGGTCAACGTGGTAGACTACCCTTCTCGTTGGTAAATAAGACGATTTGGCTTAGTTTTTTACGACCGGCTGCCTGCATGACGCCAACCGCCATCTGGGGAATCCAGTCCCGGGAAAATAGTGTAAGAAAAACACCACACCCGACCTGGGAATCGACCCAGGACCTCCCGGTTCACAGCTCATATACACTGCCATTAGACCAAGGATGCGACCGTTGGATATTGAATCATAACTACCTAAGAAAAGTCAAAGTTTTATGCTCTTGAAGATGGTTTCAAACCTCAGGCTTTTGTCTCGTCAGTCCATTGAGCTATCGCTGCTTAACATAGGGAGTACATAACATTTTATTTACCTCACGATATTCACGGTATACGAATACCGCCGCGTAAGAGTCAGTTTCGGGAGTTATGGGATTAACAAGGGGCGTGGAATGATTCTCAAAGTTTCGCCCGAGAGCCCTCCCACGGTCGGGCAAGTCACTTCAACAACTTCTGATCAACTTACCTCTAAATGAGTTGAGCGATGTTCGTTTTGTCGGCGTTGATTATATTGGATTCCGGATTGTTAGATATAAATAACTACGTGTTGTTAAGGTTTTGAGCTGTCCAGCAGAGGCATGGACGTGTGATGCGGTTAGAATGAAATCTAAACAAATTTGGAGCTGGGAAGAACTGCACCCAAGTGATAAATAATTACAAGCTAATTTTGTTAGTTGTGAGTGGTAGAGCCACGCTGTAGTAACGTCTACAGCACGAATGGGCCGGCTCGACCGATTTGATACCACAGTCTCACAGAAAACCGTCGTAAAGTGGCAGCTCGCTGCCGCGTTTCGTTCGGTAAGTGAGATTTCCGGTAGCCCATTTCCCCCTTCCTTTCCCAATCCCTTTTCCCTCCCCTTCCATTCCATCCTTTTAGGTTGGCAACGCACCCATGATTCTTTTTGAGTCTCGTTTGTTTTGAGTTTGAGTGTCTATGGGCGGTGTGGAGAACACTTACCATCGGGTGATCTATCTGCTCGTTTGCCAGTCTCTGCTATAAAAAAGTTGCATAATATTTTATATCGTGTTGAATATTCATTCGGGATTTTTAAGCCAAGATACTAACACTAACTAGGTTTGCGTGCCAGTAATATAAGGTTTTCATACGTAACTTCAGTTGCATTTGCTAAACCGTTGGCCTGGGTCAAGGCGCACAAGTGACTTCGACATCCGCTCAAAATTCATCCTCAAGAATCTAGAAAAACTACTAGAAGATGCAATAAATTCTCCAAAAGCCACTAAGTTCTAATAAATAGATGTTTAAAATTCAGGAGAGCTCGTTCCACTGGCACCAGGCCAAAATGTGCTAGGGCTTGTGCCGCTTGAAGCAATGTTTGTACAATTAACCGTCGCTGCACGCGGGTTAGACGTTAATTACTCATTTAACGATAACGTGCGGTGCTTACGAGGGTTTTTCGGCGTTTTTTGGTTGACCTGGTAGAATTTTTAAGTCTGGTTAGGTTGTTTGTAGTTTTAACCAGTGATAATTTATTTTTTATTTGGGGGAGGCGTATGTCCAGCAGTGGACGTGCTGTGGCTGATTATTATGATGAAGTATCAGAGTTTCTTGCCCGTTCTTCTCTGGCGAAACAGCCTTCCGAACAGGCGGTAGAGTTAAAATTTCTAAATGATGTTTGAACTTTTTATGGATTCAATAAATATTTTGATTTGATTTGAAGGTATATTGTGAGTGCATAACTATAGATGGGTGACAGGCCCTGGCATTCTGGAATAATTTGAAAATGAAAATAAAAAATATTTTTTTTGCGTTTTAGCTGTTACACAATTATGAAGTAACTATGATATCTACAAGTTGATCTGACTTAAGTAAAGGTCACCTAATCGAGCTGAGAATGTTATTAAGCGTTTCTAGATACCACAATTATAGTTATTTAATATTTTAATGTTAATATTCGTCAAATTCCAATGTTTTCACTTTACACGTTAGCTACACTAACAAATTAAATTCCACTATTCCTTGAAATTCAAAATTGAATCTCTGCAGTACATCACATTAATTGAAATTGTTCCAAACATTTTAGCCAGATATGGTAACGAACATTCTGGAACGTTCCGATTACTCACTACGTATTTACGTACAATGTAGACCTCATACTTTGTTGTCAGTTTATTCTCATAGCTGTCTCCAGTTTAAAATGGTAAATGCAAAATTGAACATTATATTAAACTTAGATGAATGTTTTTTTTTGTTGTCGCGGGAAAAGCGTTTTACCGCTACCGTCTGGGGCAGACGTGTCGGTTATGTCGGGTTCGCCGGTCTTACGACCCAACGTTGAGCCGCCCGGGAGAGATGGAAATCATCCGAGCGACCATTGGGCCGAGTCCCTAACACTATGTACACCCTACACCGACAATACCGACTAAAACCCCGCGGTGGCCCTCTTCGGCGCATTGGAACGGCCCCGGGTTTCCCTAGGCGAGAAGCGCCCAGGCTTCAACCGGGACCGTCCCTGCGCGATGCCGCCATGCGGCCTGTCTCCATTGTGGGGGGCTCATAAGCCCCCGCCGCCGAAGGACGCCCTCGGTGTCAACGACAACACGAATGACATGCGACCTAGGGTCACAATATTAAAGTGGTTAAAGTGTTATTATTAATCGTCACATTGGCCTAGTAAAACAAGTCCATATAGTTTGTTTAGCCTATGTCTAAGCTGCACTAATTTGTGTCCAAGGATCATAACACGGAAAATTAGTTTTTAATTTCGTTAAACAATAAAAATATTGTATGAATACATAAATTGATATTAACTTTATTGAACATTTTTTATAGGAGCTATCTATATAACGTGATGAGCAAATAAGTTTAATTTGGAAACATAACATATGTAGCTACACCTGCCAAACCGTTCACTATTAAGGTACAATTCCGTCCACAAAGTAAAATCAATAATACGTTTTCTATTTCCAACATCCTTACGATCTAACATTTTTTATTCCCCCTTTATTACATCGAAGGGTCCTTAATCACGTGTTACACGCTATTCTCATAGTATGTACGTATTTGAGCTACGAACAACGTGGTGGGACGGCGGACGGCGGACGGCGGACGGCGATTTAGTGAGTAGTGATCGAGAGTCGATAAACTTAGTTTTATTTGTCTACAATTGGGTTTCGTGGTTAGGGATACTATGTAAGTGGTTTATGTGCATTTTGTTGGCTTTAATTTTGACAGCCCCTGTGGCGCAATGGGCGAGTATCCTTCTGTGAAGCGAGACGCCGCGGGTCCGATCCCCGCACCAAGCCAAATGTTTGTGTGGCCCACAGATATTTGTTTCGGGTCTGGGTGTTGTAAGACCGAAAGTCTCTCGTAGTTCCTGATACCTACGACACAAGACTAATATCTAAGTGTGGGGTCAGGATTATGTATGTGGCTGTTGGGTGCCATTATTATTATTTTTAATTACTATATTTAATATAGGCCTCTCCCAAAGATTTCCAGATCGACCTGTTGGAAGCGGCCTGCATCCAGCGACTTCCTGCGACCTTTATCAGATCGTCGGTCCACCTTGTAGGTGGACGTCCTATGGCTGATGATGATGATGATGATGATGATATTTAATAACAGCTGCTGTCTAGATATAGTGAAAGAGTGTATTGTATACGGATCGGTAGTACCTGGGCTCGAACCCAGATCGACATACCAATTTTGGGTTTCCCTAATACGATTTGCTGGGACTTGATCTTCAAGAGGGGTTTGTCGGTCGTTGTCTGATAGTCGTAAGAATTCATAAAAAATAAAGAAATCTAACCGTCGTGTTTAGGCTCTCCATTGTATCAAATTCCGTACGATATAGCGCAGGTACTTACGATCGACGAAGTAAAACTCTCAAATCTAGGTGGAAATATCGGGAAAGTGTTTTGCAATATAAAAAAATCATATTTGGAGACATAATCTTTTTATTACAATATATGTTTTGTGTTTGTATTTCTTATTTCTGCTATTACGTTCTTAAAAAAAACAACGGAAATGTGAGGTAAAGCATAAAATATGTTCTATTCGACTTTTTCCCGTGATTTTTCCTGTCCTTTGCTTACTTACACCCGTACACAGAAACATAACTTAAAAAGACCACGCTGTAGGTCTATTTGTCGACAACATGAATCGGCCGGCTCGACTCAAACATTGCAACTGTCCCACAAAAATACACACAGTTACACTAGTATACATTTTTAAAGCAGTTGTAGCGGAATCGTGGCGTACACACAGACCATCGCATCGATACATCACTCTATGAGTCTCCCTATGAGTTTGTTCGTTGTAAATATTTTATTTCTTTCTATAAACTATAAATATTTTATGGCGTCTAACAAAAGTGGCAGTAAACCGCACGACATCGGGAATTATTACTACACATGGGATAAAGCGACTATACAAGATCATGTCATCATTGTTGCATACTGTGGGTGATATAAAATTATTTTGTAGACTGTTCTCGTTTGAATGAATCTTTTTGTCTTAGGTTATAAAACCGACGTAAACTACTGACGTCGGTTTTACTACCTAACACAAAATGTTGTCACGAAGAATTGTTGTTACATGTAATATTTGTTAAACATAGGGTGCTAATGTTTGCTCATGTCTTCCACAGAATATGCTTAGCTATGTGTGAGATTAATATTATAATATTACACAACATATAATCCACATTAATTTCAATTTACATGCTATGCAATAACTTTTCACATTTTGTGACTGTCATAGAAGTCGTAAGTCGACGTGAATTACCAGCAATATATGCAGAACTATATTTTTTGCTTATTTCATGTGATAGAGGTCAATTTGTTCGTTATACCAGGATCAAATACCAAACCTGGCGCTTCGGACATATATTAATTCAGACAATTATGGAAACATACAATTGTTTCATTTCACGTCATTATCCATTAAAGGGTATTTATTAACTATTGTAAATGCATTAATGCAATTTAACCACGTAATAACCCTGCACATTATTAATTTTAACTTAATCCAATCACACAGGTCATTAGGTTTTCATTTACACACTGATTGAGATTTTGATTAAACCGTTAGTAATACGTTTGATTGGAATCTGTTTCTACCATTAGTGCATCCACTTCGCTGTTAGCTTTACATAGAGATCGATATTATCCGATTGAATATTGCATCGTATTCTTACTTATATCCAATAAGCAATACATGGTAGCTTCCTCGATTTGCTTCTTCCTTATCCGAAGTGTGAAGAAGCAAATATGTAGGCCAGATGATTGTAATGATCACCAATAATCAAAAGTTTAAAAACTTAATGGACCGATTTCAAATCCGATCATAACCAAATTTATATGGGACCACCCTTGAAATAAGCTCTATCGAACACAATAAGAATTTTGAAAATCGGCCCACATTCGGCGGAGATATCGCGTAACATACAAAAAAAAAGACGAATTGAGGACCTTCTCCTTTTTGAAAGTTGGTCGATAATGGTTTTTCGGACTGTTTTAACACAGCCCTTACTCTTACCACTCGAATGACTTTGAATTCGATTAGGTTTCATTTATTGTCTTAAAATTCCACCTGATTAAGTCAAGATTCAGCCCCTTGAAGTCTTGTGGTTTTGAAATGACTGCAGACAGCGCCACTCCCAATTGAAAGAAAACTAGAAAATTTGGCAAACTGTTAAAGTGTACACAGTTCCTTGTTTGGACGGGGTTTTTTTTATAAAAGAGATTGGCAAACGAGCAGGTGGGTCACCTGATGGTAAGTGATCTCCACCGCCCATAGACACCCAAGACACAAAAAGAATCATGGGTGAGTTGCCAATCTAAAAGGAGAGAATGAAGGGGACGGAAGGGGATTGGGAAAGGGAGTGGGGAAATGGGCCACCGGAAATCTCACTCACCGAACGAAACGCGACAACCGAGCTGCCATTTTACGTCGGCTTTCTGTGAGACAGTGGTATCTAACCGGTCGAGCCGGCCCTTTCGTGCTGTAGACGTTACTGTCTACAGCGTGGCTCTACCACTTGGGTCGCACCGGAACCACTCTTCAAGCTGTCTTAAAGCGCGGTGTGGACGGAGACGCAGCGAAGAATCATACTCGTTGCGTTCGCGGCTCCTAGCGATCAAGTCATTTCAATATAACTTTCTGGATATTATTGCAGATTTATCAAAATTGCCTCTTTAGTCTATTGGCAGCATATATGGGCTGTGGACCGTGAGGTTCTGGATTCTATTCTCAGGTTGGGCAACGCGAATTTTCTCATTTAATTTGCACGGGTCTCTATCCCTCAGAGGGGGTTGACGCCAGGCCGTAAAAACTAAACCAAATGTTTTCTGCAACTTGCTTGAAAAAGTATGTTGCGCTGACTCCGCATTAAGGTGGGATAAGGGCAGGTAGAAAGTTTTTTTTTTTTTAAATGTACTTGCATACGAGAAACGCAACCACATAAAATTAAATTCTTGAAGAAAATCTTTGCATAATATGTTCCACCCAGTCCAGGCCAGGTCCAGGTTTTATTATGATTTTCGACTCTAATTGACTGCCTCGGTGGCGAAGTTGTATTTCGGTACGACTACGGTCCTGAGGTCTCGGGTTCGATCCCCGGGTCGGGCAAAGTGATATTGGATTTTTCCATATCAGCCCGGAGTCTGGAATTTGTGCCCGATATGACGATAGGCTCGCCCCCTATCACATCTGGGACGAAACTAAGCTCGGCGAAATGTGGGTGTTCTAGTTGGCTAGTGCACCTCTGCCTACCCCTTCGGGGATACAGGCGTGTGCTTATGTTATGTTTCGACTCTAATACCGGTGAAATCGAAATTTTACACACGTCTCTACATCACAACATTAATAAATATTTTGGTTAAACTAATAAAAAATGGTACCTAATCGAATACAAGATAAAGGATATTTATGAATATCCATAATCAAAGGAACAAAATATTCTTCATACGCGTACAATTTTTACACAAGTTATTAATTAACGAAGCCAATATTACAAAATTTTAATCAATGTATATTTTATGAGGTTGTTTTATTAACGTGAGTTTCCCTCACAATAATATTCCGTTAATGTATTATAAATTATTACAGCTTCTACTTACAGTTGTTTTTACTTCGGCGTATTTATTGCGGACTCGATATTGGCAAAATAACAGTGAAATGTATCCTAGGAAACGGTTTCTGATGTTTTCTGTATATATAAAAGTAATGTCTTCTTGGCCTAGTGGCAGCGTACATTTGCTGTGGATCAGAAAGTTCTGAGTTCAAATCTCTGGTCGGGAAAAGCTGTTTTTCTAACACAATTTGCACCTGACTGGCTCATCCGCAGCATCACATTAAAAGCCGAATCCCTACAGCAACTAATTTGAAAAAGTGTGATGCGCCGACCACCATTAAAAAAAAAACGATACTAATGAACATTATGAACGTCAAAGGAATCATGCTCTTTGCCCCACCCGTGGTCAGATGAGTGACAATAAAATTATAATAAAGACGGTTAAAAAATCACACCTTGTGAAATCTATATGCCATCAAACACCTCTTTTTCTCATTTTCACCTCATTCGTTTCATGAAAACATTATTTCTTACAATGGTTCTATCGTTGATATCTCACGAAGTCTACAGTCAAATCGGATGACATCAAACGTCGCTAACAACTGAGTCGTTACGGAATTTTTAATCGCTTTTACACCATACGATTGTTTTTGGTAAAATATTAAATCTGTCTCGAAGTTATAACACATATATAAGCTCACGCCTGTATCCCCGAAGGGGTAGGCAGAGGCGCACTAGCGAACTAGAACACCCACATTTCGCCGAGCTTAGTTCCGTCCCAGATGTGATAGGGGGCGAGCCTATCGCCATATCGGGCACAAATTCCAGACTCCGGGCTGATATGGAAAAATCCAATATCACTTTGCCCGACCCGGGGGTCGAACCCGAGAACCGTAGTCGTACCGAAATACCACCACGCCACCGAGGCAGTTTAAATAGTTATAATACAGTACAAACGAAAATGAAATTGAGTTTCGTTAAGAATACGCCTCCGTTGTATAGTGGCAGCATATATGAGCTGTGTACCGGGAGGTCCCGAGTTCGATTCCCAGGTCGGGCAAAGCAAATTTTCTAATTGAATGTGCCTGGGACTGGATCCCTCAAAGGGGGTTGACGTCAGGCAGGCAGCCGGTCGTAAAATCCTTTATGCAACATGCTCGAAAAAGTGTGTTGCGCCGACCCCACATTAAGGTGGGATAAGGGGCTCTAAAAATTAAAATATTATTCATTTGTTTTTTTTTATCCGGGCACGACAAAGTGACTACACTGCACCTGATGGTAAGCGTAGTGCAGTCCAAAAAAAAACTAGTGACCACTAACAAACAATGGGTTTATCAGTGGTCGTCAGAATCATGCCGGCCTGTTTATGCTTGTTCAAACTCCGAATTCGAAGAGGGAAGAAGCAAATCGAGGGGCTTGCGACAAGACAGGCGGATAACCGATGCAGATACAGGGATACCCCCATACCCGTCTTAACCGACCATCAAGTCATGCCGCAAGCCCCTCGAGAGAAGGATACGAATATCCTACCACCAGCGAATCTGTGGGAATAACAATTTGTGCGAATCAGTAGTGTGTGTTTATTTTTTTTATGTTTCATGAAGTACAATGAAAAACTTATGACCATAAAATACGATACAAATAAATATTTACAAACAAAAATAAAAATACAAATAAAATAAAACTTAATAGACAATAATCAATTATTTAACAATTTATAACAAAAATGTGTCGTAACTCGTATCGTAGTCGTATCGTGTTGTGTAAAGCCAACCCCTACATCCTTTTCACGTCGTTAATTTCACAAAAGCATTGTCATTATAGAGGTACATTTGTCTGTGCGATGGTTTACCGATTCTTATATTTTTGATAATGGGAGCTTTATGTCGGATAAGAACGTATTGTTTTGATCCTTACTTTTGAGCAATGTTCTGAATACTTCTCTATTTATAGACATATATTATTATCAGATATTCGTGGACTTAAAATATGACAGGAAATATCATATTACAATAATATTAACTAGAAATACATCCTCAATAAATAAATACATCCAACATTTACACGCATAGCTCTGACTCCACACTGGATTTGTTTGGGGTCTGGGTGTTAGTCGTAACCTCGGTATGGGAATCGAATCCGCAAACTCCCGTTTACAGGCTGTATGTGACTTTATATCACTATTTTTATTGTAAAGATAATTTTATTGGCACAAAGTCGTGTTAATTGTTAATTGGATAACTAGCGGTCAATTATTTAATTAAACGGTCTCATTATAAACTTCTGACAGAAAATCACTATATTGTAAAACGAATGCCGTTTCATTGACGTACAGGGCATAATTGGCTAATTATACTTAAATACAAGGTACGTTAAATTTAAATTGACATAAAAAGTTGATACATTACACACTTTGTCTGGGAACTTCAGGCGATATCTAATAGTAGCATTAGGAAAAAAAATCGGCAAGTGCGAGTCGGATTCGCGTACCAAGGGTTTCATACAAACCTGTAGGTATATAATGAATTTCGCAATGTTTCCTTTATCTGTGCTATAAGACGTTGCTTCGTACCAAATTTCAAGATTCTGAGTTCACGGGAAGTAAGTACTATGTAGGTTTTGATTCCCTTACGAGTGTCGAAAATACGCAAAGGCAAGCTGCCACTTTACGTGGGTTTTCTGTAAGATAATAGTATCAAACCGATCAAGCCGGCCCTGCCACTCAACAGCTTATTAGTTTAAAGTCTCTGGCTATTGAAAAATCAATCCTTAATTGAAATGAAATGTGCTTTAAATGAACATTTTCTAATAATAAGTAAATTGACATCGTTGAAGTGGGTGTCGCCTATCTACTGCCAATTCGTTTACATTAATTATTCGCGTCTAAATGAATTACATTGTGTTTATCAAGAATGTTCAACGACGTCGCCCTCATTGTGTCGGAACAATTTATATTTGTTCACGGAGCAGACATTTCACCCGGCGCGGCGAGGGGAATGATTTTCATTTGATTGAGGTGTGAATTAAATATATCATTGTACGATTACTTTAATTAATTATTAGAGTTTGTTGTATAAATATTGTTTCTGTATAATTTCCTAGTTCTTGATACTCGAGAAACAATATTCTAATTCTAATGTCGGGTAACAAAATAAATAAATACACCCACACCAACAGTCGCACACCTAGTCTTGACCCCACACTAGGTATAACCTGTATCGTGGGTGTCAGAGACTATGAGAGACTTTCGGTCTCACAACACCCAGACTAGAAACAAAGATCTGTGGGCCACACAAACATTTGTCTCAATGCGGGAATCGAACCCGCGGCCTCTCGTTTCACAGCCGGCTACTCGCCCGCTGCGCCTCAGACGCTGTCCGATAACTACGGTAACTGTATACTTAGCTATATGGCTAAAGTTTTGCATTGAAATAACCGTGTACCGGGGTCTCTTAATAAGATCTGTGAACAACCACCAAAGTACGCATAATGCCTATCGATTCCTCTTTTAATCTTTAGAGAGTTTACCATTTTATGTGTATATTACAAATATAATACAATACATCAGTATATGCTACAACAATCAGTCGCATCAATAGAGCTATACATATTGGAAACAATGATTATTAATTCAAAATCCACTAATTTGCGTACAAACGCGCGTCACCACGCGGCGATTACTCACACAAACCAACGTATATGTAATATTCACGAACCACAGGTACGGAGTAAGGGCTCTGTTGGCCCTGGCAGAATACCAGTGTCAGGTAGATACCTGCTTCTACTTGGCGAACACTGACCCTGTGGCCTTTTTAATCATATCTCGGGCACGGATGGTTTAGGATTTGGGCACATTCATGATGTTTCTTTTTGTGTGCTCTTTTTTTTTACTTTAAGAATAATATTTACCATGTATAACTAACAAATTTGTTACCTCTTAGTGTTACATATTCTGTCCTTTTTTGTGTTCTCCCACTTATTGTTGCCTGAGACATTGGCTGTATAAAGTTTATTTCTTTCTTCTTTCTTTCTGTCATGGGAGACAGGAATAAGAAACTTCTTTATCTTCAGAAGACTAATCAATGCTTAAATTGACTAATCGACCGACTTCAAAAAAGGAGGAGGTCCTCAATTCATCTGTATTATTTGTATTATTAATTATCTGTGTTACGCGATATCTCCGCCAAATGTGGACCTATGTTCTTATTCTTTTTATATTCGAAAGAGCTTATTTTCAGGGTGGTCCCATAGAAATTTGGTCAGCATCGTATTAGAAGTCTTGTCAGTTAAGTTTTTAAACCTGTGATTATTTTATGTCAAATTTTATATCAAGATACATTTTTAATGTGAATGTTCATTTGTAAATTGTATCCCGAATTGTGAAACAGTAATGTCAGACCAAATCTTTGTCAAAAAAAAAATATTTCTTGTCTTTTTAGTAATTGTATTAATTTTTGATATCGGAATATAATTTATACAAAATTTTAGGAAAGGAAGTCTAAAATTAATGCTTATTATTGTTGTTATTTATACACCTCTTGTTATTCAGGGATTATTTACTTCACAATACTACTAACTATATTATTATCAATACCACCAGTTTTATCTTAGGATTTCGGGCATCAGAGCCCCTAATCAAAATCGTGATCAATCGTTTCTAAATTCATCCACAAAACGCATAATTAATCGTATTATTAATAGTATTTGTCTGGTCCCCAGTGATTGGGTGCGGATTATGCACAATGGTTTATGGGTAGCTTATGGGTTAATTTTCATACAAATACTAAATACATCAGATAAAACATAAATTAAATTGACATTTAGTAATTAAAATTAAAGACGCGAGAAATGTTTAGTGAATTTGATTTGTGGTATTGTGCATGTAATATTTATTATGATTAAAATACATGTGGGAAATCAACTTTTATAAATAGACACTTAATAAGCAATAAAATCTGGACATCTTTAGTTTATGTACAGCTGTGGACGTCATGAGGCTGATATTAGGAGTTATTTTTTTTATTTGTATATGTATAAACGCCATGATATAATTCGGTGCTTATTACCGAGCTATACAAACAACATTTTAGCTTAAACATCGAAAGACCAAAAAATATATAAAAAGTGTAAAATTATCACTACTAATCAATAATAAATACGTATATTAACTACATATTCATCAAACATGTCAAGTCAAAATTCAAAGCAGAGTCCTCAATTTAGTAATGAAAGCTCTGTTAATTGATATGAAGTTATTTAAAAATTAAGAATCCGGTTTAAAACAAGCAACATTCCAAATATATTTTGAGATACAAGACAATGTAATAATCCGCTCCGTATGTTTAATACATCGCCGCGCTGCATCACGTATGCTCGCCTAATCAACGCGAGTCGACTGAAGCTTACATATTGAATTATTGACGAGTAACGTTATTAATGTCTCGTGCTCCTGAACGGGGAAATTGGAGTTATATTAATATGACTACGGCTTCCTTGTACATATATCTGATTGTGTGTTTTTACTTGACTATGGCATATAAAAGGAGTGGTATATCACTACATAGTATAAAACAAAGTCACTTCCCGCTGTCTGTCCCTAATCCCTATGTATGCTTGGATTTTTAAAACTGCGCATTGGATTATGCTGCATTTTTTTAAATGGATAGAGTGTTTTAAGAGGAAAGTTTATATGTAATACATGTATAAATTCATCCCCGAAAGGAATGTAATGACGATGAATGTTTGTGAAGACTCTCAAGCGGGCGTAACCGCGGGCAAAAGCTAGTATTTTATATTTAATCAACTGCCGTTGTGATGCTGTCGGTACTTCCTTACCTTCTAAACACTTCTTCACTTTATTCAAGAATGTTTTAGTAAGTATTATATAAGTTTAAAGGACCTGTCTGACTTAATTCATAACTAATTCGACCAACAAAACATTAGACTAATTTTAATTAGAACAACTTAAAATATCTCAAACATTGTACGAGTGGAGCTTTATTTGTCGAAAACAAGGCACAAGTTTATGCCAAATTTTGTATCAAATTCACTGAAACCAATTTCACAATTTCTATTTTAGTAGCGACAAACAACCACTAAATATTTCGGGTCCCATTTTAAGAGTTTTGGATGTCTATAAATTCATTTAGGTTAAAATTAGCGTAATACTATGAGTAATTTTGCTCCACTATTGGTAACAGTACAGCTTTCGAGTACTAGTAATTTATTTGCTACACTGCGGTCAGACAGACAGACAGACATGGCGAAACTGTAAGCTTTCGGAACCCTAAAAATACCCTGAAATGATAACATTGAATCTAAATAATTAAAATTATACAAAACATTCATTGTTTCGCGTTCAAAGTACAATTGTTATCGTTTTCCGCCTCGCGATTATGAACAAGCTTGTCAAATTGATTTCCAAAACACGCACCATTATAATGAAGGCGATATGTCACATCGTGTTCACGTGTTTATCATGTCGTGAACACGTTACATGAGCAATGTGCGTCACTTTGGTACATGGAATTAGTATAATTTTACAATTATAGTATTTTTTTGTGGGATTTGATAGAACATACTTGACCAATTGAGATGTGTTTCTATAGTATCTTATGGAGATGGAGGAACAGATCGCATATGATGGTAGATGGTTACCATTGCCCATGGGCCTCGGCAATGGCCAAAGTAAGCTGCTACCTACCGTAGAATGGAAAGAAAAGATTGGGAATGGAAGATGAAGATTGGTATCTGGGTCTTCGAAAATCTCACATGACGATGTGTTTATGTCAGACAGTGGTAGCTATTTGATCAAGCTGATTAGTTAGTGATGTATCCAAAATTGACTTCGTGGCGTTAAGCGAAATTTATTCACTTCTTCTGTTAACTATTTCCATCAACGACTTAAAAAAAAGTGTTTCATTGTTCATCAACAATTATGTATAAGTTGTATCATTCAATAAAGTTTGTCTTACAGCTGGTAAATGTATGGTAGTTTGCTTAAAACTTGGTTACGCTTAAATCTTTATCTAAAATGCACTACAAATCAGATTTAGAAACATTAATAATTTAAAGTGAAATCTGAAAAAAAATCTTATTGTAATAAAGTTGCAATGTTAAAGCAAATAAAGCTTTGAGAAAACCACAGGAGTACGTTGGTCGCAGGTGTCTGGACCAGGTCGCACCAGGGTTGCGTCCCCGCGAACGACCCAAAAAGCGCTGGCTGGACGTTTTGGAGGATGATATGAGAGTCAATGGTCTCACTGTGGAGAATGCTCAAGACCGGGCGAAGTGGTAGCGTTTAAGTAGGAAGGCGGACCCTGTCACTTAGCCGGGATAACGCCAGGCAGAAATAACGTTAAATCAAATAAAGCACCATTTCATTAAAATAAGGTAGGTGTTTAATGAACATAGTCAATAACATTTAGCGTTAGTGAACTCTAATTACTCTTTAAATCTGCGACACGAGAGTCTTGTTACGGAGGTCATTAATGGCCGGCGGCCGCCCACGCGTCATATCGGGCTCGGGTCGAATTATTGTCTGTCCCAATTTTAACTGACGTTTTAATCAAATATGGACCTTTACGTGATGTTTCAATGATGAGATGGAATTCTGTTCTGGTGTATTATATATAATGTTACTAAGGGAATGTGGGGATGTCATTATATTAAAAGCTGTGAGTAAATACGTTGATATTGTAAGAAGCGTAGCTGAAATTAGTTACTGTAACGACTTTATCTACTTATTTTATCAATGTTAATGGTCAAAAATAATTAATAGTCGCCTCCTTGATCTAGTGACAGCATTTGTGGGTTGTGGACCGGGAGGTCGTGGGTTCGATTCACAGGTCGGGCAAAGCGAAATTTCTAAATTAATTTGCCCGGGACTGGATTCCTCAGGGGAGGCTGAGGTCAGGCAGGCAGCCGGTCGTAAAAACATAGCCAAATCTTTTTTACAGCATGATTGAAAAAAGTGTGTTGCGCCGACTCCACATTAATGTGGGATAAGGGCAGGTAGAAAGAAAGAATGGTAAAAAATAATTAATTTTGTTTTTAAATATATTACTACGTATACCTCTAGAATACACTTTTTTGTTTATATGTGACTCGTATGTTTATAATATGTATGGAGTATGTGTCAGAAGCGATGGACACTCAAATAACTTCGAGTTTCTAAATGGGTGATCGAATTTACGTTGGGTTGGAAACTAAATTGTCCATTTCGTGGCTCTACCACATATAAATGTTACACAATACACATGCTGTATTGAAAATAATGGAAAATAAGATTGCGTAAACACAAGCAAAGGTAAACAAGCTCTACTCGTACCTGCGTGTATGTGTTTTGAAATATCCGCTACGAGTCACGGCTCGGAGATTCAATAAACAGAATTGATCCTTGGAACGGTTGCGGATCCAGTCCAATTGATTCCCACGGGATCCGGCAATTTGTTCCCGCTCCAAATAAACTCGAACAACTATCCTCCTTAAAGCTCGAACATTTGATAAACGAGACGGGTGAATGGATAAGAATTTGAAGGGTTATGGGTTCGATTTTGGCTGCAATGATTGTAAATTGGCCGCTTCCAACAGGTCGATCTGGAAATCTTTGGGGAAGGCCTATGTTCAGCAGTGGACGTCCTATGGCTGATGATGATGATGATGATTGATAATTTGGTTCGGAAGCGTTGTACACTCCTTCTCAATACAAAAACATGTAGAATTTTAAAACCAATGTCAACACTAATATCCTGTCAAATTAAAGTTACACTGTTTCGGAAACTGGAAGTCGATCAATATTTTAAAATGAGATTTGTGCATTTGGCACCAATACCAAGTTTAAATAATTAAAGTCACTCGTTATGAACCATACATAGCGGCTGTGTGGCGCCGGTGGCTCGGAGTGTACAACGCGAGATCCCGTGAGGTCATTAGTTCAGCTAAAAGATAATAATAATAACATTGGGAGCAGTTGGCAAGCGAGCGAGCGACAATACACCACTAGCTGGGTTTGAGATGGGTTTGAGTGACGGGAGGATGACGGTTCTAAATCTACGTAAAGAAAAAACCTCGGATCTTTTTTAAGCATATTACGTACACGAAGTAGTCTGCTTGTTTTGTTAAGGCTTTACAGGAAACATTTTACATATTGTTTTACCTATGAAAAGCAACATTATCAGTGCGTAACGAAAACTATTTTTATCCCGGATAAATGGACGGTTTCCGTGGGTATAAATATATAAGCCCAGTCTCGGATTTAATTTTAGAACAAAATAACTCCTCATTGGTCTTTTAGACTATGTACTTTGATATAAATTCAGTAAACCCGTACACAAAATATCTCTATTTCCCATTTGAAATCCTATCCCATTTCAAAAAAATCATATTGAGTGATAGTATAGATTATAGTATATATTATTAGTATAGTATAGTAGTGATTCATATATAGTCATGTAGTAGACAGTAACGTCTACAGCACGAATGGGCCGGTTCGACCGGTTTGATACCACTCTCTCAAATCAAACTGACGTAAACTGGCAGCTTGCTGTCGCATTTCGTTCGGTGAGTGAGATTTCCGGTGCCCCATTTCCCTCCTCTCTTTCCCGATTTATTTTCCCTCTCCTTCCATTCCCTCCCTTTAGGTAGGCAACGCACTAATTTTTTTTGTGTCTTGAATGTCTATGGACGGTGGAGATCACATACCATCAGGAGACCCATCTGCTCGTTTGCCGGTCTCTGTATAAAAGAAAGAAGAAAAATGCTAGATAACTCGTTGCGTAGGTACTGAGTAGGACGCTGGTAAGAGTACGTAGCTTAAATATGAATGATCAGCTTAAACCTTGCACCACCTACAAAACCCGACAGACGCAGCGAGTACCTCATAAAATATTATAACATGTAAAAAACGACGGCGCGTACACGCCGACATAATTGTTATGGGATGTATGGAAACTTTGGACGCAGTATTTTACGTGAAAATTGTAATTTTTACGCAACGCCCACTAAGGCGTATGAAAATTAAAAATGTACCGTATATTTAATAATTAATACAATACACCACCACCACACGAATGCATGAAGAGATTAATGAAAGTAGATAAAGCGAAAGTAGTATTTTAGAATCGGGCGAAGTGGAAACCCCTAATCTCTGCCTACTGTGATGTTATGATATTCTGCGAGATATTATGTATGTAACACCATCAATTTCCTGCATACAAAAAAAATGCTGATTCTTATTGACGCATTTAACATTTTTGTTGTCATTTTGTGGTTATTAGTATAATTGAAAGTCTTTCTAGAAACGTAAACAAAGGAACTTAACTACTGTTCATTTATTTTAGTATGAATATTGTAATAAAAATATGTCGCCTCCTTGGTCTAGTGGCAGCATATATGGGCTGTGAATCGCGAGGACCTGGGTTCGATTCCCAGGTCGGGAAAAGCGAATTATCTAATTTAATTTGCTCGGGGCTGGATCCCTTAGAGGGAGTTGACGTCGGTCAGGCAGCCGGTATTAAAAATTTAGCCAAATCCTTTCTGCAACATACATATAAAAGTATGTTGCGCCGACCCCACATTAAGGTGGGATAAGGACAAGTAGAAAAAAAATGTAATAAAATCAAATATTAATACTGCAGTAAAGCAAATTCCTAGTAAATAATAAATTATTAAACCTGGGAATCATAATCAGGATATTATCCAAATTAGCTAAATATAATATAATATAGCGCCTCCAATTCCGTTCCGTGTCCCCTGATAACGTTAATAAGGTTAATTTCACAAGAGCGCAGTGGTCAGCGATTCGAATGTACGATCGAGTTAGCAGCGTTTACCTCAAGTGGCATTAATATTGCGGTCCATGTGGACACGAGTAGGATTCTATACAGATATAATTCAAACGCGAAATGTTTAATTTGACAAGAAGTTTAAAAAAAACAACTGTTTGTAGCTTCTTCAATATTTCATATAGAGAGTGAAATTTTCAGAAGTGCTATTCCTCTTTTTACACGCTTTATATTATTCAATTTTCAATCAATATTTTATTCAGCATAAGCTCAAACATACTGTATCCCCTTTATTAGTCTCTCTACTGTAAACATACTGTACTCACGTCTGTATCTCCGAAGGGGTAGGCAGAGGCGCACTAGCGAACTAGAACACCCACATTTCGCCGAGCTTAGTTCCGTCCCAGATGTGATACCCTTATCATCTCCCAACTCCAGACTCCGAGCTGATAGTGAATTGAAAAATCCAATATCACTTTGTCCGACCCGGGGATCAAACCCGAGACCTCAGAACGGTAGTCGTACTGAAATACAACTACGCCACCGAGGCAATCCTATATTTTATTCCTTTATTCACCTATTATGCAAAATAATAAGTACCAAAAAAAGGATTGTGACTTTATGGTGAAGATCGATCACCATCAGGTAACCAACTTACTCGTTTGGCTCTCGTTTGGAACTCGGCTTCTAGTCTGCTGCAGTGGACGAGATGTCGATTGTCTAATTCTTGGCTGGCAACAAATTTGTTTGTTATACACAGTCCGGCATAAAAGTGTCTTGTATTTCCTATTAACTACGACAAAAAACTCGTATTTTTGTATCAGATGAAATAACTATGTGTTATTATAAAACTAGCAATCCTAATAATCCAATCTGCAATACTCTGCAGAATAATTGAATTTAAATTCAAACATACAGCGATATAAAGCAATCTTCAAATTCCGTTTAACCTCAATTGTATCTGAAAAAGTGAACGGTTGAACAAGTGGCACTCCGGTCACTACGGAACAATTTGCAAGCGACGCTTCTACATCCAGTAACCGGCACATTCCACCACTGAATCCGTTTTAAACCGAACCGATATTGATTTCACATCCATAAGAAGAAATGTGGTCTGTACATTCTATGTTAGCATATAAAACATTTGGATTTTATATTATGATGTTTTTCTTTGAATAATCCCGGTATTTTTATGAATCTCTAGTAATTAAAATAATTAATGATGAATATACATACATTTATGTCATACATATATGTCTGTCACGTATTTACTTGGCGTTGGTCTATTAGTACCCATTTACAGATGTTAAGAAAGATTGTGTTTTATAATAACCAATATTACGACATTATTTTCAGCCAGAAAAGCTTATTTATTATATTTATATATTTATGTAAAGATTCATCATCACCATCATCATCATCATCATCATCAGCCATAGGACGTCCACTGCTGAACATAGGCCTCCCCCAAAGATTTCCAGATCGACCTGTTGGAAGCGGCCTGCATCCAGCGACTTCCTGCGGCCTTTATGTAAAGATTCATCGTAATATAATTATAATAATATTGTTTAGTTAACCATCCATCACATTGGTTTTGTAGCAACGTAACCACATAAATAGTCTAAAAATCGATTGGTCCTGGAGTAAAATCGCAACTAGGGCTGTAGCTATTTAAGTTAGAGCTTTTCAATTCGGAAAAATGAAACATGAGTAATCCCAGGTTTGATTTAAGAGATATGGATGCATTGTTATGTTTTTTAATATCCATTCGGATATCCACTGTATAGACGTGAGTAAGTAAATACAACATTTGTTACTAAGAGCCTTATTTCAATAAAAAGTATACTGAGCATACTAGCAAATCAACGCTCTTTGTACTACCACCCACAGTAAATTACCAAATGACTTCACCAAACGTATCAGTAAATAAACAAAACAAAAATTCTTTGTTTTCGCCAAACGTCCTAAGCCTTGATATGTGTCCCGCAAAAGAAATATCTCAAATGGCACCGAATGTAGGACACAAAGGAGTCGGTGAGAAAGGTCAAAACACTCGGGATCTTCAAAGGGAATCCGATTTGTGCGCGTATGTTTTATTTTTATTTTAATCTCGACATTCTGAGCTGGAAGCTGACGGTGGAGCTGTGCCGAGTAAATCTCGATTACTCGTGTAAGCGTTGAACATACTCGGGGTGCTTTGAAGGAATTTAACTATATTAGCACCAAAGATATTCAACAGTATATAGAAGGGACAACAGCATAAAACTTGTGATCCAAAAGTTATGACCTATAGTCCACCATAAGTCGCTCGGCTTATTTGAAATATATGCACGCCAGGCCTGCCAGCGTAATAATATTAAGAGAATAAACTTATCTTACGTGATTCTTAACCATTCATAGAACATTCTAGGGTGTAAATTATAATAATTGCCCTTGCATTAATAAATGATACATATTGGTACAGAAGTTTGAGATCATTTTTTTTTTGTATGGAAACTTGCTTCATAGCCATTATCTCGGTGATTCATACTCAACAATCGGTGGATGTTTCATACGGAGGTGTTAATCCAAGATTTTTATTGCTAGTAAGACTTCGAAGGATACCAATACACATCGTTTTGATAACATGTCTTGAGGAACATCTCGTGTGAAGTGTTTTCTCGCTTTTCCTTCATTCAGTCAGTGAGATTTTCGGAGCTTCAAATTTCCCCATTCCTCTTCTTATCCTTTAATATTGGCAAAATTATGAATCTCCCTTTACGAAAATGGAAGAATCCCGAAGCTCCTAAAATTATGGAGATCATTTATATATCATATCAGTGTGCGACTACACGCATTGCTTTACGTCCTGACCAAAGACAATTTATTCCTATCTTCACGACCCTATCCTCAAAACAAATGGTTGTTTCGAAGTATAAATCCGGTCGTGTCCATACCTTATCGTGAATTTGTTGCAACGAGCCGCCGCTACCCGCAAACTGAATTATAACCTGCTTCACTGCTAAATGTTTGACCTATACTATTTAGGATCCAGTTCAATTCCCAGTCTTCATGACAGCCTCCGTGGCGCAGTGGGCTAGTAGCCGACTGTGAAGCGAGAGGCCGCGGGTTCGATCCCCGCATTGAGACAAATGTTTGTGTGGCCCACAGATATTTGTTTCAAGTCTGGGTGTTGTGAGACCGTGCGTCTCTCATAGTCTCTGACACTCACGATACAGGTTATACCTAGTGTGGGGTCAGGACTAGGTGTGTGACTGTTGGGTGTATTTATTTATTTATTTATTCAAGCTATCTTATCAATTTGCAGTCGACGAAACACACGATTTTGGGCATGCATTTTTTAAATAATATGTTTATTGCCCAAGTGGGCAGACGCGCTGATGGTAAGCGGTAACCGCCGCCCATAAACTTAAGCAATGCAAGGGCACAGCCAAGCCGCTGCCTACCGTGTAGTGAGTACTCTTTTTAAACCTCGTTTAAAGAGGGATAAATCTCAGTGGTAGAGCCACGCTGTAGACAATTACGTCTATAGCACGAATGGGCCGGCTCGACCGGTTTGATACCACAGTCTCACCGAAAACCGACGTAAAGTGGCAGCTCGCTGTCGCGTTTCGTTCGGTGATTTCCGGTAGCCCAATTCCCTCTCCCTTTCCAATCCCTTTTTCCTCCCCTTCCATTCTATCCTTTTAGGTTGGCAACGCACCCATGATTTTTATGAATCTCTATGGGCGGTGGAGATCACTTACCATCAGGTGACAAATCTGCTCGTTTGCCAGTCTATACTATAAAAAAAAACGTTTTCCTTAAGTCTAGATTTATTTCCAAGTTGAAAATTGTAATGTAACATTCTTCGCTTATGTAAGATTGTGTTTCATCACACTCATGATGTGTTACTTTGTAATGTGTTCACGCTTTGTCTTTTGTGTGTGAAATGTTAGCACGAAGTGTGAGGTAATACGACGCTTTCAATTATTTATAAGTGTGAATAAAAACAGATTAGAGGATAAAATCGTGGTATTCAACGCCATGAAAGACCAAAGACATTTAACAGTATGCAGAGTGGACAACAGCACGAAATTTGTGATTCCAAAAGTTGTGACTTCGTGGTCATAAGTCGTTCACTCTTATATGAAACTGAAATTCATCAAATGAACGGTCTGCGATTGACGAAAGACTATGAATAAACATAATCTATAAATAAATAAATCATTTAAATCTTATTAAAAATAATCACTTGAAATAAGTGAGGAATAACAGCATAAGAGAGAAAGTTGGATTGAAGGAAGATGTAGTGACGAGGATTGAGAAAGGAATGCTTCGGTGGTTTGGCCACATTGAAAGGATGGATGAAAGCAGAGTGACAAAAGAAATTTATGTAGCGGAAGTGAATGATAGTGTCGGCCGTGGACGTCCTAGACATACCTTTAAGGACCAAATTGGCGATCTCCTGAAAAAGGGCCAAATAAGGAGTTCTCGTAACCGACGAGCGTGCATGAAAAGACTGATGACTGTAGAAGAAGCGAAAGAGGTGTGTTTGAACCGAAGCAATTGGCGCTCCTTAGACTCTGCCTACCCCAACGGGAAACAGGCGTGAGTTTATGTATGTATGTAAATAAGTAATTCAAAGACTATTTCATTTTAAATCATAGCAACGAGAAATACTCGACCTTTGAAAAGATCGAAATTATTTGTATACGATTGAATGTCTTTGCCTTTGTATGATAAAGCACCAGTTTTCCTTAAAAAATCTACTGTCACAAGGCGAAATATAGTAGACATTCCACAGCTTAAAAGGTAGAGTCGTTTATTAATTTCAATATTCCACGGCAAACACGATTTGGTAGAGACAGTGATACCGCAGGGAGAGGTAGTCTAGCGATTTGCGGTGATTTATGCCGCAATTCCGGCACCCGGGCTCCTTTTACGGCAACAAATATTTTGCTCTTTGAGTTTATATAAATTTTACACCATGGAAATTTTATTAAAGCCGTTAAAATATTATTAAGGGCTCGCGAGGTAAGGGTATCGTCCGAAACGAGACTTTAGGGATTCGCAGGTTATAAACCTATGCGAAATTGAATTAATAGTTTTGTTAAAGGTTGTATGTATGTAGACTGCCTCGGTGACGTGGTTGTATTTCAGTATAACTACCATCTTGAGGTCTCGGGTTCGATCCCCGGGTCGGGCAAAATGATATTGGATTTTTTAATATCAGCCCGGAGTCTGGAATTTGTGCCCGATATGGCGATAGGCTCGCCCCCTATCACATCTGGGACGAAACTAAGCTCGGCGTAATGTGGATGTACTATTTCGCTAGTGTGCCTCTGCCTACCGCTTCGGTGATATAGGCGTGAGCTTATGTTATGTTATGTATATATGTAAAAATAATATGCGAATAGGTTGTATTGTTGATATTATGGATTTCAATTAATTTTAGTCAAAGAAGAAAAATCGGCTCGATACTGTATTTGTATCTACATATAAGATAACACTATCACGGTTCTCTCAATGTTGGCAACAGTGGCACGTCCTCATTGTACTTATTTTTATGGCATGTTTTGGTGCATGAGATCACGACACCACGTTTATGTCGCTATAGTCTGTCGCAGTCGCATGTTCGAAAAAAAAAACGAAATAATATATGTCTGATGTTTTGCAGTTATGTACATAATTTGTGCTCGATATGGCGATAGGCTCGCCCCCTATCACATCTGGGACGGAACTAAGCTCGGCGAAATGTGGGTGTTCTAGTTCGCTAGTGCACCTCTGCCTACCCCTTCGGGGATACAGGCGTGAGCTTATGTTATGTATGTATGTTACATATATATATATATTATATACACTCTCGGACATATTTACCATAACCATAAAATGTTAGTTGATTTCACTTTACTTAGAATTAAAGAAATAAATACACCCAATAGTCCCACATATAATTCTGACCCCACATTATGTATAACCGGGTATCGTGGGTATCAGAAACTAGGAGCGATTTTTAGGCCCACAACACCTAGACCCGAATGATATGTATATCTGTAAGTTATACATTGGTCTCGGCACTTCATCCGTCTTCTCGATAGCTGCCCCACGACGGCTGTCTATTTATAATTTTACCAATCCCCTATAAGGCCAGCTTGATGAAGCAAAGCCTAAGCCCCCCTCAATGTCAAAAGAAGCCTGTGCTCAGCAATGGGACAATAAAGCTAAATTAAATACGTAAATATAAGAAAATATATTATGAAGTAATTCACCGCGATTAGGATCGAGCGAGCCATCAATCCTCCACATAATTATTTGCAAAATCTCTTAAAGTCAAACATCAATTGAACTTCATATAACACAATAGAGCCAATACTTCCATTATTTAGTTAACTGAGAGCAGCTATTATGCTAAGCAAATCACGCGTTTTCTTATCTTATACTTAGCTTATACCATTAACTGTAAAGTGGTTTTACAATGGCGCCAATTAACGAGGAATAAAATAGAGCTAATAATAATATATTCCAACGTAAACTTACGAAGATTATAGGGTTTTGCTAGATATTGGTTTTTCTTTTGAGCTAAATAATGACTGCCTCGGTGGCGTGGTTGTATTTCGGTACGACTACCCTCCTGAGGTCTCGGGTTCGATTCCCGGGTCAGGCAAAGTGATATTGGATTTTTCCATATCAGCCCGGAGTCTGGAATTTGTGCCCGATATAGGGGGCGATAGGCTCGCCCCCTATCACATCTGGGACGGAACTAAGCTCGGCGAAATGTGGGTGTTCTAGTTCGCTAGTACGCATCTGCCTACCCCTGCGAGGATACAGGCGTAAGCTTATGTGTGTCTAAATAATGATCATTATATTATCGACCGACTTCCAAAAAGGAGGCGGTCCTCAATTCATCTGTATTTTTTTATGTATGTTACGCCATATCTCCGCCAAATGTGGACCGATTTTCGACCGATTTTGTGTTCGATAGAGCTTATTTCAAGGGTGGTCCCATATAAATTTGGTCACAATCGGATTTGAAGCCGGTCTGTTAAACTTTTTATTTATTTTATATTTTCGGGTTGCAAATAATTATTCAAAAATGGTAATTATAGGTATTAAAAAATGTCTGGGAGGTACAATGTCGTTACATAAAGAAATAAATTCTGTTTTTAATAAATAAATAAGTAATTTTACTATAATGTTGCTTATAATCATACTTTAATTTAATTTATTCTGTACCTGTGTTTTTAGATTTTTACAATTTTTCCATAATTTACAAGCTCATTCTGTAATGTATACAGTGTATTTTTTTCGTATAAAATATTCCGAACGAAGATATCAAAATTATATTTCTTGTTAAATTTAGAATTTTCTCTTCAACGTTGTTCAATACTGCCATTAAAACCTGTGACCCTTCTAAATTAAATTAATATACACAATCTATTCGTCCCGTGACTGGGTGTAATTTGTTTTGATACAACCCTCCCCGCACCTCCTCTCACTTCACATCCCTCCCCCCGCTACGTCTCCGACGCCAGACGCTAAGTATAGCCCCGAGCAACGTCAATTAAATTTTATCATGATTGTAAAACTCAATCTATGGATCACCTCCCCCTTGTAGCTGACAGAATATGTTGTTGATAGATTATAGATGTGTGAGAATTCTAATTGTTTCCAGTATTTATTTGAACGCGATGCCATTTCTCTCATAAGCAGCAATTGACAAAAATAAATAAATACACCAACATACACAAACATAACATAAGCTCACGCCTGTATCCCCGAAGGGGTAGGCAGAGGCGCACTAGCGAACTAGAACACCCACATTTCGCCGAGCTTAGTTCCGTCCCAGATGTGATAGGGGGCGAGCCTATCGCCATATCGGGCGCAAATTCCAGACTCCGGGCTGATATGGAAAAATCCAATATCACTTTGCCCGACCCGGGGATCGAACCCGAGACCTCAGGACGGTAGTTATACTGAAATACAACTACGCCACCGAGGCAGTCAATATAAACACACCAATGCATAAATACACCAATAATCCACAAATACGTATATTGACGTACTCTAACAGCCGCACATTATTAATTTAACAAAAACTCTCGCAAACATGCTGAAAATGCACCTTCATCATCATCATTAGCCACAGGACCTCCACTGCTGAATATAGGTCTCCCTTAAGATTGACCTGTTGGAAGCAGTCTGCATCTAGCTGCCACTTAACAATGAGGGCAAATGCACCATATTAAAATCAAAATAAGAAATGAAATACAAGGGCATTAAAGGTCTTTTAGCAATTACAAATATGTAATTAGTTCACGAGTGCGGAATTTTCAAATTACATAACTCACTAACAAATTATGATTACTCGACGTGAGATTTGATTTCGGGGCTTGATGATTTCCAGCATACGTGCGTACCCAACCACCAATTAGTTGAGCTACTTTTGAGTAAAAATACATGACCAGAAATACTTCTATACCAATTAGTACGAGCTAGTTTTGACAGTTCTTACTTCTTAGATGCTAGTTTTCTCCATACTTTAATTCGTTGTAGTTTCCGCAAGGGGCGTCGCCAGCGCTGTTCAAATGTATGGAAAAAATAAACTATCATCAGTTTTGCAGTCTGTTACTGGAAAATATCTAGTATGTATATTTACACACACCAGCTGTATCAAACGACTCTCAGTGAACTCAACGAAAATTCAATACAGGTCAGTTGAAACATCATCCATTTTTGGTGCACTCAAAAAGATATTTCGCGAAACACAACGGTTCATACTTCACCCGTGACATTCAATATCGAGATTTCGGAGGGTTTTAATATTCGCCGCGGGGATTTGCATATTTGGCCAATATGCAAATAGTCCATCAATCGACGCCGATACGTTGCGGGCCGATAGCGCTTGACAAAGGTACGGCGCGCGATGTAAACACACAGGGTTTTGTTGTGGACGCGCACGCGGCTGCGGTCTGGGATATAACTGATGAACTGTTTTGTATTAATATCGCCTGCCAGGTTATAAGATTATATATAGAAGTTTATCAATTTAGCTATAATGAAATCACTATAGAGAACCATATTATAATTTCATTAAATTGATTCGGGATTGATCTAAAAATCTAATTTTTTCTAGAATGTTGCAGAAAGAATTTTGGCGTAGATTTTACAACTGACCACCTGTCTGACGATAACTACGTCTGGTGGGTCCAGTCCTGGGTAAATCGTATTGGTAAAACCACATTGTCAGATCTGGCAATTGAGCCCTAATCCTCCCAGTCCATAGCCCATATATGCTACCATAAGACCTAGAAGGCAACATATACAATCCCACTAATTCTAACACTAAAATCTCATATATTTTAGGAAATGTAAAACCTCTTTATAGTAATCATGCTCTATTTAAAATAGGTATATATCGTTTATTCATTGAATGGTATGAAATTCTAAGTTATAGTTTTATTTACTAAACTTAAACTCAAACAGGTCAAGTCAGTCTCAACGTGAAATGTCGAAATTCCAACTTCTATATTTCATTGTCTCGCCCACGCACATAAATCTTTTGTATTTAAATAAACAATGTTAATGAACTACACAGTGTATTTAGTTTTAGAAGCGATTTTGGTAACTTTGTTCAGTTGAAATTTACAGTACTATGTAGGTAATGTGTAATTATTACATCTAAAATTTAGAAATAATTAAGATTTCATGAATATTTAATGTGAACAATAATTAACACGAAACTTCGAAATGTTAGGCTTGTGTGTCCTTAATCCAAAGCAACCTGTTCTAAGCCCAAATAAGACTTTCCCATTTATATTCCTATTTATCTCTTTATATATCAAGAATATAATATATGTCTTTCTTTTATAAATTACTCTACCATGCTAGTGGTGATTTCGACAGTCTCAAAATATGTAAGTGTGTATGAAGATTGAATAAATGATACTAGTCTTAGCTGTAAAAAGGCATGCCGGTTTTAAGTTTCCTCGTCATAAAGGAGAGAGGAGAGGGGCCACAGCCGACGGCCACGATTTCTCTAATTTATGTACATAATTTGTTTAACAAAACGACCTCAGTGTTTTTGCCATCAACATTATTAATTGTTGAGGATTCGCCATTTTTTAATACTTATGACTGATCGACGGGCTTCTGGGGATGGCTGATGTAAACAACTAAAGTTATGGTTATTAGTTTACTATATACTCTCAACTATATAATAATGCGGGAGTAGTTATACAGTCAAGTTTTTCTAATATTAGTATAACTACTATTTAGCATTTCCTTAGTCCAGTGGTAGCGTTATAATATCCTTATGTATCGGGATATTCTGGGTTTAAAAGATAGGTCAGGTAACACGGTTTTTCTTGTAGGACTTCCTTAGGACTTGATTTTCAGGGAGAATTTAAGTAGGTGGCCAGTAGTTAAAAACAATCTGAATTCTTACTGAAAAATTCAACTCCATGTTTAAGTGAAATAAGGGCAAGTAGAAGAATATAACATAGGTACACGCCTGTATCCCTGAAGGGGTAGGCAGATGCGCACAAGTAGACGAAACATGTATTATTTATATTTTTTGTTTATATTCTGTTTTTCTGCTTAACGTTCTCTTTGCGATCCATCTACTACCAGGCGGTTTTTATGAAATCGCTTCCACATTGCCCTTAAATATCCTCCGTAATGACACAATTGGCTTTTATGGCACAATGTCTTGCCAGTTGCCCGCGAGCACGTACCCCTGACACGACTTGACCTAGAATTTTTTGGCAGATATGCTATTGCAATATCTTAAACGTGACCATGTATGATCTATGTTTAACACACACTACACTACATCATTTCTTAACTGAATGTTGATGTGGTATGTAAAAATAATACATAATGTAACGCGGCCTTCCACTATCAATACGCGTAATTTCCGAACGCAACCGAATGACACTTTCGCCGCCCCGGAACACGTAACCGTGGCGCCATCTAGTGCAATAAGATCTTCTCTCGTCACCGGGACGCGTTCGCGGCGTACTCACGCGCCTCCCGCTTATTTAAGTGATTATGTAAATTGAATTATATTGTGCAGTACTTTGTATCGCCTTTATTTGTGGCATTAAATAGCTTTGTAAAGTCTGTATATGTACAATGTTTTCTTCACCGAACCCACAAACGACAACGCCGGCCGGGGCGTTATAATAAATAAATAAATAACACCCAACAGTCACACATATAGTCCTGACCCCACACTAAGATATTAGTCTTGTGTCGTGGGTATCAGGAACTACGAGAGACTTTCGGTCTCACAACATCCAGACCTGAAATAAATATCTATGGGCCACACAAATATTTGTCTTGGTGCAGGGATCGAACCCGCGTTCTCTCGTTTCACAGCCGGCTAACTCGCCAGCTTCGCCACGTAGGCTGTTAAATCCACAGTCACATCCTAATAATCTACTGTATTATATAACAATGTATGGAGAAAGCATTTTCACTACAATTATTTATTTATAAGATGCTTCACATCTGTCAGTACATCATCATCATCAGCCACAGGACGTCCACTGCTGAATGTACGCCTCCCCCAAATATTGATATAAATATTGTTCAACTATAGTATAATCATGATATACTTGCAACCTTCATTTGTTAGGAATATGCAGAATATACCATCAAAGACAATAAGCTCAATTAGGCGTTTGCTTGTCTGTTGTACAATGTTCGTAATGCAACGCGGATTGATATTGACAAAGGCGGGTTATAGTATTAACTATTATGCGCTGCAAATAGACTGGAAGTCTATCACACTGAGTTATTGTTAGTTGATTGATAGTTTATGCTTGCTTAGTTTGTGTTATGTGTAGACAGAGTAGTTTTATTTTGCTTGTGGTAGGATATTAAAGCGACTACAGTATACTTGGTGTTAAAAGTTGTCACAGTGACCTACGCCTGCGTGGATCGCATACCAGGATCAGCCTGTATATACTCGGTTCTCTTGAGAAGCTTACAACATGACTTAATAATTGGTTGGAACGGGTAATCATCCCAGCGAGTTTGATTCGAATTTGATTGTCAAAATTATTCGTGCATGAGCACCAGAACTACCGCATTAGTAAATTCATATCCAATAGATATACAAACTCTCAGTAGTTACCAGACACAACTGATGCACTTGATCATGCTGTTTCTGAAGATCTCCAACCAAGCATCCGAGTTTAGAACTTCGACAACATCCTAATATCACCTACTAATACAGTACCGTCTAGATACCGTTGCAATATATTATTATGGTGCCGTTCTTCAAACATTTTAAAATCGGAAGGTCCCATTAGTATATCTCTTAACTATAGGCACATATTTTGAATCTTACTGTACACATGATAAGGTAATATATTCAGGGATAGGAGTATTGTGGGTTCATTAGTGAAATTTAGCGATGGAACCTGACAAAATAATATATAATTGACCACGAGTAAATTTTCCAACAGCTCGATCTGGAAATATTTAGGAAGGCCTATGTTCAGCAATGGACGTCCTATGGCTAATGATGATGACCACGAGTGGTTGTAGTGATTTAAGTAATTTGATACCTCTTTATCTCCGATCAATCTAAATATGTACAAAATCAAATATTTATATATGGTTTCAGTTAATATCATTAAATAACTGTTGGCTGGATGGATGGAGATGATAGATGGTGGATATATATTTGGGCAATCGATTTGATTAAAATTTCATAGAAAGCTCGATTAGAATTCGATTGTCAAAATTATTCCTGCTCCGGCTACAGATTTGTGATTTATTTCTTGCAGTACAATAGACTTATGTCTTAGTTAATTGCCTACAGCACGAAGGTGTCTATCACATCGCTCGGGCCGCTGTACGTCCTACATGTAGTTAGTAATATCTATATCTTATGTCTATGCCTAAATGTTAATACCAATAAAGGTCCTGTAAGGATAATAAACCAAAGGACTAGAACATTAATCCATGTTGAAGTGTTATTTTACGGTATTAGGCCACGACACATTCACATAGCTCTTCTATTTTAAACTAATACTCTATATCGATGCTTTAACAACCCAATTTTGTATACAATAAGATACAAAATCGGATGGTCGTCAGAGTCACTTTAGATTAGATCTCTACCTTTTGTACACAGGCTTTACGTGTTCGAGACAATAATGGCGGTAAACAAAGTTTTGGCAATAAATTGTAGTTCGAAAACGTGACGGTGTCAGATATAGCGCCGTTTTTGGGGGATAAAAGTTTATTACTCTATAAGTATATATTACAACAACTTTATTGGAGGCTAGGTGAGCTGGGTTTATTAAGGTCATCGTGTAAAATGAGGTTTAAAGCTGACACAGTCCATGAACAGTGGTATGAAATTTGTATGTATGAAGTTCCAATTTTGTTCCCACTTGTACTTTATACTTTAATGTAGATGTTACTTAAAACAAGGACCAACACGCAAGATTAATCCCTGCTAGATTACTCTCGTCACTTGTTTTCGTTTTATAATGGATTCGTTTCGAACTAGCGTAATTGGTATTTATGGTCGCTACATTTGCGCACTTTACAGCTAGATTTCGGTGGAATTTTAAGTGACTAAATGAAATACAACACTCACGATCTCAAAATCTCTATGTGTTAACTGTTATTATTTAATAGAATACTATCCTGACATGAAGTTGGTATTTAATTAGTTAAACAAATGAAAACATTTGATAAATAAATGTAGCGCAAAGTTGGAACTGTCGGGCACCAGCTAGCTGTTAATAATTCTTTGTGTAAGTCCCATATTAATCCTATTAAGGCCATTGCGGGGCGTGTGCCAACTGGGTGATTGTTGAATTGCACAATGTCTACATTTGTAGCGCCAAATTACAACTATATCTGGGTGAATAATAGCACTTGGGTCGTTTAATGCTATTAAATATTTTTTAGAAAATATTATCTCTGAAAAGGGGTTATATCTAGACTATTTAAGTCGTCATAATGAGATGAGATGAGTAACATCTTTTTGTTTAGACACATGTTGCACATTGATTTTTTTCTTTATCGGTCCCTGAATAAATAATAATCACAAGCCTAAAAACTTAACGGACCGACTTCAAATCCGATCGCGACCAAATTTATATAGGACCACCCTTGAAAAAAGCTCTATCGACAAAAATAATTTTGAAGTTTGGCCCACATTCGGCGGAGATATCGCGTAACATATATAAAAAAAAATACAGACAAATTGAGGACCTCCTCCTTTTTGGAAGTCGGTCGATTAGCTCAACGATATTGAGTTGGTATTTAGTTCTATTTACAGCTAAAATGTCGAAGTAAATTACGTCAACCTAGCACAAACATAAACAGTACGTAAGTTACAAATTCTCATTTCATTGTATTAAGTTAATTGAACAATACGATCAGCGCGCAAGTCTCCGCGATGACGTTAACTAATTAAATACAAACTGGAAAGCGTATTAACAACTCCCATACAAATTTAATCATGTATCGCGCAGTACATAATTGTAAGGCGGTCCGCCCACGATGTCGGCGTAGAGGCGATGTGACTGCGAATGACATGAGATTTATGTGTTTTCTTGGTTTTGCCTAATTACACATAAAAATGATAGTATTTTGAAAACGAACAAAGTTCATATTTTTGATCAACAATGTCATCTATGTCAATCTATAGGGTTTAAGATTTCTTTACAAAAAAAATCACCAAAATCGGTTCGGCGAGGAAACTGTAAAAACGTATGAAACATACAGAGAGACGAATAATACACGGAAAAAAAGGAAAATATAGACTTCGAATTACGAAAGATATATTTTTCAGATAAAGAAAACAGTTGTTCTCAGTTCGTAGGGACTTGGACTGAATTTTTTTCCACCAGCACTTATCCCACTCCAAACACCTACCTCATATTAAAGTGGGATAAAGGCAGGTGGAAAAATTATATTAAGTACTGCTTGCTTGCTTTTAAATTTCCCCATTTTTTATATCAAAAGTTTACAAGTACTTTCTAGTTCTGTGGAAAATTATTCGAATCACATTAAAAATGACCACACCCTGATCGGCTCCGCTTCCTCTGCGCTTCGATTACCCACCCGTTACACTTCCCATCCGTTAGCGTCCAGCCTAACATTGTTTCCAAATTAGCAACGACCTTCCCTCTTGTTTACTTATAATTACGTACGTGTACTGGATTATTTATTGTTCTTCGTGCATCGAATGTATATATTATGTTGGTAAATGCCGCCCCGTTGGTTTAGTTATAGCATAATTAAAGCATTTTTTAGGCGTATTTGAAACTTATTCGCATAAATGACTACTTGTCGCATCAAAGGACTAAAAAAAATAGGCGAACCGTTGTATACATATTAGTTGTATTTCTGCTTATACATTTGCGAATACATGCATACGTTGGTTAATTTGTTTAAGTATAATTTGTTTATCGGTAGCATAGCAACATTTCACGGTAAATATAATAAACTCCAAGAATAAAGGTAGATAATAAATAATAAATAAATAACACCCAACTGTCACATACATACATAGTGCTGACCCCACACTTAGATCGAATCTTGTGTCGTGGGTATCAGGAACTACGAGAGACTTTTGGTCTCACAACACCCAGACCCGAAACAATAATGCCAAATAACCCGATAATGCAAACATCAATCAATCATCATCATCAATACATATAATAAGAATGTAAATATCGCGCGTCTGTACATTACATAAATTTCCAAAAAAACTAATTGGGGGGATTTAGAATTAGTAATAGAATACATTATCATTTTTAGATTTTTTGTCTGTCTGTCTATCTGTCTGTCTGTCTGTATGTTTGACCGCGTATCAAATGAAAACCACCAAAGTAATTTTACGGAACTGGATAGAAAATCGTAGACAACATCTTGGAAGAACATTTAGGCTATGTTTTATTGAAATCGGTCAACTCTATCAAAAGACATGGATATTTTTGTATCATATGTGCCATTGTTGGGAGTTCTATAAAGCATGAAAGTGATTTTCAAGTTTATCAATAGATGGAGTTACCATATTTTCTGAGTCATATTGAATATTTTACGAATTATGAACTATTTTAAAGTCGTTAAGTGATCCGGGGTCAAAATCTAAAAAGTGACCGCCATTTTGTTTTTCTTTGTTTTTGGGCAGATTGACTTCAAAATTGATATCTGGGTCACCCCGTGGTACTAAACGACGGAACCGATGTAAAAACTATCAAAATCGGCCGCCATTTTGTTTTTCTTTGTTTTTGGGCCGATTGCCTTCAAAATCGATATCTGGGACACCACGTGGTTCCAAACAACGGAACCGATGTAAAAACTGTTAAAATTGGCCGCCATTTTGTTTTTCTTTGTTTTGGGCCGGTTGACTTCAAAATCGATATCTGAGTCGCCCCGTAGTTCCAAACGTCGGAACCGGTGTCAAAACTGTCAAAATTGGCCGCCATTTTGTTTTTCTTTGTTTCTGGGCCGATTGACTTCAAAATCGATATCTGGGTCGCCCCGTGGTTCGAAACGACGGAACCGATGTCAAAACTGTCAAAAGTAACCGCCATTTTGCTTGTCTTTGTATTTGAGCTGATTGACTTCAAAATCGATGTCTGAGTCGCCCCGTTGTAGAATATTTAAACTCAAACGACAGGGTGGACCGACCAATCAAATGTTTTTACCGTTAGCCCTACAAAATACTCGGGCGAAGCCGCGGGCAAAAGCTAGTTGTTAATAAATAGGTAAAATCAAAGTTGAAAAAATTAACCCTTCGTTATGATTGGTTTTTATGATCTATTTTGCATTTTCATTATTAATTGCTTTGTTATACTAAAACAATTATTTCATTGTGAGATATTAGCGGTTAGATGATTTGTTTGAAAGAATTTTCCATAAGTAAAAACTCTTATGCGGGCCGGATGTTTGTCTTTCGCTCGATCGAGCAGAAACGTCGCACCAAAACACAGGTTACTTTTATCCCCGTATCGACTCGATCCCCCGGGTACTACGTGCCAATACAACATATAACCCAGCGAAATATATGTACGTATTTATCCGTATATGTATCTGAAGCTGTGTAACTGCACTGCGCTTGTTTGGCAAAAATTGCATAAAAAAGTAATACCACTATATTTTCACAAATAAAAAATATAATGGTATTAAGTAGTAATTTAGTCGCCTCTTTGGTCTAGTGGCAGCATATGTGGGCTGTGGACCAAGACGTCCTGGGTTCGAACCCAGGTCGGCGAAGCAAATTATCTAATTTAATTTGTCCGGGACTAGATCCGTCACAGGGAGTTGACGTCAGGCGGGTTGTTGTAAAAACTATGTTAAATCCTCTCTGCAACAAGTTTGAAAAAGTGTGTTGCGCCGACCCCACATTAAGATGGCATAAGGGCAGTTAGAAAGAAACAAAGATTAAGTAGTAATTAAATTGTTTATATTGCACTGTTGCTTTATATTGCATTTTCACACCACTGCATCACATCGATAACTATGGTTCAATCAAAGTGCTACGCTGTGCTACGTAATTGTATATAGTGCTACGTAGTGCTACGCAGCGCTAGATTTTACTACGTGCTACGTAGTGCTAAGCAGCGCTACATTTTCCTACGTGCTACGATACACAATATTATGATTTTACAATTTGCATTTATTTGTTTTAATATAAGCAAATAAACCTAAATATTATTATTATGGACCACTTCTAAACAGTTTTATAATACACACGAGATTAAACGGGCAAAGTTACGGGCGGCCCTTGGGCGCATATTTTGTTTAATTTGTCGGAAGCGCGAGCACTGAGCTGCTGCAACTTTGCCGAATGTAGTTCGTTTATGCTATTCGGATGCTTCGTTTCTATTTACGTTTTCGTCCATTACGGTAGAATACTCGGTATAGAAAAGAGAGCTCAAGAAATAATCAAATGATGATGTTAAAATTACTCATTCAGAATATACCACAAAAATACAGTACACATTTTATATGAAAATTATAAAATTAATTAATTATTACTTTATATTTTTAAATAAACCACAATATCCATTATGCATAACCGAATGTATCGTTTGTGACATTCTTTTCTAAAATACAGTGTAAACTAATAAAAAATGCTGTCAAATTGTAAGCCGAGTCCCGACAGGAGTGCTTTGTGTAACCACACTCCTCGACGTTGGAGCAAATTGTCCAACATATTGGCCACACTACGCTTCGTTCCGAATGCACCTCGGTTGTTTTACGGTCACGCTGCAAACGTTTAAATTTATTTATCTGTTTCGGAGAGATTTTTTAATAAATATATTGTGCAGGTATTTTGAATAAGTGCTCTACGATATTTGCCAATATTATATCGTACGTGTGCATTAATATTGTTTGTGAGTTAAGTTGGAACTAAACCGAACCTTTCTTTAAACCTTTCTTTAAACCGAACTAATTTTATTTATTTTCAAGTAATTTATTCAAATTATTCAAATATTTTTCCAAATGCCAAATTTTTTTTTTACAGTGTTTATCAAAGTGGAACAGGTATAGAATTTGTTAAATTAAATTTAATAAATAATAACCCAACAGTCACACACCTAGTCCTGACCCCATACTAGATATAACCTGAATCATGGGTGTCAGAGACTATGAGAGACTTTCGGTCTCACAACACCCAGACTTGAAACAAATATCTGTGGGCCACACAAACATTTGTCTCAATGCGGGAATCGAACCCGCGGCCTCTCGCTTCACAGTCGGTACTCGCCCACTACGCCACGGAGGCTGTCTAATTTTTTTTTAATTTAACCTGGAAATCCTTGGGGCAGGCCTATGTTCAGCAGTGAACGTCCTATGGGTGTTGATGATGATGAATTTGTTGTAGACCTGAAAACGACGCGCGTCAAAATTGAATAATTTCTTTAATTCTTATTAGTTGCGGTGATATATCATGTAAATATGCACCGTGTGTTATACATTAAATCATAAGTTTCCTAGATAGAAACAACAAATTGACCTCAATGTTGTGCAATATTTTGAGCACTCCTATTCTAATCCAATCATACCGTCCTTTGTCTGTCCATAGTTCGTTGACACAAACTGGCTAGCAATTTTTATCTGATTTAATAAACAACGACATTGCAATACTGATGGACGCTCGCTTTGTGTGCAAGCGACTTTTTAATTGCTTACTTTGTCTATCCGTAGGTTGGGCAAAATTGCTGTGCTATAAACGAGATTCAGTTTTGAATGTTGTTATTTGTGTATGTGTGTACCACTACAACGTTATTCAACTAATACTGAATTTTTAAATACATATTTCGATTAAGGAAGACTTTTGGGTTCTATTATATTATGTTAAAACTTATCGAAACCTTAGGTAATAAAAATGGTGATTTAAGATTATTAACTGCATCCTAGTTTTCTTCTTTAAGTATAGGCGTCAGCTTTTTTTATATTATTTATGTCTTAGTAAGTTAATATGAAGTCTAGAAAGTTATGAAAATATATTAAGTCACTTCCATTTCAATAGTACCAGTGATTCTGCAATATTCGCCTTTATCTTTAATATGACTTGAATACCATTCTCGCAACAGTCTAAAGGTTTTCTTTCAATTTAACTCTATACAAATGTGTTAATGTATAACTTTCATATTGCCACTAAGTTTAGTTTCCATCGTACGTAGCGTGTATATGGAGGTGCGTTGCTTAACACAATTGCTGCGGTATTAACCAATCGCACTTCCCGAACAGCGTTGTGGTGCAATGGTTAAGTTAGGGTCGCGACACACTTATATTTAACAACATGCGAACAGTCATATACATAACCCCACAATACGTTTAACGTGTATCGTTGGTACCAGGACTATGAGGGACTTACACAACGCCCAGACCTGAAACAAGTATCTGTGGATCACATAAACATTTGTCTCTGTGCGGTAATCGAACACGTGGCCTTACATTCCATGGCCGTCTAGTCACATAAGGCCGTATTAGTGTAGCTAATCCAACATGCCTAGTTTCATCAATTCAAATAATTCCGTCATATTCATAATAATAACATCATTTATAATGGAATTGAAGCATTTAAACATACACAGGTATATTTGTAGAGTTTGATTCGTCGTAGAGACCATAATTTTAGGATTGATGCTCGATTGGAACGCGTGATAATGAAGTGACATGAGATTGAGTTATTGATACATTTGTTTTCTACGTCCACCTCGCTGTTTAATACGACTCTTATCTTAAATTCCAACAGATCTGGGAGGAAGTACCAATTGTTAGCATTTAGTCACTTCGCCACCCGGACAGTTTGCGTAGACCCTAACTCAATAGCGCAGTAACGCAGCGTTGCTCCGGCTAGTATTAATCAGAGGAGAGACGCCAGTTACGGTGGGCTTCTGATTAAGTGCACGGTGTCATCCATGAGCGATAAAATCATTAGTTAAATGTGTTATGTGCTTACAGGTTAATTTATATAGTGTATTAGTTAAACAATAATTC
Source organism: Clanis bilineata (assembly GCA_036417725.1). NCBI lineage: Eukaryota > Metazoa > Arthropoda > Insecta > Lepidoptera > Sphingidae > Clanis > Clanis bilineata. The sequence continues at coordinate 480,776 of CM071145.1, read as the reverse complement.
GTATAAAATGTTAGATACCCTGAATCACATACAATCGATGCATACAATACATACATACGCCTTTTATACCCAAAGAGATAAGCCAATACAATAACTAGCTCACGGTGTTTTCGCCTAAGTTATTTCCGTCCCACGATAAACTTTACAAAATAATTAAGTAATCAGAAATAACTTAACAGTACTATTAAAGGTCAGCATGGCTTTTGTAAAGTAATTTACTTTCTTATTATGGCAAAATTTCTTTCTTTCTGCCTGCCCCTATCCCACTTTAATGTGGAGTCGGCGCAACACACTTTTTCAAGCAAGTAGCAAAAAGGATTTGGCTAAGTTTTTACGACCGGCTGCCTGCCTGACGTCAACCCCCTCTTATTATGGCAAAATTATTTAACCTAATTTAAATACAAATTTCACACTTAATAATAGTGCCTTAATTTATGATCCATGTTTATTATCGCTACAATCTCTTGCCACAGACAGTGGCTGCCAAGCACAGCTCGCGACCCGCTGGCGTACAATTCATCGAGCTCACAGGCGAATTTGTAACAACTACGTAATATCAATTTAATTAACGAGTATTTAATTAAACCCCTGTTAAACAGACATATTTTATAGAACCCGACAATGTTTTTAAAGATGGTTTAATGGCGCATTTTTACGTAATAATTAGCTGTTCTGCCACTTGTTAATAAAATCAAAGTATTTACGTTCTAATATGAAATGTTGGTTTTATCTCGCAGTTGATTTAGTCATGATTCATGAAATCACGATGCATTATCTAATACTGTAGATCGTTCTCTGTATAATCTCATATTTTATGCGAAACTTAGAAAAACCTTTTACCTGTTATGTGTGAATTTCTTTTTTTATAACAAAGACTGGCAAACGAGCAGTTGGCCCACCGGAAATCTCACTCCCCATATACCTCTAATAGTTGTTGCTCAGAAATTATCTCGCATAATAATAATATTTTCCCGAGATTATCCCAACCCATGTGGGAATATTGTTATATTCTAATAGTTCATCATCATCATCAGCCAGATTTCCAAATTTCTAATATTCATTATTACATTAGTTCCAGAAATTAGCTAGTTCAAACAAAAAATCTCTTCAGCTTTATAATAGTGCTGTAGATAGTAGTGTCGCCTCTACCTTCGACCACATGTTTCACGGAAGCCATTAGAAAGCCACGTTATCTCCCACACTTCTGCACACATAATGCGAATCGCAAACGGAATTCTCGGCGTCTGTCCGAAGAATTAAGCCTTAATAAATTTAAATCATTTATTAAACAGCAACTATGCCGAAAAGGGTTTTATAATGTAAAGGACTACTTACAAGACAAAAATGCTTGGGATTGAGCAGCTCACTCTTGACACTATAAGGCTGTATCAACACAATTTTATATTTTACTATTATATTAATTTTTCTGACTTTGCTCTATTGGCATATTAATATATTATTGTATTTAGTAATAAGTTGACATTTTGAATTGTAATTTTATATATCATGCATTGTCTGGACTTTAAAAGAGGCCATAACCCTTGAGTTTGTTTCGGCATTTCTTCTCAGGGATAGCCACGAAATGCCGACGCCATTATTACTTTATTTATCAATATATACTCGTAATTGACATGTGAAAGTGGTATAAAATATCCTATTTGCAGAATAAATGATTTGATTTGATTTGTCTGTGTTTCTATTCACAGCTTAGTCAGGGGAATTTATTTTTTAAACTATTCACAAAAGTATGAACATTATTTTATTTCATGTCTGTTTTCTTATATGATAGCCTTCGTGGAGCAGCGGGCGAGTAGTCGGCTGTGAAACGTTGTGTCGCAGGTTGGATTTCCGCACCGAGACAAATGTTTGTGTGGCCCACAGATATTTGTTTCGTGTCTGGGTGTTGTGAGATCGAAAGTCTCTCGTAGTTCCCACGACATAAGACTCGATCTTAGTTTGGGTCAGGACTATGTGTGTGACTGTTGGGTGTATTTTTATTTTTTTTTATTTATTTATATAGGTCTATGACCTGTTTCCAGCGACTTCGTGCGCGTGGAAATGTATAATAAATATATCCCACGGGAACTTATCTTAAACTTATCCGGGATAAAAAGTAGTCTATGTGCTATTCCGGACTATAATCTGTCATTGTTCCAAATTTCATCCAGATCCGTTCAGCCGTTCTGGCGTGATTGTAACAAAAACCTATCCAAACCTTCGAATTTATATTGGTAGGATAGGCGGTGGAGATCACCTACCATCAGGTGACACATTATTTGCCAAACTTGGCTACAAATAAAGTCATAATATCCTACAATTTATTATTGCGCCATTTCCTGAAATATATAATATTCAAGGCAGTATTTCGATTATATCAATTCACGCTTATTCCCCTGTCAGTAGCCTGTAGTTAATAAAGTTATCGATGCTACGATTTAACCTTGTTCTATATTGATCATTGTAATTGTGTTACATCGCGCCGGAATACGGGGACCGGACGGTGAAGGGTGCCGTAATGTCTCAATATTTAGGTATGATTTATTACATAGGTGTAATATTTTGTACCTCAGTTAAGACGTTAAAAGTAACGCCTACATAACTATATTTAACAATAATTTAACAGTAATAAGTTTCCTATTATGTCTATGTCGTAATTATATTTTTCTATTATATGTTTTTTAACTTAAAGAAAAAGTTTTTCCGTACACTTTATTAATTCTTAAGAACGTTGATATCATATTTAAAAAGCATACATCGGTACATTGAAAAAAATATCAAAATGGCTCAGTTTTTATTGTATAACCCAGATCTGATCTATTTCACGCTTTATACTATTGTAATTTAATCATGTAGCACTATGTAGCATACACCTACTATTCAAAGTTCATCTACATAGTACCAATAGTGTCCGAGTAAAGTGGCTATGAAAATTAAATTAAATAAATTATTAGTGCCGTTTTTATGGTAAACGATGATTATTACTATCTGTGCTACATATTTATAATGTCACGCACAATAAACAAAACGCGAAAATTATTCGATCTACTTGTATTCACACAAAAAACTCAGTGAAATGAAATCAAGTGTAACAAAATCATATTGATTCAAGTTACATTTATTTTTAGTAATATTAGAAACAATAAAGTACCCTTCGCATTAGCGTCGGAGTTTTTATGAGCTGGAAACGACTCAATAAAACTATCCAATATTGTTTATTATATTGTTTTCACAAAGTTTTATTAATATACAGATGAAAGCCAGAGCTATTGGTAATAAAACGAGGTTGGGTTTAAAATCGAGCTTTCTTTCTTTCTTTTTACCTGCTCTTATTCCACCTTAATATGGGGTCGGCGCAACACACTTTTTCAAGCATGTTGCATAGAAGATTTGCCTTAGTTTTTATAAGAACCGGCTGCCTGCCTGACGTCAACCCGCTTTGAGGGATCGAACCCAGGGTCTCCTGGTGTACAGTCCATACATGCTACTACTGGACCAAGGAGGCGACTATGGATTTAATATCGAGCGTTTGCTTTTTTGTGGCTACGATAGCAAACAAGACAAAGATACATCAGATGGTAAATGGTCACCATCGCTCATACGTATCCGTAATGCTAAGCCACAGTCAAGGGGCCATCAGTGTCACTGAAAGGGCTTTTCGTGTTTTCCTTCACATTTTTTTTGTCTTACGGCAACAATCAATATGAATATTTTATCCGTTTATCTTTGAATACTTTGTATAAAATCTATTTGAAACATAAAATAAAAAAGAAAATATTGTTACGATCTTTGTGAATAATTCAATAAGAAATTAATAATTTCAGCCTTTTCTTTGCCTAAATACATACCTGTGCACGGAATTGCACGACAATTCCATCTGAGAGCCTTTCTCTAAACGAGCCATAATAAAAATTTGATTTGGAATCGTCGAGGAGAATTTTCAACGTATCTGTTGAAGTTTAAAGGTTGAAGCTCGAGGATAATACAGGATAGTACAGAAATTTTGAGCTGAAATATAAACCTTATTTTTATAAAAGCATAGTTTTATTGAAACGATATTTTGATTTTATTGATGCGAGGAATTACACAGATTGTGATCTTTAGTAATGATATAAATGAAACACCAGTAATAAGGCTGTTATAATATAATTTTAAATTATTTATCATCTGGTCCTGTTGAATACTACCAGCCTGAATGATAATACTATCCAAAAGCGTAGATTTAAGTAGCAAAATCAATATTATAACAATAATGTGAAACTTTCACCTTCAACATCTACCTCTACATGTTTTCGACTCTTTTCATATATTATGAATATATTTTACGATAAGATGACTCACCTGCTTGTTTATCACATTCTGTTTATAAAAATTAACATAACATAAAATCACGGCTGTACACCTGAAGGAGTAGGCAGAGGTGCTCACGCGGACTAGAACACCCACATTTCGCTGAGCTTAGTTCCGTCCTAGATATGATCCCCTATCACATGCCTAGTGAGCCTATCGCCATATCGGACACAAATTCCAAACTCCGGGCTGATATTGAAAAAATATTTTGCCCAACCCGGGGATTGAACCCGAGACCTCAAGACGGTAGTTCTACCGAAATATAACGACGCCAGGTAGTCGTAAAAAAATAGAATATCTAGTTGATTCTAATAGCATTTTCACAAAGTTTTAACAACTATTGACATAAAAATAGTTTAATTTAAAGTGTGGGTATCAACGGTCAATTAGCTGTTGTTGTTGGCAGAGTAGAGACCGAGGGCAGCGGTCATGGCTCGTGGCTAGTAATTAACTCGCCCTAACTATTGAAAACTTCTTCCAGGATGTACAGCGGGCCATGAGGATGACGGATGAGGTGTTTGTGCAGATAAAATTCATCTAATCGTTAAGAAAAATAATGCATATCGTACATAGCTATTAAAAACAAATGATATATAATATAACAATGTATATTTGCCTTTACAGTGTTATACTATCAAACAACAAAGCTATTCTATTTGAATGGGGTAAAATAGATAACATTATATAAAATATCAATTAAAGAACTGATTAATCTCATTTATTATATACCGCGACTGAAAATTACGCGGTTGTTAAACGAAAGTAATTTATATTTTAAAAAGCTTTTATAAAAGTATAATTTTTGCTTGCTTCTTGCGAACATAGAGTAATAAATTACATATCAATTTATAGCAGACTATCATAAAATCATTTAAACTATTAAGTTTTTACTCTACGTATGTTAATAAATTACATCCATGAATTATATGCATAAAAGTCGAAGTAGATTTTTAGCCGTGTAAACGGCTGATTTAGTGGCCACTGTGATTAAAAATGTGGTGAGATTTGATTAACACTTAACTACTTTCGCGCTATAATTTCTTATTAGCCGACCCGGAGTTTTTTATTCGTTTAGCAAACTGTCGGCTCTCCTTTCGTTGTTTATCTTCAAGAATATTACTATAAAACTCTTAGGAATGCTAATTTTTCAATTACAAGTTATTAACTAATTTTAGATAATAAATTATGTAAAGATAATACCTATTTATTATTCGACAGTTTGATTGCAGGGAGCCGCTAAGTTAAATGGACCCTTCGCCATTGGTATGAACTATATAGGCTCACGCCTCTACCCCGAAGGGGTAGGCAGAGGTACACTAGAGAGCTAGAACACCCATATTCATCTTATCGCCATATCGGGCACAAATTCTGGACTCCGGGCTGATATGCAAAAATCTAATATCGCTTTGCCCGACCCGGGGATCGAACCCGAGACCTCAGGACGGTAGTCGTACCAAAATACAACTACATCATCGAGGCAGTATGGTATGAACTGTTTAGTAAAATATTATAGTCTCCAATTCTAAACATCATAATGCATGAATGGTTCGCAATATAAGCAACAAATCAAACGAGCGGCGATTATGGAAATGAGTTACCTTTGTGCTTCGGACTCTAGATTAAATTAAACTAACTGGTTACGTGCGCAAATATCAATATTTATCAAAAACATGAAATTCGGCGTTCCTATAAATTTCAAATACGTGGGCCAAAGTTTTATCGTACATAGGGATAAAGCAACATTTTAATTTTACTACAATATTAAAAAAAAATACATTGCTGTATAATCGTTATAAAATACATGTATAAACCAGAGGTTCTCCTTAAAACTTCCATTATTTCACTTCAATATAAAGTTGGCATAAACAAGTTTTAATGTATTTAAGGATTCGGTTCCAAAATCAGTAATTCAGAGACAACAAACCAAAACAACCAATCTTTATCCGAGTTTCAAATCCCATTCTAGCTTAAATAAAATTAACTTTTCTTTTACATCGCCACCTAAAGATTCCGGCACCAGACACGACATTCCATATTCAGAGCGACGTCTCAGCGTACTGCCATCTATTTCTGACTACTGTACAAAGCCTCAAATGTAAATGCATATACATATTTTCCAAGGTTCATGAATTCCCGCCGCGACTTCACGCCATGCGTGTAAACGCACCATTAGATTTAAGATAAAACACAATAAAATCTACATAAAAGGGTTATGTTAACCTTCCCTATCATTTGCAATGTGGCTCGGCAGATGTTTCACTGTATAATGTTGGCTGTTTGCTTCTACACGGAAAACAAATCGATAATATTATTTTATTTTTTTATCTACTTAACTTCCAGGAAATTGAAGACAAATGTTCAATGGGTAATAAACGATAAACAGATTGTGACACGGTGGCGTAGCGTAGTGGTGTTGCCTGCGCGGTACGGCTGTCATCCTGAGGTCCCGGGTTCGATCTCCAGGTCAGGCTAAGTGATACTGTTTTTTTTCAGTATCAGCCTGGAGTCTGGAATTTGTACCCGATATGGCGATACGCTCGCCCCCTATCACATCTGGGATAGAAATAAGCTTGGCGAAGTGTGTGTTCCAATTCGCTAGTTCTCCTCGACCTACCCCTTCGGGGATAAGGCGTGAGCTTATGTATGTAGATTTTGCCAAATATATGTATTGACTGCACATAAATTTCTTAGAATTTACAATTCGTTTCGGTTTCATGATTAAACCAGAGTCAGAATTATCTAGAAAATTATTTTTCAGTTTATATCTTGATGTATTGCATTATTATAGTGTATGGCATTATTATAAAACAAAAAACAGAACTTGCCAGAATGCGGTTTAACGTTAAACAACAAGAATTATGACATTATTAAAATTTTCATTATTATCTGAATCATATTTAAAAATATATTTTCATATAATAGCATTTCACCACGTCACGGCAAGCGATGTACCCAGAATAATATAAGAAAAATCCTATCTGTTCACGGTCTGTTACTTTTAAATTATTACTCTCATATAACACATGCTCTGAGTAGTTTTAAATGCGCGCTGTCTGGCTCACTCGCCAGTTGCCAGCACTGTTGCCAGACGTGCCGACTTTGGCGGAACTTCCAGATAACATAACATAAGCTCACGCCTGTATCCCCGAAGAGGTAGGCGGAGGTGCACTAGCGAACTAGAACACCCACATTTCGCCGAGCTTAGTTCCGTCCCAGATGTGATACTCCGGGCTGATATGGAAAAATCCAATATCACTTTGCCTGACCCGGGGATCGAACCCGAGACCTCTGAACCGTAGTCGTACCGAAATATCACCACGCCACCGAGGCAGTCCCACGTCCAAATATTTAACCCAAAAATTAAATGTCCCGTGTGGGACACAATTCAAAAAATAATATCGCTTTTTGAGGATTTCACGATGGTACGTAGTATGTACGATCGAACAAAGTAGTAAACAATAAAAAAAAACCTAAATTTAAGTTTTATGTCCCGCTTTCGACAACAGAGTCCCGCTTTATTACCTATTTTTTTAAAATCCCGTTTACCCCGAAAAAATCTAACGACACTACTCGCCGGGCACTAGACAATCATACTATCCCGGCGCTGTCTGCCACACCAAGAGTCTTAAGTACTCTCTCCACGGGTAATGCCCGAGGGGCTGGTTTGGCGTCTGTCCAATACTTTACGTTTTTAGACCGGCCCACGTTCTGATGATTCCTTAGAGAATGACGTAAGAGTTTGGATTTTTAAGGCGTATGCTTTTAGCTAGAATGTCTAGGATTGATATTGAATGAAAGTATTTCAGTCGCATATAAATTTTGTTCCATTTAGGCTTATAGTATGTTTCTTGTATTTTAAAGGCATTTTTGTATGTGCTTTATATTAAGACAAGAATAGTATGGTATGCGCTCTACATTAAACCTTGATGGTTTTATCGGTACCATCACTAGATGCAATTATCTCGCAACAAATTTATATTATTTGTATAGCCGCGGAGATTTCATTTGTGGATGTTGTTTCGTTCTATTACAATTTGATTGTGGTGAAGGACAGAACACTTGGAAGCTAAGAAGTTGATTGTAACTTTAATATTTTCATTAAAACTCATGCAGTTTGAAAAAATATACCAAAATTGCCATTCGTTGCAAATTGCTAGTTTTTTTCAATGAATACTGAGTGATATTCGTTTAATTATGCGTCCAGTCTACGCAGAACCTGTTTAAAATCAAACTTATTGGAATAGCTAAGTACATACCAATCAATATTAAACGACAGCCTCTGAACCAATCTTTTCTATTCAAGAATAAAAAATAATTCAATAACCGTCACCAAAAAAGTTCACGAAAATAAAAACTTTCACAGCATGAAATAAATTTAATTTATAAAATTCAATCTTAACTATTGAAGTAATGGACCTCCCGGCGGACTCGGCTCCAAAAAATATATTTGATAAATTAACACTTAATTGAATTAACGTAACAAAAAGGGTTTTTGTGTAACTAAATTTATTATATCGCACCAAATGAAGGATTTATTGAAACTTATGAGAAATTGAATTAGAAAGAAGAATCGCATTGTGTTAAAAAGGGCAATTTGTAAGAATAACGTGATCTGTATACATTAAATCTATTGCTGCATTTCGGGATTTGCTCTTACAAAAGAGCTGTAAATGCGCTTTTAACAGACAATGTAATTTGTCTGGTAAGTAAAATACTAATGGAGAGCAACACATTATACTTAACTACTTCAATTAATTCATAACTGTTTTATAAAAGCAGCTCTCATTATTTTACAAATTAAATTTATTCTTATTACAATTTCGATTAAAAGTACGACATCTGCAAGAATGTAACAGGAAACTGTTTTGACATTGGTGCCCTCATAAGAATACCTACAATATCAATGTGTTATCTGACGCCACCTTGGGTATTTTAATCTCTCAAAGCATTCCCAAAATCTCAATTTGCACATTTATCCCATTAATTTACATTTGCCAAGCAAAATTAATAATTTGAAACTTGATCCTTGACATAGGACGTGTAGCCACTCTTAGTCGAAACTTCATGATGAATAATGTAACATAATGGACATCGCCACACTTACATCAAACTTTAAACTTAATAGACCTCTACAAAATGAATTTCTGTGTCAGTTTAATTGAAGTCGAGAGGAGATTGGCCGTAAGCCGGCCCTAGTGGTGACACAATTTATGCGAGGCGACATCCAGCGTCGCTGTGACTAAAGCCTCGGTTACACTGTGCAAGTTGGCATGCGAGTAAGCAAACTAGTAAGTGGAAGAACTATAGCTGTCTGATAAAAGTCTTGCAAGCCCCACGACGTTAGAAATATGTATTGCCATAAAAAAACTCACACACTTATTTTCTCCCTGCCCTTCATCATCATCATCATCATCAGCCATAGGACGTCCACTGCTGAACATAGGCCTCCCCCAAAGATTTCCAGATCCACCTGTTCTTCTCCCTGCTCTTATTCTACTTCAATACGGGATCGACGTAACACGCTTTTTAAGCGTGTCGCAGAAAGGATGTGGTTTCGTTTTTCGACTTGCTGCCCGCCTGAAGTTAACCCCCTACGGAGAAAAGTTCTGCTCGACCTGGGAATCGAACCCAAAACTTCTCATATACGCTGCCACTAGACCAAGGAGATGACCCACACAGATATTCTAGCTTAATTATTATTACATACATACATACATAAAATCACGCCTGTATCCCATAGGGGTAGGCAGAGACTATGGATTTCCACTTCGCCCGATTCTGACACACTACTTTCGCTTCATCTACTTTCATCAATCTCTTCATACATTCGCGTCGGTTAAGGGTACTTTTTATCTTTCCCTTAGTTAGTATATTATCAACTTGGCTAAAATATGTGCGATGCGGTCGACCTTTACCGACTTTTCCTTCCACACTCGTCTTGTGTATCTCTTTCGTCAATCTCCTATCATCCATCCTCTCAATATGTCCGAACCATCTCAACATCCCTTTCTCTATTCTTGTCACTACATCTTCTTTCACTCCACAAAGTTCCATCACCACATTATTCCTCACTCTGTCACGCAATGTCACGCCACACATGCTCCTTAACGCTCTCATTTCAACCGCTCTGACCTTACTTTCGTGCCTCTTCTGCCATACCCAACTTTCACTGCCATACATTAGTGTCGGCATTAACACTCCCTTATGAACAGCCAATCGTGCCTTTTTAGAGACCTTTCGGCTGCTCATAAAGGTGTTCAGTGCGCCGTTCACTCGATTACCTGCACATACTCGTCTTTCAATGTCGCTATCATGCTTGCCATCACTTGTAAACATACTACCCAAATATACAAACTCTTTCATTTGTTCTACTCTCTCATTACCTATCATAATTTTACACTCTGTCATTCCAATTATTATTATCCCGAAAATAAAATATATACACCTGTTGGAAAACGATGTAAATTAAATCGATAGAGATATATTAACTAAAGAGCTAGTGTCTACTGTCTACTATCTTTGGGACTTGTCCTGTGTATTTCAATCCTTATTCTGACCCTGCTGCCGAGCCCACGTGTCGTGTGATTTTAACCACACGATGTTATCGTCGTCGTTAGGGTTAAACCACATGTAGGAAATTAGTTGGTTTGTTAAAAGTAGCCCCTTGATCTCAGCTTGAAAGGAACTATTGGATAACGAGAAACTGTTTCAAAGCTATTTCGACGGATCACGAATAGTATTGATTATTTCATATCTGCGATATATTGGAGCTATGACGTCTTATCTATATGAACTGACGTTGTGGTTATAATGTATCATATATTGTTATCCATGATAAGTTATAACTTATAATACAATCGTTTATTGTTTGGGCCTAATTTAATTAATAAATAACACCCAACAGTCATCCACACAGTCCTGAACCCCACACTAAGATACTAGTATGGTGTGGTGGGTAACAAAAGCTATGAGAGACTTTCGGTCTCACAACACCCAGACCCGAGACAAATATTTGTGGGCCATACAAACATTTGTTTCGATACGGGAATCGAACCCGCAGCCTCTTCCTTTACAGCTGGCAATTCATCTATCACTGACAATAATAAATTGACCATATTTACTTGTTAAACATATTTGAAGAAAAATGGAATATTTATACAAATTATTGAGTACCGACTTCTACTTGCAAAATTAATAATCACTGTTTTCAAACACAGATATCGTTGGTCTCCCAAATAGTAGCAAACAACATTATCAAACTAGACATAGGAGAACTGCACGTTCCGTGATTTAACTTCCTTAACTGTTATCACTTGATTTCTCATCCGAATAAGCACAACATCCAAACGCACCAACCGATTCAGTAAATCTAATTTCCATTCCATTATGCGAGCAATCCAATTCAATCACCTGATTGGCCCACCGTCCCTTATAGGATGGGAGTTCGCACAACGAAATATTGCAGTTGGGATACAAATGAGAATTACTCGTACAGCCAATAATAAATTCTTCTTCCTTTAAGGGTTTCATCAAACACCGTCAGAGTTGTGCGGCGACGTCGCCAATTCACATTTTTTACTTTAAGATTTCAATGGCGATGGCTCATTTTCTTCCGTTTCGTTGTAATATAACCGGTGCAACCTTGGATTTGCACCATAAAATTTATAGCTTGCTGTATGTAATACAAAGTGTATGGCGTGAGTGTTACAACTCTCATTTAAATTTTATTTTTACCTATTTTTTTTACTAATATTCGGGTAAACAAACAAAGCCACAGATTTTATTTTTACCTTTTTTTTATTAATATTTGGGTAAACAAATAAAGCCACAATATACATTATAGTTACAATAGTTTTAAAATACAATCAGAAGTACACTAATTGTGCCATCAGCACCGTTTACCACATAATGATGTACATATGTATGTTACAACCAACAAGTTTTTTTTATTAGCAGATACTGGCAAACTAGCAGATGGGTTACCTGATGGTAAGTAATCTCCACCGCCCATAGACACCCAAGACACAAAAGGAATCATGGGTGCGTTGCCAACCTAAAAGGAGGAAATGGAAGGGAAGGGAAAAAGGGATTGGGAAAGGAAGAGGAGAAATGGGCCACCGGAAATCTCATTCACCGGACAAAATGCGACAGCAAGCTGCCACTTTACGTCGGTTTTCTGTCCTATAATTATAGGTGCTTGTTTCATTTCAAGCGTTTCTCTTGTCCAAAACATTTTATATTTGTGGTACGCCGTATTTTATAAATTATCAACTTTCGCTATAACTCTTCAAATTGAAGAACCCTTCCGGGATTCAACATTGTTATTATGTTCTGAAAATACGTTTAAATTTCAAAACAGAGTGTAACTAAAGTACCCCAATTTTATACACGCTCTCATAAAAAAGGGTTTAATTTAGAAATAAATTGGGTTCAAATTGTGCGTAAAACACATAACCTACGCATTACGTCTCTTCTGCATTCAAATTGGTATCATGAATTGTAAAAAAAGCTGTAAAACGTAGCACAAAATTTGGAAAATGTCCTTTTAATTTGCCACGGCCGAGCCCTGTAATAAATATCTGAGACACATTTCTTGTTGATTCTCAGTACTTACGTAAGTAGACTAAATTCAAAATCAGATGAAGAATCAAATGTTTTTTACTATTAATTATCTAGATGCCTAGAAGAACATACGTCCCATCTTATGATATAGGATCGCAAGTTCTTAAGAATGTCAGTAATCATAATTCACGGAGTAATTGCTGCCAATCTTGATGAGAGGCGTTGCGGTTTTTTACATCTAGTACACCGTTTTATATTAACAACTTTAGTTTTTATTTAACCCTGAGATTCGGATTCATAAAAACCGACTAATTGTTAAAAGATGAAGCATACTAAAACATTGACTTAAGTGTATGTATAGGAACATACAAATCTTGAAATTTTGAAGATGCTCATGAACCAAAATTGTTCAATAAAGTTTAATATTTTAAGTATTTAGTATAAAGCATTATGAATGGTTGAATTACTGACTCCTAGACAATATCACGTTGGTGCATATGAGACAACACTGTTACTGTAAGTGTTTAGTGTTAACTGTAAAAGACATTCACAAGTTATAACTCATTGAAGTGAAACCAGAACATTTGGAATATTCAAATCGAATAGTATGAAATTTGTAAAGGAGTCTGATGTTGTTGATAATCTAATCTTTATATTATCTGCCATAGTACAAAGTTATGAATTAATAATCGGAAGAGTCATTTTTAAATTAATAATTTAAGAAATAGGAAGGAAAACGTAAAGAATGTAGGAAAAACAATTTATTTATTCTTATCAATAATATAACCCAAGCTTTATTGTAAGAAGTTGATAGGTTTTTGTCGGTACGTAGGTGATGTTCGCGCGTGGACTGCTAAACGGCGCGGGATTAATTTAGAGACAGTCGGACGGACGGACACGTCGCTCGAAAGCTCTGAGACATGAGCGGAAGATTAGCTCATGCCGCAAGGTGCAGAATTCTAGCGTGTACAGAATATACTACATATAGTACATTTCAGTCATATGCTATGATAGTCTTCGGTTAGATAGAAAATGAATTATTATAGATTTATTTAATTTGACCAAATATTACTGTGTCACAATTATACCGAGCGAAAGCCTCCGTGGCGCAGCGAGCGAGTAGTTGTGAACACGAAGACAAGTATTTCTACAAGACATAAATACTCTGTTTCGGTTCTGGGTAACGTGAAATATACATATTCGACAAATTTAATATATATACGCCCAAATAGTCAAATGCTACTCAACTTTAACGGCTTCTTACATTGATTTTCTCCATACAATTTTGACAGATAAGGTCGCCTTAAACGACATAAGGCGACCTTAAATATAATGCGGATAAAGTCTCTGATATCCATAACACGCGTCTTGTGTAACTGTTGGATGTTATTTATAATTTAAAAGATCTAAATAAATAATAACACTTACCGCCTAATACTCATACACTTAAGTCTTATTTGACAAAAGTGTATGGCAAAAATCATTGTAAGGAGCCGTCAAAGTTGAGTGGCGTTTGACCATTCAGGCGTTATTCATTTATTCCTTGGGTGTCTGACATAATATACGAAAAATCGGAATTGCACTAAAAGTAATAGTATCCATTTGCCATCAGGTTAGCCGTCAGATCCTCTCCATTATTCAGTTAAGTGTAAAGGCTTATAAATTACTCTCCACAGAAAAAAAAAAAGTTCGGCGTCGCCAATTTTGTACAAGCGCTCGCGCAGGCCATCCACAATACTGATAAATCAAAAACCCAAAGCAGTGAACACTACATCGCGTAATGGACCCCCCACAACCCTCATCCCCTTCCCTCCTCCGTAATTTCCTCCACTCACTATACAGCAATCGCTCTCTGTCACCAACTCGGTTCTTGCAGCGTAAATGATTGCATCTGAATGCATCTTTAATTCTTTTAACACTGTCGATTACATGTGTTCTTTACGTAGATATTGTATTCTAGAACGGGAATTCAAAAGAAAATAAAGATTTGATTTCACTAATTAAAAATATTTCCACGGAAAATAGAATGATAATCGACGAACATTTCTTTAGTCTGGGAAAGATAAGCTCGAAAATAAAAAGATTTTATAGTTACTGTTCATCGACTGATAAAAAATAATCATGCTTATAAGAGGTTATTTTCAGCCCATTATTTATAGGATGCGGCTAATAGATGGTTCTATTGACTCTTCATTGAAATAAAACTATAATAGTTTCACTTTAAATTCTCTACCTGCATTTTTTTAAAAACTGCTTATGTGCTAGTCAGATGTGGAATTTGAACCCAAGTTCTCACAGTTCTTAACCGTTCCACTAGACTAATGAGGAAATCGATAGTTAAAATAAATAAATAATGTAACATCAACGAATTGGCTAATTACTTTAAGATCACGTAAAATAGGTCATCAACCCCACGGGAGAGGAAACGCGATCCACAACACGAGACGGTTGTCTTCGAATACAGACCCACATGGATGGTGCCATGTTATGAGACCCTAGAGGGCCATTAATACCACTGTTGTCCTGTATGTACTACAAATACCACCAACTTACAAATGCCTACAATCCCTCCCTTATGGCAATTGAATAAGAATGAACTTTGATATCACAACGGCAAACTAACTTGGCAAGTCGAGCATAACAATTTTACTCTTGCGGTCGAAAATGATAGTGTGCAGTTGATTATACCAAAGAAATTGATTAACCTAACAGCATTTGTAACTGTGTCGGATGTTGGGCTAATGCGGTATCCATCGGGTATGTGGTATCGCAGGTAATCAGTGGGTAGTTACATATTAAGGACTGTTTTGTGGGTAATATTGTTCACAAGTTCGAAATAGAGCGGTAATTAACTACAAACACGGGTATAACTGTGGATAGTTTATATTATGTTATGAACATTATTATACCCGGAAAACTACCGGATTGGACGACACAGTGTCTGTTTAATGAGATAAAATTGCGTTCTATATTTTGTACTGGAACAACAGTGCTTGAGAATAACTTTGATCCTATAGCATACTTGGGACGATGCATGTGAGTTTGTGTTCATATTCAAACCCTATTCTATCGAATTGTGGGTGTTCCGTGAACATTGAACACCTTTGCTTAAAATCCCTAAGTCAAAAGTTACAATTCTAAAAATCGCACATGACTAGTATTGAAATTCGTGACTGGTAAGAACTATTGAATTTCGTAGGGTCAAAGAAATCTGTGGTAACTGTTTGATGTGATCTTTGATCCATACACTACCATACCATACAGTCATTTATACATCCGAATAATATATTGTATGTATTTGAAACGTCTACATTTTTTTAAGTCACAGGACATAGCACTACAGGAAAGTTTTTAGTACCTACTTATTCGATACGTATAGGTATTTTCATTTAGGTATTTTCGTTTAATCATACTAATCGTCCTAAAAAGTATTTTCTAATAATGTTTCATGCTCCGTTATGAAAGCAATTTGTGCATTTTCATATATGCCATGTACCTAAGCTCATAATAACATATTAATGAACTGTAAAATGTTGTAAACCTAATATCTAAAAAATATAAACATTTTAAACTTTGACACGCTCTCCTGTAAAATTGCTGTTTTGCAGTTTCGACACTGTTACTAGGGAAAGGCGATATATTCTGTGTAATGCGATGTTATGTTTATCCCGAACTTGGCCTTGAACCTCCAAACACTCGATTAAAAATGCAAACGATTTTGAAATGAAAGCGGGTGGACCGCTACGTACCGTGGCCGGGAGCCAGTCTGATATTGTTAAATTCATACCACCATTGTACCGGTATCGTAAACGTGGTTTACTGAGCACACCTGAATGCTTGTACGCCTCCTGATAGGAAGAAAGCTGAGGTCGCACTGAGGTGAACGAGACCGATAAGTAAAATACTTTCCCTCGTATTAGTGAAAGCATACTTCTAACACTTCTAATCCTACTATAAGCTGCCACTTTACGACGGTTTTCTGTGAGACAGTGTTATCAAACCGGTCGAGCCGGCCCATTCGTGCTGTAGATGTAACTGTCTACAGCGTGGCTCTACCGCTCAAAAAATGATGATATGTAATTATCTTGGTCGTGTAATAAAACTGCGACCTTTCATATCGCAGCTGACTTTAGCCACGAAAGCTATATTCCAAGTAGTAAATAAAATATAGGGTACAAGTATTTTTAATTTTACGAGTCCTTTGTTCAAAGAGACGTAATATGTATTCAATTGGAGAATTTCGCATATTAACGCCCTCGGTGTGTCACCATCTGATTAAGCAGTCGTTACACGGAATCGGTTTTTACGGCAGCATCGTGAATATTTCAGCGAGATGAAGTGATAAAAAAATGTTGCCCTACCAATTGGGAGGGCCCTTGCCCACCCACCCCCGGGGCTTTCCCCTGTGGACATGGGCTACAAACCCGTTTATTGTTCTCATTTTACTACCCTTTTATCTTACTGAAAATGTTTAACCTCGCCTGTATTTTACAATTTACTAACAATAATATCTTTTTTAATTTTTTTCATCGAGTTTTATATTTTTTATTTGTGCGGCAAACAAAGAGGACGGTTCTAGATAGAGTTGTTCTCGTGGGAGCTGTAACGCTAACGTCCGAGGAAATAGTCTTCACAGCAATATATTTGCTGTACAAGCAACGTTATCTCAACATAGACAACGACGTAAATTACTAAGTTAACGACACGAGTAATATTTTTTTAATAAATAAAGATAATAAAAAAAAACAACTAGTAATTGCAGTAATTTGGCGACCTTGCTACTTCTACGGTTTGGATAATTTTATATTGAACTGATTATAGGCCTATGTTTCGTGGACGTCGTGTACCTGATGATATTATATTATAATAAACAGTAGACAGTATCTTGGCTTTTCTCTGTTGTATTGCCTATGTCCATGGGTTACAGTTGCCATCAGGAAATCTTATCATCAGGTAAGACGTCTGCTTCATCTTCTTCGTCGTGTCGATTGCCGTTTGTTTTAGCACTGAAAAGAGCCGCTGGGAGGCCGTTAAAAGAGCCATTGTAATAGTGGGGCCTGAGATGGGCTGTCTGACATCTGCTATCGTTGGTGGATAAAAATAAAAGCAACTTTATATTTTAACTTTTTAATTACACCTTAGTCATACACATTAATTACCTACATTTACAAACTTTACATAAACCTCTTTCACATGACTCATACGCCGGGAAAAAACGTAAAAAGTGCAATCTAATTAAACCAGTGTCCCAGTTACCGTGAACCGTCGCCCGTCACCCGTCGCGGCGCTCATGAAACCCGTAAGTTCATCCTACTTGTTCCAGCTTAGAGTGCCGGATTTGTACCAATTACCTATTAAGGGAGTCTGGAGGATTTTTTTTATACCTGTTTAAATAAAGTTTTTTTTTACGTTTGCTACCCAACTATTTGTATTTAAATTTTACGTTTTGGAGTGAACTAGGAGCGAATTTTAAGACTTGTTTGCGTTTTATTTTAAACTATCCTTAAACTGTTTAATCTACAATATAAATCTAAAAAAATATTTAAAAGCTCTAATCTAAAGTTCTACTAAACCGATTTTAAAAATAGTTTTTCCTTGAAAACTACTTTTATTACTGAGCGCTGGACAATCACCGCATGCTAGTATTAATTCATAAAATATAAAAATTACTATCACTCATATTTACAATCATTTTTTATTAAAAAGAAAGAAAGAAAAAAAATCAGTTTATTCCACATATAAAAACAGAAAGACTTAAAAATAAAAATAAAACGATTACAAAAAAAAGACTATGGCAAAAACCAAAATGACTCCTGTCTAGAGCCGACATGACCTTAAGAAAAAAAAATAACTTTTAGTAATATTCACATTTACTGTGAAAGATTGGTATCCCAAATATTATTTACTTTCTGTGTTCCTGATAGTGTATTGTCGTTCGTTTCAGCTATAACACTTGTAGTTTTATGTATGATTTAGTATTCAGCATCACGCACTGGTTTACTACAATCTTTTAGTACATAAACTTGTGGAGACTACTCTTGTCATATAGGAGATAACTCACAAAAAAGGTCGACAAAGTAAAAGAGTTTCTTATATAGAGGTACATTGCCTGATATTATTATCTTGCTCAAATATTATTGATACAAAAGTATGTTTATTGGTTTTGTCACCATTTTAAGCAACGCACAAACTATCTAACGTTATTTGGGGATAGACATTGTTTCAAAGGGAAAAACTATCTAAAAATAAGATGGGAAGACTTTCAAACGAATCGTTAATAAAATAACTTCTACTAAGTGACAATTAAAAAAATCGGTATCATATTTGAATTATGGCATTGAGTAACAAAGGCAGCCCCAAACGGCCCACCTAATACTATATGGTATCATTATGACTCCATAGAGATGGCCAGTATAGTCGCTTCCTTGATCTAGCGGCCGCGAACGGGCTGTTGGTTGAGACGTTCTGGGTTCGAAAACTGGGTCTAGCAAAGTGTCCTTTCTAATTTGATTTGCCCGGAACTGAGTCTTCAGGGAGATTGACGCCAGACAGGTAGGCCATAAAAAATAAGCCGAATCCTTCCTGCAACACGTTTGAAATATGAATTAGTGACAAATAGAAAGACGTACATCTTTAAGGTGATTATCCATGTCAAAAAATAAATGAGGATTGGAAATGGGACGTCCTCCTGCAATAACAAATAGATTCGATTGTACCAAATTTTAAATAAAATACTATAGAAAATTGTCGCGACTAAACAAACACAGTAAATCGAACACAAACATACCGGATCCAAGTCAAACAAGTGTTTGATTCGAACAAACTGAAAAATCTGTACACAAAGGCCAACTCAGTTTCGTAACTGAAAAATGTTTTTAGTTTCAATCGCTAACGATCCGTTCACACTGGCATGAGAGTCGCGCGGATTATTTCAAACTCAATTTGAGTTTGGATTAAACTTTTTGTTTTGTGTGACTACTCCGTATTAATTCGGGATATGAAATTACAATACGAATGAATGTTTCCGGAATAAATGCACTGGATTTAATAAATTTGAATGTTTGAATTTAAATGTGTTTTAACCAAAGACTAGGCAGGCTAAACGGTACATAGAATTTACCCAGTAAATTTCCGTTAATTGACCGCAACTCACTATCGAGATCTACCCTTTTCCTTAGCCGTCAAACTTCAAACACGTTGTACAGTGACATAATTATATTTCTAAACAGCTTGTCTAGTAATATACATAGAAGTCTTCGATTTCAACCGACTTCGTTATTTTTAAGTTGTATTGATTTATGACTTTAAATCTTGGCAACTATTTAGATACTTAAAACTATAATGCATTGCGTGGATGAATCAGTTGAATGATCAAATAATGTTATTATTGTCACACACATAATATCACTGACACCACACTGAGCTAAGAGTCTTGTGTCGAGGGAATCGTATCAGAAGTTACGAGAAACTTTCAACCTCACAGCATCCAACCCCAAAACAAATAATTGTCGCAATCCAGAAATCGAACCCACAGTCTATCGTTTTCTTTCATTTTTTACGCCACAAGACTGTCAGAATATGTAGTTCGTATTTTATTTTTTACTTTGGAATTTATTCGACCCATTATATTATTGGGAATCGCAAGTAAACTCTGACACAGTAGAAATACTTCTTAACTAAAATGCTCGTACGGTATATGATACACCTCAACGATTTGTATATATTTGAATGGATGGTTTCAATGGTATTTCAAACAAACAAACCCACAAACTGCATTTTTATGTTGAAAGAGCGTAAAATATTCTGTTTCTGTAGTTGGTAACATTATACTATGAAATAGAGTTTATAATAAACTTATCCATACAATATAGGGTTTTATAAAACAATACTCAATTGCTTTTATCATCTTTATTAAAAGAATTCTGAATTAACATGATCCATGATAAATGTTTGGATATTTATTATAGTCAACGCTTCATCATCAGCCATAAGGACGTCTATTCCTGAACATACATAACCCTTACAACACGGTATTTTTGATACTGCACCAATAATCTGACACATAACGTTAGCTTTATACATCATCATCAGTTATAGGACGTCGACAGCTGAACATAGGCCTCGTATCACTTATATCATGCAGTAATAATACTCAGCGGTACCGTACAGCGTACTGGAACATTAATGCTACAGATAAATATTACCACAGCATAGCTTTGTCGATCTTCACAACATACCTAAACGACGTTCAAGGAAGCGAACTCCACTAACTAGTTGCGAACAAAACTGCCGGTGGGGCGATAGGTAACTAACTTATCGCCGCCGCTCGTAACTCACGTCACGGCACATTGCGGCATAAATCATCAACGCTCGCGGACGAACGCGTCGCCAGTAATGCATATCGTGATGAGCGGCAGCGGAGCGTGTAGCGGAAATATCCGCATTATTGCATGTGTAGAGGAACGGGTGTCGGTGTTCCTCCACCAGAGGGGAGATCTTCTCGTCAGGCGGGTGTAGTGCCTGACCGCCGCGGCCCCTCCAATGGTTCATCTTCGGAGGTTGTATATATGCTACGTCTGTTGCAAACTTTGCCATCGTGATTTGGTGTGATAGCTCCATCTGTCGTTCCGTAGCTGAAGCTAGTGCGCTGACGCTCGATGCGTGTAAGTTCGGCGCGCATCACAGAGATGTCGCCACATCACTCCCCCCGGAGATCGGAGGTCGGAAGTCTTGAAGTCTTCAGCTTGAGAGAAGCTTGCCAGTGCCAGTAGAGTAGTGTTGGGAGAGTAGCGTCCCAGTGAGTTGGGAGAGTAGCGTCCCAGTGAGTTGGGAGAGTAGCGTCCCAGTGAGTCGGGAGAGTAGCGTCCCAGTGAGTCGGGAGAGTAGCGTCCCAGTGAGTCGGGAGAGTAGCGTCCCAGTGAGTCGGGAGAGTAGCGTCCCAGTGAGTAGTCCCAGAAGATGATATTGTAAACATAACTAACGTCAATATGACTCTGCTTAAAAAAGTAGTGAAAATATTATTTTATTCGTATTTTGTACATGTGATGTACTAAAATCTTTATAAAATCTTTCTTTCAACCTGCTTTTATTATGGGTTATAAAAATATCTCAGCTTCACGAAAGACAAAGATGCCCTAATGAGCTTGTAATCTTTTTAAAAGATAAGAAAAAATAATTATCAAGGCACTGGATTCTATGAAATAAGACCATAGTGGAACATGAATATTACTAAGAATTAGGCCTTTATTCATAATAACTTAGTGGGACGCTATAATACCGCTGTAGGACGTTTCTGAAAAATTGTTATTCATAATAGCTCAATAGCGTTAAAACGTTCCCAAAATCTTCCATAAAATGTCTGCAATTTATAGAAGCTGGCACCCTACTTTAACGCTTCAATAGCAAAAAATATGGCCGATTTCGATCAACTGATTCGTATTTGACGTTCCACCAGTTTTGGTTGGGATTAATTTGGGTGCCTGCGACTTCTATCATAAACATTAAAAAATAAGGTCACGCCTGTATCCCCGAAGGAGTAGGCAGAGGCGTACTAGCGAACTAGAACACCCACATTTCGCCGAGCTTAGTTCCGTCCCAGATGTGATAGGGGGGGAGCCTATCGCCATATCGGGCACAAATTCCAGACTCCGGGCTTATACGGAAAAATCCAATATCACTTTGCCCGACCCGGGGATCGAACCCGAGACCTCAGAACCGTAGTCGTACCGAAATACCACCACGCCATCAAGGCAGTCTTCTAGACTTCAGAGAGACTTCTATCAAATGCAATTAATGTTATAAACACGATAGTTTGTGAGGTTGTATGGATGTTTTGTTACTCTTTCACACCAGAATGGTTGAACGGATCTGAATTTAATTCGGTAAAGAAATGGATTAGTCTAGAATAAAAATGTCTAGGACAACAAGACAAATAAATGTGATGCAAAAGTTATGACCTCATGGTCATAAGTCGCTCAGTTTATTTGAAATATACGCGCGCCAGGTCGGACAGCGTAATAATATTGAGAGGATAAACTTGTCTTAAGTGATTCTTCACCATTCACAGAACATTCGAGGATGTATTTATTTATAAAGGAATAACACATAGGCTACTTTTTTCCAGAAAATGTAGGGTCTCCGTAGGATAGATTTGTTTGAAGTCAGCTAGTATTTAATATTTTCCGTGTGGTATTTAATTACATACCTTGATTTCAACAAAACATATTTTTCTTCAATATCATCATTATCTAAACACGAATATAGCGTCACATGAATAAATCATGAGAAATAAAACACTTCAAAAATACAATTATGAATTTTATTAAATCTGATTTAACAAAAAATAGTTATGCACGCATGTTGCCTAATTATTCTTCAATACAATGGGTTTTAGACGGTTCTGTTGAAGCCGCTGTGAACTGGAAAGTCCGGTCCTGAATTCCATTCTCAGAGAAGGCAGGGTATTTTTCTTACACGATTTGAAAGCCCCCTTTCTTTTCATTCATACGCTCCAAGGAATATCCTCCAAATCTAAATTTCATTTCCAAATATCCATAATCTACCCATCTTCGTTGATGTTTAGGTATTGCATAAAACGAAATCACTTCACATGCAACAAACATAGTTTTACTTTGATTAAATTAATTAAATAAATATATAAACAAACTAAACAGGTCGCCATGGTTGCCATGGTCGCGCGCGAATGATTGTTTTTTTATTTTTTTTAATTTTCCCTTTCGGGAAGGCAAAGGGATCTAGCCCATACAGGCTCGTCATAAGTGCTTTTTATTTCTTTATTTGCTTATATCTAATTGTTCACAAGTGCAATGAAATCGGATGTGTTCGATTTCAAGGCCCTGCTGTAGTTTTGGCGTTAATTCCTTCCAGTTTGATGCTTTTCAGACGATTTTCTCGCAGCAAAGGAGTCGAACATGGTCGACCCATCCACCCGACAAAAAGCGTCCAAAATCACTTATTTCAAAGCTTCCACATACTGTCCATCTTCGTTGATGTTTATTGCTTAGATTCACATCACATTTAAACCACAAGCACAACTTTAGACTAGAATATGAAATCATTAAAACAAGCGACCACCCGCACCGTCAGAATTCCCGCCAAAACCTCTCTGATTGTTTTTTTAGGCCATCGCTCCATGACTTGCCAGAGACAAAACTTGTTAAAATCCCGTTTTATCTATGTACTAGCAACATTGTGACACGGTAAATATATTTTAGTTAATGAAGCTATAGTAAACTATTATGAATAAAGAATTTTATTGAACCTTCGATAGGCTTAAAATACATTTTTACCAATATGAGTTTATATTTTCGATAAGGGTTTTAATATGAAAGGCCTTAATGTTTGATTCTCGAATAAAGCTATTAACATAAAAGAAATCTTAAATCGCCCTAAGCTTCGGCGTATTTAAACGGCAACAAAGCCCTGTAAGTGAAAAAGTTTAATTATTTATTTTATAAACTAACATGGAGCTTGTTGAGACTTAGCTTAAACATAACTTAAAGTTAAGTATATAATCTCATTGATCATTCTCGTTATTAAACTGCATTTTATTGCATTGAAAAAGATACTAAAGAATTGTGACCTCATAAATAATTCCCGCTCGCTTCAGTAGTACGATCATGATGAATCACTTATTTAAAATAGAAAGAGACCAACAAAAACGTAATGACAATATTATTATCGCATTTGAATTTGTTTTATAACGCTGTCAACGTTTCATAATTTAAACTTTAGTAGGTCACCATCAGCAAGGTTTGAGGAATAAATATATATTTTTTAGCATCCTAAAAGGGGTATTTTTTGTTAGAACAAGTACTGATACAATTAAATAGGAGACAAGAGGAACGACGGACACGGAATAATTGTTAGCCTTTATGAATTCGGTTTTTAAGTCTTATTAAACTTAAACGACTTAAAAGACTTTTAACAAGACTTAAAAACAATGGACTGCGGTCCATCCGACTCGAAGTTATATGTGAGCAAACGAATTAAGATCACGATTAGTTCTCATTTTTATGCCCGACGGTTTGAAGGCCTTGCAGCCTTCGTGGTAACGGGTTAGATTGCAGTCGGGAATAAAAATTAAAACAAATCATGATAGAATCCGTAAAAATAGTTTTATTTCAATGTATAACATTCGCGTAAACTTAAGAAATCACTATAACTGATTCTTTTATGGTTGTTCCTTATATAGGATTATTTGAATAGAATATATACGATTATATCTCGAAGACATAATTTATACAAAACGTTAATCAAAAATAGTTGCTATTCATAAGAATACGATTAAACTCAAGAAATCAATACGATTAAGTTAAATTTTTATTTTAAATAGCTATGTATACAGAGGTCAGTGAGATGAACACTTGCGGGAGTTAGGCGGCACTCTAATCCTCTCAGTCCGGTCGAGTGCCTAACGTTTTTACGCCAAGTCACGCCGCAATAGCCTCTCAGGGCTGCGTTAGGCTTTTTGTGATATAATGGAGGACCGTCGCGTATTTGGCTTTCATAATATGACACGTAAAGGAACCTATAAGATACTTTCATCTTAAGTCGGAAAATATGAAATAACATCACCCTTGTATCCACAAAGGAGTAAAAGTAAAAACGTACCTACCTTCAAACTTATTTCTATTATATTATGAAATGATGAGACTATAAGACGATGAGTTGTGAGTGAGCCCATCGCCAAGAAATATAATCAGCTTGACTACTCCTTGTCGCTTTTGCACTTTATCATCATCATCATCATCACCCATAGGACGTCCACTGCTGAACATAGGGCTCCCCAAAAATTTCTAGATCGACCTGTTGGAAGCGTCCTGCATTCAGCGACTTGCACTTATGTCCTATGGTTGTCTGTGATTACCTTGGAAGACCGGCAACTGTGCTCGTGTATTATTATTTGCCACTGAGTTTCATAGTCAGAGTTGAGAACTAACCACACTAGTTTCACAGTTTCCATATCAGCCAAGAATTACAAGTTTCAAGTAAACACCGTCCATCAAGTTGAGTATATTCTTCCTCAACGAGAACCCTTAATAACTCGTATAGATTCTCTAATTTGGTTAGTATAAAAATACTAGCAAAATAAAAAGCAAAATGTTAAACGTAATTTGCGCAAGCTAAAGCGAAGAGTCAACACAAAGCCACAATTTTCACGGCCAGTGCGTCGGTCACAGCTCACAATCCGTTTCGCTTGTTCCCGTGTTTGTAATGTTGGAATAATGTTTCAAATTGTATAAAAATATTCAGCTTCTGTAGCAACATTTCTCTGTAATTGTATTTTCCAGGTACTAGAAACATAATGCCTCGCAATCTTTCAAGCTAAGTTTTATTTAATCCGATTTGTTTCGAACTGCAGTTGTAAATCCAATTCCCTTTAATATAATAATTTATTTTCACTATACGCTCACGCATAGCCTGTCTAAAAATAAGTCGGAAGATGTGAGACTCATGGTGACTAGTCGGAAATCGGATTAACTATAACTAACAGATTTCCAACTTGATCCGAACGTGACCAGATTTATATGGAACCACTCTTAAAATAAGCTTTATCGAACACAAAAATAATTTTGAAAATCGGTCCACATTTGAGGGAGATATCGCGTAACATACATAAAAAATACAGACGAATTGAGAAGCTTCTCCTTTTTGGAAGACGGTCGAAAACTTAGCTTGAAAGATTGCGAGGCGTTATCTTTCTAGTACCTGGAAAATACAATTACAGAGAAATGCTACGGCTCAATTTTTACGGCGGAATTTGTGCCCGATATGGCGATAGGCTCCCCCTATCACATCTGGGACGGAACTAAGCTCGGCGAAATGTGGGTGTACTAGTTCGCTAGTGCGCCTCTGCCTACCCCTTTGGGGATACAGGCGTGAGCTTATGTCTGTATGTATGATACGGCTCATCGAAATGAGCTTTTGAGCCTAAGTACGCTGCCACCAGGCCAATTGTAACCTATTTATGAAGTATTTCTTTCAATCTGCCCTTATCCTTGTGTAAGGTCGGTGCAAGTGCAACACACTTTTACAAGCATGTTTCATAAATGATTCGGCTTAGTTATTGCGACCAGCTGTCTCCTCACGTCGACGCCCTCCGGAAGTTCCATTCAGGAAGTTCCTGGGCAATTGGAATTAGAAAAACTTCTTTTCCCGACCTGGGAATCAAACCCAGGACCTCCCGGTCTACAACCTATGTATACGCTGCCACTAGACCAAGGAGGCGACTTATGAATCTATCAATTATTACTTATCTAAATTACGAAATGACAAGTTATTAGGATAGATACACCCATTATGGTTAGAACTGGAGCGGAGCACACCACGGGCTGATCATAAATCTACCGCTTTGCCATATGTAGCGGAATCTGACGGCGAACTGCACGCAAATTACTCGGCACCCTCCACGACGGAGACATATGGTTCAACATAGGTTCGTGGCACTGATTTCACTAGATTATAATTATATTTATGCAAAATCTATATGATTTTGTGATTTACCCGTGATTACTTTATGCATTTTAATCCAATTTTATATAGTTAGTAAGCGTCATGTAGACAATTTCACTTGCATTAATATGTTGACTTGAACAGATTATTTCCATTGTCTCAAAGAACTTCAAGTGACAGCTTGTTGTTGGGTTTCGTGTGTGAGTGAAATCGGGGGGCAAATTTTCCTTCTTCCAATCTCCATCATTTCTTACCATTCCTTTTCGCGGCAGGCCACAGTTAGGTACAATATCTTCTTGTATTACCAATGTCCATGAGCGATGGTTATCCGCCTTCGTAAGTCTTAATTGCTCGGATTTACATAACCTTAGAATGCGAGTTGTCAACATTTTATGACTTTTTAATTATTATAAACCAAAGTAAAGTACACACTTAAGGTTATACAACAGCAAATGCTAAATATTTTCTAGAAAATCTACAAAACGATGCCGTTACACACTCCTTTGAGAGTTGGAAAACAAAATCCGAAAATTCTGAACAGGAAGAGCTACAATTTTCTGCAAAGTCACGTAAGACTCATTAAAACTTCTTTAAAAAAACAACCAAAGTACTATTGAAAGTCGTTACTATCGAAAGTTTTCGAATTCGTTTCGTGATTGTAAAACACGTAGTAGCAACAGCGAATAAATACTAAGGACTTTATTTCCAAGAAAAATGGCAGTGCCTTACAATGTCTTATTACAGAATTTCATAAAGTTGAATTAGATGTTCGCAATATACAATGAATACCTCAATAATTGTATAATCAAATAAAATTCGTGTATGAAAAATTAAAGAAAAACCATCCCAGAAACGAAGGTTGATCATGTACCTATACAGAAAAGTCATAAATTTAAGAATACATTTTTTCCCTCATATGCCAAGAAAAGGATCCCCGTAATAAAAGGCGTTCTACAAAAAAACATGTTTCAAGAAAACGATTAAAGGTAGTCTGTAATCTGAAACTATATGTATAATATACAGTACAGTACAGTAGTACGGTATAATACCCATGATACTGTATGCTATTTATAGAGCTTGCAGTTAATGCGCTTAGCGTGTATAATGTAGATGGTAGACCGTATTGTACCGGATTATAGCTTCAATATATACTTTGACGTGGGAGTGTAATTCTGTCTATATCATATTATGAACATTATTTAGGTGAATTTTCTAAATGTGTTAACTGTCTAGTTATTATTATCAAAATCTAAGTTTATGAGTCCCGATAAAAGTTGAGTCGTATAGTAAAAATACATTTCTTCATTTTCTACAACTTCTCCATTCTTCACCAACCTAAACTACAAACTGATTTAAAACCAACATGTCCTATATTTTCTTAATATTTTGTGATATTCTTACTTTTAGATAGAGATATAATACAAAATTATTGATGACAGAACAACAAACAAAAATACATTTATTTTATACCCCAAATGTTACACTGGTCAATCGTCAGGAAACCGATCTAAGGACAAACATCCATAACAGTACCCCGGGGCGTCGTCTTCGTGTGGAAACTTTTCAACACTTCCAATATCGTTCATTGCAGAGGATTCCGAACATGCGACTACGTCTCAGTGTACTGCTGCAATTTAATACGTTAAAAGGAACTATTGGAAAAGTTGAGAGTATATTTTGGCGTTTACATATAATATTATTACATCGAAACTTCGTTGTGAGAGATAGTGTATTTTTAAAATCTATGTTTACGTCTTTAAAACTAAGCAAAATCCTTTCTGAATCATCCTTAAAAAATTAACTACACCGACTCTAGACCAATGTGGAACGGGATAAGGGCAACTGGAATAATAATTGATGCGGTATACCATACTAAAATTACTTTGCTCGACAACTGTTAAATATTCTACTTTCTTTTATTACAGTCTATTTATGTCGAGGTTCCGTATTACCGTAGAGTTGAACAATGAACAGTAGGTACTACAAACGGGGTAAATAGAAAAGCTTCGAATCTTAGTGATTTCGCAGAACTAATTAAGCCTTTGATCCTGAATGTCAAGTAATAGTTATTAAGTTAGGAGTTCAAGACAATTAATTTAGTTTGATTTCTAGACAACTAACCGTTACTACTGACATATTGCCTCTAATGGCGAAGATACGAAAATCAACACATGGGTCATCCTTTACAAAATACCCGAAATGCCAGCGATTTAATGACAGTGCCAAGCAGCCAATGTTTTCTTAGGAATGGAGAGCATTTTTAAGGGATCCTTTTTTAAACCAATGCTATAGTTTCAGAATTCAGTTCAGTACAAACTAATATGTATATTTTAAACTTCTCTATAATATTAGTAACAATTGATATTTGCGTGTAAATCGTATGCTAGCATAAGATGATAAGTTCCAAACGTTATGACAAGGGATTTGTGGAATGCAGGTCAGAATATGGTGCGGTGGATACTGGACCCGAAAGTATAAATTAATTCTACAAATGATAATTCGAATAAAGGCAAGGCTAACTGTTTGAAGTAGGGCTATGAAGACAGCGTAATACGGTTTAAGTTGAATGGCGAACGACAACATTTGTGGATTTAAATTTATAAAATCAGTTAATTATTGTTCTTTATTTTACTGTTTGTATATAAATAAGACAAAAATATTAGAAATAGAATTCGTAAAGAGATCTTTGAGGAACAGCTTCCCACAGATCTACAAGAATATACAGGCATCACCTACGGTAAATGTATTCTTCTGTTGTGGATTTGGTTATTTAGGCAAAAGATAACTCGGTAAAATGAAAACTAAATATAACACGAAATTCATATTTTTTATAATGAATAATAATGTTACATAATTATGCCTACGAATTTATTTATATGAGTAAAATTTGTGCTATTAAAAAGCGGCAGGAAGCATGCGAATGCCTTATTTTTACTTCGCAATATCTTTTTCTTTTACAATAAATGGCTTCCACTACTTCGGAATATTCTTGGCAAGAGTAAAATGGATTTTCGACGAGAATTCTGACAGGGTGGGCGGCGCTTATTAATATTATTTTATTTTAAAATCTAAACTTATCTTTGTTGCTTCAAAGTGATGTGATTTTATGCACAAACTTCAGCGAAGATGGGTAGTATAATGTGTATTATTTTGAATTGGTCATCTTGGATGAATTTTATCGTAACTGTTCTGGCCGACATTGTCCGGTCGATTTCCTAAAGGGAGGTCGTCTGAGGGACATCGCACTGGAAGGAATTGCTGCAAAAATTCCAATAGGTCTTTGAGATTGTACACATCTGGGTTTCATAATAATTGGGTAAACTTAATGACAATTGCTCAGTTCAAAAAAATGCTATCTACTAATTTGACATTGGCAAAATTACTGCAACGCGGTGGAGCTATTATGTATTAACAAGAAGAAGAGTAAAAAATGTTATGCAAAGTGTCAAATAAATTGTTTAAATTGCTCAACAAATCCTTTAACTTTTGTCGTTCTGTGTAGCAGTTGGCATTTAGTTTAGGGGCCGCGCGCTAAATCTGTAGCTAATTTGATTAGATTTCGCTGGAGCGTGAAAGAATTTCGTTAATGGCAAAACAAACCAACTACTATTAGTAGCTTTAGTAGCTTTGTGTCTGTCTGCAATATTACACGACTTGTCAAACTTTATATTTTCATTTAAGATGATCACGATAGATAGATTGGAAGACGCTTATTGGATTAAAACCTCTTCATAAACTTTATAATATAATTATAATTATTCATGTCTTACATTCTAGAGACTAATGTGCCAATTTGAAATTATAGTCTTATTTTAATTCTATGCAAAAATCATATACAAACGCTGCCTAATCTAACACGACGTCATTCAATTTAGTAGCTTGCCATCCGTTCCATTAAAACTCCCAGGTTTTTCCTTGGTGCCACAACAATAAAAATATTTATGTATGCAGCAAAAAGAGTAGTATAACTGCTCAATAGTGCTACTTTTCTATTAAATCACAAATCAGTCCATGCAAATCGCCGTCAATTATTCAGCCTGCCTATCTCATTCTAAATGCATAGAAGACAAAGCAGTGTTTTGTTCAGTAAATTGTCTATCGGCGGTATAATTCACCGATGATCGCGCACGGGTGCTGCGAACGAGGCCCGCCGTGTGCTCACGTTCATGCCACGAGAAGCTATTATGCAAATACCAGCCAGATATACTTCTTTATGTTATTTTTTTCGATGGAGTGGAATTTTTATGGGCGTTTAAGACGCTTTTTATAAGTGAATTTAGGTAATGTAAGCTGTGCGAATACAAACGGTATGAAGATCGTGATGGTGATATACTGCGCGGATGTTTAGCAATATATAACATAACAATATACATGCAGTTAATGATACAAAGAGGGCACTTTGGGTATTGTTACGGGCTAACGGGGTTCAGGACAAACAATTAAACGCCGACTGTTCTCGAAACTGACTCAGCTCTTTATTTAAAATTAAACACTGTACTGCACACAATACGCGTCGAAATAATCGCACCGAATATTCGCTTGTCGCTCGTTGTTCGCACTCGATCGCTTCCGAAGAAATACTGTGTCCCGCCAACACACACACACGCCTTTTATATTCGTCAATCTCTTATCGCCGCGTGACGTCACGCGGCCCGACTGGTCGCGGCTCGAACGCACTAGAACACTCGGCACATTTATAGATTGGCGGCACGGCGCGTTCGGTTAGAGATTATTCTAGTATGTAACAGTATTTTGTACGATATGGTATGAGATTTTGAAGTAAGAAGTATCTTATAGCTGTCCATTAAAAAGAACTGTGGAATTGATTAAGTTGTTTTCATCTCCTGGAGAACCTGAGGTACCGGGTTCGATCCCCGGGTTGGATAAAGTGATATTGGATTTTTCAGTATGGAATTTGTGCCCAATATGGCAATAGGCTCGCCCCCTACCACATCTGGGACGGAACTAACCTCGGAGAAATGAGGGTGTTCTGGTTCGCTAGTGCGCGTCTGCCTACCGCTTCGGGGATACAGGCGTGAGCTTATGTTTTATTTACATCTATCTATATATATAAAAATGAAACCCGTTTTCCGTTGTCACGGCATCACGCGTGAACGGCTGGACCGATTTCACTAATTCTTTTTTTAGAATACTCATCGAAGTACGAGGATGGTTCTTACGGAGAGAAAAAAATGAAAAATTGTCTGAAACAGTCTAAAAACAACACTTTTCTGTACTCCCATACAATCGATTCGTAATAATACTTAAAAGTCAATTTGAACTTGAATACCATACCATAAAGTTCAAGTATTAGTGGAGAGGTTCCGGGAAGGCAAAACAATTGAGTGTCGTTAGTATCGTATAAATATTAATGTCAGTATTTGTCAATTGAAAAATTCTTTTTATGTTGGATAGCCCATTTATCGAGGACGGCTATAGGTTATATAACATCACGCTATGACCTAAGGGGTGACTGACGGGGTGATTGATGGGGTTACTGACGGGGTGACTGATGGGGCGACTGATGGGGTGACTGACGTGAGGAATGACGGGGTGACTGACAGGCTGACTGATGGGGTGACAGACGGGTGACAGACAGGGTGACAGACGGGTGACACACAGGTGACAGACGGGGTGACAATCGGGCAGACAGATGGGGTGACCGACTGGGTTACAGACGGCTGACAGACAGGTGACAGACGGGGTGACAGACGGGTGACAGACGAGTGACAGACTGGGTGACCGACGGGTTGACCGACAGGGTGACTGTCGGGGTGACCGACGGGGTGATGGACGGGGTGACTGACGGGGGTACTGACTGGGTGACTGACGGGGTGACAAACGGGGTGACAGATGGGTGACAGACGGGTGACAGACGAGTGACAGACGGGTGATAGACGGGTGACAGACTGGGTGACCGACGCGTTGCCCGACAGGGTGACTGTCGTGGTGACCGACGGGGTGATGGACGGGGTAACTGACGGGGTAACCGACAGGGTGAAGGACGGGGTGACTGACGGGGGTACTGACTGGGTGACTGACGGGGTGACTGACGAAACCGGACCGAAGTAGATCATCCCATTACCTTCTTTAGAATTATTGGATTATAGGTGCTTACCACTCATTCTTTCAACCCTCTCTCTCCTACGCAGACGAAGTTGCGCGGGTCAGCTAGTAAATAATAAATACATCTAAGTGGTCAGATAGATAGACGGATATGACAAAACTATAAGGGTTCCATATTTGCCATTAGGCTTAGAAACCATAAAAAGAAACAAATTATCAGCTCGCATGGTTTTCATTATGAGATTTAAACATCAATAAGCAATACTGACAATAATATTTAAAATTTCATAACAAAGTGAGTAGTTTTAAAGGGTACTATTATAAAATTCCACTTTCTGTGATCAAAAATGCCGAGAGCTTACGTCAGTCCGCTACCGTACCACGACGTCCTGCAAAGAGGTTTCGCTTGTTCACGGAGCGGGGCGAGTCAGGCCTGTCGATCCAGTTTCTAGCGGAATTTATGCTGAAACTGGCTGATATATTAAAATTTATTGAATGTATTTTCAAACTAATAAAAAGAGTGATTTTTCTGGATGAGTATAAAACAATAAATAACATTCGTCAATTAAATTGAATCTTTGTGCGTGATATCTTACTCTAGATACTGCATAGTCACAGAGTTTCAAAAACAAAAGAAGAGGAATAATATATTTTGGATGATACCATTGATACCATACCTCCGTGGTGCAGACTCGCCGGCTGTGAAGTGAGAGGCCGCGGGTTTGATCCCCGCACCGAGACAAATGTTTGTATGGCCTACAGATATTTGTTTCGGGTCTGGGTGTTGTGATACCGAGAGTCTCTCGTAGTGCTTGATACCCACGACACAAGACTCGATCTTAGTGTGGGGTCAGGACTATGTACCTCTTTGACTGTTGGGTGCCATTTATTTATATATCTAATGATAATAATGATATATTAAATACCTATGATTTATAAGTATAACATAACATAGCACTAAGCTCACTCGTGTATCCCAGAACTAGAACACCCACATATTACCGAGCCTATATGCCTCTCAGCCCTCCCAGATGTGAAGTAAAACATAGATCTAATCCCCATCGTGCAGACATTATGCTGTATTAATGTGTGTTCTTATTGCCAACACTAAATATACCAATCGCATCATATGAGAAATAAAATTTTTTCTGCACAGTTTGAAAGCAACATTTTCAATAAAAGACTAATCTTATAGATTTTTCTCCCCAATAAACTCAAATGTTGCTGTTACCCGCGTGGTATTCTTTGAACACCGATACGTAGTTTCATATAAAGGCCGGGTTTCCTACGTAACTGTATTTCCATGAATATTGCATAATATCATGTCCTGCGGGGAAACGCTCTCATGTTCTCGAATGAAATTTCCTTGTACAAGTACATTTGAGTATTAAAAAATGTTAAATTGGCACTGGCGAGGATCGTGATGTAAATTATATTCGCTGTTACATGGCGAAACCACGTTACAATCGGTTTTGTCTAGAACCTGATGGTAGGTGATCTCCAACGCCCATTAACACCCAAAACACAAAAAGAACCATGAGTGCGTTGACAACCTAAAAGGAGGGAATGAAAAGGAGGGGAAAGGGATTGGGAAAGGGAGGGAGGAAAATGGGACAGCGCAAATCTCCCTTACCGAACGAAACGCGACAGCAAGCTGCTAATTCACGTCCGTTTTCTGTGAGACTGTGGTATCAAACCGGTCGAGCCGGACCATTCGTGCTGTACGTTACTGCCTACAGCGTGGCTCTATCACTCAATTCAAGAGACATTAATTTCAGGAGATTCGTATAGAAAAGTATCCTTGCTTCAATGGCATAGTCATATTGCGCGCGTGGTATGACTACCATTGAGATGTCTCAAGTTCAATCCTTGTGATTCCTTGATCTGATGTAATATTGTTTTTTTTGCTCATTATCAGTTAGGAATATGGAATTTGTGCCCGATATGGTGGTAGTTTCCTTTGAACTTTAGAGGTAGGGAATCAGGACCATCGTCTCATAGAAAACTAACGTAAAATACTGTTTCTTCCTTTAAAAATAAGTGTACCAGAAACTCCTTTGTGTATAGACTAAACCCAGTGAGAATATAATTAACCTAACTAGGCGACATAAATAAAGTAAATCAGAGAATCTAGTGTATCTAAATAGCAGCGATTGCTCAGTTGGGAATGATACGGACTGCCGAGACAAGTGTCGAAGGTTCCAGACCAACCCCAAAATGGAGCAAAATGGACTTTTCTGGACTGGAATGGAAATGTGAAATATCGCTTGTTATAACGGTGAAGGAAAACATCGGAGGAAACCTGCATACCCGAGAATTTCTTCACAGGAATTTCGAAGGTATGTGAAGTCTACCAACCCGCATTAGGCCAGCGTGGTAGACTAAGGCCTAACCCCTCTTTTCAGGCCCGTGCTCAGCAGTGGGTCAGTAATACAGGGCTATTATTATAGAGAATCTAGTCATAAAATTATTTGAAATATAGTGATATTGTTGTTACCCAGAATAAGGAAAAACCTGACTCGACAATAGTTAGAAATCAGCGAGAATCCTGTAACATCACTAAAGAAGTGTTACAAGATATCTGTATCAGCTACATCGAGAACAGTACGTGCCTTCAAACGCCGGGGCCACTTACTTCAGCCAGAATTTAATGGGATGGCTTCTGCGGTGAGCTAGATGTAGTTCAAAATAATGAGATAGTAGAAAAATAAAAAACGGAAGTACAATTATTTTAGATAGAATTATTATGTCATAGATAAAAGATAAATACGCGGCACAAGTAAAACTATAGTGATAAAGGGTTTATAAAGTAAATTAAGTGGAGATAAGATAGACCAATACAATTTTATTCTAGTCAACTCCGAGCTATGACACATATATTTTAAGTAAGAAAATATATAGACTGCCTCGGTGGCGGGTTTATTTCGGTACGACTACCGTCCTGAGGTCTCGGGTTCGACCACCGGGTCGGGCAAAGAGATATTGGATTTTTCCATATTAGCCCGAGGTCTGAAATTTGTGCCCGCTATGGCGATAGGCTCGTCCTCTATTACATCTGGGATGGAACTAAGCTCGGCGAAATGTGGGTATTCTAGTTTGGTCTTACGCCTCAGCCTACCCCTTCAGGGATACAGGCGTTAGCTTATAATATGTTATGTTATATTTATTAATTCGACTTGGGACCGGAAAGTCGTACGTTCAAATCCCAGATCGGGTAAAGTGGCATTTCTATCATGCTGGCACAAGACCAGTCTTGTCAGAATCCAGATCCTTCAGTGGATGTTAAAAAGTATGTTACACTAACCCTTTATTGGACAATAATATCTAAAAAATAACAATATAACTAGTTTTTCATACAAACAAAGCAAAAATATTTATTACTAACCCAACTTTTTTATAACCACCAAATAACGAAACAATTCAAAGCAAATATAATAATTGAAGTGTGACTTTCGAATAATAATAATCGTGTACCGTATCGTTAGTAACAACAAACTGTCGTCGTC
Organism: Clanis bilineata; assembly: GCA_036417725.1. Lineage (NCBI taxonomy): Eukaryota > Metazoa > Arthropoda > Insecta > Lepidoptera > Sphingidae > Clanis > Clanis bilineata. The sequence goes on along the minus strand of CM071145.1, from coordinate 443,820 downwards.
ATAGTCACAGCAATGAGCAGATCATCTGTAAATGGTACTGTCGATTCGAATTTGAACGCAAAGCGTTATAATTTTAATTAAATGCATTATCAAATGAATTTGTACTATATAGTGAAAGATATAGAGTTGTTAATGCTATAACATTCGAAGAAGATAGGTCGAAATGACGCCGTGGCACGTAAAGTAGCGAAATTAAGGATGTTGCGCACTTGATGTTAATTTTAATGGGGTTTCACATGGTAATAAGGCTTTGATAAAGAAAGTAAACATAAACACAACAACGTACAACGCCGCTCCTAATGGAGCTCATAAAATAAATGAAATAATAGCTGAAAAAGTTAATTTTAATCCTTTTAAAATTTGAATATAATAATTATGACAACACTTTTCTTAAAAGTTTTAGCCTAAACTCATTTAATAATTTGACTGTAGTTTGTAAAGCCGGTTAATGTTAAAAACATTTTAGTTTAAAACTTTAAGAATAATAAAGCTGATATATTACAAAATAGAAAAGTTTGTTTTGCTCAAAAAAATTATCTGCAATTAATAAATCGTTATTATATCGTATCATAATTCTAAAACTTCACTATCTTTGAGATTACTTAGAGATACTAATAACACTTTAATATCAAGAGATAGTAACTAGTAGCACTAGTATTAAACTATTGCACTGACATAATATTATATACATATTATCTTCTTTATCAATTAAAAGCTACAGTGTGATCGTCGCTTAAGCGCCATTTCATTAAGTTTCAAATGCTCAAACAGCAGACAATACCGTCACGCCCTAATGACCGTGTTTAGTAGATATGCGCACAACGGTATCTACGCCAATCATTTATATTTCAAGAGTGTGAACTGCGAGATTATGTTAAAATAATTTCATATTTCGCTGATTTTGAACCATCTTTTCTAACGAGGTGTTTTAATAGCTCTAATTAACAAGAAGTGGCTGTGGATAAAGATTTTATAATTGTTGTTAATTATCTCGCTAGCATTTTGTATTGCATGGAGTGTATCGCAACTGTCTTTGGTTCGATCCTCGGGTTAGGTAAATTGTTATTGGAATTTTCAGCTTATCTTATACGGATGTTAGCCCACAACCTGGAATTTGTGCCCGTTATGGTGAAGGCTCGCTTTATTATATAATTATCCCGGCGAGCTCTATATGTCTACTTTACTTCTACCTACATCTTCAGGACAGATCTGCGAGACGAAAGCTTATGTATGCATGTATGTTGTTCTATAGGTTTCCAGTCAAATTGTAAGAAATACATATAGAAAATTGTCGCGAAATGGGTTTGATTTTGCTTTTCGTACGGTCAGTAAGATCGCCCGGGGCCGACGAATATCCTATTCCATTGTTCAAAGGCAAACAACACAACTAGATTTCCTTTGAAGAATAGAATTTAGGGTTAGGGTTTCCGGAAATGGCTATGATTATTTACCATCAGGTGACCATTCACCATCTTGCTTTTCTGCTCTGTTTGTCATAAATAACACAATTTGGAAACAAACGGTAAAGACTTCTGTAAATTGTTGTTTTTCATTTAGTAGTTTTATTCATAAAATTTAATGAAGCTGTAAATATAATAATGGAAATCTTTGGGGGAGGCTTATATCCAGCAGTGGGCGTCCCGTAGCTGATGATAATGATGAAACATATATTATATTTTATGAAGAGCCTAAAATAAATGAAATTTAGACCATAAGCTGTAGTACAACAGTTATACTAGGTAAAATTTTATTTTATTGGCTTACGAAGGCAGATTTGTATTTAGTATACTCAAGCCATTGCCTCCTGGGCTGTGTGAAGGAATGGGGATTGAGGATGAGAGATTGCAATCATCTAGTGATTTTACTTACTGTTTAATACAGACAAATGCTACCTCACGTCGATTTCTGTGAGACAGTGATTTTATCTTAATGATCCAGCCCGTTCATCAACATTTTCATCATCGGACCACCACAATTGAACATATGTGGCTCATTCATGTTTTAGTCAAAATTATCTCCACCTATATCGTCAAAGACATTTATCGATATAAAACCCATCTCATCAAATATCTAACACATTTACACACACCATCACTATGTTGCCATCAAAGCAGCATATATCAATATTGAAGTCGAACTCGCAAGTAAACCGTAAGTGAACAACTTCCGGCGGAACAGCAGAAAACACGAATATTAACTCAACGAGCAGCGCGCCGGCGGGCAATTTATCAACCGTCGCAGTTTGATTGGATGTGCTCTTGACCCAAGATGATGAATGTCTTCGTATGGAACAGATGTGTGGTTAGAACATTTATTAAATAAGCAACAGTTGAATATATTTTTAATAAAGATCTTTGGAAATCAAAATAGGAAGAGAAGTTTTAACGTCTGGGATTCAATTCAATTGCAATCATCTAGTAATCAATCGGGAAGTCACAGCTAGCAGTGATTATGATAGCAAACAGTGGGTATATAAATTTCATATCTGTCTGTAATATTATAACACCGTTATATATCTTCTTACAGAACATAAATAATTCTTGATAAAATTTAAATGGAATTAATTTTTATTTTATTAATTTTGACATCTTTAATTCAAAAACATTTAAACTCTCAGGGCCTACAACTGTTTTGAAGTCGGTTAAAAGGTCATTACTTGATCAACCGTACGACACAATGTGCGGTCGCACTCCGCCTCCAGCCCTCAGTTAATATTGTATTAAGCTCTAACTTAGTTCTTAACTCGCGACAAGTTGCTAACACTTAAGACTTTACTCAGCACATTAACTTGTCTTTACACATATGAAAGTTTGTGAATAAATCCGCAGCGCTCCACGGTGCGGCGTGTTCCAGGGATATTAAATTTATAATCTAATGTTAGGCTTCTCGCTTAAGGAATGGGGATTTGAAAGTAAGATATAAGCTGATGGGAGAGTACTTGATACTTTTGTTGATAAGAGGGTACCTGGTGCACTTATTGGTTGGATAGTACTTACTGATGAATGTGTACCTGATGTGAAAGGGCACTTGATATTTTTATTGATCGGAGGGAACCTGTTACTGTTACTGATGGTAAGGCACTTGGTAAAATTATTCTGGTATAAGGATACTTATTCTTGTGCAGACCACTGTATAGCGTAACCATCATTTTTTTTTTTTTTTTTTTTTATGGCCCTACAGCTGCTTGCCTGACCGAGTCGGCAAATACAGCCACACCGGTCTGTTGGGAGGAACGCAGGTGCGCTCAACCCGTAAAGTTAGGTGACCACGCTGAGGGCAACCCACTAACGGGTTACGAACCTCGGCTCAGGGCGGTCACTGAGAGGGAGATGTTGAAGACATCATCGATTAGGGGAGTGTGGACGTGTTTTCCTAACTATCCATTTCTGTCATCGGCACGCGGGCCGGAATTGTTAACAGGGTCGGGGGGGCTGCTACTGGGAGCGCGGCGTGGTCCTCGTCGGCGGGGACGGAACATCGGTCGTGTGGAGTGTGGGAGCGATTTAAGATGCTCGATCTTACGTTGAATGGCCAGAGTGATGGCGTCATCAGGGTCTGACAAAACGGATCTAGGACGTCTCCATTTCGCACGGTCAAATGGAGTATATATTGACGCTTGACGGACAAGCGTGTTTGGGTGGTGTGCCGCCCGATCGAAGTAGCGTCTGCTAGCCATCTGCATAAAATGCCTGATGGTCGGCAAGTTGGTGTCAACGTGGAGGTCGTGATTACGGACGTACCACGGAGCGTTAAGCGCTCGTCTTAAAAAGACGTTTTGCAGGACTTGCATACGCTTAAGTCGAGCGGGCGGTATGTGAGCGAACACGGGCGACGCGTAAGTCATTATCGGTCTAATACACGTTGTGTAGATCCTAATCTTGTTGCGGGCTGACAACTTGCTCTTTCGGTTTAAGAGAAAATGTAATCGGGCTAACGCGAATGCGGCTCGCGCGCGTACCGCGTTTACATGAGTGATGAAGTTCAGTCTCCGATCAAGGTTGACTCCTAGATACTTGGCGTTGTTGGTCCAAGGGATAGCTTTATTAGCCATGGTGACTGAAGCGTTAGGCGTTTGGGTGAAAATTCTCTTGGTAAAGAGAATTGCCTGACTTTTGACGGGGTTGACAGTGATTCGCCATTTGCGGAACCACTCACCGAGTTCGTCGGCTGCGGTTTGCAAAATGCGAATCACTTTATCCGGGTCTCTACGTGAAGCGTAGATTGCCGTGTCATCAGCGAAGAGCGCCAGATGGGCGTCCTTCGGTTTAGGAATATCGCTAGTGTATAGCGAGAAAAGAAAAGGGGACAAAGCAGAGCCTTGCGGGACTCCGGCAGTGATGGTGTGTCGGGAGGAAAGAGTTCCCTCCACGCGATATTTGAAACCGCGATTCGACAAAAATTCTCGTATGATGTGCACGAGTTGTGTGGGCACATTGAAGGTATACAACTTGTAGAGCAAGCCGTTGTGCCACACTTTGTCGAATGCTTTTTCAATATCGAAGAAAAGAGCACCGGTAGGGATTCCGCGCCTAAAGTTGGCGTGGATATGCTCCGTGATGCGGAGAATCTGATTCACGCAACTGTGCCTACTACGAAAACCAAACTGCTCTGGAGGGAGCAGATGGTGAAGGTGGGCGACTATCTTGATGCGATCGAGGACGATTCGCTCGTAGAGTTTACCCAGAGCGCTGAGTAAACTGATGGGACGATAAGAGGAGGGTTCGAAAGCGGGTTTCCCCGGCTTGTGAATACCTATCACAACTGCCTCTTTCCAGACGTCTGGAAAGAGGCTGTTTTGGAACGCTGCATTGAAGATGTCAGCGAGAATTTTAACTAGATGCTCCGGGAGCATTTTCATGACTCTATTGGATATACCGTCGCCCCCGGGGGCTTTGCGTCTTTTGAGCGCCTTGATCAGAGAACTGACTTCTTCGATTGTTACCGGCGCGAGTGGGTCGGGCGGTTGGTCGACATCCGGGTCGACGGGTGCCGGGCGCGGACGCGGAACCGGTATCGGTGGCGGCGGGATTGCGTTCCTACTTTCGACAAAAGTGTTAACCGCAACAAGATGCACTGGGTCAATGGGAACTGAGGTGAGTGAACATTGAGCCTCCAGGCTGGTAGCCAGCAGTTCCGCTTTCTCGTCGTCGTCAAACGCCGGGCATTGATTCGGACGATTGAGCGGAGGCATGGTGACTGTATCGTTCCTCCTGAAGGAACGGCACAACTGCCAGAAAGCCTGGTGAGTTGGATCTAGCTCTGATAAGTGAGTTTCCCATCTCGAATCGACGGCCTCTTGGATGCGACGTTTGGCCTCGCGTTGGAGGAAACGCGTTAGATGCCGTTGATCCGGGGAGGGATTCGTCTTACAGGCTCTCAGCGCGGCGTTTCGCCTCCTCACCACACATTTCACGTCTTCGGGAAGGTGCCAATGGCTAAGCATAGCCTCCGGCACCCTCTCGGAGCTGTCGCTCACGACGTTTTGGAGATGTGCGGTGAAGGAGCGAATCGCGCCGGACGTCTCTTCAGGAGTGACTATGTTGGTCGGGATCGCGGAGAGATCAGGGGATGAGGTGTCCTCGAGCTTGGTGCCTAGGAGACGCCAGTTCGTTTTCACCTTCATCGGTACGTTAGGACCTGTGTCTGTGGGACCGTTTATAGGGACTAGATCTAGGATCACAGGTCTGTGGTCAGAGTCTAACTCTTGTAGCACCCGCAGGGAACGCACGCGGAGGCAAACGTTCCTTGTAAGCGCTATGTCGAGTATGTCAGGTCGGTGATTGTCGTTAATTGAACTATAATGGGTGGGTTCTGATGGAACTAGAATTTCCATATCAATAGTGTCGAGACACCGCTCTAGTGCTGCACCTCTGCTGTTGGTAGAGTTGCAGCTCCAGAGCGTGTTCTTGGCGTTGAGGTCGCCCGCCAGAAGGACAGACTCCCCCATGCTCAGTAAGGTCGAGATTTCATTGGAGTGAAGCTCCTTACTGGGTGAGAGGTAAGCCGAGATGATAGTGATCGGCGGATGTCCTGTCATTGCTAGCCTGCAAACTGAAGCCTCAATGTTCGTCAGGTTTTCGGGGGGATCTAGAGGTATGCAGTGCAGGGACCTTTTGAAATATATTAGGGTGCCACCTAAAGGGCCAGTAGTGCGGTCATTCCGCACTACTTTGAAATTAGGGATACTAGGGTTCCTATGAGCGGGTTTGAGGAACGTTTCCTGGATGAGGAAAACGTCTAGGTTATTATCGCGGACAAAATGTGCGATTCCGGTACATTGGCCGCGAATACCGTTGGTATTGAAAAAGCCCACTCTGAGGGAGCGAGGCTTGGTCCGCGACGGGGGGGAAAAAATATTATTATTAGTAGCCATTGGAAGGCGTTAAAATTAAGCTGGCGATGTAGGATCGCTGTTCCCTGTATAATTTTTGTAAATCCGACACTAATTTTTCGTCCGGGTGACCTTTTGCCGCTATTTCCCTTATTTTTTCCGAAATAAGGGTGTAAAAGTCGACCGGGGGGCTTAGAATGGCATCGTAGATGGCATCTACCTCCTCTTTGGAGAGTACTCGAGCGGCCGTGGTAGGAGGAAGAGGTGCAGGTTTTTGAGAGCGCGGCTGGGCTACCCTGGGAGGGTTAGTCCGGGAGGCCGCTGGAGTGGGAGCAGTGACGGGAGCGGGAGCGGGGGTGACCGCCGGAGCGGGAGCGGGTGCGATCGCTGAAGCGGGCATAGGCGTGACGGGAGTGGCTGGTTCGGCGGGAGTGACTCCACCAGGGACCTCTTGGGCTTTTTGGGCTTTGACCCATGGGTTGTGCACCGGCATGGGTGCGGGGCGGAATCTGGCCTGAGGGGCTGGAGCTTTAGGAGCTCGGGACAATGGTTTCTTGGGGGCCTTCGGGCAGCCGCGGTAGCTTGCCGGGTGTCCTATCTGTCTACAGTTTGTGCACGAAGGCGGCTCCGTGCACAAGGTCCTGTCCTTTGGTCGTGGGCACTGTTTGGTGCCATGCTCCCCTAGGCACTTGACGCACCTGGAGGGGAGGGAGCACCGCAAGGACGAGTGCCCGTACCTTTGGCAGTTGTGACACTGCCCTATCAGGCGATTTTTGTATGGAGTCTCCACGGTGAAGCCGCGGAGGCCCAAGATGTCTTTGACGTCAAACAGGTGTCTGCCGTCAATGGGGATCTCAACAACAACCATAACCATCGTGTATGGTTGTTGTTCATTGAGAGAGGTATTTGATTTGACTGTTCGGTACATCCGGTGTACCTCTGTGCAAGATGTGCCTTTTTCGGTAAGGCCTAATTGAATTTCCTCTTCCGTCATCTGCAGGGGAATCCCACGGATGACGAATCTAAATCGTTTTTCGTCAGGGAGGGCATACGTGAAATAGTGGACGTCTTTGGCTTTAAAATATTTGGTGAGCGCCCTATGGTCGGCTATCGTGGCTGGAAAAACTGATAGAAGATCTTGGCCTTCTAGAAATTTATTGTGGGTCAGCGTTATGCCCGCTTCTTTGATTCGGGCGAGGAGGGTGGGGACTGTAATGTCATTTGACATTAAGATGTTAAGCCTCGGCGGCTTCTTGCCCTTTGGCTCAGAGGGAGCAGAGGGCTTGTCGGAGGTAGGTGGTGCGGCAGGTGAGGATGGGGGTGAGGGGGAAGCCGGCGAGTCGGTGTCGAAAGTCGGCGCTGAGGGCGCCGGCGTCGACACCGACACGGCGGTGGCCGAACGCGGCTTCTTCCTCCTCCCGCGTTTCACGGTCGTGAAGCCGTCGTCGTCCTGTTCGGACGACGACGACTCCGACCGAGACTCGCCGGAGGATGACGAAGACGCAGGCCTTTTGGTGGAGACGGGCGGGTCGGTTTCCATCGCCGTAGCGATGGGCTCCGAGGGAGTGGTGGGCGAGGCGGAGGGTCCATCGTCCGTTGATGGGCTCTCCGTCTCGTCGGCAAATAGGTCCGGTAGAATGTCCTTGAGTGCGGACTCAAGACGTGCCCACGCGAGTGGGTTTTCTGCCACCTTCGCAAGGGCCGCGGCACACTTCTTGCGTGACGGGGCCATTGTGAGTGTTGCAGAGTTTGACGCGGCGCGAGTGTGTTCCGACGCGGGTGCGTTCCGCCCGGGAAAGAACACACAAGAAACCGGGCGGCGCTCGCACTGACGTACGGTCGCGGATCGCGGGTCGCGGGTCGCGGGTCGCGGTGGGGCGCGTGAATTTCCGTCCCCGGGTGGGTGTGCCCGGGGCTGAGTATGTGAATGATCCTCCTCGCCGGGTATAGGCGAGGGGGGGTGTACTTATAATTAGGTGTGCCCTAAGCTGGTATCCCTTTGCCAATCTCAATGTGCAAAAGGGTTCCTAACAGTCCGTGCACCGTAAGTGGTATTGGTCCGAGGACCGCACACTCAACCGGATACACGGGATGGAAATCGGGATGGGTAGGGTTGGGAAGGCGATATGCGGGGGAAAGAGTGGTGTGCCTCCACTGATTCCTTGTCCGCACCCGTCCGGCTTGCTTCAGCCCTGAGGGGGCGTGGCGCGGGCCGGGTCACCGCTAGCTATCGGTTTGTTGTCACCGTGAGGTTTACCACCGAGCTAATTCCCTGAAGGGGACAATAAAACACTATACCGAGAAATTCGGGCTAATCCCTGTCCTGAAAAGGACGCGGATGGGCCCTTTGTTCGGCAACCGACAATAACAAAGCGGGGCTTTGTTATTGGCCGGATTACCGAGAATGCAGCGCGGGGGCTGCGTTCCGACCTAGCAGGTAGGCCGGTAATCGGATTAAAGTCACTGCAGGTGCAGTGACAATACGTCCGAGCACGACCGCTGCCAAGAGCGGAATGATAACCATCATAGTGAAAATTTTAAAATATATCACTTAGGCGCATCTAGTAAAGAGATCAGTCTCTGTATATTCATATCTGACTTCAGTAGCCCGAGCACGAAAAACTAATGTAAATGTAAACTCGCTGCGCACTGATGACATTTGATTAATATTTCATACAAATTTCATAGACGCGCATCGAGCACGAATACATTTACGGTTGTCAGAAATTTTCCTGCTCAGGCTGCAGATTCCTGCACAGAACAAGTATTTCTTATGTTCCTTAACAGCCTCCGTGGTGCAGTGGGCGTGTAGCCGGCTGTAAAGCGAGAGACCGCGGGTTCGATCCCCGCACCGAGACAAATATTTGTGCGGCCCAAAGATATTTGTTTCGGGTCTGGGTGTTGTAAGACCCAAAGAGTCTCTCGTAGTTCCTGATTCCCACGACACAAGATTCGATCTTAGTGTGGGGTCAGGACTATGTGTGTGACTGTTGAGTGTAAAAAAAAAGTAATTGGAACTAAGTACTATAAATTTGCTTCAAACTAAGAATACACATTCGTATACCAAATTCTGTTCACCTTACACAACTAATTTATAGTACTATAAATTTTCTGGAAACAGTTACGAAGAATACACATTCGTATACCAAATTCTGTTCACCTTACACATGTAAATTCGAAAACAAGCAAACAAAACTAGCGAGTGTTTCAAACCCAGCGAATCAATTTTTAGTTTTCGACACGTAACCAATAGCGTTAGTTTACAACCGGCAACTGATTGTAAAGTTGTATAGCGGGCTCCCCTATGGCCTGCCAGGTTAATCCGCTCGCAACGTTGCAGGTAAATGGAAAAAGTAGGCGGTTAGTTTCGGAGTTGGCGTAAAAGTCAAACATAGGCGAAGTTAATTACTGGACGAGCGGGTCGGTAGTGCAAGGGCGTGCAGTGATGTAATAGGAATATTTTTACACATATATATTATGACAGCCTCTGTGGCGCAGCGGGCGAGTAGCCGTCTGTGAAGCGAGAGGCCGCGGCTTCGATTCCCGCATGGAAACAAATGTTTGTGTGAACCTACAGATATTTGTTTCGGGTCTGGGTGTTGTGAGATCCAAAGTTTCTCGAAGTTCCTGATACCCACGACACAATACTCGATCTTAGTGTGGGATCTTATGAATATGTATGTGACTGTTGGGTGTTATTATTATGTTATTATACATATTGCGATAGGTATATTGGGCAACGAGTGCATCTCGTCGGCTCGGATTTTTTCCCATTACTTCATATTTTAGAGGGCAAGCCTATCGCCATACAGGTCATACATTCCAACCCCAGGCAAACCATGTGTGATTTTTGAAAATCTAAATTCAAACACAAATTGTGTTTCCCTTTAATTTACCATTTAAACCTAGGAAATTATTTGTATTTTTCTTTTTCATATTTAGTAAATTAAAATGTTACGTACATAACAGTGATTTAAAATATTTTTGTACTAAAGCTACGAAGAAAGTTTAATATAGCCTTTTATTGTCTTTTAAAAGTTTTGAAGGCAGTAAAACAAGTTGTTTTTACGAGTTTTTGTGATAATTTTATAATTATTATAACTTTATTAGTATGCTAACTTGTTGAAGAGGCTTGCTATTTGCTAGTCCTCATTCCTTTAAAATAATTTTTTTAACTTCTCTTTGAAAATTTGAGTATGATCTAACCTAGCTTAGTTCATATCCTCATGATATTACTATTTTAATAATGAGTTCCGATGTTCGAGAGATCATAGTCTCCTATTATACTAAATATACAAAACTGCGAGTAAGATTTGCATCACTGTCCGCACACATCTGTGTGAACGCACAGGGGGCTGCTTCCGGCACAGTTTTATTTGCAATATCCGATGGACGGCCGCGCCAACAAAAAGACTCGTTGAAACTGCCTGCGAACGATAAATTGGCACACCTAGGACGTGTTAGATTAACTGCATAACAGTAGTTTATTGAGTAAATTGTTTGTCCGAGTTTGAATACTCGGCGTGGTAGATCGTGGATTGAATTAGTCAATTTATGAATATATCTGTATTCTTTATGGTGAGGACGGTGGCGGTGTTGGCATCTCCTTGCAGCAGTTTAAATGGGTTATGGACCCGATGGTCTCCTGGGTTCGATTCGATTCGAGGTCAGGCAAAGCGGTATTGATATCAGATAGACGTGACGTGTGTATGAAAATAAATAAAATCTGTTTTTATTATTACTTGAATTTCATAAATAGAATTTTCGTTTTTTTTATATTTTATCCGCCATAACATAAAAAACTAATTAAAAACAAAGAAATAACTAATTGTGTATTTGTTACGTCAGTTAACCAGTTAATATATTTTTTATAGCAGAGATTGGCGAACGAGCAGGTGGTTCACCTGATGATAAGTGATCTCGACAGCCCATAGATATGCAAGACACAAAAATAAACATGGGTGCGTTGCCAACCTAAAAGGAGGGAATGGAAGGGGAGGGGAAAAGGAGGTTAGGAAAGGGAGTGGGGGAAATGGGCCACCGGAAATCTCACTTGCCGAACGAAATGCGACAGCAAACTGCTTGTTTACGTCGGTTTTCTGTGAGACAGTGGTATTAAACCGTTCGAGCCAGGCTATTCTGTAGACGTTACTGTCTACAGCGTGGCTCTACCACTCAAAAACTCATTAAAAAATCTTTTACAAATTTATATAATAACCAGAATAACTTCAACCTAATATTCTTTCAAAATATTAAGAAACAGAGAAGTTACATACAGAAAGTTCCAACAAACCTCATTAAAATGTCCTTATGGTAATGCATCTGGAATTGTACTGAGATACTCGCAATGTTCTGGGAGTAACTACTTATAATGCTCTCAACAAATGTAAAACACGGTCTGCGGTATGATGCATTTATAATATGCCTTTCTCATGAGTAAATGTGAACAATATTGGAGGAACAATATTATAAGGTCAAAATGTATACCATAAAGTCACATCTGTAACCTCAAACGAGTAAGCAGAGGGTCACCTGGTAAAAATACTTTGTGATAAATCAAAGCTTTCTCTCACACAAAATTGTATTCACTAACCATTATCCCACTCCAATGTAGGGTCGACACATCAAACAATATATATATATATATATATATATATATATATATATATATATATATATATATATATATATTGTTATATAGTTAGATACAGTTAGATATATATATATATATATATATACATAAGCATGGTGCAGAAAAGTTTCAGCTTAGTTTTTACGATCCATCTCCCTGACGTCAATCCCCCATAAGGAATCCAATCCCATGTCAATTCTGTTCGAAAATACTCATTGCTTAATTTGGAATTCGATCCCGGGACTTCTGGATCAGACATCGTACTATCTTCGATAGCCTTCTTACGCAGCCACTAGTGACGATACCAAGGAAGCGATGCAATCTCATAAATATCATGAAACAAAAATGTTTTTTTTTTTATATTAGGGGCTGGCAAACGAGCAGATGGGCCACCTATTGTAAGTGATCTCCACCGCCCATAGACACACAAGACATAAAAAGAATCATGGATGCGTTGCCAACCTAAAAGGAGCGAATGGAAGGGGAGGTAATAAAAGGTATTGGGAAAGAGAGGGGGGAAAGAGCCACCAGAAATCTCACTTACCGATCGAAACGCGCCAGCAAGCTGCCACTTTACGTTGATTTTTTTTATACAGTGGTATCAAATCGGTCGAGCCGGTCCATTCGTGCTGTAGACGTTACTGTCTACGGCGTGGCTCTACCACTCATAGATATTATAGATATACATACATATCATAGTAAAAATGTAATGGTACAATAAGAGCGGTGTCTGCACTCTGCAGCCCACATCTGAAGCTCAATGAGGCGGCTCTAGCAATCTGCTGCAGCGGCTGAGGCTCCCACAAGCGTCTAATGGCATGTGAAACAACGCCTCGCCACATGCTTCCTATGAGAAATACGTAATATCTCAGTTGAAATATAATTTTTACTCGAGCTGCTTTCATTATTTATTCTTGTAATTATAATCAGAGATTGCTTTGAAGGTTATATTATATCTACTAGGTTGTGACTACTGTTTTGTTATATTACAGCATTTTTCTTCAATTCTTTTAACTTGAGCTTTATTATTCAAGGTGCGGGTGGTGTTGCTACTGTTCATGGGTCGTATCGCTTACCATCAGCGGAACAACTTGGCCGAGCTTATTTCCATTCCAGATGTGTTAAGGGGCATGTCTGTCGTCATAACGGTCTCAAATTCTAGACTCCGGGCTGATACTGCATTAAAAACCCAATGTCATTTTGCCGGATCCCGGAATCGAACCCGAGACCTCAGGGCGGAAGTCGTACCGAAACACAGCTACGCCACCGAGGCAGTCTCATCATTTTGATGCAATAAACAAATTATTTTCCAACCTGCACGGAGAGACGTAGTTACATTCAGTACAGTGATGACACCGCTCGGCTGCGCACGGTAAGTGTTCTACAAATGCGCGTTTAATGGCCTGAGAATCTGTGATGCAACTACAGCGAGAGACACATGTCTGCAGAAACTTCCAATCATTTTATGCTTTTTTATTTCTTTCGATGCACTCAATAGATACCCTGAGAGAATAGATTCAAGTAAATGATTACAAGGACTACGTCCAGCGGAAGATGAATTTATGCATGTATGCATAATCATTATATTAAAAAAACTGCATCAAATTCCGTTGCATAGTTTTAAAGATCTAAACTTACATAGGAACAGACAGCGGAAAGCGACTTTGTTTTATACTATGTAGTGATATCTAAGTGCCATAATCATTTCATGTAGTTTATAGAGTATCTACAAAAGATATGGAGATATGTTATTCAAAAAAATAATACTAAAGCCGCTTTCCAGCAGATCAAACGCAGTCTTCGGCAATTTTTTATTCCTTCCAATACTCCAGGGTACGCTTACTAAGCATCAAAATATTTATTACAATCCGGTAAGGGGTATTGAGAATTTTTGTGCAATAAAAATTGTGAAAAATTAGATGTTGCGATGCCCCTGCGGGCTATAGCGCAGTAGCGTAACCACAGTTTAATAATAATCAGTCTGTTTTTTTTTATAATTGCATAATTGTGATAGAGCGGTGTTAAACGGAGAGACAGAAACGGAGAAACGTCACGTGGACTAGAGTTTGTCAACTAAGACATACGATGATGAAAGTCGAGTTAAGTGAGACCTAAAAAGTGGTTTTCCTAATGCATATTACGTTTTCTTCAGAGTTAACAGGGTACAAATATTTATTTATTTATCGACCGACTTCAAAAAAGAGGTCCTCAAGTAGTCTGTATTTTTTTATGTATGTAACTCGATATCTCCGCCAAATATGGACCGATTTTCAAGATTATTTTTGTGTTCGATAGAACTTATTACAAAGGTGGTCATATAAATTTGGTCACGATTGGATGTTTTGAAGTCGGTCCATCAAGTTTTTAAACTTGTGATTATTCATCTACGCACTGCAGTGCATAACTGATAATAAACATTTCCTAGTTTCTACCGTGATTTAAAGGAATTTGAGTAATTCCGCACTTCAATGGTCCACAGACAATGGCAGGATTTTTCCTAATATCAAATGCATTGACCTACTGTTATTTTGAAACTGTGTTGTAAGTTAGAAGCCTTTCTAAAGTACTTTATAGCTACAATTTGAACATGTTATTCGCAGCCCGCGCGGCCGCGGTCGCTACAGTATCTTCTATCTTCAGGAAAATAACGTTTAGAGATAAAATTTATATGTCTCCATAAGAAAGTAGTTTCGTTTAGCATTGGAGGAAGTGGGAAGTTTTAGAATTAATTTGTCGTTTATAAATCATTGCATATCATTAAACTGTACACATTACTCTGGAGTAAAGATTACATGATTTAAGACATAATAATGATATTCTAGAGTTGGTACTTTTGTTATTTTTAACTTATTTATTTTGCTAACTGTGCCATGATTCTGGATTTATGTTGCTACTATATGATTCATTCATTGTTAGTCATTCATCACTTATTGCTTCCTGTTATGGTTACAAGCTAGGTTAAAATACGTAGATATCCTGCATAATTTAATGCTGATTGATATCAGAAACAAATAAATCGTTGAACAGACTCAGATTCTATTATAACAAAATCAATAAAATCATAAACTCACGCCTGTATCCCCGAAGGGGTAGGCAGAGGCGCACTAGCGAACTAGAACACCCACATTTCGCCGAGCTTAGTTCCGTCCCAGATGTGATAGGGGGCGAGCCTATCGCCATATCGGGCACAAATTCCAGACTCCGGGCTGATATGGAAAAATCCAATATCACTTTGCCCGACCCGGGGATCGAACCCGAGACCTCAGCACCGTAATCGTACCGAAATACCACCACGCCACAGAGGCAGTCAATAAAAATTACTTTAATATTAAAATCCGTTTATCGTCACTGGGCTGGAGAGGAAATAAACCAGCTGTATTATCCGGAGTTCTGGACAGATCTTGCCACGCTTTATTTTATCACGCGTTACAAATTCAGTAGGCGCGCGTTCACTCTACATCGACTCTCAGTCGTAAACACGGTTTATCGGGCTCGCTTACCAACGAGCGATAAATATTAAGCTAACATACATTTTCAAATTGCAGTTTCTTTGTTTGCGCTGTCTCATTCTTAAAACGATGTGTTCATTTTTCATAAGCATTCTGTTTCCAAAATATTTTGTGGAATTGTTAGGGTGACAAAGCCAAATGACAAATAAGAGGCTTTATAGTTTTGTCATGTTCGTCCGCTTGTCTGTCCGCGGTTTATCTCAGAGACCATTAGAGCCACTTGCAGTTCCCCGACAAATCTCTATTTATCCCAAATTTTGGTTTAAAGGTAGGAGTGGACTGTAGGATAAATCGAGATAAGGTGTAACTCTAGCGCTGCAAGCCGCCCTAATAGACCAAAGTAAAAGGCAAATTTTCGTAAAAATTTTATTGAATACAACATATGTAGATGAATTTCTTACGTATATAAAACAAATAGTAAATATATTTTTTTGGACTTAAAATAATTTCTAATAATATTATATTTTATTATCATTTAATCCTATTTCGGGAACCCTGTACGGTACGTGGTCTTAGACAGTTTTTACTTATAATTTTATTCAACATTTCGCAACGTCGTCTAATAGATTTAAACTTAAAATCATCATCATCATCGTCATCATCAGCCACAGGACGTCCACTGCTGAAGATAGGCTATCAATGACATTAAAATTTTACTACACTCAACTCACTTTCAATAAGTTCAAAGCAATCAGCAATATTCTATTGAAACCCACAAATAGTACCTTTGACAACAGGCGGAACTATGGGTCTAACCGCACACCAAGTATACCCAATTAGAGGTGAATTAATTGGGTTCTTGTTCGCATGTGAAACGTAGCACGAAATGGTCAGGCTACTTCATTGCCAGTTTCGCAGCCAAGTGTAGATAATATACTAATTATTATCCATACTTGGCTGCGAAACTGGAATCTTATAAGTCTCGAGCTTCAAATACGTTTAAACAGTGGTTATTATGCTCAAAAATGAATTTTATGTATGTATGTATGTTAGGGCGACTTGCAGTACTTAGATATATCTCGATTTATCTCAAATCTCGATTTAAATATGGGAAATGGGAATGACCTGAAGAATAAATCGGGCTTATGTGTAACTCTAGATTAGTAATAGCGCCCTTAAAATAATGTTATTGCCTGGTCTATAAAAGCCTATCATTTGAACATAAATCATAATTGAAATAAAACTATTGTTACGGATTCTAACCTAATAACCTAATCATGATAGAATCCGTAAAAATCGTTTTATTTCAATGTATAATATTCGCGTAAACTTAAGAAATCAGTATATAAATCATAATTTTACCTCTCTCAAAATGATTTGAGATAAATCGAGATATCTCTAAGTGCTGCAAGTCGCCCTAATACATAGACGATAAATAAAATTTTGGAGCATAATAACCACTGTTTAAACGTATTTGAAGGTTAAAACTTATAAGATTATTTTTATCAAGATAAAACTTTGGATTTTTTAGATATGACGTGAAAATTAAGACAATGAATGAGTCTTTCGCATGGTCAAAATATGTACGTAGAAATACCGAGAGCTAAAATGTATTTAATAAATTATGTAATAAATGTTACATTCAATTTATTTCAATTCAGGACAATCTGGAAATCTTTGGATGAGGCCTATGTCCAGCAGTGGACGTCCTATGGCTGATGATGATGATGATGATTAAATTCAATGAATGTGGGTGTTCTAGTTAGCTGGTTCGCCTCCGCCTACATTTTCGCTAATACAAGCATGAGCTTGATTATGCTTATTCATAAGTATGTATTTTGTTAGGGTGATTTGTTAGTTAGTAACCTACAGTAAGTCCTAACTCCTAACCCAAGTAAAATTAGCAGAAAATATATGAATGTCATGTAATTACAACATTAACACATTACATTAAGTGTTTACATAAACACATTACATGTCATTCATATATTTTCTGTAATTTTAACTTGAGGTTGGGACTAATTGAAGTTTAGTAATAGTGGTGGAAGACACCTTAAGTGTCGTTATTTCCATTGTCGTATATTGTATATCTATATTTACATGTCCAGATCTACATAAATATGTACATAAAAGATGGTTGCGTAATAAATAGGTAACATAACATAACAAAAGCTCAGACCTGTATCTCCAAAGGGGTAGGCAGAGGCGCACTAGCGAACTAGAACACCTACATTTCGCCGCGCTTAGTTCCGTCCCAGATGTGATAGGAGGCGAGCCTATCGCCATATCGGGCACAAATTCCAGACTCCAGGCTGATATGGAAAAATCCAATATCACTTTGCCCGACCCGGGGATCGACCCCGAGACCTCAGAACCGTAGTCGTACCGAAATATAAATAGGTAAAAATGGCCTCAACCCACAATCCAGCTGATCTATTAATAAAATGATTTTATTTAATCCAGTTTGAAACCTTTATCATTTTATCCATTAAACAAAACAAATTAACTCAAAGCACAATTCTGATGAGAAACGGCTCGATTTACAAAACAAATTATATCTGTAACAACAAATCGTGATCGGTTAACCCCGCACCCCGCACCCCGCACCCCGCCTCATACGCTTCCCTCCCCGCCCGCGCCACACCACCGCGCCCGCAGAATCACCAATGTCAAAGTTTTTAATTCGACTCATTGAGAAGTAAATACAGGCCGATTAAAATTACTTCATGGAACATAGACTAATGGTAAATTTTGTATCACACTATGCTGTAAAGTATATTCAACTTTCCACACATCTTGGGGAATGGAAACTATCTGGAACTTTCAAAAAAATGTTTTATTATCATAGACTTTGAATTTATTAAAACGAAAACATTTAAGATATTATCTATCGCGGGCCTTGAGCGTGAAGACCGAATCCAGAAATTCCGTAACGAAAATAACCTAACACTCCCCACTCCGACCGGCACAGCGGTGATACTTTTTAGTTTTGCCATGTATCGATGAATAGCAGAACTTTTAAAGACTTTTTTGAAATATCACGCTTGTCTCTTTAGTTCAGCAACTCGCCTCTAGGTGGCATTGGTTGTATCGGCGTTACTGCGCATGCGTAATCCCCCTCTTCGCCCCGCAATCTGGTGACTAATGCCTGCTTAGAGTTTCGGCGTTAGGGCACTTCCTCTTTGTATTTACTTCATGGTACGACTCTACGAAGCACTCTCACTTGCTCGTTTGCCCCCTCTTCTATAAAAAAAAAAAAAGAAAAAGAAAAGACGAGCTGCTCCGAAATCGGACGACTACGTTATCAGCTGTTTGTGAGAAAGTATATAGGTGTATTGATTTTGGATGCTATGCAATAGCTTTACCGCGGCAGTCCCCGAGTGCCACACATCTTTTTTTTTCACAAAACTATGTTATACGGGGTAAATAAAACTTAATGTGCAAAAAGCACTTAGAAATACTATATGATTTTTTTTTATTTAATTTTAATTTTCCGACACAATTTATAAATTATTAATAAATTATTTTTCTATAAAGTAATCTTAAAATTATGTAATTTATTTTCAACTCTTGGATTATGTAATTCTCTTTTTTGTAATTCTCTCTATTATTATAATAGAAAATACACTTTAATAATAACATATTATATCTTCTGAACGTCTGTTTGTATTCTTACAGCGATATAACGAAACCTCATACTCCACAATAACCCTAAACACTCAATCACACCCCTTCTTCAACCCTTAAATAAAACCATGGCAACGGACACGCGCTAAATTACAGAACCCACTTCGTGAACAAACAAAAAGCCAAACGGAATATAATAACCCTTTAAGGTTACATTTGGAGACTCATCCTGTATAATAAATATATTTGGCAAAAAGTTAGGCGCCCTCCAATTTATTTTCTTTTGTTGAGCGTCCCGTGTTCCGGTCGAGAATTTTTACGAATAAATCCCCTAAGATTCCTTACAAAGAGTTCCATTTGCATCTTAGCTTGGAGGGCGATCCCTCGGAGACGGGCCATGCAGCTGGCGGAAAGAAACATTTTAAAGCCATTATCATATTTATGAAATTCTGCTACACTAAAAACGAATGTATATTACTTATGCGCTGAGGAAACGGAAAATTCATTTGTAGATAAAAAATTAAAGAGAAGACAGTTTCTTATCTTGAAATAATTTAAAAGATCAAACGATGTAGGCTAATTGAGACTTAAGTTTAATGAATCCAAGCGATAGTAACTCAAAATTGACCAACTTTAGCTATGATCACAACTAAGATTAATTCATAAAGTAGTTATGTCACTCTCCTGATGTTTGGGCAATAGACTTTATGGTTATTCGTTAGTCGCCAGTTAAGTGGTTGCACATATACCGCAGTCAAAAATGATTTTGAACTTTAATTTTATCTCACAGTATTTAGCTGAATG
Source organism: Clanis bilineata (assembly GCA_036417725.1). Taxonomy (NCBI): domain Eukaryota; kingdom Metazoa; phylum Arthropoda; class Insecta; order Lepidoptera; family Sphingidae; genus Clanis; species Clanis bilineata. The sequence continues at coordinate 423,977 of CM071145.1, read as the reverse complement.
TTCCGCATACTTTATCGCCCCAGTCAATCCTCTACCAGATTTATTAAGGCAATTAAACTTGGCTCGAGTTGACAGTTTTTTCCTTTGTTTCAGGCACTTTAATGAGTCCGCGGAGGCGTTTCGAATTAAATTCGCACGCGACGTAGCGCTACCGTGTCGTCCCGCTAGCGTCTGTTCGATATCGTGTCGGAAAGGTGAAAATTGGCACGTTACATGAAATTAAACGCTTTGGCATTTTAATATGGGCTTTGTAGTCTGATCGAGAGGTTTGATTAAAGTTTTTACTGCTTAGAGCCCCATTATTTATGTATAGGATTTCTTTTAATTATTTTGGCAGGTTTTAATGTAGCTTAAATTCTGTAATATAGATGGTTCGCTAGAGTTGAGCATTTTTCAATCAATCAAGATTCATTAAAATCCTTTGTAATCAATATAGCCTAAGTTTTTAACTCTGCTGGTAGGGATTATTGAAATTCTCTGTAACTAAATATTTACACGCTTTTAAACGTATATTTTCATGGTGGTAAGATTTCTAGTAAACGATTTAGTATTAGGAATTGTGATGGAATGGTCTATTAAATTATTATAAAATTATTATGACTGCTTCGGTGGCGTGGTGGTATTTCGGTACGACTACGATTCTGAGGTCTCGGGTTCGATCCCCGGGTCGGGCAGTGATATTGGATTTTTCCATATCAGCCCGGAGTCTGGAATTTGTGCCCGACATGGCGACAGGCTCGCCCCCTTTTTTTTTTTTTTTGTTTTCGCGGGGAAAACGATTTATCGCTACCAATCCACCCCGGGGGGAAGTGAACAGGTTATGTTGGACTCGCCGGTCTTACGACCCAGCATTCAGCCGCCCGGGAAAGATGGTAAACATCCAGACGGCCGCCAGGCCGAGTCCCTAACACTATTTACACCCTACACCGGAAATACCAACCAAAACCCCGCGGTGGCCCTCTTCGGCGCATTAGGGTCGGCCCCGGGAATCCCAAGACGAGAGGCGTCTCGGCTTCCGCCGGAGCCGCCTTTGCGCATTACCGCCTTGCGGCCCATTCTCATTTATAAAAGGGCTCAGAAGCCCCCTATGCACCAAGAGACGCCCTTGGCGTCAACGGCAACAACGAGGCCAACCACCCGTGCTGCCGTCCATCTCGGGATCAAATAATGTACAGAGTACAAGCGGGCACTAAGACAGCCCCCCGCTGTGTGCGCCCATGATCCCAGATGTTAGCCCCTATTAGTCGCCTTTTACGACAGGCAGGGGATGCCGTGGTGGAATTCTCTTTCGCCCCCATTCCACAGGGCGAGAGACGCCGGTTAATCGTTGCTCCGGCGTCTCCTACGTCTTCTTTGGCGGCGGTAGGGATCGGATAACTCCCGATCCCTCTCAGCACTCTCCTTCTGCGAGATGACCCGCTCACAGAAGGTGGCCACCGCACGCCAGGACCTCTTGCTGTCGACCATGGCTGATACCACAGCTGGCAGCGAAAGGTCCCTTCCCACAACTGCTACGAGAGCGCTGCGCTCTTCATCCCAGGCTGGACAAACCTCCAACGTATGTTGGGCCGTATCTTGCGGGCAGTTGTCACAATGGTGACACACGGCCGACCGCTCCTTGCGGACTACACGACACAGGTACTCACCAAAGCAACCGTGGTCTGTGAGCACCTGTGTCAATCGGAACGTCGCTGCACCGTGGCGCCTATCCAACCATTTTTGGAATATAGGGCGCACCGCCGCGATGGCCCGCTGACCTGCTGAAGGATTCTCCAGCCTGAGACACCACTCCTCCACGGCGGCTCTGCGGAAGGAGCCACGATTGGCATCGACCTCTCTCGGAGCCGGTCTTTCTCCACGATTGAATGCCGCCTCCCGCCAGTGAAAAGTGGCGGACAGGGCCTTTGCCTCCAATTCCCATGGGAGAGATCCGGCTAGAACGCAGGCCGCCTCGTGCGAGATCGTGCGATAGCCCCTAATCGCGCGCTGCGCCACTACTCGCTGCGGTCTACGCAGGAGAGCGGCGCATCGCCCGCCCAGGGACTCTGCCCAAACGGGGCAACCGTATAGGGCCATGGATCGCACGACTCCAATATAAAGTTTACGGCAAGGGCTGTCAGGACCTTCCAGATTCGGCAGCAAGTTTCCAAGTGCGCCCGCTGCCCGGGACACTCTTGGAACCAATGTCTCGAAATGAGCGCGGAAATTCCATCGACCATCAAGCACTAAGCCAAGATATTTCATTTTACGGCCGATGGGAATCCGCACCCCCTCCACAACTATGTGAGCATCGGTGGCTGGCCCTCTCCGAGACCCGTGGAAGCAAAGGGCCTCGGTCTTCTGAAGAGCCACCGTCAAACCCAACCGCCGAATGCGGTTAACGACATAGGTGGTGCCAACTGTGGCGAGCATTGCTGCCTCCTCATAGGTCCTGCCAGACGCTGTAATCAGCGTATCGTCGGCGTAGCAGGTAATGCCGACGTCCCGGAGATTGGTACCACGAAGCACCCAGTCAAAACCAATGTTCCACAGGAGAGGGCCAAGTACAGAACCCTGTGGAACACCACAAGACATTTGCCTTCGTTGCCACCCATTGGCGCCCGGATACACTACCTGCCTGTCAGACAAGTACGAATGCACCAGACGCCGAAGATAAGGTGGAAACTCGTGGTACCTCAGTGCTTCTTGTATGCAGGCCCAGGGAAGGCTATTAAACGCATTGGCGATGTCTAAGGACACCGCCAATACAAACTTGCCCCGAGCTACTGCATCCTCCGCATGCCTCTTCACCCGCAAAATCGCGTGTATCGTTGAACGGCCTCTACGGAAGCCATATTGGCAATCTGCAAGATTTGGACCAGCCCTCTCGAGATGCTCCACGAGGCGAGCGTGAATTATACGCTCGAAGATTTTGCAGACCTCGTCGAGCAACACGATGGGCCGGTATGCCGACGGCGATTCTGCGGGTCGCCCCTCCTTCCTGAGCAGGACAAGCTTTCCGGTTCTCCAACGTAACGGGAAGATACCCTGCTCAAGGCATGCGGTAAAAAGGCTGCGGAGCCTCGGACCCAAATATTTGACGGCAGTTACCCAAATACGTCCAGGAACGCCATCAAGTCCCGGGGCCGTGTTTTTACCCCGCAACCGAAGCACTGTCAACCTGAGCTCTGCAGGTGAAACCTCCGGGATTTCCCCTGCCGAAATAGGAATCGACGATGGCTCCGATTGTTCTGGCGCCATCGGTGGAGGAGTGGTTTCGGAAGTAGCCGGAAATAAAGTCGCGACTACATTGTTTAGTAATTCTGGTTGAAGACTCTCTGTCAATGGGGGCGCCGCTGGGCGAAGTTTGTTCATCGCCAGGCGGTAAGGCCGCCCCCATGGGTCATTATTGAGAGTCTCCAAGAATTCCTTTCTAGCCACGACCTTCGCTCTCCTGATGGCTACTTGCAGCGCTCTCTTCGCCTCTTTATAGAGGCCATAGAGCAGCCGCTCTTGGTCCTGGTGATCCATCGACCTAAGCCGACGACGACGATGTCTGGCATAACGGCGGCGTGCAGCAACACATGAACCCCTTAATTCCGCTAGCACCGCCGACCACCAGTACACCTGACGTCGCGGCGGAAGGCGCTGGATCCGCGGCATGGCCGCATCGCAGATATCTGACATGGCGACCCCGAACCATTCGGCTTCTTGTTCTACTCGAACCAGTCCTTCTGGGATGGGGAGCCATGACATTACCAGAGCAGCTTCCTCTAGGGCCTCTTTATCCAACCGCTTAATAGCCCACCGCGGGCCATTCCCATGCAGAGACATTGGGCCATAGTTTGGCCGAGAGGCTGAGGACGAGGAGACATCGAACCGAATATAACGATGGTCCGACAACGTCTCCACGTCCACAAGCACTCTCCAACCCTGAACACGGTGTGCGACAGACGGACTCGCTAAAGATAGATCAACTATTGAGCCGCCGTTGTGCCGCACGCACGTTTGCACCGAACCTCTGTTGAGAATGGCCAGACCGATTGAAACCGCCCATTCCTCCAGTACTCGACCACGTGCATTCGTCGCCGGCGAACCCCAGGCCAATGACTTGGCATTGAAGTCGCCGGCGACGATCACCGGGTTAGGATAGCCTTGTGCCACTAGGGCCCCCAGCTGAATCAAAAAAGATTCAAAGTCAGCAAGGGGTCTGTTAGGAGAAAAATAGACTCCAACGATCCATAAATCTCCCAACAGAGCCGCCACGCATCCACTCCCCTTAGCAATTTTTGCGAAGGGGGGGGAATTGGCAGCACCCCGGGCGATGAGGGCCACCGACCCCTCCATGTCCCCAGCCCAATTGTCTCGAGGAGGAACAAAAGACAGGCTCGCCCCCTATCACATCTGGGACGAAACTAAGCTCGGCGAAATGTGGGTGTTCTAGTTCGCTAGTGCGCCTCTGCCTACCCCTTCGGGGATACAGGCATGAGCTTATGTATGTGTGTATTATGTCGCACATTTGTTTAAATATATTGTGTGAAAAAAAATTGTTTCATTGACAACAAACTGAATTACTCAATTTACTTTGATTGTGTTTATTATATTAAATACATAGTTAAATGGTTTACACATAAGTTGTAATAATATTATCGTGTAAAAATAATATAATTACTATAAGCAGAATTCTGAATTTTCACTTATGTGATTATCACCTATGAAAGATTTTTTGTTTTAATGGTGATATCCCGTTCAGAAAACAAAACTACGCCAATAAATATAAAAATAGCATGTTAATCGAAAACCACTCCACGAACTCAATGTTCAAATCAATAATCCATTAAGAAGTTAAATAAGAAATGCAGATTATGTTACAGCTGTACCCATTGATCCGAATGTAATGTTATCTATTTATAATTTATACCGTTATCCTATTTCAAGTTATTCGAGTGTTATTTACTTTCGTTTGTGAATATTTTAAGTGGAGGGAAAGCCAATGACGTCTGAGCTTTCCCAACTAACGAATTATTAATGAACAAACTGCGAAATACCTTAAACACACGAATGGGGGTGAAACGCGATGTGGCACAATAAAATAAATCAAGAATGAGTGATAGTGTTCACGTGTTCTTACATAAACTATATCTTTATGCGCTAGACTAGTGTTAAAGAATTTGTTTTCTACTACATACATGGACCAGCTCGATTGGACTACAACTGCCTCACACTTTTTTTGCCTTCCTAGAGATTCTTCGAGCTTCTTTTCTTAATGTCTATAAATTGGTGACATTATTGATCATGGTTTAGAAAACTTACAGTGGCGTCTGGGCAGGAGTTATATTAAAAAAACTACCGTGAATAGCTTGCTGTTGCGTTTCGTTCGGTGAGCGAAAGTTCTCCTCCTCCAGATCGTCATTCAATCCTTTCTACAGTAGACAGCAGCTTGACTATACCCCTAGCATTGTTCATTGGAGATGGTAACAATGATCTTCATATCATCATCATCATCAGCCACAGGACGTCCACTGCTGGACATAGGCCGCCCCCAAAGATTTCCATATCAACCTGTTGGAAGCGGCCTGCATCCAACGACTTCCTGTCACCCTTATGCAGAAAAGTTCTCGAGTGGAGACCACGTACGGGCAAGCGCAGCATTGGGCAGCGAGAGGTAGATACACGACCTGGTAAAAATCCTCATATGGTGCTGTTCAATTGTATTCGTAAGCTCAAACACCACATCTAAATATCGTAGCGCGGTGTTTCAATCAGGCAGCACTCGAGTCCATGCTGAAGTGCCAATCACGGCGCCACCTAGAGATTTAAACTCGTCGCCGATAACTCAAGATCTTACTGTTCTCACCTCGCTCAGTTAAAGGATTCCATCTTTACTTGAATATGTAATGAGGAGTGTGGTGAGGTTTTTCTTGTAATGTTTCTGAATATTGAATTGTGATCACAAGTGTAAATAGATGTTCTTAGTGACAATATATTTTTAGAGTAAACCAGATTTATAAAGAAGCGTATTTTCAGTGGCGAATAGTGAACATTTTTAAATACATACATATTTTGTTTACCTTTATTTACTGTCATATTTGTCGATATTTAAACGTGTGTATTATTTATGTAGGATATATGAATTGATAGAGAAATTAATATGGGTGCCTCGTTAGTTTTTTTTGTAATTTTTAAGCATATATTTTAATTTAAAACAGTTTAATAATATTAGTGTTTACAACCCATTACACGCGTTGAGTCTTGAATGGTGATAATGTGTTATTTCTACTGTTTAGTATTATAATACAAGTATAAATATTGACTTGACATTAGATTTGATAGATGCATAGTTTTTTTAACATTGATCAGCTTTAAAACACACCGTACATTCATCAAAATAACATACAAATTATCTTACAAGCAATAAAAAAATAGCATCAAAGTGTATATTTAAAATGTCGATAAAATCCAGAAAGCACACATTTTAAGATTCCAGCGCGCGCGGACGCGACGGTAAAGTGTTTGAAAAGATCACTACTTACGGTCTCAGTGTTCCGTACCGCTCGGCAGTCGGCTCGGTTCACGTTCCATAGCCTTCTACGTGTGTATAATTTTATTTTTCAAAGTTGTCTTGAGTATTCCATTTACTTTGTAGGAAGTGTTTTTTGTGAAGGCTATTTTGGTTTGCTGAGATGTAGGTAAAATTAGCCATGTACTATTACTGTCTTACTGTTGGACACGGGCCTCTCCTGCTTACTCCACCTCCTCCACCACGCTGGCTTTATACGAGTGACTACACATACTTTCGAAAATCTTGTAGTTTTTTTTTATTGCAGAGATTGGCAAACGAGCAGATGGGTCACCTGATGGTAAGTGATCTCCACCGCCCATAGACACCCAAGACACAAAAAGAATCATATGTGCGGTGCGTTGCCAACCTAAAAGAGGGGAATGAAAGTGGAGGGAAAAGGGATTGGGAAAGGGAATAGGAAAATGGGCGACCGCAAATCTCATTCACCGAACGAAACGCGACAACAAGCTGGCACTTTACGTCGGTTTTCTGTGAGACAGTGGTATCTAACCGGCCCATTCGTGCTATAGACATTACTGTCTACTACATGGCTCAGGATGTAGTTTTAGATTCATAAGGACACCTTCGTGATGTTTTCTTTAACCGTTAAAGCAAGCGATCCTGGACTGGGTCCAGAAGGGAGTTAACGTCAGGCAGGCAGGTGGTCGTAAAAATTAAGCTTAATATTTTATATAATATGCTTGAAAAGGTGTGTTGCGCCGACCTCCCTTTAAGGTTGTATGATAGCGGGTAGAATGAACAAGTTAGAGCAAGCGATAATCACAATGTATACACGCTAGAAATGTCAGAGGTCCATGCTTTTGGGCTTGGTTTCGAACCTGCAACCTTTGTCTCGACAGTCCGGAACACACGCAACTGAACAATAAAAATACATCACAAAGTAAACAAAACTCGAAAGCTCGATGTACCAACGAGGAAATGGGCGTACAATAAGAAACTAGAAAGGCAAAGCACAAAGTAGGCACAGTATATTAAAGACACGCTCTGCAGTACTCGCGAATATCCAACGCCTAGTGTGGGGTAATAAAAACCAAGCCGCTTTGGATTCAATAAAGCGTTGCACTGAATGAAAGCCAATGTTTGCGCTGCGTTCTATGCGCGTTATGACTCTATGTGGAAGTGTTCTGTCGACTGACTTGCTACACGAATTTAATAGTTTAACATACATACGTAAGCTCACGCCTGTATCCCCGAAGGGGTAGGCAGAGGCGCACTAGCGAACTAGAACACCCACATTTCGCCGAGCTTAGTTTCGTCCCAGATGTAATAGGGGGCGAGCCTATCGCCATGTCGGGCACAAATTCCAGACTCCGGGCTGATATGGAAAAATCCAATATCACTTTGCCCGACTCGGGGACCGAACCCGAGACCTCAGAACCGTAGTCGTACCGAAATACCACCACGTCACCGAGGCAGTTTAATAGTTTATTGTTGTCTTTTTCTCGCGATACCGTCGGGTTAGGAGTCTCGTCCGCCATACTTCTATTGTTTCTCCATATACGCTTTGAACATCCAATTGTAGCCCTTTAGGTATTGAATTTTGATCCGTCTTTACTAAATATGTACATTATAACAGGAACCTCTGCGCAAAATTTTGGCTTTCTAAATTAATGGTGATTGAAATTTTCCTCACGATATAATTTCACAACATGTGTTATGGTGTATAGTGTAGGTAATTTCACCTCTATATTGTGAGGAAATCTCTGTAGTGGGAAATAGATCATGATAAATATTCCGAAAAACGTAACGTCGTTAGTCAGTCGTTATTAGATACGTTGGGCGAAACATACGCCACAAGCCTTATCTTTGTTAACAAATAAAGTTCGAATTCAAAACTAAAGCCTTATGCGCTATGAATGAACTCCATACTAGTTACACACACAGCCATTGTCAATAAAAACAAATCAATGAAAAAGATGTTCGATAACTTTTCTACCCCATCAGCTATCGGTTCTACGAGCTATGTGCCCTGCCCACTGCCCAAAGTTCTCGAGTGGAGACCACGTACCGGCAAGCGTAGCGTTGGAAATCCACCCTCTAGGTGGACAGACGACCTAATAAAGGTCGCAGGAAGTCGCTGGATGCAGGCCACTTCCAACATGTCAATCTGGAAATCTTTGGGGGAGGCCTATGTCCAGCAGTGGACGTCCTGTGGCTGATGATGATAATGATATACGTTCGACGATACGTTCGCCCTCTATCACATCTGGTACGGAACTAAGCTTTGGGAAATGTGGGTGTTCTAGTTCGCTAGTGCGCCTCTGCCTACCCCTTCATATAGGCGTGAGCTTATGGAATGTTATGTGTTGTTTTATTAATTCCTTGATGGATAGAGGAGCATATGACCGGCCTGATGGCACAGCGAAGACTCTCCCCACATAATAGTTGAATAGTTGATGCACTTATATTTAAATTTCTAACTTATAAGAATAAAGGCATGAATATATTTTAGAGGTATAATACAGTAAATTAGAAAAAACCGTTACATTTTAATTAAAACTTTCTATTCCCACAGAGCTGACAACGAGCTCAGTGGCTGCTCGTGAAAAAAAATCCCAAAACTCTGTTGTAAAAGTACGGTTTCACCTCACGTAGTTGATTAAGGTCAAATAATTATGAGATTAATAAAACGCACTATAAAACTATACAGATTAAAATGCAAAATATATGGTTCATTAAACTTAGACAATTTACTGAGTTATAGACATATCATTATGTAACTTACAAAAAAATTACCAAGAGCGTGTCTTTCCACGCGCGGTGTAGTGTGCCGTAGAAGAAATGCAGGCTACCGATAATTGATTTTAATTTTACCTACATTATCTAAATTTATATTTAGATATAGAGTAGGTCCTCAATATGTCTATATTTTTTTATGTATCTTACCCGATATCTCCGCCAAATGTGGATCGTTTTTCAGATTATTTTTGTGTTCGATAGAGCTTATTTCAAGGATGGTCCCATATAAATTTGGTTAAGATCGGATAAGTTTTGAAGTCGGTCCATCAAGTTTTTAAACGTGTGATTATTTAGGCTCATTATGACATGATTTTATTTATAAGATTTAGAAAAGTTATATTGATTTGTAACTTCATCAGATAAACATTCCATATAATACATACGATTCCCGTTAGCTTAGCTTTGCAAAACATTTAGTATGATAAATTGGTACGGTAAGTTTTAGATTTTCCTAATTACCCTTTGTAAAAAGGGAAGGAGATGCTTTTTTAAATACAACTATTTATACATTTAAAAAAGCATCTCCTTCCCTTTTTACACGTTTATTCAACATTTTTTCGCCATGGTTGAAGTCAGCGTAGATTAGCCTATTTGGGTCAAGTCGTGTTAACCATTTTTTCCTCCAGTTCATTCGTACTGATTTCGCAGCCCACTTCTCGCAGGCCGTTTTGATATTAAGCCAAATTAACACAGTATATTCTCATAATGTTCCTTGGGAATAACCTTCTTTATAAATTTAATTGACTGTGTAGTCTATTCTTTAGTGTGCTAAAGTGTATTCTTGGCACACAATTCTGGTAAAACTGTATCATTGTTGTTTTATGGAACATATTTATTTTTCGAGAAGTCCGTTATATGAAACTAATAATAAATAATAATTCCCTCTTGCCTCCAAAACCTTTTCATTTTTACTATACGTATTTAAAGGTAAAACAGATATTCGAATTGATTAGGCCCTTTGACTGGCTTTTGAGTACGAAACTCAAAAATTGTTGCAACCCTACATTACTTCAGACACTAACAGCCAGTCTCCTCATGTACACCTACATAAAGTTATAACTACACTATTGAGTCTAATCAACATACTGTGTATCCAGTGACATCTAGTGTCAAGAAAGAGAAACAGTCACATAATCTGTTAGATGTATGATCTATTTATAGTCTGTATATCTTAGATTAATAACTGTATATATTAATTAAAGATTCATTCGCTCGACCTGTCTCTCTAAAACGTGTTTGATTTAATATATACTAAACTAAAAATAATATTGTTTACTTGGCCATCACTAAAACGTTGGCAAATTATAGTTCGTTAACTTTTGCAGCGAAATAGAGCACAGTAAAAATTAAAGGCAAATATCACGATAAAAGCAATAGCTAAAATAGTGAAGTGGCAAATTTAACTATTAAGGCGAAATGCATAACTACATCTAAATATAATGATCATATCTGAAACTATTTTTAATAAATCCTACTTCTTCAAAACATTTCGAGATCTCGACCCTTGCTGTCAGGGATGCACGTACCATTATCTCAGCTACGATACACTCCACCACTTTATTCTGGGATCCCCATCTCATGCGTGACGGGTGTGACGGGAGATACATGTTTTTGATAAATTGTCGTGTTAGGGGTTAACTTAAACTTAAATGGTTTAAGTTTATAGTTTCGTTTGGTTGCTATTGTGGATTTAGTGTAACTGTGGAAAATAAAAGTTTTTTGCAGATAGTTACCGGGTTATGAATATGTTTTGATTTGTTAATTACCTGATGTTGGCGTTTTAAAAGGAGTTGTCCAAATCAGGGCTTAATCCCACTGTTAATCGTTGAACTAGCAACGAATCAATTAGTAAATGTGTATTATTTCCCATATAGAACTGCAATCTTCAGGGCTTCAGAGATTCACATCAGTTTCGATTTTAGAGAAATAGCTATTAGAAAGTTATAATTATCTATTAAATTACACTTTTACTAAACTTATTCGTTGTAAAAAAAAAACGAAAGTATGTAAGATCGATCTGGAAATCTTTGGGGGAGGCCTATGTCCAGCAGTGGACGGCCTGTGGCTGATGATGATGTACTTCACATCGGTTTTCTGTGTCATATTAGTTCTACCCCAATAATTATGCTGCCTTCTACTATCGACAATATTGGTATAATTTAGTTTTGTCATTCCTAAACTATCCTAGTCCCTCTAATACAAAAATTCATTTGTATGTATTTTCTTGATGGTTTAGCTGCTCTAATTTATATATCTTTTTTGTATATGGTACTTTATAAGCATTTATTGTCAACTGGCATTTAAAAGAGCAACGCCAGAGTTGCTTCTCTGGCGAAACGGCCTTCCGAACTGGCGGTAGAGGAACTTTGACGGAATCTAAATAATGTAGTAACATTTCATGGATTCAATAAATATTTTGATTTGATTTTATTTAATACAAATTTTATCATTCATTTCACGCTAGATTGACCATAACCCATTTGCTATAAGAATAAAGTTCAAAAACGATTCCTTGATAATTTGAATAAGGTCGAATATAGTTGAACAAACGTACCTGACTGCTATTAATTTTAATTAAGTAACGCTCGGAGTCTGAACTTGGCGAGTAACTCTCGGGAACTATAGATTAATTAAAATCTATGCAAGTTTTGACCTGAATCCTTCTGGGATGTGAAAAAGTATTGTAATTGAGGTGTATTTGTTGTTGTTTTAATAGTTTTAGACTTTTAATAAAGTTTTTTACGATTATTCAACTTTGCATAATATGTTGGTCGCATAGTTTACCAAGTTAAAGTTTATCCCATGATAAAACTTTGTACAATCCCTTAGTCACTTTAAACATAAAATAAAATCTGGGATCCTCATGAGTGATTTGATAGAATTGAATACTGAAATACTTGGGCTAAATATACAGCCATTAAGGCTGAGATCTATAGAGCGAACTTCGACTAAGTCTAAGTCAAAGTAACGAACTCAGTGAGGATTTTGACTTATTCCGAGTCATTTTTTACAAGATAATCTTTGCTTAGTCTGACTGACAGTCTGTTTATCGACCAACTTCCAAAAAGGAGAAGGTCTTCAATTCGTCTGTAGTTTTCGACCGACTTCCAAAAAGGAGGTCCTCAAGTCGTCTGTATTTTTTTTATGTATGTTACGCGATATCTCCGCCGAATGTGGACCGATCTTGAAAATTCTTTTTGTGTTTGATAGAGCTTCCTTCAAGGGTGGTCCCATATAAATTTGGTCACGATGGATATGAAGTCGGTCTGTTAAGTTTTTAAACTTGTGCTTATTTTTATGTATGTTACGCGATATCTCCACCAAATGTGGACCGATTGTCAAATTATGTTTGTGTTTGATAGAGCTTATTTCAAGGATGGTCCCATATAAATTTTGGTCACGATCGGATTTGAAGTCGGTCCATTAAGTTTTTAATCTTGTAAAAAATGACTGAAACCAAGCCAAAGTTCGATTAAACAATTCCAAATTCTCACTGAGTTCGTTACTTTCACTTAGACTTAATCCAAGTAAATGTTAGAAACTATGAGTGTACGGTACATTAGTGATTTTGTCATGTATATTATAGGTATTATAAAGTAAGCAATGCAATATTGAACTTATATTTCATTAGTTATTCCGCAGATTTAGTAGCCTGAATAACATTTACTCACACGTGAATTTTAGCGTTGCTCCACGGTAACCACTATGGGTTGTAAACCCTTTGAGCTCACATGCGTACAAAAGGTCTATTCATCAGCCAATACAATAAATAAACACGAAAAATCATCCACTCCGCTCCACAGGCGAGAGCACGCGGCATTCAGCACATCTGGCTAAAACCGCCCTGAAAGGAGTTTTTTGCATAATACCCATACACCGAGTACCTATTCAACAAATCATTTTCCGACGGTAAACGAACGGAAAAACGAGCGCGCTTATGTACGAGCGCAGAGCGAAATAAATGGAGCGTTCCGAGCGTTATAAGCGAAAACGGGCGGTGTTTTTAGACGGCCCGAAAAAAGGCGGTCGATTTGATTTATCGCGAACTAAGTTTTACATGTGATTTTTGGCGGATTGGATTTTTACGTCCCGATGTGCATGAAGGTGGGGAGCGACGACGGGTGTACGATTTATAGCTTCAAAATAGTACTGGTAGTACCTACTTTAGGATATTCTTTCATAGTATTACTTAAATGCATTATAGTACTCCTCTGCCTACTCCGTTGGCGTTATGTTATATCATTAAAATTTATGTATAACTTTGGAATATTGCTTCAATACCCGTTGTTACGTTATACTAATATCGTCGTACCTTGTTTTTATGGATCACCAGTTACTGTGGAAGTAACTCCGCGCGCGTAATGATATTTAGCCCGCGGGAGCTATTATTATTTTTTGCCCGAAACAACTCATATTAACTCCCTCATATGAGCGATACACAAAACGAATTTGTTAACAATTTGTTGGCTTTATCAGGATGAAAAATATCAGTAAATCGTGCTGTAGTCGATTCTTACTACAGTTTAAATGAGAGGCATCGATCAGATTATTGTTATTGTCATTCGAAAAAAACACAATGATAATATTGAATATGGAAGATAAGGATCATTTACCATCAAGAGTCCTGCTCATTTGCCTCACAGATATATAATTATAGTAATATTGACACACATACAAACCAACAAACATGTTATGATTTAATCCATACCTACATTCAAAAACAGTAAACTAGAATGCTTTCCCAAATTTCACTATAGGCCAAACAATTTTTGCTGAATGCACTGCTGAGGGGTTCAGGGTTCGCTGATTAATTGGGGAATAAAAGCACAACATTTTTTTTCACTACGATATTCTGTCAAATTTTTAGTGCGCATATCAGTGTTAGAACATAATATGATAAAAATCACATAGTTGCTCTAAACATAAAATTAAAAAAAAAACACTGAGATCCGAACTCAAGTCCTCCCGTTTTGCAGCCCATATATTATGCTGCGGCTAGACCAAAACGGCGACATATGTACATTACTTTATGTTATTACATAAAGAGGACCTAACGTCGGCTTCCTTTTACCCTTCCCAACTCAAAATGCTCCCAAAACGTCGACCGCCGACAAATGAGCGTCTCGTGAGTCGTGACGCTTACCATAATTACACAAGCCTGTGTAAATGCATCTTCACGCTTCGCTTAAAGGACGGTAGCAGGAAGGAACATCGAACACGTGAGCTAAAGCTACAGACTTAATGGTACGTCAAAGGACGATATTGCGTACTTTTTGGATGGCGATAGGTTTACTATGAAACTGCAATAAAGTAAAAAACTTAACGGACCGCCTTTAAATTTCATCCGATGGTGACCAAATTTATATGGGACTACCCTTGAAATAAGCCCCATCGAACACAAAAATAATTTTAAAAATCCTTTCTGCGACATGTTTGACAAAGTGTGTTGAGACGACCCCACATTCAAGTGGGATTAGGGCAGGTAGAAGGAAAGAAAGAATAAACTCATAATGTTAAACTCAGAAACCCGATAGAGTAAGTGATAACAGAAATAACACGTTATTTGACCTTTTCTGCTGGTATTAATTTATCACATCCACTTAACATTTTAAAAACACTTATATTTAACAAGCGCAATGCAGATGGCAATTAAGCCACGGAGCATCCAATTTCTTGTCGTAAATTACACCGAATAATTGTTTCATATTTTATTTCAACAAAAAATCCCCACATTTCCGGAAAACAAGTGTAGCTTTTGTACAAACCGGAAGGATGCGAGGGCGCTGCACCCGACAGAAACAAACATTTATTACCCGGGATGCGAACCCGGAACCGCGCAGTGGCTGGCGTATTTAAATATCGCTTACTTGCAACACGTTTGTGGGTCGGGGTCGAGTTTTGTAGAGAGCCTGCCAAGGAGTTATATTTTCCGTTTTTATTTACAAATTGCCAGTTTTCTGCTTGAATAGTGAAAAACTTATGTGATGAATAAAATCAAAACATGGGGATTTTGTTCCACAGCGATATAAATGCTGTAAAAACGTTCAGTTCTTGATATCAAATATTTTATCGATCCATGTTTTTTACAATAATTACTATCGCTGTAAAACGAAATCCCCGTACTGAGGGAATTAAAATTTGGTTTTCCATCTTTTAGATCGGTTTGCTATAATTAAACACATAACATAACATAAGCTCACGCCTGTATCCCTGAAGGGGTAGGCAGAGGCGCACTAGCCAACTAGTACACCCACATTTCGCCGAGCTTAGTTCCGTCCCAGATGTGATAGGGGGTGAGCCTATCGCCATATCGGGCACAAATTCCAGACTTCGGGCTGATATGGAAAAATTCAATATCACTTTGCCCGACCTGGGGATCGAACCCGAGACCTCAGAACAGAAGCCGTACTGAAATACAACCACGCCACCGAAGCAGTTGGCTATAATGATTAAAAAATAAGAGACTGTATTTTTTTATAAAATATATTTTTCCCTTGAAGTGATTCGATGAACAAAAGCTTATATTGTTTTATCATAACAAATTAAGGCTACCATAATGCTTAATTGTTCATCGTTTATAACCAAAGCAATAGATAGGTAAATACTTAAACCGAGGATAGACCGAGCCAAGGGTAAAGTGACGCAAGACGTGATAGCATTAATACGTAGCTGACGACCCACACAGGCGTGTTTGGATTACCTACTAACCCCTTCAGCCACGATTCGACAAAGCCTTTTGCCTACGTTACCTGTATTTCATATTTGAGACTATGATAAATTGTACTGTGTAACTAGCATTAATAAATATGTTAATCACGAAGCGTGCTCGAATACTTATTCGTAAGTGGTTCATGTTTGTTAGCTCCTTGAATACGTCCTACTAAACAGATTTGATATTAAAATACGGATTTTAAACCTACCTTTGTGCCGTTTTATTGGTTAAGTGATAGCGTATCATGCTTGACTTGGTTTAATACTTTCAAGTGTAAAGATTTACATAAAGAACCTAATTAAAATTTTGTTATGGTATGTCGAGGGTCTTGTCTCCTGTGATGCCTTCTCGTTTCGTCGCTATCTACCGCTCAGAACGCCGTAAATTACGATGTTAGTTTCTGAAGAACCATTTTAATTAAACCTTAAGTTTTTTCGGAAATTTAAATAATTGCTTACCGTTTACCACTGTCGCCTCCTTCATCTAGTGGCAGCGTATATAAACGTATAGCAAAGAATAGTTGCAAGTAACAGTTTCTGGGTGTGTGCGGTCTGCGGAGCGGTACGGGGATGTACGGGGAGATGCGGGACGCTCACGGCTCGCAAGTCGCACGTGATCGCTTATCGAGAGCTCGTGAGGTGAATACCACATACCAACTGTATCGACACCTAGTCGATACACAGACAGATGGGCAATTTAAACCACATCTCCGCTCTACCACGTCTCTATAGTTTTTCTCGAAACAAAACACATACGAAAAGCAATGATTTTATCTGTCTCCTGCTCGTAAAACAATGGACCATAGATAAAAAATATGTGTTTTGTATAATGTTTTGGTATAAAAGACTTTAGATAAACATTACGTTCGAACAATGCAGATATAGCTACGAAGCTCGTTGACTTCCATAATATATTTTTTTTAATTCTTGTACAGTACTCTTTTATTTTATTTATTTCCGCTTTTTAAATTATTAATTATAAAATTTCAAAAAGCAAAATATATTAAAAAAAAAAATTTCCCCTTAAATTTTTATGAAAGGAGGTTGACAAAGCAAATATAAATGGCAAGTGTGAATGGTAGAGTTGGAAGGGGAAGACCTCATCGAACATTCTCTGACCAAGTCAGAGATTTACTCGAGAAAGGTCAAGTTAAAAGTACCCTAAACCGACGTGCATGCATGAAGAATGTAATGAGACTGAAAGAAGTGTGTAAGGATCGTAGCAAGTGGAAATAAGTTGTCTCTGTCTACCCCTATGGGAAAAAGGCGTGAGTCTATGTATGTATGTATGTAAGTAAATGTTTATGAGATGGAAGGAACACTGACGCACCAGAAACTGAAATAATCCGTGTAATCAGACTATAAATACTAGGTCCTACATAACATAACATAACATAAGCTCACGCCTGTATCCCCGAAGGGGTAGGCAGAGGCGCACTAGCGAACTAGTACACCCTCGTTTCGCCGAGCTTAGTTCCGTCCCAGATGTGATAGGGGGCCAGCCTATCGCCATATCGGGCACAAATTCCAGACTCCGGGCTGATATGGAAAAATCCAATATCACTTTGCCCGACCCGGGGATCGAACCCGAGACCTCAGAACCGTAATCGTACCGAAATACCGCTACGCCACCGAGGCAGTACTAGGTCCTACGAGTATAAATACACGCACACGAATTACAAAAAATATATTTAAAGATTTTATTTCACGACTTTCTTAGTTTAATAGATATGTATACTCGTGCCAAATTACTGCCCCCTAGTACTTAGTCTCTGAGATAAACCGTGGTCAGACAGACAGACAGACCGACGGACATGATCAAACTATAAGGGTTCCTTTTTGCGGAACCTAAAAAAGTAAGTATAGATTACTAGTAACTTTTCGACCGACTTCCAAAAAGGAGGAGGTCCTCAATTCGTCTGTATTTTTTATGTATGTTACGCGATATCTCCGCCAAATGTTTTCCGATTTTCAAATTTTGTGTTCGACAGAGCTTATTTCAAGGGTGGTCCAATATAAATTTGGTCACGATCGGATTTGAAGTCGGTTCATTAAGTTTTTAAACTTGTGATTATTTGTTATGTTATGAATATGTAGTAGATTATATTTTAGTATTTTGTTTACTGTTATTATTTACACTGTGTCAACATATAGAGCATGTTTGCCTATTGCATTACTCACTTGGCGCATTTGCTGATCGCGTTCGCTAACTTTGTTGCCTCCATCTTTTTTTACGTTTCATGTATTTTTGGAGCCTGACAAAATTGCTTATGGAAATTCGTTTGTAATAGGGTACTGCGTTGATACTGTAACATATTTTAATAAGATTTCGGGTTAGCAAAACTATCCCGGTGGAAACCATTTACTTTTATTCAGGTTAAGTACGAGTATTTTTATATTCAGAAATATGCGCACTATACCAAAAAACAGCTATGGTCGGTGAACTGGATTATGTATTAATTAATGCGTCAAATAATAAAATATATACATTGTATAATCACGTACCAGCGTAGTAATATTATTACTAGTTAAACAATTAATTCTATGTTGTTTTAGTCTCAATATCAGTTGGTTCTGATGGTATTTTAAAAATATTACCAGAAAGACACTAAAGTATATTTTATATCTATTCCAACACTTATGATTTTCATTAATAGTGTCGGCTACTTCATACTAATTTTATTAGAAACCTCCCATGCACGCAACACGATTTAAAATATAAATTAAAAAAGAATGTGATATTTTCGTCAAAACTGAATTATAATTATCTCTACTCAGTTTATTCTAAGCACCACTTTGTTGACCGCTACAAATGCATGGTAAAATATGATAATGAATTACCAAGGTTACAGTATGCAAAGGCATGTTTCCTTTACAATATTGTAATTTTTTTCGGTGTTAGAATCAAATTATCTGCGCCGCTCTTAACTTTCCTCTTCTCTTTTTAATTGGATGAGGCGGAAAATTCCACCACTTTAAAAAGGACTTCAGAACAATTTTCCTTCACGGCAATTAGGCAAGTTTTATATATTTCACGAGATCCTTGATTCTGCAGAAAATTTATTAAAACCGTTCAGCCAACTTAAAAAGTACATTTTTTTTTCTATTGTATGTAATTTCAAAATTATATTTTATTATTTTTTATTTACTATTTAATCGTCTGGGTTTATTTAAAAATATCTTGATTTCTGAATTTTATTAAAACGACGAAGAATCGGTTTTGATATCGCTACAAAAATACTCAAAATTTAAATTTACATGACCTAATTTGCTTGCCTCGGTGGCATAGTGGTATTACGTGCTCGGAACGACTATCGGCCTTAGGTCTTGGGTTCGATCCCAGGGCAAAGTGATATTGAATTTATTGTAGTATCAGCCCGGAGTCTGGAATTTGTGCCAGATATGGCGATAGGGTCGCCCCTCGCACATCTGGGACGGAACTAAACTACGAAATGTGGGTGTTGTAGTTCGCTAGTGAGCTGAGCTTGATGAGCTTATATTATGTTTATATTATGTATGATGTTTGGTCAGGTCACGCGGCGGTCGGTGTCTAGGATAGACGTAGTTCCGTGCTCTACAGTTTTTAAATATTTTTTTATGATTTTTTTAGGACTAAAGTTAATGAAATCTCAGTTAAAATAACATAACACCACCTGCCAAACTGTGTAATTCCAATCTTATATCAGTATAATAAGTTATCACATTAATAGTCTCTACGATTCACTTCACTGTTTAAAATGGACACCGTTATATTCAAAAAATCATTGGACGACTTAATGACGACTTTCCACACCCGGATGAACAGTTTTGAAGAGAAGCTCAATCAGACACCCTTACTACAGACACACTTGCAGCCGAATTTGCCACCTTTAAGGTATTTGTTGTAAATGGTATGAAGTCGTTGCAGGAGCAGATTGAGTGCCTTGCCAGAGAAACCGACCGTTTACAGATGCGTAGTAGGAGGAAGATATTGCTGCTCCATGGATTATCCGAGGTATCAAATGAAGTAACAGCTGAGGTCGTTGTTAAATCCATTGTAACACAGCTGAAGCAGTCGAGTTTTTCAACAGCTGATATCAGCCGTTGCCACAGGATGGGTCGTCCAGGAAGCTCTGTAAGGCCTAGACCAATTCTTTGTAAATTCCGGGATGTTGCCGTACGAGATAAGATATGGTCTTCCAAGACTTTCCTCAAAGGAACTGGAGTGACTTTGTCGGAATTCTTGACAAAGGCTCGGCATAGTGTTTTCATGGCAGCGCGGGAACGGTTTGGTGTAGCCAAGTGTTGGACGAGAGAGGGATTTGTTTTCGTTCTCGGTCCGGACGGAGTCCGCCATCGCCTCAGCTCTCCGTCCGATCTTGATGCAATGGCTCAAAAAGCAATGGAGGTACCAGCAATGGATGTACCAGCAGTGGATGTTCCAGCAGTGAATGAACCTTTAATACCAGTTAAGGCGAAACGTACGGTTCGTAGGTTATAAGTCTGTTTATGCCTGTACCCGTTGAGATTATTAAATTATAAAGTAATGCACTATAACACCAAATGACAGATAGGTAACTGCTATGTACTATATCGCCTACACTTTAACTGTCACTTATTATTATTTTATTTTTTAACTACCTTCATATGCCGTATTTTTGTTAAAAATGTTCTGTCCTTTTCTTTCCTATGATGCGCGCTAATAAAATGAAGCTACTGCATTCTTCTCGCGCGCACATTTTACAAGTTCAGAAATGAATGTAATGATTTGGTATTTTGAACATTGGCTCTTGTTTCGGTATAACGTTTTGTTATTGCTCAGTTAACTGAATATTAAATTTTATTATTAGTTATATAATCTTGTTTACAAATTTGTTTTCTATGTACCTTGTTTATTATAATGATTTACAAAGTATTTCTATTGTCTGTATAAAAAACACACAGCTGGTGGGTGGACGATTAATGATAGTAGTAAAACATTTTTTTTTTTTTTTTTTTTTATATATATATATATATATTTTTAAATTTTTTAATTTTCTTTTTTATTATTATAATTTTTTTTTTTTTATATTAAACTAGTATTACCTACTTATTCTCTTATCTGATATAACACAGTAGTGTTTTATATGGTGTACCATGTCTGATGAAGATAGTTATACTGATACTGATGATTTTGTCTCCGCCTGTTCCTCTGTGGGGGATACCGACAGTTTTTGCAGCATTCCAAGTTTAGAAAGTATGATCGAATCCTTTGTGGGCGATGTTCCGAAGAATTTTAACGTTCTTCATATCAACGCCCAAAGCATTCCGGCTCATTTTACTGATATGATGGCGTCTTTTGGACACAATAATATCCAGGCCATATTAGTGTCCGAGTCTTGGTTAAAACCATGTCTCCCTTCCAGCTTGTACACCCTACCAGGATTCCAACTCATCCGTAATGACCGGCTTGACGGTGGTGGTGGCGGTGTTGCCATTTACCTCCGATCAAATATTCCTTTCTCCATCGTAAGTGTGTCATCACAGCCACCGTCCACCAACGCCGGTGAACATATCTTCCTAGAAATAACTCTTTCTCATACTAAAATACTACTTGGCGTATACTACTGCCCCTCTCTTCGCATTAACTTCTTTCCTGACTTCGAAAAACTTCTTGAAGATTTAACTCCACTGTATGATCACTCTATAATAATGGGAGACTTTAACACCTGCCTGCTGAAGCAAAATCACCGGTCGTCTATTTTTAATTCCATTATAAGGGCTAACAACCTGACTATTCTCCCGCTTAAAGCCACGCATAACTTTCCAAATTCTACTCCTTCTCTTCTTGATCTAATTCTAGTATCATCTTTATCTCATGTCGTCAAGCACGGTCAGTGTGCGGCAGACGCCTTTTCCTACCATGAATTAATCTATGTCTCTTATAAAATACGACCCCCTAAATCTAAGCCAAAAATTGTTTGGCAGCGCAATTTTAATGGCATTAACTCAGAGAATTTGCGAAACGAAGCCCTTGATTTAGACTGGTCTAATGTATTTAATGCAACAACCATGGACGAGAAAGTTAATAGCTTTAATTCTATATTGAATCAACTGTATGACACGCATTGTCCATCACGACCAGTAAGAATTAAACATCTACCGGCTCCTTGGCTCACAACTGAAATTAAAACGTTGAGAAACAAGAAACTTACTGCCAAGGCGAGATATAAATGTAGATCAAATGAGCACAATAAACGCAGATATGTTGAGCTCCGAAACAAATGCAATAAGGTGTGTAGGGATGCTCAACGCCGTTATATTCATACATCTCTAGAGATTGAAGAGCCATCTAAAATCTGGAAGTTTTTAAAGTCACTGGGTATTGGGAAATCTCGCAAGGATGATATCCCACATGATTTAAACATTGATAGTTTAAACGTTCATTTCTCGTCTTCAGCCAACTTTGATGGGCTAACGAAATCGAATACATTACACTACCTTTCAACAATTCCTAAACCCGACCATCCTCAATTTGTATTTGAACAATTTACCGATTGTGATGTTAAGAAGAACGCAGAAGCAATCTCATCGAACGCAGTCGGTAGTGACAGTGTTAGCCGAAAAATGATTATTTTAATTCTCGATGAAGTTTTACCTATTATCCAACATATTCTTAATTTTTCTATTACTTGTGGCGTGTTTCCTTCCGCTTGGAAGGAAGCACAAATAATTCCTCTTCCCAAAAAAGCCAATCCATCTTCATTTTCTGATTACCGTCCAATTTCTATTCTTCCTTTTCTCTCAAAACTCCTTGAGCGTCTTATTAATCGACAACTTTCTGCGTTCCTTATACGTAATGAGTTGATGAACCCTCTACAGTCGGGTTTCCGTCCTGGCCATAGTACTGTCTCTGCACTTGTCAAGATTACTGACGATATCCGAAGTGGTATGGACGGCGGCAAGATTACAGTGCTGACACTTTTAGACTTCAGCAATGCATTTAATAATGTCGATTTTGACGTATTACTAGCGCTTCTGCGGTCTCTTAACATATCTCCAACGGTAATTAGTTGGTTTCATAGTTACCTGTATGGCCGCCGTCAACGTGTTCGCATCGATGAGAATTTCTCATCATGGAGCATCGCTACTGCCGGTGTGCCTCAGGGCGGCGTTTTATCTCCTCTTCTCTTTTCAGTATTTATTAACTCTATTTCCCTACAGCTCACTTCTTCCTACCACCTTTACGCTGATGATCTACAAATATATACACAGGCGTCACTTGAGGATTTACCTACGGCCATAGCAAGAACAAACAGTGATTTACGTAAAATTGTTCAGTGGAGTAAAATGTATGGTCTTAGTGTGAATCCAGCAAAAACTCAGACTATTGTAATTGGTAGCTCAAGAATGGTCTCTAAAATAGACTGGTTTCACCTTCCTCAAGTCATATTCGATGGAACGATTATTAAAATCAGCGATACTGTCAAAAATCTTGGAGTCGTTTTTGATAAACAAATGGCGTGGGGTCCACAAATTGCAGAAGCAAGCCGCAAATTGTATGCTTCAGCATTTTCTTTAAGAAGATTGCGTCATTTTTTGCCAATATGTACTAAAATTGCACTCGCACAATCCCTCTTACTTCCTATTCTTGACTACGCTGACGCCTCATATCCAGATTTAACCGAAGAACAGCTTAATAAATTAGAACGACTTCAAAACTTCTGCATTAGATTCATATTTGGCCTACGCAAATATGATCACATTTCCGAATTTCGAATAAAGCTAAAATGGTTACCAATTCGCTTTCGCCGGAACTTGCACATCCTCTCATTATTGTACAATGTTCTTTTTAATCCGTCATCACCTCAATATCTTAAAAATCGTTTTGAGTTTTTACATCTTACTCACTCCTTGTCTCTTCGTTCTTCTCATACTCTTCAACTAAAAATACCTTCCCATACATCCAAATTCTATGGTCAATCTTTCACTGTGGTAGCTGTTAGACTGTGGAATGCTTTGCCATTGGGGATCAGACGGGCAGAATCATTAAACATTTTTAAAAATTTATTAAAAAACTACTATCTCTCAAACTTGTAGAAATACTGGTATCATAGTATTTATATTAATATTAAAAAACTATGTATTATATGTATTATATATATATATATTATATATATATTTATATTTTTATACATGTATTAGGATTTTTTTTTTTTTAATATTTAGATAATAATTATTTTTTTTTCTTTTTGTTTTTCTTTTATTGTACACCACTGCCTACTACTTTATGCTCGCTTCTTTCCATACAAAGGTTGTCTGGAAGAAATCGCTATCAGCGATAAGACCGCCCATTGTCGACCATAGTTTAAGCACCCTGTCTTTTAATTGTTATTTCTGTGTGTGTAAATAAATGGTTTGCAATAAAGAATAATTGTATTGTATTGTATTGATGTTTGTTACTATTTCAAGCCAAGACGGTTGAATGGATCTGGATTTTATTACAGGGAAAAAATATTTAATTTCCGTTCAGAGTTCCTCTTCTATGCTGATATTATATGCGTAAATAAACATTGCACAAAGTAGCATAACTGCAATGCAATAATTCTTCTGACATATTCGGCAGTTATAGTTGATGGATATGTCCGACATCTCGCAGAAGACTGGAAATGAGACAGGTGAATTGGAATTTGTTTCGGAAACGCAACGGCAAGTTCACACCAAGTTTCTATAAAATAGTCGTATCAAATCTCTTTGACTTAGTGTTGTCATAGATTGCCAATCACAATCGAAAATTTCATTTTTGTGGTGATTTTTTTATGAAATAAACTTATCCTTACTCAAATCATAAATTCAACAGTCTCATCTCGAATAATAATATAATCAATAGCAGTTAAGTGAGAGCGCTGGCGACGGGCGACGTAGGTTTCGGTGGCAATCAGACGGGCGCAGGACGATTGGCCGTCTCCGCTGTCGCAAACGCTACGTGATCGCATATTGTGCGATCGTGACCGGCATGCAATCGTAGCACACCCTGTACACGATACTGTCGCGACACAGTTGAAGTACAGTAGGACAAGTTGTAGACTTAAATTAGTGATATTATGAATGTGTCAATTTTAGTATAACACTATAAATATTTGATTTGAGACTGGGAAATTATATTCGGCATCACGACAGGAATGGTTAAAATGTCGATGAAATAAATATGACTTGTAATGAATATCAGGTGCTTCACAAATATTTATAAAGCAGTGATATTTACCAAATGTGTCTCATGTACACAAAAACAGACGTTCAACAGGCTTTATTAGTTATAGAGAAATTCATACAGTGTACATGACTTTTTAAATACTGCAGCAACATTGAGCTACCGCATGTTTTCTGTACTAGGACGTAACATTTTTTCTCTGCCAAGTCTAGTGTAAACTGTATCGAATATTGTAAATGATCAACGGTGTATTGACGCCCTTTCTATGGTCCTCATAATCTGACGATGTAGAAACATAGTAGCATAAAATATTTTTAAACACTTTATAAAAGTGTTGGTTAATTAAACATCCCAGTGATATAATTTTTTAGACAGGTCTGTCGCCTCCTTGGTCTAGTGGCAGTATATATATGGGCTGAGGAGGTCTTGGCTTCAATCTCCACGTCGGGCAAAGGGAATTTTCTAATTTAATTTGCCCGGGACTGGATCCCTCAGAGCGAGTTGACGTCCGGAAAGCAGCCATTCGTAAAACTAAGCAAATCCTTTCTACAATATGCTTGAAATAGTGTGCACATAGTGCTCGTATAACAAACAACGTCATTATGATTTTTTTCAGCGTGTAATTTCATGCAAATAACGTTTTTGAAAAGCCATTTTTTATGTTGAAGTAGTTCTATTTTAAAATTCCATTTCTATCAAAACTTTCCTCATCAATATTCGAGTCGTATTCGTGTAACTAACGTTACGCATTCAAACATTAGAGTCCATCACAAACTTGACAATGTCCCGCCGTCTTTTATTCTTTTCTTACAAATTTTATTCCCAGTGGAAACTCGTAAAACTGGGCATCTTGAGTCCTTTCAGTCTAGAGTCGTTAGTTGTCCGGTTCAACTTGATCTGTCCTTCTTTCCCCCTCTGTAACAAATTGTGTTCAACCGTCGATATTCCGTTGAATGTGAGAGATCATGTTACAGTGGACGTGTATCCTTTATTTCAATGATACAATGTAGATCTAGTGATGTTTGTATTCTTAGAAAAGTTTCTTTAATAACTTAACTGTGCTCTAGAAAGGAAATATCGTCATAAACCTACAGAAGTACTACTTAGTGAATTTTATATATTTTAATCGTATTTCCGACATTGTTAGAATAAATATAGAATTATGTTGTTTACTTCTATTATTCCTTGGAATTTTACCCTATTTAGCCATTAAATTTTATAACCTTTGTTTATAACAGTACCTAATATAAGCTTAGATTTCATATAAATATATGACAACGAAATGAAACGAAAATAAGCCCTAGTTATGTTTTCAAATCTGTAAATAACAAGTAATTTGGTATAAAACGTCTAAAATATCTTGCACATTTTCGTTCAAATATTGTTTATTTGAAAGATGTTTTATGAAATATTACATTAATTTATTCTGTCTCGAGATATTTTGAGGAAATCCAGGGACAGCGAGAAAAATCTCTTTTAAATCCATAACTTACGAAGTTTTATTGGTTTTGGTAATTTATTAACAAACGCACATGGGGCTCGGGGAGCGAAATTGTTTCAAGTGAAGATATAGCCCTGATCGTCTAAGGAAAATCTAACGGTAAGGTGAAAAATTCCAATTGTAAGTGTTGTGGAGTTCGGTTTTCGATACGGAAGATTACAGCTCGTGGGTTATTATTAGTGATGTGGATAATCGATTACTTTTTATAAATTGTCGGTAAAATTTAGTAGTCTAAGATACGGTAGTCTTACGGAAATACAACTACGCCACCGAGGCACTCAGGTAATATAAATAATACGTCTTTAAAAATCATCTATTATAAAAAATAATCGATTAGTCACGTCACTAGTAATTATATAGGTTTCTGGTTATTGCCCGCGACTCCGTTCGTGTGGAAATTTATTTTCCGGGAAAAAAGTAGCCTATGTATTATTCTGATGTATAATTTATATAATTGTAATGTTTCCTCAAAATCCATTGAGTAGTTTTTGCGTGAAAGAGTAACACATACTCATAAATTTTTAGGTTTACAATATTAGTAGGATTTTTAAATTGTATGGTTTTATATGTTTCATGAAGGCATACAGAATCCGCTGGCTCGGCCATGTAGAGAGAATAGGAGAGGATCTTGAAGTAAAAAGAGCATACCTGGGACGACCGATTGGACGCAGACCAGTAGGTCGTCCCAGATACCGCTGGAAAGAATTAGAAAAGGACTTACGCGAGCTCTCAGCGATCCCGTGGTAAGAGATTTCGCAGGATAGGGAGAAGTGGCGTCTTTTAGTGTCGGAGGCCAGGACTCACTTTAGGGCGTTGCGCCAACTAGATAGATATATGTTTTATGTGTGTGTTAACGATTTGTATGGTCACCTCTCGATGTGGTTTTACAACGTCGTATAAAATATTGAATCTGATACAACAATCTTTTGTTACAGACAGACTCCGAATAAAGCAGCTCGAGCTTATTGGTGAGTGTATGTTTAATTTTCAATGGCTGCTTTTAAATCCGGGATGATAGATAAAAAGTCAAATCCGGTTTTACAGAAAAGTGGTTCAGTTCTTCCAAATATTAGTTTGTTTATACTTAATATCAGACTTATAATATTAGTGGGAATAGAAGACCCAAATTAACAATTAATGATCTTGTGACAAGGAAAAGTCAGTTGTAAATATATCGAAAATGTTTAACAAAATAAAAAGCAAATGATACTGATTACAGAGCGCGCACAGTACGTGGCTCTCTACATTTATTAAAACTCACTAGCCGTAAAATGAACAGTAATACGAGCGTTTTTATTATACCTAGCGTCTGTGTTCCTGGAAAATATAATAAAGTATATTAATGAATTATTTTCACTTCGTAGAATTACACTTGCACGTGAATTGTCTATCTACCATAATAATCATTCTAATAATTATCATGATAAATTAGTAGGTATTATTAATTATAACCTGCATTACCCACCCACAGTATAATTCGACCCGAGCAGGAAGAGTCTTAACAAAGAATGTTCATACACTTAAGGTCGCCTTATGTCGTGTAAGGCCGCCTTATCGGTCAAAATTGTATGGCGAAAATCAATGTAGGTAGCCGTTAAAGTTGAGTAGTGTTCAACCATTCGGGCGCTAGACGCGCATCGACTTCAATACGAATTCGATTGTCTTATTCGGGCTTATATTGTCTTATTCGGGCTGTAGAGAACGTAGTTAAAATGACCTAAGTATAATCGTCGTCTTGATCTATTGGCAGCGTATACACCCTGAGGATCACTAGGTCCTGGATTGAATCCAGGTCGGGTAACATGGTTTTCTAACTCTATTGACCTCGGCCAAGCAGCTCGTAAAAACTAAGCTGAATCCAAAATCCTACCACATGCTTAAATATTTGGTTTTTAAACCACACAGTGAAATAGGGTAAGGGTAGGGTGAAAGAATAGTTTACGTGTCACCTGTCTTCATTTTCGGGAGAGTTTCTGCGTTTCTACACTATGTCTAGTTAACGTACTACACCGATTGAAAGTCTATATTTCAGCGGATATTTTCAGGATGTAAGTACCGTGTAACGTTGCAGTTGGTAATTGTTTTCGGTCCGCCGCGTGAGAATCCGATCGCGAACTTCGGCCCAAGTTAAATTGAAATTTTCTCAAGTTAGCGGCGCGGCGGGCAGGGCGGCGGTGGGCGGCCGAGCGGCGGCAGGCCGGATGACGTCACGGCTTACAACCGGTAATACGTGCTACGGGCCTACGAGCTACCCGACAACAGCTGCTACAGGCTACACCGATCGCTTTTTAATAATTTCTTGTTTGTTTTCCGTACTAGTTTAATACTTTGCAACTTGTACATTATAGTAGGCATCCTATATGGCGTTGATTACATTATTAAACTAGTTAATTTGATCAATTCGTTTTCAAATGGATTAATTATTATTAATAAACAAACCTAAAACAATCCTTTAAAAAAATTTTAAACAGCATTACCCTCCTTCCGAAGCAGTCGGGTAAATATAAATACTGTTGCTTCAGACAACCTTAAAGAACTTCTCAAATTGCCATTAAGCACTTAAAGCTTAATAAATCAATTATTAACAAAAAATACAATTCATGACTGCCTCGGTGGCTTAGTTGTATTTCGGTATGACTACCGTCCTGAGGTCTCGGATACGATCGCCGAGTCGGGCAAAGTGACATTGGATTTTTCCATATCAGCCCGGAGTCTGGAATTTGTGTCCAATATGGCGATAGGCTCGCCCCCTGTCACATCTGGGACGGAACTAAGCTCGGCGTAGTGTAGATTGTTCTAGTTCACTAGTGCACTTCTGCCTACCCCTTCGGGGATGCAGGCGTGAGCTTATTTATGTATGTATGTACAATTCATGCAACTTTGGCGTCAATTTTAAATTCAAACAGTGCTAAGTTAACATTCCCAACAACAACCAATACAAGTACTATTGATCAATATGTAGTTGCATGTAGTTTTATACGACACAGTACGGATTTTATGAGTCGCGGCTCTTCGCCTGTATGCATCAATATTTGATGGGAATCGAGCTCATCGGCGGTAACATTGTAACTTACTCTGATAGTTTAATGCCTTGCCTTTTACAGCGTGTACTATTGCTTTTTGAAAAGTTTGTATGCGGTACGAGTTATAAGATGAATCAAATCTTTATACTTTTATCAATTGTCAGACAAAAAAAAATTATGTATATTGAGGAATTCCTTGTCTTTGATGGAGGCCATATGTTTTAAAAGAAAGGTGAAAGAAAGAAGAGAAATTCCTTCTTCTTTCTTGCTTTTTTTGCCGGCGGTCAATAAATAGAACATAATAGAAGCGTAATTATTTACAAATACATTATTTTATTAAATACGTCTTGTATTAAGGCCACTTATGATAGTAACTACTTGCTATTATATAACATCTTTAAACATTCAAAATTTTCTCTCCTTTATTCTTACACCCCAATCCACCAGCCATTAAATTGAACGAAAATTCTTGCGAGAGTGGATCTCGTCCAATCGCGTCCACACTAAAAACTTGTTAACTCTCGATCCAATTGTTCCGATTTCATTACAAGTTCGAAGATGAGAGGCAATCTGGTGCCGACTGCCGAGTGAAACTTGCCTGTGATGTTCCACCGAGCCGATAGCGGGCGCCAAATGAGTTGATGGTAGAGCCCGGCGGGCCGCGAAATCTTACACTTAATTCTAACTGTTGTAAAAGTAGCGCGAGGTCTTGAAACAGTGATAAGAGAAGCGGCTGATAGAATTGGTACATTCAATAAACAAATAACGACATCTATTATTATCATATAAACCCGGGCATTTCCAAAGCAGCATTAGAAATAAAACTATTTATAAAAGAGTTCTTAGTGTCCGTATTTAACTCACAAAGATTCAAATATTAAATGAAATAATTTTATTCTACACGCTCAAAGGATTTTCCCCTACATTTTTAAATGAGCATTAATTCTACCCAGATGTTATTGGGCACAGTTATCTCATTCGTTATAAATTTACGCCAATAAAGTTAAAATACAATTAAATTTAAATCAATCGTTTTAATATTATTGTAATGATATATTAATTAGCAGTCGTCAAACACACCCGCTTCGTGGGTTATTACATGTATTCATTGCACATATTGAAGTTCACCTGAAATTGTTAATAACTATACCAGTCTTCAAATATAAATTAATAATAATATTAGCAAATATTTAAGCTCTTGGCCATTAACCCGTCTGATGCGGCACATACATACATATATAGGTTACATAAGCGTATGGGCCACCGGATGCCGAGCCGCCCGTGACTATTTAAAAAATATAAAAACATCTAAGTACCAACTTTTAACCAATTCATTACATTAGCATCTATCAACATACACAAATTATAATAACAACTATTACAAAAGAAATAGTTTTAAATTAGTATAAAAGTCTAATGATATAAAAGTGTTCGTTCATAAATTCATAAATATTGTTTTTTCAACCGACTTTGCAATTTATCTATTCTCACTATAGCATATTATTTTTACATACTTACTACTTTACATATTTACATCCGCTCCCACTTACCACCGCTCCACTTCTCGATAGTTCTGCAGCACAGTGCAGACATCTCGCGGGCCCCCGAGTCATCTAAGTTAGACGGACACAATCTAACTTGACACCTCACGTAGCTAATTCTGGAGGAACTGGCGTAGGAGATTGCGTGCATTATGATAATAAAAATCCTTAGATACGATTGTAGAATCGCACAATGTTATGATCGCGGTATTTGCAGGTCGTTCGACACTACTCTTAATTCTACAAAAATCTGTTTCCACATTGAGATCTATAAAAATTCGCCGCAGTATTTTAATTTAAATACGTAGAACATCATAAACTTGCAATTTGATACGTCATTTAATAGATGGTTATTTTTAGGCTGCCGTACCTCAAAGGAAAAAAACGGAACCCTTGTAAGATCACTTTGTTGTCCATCCGTCTGTCAAGACCCTTTTTTCAGGAACGCGTAGAGGTATCAAGCTGAAATTCATATCAAATAATTAGGTCTACTTTCCCTAGGAGCTGTAAGAAAATCAAACTTGTTAGATAGAACAAAAGATACAGCCGTTCATGCTGCAATTTTTCGACACTCGCAAGGCATCAAAACCTACAGAGTACTTCCTGTGAACTCAGAATCTTGAAATTTGGTACGAAGCTTACAGCACAGATAAAGTAAAAATTGCGAAATTCATTATATACCTACAGGTTTGTACGGAACCCTCGGTGCATGAGTCCGACTCGCACTTGGCTGGTTTTTTTTCTTTGACCGGCCTATGGCGAACTAGACGCAAGTATGCGTGGTGCCTAACAAGAGCGTTGAGGAGGTGGGTGTGACGCAACAATAACGCAACGCTGCTCTCTTGATCAATTCATTATATAGCGCTGTTAGTCAGCTGAATATATCATACCAACACAGTGTGACACGCGTCCGTGCGGCGACTGATCGATTTATAGTTACGACTTGTTTGATTCTGAATAATTCTGATACGATACACATTTGACGAATTTTATCGACATATACGGTGACAGCACATTGTGATTTGTGCGTGACTGTTGAGTGTTATTGATTTATTATATTCAGTAAGAAAGAAAAGTCGCCTCTTTGGTCTAGTGGCCGCATGTATGGGCCGGGAGGTCGTGGGTTCGATTCCCAGCTCGGGCAATGCGAATTTTCTAATTTAACTTACCTGGGACTGGATCCCTCCAAAGGAGGTTGACGTCAGGCAGGCAGCCGATCGTAAGAACTTAGCCAAATCCTTCCTGCAACATGCTTGAAAAAGTGTGTTACGCCGACTCCGGATTAACGTACGGGCAGGTAGACAGAAGTAAGAAAGAAAATATTGCTCCAAATGTGACTACCTATAACAAAATAAATCAAATTATTTACAACACCATGTAGTTCAAATAATCATTAAAGTTAATTTCCATTATATTGATAGCTGGCATATTAACCTTATATCGACACACATGTAACGCTGTAGCCTTATAAGATATATTTCCTGCGTTAACCTTTTGGTGATACGGAACTCGAAATATTACGCGCCTCTGAACGCGAACAATTTGTTACACCTGACTTGATTCCAAGATTACTTAATTATGTTAGCAGTAGTCGCTTATTTTTTATTGTGTAGGAAAGTGAAATTCAAAACCCATAACGACGAAATAACCATAATTATTATGCACTATGTCATCAACAAAGACAAATGAAAATTGAGAAAGTGGCACATACATATTATTATTTTTTTAATCACGAAGTGGTAGACAGAGGCGCAATTTGTGCATCCACTTTTCGCCAAAGGTATTTCATTCTCATGATATAGAGGGCTAATCTGTCGTCACATTCAGGAATAAATTCCTGAATAACCTAATATTATTTTGTCCGGGATCGAACCCGTGTCCTCAGGATGACAGTCATATGACGTAGGTAATCAAAAAAGGTAAAGAAGCTGGTAATATTATTGTGAATCAAGAATAACTAAAGTACAAATGAAAATAGCGGATTATATTAGATTGAATATCTTTTATAGAATCACAGCTAACTAATCCATCGAAGCATTAACATCAGACGCTAACAATCGAGGTCGCTTGAGGAAAAGGACATAATATCTCACTCATTCAGGTGTAACACAAGATAACTGTGCCATTAATTAATGATGGAAATAGTGTAATGTCAGGGTGATATCAATATATAGATCTTATAGTTAGCCAGCTCTTAGGGTGCTGGCATAATGAAACTTAATTTGGGTACCTAACAAGGTAAACTGATTGCAATTGGGGATAGACACCAACTGAACTTAGAATTAATCGAAAGAAAGGGATTAGGTCTAAGCACGCCAGTATAGTACGTAAACTTGCATATTAGATTCAAAATACTTTATCGTCGTCTCAAGTACGCAAGTATCCTTACAATATCCTGTTAATGAATGAACTAATTTATACTAAAGTATGTTGCGCTGACTCCACATAATTGGTTGAATATAAACCAGGTGGAAAAAAGTGAGTTCTCATATAACACAACTTTCATGCAATCAAAGGCGGTACAGAAAGATAGTTTATTAATGAACGAAGTAGAGCGGAAGGCAGGGCAGCTTCGTACAAACAACGTCCCTACTTCCGGCGGAACGTTCCCACTAACATCACTACCTTTTGTACGTATTGTTGTGCGGTACAATTACCGGCGCGATGCCACGCCGCGGCGTGTTGCCAGCTTGTTGTTACTGTTCATACTATTTAAAAACATCGAGGTTATTAATTCGTTTCGTATGCGATGTTTCTGCAAATGGCTTTTAGGCTAGAGAAAGGTTGGCAGGTTAGCTCGGATAGGACTTTGTAGTTTTTCCGTCCAATCCCACCAGATTCCATTAATTCCCGTCGCTTCCCTGTCGGCGTACCTGCCATATCCCGTTCCCTCTTCGCGGTCCACAACCTCTTACCGCTCTATTCCCCTTTCCTCATATGATAGGGTCATCCCTATCCATAGTCTCATTCTTATTACTGTACCCATACCTGCCTGCGTGATTCCAAATTCATAGCATTCTATAATATTATAAGAAATACATAAATCTAAATTATGCTTTTTTGAAATGTCGTAAATGCTTTCTAAATGCCTACATGATCAATAAAGATTTTTATTTATTTAATGAAGAGAGATTTTTATAGGTTACGGAGCCATGTAGCAAAACTATGTCATGTCATTGTTAGAATTATGTCATGTCCGTCGGTAATTCAAATTTTACTCAAGGGTGGTCCTATAAACTTTGATTAAGATTTGATGACTACAAAAAGTGAAGACTTCTTGAGCTGCTTCCGAAATATGCACATGAAGTTGGATTTTAGAATTGTTTATTTTTTGTGAAGCTAAAATACGAGCATAAAAATGTGTTATGAAAAATCTAGTTTAATTTAATTATCATTATACTTTGAACTTATTGTGTTAAAATTCGCAAAAGCAAGCGAAGTCTAACCGAGTAAATGATGTCACAGCACATTATTAGAAGAAATTCGCAGAAAACACATTCCGTGCATTACACGGAGTGCTGACGGTGTTGCCTGCTCTGTATACAAATTACAGGTTTGTTGCAAAAAAAGATTCAGCTAGCATGATTCTGGTGATCACAAGTATCCACATCGTTTATCGCTGGTATTTTTAGCTTGTCCTGTTCTTACCACCAAGTACAGTATTTAAACTGTTGATCCTTGATCTATTACCCGCAAATTCTAATTGAATCTAGGTCGCACAGGTTCATTACACTGTAAGAAGTCTTTCTATTATAATTGAACTTAATCCTTTATATAATCTTGCCATCATCGGGTTATTGACTCTGTTCGTCTTCGCAAAATATTTTTGATAACGTGAGTGCTATAATGGTCCAATAAATCCTTTATGCCCCTAACTACACAGTTATAGAACTTTAAAATTCTTTGTACAAAAAATCACAAGTTCCACACGTTTTATTATTTAAGCAAATAAAATGCTCTTGTAAGTTGACTGGCAACACTTGCCAAGGCGGTAATGTGTGTGTAAGATGGCGTGGTGATGGCGTCATTTGCGAGCGACTCGTCTCTCGACTCTCGCCCGTCGCCGGATGCGGTACATTTGCTAGCCGTTTGCCGTGACGTCACAGAAGACCACTCCAATACTTTACAGACGTATACTTCTACGGATTAATAACAAACAGATTAATTCAATCGAGAGATCGCGAAATGCCGGTCAACCATTATTACCGAACATTTATTCATTTACACCTCGGTGGCGAGGTTGTATTTCGGTATGACTACCGTCCTGAGGTCTCGGGTTCGATCCCCGGGTCGGGCAAAGTGATATTGGATTTTTCCATATCAGCCCGGAGTCTGGAATTTCTGCCCGATATGGCAATAGGCTCGCTCTCTATCACATCTGGAACGGAACTAAGCTCGCTGAAATGTGGGTGTACTAGTTGGCTAGTGCGCCTCTGTCTACCCTTTCAGAGATAAAGGCGTGAGCTTATATTATGTTATGTTTTTATTCATATATACGACCTTGAGCGGGCCGACCGGACCTTGCTCCACCGAGACAGTTAAGTTATCCTACCTTAAGTGTAACCGATTCGTAACGTCGAGTATTTTTTTTAGTAATACTGCCACGTCCGCCGCATATCAACGGACCTATGTGCAAAATTAACAACAGATTGGATACCACTAAACGCCACAATACATCGCGGCAGGCCTAAAAAGAGATGACGGGACGAGCTAGACTGCTATTGGAAGAACTGGCAACAGAAAGCTATGGACAGAGATGTATGGAAGACGGGTAGGGAGGCCTCTGTCCTGCAGTGGGCTGCGGGACAGCCACGGCTACTGTATGTATTTATTTATTCATATGTGATTTTCAAATATCTCAACCATTAATTATTGCTAGATAAATCTTCTAAAATATAAATATCGTCGTACATTTAGGCGAGTATAATTGAATCTGCTACTGTTATTGGCCCTTCAACCACAAGCGAGGGAAGTGGGTTAAATAACATTGTCCCCAGAGATTACGGGGCAAACCCAAACACGGCTTGACCCGGATACCGAACCCGGGACTCTACAACCACGTGCTTAAACCAACACGTCTGAATAAATACAAATTATTTGATTAAGATCATGTTGTTTCGGATTTCGGATAGCGTTCACTACATTTGTTAGTTAGTGCTGGGTTATTTAGTGCGGGGTCTATATTTAGCTAAGATATTGTATGCATTTGTGAGGATCTCTATCTTGGTGAATTCACTGCAGGCTATCAAATTAGTTAACAATATTTACTAGTAAACATTGATCCTGAGGCCTAATCGTCTATGACCACAGTTCAAAAAGAGTTTGTGGAGCGTCACATCGCGTTGATCAAACACAAACCTTAAAATAGTATCCTAAACAAAGAGATTTAATATTATAATATACCGTGGAGTGTCTTTGATAATGAATAATAGATGACAATGGAACATATATACTTTTCTATACGAACTCTATAAAGTTTTCGAGACGCGACTGTGTCACGCGTTCAAATGGGCATAGTGATTAAGAGACCAATTTTAAGCTTAATTTGTATACATACATATGCTCAGGTTTATATCCCTGGAGCGGTAGGTAGAAACAAAATAGAGAACTAGAACAGTATGTTGTGTTCATTTTCGTCAAAAAGGAAATAGAGGACAAGCCTATGGCCTCAACTAAGTAGGAAAACCTAATATCACTTTCTCGACTCGGGGATCCATCCCAAAACCTTTCATACTACGTACGCAATATACAATTACTCCACTGAGGAAGAAAAGTTATCCTTACCATTCGTGTAACCGATTCGTAACGTCAAGCTATTTTCTAGCAATACTGCGAAACAAATACCCAGCCATTATCGCTTATACTAAAACCATATTAATACCGATTACCATAAGCGACGCGTTACCAAACGTAACATTATTGTTCTGTACGGGAGCGCTAAACGCTCCTTTGAGAAATCCCAAAGCCATTACCCGAGGAGCGGGCGGAGAGGCCGCGCCGCTTAGCGAATGCCCGCTTCATCCATTCGTTTTACATTTTAAAACGTAAGTATCGTGAGGTGAAGGGGCTTGCAGTACGGAAACGAGCAAGGTTTGTGAGCTCCTACTACTGGGTGGATTGTTTGGGCTGCCCATTTTTTTTGTTGTGTAGGGTTTTGCTTTAAAACACCTTTTTGGCTGCTTCACTACTTATTGATACACCTTCATGGCTAAGCCTGCATGTTGCTGTAGTCATCTGAAATCTCATATCTGTAAAATTCACAGAAAACCGAAGTGGCAGCTCACTGTCACAATTCGTTAAGTGAGTGAGATTTCCGATGGCCTAATTCCTACCCCCCCTTTCCGAATCCCTATTTTCCTCCTATTAGGTTTGCAACGTACCATGATTATATTTGTGTCTTGGATGTTTAGGGGCGGTGGAGATCACTTACCATCTGGTGACCCATCTTCTCATTTGCCTGTCTCTGCTATATCAATTGCAGTAAATCTATTATAATTATATTTATTGCTTCGACCCCTAGGACGGGAATAGGCTCTGCAAAATATGGTGTAATAGTTTTCTAGTTTCTATCTCTTACCTGGATACTGGCGTGATATTAAGTATGTATGTCGCCTAATTTTATTGCCCAAAACCATACCACAAAAAGTAGCCTAACGCCCGAATGGTCAAACGGTACTCAACTTTAATGGCTGCTCACATTGATTTTCCCCATACAATTTTGACAGATAAGGCGGCCTTAAACGACTTAAGGCGTCCTTAAGTGTATGAACATTCGGCGGTAAGTCCAATATTTGATGAATTACACCAGAATCGTTTTATACATAACTGTTAATTTACTACTAACTCAGGCTAATATCAACACTGTCATTATTTGCCACATGTATTTCGTTTGACTGCTGACATAATATTAGCTTTGGTTGGATGTTGGCCGGTCCAAATATTTACAACGCTGTGCTGGCAGTGCGGCTACTGGAATTGGCTCGCTGTAGTGTACGGTCCCTGGATGACTACGTATAGGTTATTTAGTTAGTTTCAGGTATTTATATTGATATTTGAGAAATATTGAAATAAAACTCGTTTTTACGGATTTTATCGTGATGTTGTGTATTTATTTTAGTCCCGACGTTTCGAAAGCTTTACGTGCCTACATGGTCATGGGTCGGACTAAGGTGTCAGTTGTCCAAAATGTTAATATTAGTTTTATTCTAATGAATAACATTCGCGTAAACCTAAGAAATAGTTTGAGAAGTATTTTTTTATATTTTCGAAGGTAAATGGCAAAGCCGTATGAATTCATCGTATTTGTCTGTCCCCGTATCTATATATTTTTCCAATGTAAAACTGGAGAGTACTCTATAGGGGTGCATCAGAATGGTGTCTTGGTCACCACCAAGAAGCCACCGCTTGGTAACTGAAAGATGTAGACTTGTACTTGGTAAACTGGTAGACAGTAACGTCTACAGCATGAATGGGCCGGCTCGACCGGGTGGATACCACTGTCTCACTGATAACCGACATTAGGTGGCAGCTTGCTGTCGTGTTTCGTTCGGTGAGTGAGATTTCCGGTGGTCCATTTCCCTCCTCCCTTTTCCAATCACTTTGCCCCTCCCTCAATCTATTCCCTTTTAGGTTGGCAACTCACCCAAGATTCTTTTCGTGTCTTGGGTGTCTATGGGCGATGGAGATCACTTACCATCAGGTGACCCATTTACTCGTTTGCCAGTCTCAGCTATAAAACAAGATGTATACGTCCTTACAGATACAAATTATTGACAAGTAGCCGTAGTAGTAGCCCATGGTAGTGGCGACGGTCTCGCGAACTAGAATATTTTACTCGGAAGCGCTAGCCAAGTGTGTGTGTGCTCGCTTTGTGTTCCGCGCTGCCAGCACGTTTCATTTAACATAAATCGCGTGCATTACCGCTGTATAACGTTAATGCTCTACACATGCCTGTACTGAAATCTAGAGGCATTCTACCTAAACTCTAGACAGACACGTACCAAAACTTAATATTATTTCAGTGTAAAGTTTTTACAGAACTTCTTTTTATATCGTGAAATGGTTTCTAGGTTTGCGTCACAGTGCATCCACATTTTTAGGCGGTCCAGAACAACTTTCATCACCTATTTCACTCTGTCGAGTTTCTGGAGATAAGAGGTAGCCTAAAATTCAAATTCTTCATTACTAGTTCCATATTAAAATTTAACAAAAACTGTTATTATTTATCTCTTTTTAGTGTAATATTGAAAGAATTATTCACCAACTCTTAATAATTAAGGAGTTATATTTTCCATCATCAGCTCAGCAACATGAGATGATGAGTAGATGCAAATACCTGAATAATTTTAATAATAGAGGTACATATATAAAACACACTAAGGGTCCCTATAACATTTGAGGTTTGCCCTCGCTTTTTCTAGGCTCCTATCATCAGTTCCTGACTTGGTACCAAAACTGCACTTTGGTACAAAGAGTTACTTTCACAATAATATAAGTGAGCGGGAGGTGTTTGAAATCCTAAGCGTGTGGATGTAAATGCCCCACCCTTCAGACCTATCGTGACAACAAACATTGATCACCACACTCATTTACTGGCCGCTTATTTAAGTTGAAAATCCTGAGGTCCTCAGTTCAAATCTCAAGTTGGTGTGAATCACAATTTAGGTTTGAGTGTTTGAATTCCAAAAAAAAACACATAACTTGCTCTGGGTTGGACATTGCCCGGTATCACAATAAACTAGCTCTCTGTTACAGGAAGAGCCTACAGTATCTACACGTCCCGGTTTTTCGTTTTTTTTTCAAATTTACTTTTGCTGTTAGCTTATATTGCTTTATCGGCTTCACCTGACAGTAAAACCGGCGCTGGTGGCCTCGTCACGCGTGTGTACGACTATATTATACATGTTCTATTAGAACATCAAGTACAACTTTGTTACACGCGGAAACTTTGTGATGTGGCTTATATCATGTAAACAGATTACACTAGTGAACATGCCAGATGCAAGCAGCCTTCATAGTTATATGTAACGGATAGAGCGATAGAGGTAATTTAAACGTGCACCCTAGATTATATTCCTCAATTTTATGACTTTCTTTAAATATAGCGAACGCATCGCGCATACCAGTAGTATTTGGGACATGTAAAGCCGTGGTTTTTACTATTAGATTATGTTGCAAAATTTACCTTTTTCAATAAATTACATTAGAGGTATGTTAACATGATGACAATTCCTAATTTGACACAAGAGCACCGCTTACGGTTCGCAAAATTTTCCCGAGGCGAAGCGATACCTTTACGATGCTGATTTCTGGTCGTTATAGTATGGGATCACTACACAGCTTAGATTGCTCACATGATGGCGGATGACGTCTACGGTTATAACACAGTATGTACGGGTGTGAGTGTGTCATGATTCTGTAGCCAACCTCAAAATAGAATCCAAACGGTTAGTTACCAAAGTACCACATTTTGTAATAAGAATAAAATTAGATTGTCTAACAAAAAACGTTTTAAAAAGCAACATTATTTTCCACATTGCCGTCTTACATCGCGATAACACTAAAAATAACAACAACCAGTGAGATATATAAAAAGTGTAAAGAAAAGCAGAACGGCGTTTGATCGCTATCGGCGACGTCTTCCAGACAACCTTTGTTCGTGTGATCCGCAAATATTTACTATGACCAAAAACCTCAGAGTTTCAAACCACTAGAATCTTAAATTGCGGTCAAAACTATTTATTTAGACTATATAAACGAGAATCTCAGAATAGATAATATTGTCTGCAACATGAATGGCACGATCGACGTTAAAGTAAATATTAAAGGAATGATTGACAATCGAAACATATTATTATCTCGATATTTTGTGTTATCAATTTTTTAGTAGAGACTGGCGTACGAGATGGTAAGTGATCTCTACCACCCATAGATACCCAAGACACAAAAAGAGTCATAGGTGCGTTGCCAATCTAAAAGGAGGGACCGGCTACCACCCTAACGTCAACCCCCTCTGAGGGATCAAGTCTCTACTACTATTAAAAAAAATATATATATTTTGGACTGCCTGTGCCTTACCTGTATTTATCTTGTTGTGTGTTACCTGTTTTTTTACGTGTCTGCAATAAAGAGTTTCTATCTATCTGCTTCAGTGGTGTATTTGTATTGCTTGCACGATAAGACTATCGTCCTGAGGTCTCGGGTTCGATCCACGGCGAGGGTATATTGAGATTTACTACTCAGTGTCAGCCCAGTCTGTAATTTTGTTGCCCGATATGACGATAGGCTCGCCCTCTACATTGGACGTAAATGAATTCGACGAAATGTGGGTGTTCTAGTTCGCTTCTGTCTACCCCTCCGGGGATACAGACGTGAGTCTATGTATGTATTATATAAAATTATAATATTAATATTGACTATATTGCTCTTACAAGCTCTTACTTTACATGTGTAAGAAGTAACAAATCGCAGCAAATCTATGTACTTCTGATAACGCCATCTATCACATTGTTCCCAAAATAAATGTTTTCATGACATTTCACAAAAGGGTTTCCAGTAATGTGGTTCCTCAATTCCAGTAGGTATTCCAAAGTTACATTTTGCGAACTTATGAAAACTTCTGAAAGATGTCGTTTGTTGCACTTTACAATGAACTAGACCCTGATGTCCTGATCTATGTCCGTAGTTTAACACCTAAAACGCTTTTATGAATTATAGGCTTGAGAGAATAGGATACAGAATACTTACTTTTAATTTATTTTGCCGAGGTCATTTCGAGAAGAATATTATACTCAGTTAAGACGAATAAAAGTCATGATATTTCTCATAATATTTATATCAATTATAATGTAAATAAATTAATAGTTTCACATTACTACAAAAACATTCGAGGTGGATACAAACTAAACAAAATATTTATACCAAACATTATTAACTAAAATATCATAATGACTTGAGAATCGGAAGAAAAATTAAATTTTATTTATTCAGGCGAAATTCTTACAAAACCAAGACAACATCATCAAATATCTAATAATATAAAAAATACATTTTACGTTTACTTTCCAATAAACAGTATATTTTAAGAAATGATGATAGGATAAGAATGAAGATTAAAATGTATGTTCAGGTAGATGCTTGAAAAGACTATATGATATACGTATTTCTTTAATGTATATTATAAAGGTAAGTTATTTTTATCATAAAAGACAAAGATTTTGTCTTAAAACCTGTATTAGTAAATATTTTAAGCGTTCTAAATCATTTATTGTTTAATATGTCCAAGACAAGAAAACAATACGGAAATCGTTGTGAAGAGTTGATTAAAAATTAGGTGAGATATATGTAGAAAATATAAAAAAACAGTAATTTAGCTGTTTCATATTGTCAAAATCTTAAATTGTAAACTATAGAGGTATAATGATGTTTTAAAAGTCAATATTGATCTGATATTTCCAATGTTTGAAAGTTCAATATAATCGTGATTCCAGAAATGAAAACGATATCGTACTCCCTTTTAGCTTTGACTCAGAAAACGTGTGGGGTGAAGTAAGTAGTTTAGAAGAAAAGAAAATTATTAGGCGAGTCTTACAATACAACACGTAGAGGAATAATACTTCGATAGTCGTTATGAGAACAGTGTATTTAACTCTAGTTTCACTAACCCATTGTCCTGGTGAGTAACAAATATGTATGACTCGATGCAATACTGCGATACTGTGTACAAACATCATAGGCCTTCCGAACTAGTGGTAGAGTAAAATTTTTGACGGTATCCTAATAATGTGTAATATTTTGTGGATTCAATAAATGATTTGATTTAATTTTTTATTTGATAGTGCAGTTGTACCGTTATAAGATTTCACTCGTTGTGTGATCTGTTCAAATAGACAAGCGGCCCCTAGGTTGTGACGTTTTAGATGTTGAATGGCATCACATTTTATCGCGTCACAATTTATCGCTTTCAGTCACTCTTCTAGGACAAGGAGTCGGTATAAATAACTTGACCAAGTCAAAAAGGATTTTCAACTATATTTAAATGCATCTTTAAATATTTAATTACACAATGGCGCGTAAACATTATTGTTAAACATCAACAGACACTAACTCTACTGATACCGTAACGTTTTATACAACACGCTTTCACTTACTAAGGCAGTGTTTAACAATTAACATTGTTTTGCTACAGACCAACGCACAATATCACTTAAAAGAAGTTCAATATAAATATTTTTTTTACCTTAATGTATGAGAAACACTGTTGGAATTGATATTTTTTTACCTTTATTATAATAGATTTCAAACGAAATAAGTATTTAACCCGTGGTTGCTGCATAAATTCATTGTACGATGAGTCTGAAGCAAATGCGAAAGCCAAAGTGTAGGTACTCGCTAAAAGGCAACTTGTTTTACAATAACATTTTATATTCACCGCGTATTCATCCACATACATGATACATTGCTTTAAAATTAATCTTACAACGATTATTTTGAGTAGCGTAAATGAGCACAAAGCAATCGGTTATATTTTCCAGCGTTTATACTGTAGTAATAAACATAATTATATCTACCGTTGAATATGAATTGGTGGGTTGAAAATATGAAACAAAGTCATTATATTATTTAAAAACTAAATTACATTTCAAGATGCATAACTAAGATAGATCAAATGCTTTGTACCCATTTGCGTTTACTTGAAAAATACTACAAATGTGTAAATTATATTGCGTGGTATTCATCAAATCGTTTGCTGTACATAAATTTCGCCAAGACTAGAAAAATACCTACACAAAAAAGCGCGAAATTAAAGCGTGCGCAATTCCTTTTCACCTATTAATTTAAAACTATCGACAGTGACACCGAACTATACAGACCATGTACAATTTATTAATTTCATTCATTTCTTTACAAATATATTCGTTTTTACACGTATCTAGAAAGATATTTATCACATTATTTTATTATATTTATGTATATAAAGTTGAACTACACTTATCCGTACTACGCAACGTACAATAATTTAATGACTTAACGATGACTAATATATTTTTTCATACATGTTTATTCGGGATACACAAGCTTCTGAGCAATGTGATACGATCAAACGGATAGTCAAATCGTACCTATAAATCGTTACCTGTGTGTTGGCAAGATTTGTTCGATTTCTCTTGATTCCGCCATACCTACCGATTTCTCGTGAAGTAGGTATGAATATCATACAACATGTTTTAATTATGATCACGTTTCATTGTATTTCAACTATTGAAACGGAATTTATAGAGTTTCAAGTATTTATTTAGTATTTTTCACGATTTTATAAAACTTTCACTTTTGTAGGTAAGTATATATTTTCAATAAGTAATACTGAATATATAGTAGGATTTTATGTACTTTTGCTCATATTTTATGTAATGGTAAAATAACTCTTCAGTCACACATCCACAATAAGATTATTCTGTTCTGTATTATTTATGATTAATGTATCATAGACTTTTGATCTCACAGTACCCAGAACCGGAACAAATATTTGTGGATGACACTAATAATGGTCTTCAACCATCGTGCTACAAAATACTTTGAAGGCTACTTTGAACATTTTACCATTATTAAAGTACATAAATTAAATTTTAGAAACCAAATCATCAGTGATTTG
Organism: Clanis bilineata; assembly: GCA_036417725.1. Lineage (NCBI taxonomy): Eukaryota > Metazoa > Arthropoda > Insecta > Lepidoptera > Sphingidae > Clanis > Clanis bilineata. Next base: position 379,080 of record CM071145.1, on the reverse strand, counting down.
CCTAATTTTTATGCAATAAATCTAAGCTATATGAATAGCACATGATTATGTAAAGGATATGCTCGCTTACATACAGTCCAATATCAAAAGATTCACTTAAAACCTAATTTCGGGTAAATCTGGCATCAACAGGTAGACTTTGTTACCTCAACGACTCAACGCTAATACGAAATTTATATCTCGCTATGATATCTCCTCATTTAATTTCTTATTGTGCGTTAATAAAATACACGGTTGAAGTTATCCGCTAAAAGTCAAATTTACCCGAAATGATGTTACTTCCTCGGAATCACAAAGTCACAACAAGCTTTAATTCGATTAACTATTGCAAAATTATTTCATGCATCATTATTGCCTCAAATCATATTTATTTAAAAATCTACCTTTTCATCATTTCCAGACATCGCTACGACTTCGTCTTATTTTTCCATCTAAAGATGCTTTATTTTTCATAATAATGGGATTAGTATTTTGTTGTAAGGACATCCATAGTAAGTTTATCTCTTCTTCAACTTATATGAATTTCTTCATAATGACAATTATTTATATAATTTTTGAATTCTACATCTTTCAGATGTAAAATCTTTAAAATTATTAGCTTTATTTATTTATTTTGATTTTAGTCATCACTTTTAAGAATAACATCATCTTAATTCACAAAGTGCTTGGTTTTGACTACCACCATAACAAATCAACCACTTATCAGCATCATGCTCGTCATCATCAAACTTCTTATCATCCTTTGTACAACATTTTTGAGTCGCGTTTGATAACATCACTTAAATTCACAGATCGCATAAAGTCCGACTTAAGTCATAATTCACACTATTAGCATAACAAATAAGCACATGCTTTCTGCTAAGTTTCAAAGTTATTGTTAAATTGGAGTCGATTTTGTATAGCACCATCTCAATCCACCGACCGATACTTGAGCGAGGATACAGGAGAGAGGTACCTGGCGTCTGGCTACACGTCGAGCGGCGGCAGCGCGTGGTGGCGCGGCGTGTGCGGCGCGTGTGCGGCGTGCGCGGCGTGCGCGGCGTGCGCGGGGTGCGCGGCATGCGCGGCGTGCGGGGCGTGCGCGGCGTGCGGCGGGGTGCGCGGCGCGAGCGCGTCCAGGTCGGCGTGGTCGCGGCGGCGGGGCGGCGCGCGGGGCGCGGGGCCGCGCGGCAGCCGCAGCGGCGCCGGCAACAGCTCCGGCATCACGCTGTGGTGCGTCACCAGCGCGCTCAGGGACGAGAACTCTTTCGTGAACCCCTGCAGTACAACAACTTCAACATAAGAACATTATAGTTTAATGACGTCAGTTACCACCACTTGGTTTATGTTCAAGGAAAACCTTACCTTATCGGGTTTGACGCACCCAGGGGAATATTAGGTCTACTTAATGATCTGATTTACCTCTACTAAACACTTTCTCTAACGTTAGGCTTTTGGAGGAATAGGATTTGACTTGCCTTTATTTTATATCCCTTAGGCGTACGTAATATTAAGTAGTGTGCTATGCCAGCCCGCTGAAAGTCCCGAGGCACGCGCACCGACAGCGCGTAGCAGCCCGCCTGAGTCGTACTCCCTCGCACTAGGAATGAACCTACTGGCTCGCCGCTCAGGACTTCCAGGGCGATCTGAAATAACAGAGGAACTACTTAAGAACTAGATAAATTAAATAGAGTTCTAAAGGTGAAAAACTGACAAACTAAAGAATTTCCAGCATTTGAACAAACTAGTACTAGCCAACCATTTAACTCTTCCATTTGTGAATTCCATCATCAATATTCATGGTTTAAAGAGAAGACAAAATAATATATCCAGTGCAGTCGGAGTTGTAACTTGTAACACGAGAGTGAAACAAGAAATACCTATAAAAACTATAGATTGAAGCTGAAACTATACAGTTCAGAGAATATTACAACTGTATAACAATTCCTCTCATTCAAAATTGTCAGACCAGCAAAAGCAACAAAAACTAGGTAGGTACTATAGCACAAGTGCTTAATACTGACTTCTCGTGGGATCCCATGCTGGAACCAGGGCGCGTGACGTAGCTCCGGCTCGGGGCGCGGCGGGGGCCCGACGGGGGGCGCGGGGGGAGCGGCGCCGCACGACGACGCGCCTGATGATGACGACGTCGCACCACTACCACTACACGCGTTTGATGCGCTGCTCCTGAAGTACGATAGTAAAAAGTTCATAATGACGGGGAATACGAGCGCTGATTAAGGATTTTTAATTGGCAGGACAAATATTTTTAAATAGGAAGGGAATGCCACGTAGTTAATTCTATTAAGTGTTCATTGCTTAACTTTCAAAAGAATTAGAAATAATACATCCCAAATTATGATGACTTTTGAGTCTATGGCCATGCGTTACTAGCTATATCAGAACGTTAAAAGATTTGCAATCCACAACTCATGAAATAAACCCACTGCCTACCACAATAAGCCCTCATGAGATATAAGGCACATCTTACCCAGATTTAGCGTTGCTACACCTTCTGAAGTCGCCATTGAGGTCATTCTGCATGAAGTTGTCGTTGCGGCGCGGCGTCGGTGGTACTATGAGATGTTCGCGGTTACTCTCCCGCGTGCGAGCCTCCGCCTCCGACGCTTCGTTTATATACCCCCCATTCATGCATAGAGGCAGGTTAGTGGGACTGGAAAGAAACATACGGCTGATGTTAGAGAAAAATATATTACAACTATTGTTTGTCCTTGGTCATAATCAAACTGGAACTGTGCGTGGTGCGTTTCCCAGATATCCCACCAAGCACTAATTTAAGGTTTTGAAGGAGATTATGGAAGATGCTCAAGCACAGAGAGGAAGCATATATCTATGTAGGATGGTTGACTCTGGTATTACGTCGGAACCACACCAGGCAGAAGGAAAATTAAAAATGAAATGATGCGATATACTCACGTTGTAGGTGTGTCCGCGACGAGCGGGGTAGAATCATCATCCGAAGGTTGCAGTAACGCTCCGCTAAGGCCCATCGCGAGCCGCTTCATGAGCGGCGGCCGATCGCCAAGCCGCCTGTAGCAGTTGATCTCCGTCGGTGAATTTGACTCCTCGGAGCTGCTCGGGCTGGCCTCGTTTACCAGCTTCGTCACGCCCATTATGTCGCATTTCGCTGGGGACCTGTAATGTTACGATAAAAATATGTACTCGTGTTTATAGTACAAGCTGTAGGTCTTATCGAACGTTTAAAAGGAACATTTAAAAAAATATTTCAAGGTTCTGAAAAAGATATTTTTTTTCAAAAAATTATGTTAAAACTCCATTGAAAATGTGAGTAAGTTCATAAATAAAATTGTAGTTACCTATCTCCACAATGCGGATAGTGGTGCGTGAGTCCGGGCAGGGTGTCGGGCGCACGCACGCCCATGCCGCTGCACTCGTTGCTTAGCTCCTTGCTCTACAATCAGACAGAGAACACATATAGTATTCTATAGCTCTATTATTAGCCTGTGCTTTATCCATATTTTGCTACTCTTCAGCTACATTTTCGGGATTTTTAAGATAGTAATATTATGACTATTTCTAGGAATACAGTAGTTATTTTTAGTAATGGCACTACATAATTAGCTTTGTCATAAAATTAGGAACAACTGTGACAACAATAATTCAGACTCGACGAATATGCAGTTACGATAATCAAATTACAATGGATTGTCCATTAATCATTTGGAGCAATAAATCAGTCGATAAAGTAACTAGCTATTCACCGTTTAAACCATTTATAAAACCAGCATCGTAAGTCATCGGAAGGTCGTGAGACAATTTAAATATTTCCTCACAATTACAGACCTAAATCAATCCGCATTCCACACGATAGAATGCGCTCCGACCACTCTGTTTGTTTTACGACAATAACAATGCTATTCCAACGTCCTGTCACATTGGGACAACTTATTATTTCACAAACATATCAGTCCTAAATAAACCTTATACCTTCGGCATAAGATATAGGAGACATTGCGTGTCAGAATGATATAAACATTATTTTAAGGGCGGACGGAAATAATCAATGAATAGTCTGCTTCGTTTTAACTCAATGTCTGTTAAAATGATACACATTAGCATACAGTAGGGACGGCAAATGCTCAACTAAGTTGTTAATAAATCATCATGTTACTCCTACGACATTGATCTTAACTACGATAAACGAACAAATCCACTGCTCCGATTTGTATTCAGGAGTGTAACTTAAGTTAGGTATATTGCAAATTATACCTTGACTGGTATTATTATCCTTGTCTTACGATTAGTATGCCCAAAATCAGAATCACAGAAGTACCTAAAATGGCTAATAAATGTATCAAGAACATGCAGCCATAAAGAAGTTCATTTGAAGTAAAGTACAGAACAGATACTTTTCGAAATGGGACCAATCACCCAAAGTACAACGATTAATCCGTATCACCAAATGAAATCCAACAGACTTAATCTACATAACTCTCTCCTATATACACAGAAACTCATAAAACACTACATCAATGACTACAGTGGGTTAAGATCCCGGAGGTAATCAACACAACGTGTAAGATTCGATTTAATGTATTCACTGGTTCTCTATATTCGTGACACTTGCCAGGAATGGCTCTTCGGAGATTGGTGTTGGATACAGCGAGCTTTGTCGCAGCGTTGCAAGTCCCAACTCCCAGCGCAATGTCCTCCGATCCCAAACCGTTTTGTCAACCAAATGTGTTTGATAGCATGTCGTTTGTGGGGTGAATTTAAGCCGTGAACATTTTTGGAAGAACGGATATTACTATAATTGGAGATATTAGGAAGGTTGATGTGATTTATAGAATGGTGTCTTTCGTATTGACTGCGTATGTTTATAAGCATTTATTTGTCGTTTGTTATAATCAGCGCATGGACTATATTTTGATACAAAACAATACGATTCTGATAATAGTTTATACCTATATATAGCGTCTATCATGGTATGGTCATGTGATAAGAAGGGATGAAAGAAAAGCTGTAAGGAGAATTCAAAGGATGGGTGTAGAAGGTATCAGAAATAGAGGAAGACCAAAGAAAAGATGGATGGACTGTGTAATAGATTATATGAAGAAAGGGAGTGAGTGCTGATATGACGGCTGATAGGAGGGAATGGAAAGAAAAGACATGTTACGCCGACCCCAAATAAAAATGGGATAAGGGCAGGCAGATGATGATAGAGGGGCTACAATGCCACAGGATTCACTGAAATTTTGCCGGTCTGTGGAGGTAGGAATAAACTCTTTGCTAAGTTACAAGATAGTTATAGGATAATTTGCTAAGTTCATAAAAATCAAAATCTCAACAAAACTATTTCCAAAGCGACTCAAACAAATTATTTCCAATGCACAATGCTTCTAAAACATGTCTCAACTTCATTCGCCTAACTGGTTCACAACGAGCTCTCTAGAGCCTTTAAACGTACCATCAAAAGCGAGTATCCAGGTCGGAAGGGCCTTACAATGAAATATTCAGTCAAGTACAAGAAGGTTTTAGTGCAGCAGTTTACAGGTCAGCGGATGTAGGCCCGTAATGCCACTGACACCACGTTCGAGGCAGTAAAAACGAATTGGACGCGTTCGACGTACGAATATTTTTGTTGTCTTGTGTTAGAGAAGATTGCTGGATTTATTTCAGGTTATTTTGGGTTAGAACTATATTTTTTATCTCTTTTTTTAAGGAAAAATAGTTAGAATTAGAGTTATTAGTTAGAAGTTAGGAAAAGAAGTTAGAAAAATAGTTTAATCTTAAGTTTATATTGATTTGAAACTCAGCTTGCGCTTAATAATTATAAGAGTGATATTTATTTATGTATTTTTCCATAAACTTTACATTTACAGGATCATCATCCCAATATAGTAACGTCAACACTATTTGCCAAACTGTTGCACTATAATTTAATTTTCGTAACATATTTTCCATATTGCTACCCTTGTGAATTGAACTTCTATCAGGTGTTAGGTAGTATTTGTCACCTCGCTACAATTATTCTAGTTTCCATGTATCCTGTCCTAGCTTTATAAATAAAGCAAAAATAACTTAGCTTTTAAACCGATTCAAATATGAAATCCGCATAACTCTTTCCTCATAGTGGATAAACAGCCTCGATATTTCAATTTATGTAGTTCGCGTGTCAAGGAGCAGTACTGGTACATACTATATTATAGAAGGTGAAGCGATGGCCCCTACCCAGTGCCTTCGGTAATATAGCTAACAATCGTAGCGATTCACGTGAACTAGGTCTAGCATTGGAATGTAATCAACAATGACTTACAAATCAGGAACAATTATATTAACTACATCGTTTTCAGCATAGATATTATAATCATTAAAAATATTAAGTAACATAACATAAGCTCAGCCTGTATCCCTGAAGGGGCAGGCAGAGATACACTAGCGAACTAGAACACCCCGATTCGCCAAACTTAGTTCCGTCCCAGATGTGATAGGGGGTATGTGATAGGGCCTATGGTCATATCGGGCACAAATTCCAGACTCAAGGCTGATATGGAAAAATCCAATATCACTTTCCTCGACACGGGGTTCGAACCAGAGACCTCAGGACAGTAGTCATACCGAAATACAACCATGCCACCGAGGCAGTTTTCAAGCAATTGCATACAAGTTTCAATTTTAGTTATTACAAGCGGCTGCTTTCGGGACGTCAACATCTGTTGGGGGATCGAATACCGGGCAAATTGTGTTAGAAAAATAGCTTTGCCCCATCTTGTATTTGAACACAATAACTCTGGGGTTACAACCATTAAGACCTTACACTATATCCGCACAACACCAGGCCCACCAGTATCAGGCACTCCACGTATGTTGGCTCCAGACAAACTCAAGGTGGTGAAGGAAGAGTTTGCCACTATGCTTGCAATAGGTATAGCCAGACCTTCCGACTCACCGTGGTCCTCGCCACTACACTTTGCCCCGAAAAAAAAGACAGCGGATGGCGTCCATGTGGTGACTATCGGATGCTCAACGCACATACATAACTTCGCCCATAACCTCTCGGGTTGCAAGGCCTTTTCAACCATAGACCTCGTTAAGGCCTATAACCAGATACCAGCTAGATTCCTAGTACGCTACTGTTGTCGAAGATATCATCGGACCACACACGCCACCGACCTACATATGGTGCCACTAGTTCAGGGGGGCGACATAGGGAGCATACGCATGATGACAGTAATTTTTTGGGGTTGATATTCGAGGCTATACGGGAATAGGGTCGCCTCCTTGCAACTTGGCGAGATGATGGTGCTCTACTTTTCGAATTCACCTCTGTCTTCCCATTCGAAGACGTCTGTTATATTCATTGCATTTACCAAAATCTACGTTAAAAGGAATACTCTCGCATGTAACAATAAACTCGACAAGTTCAAATGGTAGTGGTTGAGTAGCTATAATAAACGAAATGTTCCTTACGCCCGTAACGTACGATACAACGCTGCGGTTTTTTTTTATACTAATTAATAATTGGACCCGCTCACGAGCTCGTTTCACATACCGTGTGTGTAAAGGTAATTATTTTTTATTTCTCTTTGTGATTAAGGTTTAAATGGAGCGTGAATTATAAATGAAGTACTTAACTTAGTAAGTTTATTTGTTCAACCGACTTTTAAAAAGCGTATGCCACAATTCGTATAATAAGACTGATGACGGGGTAAAATGGAAACTTGAATAAACTTTTCAATGTTAGCACATCGCAAATTCGAAAATTTTATAAATTCAATAACAGTGAGTTTTTCTTATATATATCTACATTATTGTAGCCAATAAACGATATTATTTTCTAGTGCTCTACATTTAAAAAAAAAACAAATATTCACAAGAGTTTGGTAAGATAGGCGACACCCAATCGGAACATCAAATTTTCTCTTATCGGTGTAACGGCCTACGCTCCCCCGGCCTAGGGCTGGCACTCCGCTTTAATATTTACACACGTATAACAACATTTTGAAATATTTATAATGTTTGGCTTTTAGGTGGGTACAGCGGATGCTTCAGTCGGCAGTAAGAATGATCTGCGAGATAATTTTATACATTTCTAAAATGTTTTTGTCATATAATAAGGGATATCTCGTAGCATTAGTAGGTTTAATTTTATCAGCTGCATGCACCAGTATTATTTCAATGTCCTGGTTCCTACCCCTCCATTCTGGAGGGGTAGGAATTAACCGCAGAACAAAAACAGCATGTATCTGATTACAATGACGTTAAGCTCGTCCCCATTATCGACACAAGGTGACCACGGTCTGCGAAGCATAACAACACTATGGAGAGTTGCCTTTTATAAAGGGACATGTCTATTTCGTGTATTTGAAGGATAGGCACGATCGACGTATCGACGTATGATGAAAAAGATCAGTAACATATATGCAGAAATATTTATTTTTATTTTTTTATATCACTAGTTTTGAGTAACCTTTCATAGAATAGAAATTGAGTAAAATGGCTGTGGTATGTCATGGTATACAAATGAAATTAATTAGGTATAAGCGTTCTATTATTGCTATTTGACTTTGGAAGCTTTAATAAAACAAAATATAGCGCGGTACTACCTACAATTGGCATTTCTAAACTTTTTACTGTCGGTTCTCTTTCTAAATACATGAGATAAATAATAACTGGATATTATCCATCCCCGTGAAGGGCGCCGGGTAGAGGTTTTGTAGTGAGGTATGAGATCAAACAGTGTCATTGTGTAGGATGCTTAAGACCGGGTGAAGTGAAAGCGTTAGAGTATAAAGGTGGACCCTGGCATTATATTGAAGGTTTGATATTATTTTAAAAGCCCTACACTGTCAGCCCTACTTGATAGGCTGGCATTGTGCGCCCACCGAGTGGAAATGCCGAACCAATCAGTCTCACGCCGCACGTTTTCCATCAGCTCACTGCGTATACACTTGTACATCCAGATTACTTCGAAAAATCACGTTTTTTCTGTTATATTAAAACGCGGATGTAATGAGACGAAGCCTTTGAAGTGGGCTGACAATATCACAGACTGTTTCTTCATCAATAATCATTTATTACACTGTGATTTGAATCTTAACATCCTGGATCTCTTACATAGTTTACATATATGCTCACATGTTTATCCGCGAACGGGTAAACAGACGTGATATATAGACAACACATCTCGTCGAACATTATTTATATGTGCCATGTGACAGAAAATTCTATGTGTAGTATTTTAAATTAAAAAAAACAATAACTACCTACAAATTACGATTTCCTGAGGAATCAGAACGGTTTTCAGGCTACATCTTTTAAATGGTTGAGCCACGCTGTAGACAGTTACGTCTACAACACGAATGGGCCGGCACGACCGGTTTGCTACCACTGTCTCACAGAAAATCGACGTAAAGTGACAGCTCGCTGTCGCGTTTCGTTCTGTGAATGACATTCCCGGTGGCCCAATTCCCTCCTATCCTTCCCCAATCAATATTTCCCTTCTTTTAGGTTGGCAATACACCCATGATTATTTTTGTGTCTTGGGTATCTATGGGCGGTGGAGAACACTTACCATCAAATTACTCATCAGCTAGTTTGCCAATCCCTTTTATAAAAATAAAAACACAAAACGTCACCATTATAACTTTATGCACCAAAATTGGGAAATGAAATAAAAAAATGTGTTTGTGCGACATGATGATTAGTTATTTAAAACGTATCCATGCATTACAACCCATATCCTCGATTGACAATATCGCAGTAATCTGCATTCTGTCCGTGAGACACTGAGAGAGTGCAACAGTGGTAATAACCTAGTGATGCTGGCCTATTAATGTTCTAGGCAATCTTGCTTACAGCGTACCTCTACCATTATTTATTCAGGGGATGACGGTAGTATTAAACCGTCGACGACGGTAGTATTTATTCATCTCACCACCAGTCCTTATCCCATCTCAAGGTGGGGTCATGTTTTTCAAACATTTTGGGGATACATTTGCTTAGTTTACACACCCAATTGCCTGCCTGATATCAAACCCCTTCTGGGGGATCCAGTCCCAGATAAATTATGTTAAAAAATACACCACCTGACCTGGGAATCGAACCCAGGCCCTCCCGGTTCATAACCCACATACGTTGCCACTAGACCAAGGTGGCGACCATCGTTTATTCATGTTAGCATAAAATTAATATCAAAGTCACATTAAAATAGTTTCTTAATTTTTTTTACAAAATACCTAGAGTAGAATAATATAAACATAAAATATACAATCCAAGCGTGGATACCCAATTAATTAAATATTTTAAATAGCCAACTAAAAGCTATTATAACAATTACAAGCCCATCATTACCAACGTTAATTAATCAAAAATATTAAAGCTAGTTGTAAATACCATTAATGTTATGTTAAAGCATCGTTAACTCAAGAATCTTCGTTAAATAAATCATTATCGACTAATGAGCACTTTGGATCAAATCCATAAAATTTAACTATACTTCATCCAAATGTTTTCTCTTTATTTAGTTTATACGGTGATGTTTTAGTGTACGATTAGATAGCACGATGTTAATGATACAACGTATGTAGTTATGTAGTAATAAATTAGGCAATTTAACTAAGGGTATGCCGAATTAAGAGAACGGTAGGAATCTAGGTCCTTACTTATAAAAACATTTTCGCTTATCTTTTCGCTAAGAATAGCCTGTCTCTTTTTTCCTTGCGTTACATTTTTTAAAACGAAAGGAACAACCTATGGTTAAAGATAAGAAACGCTTAATTATTTTTATAAGTACGAGGCAATAGACATGACTTCAAATGCGCTAACAATAACCTAAAATATAATTAATCTGAATATGTTATAGTATTTCAATAAGTTTTATCAATTTTAAGGACAAACTTTAAAAAATGCCGCAAGTGTGTGCATGATGGATTTTATTTCATCCTTTAATTTCATTAGAACCGCATACCAATGTTGTTTATTCATTGGAATAATCGATTATTACAGTTTATACTTTGTTAAAACTGTTTGTTAATAAAACACGCCTTTACAGCTAAACCAATTATTTGAATTAAAACTTTCTGAATATGTTTTACAAAATTATTAGAAATAGTGTCAAATAAAATAACAATAATGTGTAGATACAATTAAGTGTTGAAAGTGTAATGAGCGACTATCCTAAAATTTATAAAATGTTATATTATTGTTCACATGTATGTATTGTGATTTTTGAGAATAAATTTCTTTGAACCGATCCAACGTTTTCCTGTAATAGAAAACACAATACTTTAATTGCGGTATAACGTTTATTTAGTATATAAGTTTGATGCCTTGAGAAAAAACTTGTACATTAATTCGATGGGTTTGATAATAGCAAAATAAATAAAATAATGTTTCAATGTAACATAGATGCCAACCACATAGTGTTCGATATATTACATTCAATAAACTCACCCTTTTTTGGCACATCGGCGAACTAAACACCCATTTAAATATTTATTTCGTTTCGGTAATCGATCCCGTGACCCAACTCAGCCCTAAATCGGCTTTATTATGTATGAAATATTTAATAGTAAAGATTGCTCTGTACACTTCAATCGAAAATAACATAAGCTCACGCCTGTATCCCCGAAGGGGTAGGCAGAGGCGCACTAGCGAACTAGACCACCCACATTTCGCCGAGCTTAGTTCCATCCCAGATGTGATGGGGGCGAACCTATCGCCATATCGGGCAAAAATTCCACTTCGGGCACTTCAGTCGAATTGCTTTCTAAATAATTATTTTTTTACTAAGTCTTTATTACTTAATAAATATGGAATAAATGGTGAATCGCTTTTTATTAAATAATAACTCGTTTATTATGAATTACATTATATTTCTTTATTTACTACCAACATTTACTCGCGGGCCCCGCCCGTGCGGTAGGTTTTATAGGATCTTTGTTTTTATATCGTGGAAAATTGCTAGTTTGCGTACAAGTGTATAAACACTTGTTATACGCTGCGATAGAACTCTCGTTCCAAATAAAAGCTTATTAAGTTAGAAATTATTCTATATCGTTCCTTATAAATTATGATACAAATATTCTTCACTCCAAATTTAAACGAATACGTACGAAAAACATAATAAATAGAGAGATACACTTTCTTGTAATAATTAGTATAGTTTTTGATAAAAACGAAAAATTTTTGTTTAGTATTAATAACTTTCATCCTATTTTTATACACTTTATTTATAGGCTGCCTCGGTGGCATGGTGGTATTTCGGTACGACTACGGCTCTGAGTTCTCGGGTTCGATCCCCGGGTCGGGCAAAGTGATATTGGATTTTTCCATATCAGCCCGGAGTCTGGAATTTGTGCCCGATATGGCGATAGGCTCGCCCCCTGTCACATCTGGGACGGAACTAAGCTCGGCGAAATGTGGGTGTTCTAGTTCGGTAGTGCGCCTCTGCCTACCCCTTCGGGGATACAGGCGTGAGCTTATGTATGTATGTATGTTATTTATATTCTTGTCACTATTCTATCTTATACAACTATGTAGAGGTACATACGACACCATAGCTTTGGTGTGAGCGTTGTACCGCCACTTAATTTTGCCATTATGCAGCATGTGTCTGCTAAAAGGTTATCAACCACTATTGTATACAAACAAATCACACTCCACGTACAAGTATATAGGATGAGGGTTGATTCCAGCTGTCGTGCCAAATACTTTATGTCGTCTCTGTTTAGTGCGCAACGCCACGACATCCGCTCACTGCCGGTAGACACGATCACTCCTGTCGACCTCTATCCTGACCCGTGACCTTCTCAGGTCACTCCTAACACCTTGTACTCTGACGCGTGTTTTGTATGCTATTAAAACTTTGATACTAAACGTCGGTATATTGCTGGAAAGACACTGAGGTAATTCAATGTGACCTTATTGCACATATGTGATACAGAATAAGTTTGTATTAAATTGTTGTCAACCTAGGTATAGCCTAGGGCAGCATTTGACGAACTTTTTGATATCGCGCTATAAAATTTACTCTAGAATTTATAAATATATTAGTGAAGTTTTTGAACAAAACTCCGCCTTAAGGGAACTAAATTATATTATGTTTATTTTTATTAACTGGGTATGCTTAGATTATGATAAGCACAATACAATCAAAATTAAAAGAAGTCGACTGTGGGATCACAACGCGTTTGATACCACTGTCTCAAAGAAAACCGACTTAAAGTGACAGCTCGCTATCGCGTTTCGTTCGGTGAGTGAGATTTCCGGTAACCCAATTCCCCCTCCATTTCCCAATTTCTTTTCCCTACCCTTCTATTCCATCTTTTAGGTCATATATCATCTTTTAGGTTGGCAACGCACCCATGAGTCTTTTTAAATGTGTGAAAAAAAGCCAGAATTTAAATGCATATCACTTTTTGAATCATATTATAATCACAAAGCATATTTTTATCTATTTAACTTTTATAAATCATAGTGCAATAATTTTCTTGCGTTATAAAATAGATCTGATCATTGTTGCGATTGCATACAAATCACATTGTCGTTCAGAGTTTGACGCGAGCGCATTTCGTGTGGGATTTGGACACATAACGAGTGTAATTAACTACCAACCAAACCGGCCGACGCCTTTTCTGAATGTTGGCTGTAGACATTCAATGATGCTATACATATAACACATTAGAGAAGTTTACATTTTTAAGTGTGTTGTAAATGTCTCGGTGGGTTATAAAATTAACAGCGTGTTCCGATGATTTGTTGTGGCTTTCACTGGAATAGTATTTGTGGTTCAAAATATGGTGTAATTATTTATTAGAGCTATTATATTATGAATCCTCTTAATTTGTAAATATGTAAGTAATTTAAGCTCACCTCAACCTCTATTTTGTTGTATTTTTTGTCGCATCAAATAATGATAAACCTATATTAAATTAGGAAAAAAAATCTATGATAAAGTACTGCTCTGACAGGGACCTTTCAAAGTCTCAGCTCTCTGCAGTAGCAGTCTGACAGGATGGGCGTTAAATTTATTTCATATTATTCTCTAGAGCTGTGTTTGTTGGTTTTAAGTGATGTGGTTTAATGCATCGAACTTCAGTGAAGATGGAAAGTATAATGTGGAAACTTTTTAACCCGTGATCTTTGATGAGTTTTGCTTGGTGGGTTAGCTGGCTTTGCTCGGTAGATTCGCCGAGTGAAGGTTATATGACGGGCATCGCACTGGAAGTATTTACCGCCATAATCCCAGCAGGACCTTGAGATCATCCACATCTTGGTCTCATGGTCATTGTTTGTGAAAACATAATTGCTTTATTTACCTTGACATTGGCTAAATCATCGCATATGCGTGGAACTTGGAAGCCTTTATTTTTAAAAGAAGAAGAAGTGATTTGTGTCATCCTTTATCAATATACAAATTCTATTTACCCTGAAAACCTACCAAACTTTTACTAAACTTCAATATTAAGGTTCATCGCAGACAGCAAAACAAATTAAATGTGAACCAAAAAAGCAAATGGAAATATTTAAACCATTTGTAAAAATGCGAGCGTGCCCCATAATAATTTAGTAAGTCGTAACGGTAATACAGTCTGGAAGTCACTTTCGCTGTACGATAGAGACGGATATACTATTTGGAACAAGTGCGAGTAGGACGGAACGCAAGGTCGAAGGGTTTGGCGTGAGCGACGGTAGTAAAACATCGAAATAATTCGGATTTAATTATCGAGACAGAGGGACGGATTCCACGTTTAGAAAGTGTTTCAGTTTGTTTTGTAGTTCGGTTGGGGAAATAAATATGCACGCCGTCGCGTCGCGCCTTTTCGTACTTGTCACTTGACATGAATACAAGATGACAGAAATATGCTATTGGATTAGAATGTTTGCAAACCCATTAATGTCTCGAAGGTGTCACCAAAGATTTAGGTAGCTGGGTATTTAATTTATGGTACTGAAAAACGTGCTGGTATCGCTATTAGTGATTGTGACGCAAGTGGATAGTGAAGAAAATAAACTCAAGAAAAATAAACAGTGTGTACTTCCTTACTTAATTAACATCCAGGTAGTGTATCTCTAATAGTAAGAGATATGACATAAACAATAAGAAAACTAAGAAGTACGTATTGCTAGAAAATGCAGATATGCAGGCTGGTATGATTGTGATGACTACTGATAACAACAATGTTTAACAAAAGACGAAGGTATTTTATACTACACTACGTTTACCATCAGATGAAGTACATTCACTTTATCACGCTCGAATTAAAAAAAACATCCAAGGCATGATGATACATTACAACGAACTCATATTAAATTAAGGTAATTGAATGAAACAAATTAAGAAGTGCCATTACCCAGTGACCGCACCTCGGAAAACTAGGTGAGTGACGTCACACGAGCCTCAAGGGTACAAACACGTCACTACCATAAACTAAGTTATATGCCGCAACAACTTAACCCATTACTTAGAACATCATGCTGTAATCAAGCAGCAATCAAATTTATGGGCCAGGCCGTAAGATAATCAGCATTTCAGGGTTAGAACATTTTTGTATTGGACTGGAAAAAGAAGTCTTGCCAGACAATGTCACTAAATACTCTTGTGTCTTCTTTCAGAGGTTGGCAAACTAACTGGTGGCTCACCTGAAAGATTTCCGGTGGCGGATTTCCCTTGCCCAATCCTTTTTCCATCCCCTTCCATTCCCTCCTTTTAGGTTCGCAACGCACCCATGATTCTTTGTGTTTTGGGTATCTATGGGCGATGGAGATCACTTACCATCAGGTGACCCATCTGCTTGTTTGCCAGTTTTGGCTATAAAAAAGTGACGTCCACCGCCCTATACTCAACAAACGAATGTTAAGCGCGTTGCTAAACTTAATAGAAGTAATAGACATTAGAAGAATGCAAATATGGGCTGCCAAAAATTACACCTACCAAATTAAATCTTTACGTCAGTTTTCTATGAGACAGTAGAATCGAACAGATCCAGCCAAACCATTTGTGTGGCATACCTACACCGTGGCTCTATAACTCAAACTATCTCACTACTTACTACACTATGAGTGCAGTATATATAACACCGTCGGGAGAAAAGCTGTTTAGATCATAGCGACGCATTTGCACCTCATAAAATATGTTGAGCCGACAGAGCAAAATTCGCAAGTGAAGACGATTGCTAATATAAGTACGAAAAAGACGAGCTGACATAAAACGGACAAACTAGACGGTAATAAAAAATTCAAATCTCGCACAAAGACCTTCCGTAGAACTAAAGCGGCCATCAAACGCAGACGGCTTCACAAAAATACTATGAATAAAATGTATCGTAAACTTTTATTGTTGTACGTTTAAACAATATACGATCCTGGATGAATGTGCTCTTATTACATTCAATTTAGGCTTTATAGGAAACTATGAGGATAATACGTAATTGCGGTAAAGGAAAATATTTTTAGGTATATCTTTGAAAACCAGTTGCACAGAATTGGAAGAAATGTTGAAAATAAAAGCAATATTGTTATTGTTAATAATTTATTAACTAAGTCGACATAACATTATTTTACCTAATATCTGAATAGTTTAAAGCATGTTGCAGAAAGGATTTGGCTAAGTTTTTACGAACGGATGCGTGCCTAACATCAACTGCCTAGAGTATCCAGTCCCAGGCAAATCAAATAAAAAAATACTTTGCTCGAGCTGGGAATCGAACCCAAGACCTGTCGGTGCACAGCCCATATATGCTGACTAGACTAAGAAGGCGACCAGACGTTATAATTATTTTTGGTCTGAACATGAAATCACTCTTAAAAACTCGTTTTATATGCTAAGTCCTCATTTAGACCGAAGACTATTGACGCACGAAATAAGATAGGAAAATAAGAGAAAACCAATTCCCAAGGCCCCATCACAAGAATATTATTTTGGATGGTGTAATGCAGTTCGATTATAAGACATGTTATGTTTGAGTCTATTATGCAATAAACGCCTTTTAAAACAAATAAACTTGCAATCCATCGTCTTTTCCACGGCTCACCCCTCTCAACGTAAAAATCGTTCATTCCAAATACCAAGCTCATTGAAATAAAATTACTTTTACGGATTTTATCACGATTTGGTTTTAATATTTATTCCCGACGTTTCGAAGGCTTTGCAGTCTTCGTGGTCACGGGTTGGACTGAGATTTGACAAGCCACAAATCCTTGCCAAAGAACAACGATTCCTACCTAGGATGATACGCGAGGCTATTGAAATTAAAAACATCCTAATTTCAATAGAGAAGATGGTTGGAAGCTTGCACAAGCCTGCCCCCTTACTCTTCACACTCGATTCGATTGTGATTTCGATTTGGTTTCATTTATTTACTTAAAATTCCACCGAAATCTCTTTTTAAACTGCGCTAATGTTGCATAATATTAGAGAATTTGTCATTTGGTAATTTTTAACGTGACATTAATGCATTTTTTAACTCGATTTCGGTGGAATTTTAAGTAAATAAACGAAATCGAATCGAATTCAAGTTCGAATCGAGCGTCAGGAGTCACCCCCCTGGGATCCAATTATACATTTAATCAAATCGGAACCCAAAAGACCAGCTGCCAGACCTCAAGACACTGTGAGCTCGTACTGCGTAGATCGGAACATAAACGGTTAACTTTTTAAAAACCTGTATAATTCTAAAATGAAGGTAGATTTTGTAATACTAACATTTTTGGACAAATGACATCTCAGTCCAACCCGTGACCACGAAGACTGCAAAGCCTTCGAAACGTCGGGAATAAATATTAAAACCAAATCGTGATAAAATCCGTAAAAGTAATTTTATTTCAATGAATAGCATTCGCGTAAACTTAAGAAATCAATACCAAGCTCATTATAATTACTTAGAAATAGCATTCCATATCCAATGAGTAAATTCCATCGTTCCATTAAAACATTTTTCTTTCGACTCTAGGAAACAATAAATCCCGGTTTTCTAGGAAATATGCCTATTATAGAGTTCCATACGAATATTTGAAATAAGGCCGAGTATAAAGTTTTGGGGACGCCACAAATCACGGGTGTCATAACTAGGCGCTTGTTTGTGATAAATCAAGAGGCGTCTCGGTTTGTGACCAAGGATTATTGTGGGTTGAGATGTTCTAAACATGTGTAGCATATAATATCGTGATATTCAATAATAAATCTAATTGAGGATCTAGTGCACAGTGACACAGTATTTTTAAGGTTTGGTTCAATTTTGCATTGTCAGAGACTCGCTGAGCTTCATTGCTCGATTTCGTAAAGTCCATTCCATTGTAGATCCTGACTTACAGAAGTTACAGTGGCAGACCCCTATATGTTGAGTTGAGTGGTAGAGCCACGCCGTAAACAATTACGTCTACAGCACGAATGGGCCGGCTTGACCCGTTTGGTACCACTGTCTCACATGATTCTTTTTATGTCTTGGATGTCTATAAGAGGTGGAGATCACTTACCATCAGATGACCCATCTGTTCGTTTGCCAGTCTCTGCTATAAAAAAAAAATGTGGGTCGCGGATAGTATACTTTTTTACAATGCTCTTAAAATATCTGTAAGTAGCA
This sequence comes from Clanis bilineata, assembly GCA_036417725.1. Classification (NCBI taxonomy): domain Eukaryota; kingdom Metazoa; phylum Arthropoda; class Insecta; order Lepidoptera; family Sphingidae; genus Clanis; species Clanis bilineata. Next base: position 360,535 of record CM071145.1, on the reverse strand, counting down.
CCACATAGTGTAATGTTCACAGTTCTAATGCTATTTGTTTGTAAACCTACATAATATTATAGCATAGCTTGATGTAGAATACGCAGTTAGCACTAATATAACATAAGCTCACGCCTGTATCTCCTAAGGGGTGGGCACAGGCGCACTAGCGAACTAATACACCCAACTTTCGCCGAGCTTAGTTCCGACCAAGATGTAATAGGGGGCGAGCCTATCGCCATATGGGACATAAACTCCAGACTCCGGGCTGATATGGAAAAATCTAATATCATTGCTGACTCGGAGATCGAACCCGAGACCTCAGGACGGTAATCGTACCGAATAAAAACCACGCCTCCAAGGCAGTCTAAATAGCACTAGTATAAATCTTATTGATTTCATTTATGCTATTTAATATTCAAAAGTGTAATAATGTTTTAATAATAAAGGAAAAAACCCTTCTATCATGGGGTAAGTGGTTCGCCCGCAGACATTAAGTATGCCAGCGGCATATCCAAGCCAAAACATTTTTTGTTCAATACGCTCCGTATCGTCTTAAAAATCGTACATAATTATAATAGTTCAATATCACATAATTATCTTACAAATGTAGCTCATTACCTTTAGCAGGGTACATCATTCGTTTTACTTGTATTATTCATGACAAAATGACATGGACCCCGCGTGTTACAAACAATTTAAACATGTTTAAAGTGTGGTAAAAATAAATAATGGTGTATGCATAATGATGGGTGTTGTGCGGACGGTAGAGGAGTTAAAGGAAGGGGATGGGGGGGGAGGTAACGTATCATCTTCATCACACGAATATAGCCTGCAACCTACACTTATAGGTGCTCCTATTCTCTGTAATAATAGTTATTTGTACACTAGTAATCTCACTCGGAATCGGTTGTATCTAATATTGTCATATTTTTCAACCGTGTTGCAAAAGGCAAGTTCTTAATATTCTTAATATTTCCCCTGGTATTGTGATTGTGGATTGCTCGTTTGCCCCCTCTTCTATAAAAAAAATTAAGTTTAGATTTTTTTATGTTACGCAATACCTCAAGCAAATATGGACCAATTTTCAACACTGTATGTTCGATAGAACTTCATCATCATCATCATCAGTCATAGGACTGAACCTACTGCTGAACATAGGCCTCCCCCAAAGATTTACGGGTCGTATTTTGCTTTTAAAAACTCCATGCTTAACATTAACAATTGATTAAAAAAAATTGCCTCGGTGGCGTGGTGGTATTTCGGTACGACTACGGTTCTGAGGTCTCGGGTTCGATCCCCGGGACGGGCAAAGTGATATTGGATTTTTCCATATAGGCCCGGAGTCTGGAATTTGTGCCCGATATGGCGATAGGCTCGCCCCCTATCACATCTGGGACGGAACTAAGCTCGGCGAAATGTGGGTGTTCTAGTTCGCTAGTGCGCCTCTGCCTACCCCTTCGGGGATACAGGCGTGAGCTTATGTTATGTTAAAAAAAATTTGGTTAAAGTTTTATTTTTTAATTTTACCATCACATTTTAAATCATTCTCTCTACACGTGGAATGGTTATTGGTACCAACTTTCTGAAACACCCGGTATATTTAGAGACAGAAATATGGTCCTTTGGAACCTTAAATATCCCTTTGAATATAAACACCTTTATTAAAACATTTGGACAAAGCAGCCACTATATTATAATAACACACCATGTCCCAATAAAAGCTTCCTGTCCATTAAGTTGAGGCGCCAACGGTAGCTCTGAACTAAATCATGCGGAGATCAGCCACACCTTTTATTACACGTTTAGATACCGCGTCCGCATTGTGTCGCCCATCTCGCTGGCATTCCATCTATAATATGCGTTTTAGTTTATCACTGTAGCTGTCCAACGAGGAAAATAGTTTATTGATCGTAAGTGATAATACATATAATAAGAGAATTTTTTTTTTTTTTTTTTAACTTGACTCGGAGGGTTAAGGGTTGGAGAGAAATGACAGAATTTGGCCTCGACAAATCTCACAAGCTGACATTGACACTTCACAACGATTTTTGGGACAAAGTGATAATAATTTCTCGTTCCACTCATACGACACGCTCAAATAAAAACGAATGCCTTGGAAGTTAAAACAAGTTGATGCGAAATTATTTGAAAATTGCGCAACGGGTAAAACTTTGCTTTACATTTCCTGACTTTCCATCTAGACACGTATATAATGAAATCGCCGCACCCCAAATATGAATGGGTTATGGTTTAATGACGGTGTAATAGATTTAACTGGTCATCCATCACCGACGGGTCCCCGGAGCGTTGCGATATTACCATAATATTACTGTGTTTGAGAAGTAAATGTAGAGTCCTGCAGATGAGCGCCGAACTCATAATTACAAATATATGTATAAAAGTAATGAGGGTTTACGAAATTATGTGTTAAAAAGGTTTTTGATAGTAATTTATAGCTCTCGTTATGATTGGCGTATTGATCTTGTGATGGTGTTAAAGTGAGTTTATTTTATTGCAACCGAGTGACTAGATGAATAAGCCTCATTGCCATTGGACGTGAATCATATCCATGGAATACAAAATTATTTCGGCATGCTAGAACCACGTAGAGTATGAGTCGCCTGCTTAGTCTAGTGGCAGCTTATAAGGGTTGTGGACCGGGATCTTCTGTGCGATTCCTAGATCGGGCGGATATTTTGGTGATGGGACTGACCTCCAGAGAAGAGTTCACATCAGGCAGACGGCCGATCATAAACAATTACACCCAATCTTTTCTCCAATATGCTTGAAACTGTGTGTGCGCCGACCCCATATAGAGGAGAAGGGTGGGTGCAAAGAATAATCGCGTAGAGTATGAAAATGTGAAAAGGGTATGTGACACAGTAGGTACTCACCCAGAGAGGCGCGGAGGGCTGGAGCTGCGAGGCGAACGCCATTCGGAAAGCATCTCCCACCAGCGTGTTTAATTCCTCCGCCTGCAACATAATACATAATATATTATTATATTAAAACAGAACAATGCATTACCTTTACAGCAACATTTTTGAAAAAGAATGCGTGAGCCCATTAAAAGGTCATCGCAGTGGGAACATAAGAGCCTGTTAATTAACAACGAAGATAAAATTGATTAAAATATATTGTCAAAAGCATTTCATGTTTCATCAAGTAAACAACATTTTCTACAGTGTTGCGTGGCTTTATCACTTAAAATCTGAGTATTCCCGTAATATCAATATGACCGTGTGCGTTACTGATACTCTGCTTAAGTGTATTTAATTCTACTACATATTATGTTGTTTATTTACATAGCTCTATACCATCAATGATGAATGATATTAATACCATATTATTAATTAAATGTAGTATGTAGTATGCAAGGCATGAATTTAAATGTAATAATAACGGATGTAATGGGATCAACGCCTAATCAACGTCTTTCTGTCTTTCTACCTGCCCTTATCGCACTTTTAACGTGGGTTCGGCGCAATACACTTTTTAAAGCATGTTGCAGAAACGATTTGGCTAAGTCCGGCTGCCTGCCTGACGTCAAACCCCTCTGGGGGATCCAGTCCGGGGTAAATTAAATTAGCAAATTCGCTTTGCTCGAGCTGGGAATCAAACCCAACCTCTCGGCCCACAGCCCATATATGCTCCCACTAGAAAAAGAAGGCGACCTTCAACACAAAACATCTCATCAATGTCTAACAGTCTAACCTCTTACATATTCCCTAATTGTCTATCCTATTATACTCGTGACCCTCAGAGTAAAACACTAGTTTTCTATAGTTGGTATCAGAAACCATAAGCAACGTTCTGGTCTTACTACACGCCAACCCGAAGAAAATCTTTATGGGTCTAAAAAGATGAAATTCCAGTGTTTCAGTTTACTTTATGAACCTAAAATTTATCAACATTTAAATATATTATGTCTCTAATACAAGTCCGTATACCGTGACAATATCGGCCGTGGAACCGACTCGACGCGACGCGACCGTGTAACAATGGACGCACCATATCGATCAACTCGGAGATGGAGACAGCAGGCTCGAGTAACGGTGCTTAAAGTATTACCGATGCCTTGATTTAACGTTTAAAATCGATGGAAATATTGAGGTGATGGACGCATTCCACGAACAAAGATAAATCAGTAAACTGTTTCTTTTTAATTTCACAATTAAAAACCGTCTCACTCATGCAACAGCGTGGCTTAATTCTTAAGCGCAAATTACAAATGTCTACCTTCCTATTTGGCATAAAGGGAGGAGACACCAAACTGAGTTATTTACATAAAAGAGATCATGCTTGGTAATTTAGGCTTATTTATTTGGAGGTAAACAAATCTAAGACCTATCCGAATATGAAGAATAAGTACTTTATATACGAGGATTGAGGTATATATTTATTTCAGTGTCCAGTAAAATAAAATAAATTTCTATTGTAGTATACATTATTGAGAGGACGCTAAAACTTTTATATCTAAAACTTGTAACCGACGCGACCGTCTTAAAGTAACCACAGACTCAGTGACTGTGACTCTTATACTTAAGGCTACATCTCCTGAGGTAAGCCTCGACGGAACTTTTAAAGTGTTGCTGAACATCTGAGTTTGTCGCATTGTTGCGTAGGAAGTAGAGAAATGGTACTTTGTCTTTAAACCGGTATGGTCGTGTCAAACAGACAGAGAAGCGGAGGCGTGGTGACGTGAATTGAAGAAAAAATGATGATGAACAAGCTTCGGTTTCACATTTCCGAATGACATGATACATTCGCTGATTGTTTTACAAAGACAATATTTTATTTTGTACCAGGGTATTTCCCGATGACAATCTGCTTCTTCGTGCCCCTTTTTTCTAGGTTTATCACATTTTAGCTACACATACGGTTTGTATTCACATTTAATGTTATAGCTGATACATTACGTACTTTAAGAATGTCTCCACTCTCCAACGACTACATTAACATGTTTAAATGCGTCGTATTTATATGTTGTATTCCATAGTATTATGGAATTTTAAATATTTAACGTGTCGTAATTTTTATCTAGCACATTAACGAGTGTAGAACAAAAACTACCGAGTAATTGCCAAGTTATTTTATACTTTATTTGTAAGTGAATGGGAGTGCATGTGTTTTGTGCGATAAAGCATGTAAGTAAGCTCATGTGCAGTGGGTGTGAGTGATATGTGAGTAGGACAGCCGTCACTCGCCCACATACGTACAGTCGTGACGTAGTTGTGGTGTGAGCTTGTTGGAAAGAGCAGCGGGGATGTAACTGATCAAAAGGATGCGCGAAGTGCTAATGATTTAATGTATGGGCAGGAGAAATGTCATTAATTTGATTCGAGAACGTAGAATACACACACTTTTCTTTTCAAAAATATTATGTTCATAGTTAATTGTCAATCGATTAAACGGCGAGGGAAAACCTCATTAAAACACTCTATGCATGTTCAAGAATTTTCCAAAAGTTTCTTTTTAATCTTAAAAATCAATTGTAACAATTATTCTAACAATTAATTTAAAAGGAATTGTTATGCTTGACCAAAATCAAATGTATGATAAAATATTATCATATTATATAGCATAGATTTTTTATAAAAAAAAGCCCGTGTCAGATTATGAACATAGCCCCTGTGTCAGACGAGATCTTAGCGACACATCACACGGCAGAGAAATATGAGAACAATCGTATACATGCGTATTTATTGTCGACGAGTCCGTGGCGGAACGTGGACGTCACGTGCGCGGCCGAGCGTGACGTAATAATAAATTGACAGTACCCTGAGATTAATGAATAAGACCTATGGTATAGGTATGGTACCTCCCGATATCATAATAGGGAAACCAGAAAAATCTGTATTAATAAATATTACAAAATACATAAAATGTCGTCTAATTGATCTGACAGAACTAAATGGACTGGGACATTCTAGGTCGATAAATAGGATATAGAGATTTTTACATAATAGTTAGTTAGTTTTACATAATAAAAGAAAAACATAATATTATGTCAGTCTTAATTTGTAAAAACAGGCTAAGCTGATTTCTTAGGTTTACGCGAATGTTATACATTGAAATAAAACTTGTTAAGAGGCTAAGCTGGTTTGTCAATTACTATCAATATACACTATACAGCTATATAGCCATAAAGTATAGCTGTATCTACTTATGTTGCTTTGTCAACACCAACACAGTTTAATGAAGCTGTCAAACGAACTCAGACTAATTTTAACACATTGAGAAGAACTCACAACGGTACATATCGGTAGCGTCCAATTTCCTGTTTACAAAGAGAAATATGGCGTCACTTCGCGGCGTCCGCTCAGCTGTTTATTTATATAATTACGGAAAACTGTGGGAAGTGGGGCCGCCAGCGATGCAACTCGAGCTAACGGTCGGACCAGTATTGAAATCAATAGCTTCAGCTTGCATATTTGAGTCGAGGTGTTGTGTAGCTTATATAGCTATTATTTTGTGGTGCGTGTACTTATTCGATTGTAGCTGCTTCCTTAGTGTACTGGCAATGTATATGGGCTGATTGAGATTGGACCTCTCGGTCCTGGGTTAGCTATTTGAATTCCATGTCGTGCAATGTTGTTTTTAACACGATTTTACTATTTTACTTGATTTCCCATTATAGGGGTTGACCGATCGTCAAAGCTAAGTCGATTTTTTACCATTGTGTTTGTGGTTTACTCTTACTACAGAATCAATCTATATAGACATAAAATTGATTCACCAAAAATAATTATCACCCCTAAATCTAACATTCTTTACACCCCAGCTGATATTATCTTACGTTTCCATTAAATCAAAAAGAATGTAGAGTGCCGTTTATCTAATCAATAGAACAATTGAATTAGCGTTATAATTCTATCCAACTATAAAGCTTGTCAAATGCATTAATGTTAAGAAAACCAGTTCTAAGCCATAAGGAATACGGAAATGCTGTTTGAATTCGAAAAACGCCAGAGGCATCATTGTCGGTAAGTACATACATTTGAAATGGTGCCAGTATACCCGCTAAAATTATCTCTAAGGCCTACCGTACACTGTAATTAATTTTGGAACGATATTGTTACATAAAAGTATGTATAGATTTTATGCTATCCAAATGTATGCATTTAAAACAGTATTTCCTACCGCCTTCCTTATCACACTTCAGGGTGCCATAGGCGCAACCGCGCAACACATTTTTTTGTTCAAGTTCTAACGCCAATACACTATCAAGGATTCTGGGGAAAGGGAAAGACAGGAAGGAATAGATGTTATATGATCTGAAGTAATGTAATACGGGAAATGGGCAGGTAAGGAAAGGTTATGCCGGAAGTTGGAGATATTTGAAAGGAGAGCATGTAGACTGTAGAGGGTACAGCTGGAATTTTAAAAGTAACTTGAATAAGCACAAAGATGGTTGGCATAATCAGAAGAATGCCCGTTCCCAGCAACAAAGAGGTATCAATAATGAACTGCAAGGGAAGAAAATTGAAATAATTTAGTTGTGTGTTAAAAAAAACAAGGAAATTAAAGTCGTGTCACAATTAAATCGCAGTTCGTGGTAACTGAGGCGTCCGCGTTGGCAATACATTTACAACAAATTACAATATTTGATCGCCTAAAGCAACGTCAGAAGTGGGTAATTACTGGACAGGCTCCGGGTTTGACGGCAGCGCTGTAGAGCGCGCCGTTGGGGACGTAACATTGCTCTTGATTTCAATTACATTGAACGGGTTTTATCTGCAAATATCTTGATAGTTGTTTACTTAAAATTAAAATAAAAATAATACTAGATTAATTAGATTATTTAATTGACATTTAACAGCCTTCGTGACACAAAGAGCAAATAACCGACTATGAAATGGGAGGCTTTTTTTTTTTGTTATCGCGGGGAAAAGTGTTTTATCACTGCCGTTACGCCTGGGGGGAGATGTAACGGTTATGTCGGAGTCACCGGTCTTACGGCCCAGCGCCATAATGCCCGGGAGAGATGGAAACATCCGGGCGACACTGGGCCGAGTCCCTATTAGTATGTACACCCTACACCGGCAATACCGACTAAAAACCCCGCGGTGGCCCTCTTCGGCGCTTTAGGGACGGCTCCAGGTTTCCCTAGGCGAGAAGCGCCCAGGCTTCGGCCGGAACCGCCCCTGCGCGGTGCCGCCTTGCGGCCCATCACCAGTTGTGGGGGGGCTCATAAACCCCCGCCGCCGAAGGACGCCAACGGCGTCAACGACAGCACGAGGCCGACCACACGTGCTGCCGTCCATCCCGGGGTCGCACGTACAAAGTACTAAAGGGGCGCTACGACAGCCCCCCGCTGCGCGCCCGCGACCCCCGATGGCCCCTATAAGTCGCCTCTTACGACAGGCAGGGGATACCGTGGTGGGATTCTCCAAACGCCCCCGACCACAGGGCGGGAGGCGCCGGTCAGTCGTCAACCCGACGCCTCCTACGTCTCCTCTGGCGGCGGGAGGGATCTGATCTTTCACGATCTCTCTCGGCACTCTCCTTCTGCGAGATAACCACCTCGCAGAAGTGGGCCACCGCACGCCAGGCCTCCCGACTGTCGACCATGGCCGAAACCAAGGCCGGCAGCGAGAGGTCTCCTCCGACGACTGCTACGAGAGCGCTGCGCTCTTCGTCCCAGGCTGGACACACCTCAAGGGTGTGCTGGGCTGTGTCCTCCGGACAGTTGTCACAATGGTGACACACGGCGGACACCTCCACGCCGACTATGCGACACAAGTACCGACCGAAACTACCATGGCCAGATGAAATGAGAGGCTGATGGCTCGAGTTAGGTATCGAAATAACTTACATTTGCGTGCTCCACAGATATTTCTTTTCGGGCCTGTATTGTGTAATATGTAATCATAGGCACATAACACATAGTGACCAGTATGACGTCGGAACTATCCGTGTCATTGCAGATTGTATAAATTACCTCTCTTTTCTTTTTCTACCTTTTTAATTTTTTTGTAATTTTTCTCACCTCTTAGTTTATTACACTTTATAGATAACATTTTATTCATTTACGAACTATGAGGATTTTTGGACTCACCTTATTATTAAATTTACCATACATTAACATAATTTGATGCTGCCTAGACAGTTCCAGTCCCGATTTTATCAGTCACAAACATTTTTAATTAATTATATCTCATGAAGTAAAGTAATAAGAGGAAAAGCTTATTTTCCCTCATCTGCTTGTTAGCTGCGTAGCTAGATGTACACAATGGAGTGAGTCGGGCGTGTGTACTCTTTCATTAAATTTTTATAGTAAAATTGCGGACACCGAATGGGGGCAATGAGTTAGATAGGCGTGGATAACTAGCTTGTTTTTATGCGGTCTGTAGGAGGGTCGGGTAAATGCTACATCAGATACAATAACAAGTTTAAATTTGTTATTTTTTATTTAAAAAAGCGACAATAAAACAAAATAAGAAAAATATATTATTCGATAAAAAAATCCATACACAAATCTCAATTACAATAGGTAAACAAATAACAGTAGCCCTTCCTTCTATATTATACTTTGAGTACAATATTGTAGATTTATTATTTTTATACAAACGATCTACTACAGGCATCCTACGGATATTTTAATGTTTATTATTGGAATGTAAAAACACTCTTCTCGTAAGTAAACAGAGGAATTATCATAAATGTTAAGGTAAGGAAGCACACGCGGCGCCGCGGTCGCAGTGTGGCGCCTATCTCCACATCTTAATTAGATATAATTAAACACTCGACTCACATCGGCTCTATCGCGACTCTATCACGGCGCCAATCTGCATGCATAAACAAAAAACATTACGGTCATTATGAATGCTGCTTCTCTTGACAAGGGAAATTTTTCTTTTTCAGTAAAATAATATGCTTGTACCTTCATAATATTGAAGAAAGTAAATTACACAATTAAGGCGATAAGGCGCAACCCAGTTTTTGGATTGAAAATAAATTATAAATTGTAATTGTCATTTTAAATAAACACACTTTATATTTTTCTAAACTAATATTAGATCACTTTAAAATTATTCTATAAATTAATGAACCATAGAGTAAGAATTAGATGCATCTTGTGATCTTGTGGCTGCATAATTATAGGAGATGTGAACCAGAAAGTCCTGGATTCTATTCCGGGTGGGGCGAGGGTTTTCTGACATGATTTGCAAGATTGGATCCCTCAGAGGTGAGTTGACATGAGTGTATATTGTACCAATATACCGGCATAAAAAGTTTATACCCACTTTTAAATAAAAAAATGCATTTTAGGTACATATTTGCTTACAGTCCAGAAATATTCAAGTGCTCTCTGCCTTGCGGAAAATCGTCAGGAAGTCAAATTGAACTTACAATCGCATTTAGCAAATACAACAAAAGAAAAAAGCGTAAAATTTGAATATCCTTTCATTTCCAAGGATACACATTACACAATATGAAAGGAGATTTGGGACTCCGGGTCTGGAACATATCCAAAATTGATTTCAAAATACGGTCGGCGCGAGAGTACTGCGGATAAGGCACAGTCGTCAAATCGTGTTTCGTCGTGGCGGAATGGGATTCAGATCGTTTCATTTACATTCTATCCGAGAGTTGAGTGTAAGGGCTTGATTACACGATGCGGTCCGGCGCGGTGGGCGAATTGGGTTGGACAGTTGATACGCGTAGCGCGTCACGGCATTAACTAGGTAAGGCTGCATTTAAATAAAGGGGTTTAAACCAAAAACGATTTATATCTTTAACTCCCTGTTAAATTATTTATTTTCAACACGCAGGCATTTACCATAACATAAGCTCACGTATGTATCTCGGAAGGGGTATGCAGAGGCGAACTAGAACATCCACATTTCGCCAAGCTTAATTCCGTCCCAACTGTGATAGGGGGCGAATCTTGTGCCATAGCGGGCCCAAATTCCAGACTCCGGATATTGAAAAAATACAATATCACTTTGCCCGACTCGGGAATCGAACCCGAGACCTCAGGACGGTAGCCCTGCCGAAATACAACTACGCCACCGAGGCAGGCGTTTAGGCAGCGTATTGGCTGTAGCCCGAGAATTTGCAACGTCTCTGGACGGCGCGGCGGTAGTAACTACTTCTGCAATATCTACAGCTAGATGGGCCGTCTGCCGTCTATGAAGACCAAGACAATTATTGTCTGACAGCGACTTTTTAGATTATCCAAAGCCACCGAGGCGAGTTTCTCACTCCGCACAGCTAGCCTCGTGCAAATAAACCTTAATCCAATAGAAATGCGTGCGGATTGATACTGAGGTTTTATCGCGTCCTCTAGCGGGAACAGTAGTGAGTACACAAACCCGTTGTTATTTTATGATCTTTTTTCGAGTTCGGTTTTACGGTTTTTGCTTATCTATAATGGCGAATGACATGATTAGAATTGAGCTTTGAGAGGGATTCCGTTTATTTGTATCTATCTGGTGTTTGTAACGGCGCCTATTATGTTCTTTGGACGATTATTGTTTTCCGGATAAAGCGTATTTCCCTAGTAATCTAATAGAGAGTTACATAAACAAAGAAAACGGTTAAGAGTTGTTCTATTTTTTTTACTTTTTATACTACGTTACGAAAGCAAAATCAATTTAACAAAATATAAACCAGATCTCAGAAACGGCCTTTCTCCTTATACTCGCAGATTGGTTACTCGGTTCTCCGCTGTTTGTTTACACAACATTGCTCTGCTACTGCCGTGGTAACACCTATGTTAGCGTAACATAATGAAATTGTAATGGTAGTATCGGTGGCGTAGTTGTATTATAGTACCTTTTACCGCCCTGAGGTCTAGGGTTCGATCCCCGGGTCGGGCAAAGAAAATTTTTCCATATCGGCCCGGAGTCTGGAATTTGTGCCCGATAGAGCGATAGATCCAACAGGTCGATTTGGAAATCTTTGGGGGAGGTCTATGTTCAGCAGTGGACGTCCTGATGATGATTATGATAGCGATAGGCTCGACCCTATCACATCTGGGACGGAAATGAGCTCAGCGAAATGTGGGTGTTTCTAGTTCTCTAGTTCGCCTTCGCCTACCACTTCAGGGATTCAGGCGTGGCTTTTTTAGGTATGTAATGGTAGGATGTTCGTAGCTGTAAATATTTGGCGGTAAGTGTTTTCTCCTGTAAGTTCTATGAGCAGAGGGTGGTTTGGGCGTTTGTTAATGTAAGTACACATTTGTGTTTTATCTTTAGAGCATTATTTTTTTAAGAGTAAATAAAAAAATCATATTATTCTGTTAAAGATTATGTTTCCTCTCAAATGGTGAAAGACAGAATTCAATTGTAATATTGTTTCAATTATATCAAATGTAACTAACATCAACATAACTATTCCAAAATAACTAAACTAAGTGTCAAATACCTCGTGGGACTATATTTCAAACAGATCAAGTAGAAGAAATAACCTGTGTATTTTGCGGTCCTTGAATAAAGAATCAGCTAAGAGTTTCCTTCCCAACATCTCTTGGGAATCAGACTAACTGAACTAGTTGTGGCTTGTATTCCATTTTTAAATTCTACCTACTTAGCTTTAAATACTCCTAACAAAGATGGATATTCCATTATATAACATAACATAAGCTCACGCCTGTATCCCCGAAGGGGTAGACAGAGGCACATTAGCCAACTAGTACAACCACATTTCGCCGAGCTTAGTTCCGTCCCAGATGTGATAGGGGGCGAGCCTTTCGCCATATCGGGCACAAATTCCAGACTCAGCTGATATGAAAAAATCCAATATCACTTTACCCGACACGGGGATCGAACCCGAGACGTCAAGACGGTAAATATTATATACATACGTGTTAAATAATAGGTTTCATTAATTAATTCAAGTTATCAAACAATTTATTTAAAGCCTTACATAATTCAAAAAACAACAGTTTTATCGATCGGCTTCCAAAAAGGAGAAGGTCCTCAATTCGTCTTAATTTTTTTTGGCATGTTACGCGATATCTCCCCCAAATGTGGACCGATTTTCAAAATTTTGTGTTCGATAGAGCTAATTTCAAGTGGTCCCATATAAATTTGGCCACGTTCGGATTTGAAGTCGGTCCATTAAGTTTTTAATTTTTAATTCAATGATGACCACATCGACTCAGAACAACTATGGACAACGTGTTTAAACCGATTAAAACAAAGTTGCGACCTCGCGTACGTCCCACCGGCTACCTTACTACGCCGCGTCGTAAAGATCGTCAAATATGATAGTATTATCTCATCTCGATCCCGTTACAGTCATCAATGTCGAGACGTGTGTAGAAATACACACGTGTGTGGCTTTTGGTGTACATATGTAAGTTTGTATGTATGTACATATGTTCGACAGCCTCCGTGGCGCGGCGGGCGAGTAGCCGGCTGTGAAGCGAGAGGCCGCGGGTTCGATCCCCGCACCGAGACAAATGTTTGTACGGCCTACATATATTTGTTTCGGGTCTGGATGTTGTGAGATCGAAAGTCTCTCGTAGTTCCTGATACCCACGACACAAGACTCGATCTTAGTGTGGGGTCAGGACTATGTATGTGACTGTTGGGCGTTATTTATTTGTTATTTATTTATGTAACTCAAGAGCTTTCAACAAGGTGCGCTTCCCGTATTGCATGCGTGAAGTTTGATGACATAATGAATAGACTTGGTGGCGTGGTTGTATTTCGGTACGCGCACCGTACTGAGGCCTCGGGTTCGATCGCCGGATCGGGTAAAGTGATATTGGATTTGATTAGTTATGTTAAGAAAACAAAGATAACTATATTTATAATACTACATAACACAACTTAAGGTCACGCCTACATCCCTGAAGGGCAGGCAGAGGCGTAACTAGCGAACTGGACGCCACACTTTGCCGAGCTCAGTTTTGTTCCAAATGTGATAGGGAGCGAGCCCATCACCATATCGGGCACAAATTTGAAACTCCGGGCAGATATGGAAAAATCCAATATCACTTTTCCTGACCCGGGGATCGAACCAAAGACCTCGGGACGATAGTCGTACCGCCCACGTAATACCAAGTACGCAATACCAGATAAAATACTATTAAAGCACTCAAAACCAGTTATAATACTATTAAAATATGGATTCATATTATGCAATAAAAGCTAGTTATAACTGTACATTTACAAGAATCAAACACCATACCGCATTCATCATAATCCTTAAATCCATTACAATGTTATCTAAACACATACAAATATATTAATAGCCAAGTTCAATAGTTCATATGCATTACTTTATGGTTTTATTTACACCCACGAAGATTTATGGCTCTACATAGAGATCAAGGATAAAAAGGACCCCCTGCACGGTTGGAATAAAGTATGACGAACATATGTATGCATACGAAGCTAATTAGAGTGTGGTAGAGTGATGGTATACAATTTAGAGGCTTATCGTGGGTGGAGTTGTTGCACCTGTATTCAATCATATTAAGGAGTACGGAATATGGGGACAGCATTGCTATTAAAGTTATGCATTTCATAAATTTTCTTTTTAAATACGACTTAGCGAAAAATTTATTTTTTATAGTTATCTCCTCCTTAGTAATAAGGAGTCCTTGGTGTTGGTCTATAGTCTGTGGGCCGAGATTTGGGTTCGAATCCCAGGTCGGGCAACATTTTGTATAGTTTTTGTAAGGAGATTCTACCGATAGCAGATAGCTTTAAAAATTAAGTCGAATGTGTTCTGCAAAAAAATAACATTTATTTAGTACTCTATAAGACATTCATTCAAACACTGATCAATGCCAAAATTAACTAAGCATCATTCAAAACATTAAACAAATTGAGTTACCATTCGGGTCCACGCGGTCAATGCTTAATACCAGAGTTGTTCTGACAACGATATAAAAATCAAAGCTATGTTAATTGAAAGTTTATTTGATTATCAATTCAGAAACCGCAAGTTTATCTTTTTTCTAATACTGTTTCAAGATGTAGATTAATAAATTTAATACAAACGTGTCTTATAAGATTAAATTACAATGCGCTCGTATGTATGAATATATTATTATGCCGGTATAATTCGTGGAAGGATGGTAAGTGGTAAGGCAACGCTGTCCGGTGGTCGACATGGCCATGCGCCACACGTGATGACCACCGGACACGGGGACTTCGGACATGCGTAGAGGCGGGGTTAGTATCGATGCAATATATATCGACAGTTCCAAGTTAAAAGTTACACGGAAGCCAGGATCTGTAACATCAAATTGTCTAAATGTATGTATATATGTCTAAATTGTATTGAAGTTATTTTTTTTGAAATATAAAATACATCATATTATATAAACCAACTGCTGGAAATTTGCATAATTTATATTGAAGTCGCAATATTATAATTATGTACATGCTTAGTTCTCATCAATTCATATCGATTTTTCCTTTAAAAAGTTAAGTAACTTTTGCACGCAATTTTTCTATTTTCGATTTTAGTTATGTATCGACCGTTCGAAGTTTGAATATATTGCATCCCTAATTTGTCTAGACACAAATGAACATTAGCTAGGCAGTAGGCAGTGTAGGCACGTGCAATTTGATACGATACGATATAATGCTGCTGAATGCACGATCGAAGCGAACTTCTTGGAAATTATTGTGACGGTTGGGACTTTAGAAGTATCGCACTAATTTTATAATACTAAACGTAATGTGGAATAAAATTCTGTATCCTGTTATATCATTATATGCGTTACACAAAACTTTTAAAATATCCAAATTAACCACGTAGGTAATTCCATTAAGTGCCCGGTTTTCCTTAAAATCGCTCTAGAGTTTTATCAAAATCCCTTTAGTAGTTCTGGTTTGAAGGAGTAACAAATAACAACAAATTGACCAATATCCATCCATCGTCACAAACTTTCGCATTTCTTATATTAGTAGAATGGGGTAGTCTTAGCTATTGGAAGTATTAACACCTAATAGATGTTTCGAGATAAATATTTTAATCTTATAATATTGAGGAATTTAAATAGATTTCTCGAACAAACCTCTGCCTTAACGTTCTGTGTTGATCACTTGTTGAACTTGTTTCAATTTTTTTTTTTCAATCCCTTAATGCATACACTGGACAATTCGCTTCTATGTGCAAACTTGGTTGCTCTTATATCGTAATATTAACCAACACGTTTTCATATGGAAGGGTTAAGTTGTAATCCGACTAGCTACAGCTTGATGGATGGTAGGCTAATAGCCAGGCTGTTGTATGTACAAGTTAAAATCGACGTGCATTGTAAACCTCCAATATTCTGTTTGGATATAATTGACTTATGAACTACTCGATGATAGTCTAATCTAAGTACAGAAGCAGTTATGAAATGCAACTTATGTGTGTTTAAACAAAAAACAAACATGTAATTTTAGAATAAAATGGATAATCAATTCCGAAGAATAGGATTGATTCAATAACTTTGTTGATTTATATAACAACAGTGATATCTGAAACCCGAATTATTTAAGTTTGTAAAGCGGTTTTGAAACAAAGCACGTTTGTGTTGTATGTATGAAATTTTAACCAAATGCAGCTAGCTCTATTTTAATTCAAATGTCAAAATCGTCATTCATGTTGGAGTTTTGTGAGTGAGCCTATCGATAAACTAGATATAAATTACAACCCCCGGTAACTCATATATGATTTTCCGGATTGAATAAACTAATGTAACTTATGACGCAAAGCAGAATTTGTATCTAGGACCTATCAACTCCTCGGCCCAAATACACAATTATAAATGAATGTAAATATTATTATTATTAAATGCATGTGACGTAACTTATGTTTTTAAGAAGTCGGATATTAAAAGAGCAAAATATGAAAAGAAATTTGAAACATAAACATTTGATCAACATACGACAAATCACAAATGGCAAGTAATCTGTTGGTACCTGTTTGTATATTTACAGAGCAATAAAATTTATTTTTACCACCGGCATGCATCTTTGATGTGTGGGACCGGTTTATTGAGCGCTTCCTCCGAGTCGCGACTCGTGGCGCGACTAGCGACTTACTCGTGTGTTCATACTGAACGGGACCGAAACAATTTTATCATCGATACTGTTTGTACTTTTACTATCACTTCTAATCTATTTGATTTTAGTTATCGTTTGCCTGTGATTGATACAAAAATTTACAACGATTTTAACTCATTTTTGCGCGGGACGATGTATTTTCTTGATATACGACGACATACGAGTGGACGCGATACCCCATCCGATGTTGAGTGCACATAAGTATCTGTAGCCAAGCTCACAATAGAACACGTAAAGGCATGAGGATTGGGAATGGAGGGCAGGAAGAAAAGAAGAGGTGAGGTGTTTACGAAACTTAAAGCAAATTCTCACTCTCCCATTGGTTTTCTATGAGGCAGGTTCTATACGTGCGTAAAATTTATTATATACAAAGATTAAAAATTGCAAAACATTTAGAAGTTTAAACCACAAAGTCATACATACAAAACAGACAAACTTTCTACAACGAATTAATAAACAGCTGTCATGATTATGATCATAATAACAACAAAATTCTCTTCTTGTAAACTGTCATCGTATTTCACCTACAAGTTCCATATCACGCTAATAAAAAACTCGAACATCCAAGGATTTGAAACGTTAATCACAACTGAGGCATTAATTCGGGGCATTGTTGATTCAATCTATTTATATTTAAGATCGTTTGATGTAACACGCGGCCCTTGTTTCCGCTGCGACATCCATTATACTGCACTGGTTTATGGGCATGGGGTTTATGGTGTCCAATGGTGTTTGGGAAAGGAGATTGAAGTTTTAAATTTAATATGGCACTGGCCCACACACCTAAAACTCATTAATTATAAGAAAAACTGAATTGGGTATTTGACTATTTTTTTTAAAGTATATAGGGCGATTTATTAGTTTATCCTAAACATGTTATGTATTTCGTAATTTATTTTCATATATTTAGTTAAAAAAGTAAAAAATTATAATTATGTTTTTTTTTTTTTTATAGCAGAGATTGGCAAACGAACAGATGGGTCACCTGATGATAAGTGATCTCCACCGCCCATAGACACACATGACACAAAAAGAATCATGGCTGCGTTGCCAACCTAAAACGAGGGAATGAAAGGGGAGGGAAAAGGAATTGGGAAAGGGAGGGGGGAAATGGGCCACCGGAAATCTCACTCACCGAACGAAACGCGACAGCAAGCCGCCACTTTACGTCGGTTTTCTGTGAGACAGTGGTATCTAACCGGTCGAGCCGGCCCATTCATGCTGTAGACGTTACTGTCTACAGCGTGGCTCTACCACTTATAATAGTATAATTTAGTTTGCCGCCAAAACGCTACATGTTAACTGTTGCTACGGGTGACGTCATTGTTCCTTAACATACATAATCGCTTTTAAAAAAAATATTGAGGAAATAACATTTATTATCACGTCCGCGTTGAAATTAAGTTGAGATTTAAATAAAAATACCAAAATTATATCGCCAATAATCAAATAAACAAAAAAAATGAGTAATCTGACATCATGCACCGTGATTGGTGTTTACAGTCACGTGCCTCACAGATAAAAAATTAAATATTTAAATTACTAAAATAAAATTAGCCTTGGAGTATTTTTAATAAATTCCTATTGCATATGTTATTTAGATGATAAATCTATGTTCCTACAGAAATTCATTGATACTGGTTACTATAGTCAAGTACCCAATTGTTCAATGTTCATACCATTTCAAAGTATAATCCCATATTTTGAGGCGCGTTCAGCACTGGCGCTGGCGTCCCTCGTGAATGCCGGGATTTTAAACCACAAAGCTTTTAATATGGCTCGAAAGCAGCCCGCGTCGACATATTTACGTCCTCCCCACGGTAAGGCTTATGCGGTTTCCGATACTTATTCTACGAGCCTGGATGCATCGTTTGACTTAGTTTAACTGCAGAATAGGCGATGAAAAGTATCACAAGAATATCAGTGCCTCAAGCTAAAATGCCGTTAAGTGATTGAACCTAATTTTGAGATGTCTCCAAAAAGGGGAAAATATGGTCCCCAGAGATTTCTTAGACTTATGGTTATTTTTAAACTTAAAGTAAACAAGTAATTTATTCTATTATATATAAAAGCCACAGTCTAATAGACCTCTAAGGATAATATTTTCCACGTTTTTGTAGACATCTCAAAATTAAGTTTATTCACTTAACCGCATTTTAGCTTCAGGACGAAAGATCTGCATATCTAAAATAAGAATTCAGTGTTGTATTTAGTATTTTGGTCACATGTTTTGCAAAATTCGGGTAGCGACACTCAACGAGGTCGCGACCAAATTTCAAGCGGGTCGCGAAATCGTCAGTCACCGCCATTAAATTGTCTACATATTCTGTACGGTACAATTTAAGGAGTAATGTTGGTAACAGAAAACTCTTTACACTCACCATAACGGCTGAACCGACTTAGGTGATGTTTACAGGTAGATCTAGAATGGGATATAAAATCATCATCATCATCATCATCAGCCACAGGACGTCCACTGCTGGACATAGGCCTCCCCCAAAGACTTCCGGATTGACCTGTAGGAAACGGCCTGCATCCAGCGACTTCTTGCTGCTTGCCGGTACGTGGTCTCCACTCGAGAACTTTTCTGCCCCATCGGCCGACAGTTCTACGATATAAGATAGTCACTATCATTATCTAGATGTCGGTCGAACTCATTTTGAGTGGTAGAGCCACAAATGGCCTAGCTCGACCGGTGTGATACAATTGGCTCACAGAAAATCGATGTAAAGTGGCAGCTTGCTGTTGCGTTTCGCTCGGTGAGTAAGATTTCCGATGGCCCAACTCCTTCCCTCTCTTACCCATCGCTTTTCCCTCCCCTTTCATTCCCTCCTTTTAGATTGGCAACGCACCCATGATTCCTTTTGTGTCTCGGATGTATATGGGCAGTGGAGATCACTTATCATCAGGTGACCCATCTGATCGATTGCCAGTCTCTGCTATTAAAAAGTGGCCTCTCACACTATGGAGGCTTTCAAATTTTAGTTATTATCTAATAAAACTATAATATCACGATCGTTATTCGACACACATGTCCATTTAATAAAGTTACCTCATACTAAATTCAGTACACCATAAACAAAAACCAGATACTCAACATAAACAAACCGGGAACTAAACCCGGAACCCTGCACCACCGAGTCCACCGACATCATAACATTAATAGCCATGTAATCTACCGGCCACAGAGCACGGCCGGCAATTAAGCGGCGAGCGGTCGCCGGTTCGATTCCGATGGAGTCATTACAGAATTAGTTACGGTGTTGAGATGACACTTTCTGTTTGATATGGACGTAATCAATTAGGATACTTTGTTTAACGACAATTTTGTTGTTAGAGACGCATGTGTGTAAAATTTATGATATCGAGAGGAAGCGAATGTGGGTTTTGTAGTATATTCCAGCAGAAGGCCGTAACGGGAACAAATAATTATTTTCAATACGTTCTTTTTCTAGATACCCTCATCCGATTTCAATATGAAAGAAAGAAAAGTGGAAAAATATTTTTAATAACGTAGCTCAACAAAATCTTACAAAATTCACTAAAGTACCTAGTTAGCTTCAGTTCAAGCTAATAATAATGTTTGAGACGATAAACTCATCCATCCATTCGCTGTCATCACTCACGATATGAAACGCAATAATAGCAGCCATTTCACAACAGTTTTTTGTAAGATATAGGTGACTCCTCTCAAGACGATCCATTAATTATTATTCTGCAATAAATATTATTGTCAACAGCATGGCTCTTAAACTTGTGATAATATAATACACTATATGAGCCCCAGTTGCATCTTCTAATTCAGTTAGAGGAAAGCAAACTATACTGGTAATATGTTCCTTGCCGTCTAGTGTACAAGTATAATAGTAGCAATCCTCAATACAAAGCCTGGAAAGTGAGACGAGTCTTCCAATCGGTGTCAAGCGCAGGCAATACTCAATAGTCGGCGACTCCGCTACCACTACACAGGCCAATGGTCTTGTACTCTTGTGTAACAGATTGCTAACTCTGATTACATTTCGCATGTCATGATTGAGTTTTTATACTTTTAATGATTACGTTGACTAGTGTTTTGCAGTTCTAATGAAAATGGTAAAGGAAAGTTTAAATATGTAGAGAGTGTGTCAGGCTACGATATATTGATTATATTTGGTACTTTGGAGGGGTAATTTAGACTTATATTTTTCCTGGATGGGGTTAACATGAAGCAGATGGCCGGCTGTTCAAACTAAGCTGTATGCTTTCCGAAAGATGCTTAAAAGATATGATGCGACGACCTGACATTGAGTGGGATAACGGCAAGTAAAAAAAATATACTCGCAGACAAAATTGTCTACAGCATGTCTCTACCAAATTAAATTTATCAATCATTTTTAGGAACAGCATTTAAAAAACCACGTAATTTATATTATACTTCAAAGTTACGTAAACGTTCCACATAAATACCTTTATCGCGATGTAAACGCCTCGCAATAAATATTATAATCAGCTTAGTTGTCCGAAAAAGTGTGGTATGGGCGTGTTGTGTCCCGGACACTTCTCAGAAGAGGTCGGGCATATCGTTTTACACGTTTACACGTTTAACGGTTCATTACCTTTGGATACTACACCGTAGTGTATTCAATTCATGTTAATTGATAACATTGAATTTTATTATCCCTTAATATAAAAACTTGTTAAAAGAGTGATTTTCGGTATAATTAGCAAGTAGTCCATTTAACTAAGAATAAACTTCAAGAATGAAATGTTATAATACATTCGATCTGAGTTTTATGTAAATGGATTAATAAGAAATTAAATAATAAAAGTGCTATAAACTTAAAATTTACACCAGCATATGTTCCTTATCAGATCACTAACTTGAATAGAACTTCTATTTAAACGTTTATTATAACCGTCGAGTTATAAAATATAAATATAATCAAAATTTTCTTCGATATTAATTTTCATTTTCTAATTTAAACCAAAGTTATTTATACATTCAACAGCAGTATTTAATCTAGAATAGTTTATTATAGCTAATTGCATATAAAGAAATACTGCAGAGAAATATTGCTACGAAGTGTTTCATCTTACATCGTAACAAAGAGCACAACAAAGGCTATAAGAAAATATTAAAAACATTTTAATAACATGCAAATACGAAGCGTTTGCAAACTTCACCGAGAAAGAAATCTCTTCAATTTAAATAAATAAACCTCCTTGGAATGATTACATTGTATCGCCAATAAAGTGGGGACGATAAACATTTTATACGCAGTTTATGGAAGCACGTAAATGAGGAACCTCAACACAACGAGATAAAACTGCTGAATCAGGAAAACTAGAAGATGAGAGAATAGACTTTCAGCGATACTGTAGTCAGTTTCATGTGTTTACCACTCGGATCACTATGTCGCAGAACATCGTTTTGAAGTGGTATATTACTGATCTTGTTGTAATCAGTGAGAAAGTTCGGAGCTTATATTTTTTTATGCAAGTAATGACTGTATTGTTGCATTATGTTTTCTATAAAAATGTAACATAAATTAAATTAGCCCACGTTTAGTTAATATACATACGAATGACAAGATAAAACAAAGCGAAGAATTATACAACTCTAGTAAATTCTACACAAAAACACTATTACTGTCACAGACTCTCTGACACCACTACTGATACTAAATGGTAGTATATAATTAGACATTCTAGGCTTTAAATACTAGACAAAAACTAGTCGATTCTCGTGGTCATCGCCGCGTACATGTTCCAGTAAAAGGGCAAGTGATCCGAACAGTCTAGTGGCGCCAGTCACTCGAGAAAGCCTTAAGAACTGATGTTAGAGAGCTGTGTGGGAGACACAGATGGCCACACACGGCTCGCTGTACTTGAATGAAACAAGGTATGTAAAGAATCACTCGAGCAAAATTACCTTATAGATCATACTGTAGGCTAGGAAGTTCTTTTTTTTGTCGTAGAAATTAAAATGCATCTTTTACCATGAATATTTAATAACTTAGACGACTACAGCATTATTACTAATCTAGAATCATCATCGAATCTAAACTCAATTTAACTTACATCTCATTCGTATATTTCAATCGAAATTTAAGATAAAGTGAAATTTATCTAAGTTGTACAAGGTGACATAAAAACCTCTTTGGACCTCTTGCCCTTAAACCATCACTAGCGTAATAACTTTAAGGGTCATTGCGTCAATGTTTTCCCGTGAACAAGACTTGAGGCATGATGCTATGTATATGCGGTTTATTTTCCACAGTTCAAAACTAGTGTTTAACAAACCTCATCGCGTTTATAAAATAATGTTTTTTTCCATACGAATTTCATTAAATTTACACGTCTTGACCGTCTTATTAATAAAAATAAAGGCTCTTTGGGTATCGTTTTATAATAACGATCGTTCAATACTGTAACAATGTGTCGGATGAATAGCAATCCTTTATTTTTTGTAATGATGTACCATAAGTAGTAACATCACTAGAATTACAATCTAACCTAAATACTAATAAGTAATTTAAATAGTCACGGCCTCCGGTGGCCCACACGCTTATGTAACATATATATGTGCCGTCTCCGACGGGAGTTTACCTAAACTTCAAATGAGAGTAGAACTAAGAATATGTCCATTAACACACTTCTTATTGTCCCTATTAAGGGTAAGACACAATGTTCACGTCTTTTTTAAGAATAGCACTTACTGCACTATATGTCATTAAATGTTCACTACACTAACTCAAAAAGTGTAGTCCTCTTCAGTCGTCTCAATGCCCCTTACTTATAAAAATATTTGAGCGCTGCTTATCTTTATACCATAGATTGTCCCTTACATTTTTAAACAATGTAACGCAAGGAAAAAAGTGACAGGTTATTCTTAACCATTTGCTCAGCTAAAAATGCTGTTTTAAGTAAGGCCCTATAAGTCTGGTTTGTCAAAGAGCTCGATAATAATGGCATAATAAAAAAGCTCGCCTGACACTGGTTATGCTTCTCCCTATTCCTTTGGGATAGTTACAGTCGTGAATTTATGATTGTTCTCCATTAATATTCCTCTGCTCTTTTTAGATACAAAGATAAATATTATTTTGTTTGAATGTCTAAAAATTCCGTAATTTAATTAAAGTTTATTTTGTTAACAGACTTGGCAGCCCACACCTTTCACACCTTGCCATACTGACATTTATTAGTAGAAAATGCATTCATAAAATCCATAAATGTTTTAACATAACTACAGCTATAAAACGGCTCTGTGTGCAGGAAATGAACAGCATTAAAACTATGAGCGGGATGGTAAACATAGACAACGATGTTGTTTCTGAGACTCCTCGTAAAAATACATAAGAAAACAATGGTGACCGTCGTAAATAGACAATGTGGCAGCCACGTGGTGAACCGCTTTACTACAGATGATACTTTCAAAACTTCATTTGTCTTTTTTGAAATTAATGCAAATATACGATACGATAGATTGCATTTCACCCCCTATCACATCATGGGATATAAATAACCTTGGTGAAAATGGGTGCATAAATTGGGCCTCTGTCTACAAGTTGATAATAAATGTGAGTGTGTGTGTTTCTGAGCAATGTTTAACGTCAAAAATAAAACTATGGCAATCATAATGTGACTATGAAATTAAATAAATACTTTGGTGTTGTCATATAGAAATACGCTAACGATTCTTAGGCTTAGTCTCATTTTATATCACACTAGCTGACCCGCGCAACTTCGTTCCGCCTAACAGTCGATTCTTAATTTTTTAGGTTTTTTGATGATGTCTAAAATAAACGTAGCCTAAGTTCCTCCTTATTACATCAGCTACCTGCCAATAAACGTCCCGTCAAAATCGGTCCAGCCATTTCAGAGATTAGCCAGAATAAATAGACAGACAGACAAAAATTGAAAAAAATGTTATTTTGGTGTATATACCGTATAGTATATATTCATATACATGTAGTAAAAACGGTTATTTCAATATTACAAACAGACACTCCAATTTTATTTACATGTATAAATAACATTATAGTTATACAATGAGACTATGCCTAACAGTAATACTAAAAATCCTATTTAAAGTAAAATTATAAACTCATTACATTGATTTCCCTCATAAAAGACGAATTACCATTGTTTAACGCTGTCTTAAACCATAAAAGTCCTAAGTATACATTCAAACTGCTGAGGATTAAAACAAATCCTAAAAAAATCTCTCGCCAGACACACTGACACAGCCCACAATACAAAGGACCTCAAATACACTGTTAAACAAACCCCGACGGTACAAAAGACTGTAATTAAAAGATCAGGTAGTCTGCGGACCACCCCCGCTATCGTCATTATTTGACACTGGACAACAAAAACTCACTGTTATCGGCTATTTGTTTTTTGTCGGTTGACAGATTTAATTATTGGAGATAAAGAAATATTTTCGTGTTCTCGAATTCCTTATTGTCAGTAGGGGTAAGATAGATGGAGTCAAATGGTAACAGTTTAAGATATTGTGAGATAGTCAGTAATTCTTATAATGCTCATGCCACATTTACTGGGTGGATATTTTCTTTGTAAAAAGTATTGATTATGAATGAAGTCTAACGCAATGAAACTTTTAGTTGTTGTTACTACAAAATAAGTCATATTTGATAAGGTTTCAGAAGATACCTAATTATAACCAATATATACTTAAACATAATTAATCGTGGAAACTAAAAGAAAACAACCCAGCAACTAAAACAACTACGCAATTACAAGTCCGTGCTTAATCAAGTTGCTGAGTAAATAATATTAACCCTGTAAATATTACTGTCTCACTGCCGGGCACGGGCCTCCTCTACTAATGAGAGGGGTTAGGCCAGAGTCTATCACGCTGGCCTAATGCGAGTTGATAGACTTCACATACCTTCGAAATTCCTGTAAAGAAATTCTTGGGTATGCAGGTTTCATCACGATGTTTTCCTTCACCGTTATAGGAAGCGATATTTCACAATGAAAATACACTTAACATAGAAAAGTCAGAGGTGTATGCTAGAGCATACACCTTTTGGGGTTGGTCTCGAACCTCCGATACTTGTCTCGGCAGTCTGTACAATTCCCAACTGAGCTATCGCTGCTGTTGCTAGCTATAAATGTGCTGAGTAAATGTACCAAAAACTTTGTAATAGCAGACTTTCTAATTATAATATTGAAAGAATGAAATATCTATTCGCTTACAGACTTGGACATTACAAAAGGCTGTCTCTATAGAACAGCAAGTCGAGTAGCGGTAGGCCTTGCGTGTCTCGATGCCATTCAGGCTTATATAATTGATTGATTGATACGTATGCACGTTTATTCACTTATGTATTATTTTTAACAGACGCTACCTCAATCGAATGTAATTAATCTTATCTTTAGAAATTTAATAGCTGAATATTTGTTTGTGTATGTAATAGTTGTAGGTACATTATTTTACTTACGTATGAGTATACTATACTAGATATTACGAGAGCGGACTGCCTCGTTGGCGTGGTTGTATTTCGGTATACTACCGTCCTGAAGTCTCGGGTTCGACACCAGTTATAACTAGCTTTTACTGCATATTATGAATTCATATTTTAATAATGCTATGACTGATTAAACCGCCTCAGTGGCGTAGTGATATTGCGTGCGCGGTACGACTATCGTCCCGAAGTCTTGGGTTCGATCCCCGGGGCAGGCAAAATTATATTTTTCCATATCAGCCTGGCGTCTGGATTTTATGCCCGATATAGCGATAGGCTCGCCCCCTATCACTTCTGGGACGGAACTAAGCTTATCGAAATGTGGGTGTCCTAGTCCGCTAGGGCACCTCTGCTATGATTATGTATTTACTACACCGGAGTTCTCTTATATATATTATACATCTTTGAGTATGTATAATATATTTATTAAAGAACACGGCAGTAAAATAATTTATTTAAAATACACGGATGACACCAATTACGTTTAAAACGTATTCAAGCAGGTCGCAGGCCCTTGGATCGAACACATGCGAGAAAATAATCGATGTAAATGTCTCAATGTGAAAGTCGTTGGTGCACATCCATGTGCTATAACTGCTATAAGCAAGCTTTTACACTTTGGTGGTGTTGTACCGAAAGTTACGTACCGTGCAATACGTGCATATTATTCTAATGATAATCTACCAAAATATAAAAATGATATAGTAGCTTAAACGATACTGACCAACAATTCATTATGACATAAACTTATGTTTTCTTAAACTGTAATCATCATCATCAGCCATGTGACGTCCACTGCTGAACATAGGCCTCCCTTCAACTGAATAGAAAACAATAGTACCTCTATATTATAAAGTTTATCCAAATAGCTGGTAGGATATTTTATTTTATATTCTAAATAAGTACAAAGATAAATACGCCACTCATTAAATATTTCAAGGTTATTTTTTTGTAGATAAAAATTTGATAAGACTGGCGCCTAGTGTAGAATACGGGATTTTAATGTGATTTTTTTATCACAGTTAGTATATAAAAATAAACATAAGAATTTTAATACACTCATTTAAATAATACGAGCAAAGGTCTCCTTGGTATAGTGAGAATATAATGAGGTGTGGAGCGCATGGTTCTGGGTTTAAATCCAAGGCCGCGCAATGCGATATTCCTAACATGATTTTCTTCATACTAAATCCCTCAGAGAAGTTGGACATTAGGCCGACAGCCGGCCGTGAAAACTAAGTAACAATTTATGTTGCGCCAAACTCCCCATTGGATTGGTCATGGGATAAGGATATTTGGAATAAGTAGAAGTACATACATAAGCTCACACCTGTATCCCCGAAGGAGTAGGCAGAGCTGCACTAGCCAACTGGAACACCCACAGTTTGCCGAGCTTAGTTCCGTCCCAGATTTGATAGGGGGCGAGCCTATCGCCATATCGGGCACAAATTCCGGACTCCGGGCTGATATGGAAAAATCCAATATCAATTTGCCCGACCCGGGAATCGAACCCAAAATACAACTTCGCCATCGAGGCAGTCTAAGTAAAAGTAGAAGAAATATATGTATATAAAACTTGTAGGTGAATCTAAATGAAGCAAACCATCGAATGCAGTATGCATGCAATGGATTGGCGGGGGACGATTCTCATAAAGGGGAACGAGCACATTTAGTGATTAAAATCACAACTCACTCAGTTCCGTATCATGCCTACTGCCTAGTAGAGCACATTAAAACGATATAAAGGTACATATATTTTTTAATATCTGCATGTTGCTATCAAGAAATTCAAGCAGAAATGATGTTGAGTTAACCTGAACTGTTATAGATACTTTGTTTATACCTAACTAACTTTTGCCTGTGAAACTATTTTCAGGATAAAAAATAGATAAGAAACCATCGAGGCAGACTAGCTCATTGATATTCTAGACAATTTATCATTTTAGGGAAACTATGTCCGTACTATATCCCACGGATGATCCTAAGTATGTAGATTCGATCTCAAAAACTATTAAGTTTGAAAAAGTAAGTACCTACACTGCTTCTAGAATAATGACTGTATGATGACTACACAATATGGCCAAAGGGCTCATATTCGATTCTTGACTATTTATGTTTTACCTAGTGAGTCCCGTTTAGTGTACAACTAATAAAATAATGTAGTTATATAGCATGACCAGTAGGGACTAGAAGATAAACTAGTGTGGTGTTCTCTTAAAAAAACCGCCACTTCCATGCAACTATTTCCTCAACAGTTTATTTACCACAACCAAAACAGTTTATTTATAATAAACTGTTTTGGTTATCTTTACCAGAAATTCGAGAATGAATAATTTCACGAAAAAATAACAATATGAAAGGGTCAAATATCTCAACGACGCGTCTTACACCTTGCCTGTAAAACAAGACTCTTGTGGTATTTACCTATTGTGTCTGTACTGCCGGCAACATGTTCAACATCTCTCACAGGTACACAACGATAACAACGAAACGAATCCGCTGAGAACGCGAGATGTGCGCACTGCGCGGTGCGTGCGAACGAATACTTCAAGCCAAGATACAGAGTAAAGGCATGTACACTGCATTGGTACTTCTGTACTGCAGCTTCCGTGTGTTGTTTTGCTGAATGCAAAAGTTATGCAAATGACACTGAGCTAGAATTACGGTGTAATGATTGGGATATCAACGTCATCTCTTCAGTGTTGTAATAGTCTACTGAGGTAGGAGGTTACAAAATAGTCTTCAGTTCACATCCTAAGAAGATTCTAAATTATGTACGTTTTCGGTTCCGAAAAATATTAATTACTCGTATGTGGGATTGATTATAATTTTTTTGTGAAATTTCATCAACATTCATTTAGTGTTAGTAGAAAAGTTACTAATATAAATAATATAATATCTATTTATCCTCAAAAACTGTCATACTTATAATATTGGTATTATAGGATTCTGAATCATAAATGAATTATAAGAAATGAATAATTTGTTTCAAATTGTCAATAGTTCAATGTTGCGAATCCTGATTGACTGTGCAAGACTCGGCAAGCGTAAAAGCTCTGTGAAGTCAGGTATATCTAAAGCAGCGTCTCCTGCACTAAAACATTACATAAAACATGGTATGCATTTCTACAATTTTTTGTCTATGATCCATTGTTACAGGAGGACAATGAAAAACCTTGTTTTGTGTAGGTGTTTTTAGAGTTTGTTTCGAAAATATGTGTAGGAGACGCGGCTTTACACTAACAAATTTTGTTTGGTATTTGAAGCGTTTCATCGCTTCTATTATACATCAGTATGTTAATATGGAACCAATTATAAAATTCCTATAAATACATTTAAACCTTCGCTGGAAATAAATCCCACTAACACATGGCGTTTCCGAACGGAAACATTAAAGCCGGCCGGGTCTAAACAAGTTTACATAAACTAAGCTAATTCTGTTACACTTAACAATACTTCATTAAACGTAGGCGAGCGCATACCTTCGTTATATCCGATAATACTCGTACGTAACACTATCACATCACATCACAACACAACACCGACACTGGGCACTTTGTGTGTTGACACTGACGTGCAGGCGTGGGTCCCAATCGAGCGCGGGTCGGCGACTGCTGACTGCTGACTGGTGAGTGCTGTGGCCTGCCGCCTGCGTGCTGTACTCAGAACGGGTTCCATCCGAGACGCAGCACAATGGGTAACGCGAGCGCCCGCGCACCTGTGTCCTATACAACCTTTTTCTTTTTAATGTTAAAAAAGGCGACGAACTTTTCTGCATGTCCAACGGTTGATGACCCCATCGATTTATCGCACAATATTGGGCACATGTCTGTTGTAAATAACTTGATATATTATGCAAATCTTTAAACACTTCTCTGAATTAATTTTTAATGAACAATGTTTATAGCGAAGGGGAGCACTTAACTGCAGAACTTATGGAAAGCGCGGTTGCAGACTTTATACATAATAAACATAGCATACCCGTATATCTGCATTTTCAAAGGGATAAGGAGAAATGCAAATAGCACGTCACGGTTATGAACGTGCTTTTCATCTAAAATTCACATTATATTTTTCAATGGAAACGACTTTCTCAAATAGTAATCAACCAGGAGAGCGAACCTAGGACCTTATCGGTTTCATAAAATCATGAATCATCATCAGCAGTAGGATGTCCACTGCTGAACATAGGCCTCCGACAAAGATCATGAATGTCACGAAGCAATATTGCATATATTACATAAGCTCACGCCCGTATCCCCGAAGGGGTAAGCAGAGGCGAAATAGCGAACTATCCCGATAAAGAACTTGAGTTCCTCCAGACTCCTGGTGGATATTGAATAGAAAAACCCAAGATCACTTTACCCGACCGGGAGATTGAACCCGAGACCTCAGAATGGTAGTCGTACTGCAATAAAACAAACCACCGAGGCAGTCGATATATTTTAATCATAAACATAGTAGTCTCATAAAGATCCCTTAAAAATACACAAACACAATCTCTCAGCTAAATTAAAAGCAAGTTAGTGCAGTGCCAGCATTAGCGCGAGAACTCAGACATTATACATTAGTGAAGTTAATGCGAGAATGTCTCTGTTGGCTAAATGGACCCTACTTCGTAAACAAAAATCTTTGACGCTAATTTAAATTTACTAATTTGTCTGAAAGTAAAATTAAAGAAAATTTTTCTTAAATGTAAGGGAATTAATGGATAAGTTACAAGTTCAAACAAAGTCAAAGCTTTACTTAGATTTTTGCCTGATTTGAATGGTTGTTAAATTTTTGAATTGAAGGTTTAACGCTGTACAAAAATTAAAATATACTAGAGTTTTTTTTAGTGGATAGAGCCACTAATAACGAATACAGAGTGAAAAAAACCGTTAAATACCATCTGACAAAATAAACAATAATCTACATACATAGAAATCACTTAAATAATCCATCTTTAACGTTTTTATGCAAATTTCTTTATAATCTCGCGATACATTTCACGCACCCACGCATTTCCACTGCGTGCCATACAATACCTGTTGATATATGAATACCAACTTGTAATTTATATTCTAAATCGAAATCTTTTGTATCTCCGTGATATAAAATATAACTTTATCCATATCATACGACACGCTGTTTTTATCGTCGCACTACTGAATTTTCTTTGGAGTAAGGTGCAAAATTGAATAGCCGTGCGACTCATCATAGATAAAACAATTTCTATGCAAATTCTCATATATAAATTACAAAAATATATCCGAGATATTAAAATTCAAGAACTAATTCGTTTCGAATGTATAGTTTTTGTACATCGATTCGTTCAGAAGCTATAATTGATGACTGGTCATTCGTTTTTTGTGTTCTATTCATAGTTTTTTCTGGTTCTCAGGCCGCACACACAATATCATATAATAATTCTTTGTATATTGTTTGTACCAGGTCATTGAATTGTAGTCCTCTGATAATACTTGCTCTATGACGCTTATCTAAAGCAAAAGGTAAAGATGCGCTGTAAACAGTTTTCTCTACAGCATAATCTTATGTTCGATTGATGCTGGTGGGTCAAAATCTCATATAACTTAGAAGCACATCATCAGCAAGTTCCCTCAGTATGGTTGCTTACGGATGGCAATAATCAAGAGACTGGCGGCTATCTCCATTTCATATTATAATTCACCGACTCTACGTCAAGCGTGAACGGTTTACAATGTTGATGCATCAATAAAGACTGCAGTAATGTAATGAAATCGTTTTAAATAGTTGAATTTCAAAGAATGCGCCGTGACTCGTCCCACATTGAATGCTGAAGTCAGATCGGTCGGGTTGTGTCTTGTGTGATAGTTGAGATATGTCAATGTTTTTTCCATTCATGGTGACGACATATGAATGGGGATTTGTTTGGAGTTTGTGAGTTTTGCTAGATAAGGGGGTATGTATTGAAGGGTTAGAGTTAGGGGGCAAGACCCATTGGTCCTAATGTGATAAAAATATTGTAAGTACATCAATTATTTTAATTCCTATTAATTTCAGTTATGTTAGTTACCTGACTGATTAGTTTATTTCATACCAAATTATAAGACTAATTAATTGATATGTAGTCTAAAGGCGTGCATAAGTTTTAAGCCTCTATTTTATTAAAAAGAACAATGGCACACGTTTGTATTTAGCGCTACTCATTATTCAAGATAAAATAATTTAAAATGGACCCCAACAAAGTTTTAATTGCTAATTAACTTTCAAGCAGTAAGGTCATTCAGAAGGATCGATACGAATAGTCTTCGTGGAAGTGAAAAATATAGTATTTATTGGAATACATAAGAATAAAATAATTTGCATTAGTAGTATAATACTGGCTGCCAAAGATTACATAATAACGTTTGCAGTGATTATCCAGCAAATAAATTATTTCGACAAAGTTACTTAATATTTTAATTATTATAATATCCACGCTGAATACGATGTAACTTATTAATTATTCCTTATTTTAAAAAGCGACAAATAAGACTGAAACCTTCACGTATCACGGTGCATCCAGACCCCACCCGTGATGTCTAAATGCGGTTCTGTTTACTGGCTTTCCCCTCCCACAGTGCGCGGGCGCAAGGTCGCACCGCGCAGGAATGCGCACGACCTAACCAATACACACCACACAGAGTAGTCGTTGTTTGTAGTTTGTATAGAGACGAGATTCCTACGGATGTGTTAGGGTATTTATGTAGTAGTGTTTGGAAAAATATTAGTTTAACGCACTAGATTACACCATTAAAAGAACGCAGTTTTTATGTCTAAAACTTTGAAGTATTTGGAAATCAATACAAGTTACTTTAGGCATATAAGAATATGGGCTATGGGGCACAATACTTTTGTACTTATATTTCAAAATACATTACAACACTCGCAACATGTCTTTGTATTCGCCCATACTCCATGAATTAAAAACAATAAGACACTTAATATACATTAGTGAGTAAATAAGTATAGAATATAGAATAACATCTTGCAAAGAACTTTTAACAAAGCATAAAGATTTCATCCATTATATTACCTTGTATCACGCGAAAATTCTTCATAAAACAATAGAAAATTGATTGGTTGTGCTTGTAGTTTACAATCTGACACACTTCGCGAAACAAAAACAGCGGGACACGGTGATCGATGACATGTCGCATGACACCGCCGGGGAGGGAGTTCGATTCCGACCGAAATAACTACCTCAGACAAAACACGATGAAATCGCAAGATTTTATCCGATGTTATTTTGAGCATTTATTGATGAAAATGTTCTGTCGCGGTGTGTCGATGGATGGCATATTAAATATTAGCTATGTTTAAAGAAAAGTAAATCTAGTAGTAATATAAATAAGGACATTATTGCCGATTTAGAATTTTTGGCCATTGCGGTGATAGCTTCTCTTGCTATCACAACATGGGATGGACATTAGCTTGGTTAATCGTTGGTGTACTAGGTTTCAGGAAAATTTCTTCTATGCCAAATTATTTCTGCTTTGACATTTTGGAAAATAGACGGTACACCATAAACATGCAAAATGTTGTTGTTGTATATGTGTAATGTGCTTGATGGTGTTAATTTTAAATGTCATTGATCATTAGCATGACCTAACCGGATATAAATGTTTGTTGAAATGTATTCAATTTGATCAAAATCATTCAATTCGAGCCTCAAAGAAATATTTAACCTCAATCGTGATTCAAACATCTTGTTACAGTGAACTCTTCCAAAGAATATCGCGAGACAATGTTACTGTGCGATAATGCGATCATAGACCTAGAGTAATACAAAATGCAGTTCCCAGTAAATAGAAAGAGAAAGTAACTTTACATTTTCTGTCTCTTTTTTACACAAGCGCATGTCGTTTCTACCACTCCATAAGAAACCACATACACGTACTTTTTGTAGTCATATTGAGTCTTTTAAAGCGCTTGCGTTAGGAGACCATACGGACATACGAAGAGTAATTTATTTACCATCTTCAGTTACCATGCATCATCGCAATGCAGATGGGCAATTGCCTACTCGCTCCTATAGCGATTAACTCTATGGTGACGAGAAACAGTATTGAGTGTGACGGATTAGTTCGATAACACGGAACGGCACGGTGACGGCACGGCAAGCCATGCCAGCTAGCACGGGTCACGACAAAGTTTGTGATGTTGGCTGAGACAGAGGTGAAGTAAACAATACATTATGAAACACTTTATTGTCGCTGCGTGGTATAACCTAAGAAGAGATCAAATAATTCGCGTTAAATAATTTCAATAGTCTATATATTGCGTATTTAAATAAATACGATCAAAAAGAAGGTACTCCAAATCCAAATCAAGAAAATCTTTAACTTTATTTATGTAATTTTTTCGCATTTCGCAGTTATAAAACGTTCAATATGTAATTTTTGATTCTTTGTTTTAACTCCCTTTTAGATTGGTTTCTTGGTTTTAAATTCTCATCATTATGTTAGTAAGTAATTAGTAAACATTAAAATCATGAAACCAAGCTGTATTGGGTTCAAAACAATCAAAAACCTTTAATTGTGGTAATCTATTGAGCAAACTTCTATGTTAATTGTGTTTTCATTGTGAAATATCGCTTGCTATAACGGTGAAGGAAAACAACGTGAGGAAACCTGCATACCCGCGAATTTCTCCACAAGAATTTCAAGGGTATGTTAAGTCTACCAACCAGCATTGGGCCAGCGTGGTAGACTAAGGCCTAACCCCTCCCATTAGCAGAGGAGGCCCGTGCCCAGCAGTGGGACAGTATTATTACAGGGCTAATATTATTATTTATTGAGCACACTCATTAATAAGATGAAAAGAATATATTTTTATATTGTGTAGCTTTACTATAAGACTTTAGGTTTTATTAGCGATTTTAATAGCACTTACCTCTATTTTCACATTATGTTTATTAATGTTAGGTAGACATAATTTAAATTGGTAAAACGACATGATCACGTTTTATATATTCATCATTATCATCAGCAATATGACGTCCACTGCTGAACATAGGCCTCCCCCAAAGATACATACATTTTATACATTAAATATGAGATAATACTTTAATGGTGTTATCTGTATATTAAAGTCTAGTATATGTAACCATAATTATTCAAGTGTGAAACAGATCTCAGAGAAGTCAAACTCGATTCGACAGCGAGCTGTGAGTCAATAATCGCTGCATTGTTACTGAAGCGCGTCCTAACCTAGTGCATTGTCTTGTACTCTACAAATCTCTATCACTTCGTCTAATACTTGTACTATCTAAATTCTAGTATACATGACTTGCTGGCTATGTTTAGACTTGTCAACGTTTGTGCTGTAGAAACTAACGTCTACAACATCAATGGATTGGCTCGATTGGTTTGTTTGACCACTGTCACAGAAAACCAACGTAAAGTCGCAGTCCGCCTGTGTTCGGTAAATAAGATTTCCAGTTTATATGTAAACTGCATTTGATGGGTATAGTCAATACCATAGTCCATACATTAAGGTATAGTAATAATGAGTAGTGAATGACCTGCTGGGGCGTGTCGGTCTCGAACGCGTGGCAGTAGTGGTGCGCGGGCTCGGAGCGCGGCTGACGCGCGACCAGCGCGAACAGCGCGCGCGCCGCCTCACACGTCGCGTACGAGATGCGACGTAACGCGTGCGACATGCGCACGCTCTGCAAATGGACAATCAATAAGCATACAGCATCACATCACATCACATGTGTGCAAGAATAGGTTACATGTCCACAAGTATAATATAAGTAATAGGTATGTCTATAACAAGAAAAATCTTACAACTTTCCAAACTCTCATATTTACCTGATCGTCGGGGTCGCATACCTTGACCCCCGAGAGCGCGACCACCACCAGCACCGGGACCGCACGCCCGCTCTCCTGAAACAAACAACATTACTGCAGTTGACTCGAGAATACATGTGATAATGATAAGGTCACAGAGAGACGCTGGATGCTGGCCGCTTCCAATAGATCGACATGGAAATCTTTGGAAAAGGCCTATATGCAATACACTAGGGAACATTCTGTGGCTACTGATAATGATGCCTTATAATGATGTGGGTTCTAACTGCCAATGGCTTGGGCCCCGAGGCTCACTGAAGGAGGAATTTCGTTTTGAATATTCAATATTTTTTTTATATTTAAAAATATAAGAAAATTAAAAAAAGTAAGGACTACTGTTAGAGTATATGCAGTCATATTGAACTGCTTACTGCAACTCTATTTTATATTTAAAATCACATATATGTAATAGCTCACGCTATCCCTTCCCTTCCATTCACTCCTTTAAGGTTGGCAACGCATCAATGATTCTTTTTGTATTTTGGGTATCTATGGACGGTGGAGATTACTTACCATCAAGTGACCCATCTGCTCGTTTGCCAGTCTCTGCTATAAAAAAACCTGTATCCCCCAAGGGATAGGCAGAGGCACACTAACGAGCTAGAACACCCGCATTTCGCTGAGTTTAGTTCCGTGCCAGATGTGATAGGGGTCGAGCCTATAGAATTGAAATCAATGACCAGAAAATTACTGTTTTTTATTATTATTGAGAAAGTGAGTTGCATCGCGTCGACCCCACATTGTAGTGAGATAAAAGCAGATAGAACTTTTAACTTATTAACCATGTAACATAGCAAAAATGTGTTGTTTTTAAGGTAATCTTATGAAAGCGTCACCCACTTTAGACAAAAAGCCACGTATAATATTATACACTAAAATATTCCAGCAAACAAAGTGTTATAACATTTTAATATTTTATAAAGTACTGCGTTGTAAAAGCTAGATGTTAGCTTAGCTCTTTACTTAGCCAAGAATAGACTTAAGACAAGCCTAAACCAACACTTAAGTCCCTATTTTAAGAATTATTAAATAACCAAAATTAATTAACGTCTACAAACATTTTTGTAAAGCCCACACGCCCGTTGTCACTGGATTTTAGAGTAGACATTTTTGAACGGAGGAAGGCATGCAAAAAGTACGAGTGTTTTTAAAACAGGTGGAAGGAATAAATAGTAAACAGTTGCACGCAGAATATTTTCTGAAAAGTAAAATGGTGAAAAAGAGGAATATTCAATGGAGAATATTCAAATTCACAATTTAGATATCAGAAATAATACAAAAATAGTGTTTCAATGTTTTTTCCTTTTTTCACACAACAACGATTATTATTATAATGCAAAAATACGATCGAAACTACTTCCCGAAAGGGGTTAACGTCAGGCAGAAAGCTAGTTCTAAAAACTATGCCGAATGCCTTCTGCAACCCAGTTAGGTTGCACGGGATAGTGGCTTCACAATGAATAGAGATAAATGCGGTTGGAACATAATACTACAGAAATAATACATACTTCCAACTGGGGGAAGATGTGGGGAAAGCTAGTTTAGGTATGTTTCTGTTGAGTTTGACATCTAAAATGGTATTTGTTAACATAACATATGCTCACGCCCGTATACCCGAAGGGGTAGGCAGAGGTGCACTAGTGAACTAGTACACCCACATTTCGCCGAGCTTTGTTCTGTCCCAGATGTGATAGGGGGCGAGCCTATCGCCATATTGGGCACTAATTCCAGACTCCGAGCTGATATGGAAAAATCCAATATCACTTTGCCCGACCTGGGAATCGAACCCAAGACCTCAGGACGGTAGTCGTACCGAATTACAACCACGCCACCGAGACAGTCGGTATTATATCAGTATTTGTTAACAACCATCGAAAAATTCAATTACCAAGCTGAAGTTAAGTTAAGTGAAAAGTACTCGGAGTAAGTATATGTTTGCCTCGTAGCCCAGATCGTGTCTGTGCGTAATGACCCCGTGCAGTGCAGTACAGTATCTACAGTAACAGTAGTACGTACAGTACAGTGAAGCACTCTTTATTGAGACCATTGTTGTGATCACGCAAAAACCGCTTCCCCGGCCCGGCTTAATCATTCACATTGTAATGTTGACGACATAGTGCTTTAGATAGCGGGTTCTGCGGGATATTTTATTTAAAAAATATATGATATGAAAGTTGTGAGATTTGGAAATAAAACAAATATTCTTTATTATAATGATTAGTACCTACCTAACCAATTTTTTTTATCCATATTTCATGTTTTACTTTTCAATTCATTTCTTCCTTCCTTTCTTTAAAGATCATGACGTTTACAATGACAACTCATGCCCGGTGATTATCGTGAACATCTTAATTTAATCTAATTTTAGTCAACACAAAGTTGAGTTTGATTTACTTAATACACAGAGAGACAAAATTTACGAGTATTGTAAGTTCTAAATATCACTATACTCATTTCACACCCCCTTCATAATATTCTACCATAATTATCGTACTCATAAATCGCTCCCCGCTCGTCACCACGCAAGTAGTCCCATAAAACAAAATGGTAGGAGCGGAACAAGGGCTGGGAGGAGCGGCGGCAGGGGCGACTCTCATTAACCGTTTTAATTAAGAGCTCTGGGGTCCACTGACTACCACTATCGTTTACCTGAGCCCCTCTTATGTGATACAGTAATATATGAGATAATAATCTCTGATATATGAGGACTCTTCAGAATTATAACTGAGATCTCGCACAGGATATCGATAAACATCTAATGCGACGTCCGACATGGTAAGTAATAGGATCGTCTTATCGCATTGAGGTTAGAACAGTCCATGTTTGGAATATTAAGGCTGGTTCGAATAATTCTTTTTTTAAAAGCAATGTCGTCGATCATTAAGAAATATTGAATACCACCACTATGATATCAAACTTAGCAGTTATAATGTGTAAAGAATTATAAAAATCTATTGTCATGTTTATTTTATTCACAAAAAGAAAGATAGTGAAGGGGTTGTTATGAAGATTTGGTGTGTTATAAAAACAATTATTTTAACATTCTCAATACATTTTTGTTTCAAATCAAAGCTCATCTCGTCTCCGGTGAGTCCCGTTTTTCCATGTTGAGGATGGCACCGATATTGCAATATTGTTGCCATGCTGCGTCACATGGACACAGAACTGACTTAGACAGTATGAGTATTTTAATAATAATTTAAATATTACGATCGATTCACCCCCAAAGAGCCATGACACAACGGAAGAGGAACTGATTGTGAAACAACAGGCCATGGGTTCGATCCCCGCATAAAAACAATTAAAGTTCACGTGACATACAGATATTAATTATTTCGGGTCGTTATCGTAGTTCTTGATACAATATAATTATGAGTCGTATATTACTGTGGAGTCTAGACTATGTGTTGGCCATTATTTTTCTAAGTCATATTGCAAAGCAATTCGAATATTTAAAACTTTTCCAATTGTTACAAATTGTGAGCTAATAGAACTGTTGAAACTTGAACCAGAATACTAAAGTCAGAGAGTTAATACTAAACAAACTCGAACGCAATTTAAAATATAATTAGCTCGTTGATTTAGCAACTTGAAATAAGTTATACTAAGTTAGAGGAGCAAAACATGAAGCCTCAGCAGTGGTGTTCATCAAATTGAAGTAAGATTCTTAGTTTTAATACGGGAAATGATTCCTCAAAAAAAAATTGATTTCGTTCTGAAGGTAAAAAAAAAATGTTCTGTACAAATTATGCCATTGACAATTTAATTTCGCCTAATAATATCTAATCACGTGGGCCGGTATTCCTAACGAAAAACAAATGGCTCATTAAAATAAAACGGCAATTTATTAAACGAGCCGAACAAATGAATAATTTCTGAGGACAATGGTCACGTGGGACGTTATGTGGGTGTCCACACGCGGCGAACTCACACGGACACCACAGATGTTATTAATTATTATAACCAATTTGTTTTGAAGGGAAACGAAATTGATTTGCCAAAAAGCTCAGATTCAAACCTATTGTTATTGTGTACCAGATGGTAGGAGCTTAGAGGTAAAGAGTTTGGTCATTAAAAGTAGTATAATTATCTTATATCACTTCACGCCACTCATACTATTTGATGATAGGAAGGTAAAATGTGGGACATAGACATATATTAAAGTATTAGTAGTCAATGTTTTAAGAAAATTAATTTATTTAATGGCAAAATTGAACACATTATGCAAATTACTGCTAAGCGCTCACCAAAAAAAGGAATGCTAAAGTAGCATCTAAAGTTGTAGAGTCAATGAAAAACAATCGCCTGCAATAAAATAAAACAAAAACTTATTTGCATTTTTCTCAAATTAATTACGTAAGGAGCGGAACATTTAAGTAAATTAGCATTAAAAATAATCCTTGTAAAACAAAAACAATAAAGCTGTAGGGATGTGAACTCTCCAGATTCTTGAAATAGGTTCCTGCGTGAGCTATAAGCGGTAATTAATGCTAAGTGCGGGACATGTTGTGGCAACTTACTTATTACTAGGGATGTTAAAAACAGAACTACGGAGAAACGGGTTATAATATCGATATTAGTAAAGAGTCTTTCTTCTTCTACCATTATCTCACTCCAAATGGCGCAAAACATTACTTTAAGCATGTTAAAGAAAAGATTCAGCTTAATTTTTAAGACCGACTGCCTGCCTGACGTCATTTCAATATAGGGTTATTAAATAACTTCTCTCCTTCTTCTTCTACCTGCCCTTATCCCACCTAAATGTGGGGTCGGCGCAACACACTTTTTAAGCATGTAGCGGCCTATAGTGCTACTTATAGAAGGTGTGAGTCTTAAGGTCTTCGATGAAATGACTACGCTCGAGTGAAGATAATTTTATATATTTTTTTAATGAAAATACTAAACTAAACAACTGAGTACGCGTACACCCGTGTCGTATCGAACCAAGACTGCCGCGGCGCGACGCAGCGACCATGACGTCCCAACACATTGCGCGGTGTCAGCAGTAAACACCTACAAGCATGTTGCAGGGAGGATTTGGCTTAGTTTTTACGATCGGCCGCCTGCCTGACGTCAACCCCCTTTGAGGGATCCAGTCCTGAGAAAATTGAATTAGAAAATTTTCTTTGCTCGACCTGGGAATCGGACCCAGGACCTCTCGGACCATAGCACGTACATGCTGACACTAGACTAAGGAGTCGGGTTATTAAATAACTATAAATAATTATTGCATCGATTCGCTAAATCAATAATATCTCGCTTTGCTTGTTTCACATCGTCACATCACTAGCAGACGTTGTCGAGTTGAAGGTTGATACAGTGATTTCAGACGATCGTAGCTCGGGGGTATGATTGTTGTAGGGTGGGGAGAAGAGGGAGGCAGGCTTTAGTCCCGGTGCTACGCAACCAAAGGGTAACTCTCTCATTTTGGCAGCTTTAACGTTAGAGGCACTTGAGAACTCGAGAGAGGGCGTTTTCAAAAGGTGTTTTCGTGTGTTGCAGAGAAATGTCTTTTTCCTAAAGATCAAACAAAACGTTGTATTTGATTTTGTTTAAAAATTTGTTTGAATGGGGAAGTGGACGTCTTATAGATCACACTTTTATATGTTCACCATAAAAGGTTTTTAAAACAAGTTGATTTAAAAAGATGATAATTAATAAAATGGAGCGGTAGGATGTAATTACATTACTGCTTAGTTATCAATGGAAGCGTACTTAAGCTGAGAACCATGAAGTTCTTGGTTCAAATCAAGCAATAACAAATTATATGAGTTTTTCAATACTAAAATTTACATATACATTGCCCTGACTTTGAATTTGTTGCCGGTGTAGCTAGCTCTAGAGGTAGTTATTTTTCTGGCTATATATTTGAAGCGTAACCTTGTACTTATCCCTTTTTAATTTATGACACTTTCACTCATTATTCCGAAGTTGTAGTACTTATCCACAAACTTAATCAGGAAGGAAGAAAAGTCATATCAAACAGAACTTCATCCTAATAGTATTGAACAGAAGTCGAATTGGAACACTTAGTTCACAATATAATTGCCACTCAACAAAATGACTCATATATAGAAATAAGCAGACGAGCGGTTGATGGTAAGTGGTGACCGTCGTTGGCGGCACTCGAGACATCACAAGTGCGTCGTCGACTCACTATCCTTGTGAAGACAGTGGAGAGTGGAGACTGCAAGTATTTATGATATTTTAATTATATATGATAAAATTACGTGACCGTGACATCGTTCGTGAGATATATCGTATTATTTACTAGCATTTGGTAAAAATATATAAATGTTATTATAGGTAATTGATTTATTACTTTATTACACAGCCAGCCGCCGTGGCGCAGCTGGCAAGTAGCCGGCTGTGAAACGTGAGGTCGCGGGTTCGACTACCGCACCGAGACAAATGTCTGTGTGGCCCACACATATTTGTTTTGGGTCTGGGTGTTGTGAGACCGAAAGTCTCTCGTAGTTCCTGATACCCACGACACAAGACTCGATCTTAGTGTGGGGTCAGGACTATGTTTGTGACTATTGGGGTATTTATTTATTTATTAGCCTAATAGTCTTGTGGTTCTAGATTTATTAATTAAAATAATGTAGTGAGCCATCATTGTTTATGTACCTATTGTACTTATAATAATGAGCCCATCACTCTACCTCGCCTGAGACTCCGAGCAATAACTACCGATTATCAGCTCGATTCGAGCTTTGACATTATTTTGTTTGAAATTTCAACCAATTGACATGTGTGCACTGCGAACTGGATTCGTAATTTAAAATAATTATTCGTACTCGGACTTAGTACATTAAAGCCTTAACAGGCACAACTCCATGTTTGTAGATTTTAAAAATCAATAACAGTGACTTAAGCAATGTAACAATAGTGAGGTAAAAAAATAATGACAGTACTAGCGGAGCGGGCGGTACTTTATAGCGTCACTCCACCACGGGACTCGCGAGACCTAAATTACTGTGTGGCATCAACGCAAGCGACGCGCGAGATATTTAATTAATAAGAAGTTAATAACGGTCACCTTCTTGGTCTAGTGGCAGCGTATATGGGCTTTGAACCGGGATGTTTTAGATTGCCCAGAAGGGTCGTAGAAACTAAGCCAAATCCTTTCTACATCGTATCCATATTGTATTGGAATAAGGGCTGGTGGAAAGAAAAAAGTAGTTGATAAACAACCAAGGTAAGTGAACTAACCTGTAACTGTGAAAACCGCAAAGTTATATCTGAAGTTGCAATGTGCCAACGTTCAAGAACGACTCTTCAATTTTATTATGAACATTTTCTTCCAATATAATTAAAGGAATCCATCAGAGCCTGGGTTGGGCAATGTAGCAACAAGGGATTTTGAATGTTTCCATAATATTATACTTTTTAACTTTCGTCTTTTTACGTTAGTTTCAATTAACGACTGATTTTCTAATTAAGGTAAATATTTGGGTAAATTACGTCAGGAGAAAATTACGTTTTATTTGTAAGTGGTAGCTACACTGTTGACAAATAGCGTTCCTTCAGCAAGAATATGAACAGTGAAGTGACAGCTTACTGTAGCATTTCGTATGTTTAGTGGTAGTTGAAAGGTCCAATAAAACGCCTAGGATTCCCTTTCCAATTTTTTTTAAGGTAAACAGTAACATAGCTATGCCTCTGTCTTTGGCGATTTCCATGGGCGTCGATATTCTTGGGCTGTTATAA
This sequence comes from Clanis bilineata, assembly GCA_036417725.1. Lineage (NCBI taxonomy): Eukaryota > Metazoa > Arthropoda > Insecta > Lepidoptera > Sphingidae > Clanis > Clanis bilineata. The sequence continues at coordinate 316,480 of CM071145.1, read as the reverse complement.
ATTACCCGCGTCCGCTTATCGCTCGCGTCGTCGATGATCCCACGGGAATCCATTAGACGGAGCTCTCCGGGCCGCGCCAAGTTTCTGCACTAGTTTACAAGCACTAGTGATATGGACCCCCCTCATCCCTCCCCCCACAACTGTTCAGTTACTGTTCTGTTTGCACAAGGACGACTAGCCGACTGTGTCACAACTCACAGGACATATTTTTATTATATGAGCTTTATTATCATGCGTTGTTCATGTACTGGTATTAGTCAAGATCGGGTGAAATGGAACCGTTTAAATATGTAAATAGAATACGGCCCTAGACCGAGATAACGCCAAACTCAAGAAAAGCTCTTGCATTGGTGTTAATTTGTCCAAAAACAATCAAAAGATAGGTCCTAATGATGACAATGACGATAAGGTTACGCATTTTATACATTAATTAAGGCTACATTTTTCAATTACAATTCTAACCATTTCCAATTAATTGAAGTTTGTAAGTATATTAGTTTAGAAGTATATATTATGTATAGGACCTTCGCAAATCACACCGTGCGGTCACTTGTTGCCAAACATTACAGCAATATGATTTTTTTTTTTTTTTTTTTTTTTTTTTTTATAGCAGAGATTGGCAAACGAACAGATGGGTCACCTGATGGTAAGTGATCTCCACCGCCCATAGACACACATGACACAAAAAGAATCATGGGAGCGTTGCCAACCTAAAAGGAGGGATTGAAAGGGGAGGGAAAAGGAATTGGGAAAGGGAGGGGGGAAATGGGCCACCGGAAATCTCACTCACCGAACGAAACGCGACAGCGAGCTGCCACTTTACGTCGGTTTTCTGTGAGACAGTGGTATCTAACCGGTCGAGCCGGCCCATTCGTGTTGTAGACGTTACTGTCTACAGCGTGGCTCTACCACTCAAACTGTCTACAGCGTGGCTCTACCACTCAATCATATCATTTGTATTATTATATAAGTGTTAAGTACATATTTGTTATCAAATCAAGTTACACTTTAAAACATTCGTAAATTAATACTGATAAAACAACATAATCCTGCAGTAATATTGATAAATAAAATTATATTAATCGGATAGAGACATGCGTGAAGGGTACTCGAGAGACAAACACTCGATTCGTATTAACTTTATATTTAACGACATCGGCAAACACTCGTCCTGCTGCCCCGAGCCTCGCTTCGCCGTCCGCCCGCCTGTGATGCGCTACAATATTTTATACATACATCAAGTGATGTTTGCACTGCACTTAATGACGGTCTGAGTGACCGATTATCGTCATTCTACGTGTTTAACGTTAATCGAAATATTTCAATTTATTTTTATTAACTACCGTATAGCATAATTATACAGCTTCACTCTCTCACTAATAGTGCAGTAACACACCTCAGTAATAGCACAGAATACTCAATAGTATGTACATTTAGTATTCTCTGATTAAACATATTAACGATTTTATATTAACGATAAATAGTTTAGTCATTTGGTGTACATCTGTAAACAGTTAAAAAAAGATACTTCTGTATTTTCCCTTTTTGAGTAAATATGCAGTTATAGGAAAATATAATCATAAGATCGTAATTAACTTAACATAACTTAAGCTCACGCCTGTATCCCCGAAGAGGTAGGCAGAGGTGCACTAGCGAACTATAACAACCACATTTCGCCGAGCTTAGTTCCGTCCCAGATGTGATACCGGGCGAGCCTATCGCCATATCTGGCACAAATTCCAGACTCCGGACTGATATGGGAAAATCCAATATCAAATTAAATTGAAATAAAACTATTCTTACGGATTCTATCACGATTAGGTTTTAATTATTTATGTCTGACCCGTGACAACGAAGACTGCAAAGCCTTCGAAACGTCGGGAATAATAATTAAAACCTAATCGTGATAGAATCCGTAAGAATAGTTTTATTTCAATGTATAATATTCACGTAAACTTAAGAAATCAGTATCAAATTAAATTATAAGATATCTCAAAAGTATTAGTCATATCTCCATAGTTCGAAAAATTAGTCATATTTTTAGTTTTAAAACCCAAATATGTAGAGACCAGAGAAGGCGAATGTTAAGACCCCACCTGCATTAGAGATCGTTCATCATAGAAACTAGAAAAAAACTGAAAAATGTAATGAATGCATCAAAATGACGAAAGTAAAGTAGATTAATAAAGGAGGCGCGGCGGTAATGTCGGGCATGTTAAGGAGAAGTCGTTTCGAGCATCAGCTGTTGGAGACAAACAACTTCGGGGTATAATGAATTAGTGCCGCGCAAAATGTATGAAGGGTGTGCAAAAGTTAAATACCAAATGGCACGTTTAGAGGGCTTTCAGTAGACTTTAAGTAGGCTTCAAGTAGATGACAAAATTCAGGTGCGAGACAATTATTATCTCTATCCATCGTCGTCCCAAACACGGTTTGACAAACTTCAATGATCACATTACAACTACTGTCGAAGTAGCCCTTTCCCTTCTCAATCCAATTACAATATAAACCCTAGACCCCGACATCGGACCCGCCCGAGACTCCGAAGATCTCCCACAGCAGATCCTCAGTATACTGGTACACAGAGACGATCTCTAATTCCAGTACCCAGAGATAGTTCAATATGAGATCTGAGCCTTCGAAAAGGCGTCTCTGTGCTCAATTGCAGTCAAATTAAAATATTTCTGGCTAGAGCGCCGTAAGCGCTTTAATTTCAGGTGAAGCTGTAAAAACAATTTTGCTAATAGCACAAGTCCATTCGAAAAAAAAGCAATTATTATCGTGGTAAAATCCTCAGTGGATACAAAGTCGTATTTTCGGTTTATTATCATTTGAAAAATTCTTAGAACTAAGTATTTTATTCTATTGGTCACTAAACGGATTAAACAAATTCTTCACGTTCAGGATTACAACAACAAAAATTAATCAAATAAGCTTAACAGTAACGTTTTGACCCCCACGCTACAGCAACCTATATCATAGGTATCAACAATTATAAAAAAAACTTAGATCACATACTCTTCTTCACCTAAAATCTCAAAAGCGAGTAAAAATCACTAATACAAATTATGTTTTTGCTCATGAAGAAGCATCTCTTAAAAAGTTAATAAGTTTAAGTACAAAGCTGTGTCAGTTTCCAGTATATATTTTCTCACGTACTTTCGCTATAAAGTCTGAAGGTAATCTTAGTACAAAACTAAACGCAGTTAAAAGCATTTTACAACTTTTATGTTGTTAATCTTTTGTAATATTTAGATTTAAAAACCTTTTTCTAACATAAAACAAAACTAATATAATAAAATCACGAAGCAAAGTAGAGCAAACTGACCTTAACGGTGACAAGGGACAGGTTATTTTTCTTAAAATTACGTAAACTTGAAAGTACGGCAGCTACGTTCGCTAAAATGCTTCCCTTCGGGGCTAATTACATGACAGGTTAGGGAGGTGAAAGGGGTAAAGAGGTCGGAAGGGGGATGACTGGTGACACGTCACAATGAGAAAAGTTATGTAATAAGAGAGTGTTATCTGTTGAATAAGACCCGTGGGCCGCGGAGGACGCCACGCCGCGCCGGACTCAACGCCGCGCCACGCCACGCCGTACCGCGCCGGTGTGTGTTGTTAGCAAAACTTTAACAGAATTAAAACGGGATTGTGTAGAGATGCACAACATTTCAACTGCACGATAAAGTTAAGTCTTTATCGTCATCTAAGGATGGATAACAAATTAGATGTTTATTAAGTGAAATACCTTTATTCCATTATTTCATCATTAATCGTCCTTCTTGTGCCTACGTTATGATAAATGAATTTTGAAAAGCATGCAACTGACACAATAAATGTGGACTTAATTATGTATTTGTTTTAGAAAACAAAAGTTTAGGAGGCGTAATTCTGAATCATAGTAACTTGTCTTATCCTACGACAGTTTTCCAGCACGATCTAAGGGATCCACTGGGAGTTTGACGTCACCTAAGCAGCCGATTGTAAACGCCAAATAATTTCTGCAACATGTTTGAAAAAATGCATTGCTCTGACCACCCAGTGAAATAGGATATAAGCATGTAAATGAAGAAGAATAATGAATACCTAGTAACGGTAATGTAAACACAGTGATCACTAATGTAAATGCTACAGTGATAGTCGATGTTGTCGTGATATACGTCGGCTCTGCGCCAAATCCGTCCGCCGTCGACCGCCGCGCCGCGCCGCTCCACCGCTCGCTGCTCGCTGCTCGCTAGATTTATGTGAATAAAACACGAGCTACGTGTTGTGTCGTACGGAAACCTTCTGTTAATCCTATAACTCAACGGTTCCCAACATTTCTTGACTTTGCAATAATATATTTTAGATTCATAACATCTTGCGTATTTGTCATTTGAAACTCAATATTGTAATTTACGTGTGGTAGAGCCACGCTGTAGACAGTTACGGACGTAAGGTGGGAACTCGAGAAAGATTTTTGTGTCTTCGGCGTCTATGAGCGGTAAAGATCACTTACCATCAGGTGACCCACCTGCTCGTTTGCTAGTCTCTGCTATAAACAAATTCCAATAATTTAATACTAAGTATAAAACAAAGCAAATATTATTTCCCGGGTTTTTTCACTAAATTATGTCTAATAATGAAATCTGATCGTAATTCATTAAATAAAAATTTGAACATTATTTTTTAGTGAAATTACTCCTATTATAATCATTGGCTTTCTAAATTTTGTTATGTTATGTCTGTCGCAAGTGCGTACAAATATGTGGTACAAATAGTTTGTGTTTGAAAGTACCACTATGAACGTACTCGTAAATGATGTATGTAAATCTTAGCTTCCTGCATTCCTCTTTGAATAAACTATGCCAAATACCAGAACCTCGTTTACGCAATATGCTCAACTATACTATAGCTTAAAAACGGGTCTGAGGTTTACTTATTAATATTTAGATCATACTGACGAAAATTGTCGCTGTTCTCGTTTCGACAAATTAATTATATAACACGATCTAAAAATTTATGTTTTCTGCGATATTATTATGTTGGTCTCTTTTCGACAAATTATACAACGCGGTCTCGAAATTGATGTTTTCTGCGATATTAACTCTTCTTAATGAGGCGTAACTCAATTTAATGGTACTAAACTATGCACACCCCAATTTTACCAACATAGGCTTTGTTCTAAACTCAAGCACCTTAAAGCACAAAGTTACGAAAAATTTCTTAATGAATGAACAGTATTGTCGGAATTCAAACTACCATACTCAGATTGAGAACCATTGATAAATATATTCCGAATATAGTGAGGAAATGCGGAATTTGTTTATAGAGAGTTTTTTGTGCGTGTTACCTAACACACGCTGAGCCGTGTGTGAAATTACTGTGATTTGTACACGTGACCTATATAGTTGAGGCAATTGCTTCCTTATTAAAATAATGAATATGCATGAAAAAATGGTGAATAATTTAGTGTGTTAATAACAGGCTTAATAAAATACGTTGTATTATGTGTATCGTCATTTTTGGTTGCTTATTAAATATCTAAACATAGTCCCATATACCCTTTCTTACTAAATTCTCCTTTTTCTTCTTTACGTCAAATAAAATAATAAAAAATAAAAAAAAATAAATAATAAAACGACACAAAATATGATTAAAGTTTCAACGGCAGTTTAATATAAACAGAATGGAGAACTTATTCATAAAATTATATATAAAATATGTAGCGAATCAATTAAATGAACATTAATTACATTATGGGCCTTACTTAAACCAGCATTTTTAGCTGAGCAAATGGTTAAGAATAACCTGTCACTTTTTTCCTTGCTTTACATTGTTTAAAAATGAAAGGGACAACCTATGGTATAAAGTTAAGCAGCGCTCAAATATTGTTAGAAGTAAAGGGGCTATAAGTATAAATTAAAACTTACTGATATAATCAACTTAAAGAAGCGTTTGGAATATGATAAAATATTTAAGCCTTTGTTGCAATGAAAATAAAAAATAATATCCTAACTTTTACTTAACTAAGAAAATTAAATTATTTTTTACTCTAAAACCAATAAATAATAAAAAAATTCAAACAATACTTACTTTACAATATCACAACAGCGCACTCGCAGTCAAAAGTTCGTAAAACAGTACGGAAAAAGTTGAAAAGTTCGTAATGCGTGCGCGGCGGGGCGCGGTGAGGGCGCGGTGAGGGCGGTAACGCGTGTTGACAGCGCGACGCGCCGGGGACGACTGTCGTCCGCCCGCCCTACACGCCGTGAGCCCTAGCGTGCGCCCTACACATCCATTCTCTTGATTTATCACACTTAAATAACTTTTAATTCCTTTTTTATTGTTTTAAATATACACTTGGTGTACTAACTACTTTATACCACGCGTGTTCTGTTAAACGGCTCAGTCGGGAGCAATTAGCGTCAAGTGCGCTATCGGTACACGAGATTAGAGTCGGCTTATAATACTCACTGAAATATAGCACCGTGATAAGTAACTTTAATTGCGGTTAATTGTAAAATACTACCGCTAATGGACTGTATGAATTTTCAAAGAAATTTAGTGTAGATTAATTATGTTTATTTCTTATTTAAATCAAAATATACAAGGTTATTTTGATGGCCTGATAATGCAATTACAAAGTGTAAATATTTAACGCAATTGTAAGTTAGTTTTAAATCTAAAAAATAAATAATACAAAACAAAATAATGAAAACTGTTAAACTTTCGCAGTTAAATACACGCAAAAAGGGTGGATGAAATTGCATAGATTTAATAGGTACATATTAAATCTTTTTGCAATGCGCCATGCCTAGTCACGTTTTTACAAAATATACTTGATGTTGATACTGCTACGTAATAAAGTATTATGGCCAGATCGGTCTAAGAAGCTTGCTATTAATACAAACGTACAATCATGCCTATGTCTACGAACAGACAGGTATTTTACATGTAGATTATATACAGGAAATGTTTTCGGTTTTTTCTTATTATCATATAAGAAAGGGTGACCATATCTCCATATTTATCAAAAATTCAAATGATCAATGGTGTTTTACTAATCGAAACTCATAAATTAATATAAATTATTGATATAGCTCGGAAATAAGCTCGGCTACATGTGAACGTTCTAGTTCGTTAGTTTGCCTCCGCCTTCTCATTCGGGGATACATGTGTTCATTTATATCATCATCGTCATCATCAGCCATAGGACGTCCACTGCTGAACAAAAGACTCCCCCAAAGATTTCCAGATCGATCTGTTGGAAGGGGCTTTCATCCAGCGACTTCCTGCGACCTTTATATATATATATTTATTTATTTATGTATAATTGATATAACCAATAACGGACAATCATCGGAGAAAATTATTCTCTAAACTTATTTGAAAAATTACTTCCAAAAGTGTGTTTAAAATAAATGCCATGTGCATGATTTATTCGCGGGTTTCGCTTATTGTCCCCTCGATGGAAACTCGTAAAAAAGTTAATCTCGCTCATATCACGAGCCTTAGATTGTGACAAATGGTGAAGGATAACGCAGATTTACTCAAAGAAAACGACCTTCACGCTCAACAATAAAATGTTTTCTTCAATTCTAAATTATTTTGTCTATTGTTCACCGTATTTCTCTAGTGGCATCATACTCTACTGAAAAATACAGATTTAGTTTAAAATGATAAATATTAATCAGACTAACACAGTTTATCTTTGAGATTTTCGATTCAAATAAAAGCATACGCAGAAAAGGTATTTATGCGTGGCATGTCTATTGATTTACCCCATATCACATCATTGAACTTAAAAGAGGCTCAGTAACGAACGAAACAGTATCTGGACAAGTACAGACTTTCTACTAGATAAATAAATTTCTTATCGTGTAATTAAACAGTATTTTTAATTATTTTACTTCGAACGTTCATATAAATCTGCTGGTGGTAATGAGGGTGGCGCTGTATTGCAGAAGTTGCGAGTGAATGATCCATAGTCGGTGCGAGAGACCGACGAAACCGCCTCCTTATCATACAAATAATACCACCGCAACTGAAATGTGCGCCACAATACCAGCCATGCACAGAAGTATTAGCTCAACTCATGAAAGCTATTTATCTTTAATTAATTAATGACCGACTTCCAAAAAGGAAAATGACCTGAATAGGAATTCGTCTGTATTTTTTTTATGTATGTTACGCCATGAACATCTCATCTCATATATATCACAATTACGAGTTGTCATATTGGCAAATATTCATTTATGAGTACGTATTTTCTCCTGACTTCAAAAATAAAGAAGGTCCTCAATCCGTCTGTATTTTTTTATATATGTTACGCGATATCTCCGCCAAATGTAGATTTTTTTTAAGTCGTTCGAAACCAAAGTAAAAGTGAGTATTCTGGGTGTGGGTTTTCTTGTGTCATTACTTATGCATAATTCAAGCGGACAATCGATGGGGACGGTTTAATTAAACACCGTGAAAACGTTATGAGAAATGTTTTTGTTTTGTATCAACTTATAAACACTTTTATGTGCCTGGATTATTGTGGGCCACCGTTATGAGACCATTTTATCATAATAAATAATTGTTGGACGCTGTCCCACTATATAATATTTGTGATAAATGCAGAAGGCATTGTTACTGAATACTGCACGGATTGTGAGGAGGTTCCTCACTCTAGGGTCCCAACCGCCGGTAGCTTGAGTCCCGAGCCTCGCCAACGAAAAGGAATATTTTTATATTTTTATTAGAGGAATATTTTTTAAAAATGTAAAAAAAAAAAATTACTTTAAAGAGTACTATGGGTTGATAATAACAGTGATTAGATAAATTATTTGTCGTTTAAAAAAAGTCAATTAATCAGCTAACTTCCAAAGATTATGACGTAGCGCAGCCGACGATTACCCGGGTTGCGGGTTCAATCTTATCCTTAAGTAATATTTAGGCAGGCAGCTGGTAGTAGCTACCCCGAATACTTTAATACTTCAATTGCGCTGACGCCACATTGAATGACATAAGGGCAGGTAGGAGTCCTATTGTTTGATTTCCTGCTTCTCTACTAAATTACCTGTACAATGATAATCACATCAAGCAAGTTCCGACCAGACTCGAAAAATTATAACACCTAACAGTCACACACATAGTCCAGACCCCACACTAAGATATATGTAGTCTTGTGTCGTGGGAATCAGGAACTACGAGAGTCCGAGAGAACCGCGCAGTCTCAACACCCAGACCCGAAACAAATATCTGTGGGCCGCACAAATATTTGTCTCGGTACGGGGATCGAACCCGCGGTCTCCCGCTTCACAGCCGACTGCACAGAGGCTGTCAAAGTTATGTAAAATCTGTGAAATACAAAGTAACAACAATGTTTACAAGAGTACGTGATGTAAGACGTAATAGAGCTCAACTCAAAATATTTGCCTCGACAGTTATTAAGGCAAAAACACGCGGTAGTTAAAATGGTACGTGCGGAGTGCGCGGGCGACGGCGGGGTATGGTGGGGTATGGTGGGGTGTGGTGGGGTGTGGCGGGGCGGCGCGGGTGAGGGGTGCCCAGCTTGCACAAACTCACTCGACAATGACCGGTTAGGGCCTGAGAGCGTAATTTAGCGAACAAGCGCCCAAGTTCGACTGCAGACGAGCCTCGGGTAAATATGTCTTCGTTTCATACTGAGAACACACTGTCACCGCGGACTGGTTGCAGGACTTCCAACGAAAATTAATGTGGATATTAAAGAACATCATACTCCATTTACAGATATAAATAAATCACCATATGAAAATTTTAATGCATTCATTTATAGTTGCCAAATATCCCACCTCTATAACTTGATTACATTTATTGATGTCCTTATACTTTACTTTGTCCACCTTTATACATATTATGTATATACATAAATACGTGGCCTTACGTGCAATCCAATATTCCTTGCACAAATAAAATTGTATATACCTCGGCGTGGGCCATGTGCGGTTCGCATGAACCACCAGCGCTTGCTTGCCGTACCCACCGCGTGCACTAACTTGGCACACTTTGCACCACTACCGCGAGCCCTGCGTTACATTAACGAAATTCTTAATTTTGACTACACTTTAGACCTATTCTCATACTCCGTTCTCCAGTTTACCAACATAGCAGGGCGTTATCTCGAGACGTTGACTATTACCAGCAGCATAACCAAAGCAGAAAAAAACATAATTTAAAAAGTTTATAAGTAAAACACTTAATATATCGGTAACAACAGTGTGTAGTCTAAGTAGTCACAAATCGCGAAGTATTCTGGTACATTTAAGGCGCCCGTCGCATCTCTACGCGGCTGCACTCGAGCTGACTGAATGCTTCTGCACCGACCAAGATGAGCCACGACTTTTATATTTTGAACACCATAAACTGACTAGTGTCCATCTCTACCCCCAATAAATTTGTGACAGTGGTATTACTCCGGGATTCTTGTATGGTCCAATGTCGGTTTTGAGTCAGTTCTGGTTAACTTTGATTTTTTTTCAACATGCGTTCGGGGATTAGAAATTGGGTTACAATAGAAATAAACCTAGCTCCTCTGTTTACATCAGCAACCGTGTTCTGGTTGCATCATCAATCACTGGTAAAATATATGACGCTCTTCTTTTTTCATTATCATCATTAGCTACAGGACGGTCACTGCTGGACATAGGCCTTATCTGTATCTTATCTTTTATTTTAATCATAGTCCACATTAGAACAAAACTTAATTATTATAAAAGGAGGTTTATATATTTTGCAATTGGGTAAATCGGAAGAATACTAAGGGCGACTTGCAACACTATTGCTAATCTAGAGTTAGTCCTAAACTCGATTTAACCTACATGTCATTCCTATATTTAAATCGAGATTTATCTGAAACCTGCAAGTCGCCTATAAGGATTTCGTGAGAGAGTTTGCACCTGCACACGGGCCGTCTCCAAACTGCAGGACGTCCTTACATTGTCGTTACAGTACACCGTCACTCCGCTCACCACTCACCACTCTCGAGGACAATGAGAGTGCTCCGAACACACCTCCACTAATTGGACTGAGTTTCGGAAAATCTAAAATGTCCTAGCGATTTTAGAATGTTTTAGTAGAATTTCTTAGTGAAAGGGATGATCAGCATTTGAACATTGCACGACAAATTTAAGAGATTAGAATAGTACCGTGTTTTTGTGAAATACACTTCATAAACATAACATAAGCTCACGCTTTTATCCCCGAAGGAGTAGGCAGAGGCAAACTAGCGAACCAGAATAGCCTTTAATGTGTAGGAAATTAAAAATAATAAATATTTTCCCCAGCAAGTAGCAACAAAAATAGCCTCCGTGGCGCAGCGGGCGAGTAGCCGGCTGTGAAACGTGAGGTCGCGGGTTCGATTCCCGCACTGAGACAAATGTCTGTGTGGCCCACAGATATTTGTTTCGGATCTGGGTGTTGTGAGATGGAAAGTTTCTCGTAATTCCTGATACCTACGATACAAGAGTCGATCTTAGTGTGGTTGCAGGACTGTGTGTGTGTGACTGTTGGGTGTATTTATCTATATATATAAAACAAAGACGGGTTTGTTACAACACTTATAACTCGAGATGTACTGAACCGATTTTCATGGTTTTTGATTCGTTGGATTTGTCTCCTCCCCGAATAGCAGAATACATATTAAAAATAGTGAAAACTCGATATGTGTAATGAATACTTAATCATGTCAATAAATGCTCATTTGTTTATCATATGTCAAACCTTCTGTCAAACATTTGTTGTCCAATCCTGTCAAATGTAACAACTATTCATGTATGCGTTCATGTATGTTTATTTTATTTCCAAAAATAATACGTAACAAACATAGATATTAATATAGATAGAAACTTAAAAGTATTTTATTATGATGAATGATGATGAATACATACCGAATGAGAATAAAAATTAAGAAAATAATAATAGTTAAGTACTTCAAACACATGTCAGAAAAAAATATTGAAAACTATGTTGTGCAGATTGGGATTTATTCTACAGTTTAACAAAAGTGTAAATGTCTTTTTATTAGTTATCTATTAATTTTTTGATGCTATTGTCTATCTCTCGAAAGTTCAGGCACTGTTATTATATTTGGTGGTTTTATGTGATTTTGGGCGAGTGCATTAATAACAATGCCGCGTCCTAGAAGATCTAATCTTTCCCAGAGGAGCCGTAATGCAATTAGGCAACGGAATATCGCGAATCAATTATCTGCTGAAGAACGAGAAATTGCACGAGAAGAGCGCCGCGTTAGTATGGAGCGAAGAAGGGCCTTAATTCGTGCTTCTCAAACACAAGAGCAAAGAGAGGCAGCCCGTGAAACGGCTAGGTTGGAAACGAGAAATCGTCGAGCTTATCGTACAGATGAACAGAGGAATAATCTTCGAATTGCAGAAGAAATGGTTCAAGTACTGATTCGAGCAGCGTTTCTATATGATTGCACCATCGACTACAGCTTGCATCGTTTAGTTTGCATTGGTCCAATGGACGTTGCTTGCCAGTATTGTGGCGCATTGAAGTTTGCTGGTGAAACGCCTGGTATGTGCTGCCTTATTGGTAAAGTGAAATTGCCATTATTGGTCCCGCCACCAGAGCCATTGAGCTCCCTGCTTTACGGCGAAACACTAGAGTCACGACATTTTCTAGCGAACACTCAAAAATACAATGTCTGTTTCCAAATGACTTCATTTGGGGCGGAAGTTATCGAAGAACACGGATATAATCCGACATTTAAGGTAATTTAGGTTAAAACCTTTATTTTCTATGATTGTAAAAAAAAATTGGAATGTAGTTTATTAGATTTCTGTATTGGTCTCTGAAATAAAAATGGCATGTTATTATTTGAAAAAAAGTGTTTGTAAATATAACTATAACTATGGCTTTGACTTTACAGATTCAAGGCCAAATTTGCCATCGCATTGGATCATTGCAACCTATTGAAGATGCACAGCATAAATTCTTGCAAATATATTTCATGGGCAATATGGACGAACAACTTGACCGGCGTCAACGGATAAACACAGCTACGAAAAGAGCAATTCTCCAAGATCTGCAGCAAATGCTTCATGAACGTCATGCATTGGTCAGGCTGTTCAAGACTGCTTTTAGAGCGCATGCCAAGTGATGATTATAAAGTTGTGATCAGAGCAGATAAAAGACCAGCTGGAACACATGAAGGCACATTTAATGCTCCAACAATCGATGAAGTGGCAATCCTGATTGTTGGTGAAAACTTGGAAACACGTGATATTGTACTTACACGACGCAATACTGGGCAACTACAAAGAATATATGAAACACACCGTTTATATGACGCGTTACAATACCCGCCGATGTTTTGGCAAGGAGACGATGGATATCACTTTAATATCAAAATGATTAATCCATTGAATGGTAAGATCAATATTATTGTTTTCATTTTAACTTGATTACATTTTATTCTGTTTGCTTTTGGTACCCAAAAAAAGTTGTCATTTCTAATTTAGTAGAGAGTAGCTGTAAGAGTCGTTAACCTATTATGGGTTCTAAAATACAATTTTTACTGTATTTGTTTCAGGTGAGGAAACTACCAAGAAGGTTAGTTCGATGAATTAGTTCGCATTGGAAGAACTAGACCGAACATTAAAAGATCTGCGTAATGACTCGAGATGTTTTGGTGGTGCAATGATTTTGTTATCTGGCGATTTCCGACAAACACTACCAGTCATTCCAAGATCTACTGCTGCCGACGAAATAAACGCTTGCCTCAAAGCATCAAATCTGTGGCGATATGTAAAGAAACTTCAACTGTATGTAAATATGAGAGTTGCATTGTTGACTATCTACTGATGATTTCTCGAAGCAATTGCTGACTATCGGTAATGGCCGTGTTCCTGTTGACGAATCGAGCGGTTTGATTTCATTTACTTAAAATTTTTGCAATTTCGTCTCATCAAAGGACGAGCTTATCAACAAAGTATTCCCGGATATCATTGCTAACCACAAAAATACTAAATGGTTAAGTGAGCGAGCAATTTTGGCCGCTTAAAATAAAATACAATTTAGATGACCTCAATTTTAAAATTCAAAATCAAATCGAAGGTACTCTGCATTCATTCAAATCTATCTACTGTGTAACGAACGAAGAAGAAGCCACTAATTATCCAACTGAATTTTTAAACTCCTTGGATGTGCCTGGTTTACCACCGCACAATTTACAACTGAAGGTTGGCTCGGTAGTTATCATGCTTAGAAATTTAAACCAACCAAAACTGTGAAATGGAACGCGTTTAGTGATAAGAAAACTGATGAGCAATGTGATTCACGCGTCTATACTTAAAGGAAAATTTAAAGATGAGGAAGTTCTTATTCCAAGGATTCCGATGATCCCAACGGATATTCCCTTTAAGTTTAAACGAATTCAATTCCAGATTCGTCTTGCCTTCGCCATGACGATCAACAAATCACAGGGCCAATCCTTGACTATTTGTGGCCTCAATCTGGAAAATACATGTTTTTCTCATGGTCAATTGTACGTGGCATGCTCACGTGTCGGCAAACCATCCGCTTTATTTGTTCTTGCGCGTGACCAAAAAACAAAGAATGACGTTTACCACAAGGTGCTTGAATGAAAATACCATTAATGAATTAATCCGAGTGTATCCCAATCTGCACAACATAGTTTTCAATATTTTTTTCTGACATGTGTTTGAAGTACTTAATTATTATTATTTTCTTAATTTTTATTCTCATTCGGTATGTATTAATCATCATTCAACATAATAAAATACTTTTATGTTTCTATCTATATTAATATATATTAATACAAGTAACACGATATTCATTAACTGTTAGGCGGTACGAAGTTCGCCGGGTCAGCTAGTTTAAAATAAATAAAAAACAATAATCTCAATTTACACAAAGAGAACTTGCATATTCTTAACATGCACTCATATAGTCAATTTAAGCCCACCTAGAGGAAAAAATTAAAACTAACTTGTGACACTAAAACAACAATAGACCATATTGTTATCAGCTAAATTCATACATATATGCATTTTAATACCCTTCTGTAATCCTATACTATTGCAGTATCGCCTATCACTCGCAATTGAAATAGATGGGGGAATGTAAGCCCTAGCTCAAACATTTCCGATTATTAGGGCCTCATTGTCATCTGCTTGCTGACGGCTAGAATACTTGTGCTCTTACTAGAACTTAATTTTCGAATGGATCCACTTTAGTAACCTCTATATAGAGTATTTTAGAGTCATTCATGAAATTTATTATATGGCATTAATGGCCATAGTATCTTATATCAAGATTTTGTCACAAAGATAACAGAACAAAACCTCAAACAAACTTTTTGGAGTGGTTGACCAGTGTCTTATTCTAGGGGGTTCAGACACCTCCTTCCCTTCGTAACTAAGCGGCGAGTGACGTAAGACATAACATCAAATGATGTGGTACATCATTTGTCCACCTCAACCAATAAAAATATTTATGGAACACGGGCTTTTATCATAAATAAATCCTAATTCCACAATCACATAAACCAACCTCAATCCAGATATTCCAGAAGAAAACACACAGGCCTGATTATTTGAATATCGAAAAAGCATTAAAATCCGAGGCAACGATGATCCAGACGTAAAACATTTGTGAAGGGCCGATGGGTGTCGGATAGCCCGCCCTTGGGTCATTCGGCGCTCGCCTGCGAAGCCTTATCAGCACTCCAGATATACCCGGCCCATTACCGAGCACACCCTTCATTTTCAATATGAAATATTTTCTTTCAATCTGATAAAATGGAACTATCGAAGTCTAGGGTGGCTGCATTAGAAGTAATGGATTCTGGATGTATTCTTAACAATCTTTTCGACCTTCGTCTTTTTTCCGTCAGTTTTCATTATTTCTTTGTTGTTGCAATTTTTGCGGCGATTTCGTACTTTTAGTGCCATCGGGCTTGGTAGTCATGCTCTCTTAGGCTGAGATCTATAGAGCGAACTACGACTAAGTCTAAGTAAAAGTAACGGACTCAGTGAGGATTTGGAATTGTTATATCGAACTTTGCCTTAGTACGAGTCATTTTTTACAAGAAAAACAGACTGACAGACAGACTAAGCAAAGATTTTTTTGTAAAAAAAAACTCGGACTAAGTCAAAATCCTCACTGAGTCACTTATTTACTCGTTACTTTGGCTTAAACTTAGTCGTAGTTCGCTCTATAGATCTCAGCCTTAATGTCCGTGCTTGAGGCGGCGTCGTGTGCCGAGTCGATCACTTCCCTGCAACATGGTTGAGGAGGTCGACGGCTGGCACATGCGTCATACTCGTGAACGGGTGCTGCTTGTGTGGACCGAATGCTACGAACTGGCGGTAGAAGAACTTTCACGGAATCTAAATGATGTAGTAACATTTCATGGATTCGATAAATATTTTTATTTGATTTGATTTGAAAGTCTGAGTACTTTAGTCGAAATAATGTACGTGTAAATAGAAAATTATCAATGGCACTTAACGAGTTTTATTGATTTTGGCTCTACTGGTATTTTTGTATAGTAAGAGTACGAACTCCAACATAGTACTGTGATATTTTCTCTTCATAATACCGTAACTTCGAAACAGAAATATTACAAAATATTATATCACACTATTTGTCAAGAACTCAAGATAACAGATTTGTTTCATCAAAAGAGATGTTTTATTCAAAAACAAACGAAGAGCTGAGTGTAGCTTATGGGTCAAGTGCTTATACCTCTATTTATATTTCTCGATGCGACAAATCGTTTATAATTTCATATCGTCTTGAACTCAAACAAATATTCCATCCCCAGGAAGTTACGCGGGAACTTTAAAGAAATTTAATTTCTTATGAATGTCTTTATGATATCAACTAGCGCATACTGACGGCAGTTGCTTCATGAAAATAAAGTCGAATGCGCAGCGTCGAGCGAGTTATTAAATCACAAGAATCTTAGTGTGCTCTCAAATATTTTAAAAGTTAGTGTCATGTTTTTAGATGAAGTGGGTATTGTAAATACCTACTTAGAATGAGGCTGTTTTTAATGTGAATTATTTACCGGTAAAAATGCTTTGAGGATTAAAAATAGAAAATAAAAGTTAATAACCTGAACGCTTGTGATCACAATCACCTATGAATAGTGCAAGATCTATTTTTTCCTATAATGTTTAGCTAAAACCAAAAGAACAAAACTGAACAAATTAATACCTGTAGAAAAAAATGAAAATATAATATTTTCCTTCCGCAAGAAGTTTAGAAAACATGTAAACATAAAATAACTTCCTAAACAACACTATCCTTGATGGGGTAATTTAATAGAATGGCACTGTTTTTAATGTCCTATTAAAATAATTTGGAATTTCCGTAACTAGAATTTAAGCCATCAGACAATATTCAAAATTTTAAATAAACAGTCGCCGTGAAGAGCGGCTGGGTTGTTTATGAGAAAGTTTGGAAAATCTGTTAATGAGTGCGTGTTAATTAAACTGAATGCAGTCACGTCCACTTGCATTAGTCGTACGTGTCGTCAGGCCACAGACGCGGAGGTTCAACTAACTAAAACTATTTTAACAACTCTTGGTGAAGTAGTGAGGGAATTGTATTTTTATTCTGGTTATTGATGACATGTTGGATATTAAACATATTTCTCGTTATTATATCCAAACGGTCGATCTGGAAATCTTTGGGGGAGGCCTATGTCCAGCAGTGGACGTCCTATGGCTGCTGATAATGATGATGATCATGATGATGATCGATTTTAATATACATTTTACGGATAATTGTATCATAACGTGAGTTCAGAACTATGTGTTGGGTTGATAGGTATTTTGATCGTTTGTAATCGACTGAAGCTATAATAATATCTAGAAGAAGAAAGAAAGAAAGAAAGAAAAACACTTTATTTGTCACAGACACAAAATTATTGAGAAAAAAAAAAAAAAAAGGTTAATATAATAAATGATTATTATAGTTAGCCGTGACTGTGACAGGTAGGTGACCACTCAGCATAATGTTGTAGTGTGGCGACACCCACAATACAACGCTGGTTTTCAGTGGTCACCTCGTGTGACGTACGCACGTTGGCTGTGTACAATAAATAAATAATTTAATAAGATAAATAAAAAGCTATAATAAAAACAAGTGTTAAATACAGTGAATGCGGTAGAAATACGTAGAAAATATAGAAAAAATCGCTAGCAAACTGTTTTTCAAGAAATAACCTGATTTTATAGTGTTATCCGCAAATTCTGCTCGGAAGAAATAGTATACTGTGTATTACTAAGATAATATTACTAACATTTTTAAAGCCCGCTCTCCAGAAATAAAATATAAAAGAACGGAGGGGGAGGTTGGAGTGCCGCTACATCGCGTCTGGCGCTTCAATCGGGCTGAAAGGGTACCTGCAGCCTCCGCCAAATATCGAGAACTGAAAACTGTATCGTATATTTTATATTTGCGTGAAATGTTCAACCTAGCCCATTCATCTTAGTACAAATGATCAACAGTCGCTTGTGCACAGCCTGACTATTTATATTTGATTAGTTTCTATGGATATAGGTAATTTTTTTGAAACATAAATAGTGCAATTGTAATATTGGTATATTTTTTTAGTACACTTAAGGAAACAAAGCATTACACTTATATATAGCGGTGTAATGAAAACATTTAAAAACAAATTGTGTTGGGTGTTATTTATTAAAGTTTTTTTTTATAACAGGGACTGGCAAACGAGCAGATGAGTCACCTGATGGTAAGTGATCTTCACCGCCCATAGACACCAGAGACTCAAAAGAGAATCATGGGTGCGTTGCCAACATAAAGGATGGAATGGAAGGGGAGGGAAAAGGGATTGGGAAAGGGAGGGGGAATTGGGCCACCGGAAATCTCACTCATCGTACGAGACGCAACAGCGACCTGCCACTTCATGTCGGTTTTCTGTGAGACAGTGGTATCAAACCAGTTGTGCCGGCCCATTCGTGCTGTAGACGTAATTGTCTACAGCGTGGTCCTACCACTCAAAGTTCTTCCATCGATAGAGAAGTACGCAAAAGTAGTAATATAAATAGTACAGACTAGACAATCATAGCTGCGTAAGACAGGATTCACACATTTCCGTACACCTCACACAAAAATTACGTCCCGTCCACATGAAAGTTTGATTAGGTTTTTACGAGCATTCCCCGCATCCCGCGCCCCCCGCACCGCCTCAGCTGACGCTCTCCGATTAATTACACGATGATCCTACATCACACTTGTTGTGTCGTAAAAGTGTTCCGTGTAAACAGTGGTCGCGAGTTATGTGGTGCTAACTGCTAAGTACTATAGTGGGGTGTTATGGAACCCCCGAGGATAGACTACGCTGGAATAGCAATTGTCGTTGATGGGAGTTATGACTTTTCATTAGTTTAGCTTAACACATAAGGCCATGCCTGTATCTCTAAGGTTTAGGTAGATCATTTGTGGCTAAGCTGTATTGCTGTCAATTTACGTACTAGACACCCGGTTTCGCTTGAAATTATTTCCACCCTATAAAGCGATGAGTGAGCTAGGAGCATATTACACTCTACATCAACTCGTGTTTGTTTTGGTGATAAGTAAAATTTCTATATACTTTTTGACTGCTCAGCAGGATTACCACCACCTCTTATAGCAGTATTATTTTAATCGTTCTTCGTTTGTTTTGTATGGGAATCGGTACAAGTAAGATTATAATAATACTGCTATAAGAGGTTGTGGTAACCCCCAGCTTAGAAATTGAACCAAGAACCTCACTGGCTCTACAGTCTAAATACGTTAATAAATATCAATGAAACAACATTTTACTATTTAGGACTAAATTATGTGCTGAGACTACGAAAGCAGTCATCTACACATATAATATGTACAGATTGTTTACCGAAAACTACCCGCTCCCTAACCTATCTTAATATACGGTTTATGTCAGCCAGACAGCCAGTCGTTAAATCATGTTTACAACGTAAGATCGTTATTATTCAAGACTTCGACAAACTACACAATGAATGTAAAACAAAAATAAATATGTACAGAGGAATTTCAACACGAATGGACATACTTGACCTTTCGATACACATCAATTTTACAAAACATCGACGTAAAGTGTCAGCATGCTGTTGCGTTTCGTTCGCTGAGACTTCTCGTGATCCAAAAAGTCCTAAACACTATGTCCCCTCCTTTATGCTTGGTAACGCATGTATGATTATTTTGGTAATATGCGTGACTATGCCGGTAGTGATCACTTACTATTAGGTAACCTACATGTTTACCGGTATCTATAAATATAATTGATTGACAATATTTTTTTTGGACGAAGACTAAAACATCACTTAAAAAAATTCGCGATATTTTGTGGAAAGGAATGCATCCGATAGGCTCGTATGGGACTGACGAGATAACGTCTGGCACCGAGCTCGGCGCTCGACGGCCTTCTCGGGATCCTCGGCTGATATCCTGCGCCCATTGATACCGTCATACACAGTGTACTGAAGATCATCGGCTTAGTAATGCGTTTGACAATGTTGCGGATAGTGTCCAGTATACGATATTATGTTGTTTACACATTCGTTTTGAAAATTATTTGAGAGGCTTGTTTAGAAAATACCAAAAGTGATCGAGCAAAAATACTAAGACATATTAGAATTTACACACACACATCACGCCTGTAACCCGAAAATGTAGACAGAGGCACTAACGAATTAGAACAATCATATTTCGTCAAGCTTAGTTCTGTCCCAGATGTAACAAGGAGGCGAGCCTATGTGATATTAGAATTTAGTAATAATCTTGAGTTTTTAAAAATAATAAATAGCTTAAAATGCCGCATCACGATATCTGCATTATCATTAATACACGCCAGGTAAAACAGTAATATTATGGTCGTAATTTATAAACGAAAAACAAGTTATCTGTCAAACTAAATGGTAGTTAGCTGTCCAATATTAA
Organism: Clanis bilineata; assembly: GCA_036417725.1. NCBI lineage: Eukaryota > Metazoa > Arthropoda > Insecta > Lepidoptera > Sphingidae > Clanis > Clanis bilineata. Next base: position 295,513 of record CM071145.1, on the reverse strand, counting down.
AGATAAAATAAAATATGTACTATTACATTACCCTTAGAGAAATATTTATGGGAGATACATCGTTGCGAAAGTTTAATGCTAAACGTGTTCGGAATATCTATTATCGTACGGTCTGCTAGAACGGTTTGCTTCGGAAACCTAGATTACATTTTCAAATCGGAATCACGTACGTTATAAAATTCAAATAAACAAATTACATCAAACTTAAATTAGTAATTTTCAGTATTAGAGTAGGCCGGTACGTGACTCTGAGTTTCTGGAGTAACAGAACATTCATAACCAAAATATAGTACTAATAAAATCTTTTTTAGGCTGAATTTGCTGATATGCAGAACCACACTTTTGGCCAAAAAAGGTTAGTGATGAAATCGCATAAAATATATTATAGAGGTATATAGAAAATTGTCATCAGTAAACATATTTGTTGGCTAATCAGCCTTAATAATGTGTATTTAATGATGGTTTTTAGTCGTAATATAAAAGAGCTTTTAATACCAAACCATGCAAGATGTAGGTATAAGGATACTCTGCGGCTCCGTAGCCAAATTGGCAAAAACCGAACCTTGAACATACAGAACCAATTAACTACATTTCTAAGGATCATAAATGTAATTTAAGAACAAAACTCACAAATGTCAATAAAAGAAGTAGAGGCTAACATCCAGATGTAAATTCCATAAATAATTTGCGGCACAGGGCAAGAACCCGTGCCGTAACAGTACCGATGGGTAATAAGCGTCGCACACGACTCACACGAGTCGAGTCGAGTCGAGGCGAGGGCGACATTAAATCACCACGCAACGGGACCTGCCAGCACCGGGCCCACCCCACCGGCGCGGCGCGGCGCGGCGCGGTGATGACGTTACAAACAATTCTTACAGAACAACTAATGAATACGACACAGCATGTGAAAACCTTCAGTGGCCCTAGCAGGAATATTTTTGACAATCGAATTAGTATCGAGCTCGATGCGCGTCTGTGACATTTGTATGAAATATTATCCAAATGTCATCAGTGCGCCGCGAGATGGAAACGATTTCGATTTTAAAAAAAATCCTGCTCGGGCATAGGTCGGCTCGATTAGGTAGCATTTGATTTTGATTTAATCGTAGTTCCACCCGGATGGAGAGGTTCCGACCTGCGAATCGAACCCACGACCTCCCGGTTCACAGCCCATATGTGCTGCCACTAGACTAAGGAGGCCAATCTCTGCTATAAAAAAATGTATTATTATTTTCTCTTCTCATAAAAATTCGAGCTCTCAAACAACTTTCATTCGACAGCCTCCGTGGCGCAGCGGGCGAGTAGTAGTAGGCTGTGAAGCGAGAGGCCGCGGGTTCGCTTCCCGCATTGAGACAAATGTTTGTCTGGCCCACAGATATTTGTTTCAAGTCTTGTGTTATGAGACTGAAGTCTCGTAGTTGCCGATTCCCGCGACACAAGACTCGATCTTAGTGTGGGATCTGGACTATGTCTGTGACTGTTGGGTGTATTTATTTATTTATTTCATTCCCTAATGTACCTTCTGTAACACGAACCCATGTTAGTGATATTTTCAATTTCACAGCATCCAGACCATCAAAAAACATTTGTGGAGCGAACATTGTCTCGGTGGAGGGACCGAACATAAAAAATAATATAATACTATATATTACTATTAGGCCTTCTGTACTTATAATACTCGGTGCATACGCAAACGGTTTGACGAGCTGTGTTCAAACATCATCAAAGCGTTAATAGCAGGTTTGTGTTCGATTTATTGCACTAACACGTCGCTTATGATCACACTGCGATAATATATTATATTACCTTACATCCATCATTTAGAAGAGGGTATTAGTAAATAAAAGAAAAAAATGTCACTAATGATATTAAAATTTTCAGTCAACGTTGATTGTAACGCCTCAGCAACTAGCATTGCTTTACCTCATGAATCATAATTTACTTTAAAACACTTTACCTGTTTTAGTTTTATTTTGGTAAATAGTTGGCAAGGACGTTGCAGAGACTCTGCACTGTCCACTCTATATATTTTTTGACAGTGGCTACTATACTGCAAGAGAAAGGAAATAGGGAAAATATTCGGGCGCCGAGTGTTAGCACACGGACAAAGAATGAGCGACGCGCGGATTTCTAAGTGCTTAATATTATACTGCACCGGTAATGAAGTATTTTAAATGATGTTGCATACTAATTGACACATATTAATGACATGATGACACATATTATCGAGTTTTTAAGACCTTACTTTTTACTTTATTACGATGTAAAGACCAGCCTTCCAGCTCGCTGGATATAGGCCGCTTCCAGCACGTCGATTTGGAAATCTTTGGGGAGACCTGTGTTCAGCAGTGGACGTCTTATGACGGATAATGTGATGTGATCGACTTTTCTAAGTAATTAATACAAAACTAATGATATGATAATATTATGATGATATCATTACAAACGTTCGGCCTATATCTGACGATACACGTCCACCAGTGAAAGACGGTGACGAAACGAGGTCATCCACGAACTTTATTTGAAAACTTTTTGAGATAAAACTGCGCTTGTCGCGCGACTCTAAGAACATTCTGCTCAAAATATATTTTCACTCCTCACAGTTTGATAACGAAATACTGAGATATAATTCTGCATTAAAGCATTATCTAAGAAGAGCGATTCTCCTGAAATTTGGTGTGGGTTTTATTTGATAATAATAATAATGACTAGCCCCTTTAATTCAGCGGATCGAGAACCGATTGTGAACCAATGCGTCTCGGGTTCGATTCTCGCCCCGAGACGGATTTTGGGTTTATCAATATTTCCAGACTCGTTGAACTTTGTAATCCAAAGTATTATCTTTTAGTATTATTTTTTATACACGCACATGTTTTAGAATAAACTCTTATCCTCATTGTAGTTTACCTTCTGTTAAAATTATTATCGATTTTCTATCCTCAGTATGCCGCCACTTTAATATTAAACAATCAATGATTTTTAAAGTTCTTTATTAAAATTCTCTGAAACGCAAAATACATTTCAATTAAACCTTATTTAAGTTTTAAATCCCAGCATAATTAAAATAACAAAGTTGGACAGAAAAGTAATCACTAAGTAATTAAAACAACGTTTAGGCTTTTAGACAAAGACTCCCAGAGCTCAAAGCAAACAGACATTTTGAAATTGAAACAATAATAGAAACTAAATCCTACTGCGACCTTATACAAATTTGTGAACATTAGAACACTGGTCATCTTATAAGACCGCACAACACTACTAAATCCGTGTGATTATATTGATTTAAGTATAACGTTTAAAATTATAGACTCATGACTAAAGTTTTTCAAAAACAAATTTAAAATGTATTATGTTATACACAATATAAAATCCATAATTTACTAGACCTCGGAAGGAGTAATGATTTTCATCATCCGATTTCGAGACGCGACGTTGCGGGTCGGTGACGAGTAGGTGCCGATAATCATGTCACAAAGTAGTGTCTATCTATCTGTCCTTATCCAACGCCAATGTAATACACCAATCATGTTGCAGTAAGGGTTCAGCTAAATTGTCTAGACCAGGTTATAACGAAATACGGCTACGTACGTTGGTACACATTCCGCTCTTGGCAGCGGTCGCTCTCGGACGTATTGTCACTGCACCTGCAGTGATTTTACAACCGATTACCGGCCTGTTTGTCAGGTCGGATTGCAGCCCCGCGCTGCCGTCTCGGTAATCCGACCATAAAACAAAGCTCTGCTTTGTTTTGTCGGTTACCAGACAAAGGGCCCATCCGCGTCCTTCTCAGGACAGGGATTAGCCCGATTTTCGGTATTTTGTTTATTGTCCCCTTCAGGGAATTAGCTCGGTGGTAAACCTCACGGTGTCAACAAGCCGAAGCTAGCGGTGACCCGGCCCGCGCCACGCCCCCTCAGGGCTGAAGCAAGCCGGACGGGTGCGGATAAGGAATTAGTGGAGGCACACCACTCTTTCCCCCGCATATCTCCTTCCCAACCCTACCCATCCCGATTTCCATCCCGTGTATCCGGTTGAGTGTGCGGTCCTCGGACCAATACCACTTACGGTGCACGGACTGTTAGGAACCCTTTCGCACAATAAGATTGGCAAAGGGATACCAGCTTAGGGCACACCTAATTTTAAGTACACCCCCCCTCGCCTATACCCGGCGAGGAGGGTCATTCACATACTCAGCCCCGGGCACACCCACCCGGGGACGTAAATTCACGCGTCCCACCGCGACCCGCGACCCGCGATCCGCGACCGTACGTCAGTGCGAGCGCCGCCCGGTTTCTTGTGTGTTCTTTCCCGGGCGGAACGCACCCGCGTCGGAACACACTCGCGCCTTAAAACCAATTTCCCAAGCACTCGCGATGGCCCCGCCAAAACAGAAGTTTGTCGTGGCCCTCGCGAAGGCGGCGGAAAACCCGCTCGCGTGGGCTCGGATAGAGACTCTCTTCAGAGAGATTATGCCGGACCTGTTTGCCGACGAGACGGAGAGCCCGTCAACGGACGACGGACCCTCCGCCTCGCCCACCGCTCCCTCGGGGCCCATCGCTACGGCGATGGAAACCGACTCACCCGCATCCACCAAGAGGCCCGCGGCTTCTTCAACCTCCGGCGATTCTCGGTCGGAATCGTCATCATCCGAACAGGATGACGAAGGTTTCACGACCGTGAAGCGCGGGAGGCGAAAGAAGCCGCGATCGGCCACCGCCGTGTCGGTGTCAACTTCGGCGCCCTCTGCACCGGCCTTCAACACCGACTCGCCGGCTTCCCCCTCACCCCCGTCCTCACCAGCCGCACCCTCGCAGCCCTCCGCTCCCTCTGAGCCAAAGGGCAAAAAACCTCCCCCAATCAACATCCGCGTCCCGGATGGTAGCTCCCTACCCACCCTTCTCGCGAAAATACAGTCTCAGGGCATCACCCTGAGAAACAATAGGTGGAATAGCCTCCACAAGACAGTCACCGTCATGCCGGCTACGGTGGCCGACCACCGCTCTCTTACCAAGTGGATGGCTTCCACAGAAATTAATTACTACACTTACGCCCTCCCCGAAGAGCGCACCTACCGCTTTGTTATACGCGGAATCCCCTTAGAAATGTCGACCGAGGAAGTTACATTAGGCCTTCAAGAGAAAGGCATCTCTTGCGTCCGGGTTACCCGTATGCACCGTCCCGCCCGCGCAGACGCCACTCAGCAGCCCTACGAGATGGTCCTCGTAGAATTAGAGACCCCCGCTGATGCCAAACATCTGTTTGCCATCAGCGACATTCTTGGATTCCGCGGCTTCACCGTGGAGACCCCCCACCGCAAACGGCTAATCGGGCAGTGCCACAACTGCCAACTGTATGGCCATTCATCGCTGCGTTGTCGCATGCCCGCCAGGTGCGTCAAGTGCCTCGGAAATCATGGAACTGCACAGTGCCCACGTCCCAAAGATAGGACCCAGTGCACGAAGCCGCCTTCGTGCACCAATTGCCGCCAAGTAGGCCATCCGGCTAGTTATCGTGGGTGCACGCATGCCCCCAAAAAACCGACCCGAGCTCCTAAAGCTCTACCCCCCAAGGCCCCTCAGGCTAAATTCATCCCTGCACCCATCCCGGCGCGCAACCATTGGCAGTTGCCAAGCAAGCAAGCCGAAGAGGTAGCAGCCACCACCCAGGCCCCCGGCGGAGTCACTCCCGCCACCCCGGCCACACCTCCCGCCACTCCCAGTCAACCCACCGCGGTTCCTACCACTCCTGCTCCAGCTCCCACTCCTGCGGCCTCCCGGGCTAACCCTCCCAGGGCAGCCCAGCCGCGCCCCAAAAACCCTGCACCCCCTACCGCGGCGGGTCGCACACTCTCTAAGGCTGAAGTAGATGCCATCTACGACGCCATCATAAACCCCCCGATCGACTACTACACCCTTATCTCTGATAAAATAAGGGAAATAGCAGCCAAGGGCCACCCGGACGCAAGACTGGTGTCTGACTTAGAACTTCTGTATAGGGAACAGCGATCCTACATCGCTGACTTAATTTTACCGCCTTCCGATGGCTAACAACAATAATATTTTTTCCCCCCCGTCGCGGACCAAGCCTCGCTCCCTCAGAGTGGGCTTTTTCAATACCAATGGTATTCGCGGCCAATGTGCCGAAATCGCACACTTTGTCTGCGATAACAATCTGGACGTTTTCCTCATCCAGGAAACGTTCCTCAAACCTGCTCACCGAAACCCTAATATCCCCAATTTCAAAATGGTGCGGAACGACCGCACTACTGGCCCTTTTGGTGGCACCCTAATATACTTTAAAAGGTCCCTGCACTGCATACCTCTAGACCCCCCCGAAAACCTGACGAACATTGAGGCTTCAGTCTGCAGGCTAGCAATGACAGGACATCCGCCGATCACTATCATCTCGGCTTACCTCTCACCCAAAAAGGAGCTTCACTCCAATGAAATTTCGACCCTACTGAGCATGGGGGAGTCTGTCCTTCTGGCGGGCGACCTCAACGCCAAGAACACGCTCTGGAACTGCAACTCTACCAACAGCAGAGGTGCAGCACTAGAGCGGTGTTTAGACACTATTGATATGGAAATTCTAGTTCCATCAGAACCCACCCATTATAGTACAATTAACGACAATCACCGACCTGACATACTCGACATAGCGCTTGCAAGGAACGTATGCCTACGCGTGCGTTCCATGCAGGTGCTACAAGAGTTGGACTCTGACCACAGACCTGTGATCCTAGATCTAGTCCCTATAAACGGTCCCACAGACACAGGTCCTAACGTACCGATGAAGGTGAAAACGAACTGGCGTCTCCTAGGCACCAAGCTCGAGGACACCTCATCCCCTGATCTCTCCGCGATCCCGACCAACATAGTTACTCCTGAAGAGACGTCCGGCGCGATTCGCTCCTTCACCGCACATATCCAAAACGTCGTGAGCGACAGCTCCGAGAGGGTGCCGGAGGCTATGCTTAGCCATTGGCACCTTCCCGAAGACGTGAAATGTGTGGTGAGGAGGCGAAACGCCGCGCTGAGAGCCTGTAAGACGAATCCCTCCCCGGATCAACGGCATCTAACGCGTTTCCTCCAACGCGAGGCCAAACGTCGCATCCAAGAGGCCGTCGATTCGAGGTGGGAAACTCACCTATCAGAGCTAGATCCAACTCACCAGGCTTTCTGGCAGTTGTGCCGTTCCTTCAGGAGAAATGATACAGTCACCATGCCCCCGCTCAATCGTCTGAATCAACGCCCGGCGTTTGACGACGACGAGAAAGCGGAATTGCTTGCCGACAGCCTGGAGGCTCAATGTTCACTCACCTCAGTTCCCATTGACCCAGAGCATCTCGTTGCGGTTGACACTTTTGTCGAAAGTAGGAACGCAATCCCGCCGCCACCGATACCGGTTCCGCGTCCGCGCCCGACAAACGTCGACCCGGATGTCGACCAACCGCCCGACCCACTCGCGCCGGTGACAATCGAAGAAGTCAGTTCTCTGATCAAGGCGCTCAAAAGACGAAAAGCCCCCGGGGGTGACGGTATATCCAATAGAGTCATGAAAATGCTCCCGGAGCATCTAGTTAAAATTCTCGCTGACATCTTCAATGCAGCGTTCCAAAACAGCCTCTTTCCAGACGTCTGGAAAGAGGCGGTTGTGATAGGTATTCACAAGCCGGGGAAACCCGCTTTCGAACCCTCCTCTTACCGTCCCATCAGTTTACTCAGCGCTCTGGGTAAACTCTACGAGCGAATCGTCCTCGATCGCATCAAGATAGTCGCCCACCTTCACCATCTGCTCCCTCCAGAGCAGTTTGGTTTTCGTAGTAGGCACAGTTGCGTGAATCAGATCCTCCGCATCACGGAGCATGTCCACGACAACTTTAGGCGCGGAATCCCTACCGGTGCTCTTTTCTTTGATATTGAAAAAGCATTCGACAAAGTGTGGCACAACGGCTTACTCTACAAGTTGTATACCTTCAATGTGCCCACACAGCTCGTGCACATCATACGAGAATTTTTGTCGAATCGCGGTTTCAAATATCGCGTGGAGGGAACTCTTTCCTCCCGACACACCATCACTGCCGGAGTCCCGCAAGGCTCCGCTTTGTCCCCTTTTCTTTTCTCGCTATACACAAGCGATATCCCTAAACCGAAAGACGCCCATCTGGCGCTCTTCGCTGACGACACGGCAATCTACGCTTCACGTAGAGACCCGGACAAAGTGATTCGCATTTTGCAAACCGCAGCCGATGAACTCGGTGAGTGGTTCCGCAAATGGCGAATCACTGTCAACCCCGCCAAAAGTCAGGCAATTCTCTTTACCAAGAGAATTTTCACCCAAAAGCCTAACGCTTCAGTCACCATGGCCAATAAGGCTATCCCTTGGACCAACAACGCCAAATATCTAGGAGTCAACCTTGATCGGAGACTGAACTTCATCACTCATGTAAATGCGGTACGCGCGCGAGCCGCAATCGCGTTAGCACGATTACATTTTCTCTTAAACCGTAAGAGCAAGTTGTCAGCCCGCAACAAGATTAGGATCTACACAACGTGTATTAGGCCGATAATGACTTACGCGTCGCCCGTGTTCGCTCACATACCGCCCGCTCGACTTAAGCGTATGCAAGTCCTGCAAAACGTCTTTTTAAGACGAGCGCTTAACGCTCCGTGGTACATACGTAACCACGACCTCCACGTGGACACCAACTTGCCGACCATCAGGCATTTTATGCAGATGGCTAGCAGACGCTACTTCGATCGGGCGGCACACCACCCAAACACGCTTGTCCGTCAAGCGTCAATATACACTCCATTTGACCGTGCGAAATGGAGACGTCCTAGATCCGTTTTGTCAGACCCTGATGACGCCATCACTCTGGCCATTCAACGTAAGATCGAGCATCTTAAATCGCTCCCACACTCCACACGACCGATGTTCCGTCCCCGCCGACGAGGACCACGCCGCGCTCCCAGTAGCAGCCCCCCCGACCCTGTTAACAATTCCGGCCCGCGTGCCGATGACAGAAATGGATAGTTAGGAAAACACGTCCACACTCCCCTAATCGTTGATGTCTTCAACATCACCCTCTCAGTGACCGCCCTGAGCCGAGGTTCGTAACCCGTTAGTGGGTTGCCCTCAGCGTGGTCACCTAACTTTATGGGTTGGGCGCACCTGCGTTCATCCCAACAGACCGGTGTGGCTGAATTTGCCGACTCGGTTAGGCAAGCAGCTGTAGGGCCAAAAAAAAAAAAAAAAAAAAAAGTACGTTGGTACGTGGAGTGTTAAGTAAGGGAAGTAAGTAAAACGTACAACCCCACTTACGTCAACCCCCTCTGGAGAATCATCAAAAAGAAAAATGCGTTAAGAGACATTCTTTACGCTACTCGAGATTCGAACCCAAGACCACCCAGATCACAGCTCATATGTGCTGCCACTCGATCATGGAGGTAGAGTGTTTGTTATCTTTATATGCCTTAAAAATCTATGCCTTACATTTTTACTATTATAATCATCAGCCATAGGACGTCCACTACTGAATATAGGCCTCCCCCAAAGATTTCCAGAACGTCCTGTTGGAATTTTTACTACCATCATCATCAGCATCATCATCATCAGCCATAGGACATCCACTGCTGAACATAGGCCGCCCCCAAAGATTTCCAAATCGACCTGTTGGAAGCGGCCTGCATCCAGCGACTTCCTGCGACCTTTATCAGGCCGTCGGTCCACCTTGTAGGTGGACGTCCAAGGCTGCGCTTGCCTCTTACTATAAGACATTTTAATAAATGCGCTCCAGTTTTGAAGATGTACCTACTTTAATCAGTGTTGTATACTTTAGAGTCAATTTTGGAGGCAATCAGCGAGAGGGCCAGAGGGAATAAACGCGGTTAAGTTGACCGTGAAACAAGCGCGTTACGTAACAGGAATGACACAACAGTCTTGGAGGATTCTTTGTTTATCGATGAAAAATACTGTAGTTTTTCGTGAAATTAGCATCGACTTATATTAAACTAGCTTTTGGTCGAAGTTTCGCCGACGTATTAAAGTACAAAAATAAACCAAAACCTTCCTCATGAATTACTCTATCTATTGGTGAAAACCGCATGAAAATACGTTCAAGAGTTTTTGAGTTTATCGCGAACTGACAGACAGACGCGGCGGAGGACTTTGTTTTATATTATATGTAGTGATATTGATATAATGGATGTATTATTATTCTTAACTGTCCCAAATATAATTATTTTACCTTTTTAATTGTAATACTAATTTGAGTGTGAATGGAAAAACCAATTTCCGTCTCGCGGCAGTAAATGACATGTTTGCGCCTATCCTTCTTTTTGCCTGGCGATATTCTGGAATGGACATCACTACACAAAATTAATAAAGACTATAACGCCACATATTGTAAAATCATTATAGTCTTTACTTATGGTCGTCACCCACAAAAACATTACAAACACAAGTACAATGTTGTCATCGGTAAAAGTGAAAGTTTCGGAAACATAATGTCGTCACGTCCGCGGAACCGCTGATGGTAATGGCGTCTTCAAAAATAACTTTAATTACATACGTACTTCTAATGGGTTAGTTAAAATGTTTTATAGATACATCTTTTGCAGCAAAGGATGATAAGCGGGCAAATGTGTCACCTGGTGTTAAGCAATCTATACCGCTAATCTACAATATCAGAAGAAACATGCGATACCGATCGTAAGGTAAATATAAAGTTAAGATAGATAGTCCTAAGGTAGATATAAAAAGTTTGGCGTTAATAAAAATTGGTTTGGTAAGAGCAAGCTGCCCTTTCATGTCGGTTTTCAATGAGGCAGTGGTAATAACTCGGTGGAGCGCGCCCAGTCATGCTATAGTCGTTAATCCATGAATATTAAATGCACTTTTCATCCGATCTGCATTCGATAGACAATCGGCATCGATTCGAAAGAGAGTAAAACATTATTGTTAATTTAGACTTTTTGGAGTCGGTATTTAAGTTTTGTTATTTTAAAATTATTTGTCAACCTTTAAAAAAAACAGTAGACGATTTTCAAAACAGATATTTTCATTTTATTTGTGTTATTCCACCACGCACTGATAAAAGTATCTGATAAACACCCTCTATATCTGTCCCTGGTGGTGATAAACTTTATTTTTTGCCGTATAATCTTTTTGCATACTCTCCAAGATTCAGGTAAGAAACCTTAAATTATAAATTCTATGTCTAAAGTTTAACAAAAAAGTTTAATCTAGGCTTTATGACGTCAAAGTATCACAAGTTTGAAACTAAGCAAAAATCCCACTGAAATCTTGCACAAAATCATTACTGAAATATGATCTTGCCCGAAGCGTAGTAACACCGAAATTAGTCATTAGAAATACTTGAGAGTTTGAGTTGTAACATTCAAGATAGCGTTGAGAGTTGGCAGGTTTTGTTACGTAAGGGGGGAGGCCCCGGAGGGCCGATCGTCTAGATTGGATCCCTCGCAGAGGCCAGAGAGGCCCGATTATTGCTGATCCAGATTAGGAATTTTTGTAGAGTCGGTAAAACTGCCCATTCGGAACATCGAAACGTTTGGAGCGAAGTGTGTGGGCGTCCAGACTAATCGGAGTCAGTGTTTTGTGGACTGTGGTATATCGAAACGGGGCAAATGGGAGCTTGCACTTTACAAAATAGATGAAAATAATTCAACGTCTTTGTGTTCGGTTTTTATATTGATTGTGTGTTTGTATAAATTATAATGGTTGATAGGTTTGTTATTACGATTGAATAGTTATTGCCATTACATTATCGTTGGATATCTTAAATAAATTATTTTTCTCAAGAATTCTAAAAGTGACTAAATAATTTATCTAAGATTTAGAACACGAATTTGTATCATCACGTGACTATCACGTGACACTCACTAGTTTTTTTTCCTTACCAACAACTGAACAATAGTTTGCAATGAAGGATTTAACAACTAGAAATATTATGCAATTTTCTGTATGGCCCTCGTGAGCACAGTGCTAACCGAGCATAATTACTAATTGGAGTTTATAATTGAAGGGGAGAAATGTACTTTGTTATTAATAAACGTAGGTAGGACTCATCTACATAGTATTATGTAACGTTATGTGTTAGTGACGAAGGATTCATATAATATGATTCCACCTTACCTTTTCCAAACTGTCCAGAAATAACAATTTATACAGTAGCAGAGTAAAAAGACAAATAACCATCGTACTAATTTTAAGCCTTAAAATTAGTACGTTGCCTCATTGGTCTAGTGGCAGCATATATGGGCTGTGAACCGGGAGGTCGTGGATTCGTTTTCCAGGTCGGGCAAAGCGAATTTTCTAATTTAATTTGCCCGAGACTGGATTCCTCAGAGGTGGTTGACGTCAGGCAAACAGCCGGTTGTAAAAACTTAGTCAAATAATTTCTGCAACATGCTTGAAAAAGTGTGTTGCGCCGACCCCACATCAAAGTGGGATAAGGATAGGTACAAAGAAAGACTAATTTTAAGCCTTAGTCACTGTTATGTATGGTGTCAAAAATTAGAGTTAACAGTGTTTCTAATACTCAAAATAAACTAGAGTCAAATCACAAATCATATTTCGTGTACCGAGTTATGATGTCATAGAGGGATAATCATCGGGATAAAAATGAGAAAGAAATAAACTGGTTTTAACAACGTATCCCTCATAGATTGCGGTTGTATAACTTGTAGTCGTATCGTGATATGAAACTCAAACAAAGCGTTACTGATAGTGCCCTCAGCCCTACCGATGACGGATCTATAATGACTTGAGGATGTTAGTAAAAAATATACACAGCTTAATGTTGATAGATTACTTCTTTATTAGGCCTTAATTTATTAAATTATGTGCTTTATATTCAGTCTCCTTCTTGGTCTAGCGACTTGGTCAACGTATATGGGCTGTGGAACTTGATTCAAATCCCAGGTCGGGCTACACAGTGATTTAAGGATGCAAATCCAAATTTCGGGTTGTAAAATTGTTTTTTTTATAAATATGCAAATAATCGTCACAGCCTTAAATAGTATCATTTTAATTTACTGTACAATTTATTTATATTCCCAATTTCTGTACAGGTCTCCCTCAACTCATTATCCTCTTATCGTTCGACGAATAAAATTGCCGGAACGCAAAATCCCGTCCGAATTCCATTCCTCCCGTGGTAGGCAATAATTTGATCATGCCATTACTTATCTCTATGGACTCTGTGGGCGACGGTAACCATTTAGGTATCATCAAGCGAGACGTTTGCTCCGGTACCGTTGTAGACCAACACAAAAAATAATTTTACCCGTTGGAGGCGGCACATATATATATGTATATATGTCTACATAAGCGTATCGGCCATCGGAGTCCGAGCCGCCCGTCACTATTTTTTATAATAATTAAATAAGGAAACATATCTTTCACCTTTCTTTAAAAATAATTGAAGTATATCAGATTAGTAGGTATATTTTATCAGATTAGGCTGGACTCAGGTCCTAATCTAACATAATTGGTTAGACGCAATTCTACTTAGATCCGATTACAGCACACCCGTTCGTTCTGTTTATTTAATTTGCTCAAACTACATTACCTAAGCTAAATGACCGAGGTGCCTATGTGATTTTAGTTACAAACAAAATTACTAAAATAAGGTCACTCGTACCTATATAAAAACGCCTTTTGTAAATTGTTTTTTTGCACATTTGTTATTATGATGTTCAAATCATTTATCCTGCAAATAGGATATTTTATATCACTTTTACATGTCAATTACGAGCATATATTGAAAAAATAATGATATGATGATCTATTATTGTATTAAAGTAAGAAGGTATTTTGTGAAATAAATAAATATAAACTAACATGGCTAAGATCAAAACATTTAATTACCGTATGATGGATGTAATTTTACAGTAGCCGCCTATACACGCATAGAATATAGCAATTTGGTAAGTAAGATATACAAAACAAGAACGCACAAAAGACTTGTCTACATGAAACCGCACAAACCAGAGTACATATTGTTGCGAATTCAAAGCAAAGTCCCCGTTGATTCCGGTCCAGTGTCGTTTTATTTTAATTCGTCCGTCTGTCTGTTTGCGCGAACAACGGGCCCTGGAATTAATCTCGATGTAGCCGCCAGCGTCGGGCTCGCGTAAAACGGGGGAGCTTCGGCCTACGCGAATTATCCGACTTGAAACTTCTTTATGGACGTTGATAATGTTTACCTTAAAAGAAATGTGTAAGATAATGGACTTGAATTTTGTTAATTGTTTCGATTATATTATAAACTAGCTTTTGCCCGCGGCTACGCCCGCATGAGAGTCTTGACAAACATTCATCCCCCATTAAATCCCTTTAGGGGATGAATTTATGCATGTATTATACATATAAATCTTCCTCTTGAACCACTCTATGTATTATAGAAAACATCAAAATCCGTTGCGTAATTTTAAAGATCTAAGCATACAGACAGACAAACTGCGGGAAGTGACTTTGTTTTATACTTTGTAGTGATATAAGGGTGAAGTTTATAAAGCGCACTTAAACTTCGACTTGGACCTATGGTACGATTTACGAATGATATATTTACAATATCCCAACTGTAATCAATCCCAACTGCTTCCAGTATTTCCAGTCAATCCCCTGCCACCATTCCTGCCATATGCCATTCCCATACAATCTATTCCCTTACACTCTATTCCTATCTCCCCTTATCACCCTATCTTAGCCATCCCATCGTTATTATGTCCATACTTGCCTGCCTGTTGTCAAATTCAAATATGTAATGTAAATTATATTAATCCTAATTTAAAAATTTACTTGTGTTGACCTGTCATAAGTGCTTTTTTACATGCCTACGTTATCAATAAAGTTTTTTTTTTGTTTTTTTTTACAATATTTCCGGTGTCTCTTTTTTTTTGTAAATATGATATTTTATTACTTCTTAGCCTAAATATTTGGCTGCGATTTTCGTTCAGTTGACGCAAGTGCATCAAAACTGCTACCTGCTGCGTGGTCTGCTTGCAGTCGGGATAATGTAACGTAATGCTAGCCGGCAGCCAGAGTGCACTGTTTAGGCGTTTCAACTATTATTTTGCTGTTGATGAGAAGTTCAAGCTCAATCTATTTAGATCGTTACTGAGCACATTTTATACAGATAAAAATGTAGTGTTAATTATAAATCAAAAAAATATGTAAGTCTCATTTGCCTCGTAAAATATAATTTCATTAACATACCCGGGAAATATTAAACATTTTCATGAGAACTAAAACCGCATTCGCAACGCACAGAAAATAATAAAAACCTCTCACGTGACCTCTTTAATGCCATTAGTGAATGTCACAGTAGAGTTGAAACTATAGCCGTTAACGAGAGTGCGGCGAAAAGAAAGGGCAAACAACCGAGGGTCTAGGACAAATAAAAATGCTAGTGTGGTAGTGAAAGGGTTCAGATGTTCAGCAAGTCGCACCACGCCGCCGTCTCCTCATCATGGGCCTTCCATTCACCAGCTCATTGTCGCCCCAACGTAAAATATTTAATGGAAATGAAATCTACAACTAATGGAATTAAAACGTGGATTGTTTTGTTTAGAAGGGTTGGAGGGACTGGAACGTTTAAAGGGCTAATTATAGGGGTTAAATAATAGCACTTTTTACGATGTCACAAACGTAATTGAAAATATTTTTTAGTTTATTGTTTTTTGTAGGAGTTTCCAACTGAACCAGGTATTTTTAATGGAATTCTCATAATGGGATTGAAGTATTCTAGAATTTCTATGACCTTATATGTCTTATATAATGTTACTAAGTTAATATTTCTTAATAGTACCACTGATGTCACGATAGGGTTATTGTTTTGGATGTTACGTGCAAAAACAATACCTATCACTAAAAACCTATATGAAACTTTAATAAAAGCATAAGAACCAACTTCGAAAATAAATGCTTTAGTTTAATAATAAAAACTTTTCCTTTCATTTGATTTACAAATATTCCACGCTCAAAGAGAGAAGGAAATAATTAATAGTTTTATTTACTTTTATGGATTCATTTTAAACCTGAAAAATTCATCACATTTTACGCTAAAAGATCCAAAAAGCTTAAAGTTACGTAAAAACCACACACTTGTCAACCATTCCTTTACGATTAGACACGCTTGTTACTACCCCTCTAAATATATCAAAAGCGCAGGAGCGATACCGCACCACAGTCCATACGCAGGAGCCTTTTGTCTGATGCCTATTACACGCATTTTCAACCTGCCTAGTGCTTTATAACTTTTATGTCAACGCATGGGGAGCGGTTCTTTGAGATGGCGAAATAGTTTCTTTGCTTTACGTATGGGGTTGATTAATACTCGATGATTGAGGGTGGAACGCAGATGTGATGTGACTTGTAATCTATGAGAAATCTCTAGAATAGCATAAAATGTATTCGGTATATTTAATACTTCAGTGACACCAATTAAAAATATAGTCATTGAATATAATTATTTTTAATGAACGTATAGTTTTCCGACTTTTCACCAAACTATAAGTCTCAAGCTGAACAAAGAAATTAACCTGTCAGTTCTATAAACTTTAGTAAACTTATGAATAATAAGTAAAGGAAACAACATAAGCTCACGCCTGTATCGCCGAAGGGGTAGGCAGAGGCGCACTAGCGAACTAGAACACCCACAGTTCTCCGAGCTTAGTTCCGTCCCAGATGTGATAGGAGGCGAGCCTATCGCCACATCGGGCACAAATTCCAGACTCCGGGCTGATATGGAAAAATAACATAACATAACAATAGCTCACGCCTGTATCCCCGAAGGGGTAGGCAGAGGCGCACTAGCGAACTAGAACACCCACATTTCGCCGAGCTTAGTTCCGTCCCAGATGTGATAGGGGGCGAGCTTATCGCCATATCGGGCACAAATTCCAGACTCCGGGCTGATATGGAAAAATCCAATATCACTTTGCCCGACCCGGGGATCGAACCCGAGACCTCAGAACCGTAGTCGTACCGAAATACCACCACGCCACCGAGGCAGTCACTTAATGAAACTTAATGAAAATAATGTTATAGAAATCAAGGAAGTGGTAATTTCATAAACTATCTTTTCTAAATTTTCCATCTTACAATATATTCTGGAGTTTATATACGCCGGAACACCTAACGCACCTAGACGTGTACAACGCTTTCTTTTCACATATTCTTAGGAGAATGAGGTGAGGTTGTAGCCCCATTTGCGGCTTGGTTAGAGCCTCATTGCATCGGGTTATTGCTTCCGCCGATTTAGCGTACCTGCCGGGTGTGTGAGGGGGGAGACGCCGGGTGTAGGGGGAGGGAGTGCGAGAGCGACACATGAGCCAATGAATAAATTTCCACGCTGCACTGTCGCGCTACAAAATCTGCATGAACTGAGGAAACACGCGTTGACCGTGTGTGACGAATATTGTCAAAAACCATATACGGTCCTATTCATTTATTTATTTGAGAATCTTCTAAAATTACTCATAGAAGCAAAAGCGTACGTTATATACATTATGAAATTGCTTTCTGCAAGTTGAAGACTTTTAATTTGTCACGGTTTATTTCTTCACGTTTAAGCTTATTTGTTTAACTCGTAGAGGTAAAATGTCTACTAGAGGCCAAGAATTACTAAAACAGACAGCAAGTAGTCCGTGAGGCTATTGTCTGAACTTTGGGGACATATACCATTCCCTCAGCAAATTATCTTATATCATTGTCCACATATTATTATGATTTTCAAGCTCAAAAATGACATTATTTGGTAAATTATGAAACTATCTAAAGACCAGATAAGAAAACAGTGCTCCTTAACAGCGGGATACGGAGCTAATTATAAAAAAGGGAAACGATTTGATTGTCGCCAGCACAATGTGCTTATGACTTTTTAATAAAATTAATAGAATTATACAATTGACTGCATTATGGTTGTGAAAGTAAGGTGACTATTTAGTATGATGCTGTGCTGTGGTGCAAATTGCAAACGAAAACAAACGCTGAGTTTCAGTGTTCACAGCTTTATATGTGACGTATTCATATGGATGCTAGACACCAGCAAACAAAATTACTCAACTAAATATTTTATATCAGTCAAAGAATAACTACTGGTCCGTTTTATTATCTTTTTACAACCTCCTTAAAAAAGTACTAAAAATACTCTAAAAACTTTGCCTAGAAATTTTAAACTACAGTTATTAATTTATTTTACTACATACCATAAAAATAAATTAGTATTTAATATATTCTAATCTTAAATCTTACATTTTTTTGACAATTCATAAAATAATCTTCACAGTATAAAATTAATAACACTGGATAGCTTAAAACATACATGAAGGCGATTAAAGAAGCTAGAGATGTGTTTTACCCGTAACACTTCGCGCTTCATAGTCTCGGTCTATACCAATAAGAGTTAATTGTCAGTAACTCTGTAGTAGCTGATTGTTTTTATAGCTTTTTTCTTACAACTTAATTTTTGTTTATATTTAACCTTCTTTCTCCCTGCCCTTAGGCCACCTTAATATATGTAGGTTCGGTGCAACACCATTTTTCAAGCATGTTACAGAAAGAATCTGGCTTAGTTTTTACAACCGGCTGCCTGCCTGACGTCAAGCCCCTCTAAGGAGTCCAGTCCTGGACAAATTAAATTAGAAAATTCACTTTGCCGGACCTGAGAATCCAACCCAGGACTTCCCGATCCACAGCCCATATAGACCAAGGAGGCGACTTTTATTTCTATTCAAGAACCAATAATTATTTTCGGCAAATTCATTGCTCCTTTCGCTTTACGGCTAGTTTTTAAACAATTTCAAAGTTTAACGTCGCGTCGCCGTCAAATCACTTAACCACGGCCATTCTCGAATTGAGATTGTTTATAAAACCGGCAGCTAGTCATTAGTGTACGGTCGTCATTTATAGGAAGCACATTACATCTTTGATCTTGTCCCATATATCGCGTCCGTGGGGAGTGCGCTCGAATTACGTGGTATGTTCCGGACATTGTACAATACACATACGAGTATACTAGCTGTGTATGTCACGTGTCATGAAGTGCTGATTTTTTTATTGGCTTACAAAGGCACTATAACTAGCTGGTAAGGGGTTACCATTGCCTATAGCATAATACCAGAAACACCGACACATCGATGCCTATCGTGAAAAGCGTGGATCTTAAAAAGTCTCTAACATATACAAATACACTTATTTAATAACCTCATCTTTAGGCTGAGATCTATAGAGCGAACTTTCACTAAGTCTGAGTCAAAGAAACGCACTCAATCCGGATTTGGAATTTTCAAATCAAACTTTGACTTAGTCCGAGTCATTTTTTACAAGAAAATCTTTGCTTAGTCTGTCCGCCAGTCTCTTTTTCTTGTAACAAATGTCTCAGACTAAGTCGATTAAAAATTTCAAATCCTCACTAGTTCGTTTCTTTTACTCAGTCGAAGTTCGCTCTATAGATCTCAGCCTTAAAGGAGAACGTACAGTTATGCATAAAAAAGCGCTTTTTCTTTTCACTTTTGGAATCAAGATAACTTAGCGTACCAAGGTCACCAGTAGTTACGAGTAACATTTATGGAATCGCGACCCTAAAACTAGAAAAAAATATATTTTATAATTTGTCTCGATCCAAGAATCGCACCTGTGATCTCTCGTTTTGTACCTTTCATTCACTGCGCCACAGATGTCGTCATGTTTAAGTCCTCATTAAACGACACTCATAAGTTTGAACACTTCAGTGAACCGTGCCAGGTGAGCACATTTCCAACTGCAGCAACATAATTATGATGAATATTTAACCTCACAACACAAGTGACATGCATAATGAGGCAAATATAGCAGTCGAGGAAGCGCGGAGTCGCGGGATCCAAGATATGTTTCGGTACTATCAACAACTTTTCACTTATAGTACTGTTACTTTTTCATTCGTATCCCACCTTAATGTGGGGTCGGCACAACACACTTTTTCAAGCACGTTGCAGAAATGATTTGGCTTAGTTTTTACAACCGGTTTCCTGCCTGACGTCAACCCACTTTTTGGGGATCCAGTCCCGGGCAAATCAAATTAGAATATTCGCTTTGCCCAACCTGGGAATCGAACCCAGGACCTCCTGGTCAACAGTCATATATGCTGCCACTAGACCAAGAAGGTGACAATAGACTAATAGTACTGCAGCCCGAGCAGGAACATTTCTGACAACCGTAAATGTATTCGTGCTCGATGCGCGTCTATGAAATTT
Organism: Clanis bilineata; assembly: GCA_036417725.1. Classification (NCBI taxonomy): domain Eukaryota; kingdom Metazoa; phylum Arthropoda; class Insecta; order Lepidoptera; family Sphingidae; genus Clanis; species Clanis bilineata. The sequence goes on along the minus strand of CM071145.1, from coordinate 275,249 downwards.
GTATGAAATATTAATCAAATGTCATCAGTGCGCAGCGAGTTTACATTTACATTAGTTTTTCGTGCTCGGGCTACTGTTACTCGTGAATGTAATTTACAATAACTCTAATCATTTTGTAATATTACACGGAAGGTATCTGTATCCTCCTATTTCTCACAATCAGCACACTAGTTCTAAATTCATAACACTAGTTCCAGTCTTATCTCTCTTCACGTCTCTAGAGGGCATTCATAGCTGATACCACGATATGACACTGACGATGAACTATGAAGTGAATCGCTCCCCAGGGACCTGTCGCCGGCCAGCGGGTCAACTCTCAGACCTCACTGGGTGAGCGATATGTGGGTCAAGCTCGGGACAAGGTTCAAAATACAATTATAGTTTTTAGGGCTTCGATGCCAAATGACAAAAATTTAACCTATACATTTATATAATTTCGTTATATGAGTGGTAGAGCCACGCTGTAGATAGTAACATCTACAGAACCAATGAGCCGGCTCAACCGCTTTGATACCACTGTTTCACAGAAAACTGACGTATAGTGACAGCTCGCTGTCGCGTTACGTTCAGTGAGTTAGATTTCCAGTGGCCCAATTCCCTCTACCTTTCCCAATCCCTAATCCCCTCCTTTTAGGTTGGCAACGTATCCTTGATTCTTTATATGTCTTGGGTGTCTATGGGCAACGTAGATCACTTACCGTCAGGTGACCCACTCGCTCGTTTGCCAGTCTTTGCTATAGAAAAAATATGCACTAGTCATATCTGTTAGTCTGATCGATATGTGTGTACCAAAAATGTTAACAAGCATGGGTCATAATTTTCTGTATCGGTTAAGTCATTTTGCACAAGATACCGCGTAAAATTCTCTTAGTATACAATCACAATTAAGATTCCATTAGAAATGATTATGGTTCAATCAACATCAATCACGAGCTGTGACTCGGCGACATTCTGTATCATTCGATTAGTCGTATTTAACAAAAACTCTAAAGTGAATGTTTATAATCAGCCATATATAATGTACATGTGAGCTCATCAATAATGTTGTAAAACAGCTTCACTTCACTCACTAATAATACGAGACAAAAAAACAAGTAAATTAGCCGTTTATGTTCTCCATTACACAAGGAGTATGAATACCGAAATTAGTTTTTGCATAGATTATATCACATCCTATTACTATAGCCCGTAATTAATTCTCGACAAATTGTAAGTATTCTAGCATATTTAACATCTGTTTATTTATTCTAGAACTAGATACAGACGTATGCTTAGAGAACGGATGTAAAAAAAGATGGACGGAGCGCTAGGAACATTTAAAGTGAAACAGAGTTTTTGGCCCATTCGCTATCGCCGCTATTACTTGTGGATAGATGGAATCGGGCGAAAATCCTGCTTCATTTTTAAGTTCTTAGCGCTCCGTCCATCTTTTTTACATCCGTGGTTTAGAGTTAGTATTCTGAAAAATCAAGATATATTTCGGTACCACATGATCGGGCAGCATGTTAAGCCCTCTGCCGTATCCTCTTGTTGTATCTATGGAAGGTACTAAGAGGTAAAAACTGTTTTATTTATTTGTTTATGAGTATAGTACTGACCTTCATAAGCAGCAGTTGTTGTGAGACGACGTCGCTGCGCTGCGCATGCGCGTGCTCGCCGCCTGCCACCGGGAACGAGCCCAGGTACTGTAACAACGACACCAAGTTACTCACTAAACTATACTAAGAAGTATAATTGGGCAGTAACAGTTGATGAAGACGTAAACTGATGCTTAAGTTGCTCACCAGTCCAAATCCCTTCTTCTACTGACTAAACCCTACTATTTTTCTCATCCTTTTGATTTCCTTTTGAAAAATTAACCCATTGCACTGTATTTATCCTCAGATCCAAAGTAGTGATTTTACACAAGGATAAATATGTATATATTTAGTGTAATTTACAAGCAAATGATTAGAGTGTGGGTCCCTTCGTGAAACTATCGAAGCTTGTCCTGCAATTCACCGCACTTTGACGATAATAACTGCCAATGTACACACAACTATGTACCGCTCTGCTCACCCCTCAATCCACACAATAACACACATTATACACATCTGACGAGTACCACGGTGGGATCACGAACTGGCGGTGTTTGTCCGCCTCTTTAATTTTTTATAATCGTGGCGTAGAGCTTTTATAACAACTTGATTAGGAAAAGCGCAATTTATAGCGACGAATGATTATTCACATTCAACAATTACAATTCCCGTTTGAATGCAGAATTTGAAAACGGTTTGCAACAATTTTATAGAAAACGGACATATTCCGGAAACCGTGTCATTAAATGAAAGAACGTTGCCTCGTTGATGACATTAATTTTCTATTTCTACATAACCTAGTCTAAAATGAGCGACTTTTTTATAAATGGTATGGTTCAATTTACTTAACTGTTAGCAAACTTGATCGTGCAAAGATACATAATTCTCTCCAAAATAGGCACAAAGTCTCGTTACTCGATTGAACTCACTGAACTAGGTAGTCAGAATAAATGGGACCTGTCGGGTGTCGGATTCAATGTTCCGTCACGGTACGTATGGTTTTCTTAGTCTTACCTTGATCGCAATAACAAAGGGTCTTTAATAGATCTTTTAAAGAGTCTTGTAAACTCCGCTCTAGGTATCAATATAGCTCTCCTCTCTATATTGATAGCCTCCAAGGCGCGGCGGGAATACACCCAACTAGTTGGATACATGCCAGAGGTTCGATTCTCGTACCAAGTAGTCGCAGTATGACCCGCAGATATTAAAATTTGTTTCGACTCTTTCGTAGTTCAAAATACTCACGTCGAAAGCGACACGAAACCCATTAATAGGGGACTTCTGATAGTCTATCTGACCCTTGGATTTACACAGAATATAAATATTTGGGTTGGTTATTTATCAGTGGCGAAAGGTCTATAAGGTACAACCCGATTCCTACCGGCTTCCCTTTTCCAGATTGTAGGCTAATAAATGCGTTTTATCTAGGTATTATCTGGAAGAAAAGTAGCACTGGCTTCCCTTTTCAACTTATTCACCCTTCGCCACTGTTATTTATCATGTATTCGAGAAGATTCAACATTAAAACAATATGTTCTTCTAATCAAAACATCTATTTTAGTCCACAGGATTTGAATCCAGTCTCCTAATGAGAAACACAGTGTAAAGGGTGCGCAATTAAGTCAGTTGTGATTGTTTGTGAAGTGTACGAGTATAGCAGTACCCGAGGAGTGGTAATGGTATAACGCATCACATGTGTAATGTGCACCCTAAACTGTTCCGCACCAACTGTCGTTCTAAGCACCCCATAATTAACTATTAGTGGCTAGCGACCGCACCAACATTTAGTCTGCAATGGCGAAGGGATCATATAATACGTTTCAAATCGACTTGTTTTTTTTTCCCACTGTTTATAAATTCCTTCTAGCTTGGAGTGTAAGTGGAATGATTATGCTGACATAACCATTCCTCCTGCCTGCCCTCCAAGTTAGAAGTCGTGTCTGAACACGTTGGCCTTCTGACCCAGAACAAAGTGTCAAGTGTATTTTAAGATACCGAGATACCGAGTAACCTACGCTGATACTATTGATTAAAACACATGATTAAAAATTTTCAAAAAATATATAGAGGTAAAGAAACGCAGTGGGGCACGAAAAAAATGCACGTCGAAACTGAAAATAAGACGAGATTTTCCAACAACATTTAGTCTTGTTTTCAACTACTATTCAACATTTAGTTTGACCTATCATAACAACAATAAGCTTTATCAATATAACTTTTAGATCCAATTACTTAATATTGTATCATACACGTGGTGAAACAGAATATAGTATGAACTCTTATATGCCTGATTCGCAATCCCGAGCCAGTAAGCTTATATTTAAGACCGACATAATTCACGACAACTATTCAAGTCAACGATTGACGTTCAATTAAGCTACAAGATGAATACCATTAGGATTAAGGACTCTACGGTGGTAACATATTTCAGTACTACTCGCTTGGCGTGAAAAATACGTTTCATTTAAAAATTAGTCAAAGTCCAAGTTCGTCTGTTGTACACAATTATAGTATACAGTGTGTTACACGGATGATGACATAGTAAGTCGTGACCACAAGTCGGTTCACCGCCGCGCCACCCCGCACCGCCTCGGGTTTCCCGCGCTCCCTTTGTCGCGACACCGACAGGGAGAACCGCGCAAATCAGAGGGGCGCTTTGTTAATACTAATAATATATTTTCGACTATTTCAGTGCCATTGGCTGTGATATATGTGAAGTTTTCCGTTAAAGCCATTATAAACTATGAAATAGAATTATATTAATTTATTGATGATCTATCCCCATTTCTCAGATAGAGCCATTATACTTTTCTGTATGTTTTCGATTACTTCATTGAGGGATCAAAATTAACCTAGGTATATGTTATTCTGATGTATTAGTCTTTTAAAATTTAATCAAAATTCATTCAGTAGTTTTTGCTTCAAAGTGTAACAAACTTTCACGTTTTTAATATTAGATAGATTCTTATCATCTGCTGTAGTTATAAAAAATCCAGATAGAAAAGAGAAGAATATTTTCGTAATAATAAAATAATAATAGGCTTTCCAATATCATCGTGATAGGCTATCATTATAATGAGACAAGCTCAGTATATATACCAGCTGCGCCTTTCAAGTATACTGACGTTAGATTAAGATACATTAAATGTTAACCCATTATACTTAGTAAAAGACGAAAACGTACATATATTGAGAAAATAATACATTTGAACTTAGACCTACAGCTACAAATTATTTTATTTTTTATACAGTAACGCCATCTAGTGGGTGGTTGAAGAACCACATTCTAACGTCTCACCAAACCGGGAATGCCTCTACATTCCTAGTGTAGTGACACCGCCCTCGCAACGCTCCGTGCATTACGTTGAGTCGCACAATGTATTCAATAGATGGCGCTGCTATGAAAACCAAAAAATACATGGTTATAGATTGTTATTGTGATAAAGGTCGCAGGAAGTCGCTGGAAGCAGGCCGCTTCCAACAGGTCAATATGGAAATCTTTGGGGGGGCCTATGTTCAGCAGTGGAAGTCCTATGGCTGTTTATGATGATGATGATGATGATGATGATGATGATGATGATGATGATTAGGATAAATACGGAATGTTCATTTTACAAATTTATTTTTTGATTATCTATTTGATACCCCAGGGAGAAATTATGTGACTATTTTATGAAACACATAGAAACAGGAGTAGCTTTTCTTAACCCTACTATAGTGAATAATTTATACAATTCTTCATGTATTCCGAATTTTACCGCACATACAGTTGTAGAGGTGCCTGCCTCGGCGGTGTGGTGGTATTGACTGATTCGGTAGCGTGGTGGTATTTCGGTTCTGAGGTCTCGGGTTCGATCCCCGGGTCGGGCAAAGTGATATTGGATTTTTCCATATCAGCCCGTAGTCTGGTATTTGTGCCCGATGTGGCGATAGGCTCGCCCCCTATCACATCTGGGACGGAACTAAGCTCGGCGAAATGTGGGTGTTCTAGTTCGCTAGTGCGCCTCTGCCTACCCCTTCGGGGATACAGGCGTAAGCTTATGTTATGTTATGTTATGTTGTAGAGGTATATTTAAAGCTCTGTGTACTCGTATATAATATTATTGTTTTATAAATAAGACAATAATACCAACTCAGTTTCGTCGACCCATTTATTAAAAACAGTTAATTTTAATACAATAAACAATATGAAACTGAATGTCTCCCACAAACTGTTGTTTATTTAGGACTCCTCTTATCAACCTTCGATACAGCAGCCGCCCAGCGCGCCCTACCGAGGTCACCAACTTGTCAATCGAAAATAAACTTTGTCATGAAAAGTTACAGTACAGTTTCGGATGAGAAGGGTTTGCGCCGAAGTTGCATGCCATTTGTGTAGGAGGGCGGTTTGATTCATATCTCGCGATATTGTTTTGGCACTTTCAATAATGTATTTTATATGGTTTATCAATAGTTTGTCTGTTTTGACCTATCCAACTTGTGAGTAGACGCAGCCTCGCAGGGTCATATATTATTAAGATTTATTATTGTCCAAATTAGAATTATTACTGGTGTTAAAGCTCTCTTTATGTCTCTCACACGCGAGTCTGGTAGTCAACCTATGGTGCATAATAGAGTATTCTAAATTCACATTACATAGACAAAACTAAACAGCTAAAGTCATCATTGTAGTTTGTATATCCTGGTAATTTTTGTATACAAAACCCAAAAACATTTCATTTTATTCTAACTAACAATGTTAGGGCAGGTAGCATCCCAACTCCCGCCACTCGACCGCACTTAATATTGTAAAAACTGACTGCAGTACATTTTATAAATAAAATACTTTGTTATTGTGCTACACAAAACGAAAACATATTTCCCATTTCTCCAACTATACCTACAGATTAATATTCAGTTTCCACACTATTTCATATTTTTCGTTGATGCTAAAAACATTTTAATATTTATATTAAAATTTTACATAGCCGTAATATTACCTATACTTAATATTTACCTATACTACTTTTGTATATTTAGGTCGCCTCCTTAGTCTAGTGGCAGCGTGTATGGGCTGTGCACCGGGAGGTCCTGGGTTCGATTCCCTGGTCGGGCAAAACAAATTTTCTAATTCAATTTGCCCGGGACTGGATCCCTCTTATGGGGTTGACGTCAGGCAGGCGGCCGGTCGTAAAAACTAAGCCAAATCCTATCTACAGCATGCTTGAAAAAGTGTGTTGTGCCGACCCCACATTAAGGTGGGATAAGGGCAGGTAGAAAGACTACGTTTGTATATTTCTTTTAAGAACTACTAACTTAGTCTAATTCATATCCTATTTATTATTGTCATAATGCAGAAAAGTATATCATGGCACCGACTGAACTAAAATGGTACTTCATTTAAATAGTTTAGTTAGTGATTTGACAGTCTCTGTGGCGCAGCAGGCGTGTAGCCGGCTGTGAAATGTGAGGTCGCGGGTTTCATTCCCGCACCGAGACAAATATCTGTGTGGCCCACAAATATTTGTTTCGGGTCTGTGTGTTGAGACCGAAAGTCTCTCGTAGTTCCTAATACCCACGACACAAGACTCGATCTTAGTGTGGGGTCAGGACTATGTGTATGACTGTTGGGTATATTTATTTATTTAGTTATGACTCACGAGTATCATGCGAACTTTTCTGTATATGGATTTGTCTTCACTAAAGATACTCAAGTTCCTTAGTTTATTTCGTTTTTCATGTTACGTAATAATTGTTTACTACTTCCACAAATTTAATTTGTAATAATGATGTATATTCAAAAATATAATAACCACTGCTAATTAAAAATCATTTAGTAGTGACAAAGAAAGAAAATTAACGACTTTGTACTTGCCTTTGTGAAATGACATTTAAAAGAAAATATTAAAATATTTTATAAACAAAGTACCTGACATTAATTACGAAGTAATTTCACAACTCGACGAGCTGAGCAACTAAATCACGGCTAAAGAAATGTATAAAGATATTTTTGAATCACCTCGTCGATCTACTCGTAGTGCCAGCGAAATAAGGCAGAGATGTTTTAGGTTATCATTCCGGGTTAAAAACAATTTGTTTATTTGTAGATTTTTTTAAAGCACGTGTGAGGCACACCCGAGAACTCAACGGTTTTATAGCCAACGCTCCCTGATGCGATGGGTGGAAAATCCTAGAATTCATTACTGCAAGCCATTGAAATACAAATAAAAATAGTTGCAGAGCGTGGGATAGCCAATAAGTTCTTATTAACTGTGTGGAAGTGGAGCCGCCGGGCATGGCGTGGCTCACACGTAAGAGTTATGGGACATGTAGAGAGCCGTCCAGCTTTAAAATCAAGAAAATTCTGATGAAAACTAAAATAGTGGTTCGCTTAGTATCGTGTCTACTGCCGAATTTTTATACTGGTTATGTTAACATCGATACTTTAATATTATCGAATTTTAATAAATATAATATCACACAAGATATTTTATTTTTACTTTAAGCTTATTCTGGGATATGACTTCTCTCTTTTACATTATTTACATTTGCAATTCGATGCTTAATTCATATTGAAGCTACATAGAGGATAAATTATCTATTGTTGTTCTATTATTGTTCCGTTTCTGATTAATTTAAATATCATTAAGTGTTGTATAAACCTGTAAAGGTTTATCACCAGCGGCCCGAGCAGGATAATTTTTGACAATCGTAAATGTATTCGAGCTCGTTGCGCGTCTATGAAATTTGTATGAAATATTAACCAAATGTCAAAACATTTACGATTGTTAGAAATATTCCTGCTCGGGCCGCTGGTCTATTGCATTGTGCCTACATTCTTGATATGTTTAGTGTGATAAATGGATGGTGTATCGAATAAATAAATAAATACATACTTGATAAAAATACATTTATATAAAATAGTTTGCAATATTCGTAGTGATAACCCGCGTAGTTTTTTATATGCGCTGTCCTAGAGTCCACACTATAACACGGGCTCTATACTAGATTGTATTAGTGTTCCTAAGTGTATCCAAGTGGTCATCAATCAGGACGCAGTTGATTGAAGCTCAGTGATGGCAGCTCTGAACTCTACAAGGGTCAAACGTGATGCTATTTTTCACTCTAGAGTAATCAGTAAAGTAATATTGTTAATATTGAATTTTATATTGGATGAAGTTCCCGAGTGGGGATTGCTTGAACGCAATTTTTAATCTAGATCATCTAGGTACTACGGAATGTATTTTATAGATTATAAAATATGCTTCAGTTGTGGCCTCCTTGGTGTGATGGCAGCATATATGGGTTATAGACCGGGAATACCTAGGTTTCAATCTTAGATCTTTTAAAATGATTTTTCCTTACACGATTTGCCTAAAACTAGGTTCACTAGATGTGTTTGAGTTCAGGCAGGTATCAGGTCGTAATATTAAGCCGATTAATTTCTGCAACATGGTTCAGAGAAAAATTATGTTCTCAATGCGTAGTTTACGGAATTTTAAGTGCAATACAGCGCAAATATAATGTGAAATTCAAAGGCAGCGCAACTCCGTCGTCTTGAGCTGAATGTTTCACAGTGTTAAGTGTTCCGACCCGTATCGACACCAGCGGACAATTAACTTAACTAGCCCCCGCAACTTTGTCAACACCTCGCTCTGTATGTACGGACGGTAGATCATCCAAGAATTCACCTAAAGCTAGTTGAGATTACATTTTATGCTCAGCCTGTATCCCTGAAGGGGTAGGCAGAGGCGCCCTAGCGAACTAAAACACCCACATTTCGCCGAGCTTAGTTACGTCTACATCTTCCGAAGTGGTAGGTAGAGTTGAATTTGGGTGAAGGTAGGTAGGAAGGTATAGTTGAAGTTGATTTTGAATTTGAAATAGAGTTGAATGGTAGAGCAACATTTTCTTTATGTTACTCTTATTTCCCGGGGCCAGCCCGTTTTCTCAGCGACTTTTGGGAATTTGGATTAGTTAGACAAGCACCCTATAGTAAAATCTAAGCCAAATCCTCTCTGCAATATATTTAATTTGTTTGCGCTGACCCCACTTTGCATTGAGATAAGGCCACGTGATGTATTATTACATCATATTTACATGTATGACTCCATCATAAAAATTAATAATAATTGATATTATTTTGTGTATTGTTGCAGGTATGTGAAGTTTCTATACGGTATCTCCGCTCGTCGCGTGTTCAGTAAGTAGTAAGTACGTACGTCGCTAAGACTGGAAGTTAGCGGGAGTTAGACCGCGGCGCGACGCTTCCTGTCAGTAGTTGCCACTTCATGAATTACTAATCTAAGAAATCTTGTTTATGTTGTGTTACGCCGGCTTAGCGGGCTTACTAAATGTGCCCAAAGCGCTAATGATACTAAAGTGATAGTTTAATAAAAGCCAACATTTACATACAATTCAATCTTTTAAGCATTTAAAAATTATTGTAATTTTGCTGAAATGTAATGAAAATGTTATATCCAAGCAAAGCCCAATCCTTTCTTAGAAAATAGGCTGTACAACTGTAGGGTTACCACCTCTTATAGCAGTATTATTATAATCGTTCTTCGTTTGTTTTATATGGGAATCGGTGCAAGTAAGATAGTGCTATAAGAGGTGGTGATAATCCCCCTGAATGTTAGGTAGAGTTACACGCATACGGTCTAGACTCCATACTACATTTAAACTGTAATCTGTGTATCAAAAACTACAAGGGGCTTACGGATTATAAACATTATTTGGGTATAGGAATTGAACCCGAAGCTATAGTTCCACAGCCGTCTCTACACCCGCACCTCCTCCTGCGCCAAACTCTGATCGTAATCACGGAATAATTGAATTTCAACTAAACCCGAAACCTAAACTCTCCCGAAAAAGGCAATAAAATACAATAAAAGTTTGCAAGTAAATTAATTTGTGTAAAGAGTAAGTTTATCGCAGCAACGCGACGGAAGGGTATGCGCGGGGTGGGGAGATGAGGAGCGGGGCAGGGTCACAACTCGGCCGGTTATAATTTGCGAAGAATGCTTAATTATTATTCATAAGCGTTTAATTTATAAGTTGGCCCAACGAGAGACTCCACCGGCCCGACCCGGACCGACACGACGTAGGATAAGTTTTACTTAATTTAATATTTTTTAGACTCACGGGGAGTTTGCGAATTGTTTCCAACAGTAAATTGATTGTTTTATTTGAGTTTTTTGCTCGATTTCTGGTAGAGAACAATGTTAGGTTTTTTCTTGTTCTTTTGTTGCACACATATCTCCGCTTCATTGGTTTGTTATAGGGGTACAACGTACACGCTGTAAGTTCGATGGTTCTCGGTCAGTCAGTATTTTTTACATAAATTGCGAACGACATATAAATCACTTGATGGTCAGCAATATTATAGTGCCCGCAAACGAAGTCAGTTAGTCACACTCAAGTAAATCAAGGGCGAGAATAATAATGACAAAATTTCCTTTCACTCCGACTGAAACGCATCAAATTTTATTCTTAGATTTTATCAAGAATTGAATTGAATTTGTATTATACATAATGTAAAGGAAATATTAATATTAATAATAATAATAATAATATTAGCCCTGTAATATTACTGTCCCACTGCTGGGCACGGGCCTCCTCTACTAATGAGAGGGGTTAGGCCTTAGTCTACCACGCTGGCCTAATGCGGGTTGGTAGACTTCACATACCTTCGAAATTCCTGTGAAGAAATTCTCAGGTATGCAGGTTTCCTCACGATGTTTTCCTTCACCGTTAATTAATATTAATATAATGATATTATACAAGGTGAACCGACGACCTGATAAAGGTCGCAGGAAGTCGCTGGATGCAGGCCGCTTCCAACAGCTCGATCTGTAAATCTTTGGGGGAGGCCTATGTTCAGCAGTGGACGTCCTATGGCTGATGATGATGATGATGATGATGGTGATACATAGTGTAATATAGAGGTAGGATAAATTATATAGATTTCTTAAGTTTACGTGAATATTATACATTGAAATAAAACGATTCTTACGGATTCTATCACGATTAGGTTTTAATTATTATTCCCGACGTTTCGAAGGCTTTGCAGTCTTCGTTGTCACGGGTTAGACTGACTGACTGTCTAACCCGTGACAACGAAGACTGCAAAGCCTTCGAAACGTCGAGAATAATAATTAAAACCTAATCGTGATAGAATCCGTAAGAATCGTTTTATTTCAATAAATTATATAGCTTTTATTTTCAACCGACCTCAAAAAAGAAGAAGTTCCTCAATTTGAATGTATTTCTTCATGTATGTTACGCGATATGTCCGCCAAATGTGTTCTTTTTGTGTTCGTTAGAGCTTATTCCATGGGTGGTCTCATATAAATTTGGTCAAGATCGAATAAATTTTGAAGTCGGTCCGTTAAGTTTTTAAATTTGTGATCATATAATTTATTTCTGTAATTATTGGAAGATGAATCTATCTGTCAGCACTAACGATTCAACCTGGTACCAGTTCAGCTGTAATTCAGTTAGCGCACAGGTCACATATCCGACACCTAATTGGTTAATTCCGCTGTTACATCTCTACAGAAACAGATGTAGGACAGGTTAATGAGGTATTCAGTTCAAAAGGATCCTGGAAATGTTATACCTGAATGATAAATGATATTGAAGTTTTAATTAGGCGAAAATATAATACACTGCTGAACATAGACCCCTCCAAAGATTTCCAGATCGACCTGTTAGAAGCGGCCTGCATCCAACGACTTCCTGCGATCTATGTTCAGCAGTGGACGTCCTATGGCTGATGATAATGATGATTGTGATAATACATGTAATAAGTACATATAAAGATTACATACAATAACAAAGGCAATGGAAGCTGACATCAGGTAGTTAGCCAGAAGTAATAACTAAGCCTAATATTTTCTGCAACATGCGTAAAAAACTTTGAAAAAGTTTTTCGTCGCCTCCTTGGTGTAGTGGCAGCCTGTATGGGCTGTAGACCGAGAGGTCCTGGGTTCAATTCCCAGGTCGGGCAAAGCAAAATTTCTTATTTAATTTGCCCGGGACTGGATCCCTCATAGGGGGTCGACGTCAGGCAGGCGGCCGGTCGAAAAAACTAAGCCAAATCCTCTCTACAACATGCATGAAAAAGTGTGTTGCACCAACCCCACATTAAGGTGGGATAAGGGCAGGTAGAAAGAAAGAGCTTGAAAAAGTATTTTGACTCCACTGACATAAAGTTAGGTGGAAAAAGGTCCTAAACTGTTATAAACATACAATTAGTTATGTAACAGATCTGTAACACACTGGAATAAATTCATAGTCGAATAACATCTGAACAGCCTCCGTGGCGCAACGGGCGAGTAGCCGGCTGTGAAACGTGAGGTCGCGGGTTCGATTTCCGCACCGATACAAATGTCTGTGTGGCCCACAGATATTTGTATCGGATCTGGGTGTTGTGAGACCGAAAGTCTCTCGTAGTTTCTGATACCCACGATACAAGTTACACCTAGTGTGGGGTCAGGACTATGTATGTGACTGTTGGGTGGTTTTATAAAAAAAAACATAAAACATGTTACATGACACAGTTTCAAAAAAACCTATACTACATGTTAAATGTAAATGACATTATATTACAGGTTATATAAACAAACATACACACAAACAAATTTGAGTGTAATTTTAATAAGCACAACATGCCATCAATTAAGTCTTAAACAGATGTGGTTTGGACAAATATTTGCAAATCAAATTACCACACAGCGCATATTGTTAATCTAATAATATATTTCCTTAATAATATGCAATCCAATTGCCAACAAATTGAAGCAAACGTCGCGTTAGCATTTGAAATTAATTTGTTATGTGTAAAGAAGAGTAACGAGTGGTAACAAATGGGAAACGAACAAGATAAACACGAGTTTGGCGAACTTTGAGAATTGATTTGAGCCAACATGAGCGACGCCGACCGCCGCGACGGCCCACATTCGTCTAATCACTTCACTAACAGTATAATCTTTCACAAGCTTACGAGAACATTGACAGAATGTTGTTGTGTATGGATTTGGACATTAGTAAATGATGTCCATTTGTCAACAATCAAACAGAATTATAGATTTGATGCCTTTGATGTAAGCAAATATATAGATACAGTATTTATTGTTTAGATAGTTGTTAGGCGATAGTATTATAGCCCAGGGTGAAACTACCATAACGAATTGAACCTCAGCCTCTAAGGAACGTAATATGTACATGTGTAATTAGGTACATATTACCTTAAATAATTTGTACTTGTGCCTTGTATTGATGGACAAATAAAAGTTATTTCTTTCTTCTTACGGGAGGAAATTAATATTAAATACATAGGTAGCCGTTACATATCTCCATAAAATTTGAAGATACGTTTACAGACCTAAATAACATACTATCGTGAAGAACTTCCGAATCTCGTAAAACAAGCCCTTATCAGTCACAGGGACTATTTGAACTCAGAATCTAATGACAAATAATAATCACCATGAAATATTTACGATATTGGATGGAGAAAGCTGAACTATGCATGTTGGATATATATACTCGTACCTATAGAGGTATAATGTAAGAACTTGCAAAAAGTGGTCAGCCTCCGTGGCGCAGCGGGCGAATAGCCGGTTGTGAAGCGAGAGGCCGCGGGTTCGATTCCCGCATTGAGACAAATGTTTGTGTCGCCCACAGATATTTGTTTCAAGTCTGGGTGTTGTGAGACCCAAAGTCTCTCATAATCTCTGATACCCACGATACAGGTTATACCTAGTGTGGGGTCAAGACTAGGTGCGTGACTGTTGGGTGTATTTATTTATTTAGTTATTTTAAAGCTTTTTTCAGCTAATTGCAAATTTTGTTGTTTTACATAAAAATAATTCCACATCACCTAATCAATGGTCGTAAGTAGATAATCCGACATACATACTTTTTCTATCTTGTTAAACGAATTGAATTGAAACGCTGAAGAGATCTGAATCCCAGACCACGCCACCGGCGAGCGCTCACCCACCAATCATTTAAACAAGTTAAAACTCTACAACTAACTCCAACGAAACTTCCTTTACAAACAGAATGTTTTTATTTACTCGTTCTTATGATTGTACCGCGTGTTTCTGTATTCAGACTATTCGCGAGCAGTTTTATAAAGTTATCTTGTTAACAATTTAGCATTTTCGATTGGTATTCTTGGCCTGCAGTCTCGCGGTATAAGTTTGAGAATGGGTAATGACAGGTCTATTGAAACATTGTCTTGTTGCTGTAGTGAATATCTTTTTTCAATATGGGTCTATTAATAAACAAAACAGTTATTTTATGATAATCTACAGCTTATGTGTACTGCCGATGTCAGAAGCAATGAATGGAGATTTGAAAGAAAACGGTGCAATTGGGCCACTAAAAGTGTCTCTCCTTAGGTACTGTTGCGGCAGTGGTGGTGTAAAAGAAATCCGTTTTTGAAATACACTATACTTTTAATGAACTTAATTTTTTACATTTATTGATTGTGAAAATAAAAGATTATTGCTAACGCTGCGCCGTGTGTCAAGTCGAATGTGTAGTTCGCGTCTTCCTCGTCGACACGCCACCACGCGCTGATTCGCGCACACGGCGGTCAATCCGCCAATCACGGCTGGCAACGGCCCGGCGCGACTTTCAAATTGATATCGGCTAACAGGTACCATTCTTTTTAAGTTATCATTTCAGAGACTTATTAGCAAAATATATACGGACGGGTTGCTAACCTCCTCTTATTTAAGTCGGTTAGAAATACGACATAACGTCCACCGATCCACTCACGCGCCAATATCCAACTATTGTTTGCTTACTCGCCGAAGCCACTTGAGCCATATCTTACGATTTGCATAAGTATTAATCCAACAACTTGTCAAGACACCGACACCGGCGTCCGGGTTTCTATCTAGCTGTAAATCACTACTGCTAGTCGATATTGCATAAAGCATTGTTTTGAAGTCGTAATAGTATTTCAAGGCCTGTATTTTGAATGGAAATTGACATTTCCCAAAAAAACACACAGGCGATGAAATACACACATTAAATAAATGGCATTTGTGATCATTTTTATTCCACTAATTAATATATGGTCTTACGGCCATCCATAATTATATATATCTAAATATTTTTTATAACTGATAAAGGATACCCTAAGTATATAAGACACGTCTATAACACCACAAGATAACAGGGCTCAGATACTGTTCCCATTAGAGGCGGCACATATATACATATGTTACATAAGCGTATGGGCCACCGGAGGCCGAGCCGCCCGTGACTATTTAAACAGGACAGTTCTTTTCAAAACGAGGCTATATGATGTCGCATTACTCCCACTGCACTCGAACTATGAGCCACTCGCCGACAGCCGTAATGCCCTGTGGAAGAGCTGAATAATTTTTTTGCATTTAGTGAAAATGTCACGGCAAGTGGCAGTTTAATTTATGAGCACTTTTCATAATATTCGCTACACAAATAACACTAATAATTATTTTGCCCTTGCCCTTGCACTTGCCCTTGCCCGGTCGCCACACTAAAATTTTCAGGCATGCTGTCAAATGATTTGACTTAGTTTTTCCAACCGGCTGTCTATCTGACATGAACCTTCTCTAGAGAATCTCCAAGACAAATTGTGTCAGGAACATCGCTTTTCCAAATGTGGGATTTCAGCAGACCAAGGCTAATAAGCAAGTGATTAGTTCATAGTAGTCAACAGAAACATATAAAGGTCTATAAAAATAATATTAATAATTTATTTATTCACTTGGCCGTCATTATCTCCAAATAATGCGTACGCAGAACAAAAAGATCTAACATTTAATATACTACACCGCTGTTATTTTTGTTCCGCGTCGCATAATAAGATTTTAATATAGATTAAAGCTTATTACACACGGCGCGAGGTCATTATGTTGAGATTTCCCAAGAGTTATTACTTATTAGGCTTGTCTCGCACTCACTGAACAATAGAACAGCTATATGTCTCGATGGAAATCACGCGTTCTACTGCGGCTCGCGAGTCGCGCTTTCACACGAGAGTCCCGAGTCGCGACATTTATTAATTCCTTTTAATATTACTCCCTACCGGACAAAAAGCAATTCAAATATGTGACACAAGATGGCGTGTAAAGGATTGGCGCGGTAAAAAATTTAATATCTAACTGGTGCTTTTTATGGGGTAATTCAGAATAGCTCAGATATGTATTCGTTTCTAAAGTTTGTAACTGATTCCAGATCATGTAATCGTAATTTTTATCGTTCGTTACCTTTAGCATTGGAACTTGTGTCCGGTACGGCGATATATCATATAATCTTTTTTATTTCTACCTGCCCTTATCCCACTTTAATGTGGGGTCGGCAACACACTTTTTCAAGCATTCTACAGAAAGGATTTGGCTTATTTTTAAGACCGGTTGCCTGCCTGACGTCAACTCCCTTTGAGGGATTCAGTTCTAGGCAAATTATATTAGAAAATTCGCTTTGCCGGACCTGGGAATCGAACCCAAGAACTCCTGGTCTACAGCCCATATATGCAACCATTAGACCATATACTATACCATACTAGACCATATAATAAAACTTTATTTGTCGCAATGATTACGCAGAGGAAGTTGGTTTTAAATTCGAATCTCCGAATAGCCTAGCTTTTTTTTTGTCCATGTTATATTCAAAAGCTTTTCCTAAAATTCAGTTCAACATGTGTTCTGTAGGGACATTCATTATCTACTACTGCGTTATTACTGCCTTTTGCTTTCTTATTGGAAATAACTCGGTAAATAATATCTAATATTATTTTTCGTTGAAAGGCCGATAGTTCAGTTCGATACTTTTACTTTAATGAAATCCTATGAGACTCGGAGTTTACGTCAGCTGCCCGAGCAGGAAAATTTCTGACAATCGTAAATGTATTCGAGCTCGCTGCGCGCTGATGACATTCGGTTAATATTTCATAAAAAATTCATAGACGCGCATCAAGTTCGAATACATTTACGGTTTGTTAGAATTTTTCCTGCTCGGGCTCTGATATTTTCTATTTCGTTTATTACATTCACAGAAGATACAAGCGCATAAGAGTACACAAAAATAGAAATAGATAATTAAGACATAAACATAAGCCTGTATCCCCGAAGTGGTAGGCAGAGGCGCACTAGCGAACTAGAACACTCATATATCGCCGAGCTTAGTTCCGTCCCAGATGTGATAGGGGGGAGCCTATCGCCATATCGTGCACAAATTCCAGACTCCGGGCTGATACTGAAAAATCCAATATCACTTTGCCCGACCCGGGGATCTAATCCGAGACCTCATGACGATAGTCGTACCGCAATACAACCACGCCACCGAGGCAGTTAATTAAGAACGTCAGAATATTTTGGAAAGAGTTATATGTCATAAGTTTAGTCTGGTAAAAATCCAGTCAGGTAATGAATAGTCAAAACGTGCTTGAAAAGAAAACTTTCCAAAATAAAGATTACCGAATGCTGTGCTCAAACAAAAGAGATGGCAGCGACCGCCGAGCTCGGTGAGTCGGTGCTCGGTCCTCGTCGGTACAATGAGAACAACAGGGTGTCGTTCTTAGTGTTTAATGCAGGAACCATCAAACTTTTTGCGCACCCTTTGTTACCAATGAATCCTGACAGTATTGTCTCCATTCACCATTATTTCCACTGATTAAGTTCACTACTTGTAATGAATTCTCGTCTTACTAACTCTTGAAGTTATTTATTCTTGTATAAATCAGACGCTTTGTTTCGATAATTTGTTTGTTTGTTTTTTTTATAGCGGAAAACGGCAAACGAGCAGGTGAATCACCTAGTGGTAAGTTATCTCCACCGCCCGAGACACAAAAATAATCATGGGTGCGTTGCCAACCTAAAATGACGGAAAAAGAAATTGGGAAAGAGAGAGGGGGGGAGTAGGTTCATTTGGGCCACCGGAAAAATAACTCATTAAACGAAATGCGACAGCGAACTGCAGGGTTACCACCACCTTTTATAGCAGTATTATTATAATCGTTCTTCGTTTGTTTTGTATGGGAATCGGTACAAGTAAAATTATAATAATACTGCTATAAGAGGTGGTAATAACCACCCTGAGACTCTACGTTGATTGAGGAAATATTTGATTGTTTAATGTGTTATTGAACCCATTAAGTAAACTTATTGTTTCTTATCATAAAAAAATGTCTTCGCCAGATCTACGGAAAATGAGGGCCACCACAGCTATCCATATAAAAGAGCTATACTGACATTATTCTTAACAAAATTCACCAATCGGAAACAATCGGAGACTATCATAGTCTTCTTTAAAAAGAACCCTGGATACTCACAAATCTAGTCAGGTAATTGAATAGGTATTCTTGAATAGAATTCCAGGCCATTAAAAAAAATTAAGTACCAGATAAACATTGTATTTGAACCGACAATAGGCATTGATCGACCTTTTCGCACAAAACACTGTACTGGCCCAATTTATAAGCGAGGACAATCGCAACAAAGTAAATTTTTTAACTGTCCCAAATACGAAGTTGTGTGCCGACGAACGTAATATTTAAACAGCGTTTTGTAAAGGTCTGACGGGACGGGTAGGGAAGTTTATGGGACATTTAAAGCCTCTATGAATGAATATTTTCAAATCTTATTTGTCGAAATTATACCTCTGTTGAATTATACTTAATGCTTTCTTAGGTTTACGCGAATGTTATTCATTGGAATAAAACTATTTTTACGGATTCTATCACGAATTGGTTTTAATTTTTATGCCCGACGTTTCGAAAGTTTTGCAGCCTTCGTGGTCACGGGTCAGACTAAAAATATAAAAATTAAAACCAAATCATGATAGAATCCGTAAAAATAGTTTTATTCAAATGAATTATACTTGTCATGTCATGCGAAATGTAGGGTGTAATTAATGATGTTGACTTCCAATATTTTAGAGTAAAACTGTATTGATCTCTCAACAAATAAAGAAATGGCTAAAATTATCTGCTATAGTTCAAACGCAACGATGTTAGCGAAGTAATATTAAAATGTTTCCATGTTACGACTAACTGCTTTGCCGGACTGTGGTGTGTTGCAGTATAGTTAACCGTCGCGTCGGCTTCTGTGCGTTGCTTCGCGACCTACATTATCTAAAGACAAAAGGTTAAAGTACAAAGAAGCCCCGGCGCTTCTCGGTGAAAAATGCATAGCACCTGCCTAATAAGCGCTTCAAGCATATTTCTTGTGCGCTTTAAATGCACCGTTATGTTCAAACGTTGGACGCACTACGCTTCCTCCGCTTAAAATGCGAGACTACTATAAACACTGAAAACGAGCACTCATTCATTTAATGTAAAAAGCGCTTATTGTCAAGGATATTTTAAGCCAGGTTTCTGTGAATATCTACATTTTGTTATAATTTGGCAACAACCAGGTTAGAGGGCGCGCGGCGTTAACTGCGCTCGGAATCGGGAACAAAGCTTAATATAAACTACTAATAACTATTTAAACCTAGCCTTAAATTGTAAGCAGATTGTAAAACCAACTCGCGATAAATCAAATGTTGATAAACTTGCACATATCTTCTCTATCCCGTCGTCAGCTGTTGACTAAATATCTCGTTGTACCTGATACCCACGACAAAACACTCGATTAAAGTGTGGGGTCAGGGCCATAATAAACCCCTCCTTTTTGAAAATGGTATGTCGATTTGATACATAGACTCACGCATCTTTCCCAAAGGGGTAGGCAGAGACAACGGATTTCCACTTGCTACGACCCTCACACATATCTTTCGCCTCATTCAGTCTCATTACAATCTTCATGCATGCACGTCGGTTTAGAGTACTTTTAACTTGACTCTTCTCAAGTATGTCTCTGACTTATGGTCAAAAAATGTTCGATGAGGTCTTCCCCTTCCAATTCTGCCATTCACACTTGCCAAATGTATGTAATCTCTCATGTAATTATCTTAAAATCTTATTTTTGTGTACTCAGGCTATGTGGATAAGGTTCCACCGCGCATTTCACGTCCGCCCACGTGTCGGTCACCTCGGCAGCTCTCGCGGGACAGGAGCGGATCCGAAATATCATAACGTATTTATTTATACTTGCTGGCTGAAATAACTTACAAATTGTGATATAAACCGACGTGGAATGATAGCTTCTTACGTTTCGCATAGTGAACGAGTTTTCCGAAAGCCTAAATACCCCTTTTCAATATTTTCGACCGACTTCCAAAAAGGAGGAGGTCCTCAATTCATCTGTATTTGTTTATGTATATTACACAGTATCTCCGCCGGATGTGGACCGATTTTCAAAATTATTTTTGTATTCGATAGAGCTTATTTCACGAGTGGTCTCATATAGAGGTAGATTTGGTGACAATCGGATTTGAAGTCGGTCCGTTAACTTGTGATTATATGAAACCTATCTATACTGGTTTCTGTAAAAAGCTATACATAGGCTCAGCCAATAAAAAACAACTTAAAAAAAAAAATACTGGTTTAGATGTTTATGTAAGTCGTGTATCGCCTTTGTCAACATTCAAAATGTCCTAATACACATCTAATTTGCTATCGTTTTCTACTAAAATCATCAATCTACAAGAACATTAAAACTAGATTGAGAAGCCCTGGCTAGCTGTAATTGACTCTATTATAGGATAACGAGGTAATGTATAGACATCGACAACTCTTTACTGTTAGACTGCAGTGATGAGCGTCCGTTCGTTTCACATCACTCCGCGGTCTACATCAGCATCGAGCCGGCCTGGGCAGTAGCTGCGGCGTGAGATATGGCTAAAACTAGCTGATCTAAATAGTAGAACATAATTATGAGAGATGTACATAAAAATTAAGACGAGATTGTAATCATCCCTATAAATATCGTAAGAAGAAAAATTGGATGAAAAAAAATCATGAAAACAAATTTTAATACATAACATACCACTTACAATAAAACTTATCGAAAACTCATCAATATTTATCGACGTTCATAAAAAGTAATGAAAAATCTTGCCTTTATTACACAGGGATTATCAATATGGATATTATGACGAGGCATAAAAGAAATTAATCTGATAACAACATATTATGGAAAGTTGACGATTGTCGTAATGCGTCTTAACTTTTACTCAGATGCGGTCTTCATACCTACAGGATCGCCGGTGACATTTACTGATATTATTGTTATTTACAACGAGCTATGTATAAGTAACGTAACATGAAGCTCCAAAACTTGTTAAGCGTAGATTCCATAGACAAAGAAAATAAAAGATACACAGTTTATCACAATTGTAACAACAAACTCGAGTGACACTCGACAATTACAAATCCGCAACAGAAACGTCAACTCATCCGCCGGAACACCATCTCATTCCCACTTGCCTCCACAATTACCGTCCCATTTTCCTTATTAACAATTTCCTACACCCTCCGCTTTGTGGCATCAACTTTGTATTTAGAATGTTATTCTGTCTCTGCTTAAACGATTATTTCGTCTTTTGACACAATCTAATAAAGTCTTTGGAAATTAGACGCATATTTCAGTGAGATTATCTGAGATAGATAAGTGTAGTCTATCCTGCGGTTTCGTGTTGGCGTCGTGTTCTAAGATAATATTATTACTAGCGACCTTTTCACGGTCAAATGCTCAGATTTGAATTTCTACGCATTTATAATTTCATGTTCTGCCCCGCGGCCATCAGTTCAAGGTCATCTACAGTTTAGGCCATCTTACATACTTGACATTTCACGATCCTTTACTCCCACGACCCGATTGTGATTTATGTTTCGTAGCAGAAAATGTTCGAGTAATCAAGTGAACTATTGTAAATGGTAGGTATCTTGTACATCTGATAATCCAAATTTTGAGTCATATTATGTGTTGCTCGTTGTCATTGCGGCTGATATCAACTAACAACAAAGGAAACCCCACTTCCTTATTTCTGAGACCTGTAAAGTTTGGTATCTTATGCTAATTTGATGTGAACTGCGCTCGATAGGCTTAAGGCAGGGCTCATGTGAAAAGGCGCGGATTTGAGGCACGCGCACAATGACGATGTGGAACTTAACGGTGAAGTGAAAGTAGGTCAACGAAAATTCACGAGATGGCACATCTTAACATCAGCACTGCAGAGCACGATAAATATTAAGACCTATCAGAATAAATAAACAAAAACACATTTCACAATCAGTAAAATAGATGTTTTTTGAGGCGGCTGTACGGATCCCGAGCGACGGCTGTGCGTCGGTGGACTCAATAGAGAATCTCATAAATAAACAACTGATTTAGTAAATAAATTATCACAAGCGGCCATATTCATTAAGAGAAAGATCGATCTTTAGTATTTGAAAGTACTATCATAATAATAATATTCTCTTGCGAAATGTCGAAATATTTAGACCTGGCACATGAGGTTACTCGCATGTGGGATGTGGATTCAACAATCATTGTTCCGATAGTCATTTCTGCCCATGGTTTGATACCACTGAGCCTCGACCAACACCTCAAGAGGCTCTCGGTTGGTGTTTGGGTCAAGAGCCAAATACAGAAGGCAGTATTACTGGATACGGCACGAATTGTGAGGAGGTTCCTCACTCTGGGATCCTAACCGCCGGTGGCTTGGGTCCTGAGCCTCGCCATCGGAGGGAAATATTTTTATATTTTTAAATGTTTTTTTTTTATAACAATATATTTAAAAATGAAAAAATCTTTTAAAATAAAGGGTACTGAATATATATATATATTCTCTTGAACTCAATTATGACCAAATTCACAATTAAGTCCAATTTTGAACGAAATTTATTTAATTGAGGCTAAAACAATTATACAGAGACTTTCTTCTTCAAATATAGGAGGTATATACGTCGACACATAAGTACATAGGCTTATACCTATATTCTAGAGATGAACTATCGCGACTTAGAACCTACACATTTCGCCGAAATTATTTTCGTCTCAAATGTGATAGGGGGGCGAGACTATCGTCATATCACAATATTTTTCAAATATTAATGTATTTAAAGATGATTTTGTTATTTCTATTAATATATAAACCGATGTGAAGTAGCACCTTGCTGTTATTGAAACGACCGAGTGCTTGACAAAGACTATATTGCATAGACAAAACAGACAGTGAAGTTTACATGTTTTTTTTTTTAATACAATTTTGATACAATATTTAACACACTCCCTTATCAAAATAACGTGCATACTTTCTTTTGCAATTAGTAACATTCATAACATGACATCATAGTAAACATAAAATTACAATTCCTTAATGCCCAATTTGTCTATGAATTTATAATGTTTTTCACGACTTAAACTTTTTGTTAAAATATCTGCAGGCATATCGTTTGTATTTAAATACTCTATTTTTATAACATTATTTTCAATGACAGTTCTAATAAAATGAAATTTAATATCGATATGCTTGCTCCTTTTATAAAATACACAATTTTTTGTAAGTTTTTGAGCACTTTGGTTATCATTATATATCAAAACAGGCAACTCATTTCTACAATTCAATTCAGACAATAGATTTTTAAGATATATAGCTTCTTTACTTGCTTCACAAATAGCTATATACTCCGCTTCAGTACTTGAAAGAGCTATTGTAGATTGTTTTCTACATTCATATGAAATTACACTTCCTGACATTTTAAACATATACCCAGTATAAGATTTTCTATCTGAACTATCTGATGCCCAATCAGCATCAGCATACCCAATCAAGTCCAAGCTATCTTTGGCATACTTCAAACCAAAATGTTTTGTTTTCTTTAGATACTTTAAAATATGTTTTACATGTTTCCAATGAGTCTTACTGAAATTATTATTAAATTTACTAAGATAACAAACTGCATAAGATATATCTGGGCGAGTAAGTATTGACAAATAAAGTAAACTTCCTATTAATTGCTGATAAGGATACTGAAAAAAACAATTATCTTGTTTGTCCAGTTTTAAATTTACTTCCATTGGAGTACTTACTGGGTTACAATTCTTCATGTTAAATTTATTCAATAACTCCTCTACAAATTGTTCTTGATCGATGCTGATAACATTATTTTCTTTTCTGACTCTCATGCCTAAACACTGCCTTATCTCGCCTAGATCCTTCATTTTAAATTTTAATTTTAATGCATTCTTAAGACATTCTGTTTCTTTTTTACTATCAGAAAAAATAAAAAAATCGTCTACAAACAAGGCTACAAATGTTTTAGATTTTTCATTCTGCTTAATAAATAAACAAGGTTCATATTTAGATTTTATATATCCTAGCTCATGTAAACAATCATCCACTCGTTTATACCATGCTCTAGCGGACTGCTTTAGGCCATAAATAGCCTTCTTTAGCTTTAAAACTTTATTTTGTCTATCAGAACACACAATTTTTTCTGGCAAATTCATGTATACAGTTTCATTCAAATGTCCATTCAAAAAAGCGGTGGTAACATCAAGATGACACATATCTAGGTTATATTTAACACTTAATGCGAACAAAAGTCTTAATGTTGAATAACGGAGCACTGGTGAGAATGTTTCCTTATAGTCTATACCTGCCTTTTGACTAAAACCTTTGGCAACAAGACGCGCACGGTATCTCACTTTTCCATTTACGTCAAACTTTTTTTTAAACACCCACTTACACTTAACCACTGTAGCTTGGTCTGGCTTGTCCACAACTTCCCATGCTTCATTTTCTTCAAATGATTTTAATTCTTCCTCCATCGCCTTATGCCATTCATGTGACTCTGTCCCATTTAAAGCTTCTTCATATGTTATCTGGTCTCCATGTATATTGATATCTGTTTCAATACACATATTATTAAATCCATATCTGTCAGGCTTTTTCCTAAGTCTGGCCTGCCTTTCAGGCTGTGCTGTTGAATTAATTTCATTCACCTCTTCCATAGATATACTGTCAAAAAAATCATCTGAAGAGCTCTTAGTACTTTCTGCCATACTAGTTTCTTCTTCCACATATGTGCTATCATTATTATCACATATCACAGTGGTTTCAGATTGGTCGGAGTCCGAGCAATCAGAGTCATCACATTGCTTTATGGGATCTGATGATGTTTCTTGATTATCAGTTATCACTGTATGCATCATTTCTGAATCATCATTTGGCTCCATAATGGTAACATCCCTACTTGCGATGACTTTGTTTGTTACTGGGTTGTACAATCTGTAACCTTTCACATTATCTGCATATCCTACAAGGTAATGCTTCTCAGCCTTTTTGTCCCACTTCAAGCGCTTTTCTTTTGGAACATGGGTCATTACAACACTTCCGAAAATTCGTAGATGACTGACGTCTGGCTTTTGACCTGTCCAAAGCTCAAAAGGTGTCTTTTGATTTAGCCCTGAAGCCAATGATCTATTCTTTAAATACACAGCTGTGTGAACTGCTTCTGCCCAAAATTTTTTTTCTAGCTTAGCATCAAAAAGCAAACATCTGGCTTTTTCTATGATAGTACGATTGAATCTTTCGCACACACCATTTTGTTCCGGGCTGTAAGGATTCGTTTTTTGATGAATTATACCCTCCTTTCTTAAGTACTTCTCAAATTCTTGACTACAAAATTCACCTCCGTTATCTGTTCTTAGAATTTTCACTTTATTATTCTTTTGGTTTTCAACCATGCACTTGAAATCTATAAAATATTTCAAAACTTCGTTTTTTGCTTTCATAAAATAAGCGAATACCATTTTGCTGTGGTCATCTATGAATAAGACAAAATACCTTGAACCACCAATTGATATATTTTCCATTGGTCCGCATACATCTGCATGGACTATCTCAAGGGCACTATTACTTCTGTGACCGCTTGACGGAAAAGGTAATCTTGTCTGCTTACCTTCACAGCATACTTTGCAATTAAACCTGCTGATCTCTGCTTTATGGTTATACACTAAACCTTCTACAGCGCCATTTTTCATGGCATTCATATCATTGCTGTTAATATGGCCAAGTCTTCTGTGCCAAATCACATCTGAGGTCTTTGTTCCAGCGGCTGCTAACAAAATTGCTGACCTCGTGATTAGTTTGTAAACCCCGTTTACTAACTCCGCTATGCCAATCAACTCATTCTGTTGATTTCTTATGTAACAACATTCATCTTTGAAATTAACTTTGTTACCATGCTTCAACAACTGGCTGACCGACAAAAGGTTCGTCGTAAGTTCCGGCACACATAGTACATCTTTAACAACAACATCATGATATATGTTGTCAACAACAGTCGTAACCTGAGTATCTCCACAGCACAACACAGGCATAGTTGTTTTATTTGCAACTATAATCTCCTTAGTTTTAAGGTTATGTGACGCATTTCTTATGTTTTCCTGACTGATCATCATGTGATTGCTGGCCCCAGAATCAATATACCATTCGTGTCTGCCAAAAAACACCGTTAAGAAAAACTGCGCTGAATGCACTGATTGTTTTTCCCTTTATTTGTGGGCACTGATTTTTATAGTGACCTGTTTGTTTACATTTATAGCATTTAATGGATTTGACAGATTGAGTTGACATTTGACAATTGTTGGACATTGAAGTTTCACCAGTCTTGCCAGGCTTATTAAACTTTTTCCGTTGCCAACCTTTAGACGTCAAAAATGCACTCTCTGATTCATTACTGCCAACACTATCACTCATGTCCATTAACTTGGTTTTAATGACGTCAGCGGAAATGGCGATGCCAGAGTGTTCAATGGCCATTATCATTGGCGAAAATTTTTCAGGTAAACCCGCCAAAAGTAATGATCCAACCCATTCCTCATTTATATCGAAGCCGGTTCCTCGTAACTTCTGAGCTGTATCTATTATTTGGGTTATATACACTGTCATTGACTCACAAGCTTCCAAACGTGTTGAAATCAAAGATCGCAATAAGCTGATGCGGCGAGTAAATCCTGTGTCGGCAAATAAAGACTTCAGCCTTTTCCACACACCCTCAACTGTTGATTCACTTTTTATATGAACATATAAGGATGAATCGATGGTCATCACCAATTTCGCCTTGGCTTTTTGATCTTCAACTACTACGGTCGAGCCGCCATTTGTTTCTAGCTTGTCGATATCAACGCCTTCTAAGATCAGAAAATTTTTCGCCGCGAACGCCCATTCTTCGTAATTTTCACGCCCCTTAAGTTTTGGAACGTTTATTATGTAACTAGCTGCCATTTCCTAATCTAAACACTTTACTTTTTCCTAAAAATGCGGGATCTGGGCCCATAACCTATTGAAACGACCGAGTGCTTGACAAAGACTATATTGCATAGACAAAACAGACAGTGAAGTTTACATGTTTTTTTTTTTAATACAATTTTGATACAATATTTAACAGCTGTTGCGTTTTTTAGGTGAGTGAGATTTCCGGTGGCCCAATTCACCCCATCCGTTTCCTTCCCAATTCTTATATTGCATAGTTGATTGTGATGAGTTCATTTTAAATTTACTTTCGCAAAGGTACTTTCTAGGTACAGTATACATATATATCTGCTCATCCTAGCTATGTTTATCTCCCAAATTATTGTCATGTTGAGATTGTAACCCTTTGTACTATATACGTTACATTAAAGTACGTAGCCAAGAAAGTACGCAAATATCTTAAAATATTTTAGGTATGGTTAATTGCCAATTGCATTATCACAACAATATGAACGAAGATCAAAGCAGTCGGATTGTAAGGAAATCCAGACCGATACAGATTGTAATTTATCGAATTAATAAAGCAGTGAAAGATACAAACGGACATATTCCGCTTGTAACCGAAACACCCGTCGTATACAATTATCTCATGGTTTTACGAATGGATGTCCCTAGTTTGATTTAATAGCGTGCGAGCGAGCTGCGGCCTGCGAGAATGAATGCGCGCGTGTTGTGTGCGTGACACCGTGACACCGGGACACCGTGACACCGTGACACTTGCGGTATCAAGCCTCCGTTCATATGTTCTGGTACAGTTTTAAATCCATTCATGTTTTTAATTCATGGAAATAATATTTTTTTATGGCAGAGGCTGCCAAACGAATACGACGTTACGTGATCGTGTATTATGTTTTTCACCGCCTTTAAACTGAAAGAACTATGAGTGCGTAACCAACTTTGAAAGAAAGGGAATAGAAAGAAGAGGAGGTATTTGGACTTGAAAATTTAAATAAATCACCTAATCAAAATAAACAGACATTTCGAAAATTGACCTGCAAAAGCTGATTGGGTAAATTCTACAAAGCACATTCACAGCACAGACGGGGGAAATATTGGAAATTGGAATAAACTGTCTGTTAGTAAGGAGGGGTGGGGAGAGGGAGTTAAAGGCGTCGCGTCGGAACAACACTAATGAACCGGAAGCTTTCAATCTATTCAGATGTCTTTGTTAACAAACTAACGCCCAACGTTGCCCACTGTGAATTATTAACAACTATGCACGTACATAAACAATTTTGAAGTTGAAGTTCTGGTCTTTTTTTTATAATACATAGACTCGTCAAGTATATGAAAGAAAAAGAAAATTAAAGCGACATGATACTTCGACACAAACTATCTACAACGTCTGCCACGTGCATGGACTGCTTTATTTGAAAACTTCTACCTAGTGTGAACAAGATGGCGCTACTTACATTATTTTGTAATAAACGATGAAATATATATTTTTTTTTATAGCACAGATTGGCAAACGAGCAGATGGGTCACCTGATGGTAAGTAATCTCCACCGCCCATAGACACCCAAGACACAAAAAGAATCATCGGTGCGTTGCCAACCTAAAAGGGAATGGAAGGGGAGGGAAGGAGATTGGGAAAGGGAGTGGGGAAATGGGCCACCGGAAATCTCACTCACCGAACGAAACGCGACAGCAAGCTGCCACTTTACGTCGGTTTTCTGTGAGACAGTGGTATCTAACCGGTCGAGCCGGCCCATCCGTGCTATAGACGTTACTGTCTACAGCGTGGCCCTACCACTTGAAAATTACTCGTAACAAGTGATTAAGATTATGGATTGATAGTAAATTACTATTATAAAAACAAATATTAATTATTTATGTAATAATTACAATTAGACAATAAATCAAAGAACTTATTATTAAAACAATAAGTACATTAAAGAAACTGATACAATTTTGATAAGTTATTGAACACCAATACCGAAGTAATCCGTAAATTCATCAATCACTGAGAGTTAGCCCCTAGCGGTAGTATTTAAGAAGCTAGAACAAACATCAATCAAGCTAAGCTTCAGCTTTGTTCAGTTCTTCGCTCAATTAAGGCAACTGTTCGTTAAATGACGGACGCGTCTAACCGCAGGTTGTACAACCGCCTAATTAGGCTTATTCGTAGACTGATAAGCCCAAAGAAGCCACAAGATTAAGGGTGAATTGTTTCAAATCTTCTGTAGTCGGATGAACATGTGTAAGAGGCTTTGGTTCATGGCTATGTTCATCAGCTAGCAGCGATAGCTAAGTTGGGAATGGTACGGACTGCCGAGACAAGTGTCGGAGGTTCGAGACCAACTCCAAAATGGAGCATACACCTCTGACTTTTCTATGTTAAGTGTATTTTCATTGTGAAACATCACTTGCTCTAACGGTGAAGGAAAACATCGTGAGGAGACCTGCATACCCGAGAATTTCTTCACTGGAATTTCGAAGGTATGTGAAGTCTACCAACCCGCATTAGGCCAGCGTGGTAGTCTAAGGCCTAACCCCTCTCATTAGTAGAGGAGGCCCGTGCCCAGCAGTGGAACAGTAATATTACAGGGCTAATATTATATATTATTATATTTGGTTCATGGACTAAATATACTTTGATCTTCACGCTATTATCACATAATTTGGGAGTCGGCGCATCATACATTTTTAAGCATGTTACAGAAATAATGAGGCTTGAGTTATTACGATTAGATATATGGCTGACATGAACTCCCTTTAAGGGATGAAGTACAAAGCCAATTGACCTAGAGACACAAGCGTTAACTGACCTATAACATCTACATATACTACAGGTACGCTGGCAGTACATTAAGGAGGGAACAGTAGACCAAGAAGGCGGCTCGACGTATTTTAGTAGTTAAGAGAAATGCATTCGACAATTAAATTATCTAAAGATATACAAAGTTATTTAAGATAGATATATAATATACATATAATAGATATGTAAAGTTATTTAAGTTCTGAATTATTTTGGAAATTATTCCATTACCTTAACAAACTTTGATGTACGAATTGTTGTCATAATCATATTGTAAGTGTAGACTCCGACTAAAACTATTTATGGAGACGAGGATATTAATTAATTTTAATTAATATTACAACAATGTTGTGCTAAAGTTCAATAGTTAAACTGCACTAACGCGAGAAGATAATAGAACGAAACCTGTTCGAGCAGTAATTAAAGCCACCATTTGCAGACGCGAACCTCGGAGAAGGGTAGAAGAGGTCAATTACAATGAATATAAGCGTTTTATAATAGTTGCCATTTTTTTTAGAATAGGCAAAGAGGTATCATGGTCACAGCATGTAGGACTCAATAGTTCCTGTCTATCTCTATAATATGCAGCCGTTCAGTGTGAATTTATCTATTTCATAGGACAGACGGACATTAGTAAGTACCTCTATAATAATAGCAAGTGGGTAGTGGCTACTGCTATACCGGCGGCCGTGGACATCTGCAGCGCTAAAGCACAAGCTAGCTACTACTTACCGTGGAAAAGAAAGGAATAGTCAAATAAAAAACTATAGAATCAGATGTAAAGTACCTTGTCTTTCCTTTCTACTTGCCCTTATCCCACCTTAACGTGGGGTCGGCGCAACACACTTTATAAGCATGTTACAGAAAATAATTTGGCTTCGTGTTTACTGCCTGTCAATCCCCTTCTGTGGTTCCAGACCTAGGCAAATAAAATTAGAAAAATTGCTTTTCCCGACCTGGGAATCGAACCCAGGACCTCCTCGTCCCACCACGAGAAACTATTGACATTTCGTTATTGTGAGCATTCGCACTGAGTATTTTCAAGAGATCTTTATTTTACTGTACTTTCTTGCCTCTGGTTATTGCTTCGGGATATATATGCATAAAAATTAGCAAAGATATTAAACATTAGTCTCTGCTAGTACTTGCTATAATACCTTAGCCTGGCGGACGGCGAGCATCGTGTTCCAGGCGACATCCCTGTCGGTCTCGGCGAGGTCGCGGCCCGAGCCGACACCGCACACTGCGCACTACCGACACCGTCCGACACTCTCGACACTGCACCGCTGCACCGGACACACGACAGCCGACACATGCGCGCGCACGTGCGACGTTTTTGCGAGTGCGCTGCCCGCAGACGGCAGAGCTGTACGCACGCGACGCGACCGGAACGAATCGATCACCGAACTGTACCGATCGATTCACTTCTGACAAACTATATATTGTTCATTTCAACTGACTTCAAATATTTCTATGAAAAGAAAATTTGTCATCAGTGTCCTACGTTGGGCAAAGGCAAATATAGATTCTATAAGAGTAAATGGCAAATTAAAGGTCAATGTTGCATTTTAAAAAGCTCGTTACTCTCAAATATTTCGGTAATTTAATTATTGTATAGCGAAATGATATTAGGTAAGTTTTGAAAACAACTGAACCTTAACCTTAACTTTTAATTACATTGTATCACAATACAATGTAATTAAAAGTTAAAACCGTGCTATAATAAGACGCTTAATCCTAAAGATCGATTAGTGCTAATTTCTATAATAATATACATTTTTATAAACTTATAAATACCAATAATGCTGTTATTAATGAAAAAATATTACCGTCCTTCGCAGACGGTCTGTAAGAGGAACGTTTAATGAACAACGAATCAAGTCTACCAAGCCAGTCAATTCTTAGAACAATCATCGAAAGTGTCAGCACTCAGCGACATAAAAAAGTATCATTACGTGGTCATTATAATTATTGAGTACATAGTTCGCGAAGTACTCCCCGGTCAGAGGAACAGGTCTGTGGTGCTCGGAAGCGGGTCTGTTGGGGGGTGGGGCAGAGTGTGTGGGGGGAAACAGGACCGGTCTGACCGGAGCCAAGCCGCGGCGTCTGCGTCGCGCGCGCGTGCTCGCCGCATTCCCACTACCGCGAACCGACGACCATTGTTCCGCTTGTTATGCTATTAATTTGGGATAAACTGTATTAACGATTCAAAATATCGATGGTAATAAAATACTCGCGATTGTATGAATACGGAAACACATTTGGCAGTTGCTTAAGTTTGTTGATTTGCATTATTATGGCACTAATATACCATCGCGTCATTGGGTTAGATTGAGATCTCGAAATGGCTCGGACTAAGTCGAAGTTCGATTTAAAATTCCAAATCTCCTCTGAGTTCGTTTCTTTGAGTTAGACTTAGCTGAAGTTCGCTCTATAGATCTCAGCCTTAGTGTATTTAGGTTGTACAATCAATACGGTGTAGGTTCGGTTCGATTACAAGGACGTACAAATAAATACTTGAATAAATTGATTCAATTTAAAATTATTTATTTGGTTGGCAATGGAATGCTATGAACTCCATAAATAAATTCTGTAATCGCACTTTAGTTATTTTGAAAGTGCTAAAGCTACGCTGTAGACAATGTATTCCACAACTTGCTGTGATCAGTGATCTCCAGAGGCCTGAATACCTCCTCACCTTCCCAATTCCCATTCATTTCCATCACACAGTGGCCACTAGACAGCATCTGCGCCGCAGCGGGCGAGTATCGGGCTGTGAAGCGAGATGCGGCGGATTTTATTCCCGCACCTGGGCAAATGATTTTGTGGCCCATTAATATTTATTTCGGTGTTGGTGGATCGAAAGGTTCTCGTAGTTCCTGGGTACCTAGTTTGTAAAACGAAATCCGCAGTTGCGGACTTCGTTTCGGACGTTTCGCTATTCTATGTGGATCACGTGTCCGATCGATATCGGTGCTATAAGTTTCGTTTCGGAGAATGCTATGCTGTAAATTGTTTGACAGCCCACTCTTCGTTGTTTGACATATATTTGAACCTTAAATAAAGATGAAGAATATATTTGATCCACGTGCATCAATATTAGTCTGTGCGGTAGATCAGTATCGGTCCGATATCACCGATATCATCCGATAGACACCCTGATACCCACGACACAAAACTCGATCTTAGTGTGGAATCAGGACTATGTGTGACTGTTGGGTAAAATAAAAATTAAATGAACAGTAGGCAGTGGCTGGACTATGCCTCTGCTGGCATGACCAATGTCCATGGGTGACAGTAACCAGTAACCACCAAGTAAGGTGATCATTCATCTGCTGGTAGCTAATAAAAACTATAAGTCAACTTGTTATACTTTTGGTCACCTTTTCGGAGATATAGGCATGACGGTAAAGAAAACACAAATCAACCCAACTGCTAGACCCAAGAGCAAACACTTTCCTTTAGACATTTTTCCCTTTCGGAAATACAAACAGGAACGCCGTGTGTTCAAACAATGTCTTGAGGCTTTATCGTAATTGGATACATGATTTTTGTCGTCATTTATAGTTTAGATGGGAAACACTGTAGGATACGAAAGCAGCAATTAAGATTATATATTTAAACCACACGTGCGAATGTTAATAAGATCGCGATTTCTTAATAAAGAATAAACATGGAAGTCAATTGTGGTGACTTTTCTCTTACATAATATTCTGCATACTTACGAAATATGTTTACAAAAATGTTGGTTATATTACAATGATAGCCGAGGGTAGTATGTGAGAGTACTGGAACTCATCTGCATTTTTTTCTTAATTCAGAAGTGGGAAGACGTCAGTTGTTAACAGTATTTAATTTAACATTGAAAGTGTCTATTCTTTATAATAAACTAAACCTATATTTCTGGACAAAGCTTTATTTTAAGACATAAAACATTCGTTGCAAATTCTTGTCGCTTATAACTGAAAAGGGTTACAAACATTTATCCCACATCCCATCTCGGTTCACTTAAAAAATAAGTAATGTAAGTGGGATTCAAAGTATCAACCCTACGTGCAAGATAAAGGGCGGATTATGGCGCAGCGATGTCAAATTGCCCCGAAGCATTGTTTCCAACAAGCACGGCGAGCGCGGTTTGGTGTTACAAGATATCATGTGTTTAGCGAAATTTCTAAAATACTTCCTTCTTTTCCCAATTCCCATTCCGTTTTGTAAATAATCATCGTACCCATGATCCTTTTGGTAGTAGTATTGGTAATCACTTACCATTCAGTAATGTGCTATAAAAAATATTTAATTATTTTAACCCCATTCGCGACGTCTATAAAAGTAGCATGTCCCATTACCAGTAATCTAAGGATTCAGAGATATTCATAATGTATATCTCTGTAAGCATATTAAGTGGAGCGTCGAAAATCCTCCGATATCATCCATCAATCTGCAGATCCATTCCGGATATAAACCAATCAAACTAAATTACTTGCGGGCATGACGATTAAACTTTATTCATTTGACGAATCGATATGGAGATTTTGATATAGATTATTCCATAATTTTGGACATAAACCTGTATTATTGCTATATTTTACTACCATCCATACTCCTTTACCACCTATTTGCAGCGACTTGGCCGAGCCCTTGACTTTACTGAAGTCTATGGGCGACGGTACCTTCTTACTATCAAGTAGGCCATCTGCTACTTACGAAGAATCATCTGCCTTCCTATGTGAATAAAAGAAAGACGTCACTTTACCTTCTCATTCCGCCTGACGTTACCCCGATGTACATACCTAGTCGGCCTTTCTACTTATACGCCTCAAATTTGTTCGGTCTTCAGCTTTCTCTACAGTAACATCATTAGCTACTAAACATCTAATCAACGACAACCTCTTTCTCTCTTCTTGACTATTCCTCTCATGTGGTGGAGGGACCAGTCGTCTTCACATTCTTCCTCCACTACAACCAATTATTTCTACCTGTCCTTATCCCACCTTAATGTGGGGTCGGCGCAACACACTTTTTCGAATATGTTGCAGAAAGGATTTGGCTCAGTTTTTACGACAGGCCGTCTGCCTGACATCAACCTGCTCTGAGGGATCCAGTCCGGGGCAAATTAATTTAGAAAATTTGCTTTGCCCGACCTGGGAATCGAACTCAGGACTTCCCAGTCCACAGTCCATACATGCTGTCACTAGAAAAAGGAGGCGACTAACCTCCACTACAACCAATATGGAATATTATTAGGTAAGGAGTGAATGAACTAGTGTGAAAGGCATAATATGCGGTTTTTTCCAGTTCCAGTCTCACAATTTTTTTATCCAAGTCCTAATATTTGGGTAAACAGGTCTAGCAACACTATTCAGTAGTCCCCACGATCGAGATAAATCTCTGGAACGTATCGTCGGTGCACTTGGAAAATAATTTGTTTTAAATCATAGCGCATTGTTCGCAAAGTGGAAGTGTTCCATTCGTCCGTACGTGAAATATGACCGACGCGGTGCGGTGCGGCGCGGCGTATGTGTTGAGCGAGTATTGTAATCTGGATACAAAGTTGTAATGAAAATACTATTACGAGAGTTAGAATATATCTGTCGTATTACAGAATATGATTTCATGCTCGAATGCGTTAACAACATTGCATATTTTATTATCAACCAACTTCACAAGGAGGTGATTCTCCATTCGGCGGTGCTTTTAGGTATGTTAGTCGATAACTCCGGCAAGCGACGCCGTACCCTATTAGACACCAAAAGTTCGACATTTCATCATAAACCAAATCTTCTAACTAGCCAAGGTACACTTGGTAACTCAAAATCTGATTGTTTTAAATGTATAGTATGTAATGGTATTTGTGTCCGATATAGCGATAGACTCGCCCCCCATCACATCTGGGCACGAAGCTCGACGAAATGTGGGTTTTAGTACGCTAGTGCACCTCTGCCTACACAGGCGTGAGCTAGTTATATGTAAACATCACCAAAAATATTCTTGATGTATGAATGTATGTGGCAGCATTCAGTTTTCGGCAGAGAGCCTTATTTAGTGGGCAGAGGCACGTGCATGTACCTTTTTACGAGCCGTGAGGAGTGACGGAATGCCGCACTCGGCACTCCGCACTCGCGCTCTCTCTTTACGAACCCTCAAGGAATCTAATACTTGGCACAATAAAATGAACACCCACCCGAGTGGAATTTGTATATACATGATTGCACAAAAAATATGTAAAAAATTTGTCACGTATTATTTTGTTTTTATCACCGATATTCACGAAAAATATGTAAGAATCCATTTATTTATGTAACTTACTATATAAAAGGTATTTAATATGTGTCATCTACTACGGCCCGAACAGGAAAATTTCTGACAATCGTAAATGTATTCGAGCTCGATGCGCGTCTATAACATTTGTATAAAATATTAACCTAATGTCATCAGTGCGCACCGAGCTCGAATACATTTATGGTTGTCAGAATTTTTTCTGGTCGCGCCGCTGATAGGTTATAATTAAATAGTAGAGTAAATATGAATAATTAATAATTATTAATTTTTATTTTTATTTATATTTATTTTTATTTATTTAATTTATATTAAGGACCGGGCGAAGTGGAAGCGTTTAAGTGGAAAGGCGGACCCTGGCAGAAGGCCGGGATAACGCCAGGCAGAAAGAAAGAAAGAAGTAGAGTAAATATGAAGATGAAAATGATGTTATGTTATGTGAAAATTGATGGGAGATTAGGAATCTGGAAAGAGCGAGTGAAGATGCCTTCGGCACGAAATGAACAGATATTGAAAATTAAACATCGTTGCGATTTCCATTCGAATACCTTAAGACACGCATCATTAAACACACGAATTGCAATCTCACAAGGATATAAAAGGTAATCTTCCGAGTTCCGACTGACTCTCAATAGATATCTGAAGTATTCCGCCGTCCACGTCGCGTCGCATCGCGTCGTATCGCGAGTATTTGTTTCGCGATACGACTGTACCGTATCTGCTACAAGTGCAGCGCCTGCCGCCTGTCGCGAGATGTATCTGGCTTTGAGATACACTATTCAGTTCGCAGAAGCCCTCTACGGATATTGAGTATTGCGCTTAAAATGAAATCGATGCTTTATCTTACCATGGATTGTACATTTTATAAGAATACTAGCTTTTCCCGCGGCTACGACCGCGTGAGAGTCTTGACAAACATTCATCCCCCATTACATCCCTTTAGGGGATGAATTTATGCATGTATTATGCATATAAACCTTCCTCTTGAATCAATGTATCTATTAAAAATACCGCATGAAAATCCGTTGTGTAGTTTTAAAGATATAGGGACATAGGGACAGACGGACAGCGGGAAGCGACTTTGTTTTATACTATGTAAAGATAAAGATTGTAGATTGGATATTCGTTTTACGACATTAAACATTGTAATGTTGAATTATTTTTAATATATTATTGAGCTTATGATCAATCGTAACTGAATAATACGGTTTCAATATTTGGACCGCCGACAGTTTCGCTGACCGAATGTCAAGCTTTTACTTACGTCCGTTTTCTATGATGTCATATGCATTGCTACATAATTTTCATAACCTACCTACTTTATTACCAAATTGCAACATCAACATACATTCATATATGTACAGCAC
This sequence comes from Clanis bilineata, assembly GCA_036417725.1. Lineage (NCBI taxonomy): Eukaryota > Metazoa > Arthropoda > Insecta > Lepidoptera > Sphingidae > Clanis > Clanis bilineata. The sequence goes on along the minus strand of CM071145.1, from coordinate 237,075 downwards.
AATGATAATTGCATCATTAATACTTTTACTTTTCTACTAACTAAAGGAATGCAATAAAGTACCTTACTTACATTTGCATTTAGTGCACATTGAAATTTACGACCCTCGCCAACACGTTTTAAAGTTTCTAACAGTAAAACAATTCTTTTTCATGTAAAACGCATCAAGCAAGCGACATTATCGTTACGGCACTATAAATTGACGCGCGTGATCGCGACTTCAACCTCTAAATCAATACTCCCTCAGTAATGGAATTTAAGCGGTTCTTTCACTTTGAACTCACCAGGTGGACATAATTTTTCTCAGTAGAAATCACGTAGAAGCTAACGCTGTAATATGTCAAGCTTTAGAAGGTCCCCGAGGTATGTGGATGCGCGTACTTTGCGCAGTTCTTTTGTCGTTTGTCGCGTCGGGGTGACACACTGCAGAGACGATAACCCAAGTTCAGGACGTCGCGGGTGGGTGTATGGAATAGGGTTTCTTTTTACTGAAAACATGGGACATAGAGGACAATAGAGGTCTCGAATACGAATCCCGAGTTAAGCAAGCGGTTTTTCTAACTTTTTGCCAGGGATTGGATACACCAGACGGTGTTGCTACTAGGCAGGCAGCTGATCATAAAAACTAAATAAATAATATAAATAAATACACCCAACAGTCACACGCATAGTTCTGACCCCACACTAAGATCGAATCTTGTATCGTGGGTGTCAGGAACTACGAGAGACTTTCGGTCCCACAACACCCAGATCCGAAACAAATACCTGTGGGCCACACAAACATTTGTCTCGATGCCAGAATCGAACCCGCGACCTCACGTTTCACAGCCGGCTACTCGCCCGCTGCGCAATGGCGGCTGTCTAAATTGAACCAACTAAATGGAATCCTGTCTCTAATACGCATTGCCTGTGTTTTTCGTGGACACCACATTGACGATAGGCTCGCCCCCTATCACATCTGGGACGGAACTAAGCTCGGCGAAATGTGGGTGTCATGTTCGCTAGTGCGCCTCTGCCTACTCCTTCGGGGATACAGGCGTGAGCTTATGTTTATGTATGTATGTACCACATTGGAGTAGGACAAAGATTAAGAAATATCACATCGATGTTCAGAAGAACTATAACTGATTGTTTTTGGATCGGTCCGTTCCTTTGATCCGCACAACTTTGCTCGGTTTCGGTGTAAATGTAGTGATAGTTTACAAGACATGTGCAAGCGAGCGAGCGGAGTCAATATACGGAGCGTGTCCCTGTCGTCCGTCGAGCGGGAGTGGAGCCGAGTGGCGACACGAATAAATGAATACTTAACAAACTCACGAACAGTTCTTTATGAAATTTTGCTCTTGAGAACATCAAGTTTCAGCAACTATCATGTTTGTGAGTATAGTTTGGAATAGTTTGGTGTGTGAGATGCTGATGTTAGCGGGCAGCTGAACAGCCCCCTGACTCTTGACATTCGATTCGAATTTGAATTTGATTTGGTTTAATTTATTAACTTAAAATTTCACAAAAATGGAATTAAAAAATGCGCTAATGTTGCATTAGATTCGAGAACTCGTCATTTGGTAATTTTTAATTTGACATTAGTGCACTATTTACCTCGATTTCGTAAATGAAACCGAATCGAATTCAAATTCGAATTGAGTGTTAAGAGTCAAGGGGATGGTCTCGGCTTGAGGTAATTAAGTACAAGTAAAATAGTTTATTTTCCACTCATTTAGTACCAATAGCAAAAAGGCATTTCACTTCGGTGTTCTGTGAAACAGGAATGGTAATGGTCCTTCGGTCAAGTCAACCCGATCTATCACATTCTCTTAATAATACCACTACTTAATGAACAAGGCAAGTAAACAGTGAGACTATACGTATTCTGAACACTTAGCAATGTCGATCGGTTTCGATACGGCATGGGAAGGAGACATGTAAATCGGAAGCATGTATGATTGGAAACTCAACGAATGAACCCTCCCGCCCAGACGCAATCGATTGATGCTCGTGAGTTGGGACTCGTGACACAAGTTTTAATTGTTTTGGAACTAATTTGCTAATACAGCCGCTAGTGGCCGAATCATTATCATTGTGTTCGTGTGTATTGTATTTATATACTCTAGGAGTATTAAGCTAAATTCTAGGAACTCTAAGAGTCTGTGCAAGTCTACTTTGTACTTTTTTCTTTCTGCCGGGCGGTATCATGATCTAATACAATGGCAACTTTCCTACTTTTCTATTCTATCTTACGGAGACGACTCACCTGGTCGTAACTGCAGGAGCTTTGTATGGCTGATGAAATCTTGACTGCTATGAACATTACATAAATAAGCTCATGCCTGTATCCCCGAGGTGGTAGGCACAGGCGCACTTGCGAACTAGTACACCCACATTTCGCCGAGCTTAGTTCCGTCCCAGATGTTATAGGCGGCGAGCCTATCGCCATATCCGGCACAAATTCCAGACTCCGAGCTGATATGGAAAAATCCAATATCACTTTACCCGACCTAGAAATCGAATCCGAGACCTCAGAACGGTAATCGTACCGAAATACAACCACGCCACCGAGGCAGTCATCAGTGATTTGAGACGTCAGTGCTTTATAGGCTCCTTTGTTATCCGCTTCATAATAGCCATTACCACACCATTTTTTTTATTTATAAAAACAAATCCATATAATAGACGTTAGGCGCGGTAATCGCCGACGCGTTTGATACTTGTTTATGAACACTTTGAATAAAGATTCGGCAGTAAATGTGCCCGAGGCCCTGTTTATGGGCGGCCCGTAAACGGCGCGGTCACGGGCGGCCGCGCGGCGCGGCGTGGCGCGGCGGTACACAGCGTCTGTTCATACTGGATCGAACAATGCCAGCATTCAAATAGTTTCGGGATAACTGGAGTTTAGGGCTGGAATGACACGCGTAACTGCCGCCCGTGTACTCAAAAAGAGGTTTTGTGACGCAATAAAATCTTTAAAATGTAGGTACGCCAGTAATGTAGGACCGTTAGACGTTTTAGGAATTTTATTCGAATAATTTCGTCGGTTACCGAATTACGTAACGATCTTTTGTACTTCCTACGAATTTTGTTATTCAGTTTTCTTGACCATAGAACTTGCACTTAATTTCGATTGTACATCGAACTCTAAACTAGCTCGTCGTGCTTAAAGAAATTCATATGAGTACGTAGTCACTAGAAACTCGTCTTAGCTGTGCAGTGTGTCTATAATTCTATTGATTTTACTTTTATTTACTATTTTTTATTTCTGCCTGTGTAAGCAACAAATGCACATCAACGTACTGTATTTAACTATTCAAATACGCAAGACGTATCTATATAACATCTTGATCTCACTCATTATGTGGCGATATTTTACAAGCTACGCCCAGTAAGTGAGTTTAAAGCCCCGTACTTCCCTACACGCGACCAAATCTCGCTTCACAGTGATCAGTATTCACCGCGGCTCCACACGTGTGCGTGTGTGTGTGTATGTATAAAGTGTGCATACAAACACCGCACGATCCCGTTTATATCCGCGCCGATGGCACGATTTATCGATGGCTTTACTATGTTATGAAGGTTTTTGCGTAGCTTACCGCTCATATTGGCCAAATTCGATGAGTTTAAAACAAAACACGTGATGTCTATTTAAATGCCATAGATTTCTAAAATAGCACTCGTTTTATAAATAATGGACTCCAGTGTTTCTTTCAACCTTTCGCAATATTTTTGCACAAAGTTACTGGGTATACTAGCCTTTGTGTGGTAGAGCTTTTGATTACAACGTAAGTGACCCGTCCCGACCGAATTATTAAATTACTACTTATATGTCTCACACGCCACCTAACATCTGTGTGTCAGGTTATTTTAGCGTTTCATACCGCGATATCCACGGATCAAGACCGCTATCTTGATGTGGGGTCAGGAGTAATGTGTATGATAGTTCAGTATCATTTCCTTTGGTAACACACTTACGGCAGTCAATATCTAGTGGCATAACCTTCTGCTTTGTAAAACGAACGCTAACGTATAACGCTGGTGTTCTTATTTTGTTTTACCATTCAGATTCTCATACCTTCTCTGATCGCTTCATTCAAATGCACTATTACAGTAAAACTAGGCGGACTGCACACGTGCCGTAATAATGAAAGAATTCCTAGAATCCGTTTTAATTTAAATCGCAGGACAAAGCGCCCCGTGCAGTCCAGTGCAGTCGAGTGCAGGCTGCAGCTGTAAGTGCAGCGACGTGCGCAACTATTATCCCGTTATCCATTAAATCTTTACGAGTTGCGAGATTCGCAATCGAGTACGTTTGTGTGTATTACAATCATACAATGAGGGAGATTGGGACTAAGGCTGAGATCTATAGAACGAACTTCGAAGTTCGCTCTATAGATCTCAGCCAAAAATATTATTGGAGTTAATATTGACGACGTTAATAGAGACGCTTGAGGACGCTTGAGAGCGGCGGTCTAAAACTAAATGTGGCAAAAACCGAGTACATGGGCTGCGGGTGTGCAGACCTGGATAGTATCCAGATAGGGAACAAGCTTGCAGTGAAAACTGACAACTTTAAGTACCTAGGGACTGTATTGCACGAGTCGGGTGATATCGACTCCGACGTTACGGCACGCATTGGCGCCGCATGGGCTAAATGGCGACAGGTCATGAGTGTCACCTGCGACCACAAGATGCCGGTGAGACTTAAAAGTCTCATATATAAAACCATCATTCGGCCTGTACTCCTGTACGGGTGTGAGACTTGGCCTGCCCTTAAGCGACATGTTAGGCAAATCCATGTCGCGGGAATGAAGATGCAGTGGTGGATATGCAATGTTACACGACTAGATCGTATACGTAACGTGCACATCCGTGGTAGTCTTGGCGTCCGAGACGTGGCAGATAAAATGCAGGAAAGTCGCTTGAGATGGTACGGCCACGTTTTGAGGAAACTACAGGAGTACGTCGGTCGCATGTGTCTGGCGCAAATCGTGCCAGGGTTGCGTTCCCGTGGACGGCCCTAAAAGCGCTGGCTGGACGTTCTGGAGGAAGATATGAGACCAATGACCTCACCATAGAGGTTGCTCAAGACCGGGCGAAGTGGAAGCATTTAATTAGGAAGGCGGACCCTAGCAGAAGGCCGTGATAACGCCAGGCAGAAAGAAAAAGATTATTGAAGTTATTTTTTTTTTTACAAGGTATGCAAAGTATGTCTAGTAGTATATGGTATAGTAATGGTCGCCTTCCTGGTTTAGAGGCAGCGTATATAGGCTGTGAACCGGAAGGGCCTGGATTTGATTTCCAGGTTGGGATTAATTGTTAGAAGCCATTAAATTAACCGCTCGGCCGCCGGTGGCCGAGCCGCCCGTCATAAGTCACATGATTATTGATTATTGACATTGACAATACCATGATTTACCCGAGACTGGATCCCCCAGATGAGGGTTGATGACAGGTAGGCAGTGGGTCGTAAAAACTAAGCTAAATTATTTCTGCAACGTGTTTGAAATAAGGTGTTGCACCGTCCCTACATAACAGTGTAGATATGATAATAGTATAGGATTTAATTTTACATACATGTATCACGAATTTGCATATTTGTTATCCGTAGCCTACGTGATAGTAAAAACAATACTATACAGATAGTCCCTGAACTACTATGTGTCGGGCGCGCGGCGGCCGGGCGGGGCCCGTGTCCGAGACGAAGCGCCATAACACGCGCCTTATCGAGATGTGTCTACGTGACGAATTCAGGGGGACAGTGGTCTTTCAACTATTCCACTCTTCAGACGTAAGGCGTACAACATATTATAACTAATAGACTTTTTAGTAAGATTTTCAACTAACAGTAGGTAAAGGATCTCCGATTCTCTCGGAACATGCACAATACCGTATCTACTATTAATAAACGATGGGTGTCATATGGTGATATATGGGCTTCTTACCAAATACATGAAAACTAAAAAGCTGCATTCGACCTCCGAAAATCTCATTCAGCTTATGAAATGCAACAGCCAGCCGCCATTTCATGTTGATATTCAGAAACATAAAATCCATTGAAATTTTGTCCTTGCTTGCTAAAAGTGTTTTACTTCCTAATGCTCAATTTTAGACGTTAATACTATCTTTATCCTAGTAAGAAAGAAGTACCTATATTTGATGGAAAGGGTAGATCAATCGAAGTATAATGCGACTAGCGATAGGCGAATTTCAAATGCATTTTATTTAATATTGGTTTAATTATTTTATTTCCAGTAAAACAAGCTGTGTTAAAGTTTGAGAAGCTCAGTGAATTTTCGCACAAAACTGAGCCCCAACTACAGATACAGCGATAAGGCGGTTGTTATCGTCCAGTCGGGTCGCGGCCGCAGTCACTCCTCGCCTGTAGTTTTACAGGACAACTTTTGGGCTCGGTCAGTTTCGTTAATTTGTTTTGTACAAACTCTATGCGCGTGATGTCCTCGGTTTGTAAACATTTAATGAAGCAAAAAAAAAATGTTTTTGCAGAAATAGAAAGATTATCTCATACAATAAAAGATTCTCTCATGATTCTCTCATACAAAAAGTACCCTTAACCGACGCGAATGTATGAAGAGATTGATGAAAGTAGATGAAGCGAAAGTAGTGTGTCAGAATCGGGCGAAGTGGAAATCCATAGTCTCTGCCTACCCCTATGGGATACAGGCGTGACATTATGTATGTATCTCAAACAATGATTCAAAGAGGCTAGGCTAACGCAACGGTTAGCGATTAATACAGACTTATAACACCTCTCTTTTTTTAAGTCGGGGTTGAAAATGACCAACGGAAGCAATTTTGTATAACATTAAACTATGAAACAAAGTACAAACAAGAATCTTACCTAAGCAACTTCGTTTTGATAAATATCTCCACAGAAGAAAAATCTAAGCTTGTAAGGTAATTTTTTTGGAAGAAATTTAAATAATTTGTATTCTTGATTAGAGTTTAGAATGTAAAAACTTTTGATGTAAATTCATAGTGATAAATGCATCTACATTTATATTAAGTTGAACAGAGTTATTGCCACACGGATTTGACTTTAAATAATAATAGCTACTAGTACAATAGTTTCATACTATTGTATCATTATAGCACGCGGATATAGGTTACAATCTCAACTTTAGAAAGAATATGAATAGAATGTTATGTTATGTGTAGAAAGAATATTGAATAAAGCTCCTTCTTAGTTTAGGAGAGGGGGTTCCACACGAGCCAAAACCCCGACCAATATCTAGTTTACCACAAGTAGACTTTTCTGCGTCCATTACATTTTTCTTTATTTTTAACTATGTCTATTACGCTGAAATAACATTGTCATTCCATCGAGACTGAACACAATAAAAAGCTCTCTCATTTTCATAACGACATGATAATGACACTGAAGCATGGCTTTATTCTTCACTTCACTGTATCTTTTACGAGACGAACAACGTTTTATGTTTGGTTTGTCTGCGTATATTTTAGTAATAAGTAGGTAGGTTGTAATCAATATGAGTATACCTTATTTCTTAGCCTGCCTCGGTGGCGTGGTTGTATTTCGGTACGACTACCGTCCTGAGGTCTTGGGTTCGATCCCCGGGCAAAGTGATAATGGATTTTTTCATATCAGCCCGGAGGCTGCAATTTGTACCCGATATATCTATAGGCTCGCCCCCTATCACATCTGGGACGGAACTAAGCTCGGCGAAATGTGGGTGTACTAGTTCACTAGTGCGTCTCTGCCTACCCCTTCGAGGATACAGACGTGAGCTTATGTTATGTTATGTTATTTATTAGCTGTCGCTGTGTTAATAAAATGATAAATATTTTTATAGTAATTCTTTTTGTATTATGGTTATCTATGAGCAATGGAGATTACATTATGTGACCTACCTGTTCATTTGCGAACCTCAGTATATAACTATATAAATATATAAATTAATTTCTCTGATAACTCATAATAATACGGACACCATGCACGCGACGGTAAGCATTGTAAGGAGGTTCCTCACTCCTGAGCCTGAGGTCTTTAAGGAGGTCATTGAGGAGCCTCGCCATCGATGGCGAATAATTTTTTTTTTCAAATTATAACCTTTAAAATAAAGAGTACTGTACATAATTATGTGGTTTAAATTAAATGAATTCTTCAAATGTAGTTTGCCATTTCTTCAACTCTCTATACCAATATGGTTATTAGATATTAACAGAATGATGATAAAATAAATAATATTATTATTTCTACCTTTAATCCTTTTTACAACAAAGGATATAATTCGTACAATCCCTATTTAATGCTTAATCAACGTTTTTACGATTTAATTATAAAACGCACCGAGATAATATTTAAATGGACGTCAATATTGTCAAAGTTAATAACAGTAAAGCGCATTAATTTTAACGATTTAACTTGTTAAGTATTCAAATTGTTTTATTATCTGAAGCCATAAATCTCGACAACACAGAATCGTTATTTTCGGTGAAACAGAGCGAGGTGCGCCGCGCGAGGTGTGCAGTACAGCGGAGCAGAGACGAGCGTCGCGTCGCGGCAGTGTGGAGAGCAGAAGTTTTTGAAAACTATCAGTTATCCAAGGTCAATTAAAATAGAAATCCATCTTACCTTCATCATCATCAGCCACAGGACGTCTACTGCTGGACATAGGCCTCCCCCAAAGATTTCCAGATCGACCTGATTGCAGGCCGCTTCCATCTTACCTTATCTCACTCTAATGTGTGGTCAGTGTAACATACATTTTAAACATTTAGCAGAAAGGACTCGGTTCGTTTTCACAACCTTCTATCCGAAATTGATCTGGGGAATCTCATTCTTGACAAATCTCAATTACCTTACTAACTAACGTACTGTCAACCCAAAACAAATACATGAAGCTCGACCATGGGTTTTTTTGGCACTTCACGCTAGCGAATACGTAAAATAATTTGTATGAAAAACGTCATTTCCCCACGTAACAGCTGCAGGCGTTCGGGTGTTTTTATACAAATAATTTACGTAGTCACTAGAGTGAAATGCCAAAACAACTCATGGTCGAGCTACTAACGATAGTTAAAAACATCTCGACATAATGAGTCAATAGAGCATGTGTCAAAATACTATCTGTATTAGAGTTCCTTGTGCATGTAATGCGACGTCTTATTATTCTTAGTCTGTGAGCGGAGGAGAGTAAGCGAGAGTTGTGTTACACCACTTTATTTCTGTAACAGGTGTTCGTTTAATACAGTACTTTATAATAATCAGAGTAAAGGAGTTCCACTGAGAGATTGCTGTTATTGACGACTGTATAGTCGTCATGGATTCCTCTCACAAACTACAGTATATAATTAATTTATGAATTAGGTATATTATGTCCACCTACAAGGTGGATCCACGACTTGATAAAGGTCGCAGGAAGTCGCTGGATGCAAGCCGCTTCCAACAGATCAATTTTGAAATCTTTGGGGGAGGCTTATGTTCTGCAGTGGACGTCCTATGGCTACATTATATGTAGGTCAATACTGAAAACAAAATTCAGTGATACTACAGAATATATTAAATAATTTAATTAACATCGCAACTGGTTACTGCCTCACGTATATTAATTCACGAAGTGTCCCCAACGACGCCGCGCTGGTCGACACTTCAACTCCCATTCTAAAATCCTTAGGCTGTATTAAAATTAATTAATTTAATATCATTTTTGCGGTTCTTACCCTCGCTAATTAAATTTGGTTTATTGCCGTGTTATTACACTTTCTAATAAGATGTGGTAATTAGGATTTCACGTAACTGAATAATTATGGTGTTATTCAGTAAAGATGGATTTGATTCGGTGATGAACCAATATTATCTATGTATAGACAGCATTCCAATTAATAATGCATTGCAACAGTGAAATTCGGTTAGTCGATTCAGTCGATGGACTGTCATATCAATTTAAAAGATTCATCTAAAAATCCAGACAACCAGCTGAGAATGCGCATATTTTTGGCTTTTTTATTTTTAATAGGTATAATAATAAATACACCCCACAGTCACACACCTAGTCCTGACCCCACACTAGGTAAAACCCGTATCGTGAGTGTCAGAAACTATATTTCGGTCTCACAACACCCAGACTTGAAACAAATATCTGTGGGCCACACAAACACTTGTCTCAATGCGAGAATCGAACCCGCGGCCTCTCGCTTCACAGCCGGCTATTCGCCTGCTGTGCCACGGAGGCTGTCTGTGAGGTATTGCCAGGATATGATAGTAATCTTAATAATAACGTAATTCGACTTAGTTTTAAGATCGGGCGTCTACCTGACGTCATCCCTCTCTAGGGGATAGTTTGTAAAATACAAGTGATTTGAGAATTACCCACAATATGAATTGGGCGGATATTTACGCGACTATTTAAACGAACTTGTACACCCTCATTTCGCCGAGCTTAGTTCCGTCCCAAATGTGATAGGGGGCGAGCTTATCGCCATATCGGGCACAAATTCTAGACTCCGAGCTGATATCGAAAAATCCAATATCACTTTGCCCGACCCGGGTATCGAACCCGAGACCTGAGGACGGTAATCGTACCGAAATACAACCACACCACCGAGGCAGTCGAAATGCGAAATGCGGGTGTACTAGTTCGCTAGTGCGCCTCTGCCTACCTCTTCGGAGATACAGGCGTGAGCATAGGTTATGTTATGTTATTTAAACGAACAGTTTCTTATATTTCACAATTTGTTATTTTTAAATAAAATAACGACAGTTGTATTATCTGTCCAAGAAACTCGGCGTAAAATATATTATTTGCGGTAAAAATCTTGTACCGTTACTACATCATCTACTTATATCGTAGATTCATATTTATTTGTTTCGTTTCTCGTACAAACATGACTCTATCGCCGCCGTAGAATAAGATTGAACGACGCGAGGAAATAAATCCCGACTCATAACTCAGCGGATCTGGATTACCGCACCTAAACTCTTGATACACACGCTTGCTGGCGGTAGAACACGACAAGTTTTCAAAACTGAACGTGATAGTTATTGTATTGAAAGTAATAGGACACTATAGATTTAGTATTACTTACTTAGGCTGCAAACCATGAGATCCTGCGTTCAAATCTCAGATGCGTAATGTTTTTGTTGCAAGGTGTCGTCCCCTATATCTACTAAAACCACAAAAATGACTGCGGTTGAAACACTAACTTCTAAAGATGACCAAATTTATTTGGAACCACCCTTGAAATAAGCTCTATCGAACACAAAAATAATTTTGAAAATCGGTCCACATTTGGCGGAGATATCGAGTAACATACATAAAAAAAAATACCGATGAATTGAGGACCTCCTCCTTTTTGGGAAGTCGGCCGAAAAAATACAGACGAATTGAGGACCTTTTTCTTTTTGGAAGTCGGTCGAAAAGGTTTCGATCCCTTATATGGACCGTGTTGTGCAGAAATGATCCAACCCACATTTTTTATTGATGCCAAAATGATCTTAAAGTCTAAGCCATTATAGACCATATTGATGTAAAAAAGAAATGTGGCTTGGATCATTTCTGCACAACACGGTCCATATGTAGAGTATGGTATGCAATACCTTGTTTTATAGTTTAACTTGTATCATTTGTGCAGACAAGTGTCAATATATATTTGGAATGTCTTATACCTCTATATGACGTAAGAATCATGTATATTACGGGTTCCATTCTTCCACAACAAAGATATCCGAAGTCAGGCGTCATAAACCGTCTGCCCGACAAACTCCACGTCATATTTTATGCAAATACTTCAGGTTTTTCGGGTGGAAATTTTGTAAATGTTCCGCGCCTCTGGCTTGTTAGTGTATCAGATTTTCTCCCAAATTAATTTTTGTGCTCCCTCGGCAATTTACTTGAACACTCTTCGAGAGTTTCCGCTCATGTATTTTGCATTTTGTTCGAAAAAAAAAACAATTAATTGAGCTGAACTAACGCCGGGTCGTTGTGTATTAACTTTTACAGTAACTCATGTGAGTTCAGAATAGCTTTGTCCGAAGATAACATAATCGTTAGTGGAACTGCCGGCTGTAATATAAAAATACAATAACCGCCCGCGATCTCATTCCACGTGGACGTTATAAATTCTAGTTCATACAGTTTTACGATCAGTTATTATATTTCGAAGGTTAACTGACGCTGAAGTTGATAAAGATAAACTATCAAATAGATTGGATCACATTTTGAGAAATACTACTAAATAATTCCCACGGTGTATTCACGCATGATATAATATATTTTTTTCGTAAGTGGTAAAGCCACGATGTAGGGAATCCTGCCTACAGGATGAAGGTGCTATACCGGCTGGACCGGGTTAATACCACTGTCACACTCAAAACTATCTACAGAATGACACCATTACTTTACAATACTACCACTTATATTCTAATCGGTTTATGCGCGTTTTACAAACTTCAAAAATGGTTATGAATTCATGTGATTTTGTTATGTGAAATTTGATCTGACAACGCAGGACGAAGTGGTCTATGGAGTGATCTATAACTATGGTCCGAGTAGAAATATTTTTGTCAGTCGAATTCGTATCAAGCTGCGCGCAGTCATAACGTTTGGTTAATATTTCATACAACGCGCATCGAGCTCGATTTTATATTTTATTAATATCTCTGTATGCGCGTCAGATGGTATGTGATCTCCACCGTTCATAGACATTCCACGATACTAACAGACTCGCGGGAGCGTTGCCAATATTAAAGGAGGGGGTCATGGGATTAGGGGACTAACCTAACCGCAGAAACATTTTGGAAGTCAGTTTAGAAGATTTTTTTAGAACTTTTTATTTACCATGCGTATGGTACTCAGTAGCTCTACAGTTGAGTACAAAACGTAGCAGGCACCTTCCCACTATAACATAAATAGTTATTGTTATTAATATTAGTAGACGGGGAGTGATGAAAGGTATTTTGTTTGTGAGTAGTCACTACGCGGGTCGTCTGCCGCCACACGCCACACGCCACACACCACGCGCCACACGCCTACACAACACGCTTATCAGATACGCGAGGATGTTTCCTAACGTAATATTGTTATGGAATTCCTTGAATGTCCCACTTTATGTTATTATAGATGAATTTAGGACATAAAAAGACTACGTGGTTGTGATCTTGATTAAAAAATCTCAGTGCATCAATACAGTAGTTTGGGCTCAAGATTCTGCTTGCTGGATGGACTGAGGATGATATGATGTTACATTCCTTCGTTTTCTTTTAAGAAATAATAAAAAAAAGGATACCGAAAAAGATCCTGTAACATATTGATGACTTTAAAAATTATTCTATTAATACTGCACATTACAAAACGATTCAAAATTCTCCGTAGAGTACCAAAACATACTTGCTCAATTTGTAATACCTACATATAAATCATATCATTTTGTATGGCGCACTGAATAAGAACGTGTTAAGTTATAATTTTAAGTCGATCCCAATCGAGGGTCTAGCCACTGGGGAACGTAGAGAAACATTAAAAACACGAATACTAAAGTAAAATGCAGTTTACTCTTATAGTCTTTACTGTTCTAGTAGTGAAGATTTAGTCGCCTCGCTAATCTTTCTAATAAACTAAACTAACGGCGATAAAGCCGCAAGTTACTGCTGCTCGTTAACTTCACTGAGACAAATAGCATTAAATAAACAAGTACTTGTGCATAATCCTCCCCTACGTTGCCTGTTATAAGTAATTATATTAATAAAGTTTTGACCCTTGATACACACATATACATAGATGTAAGTAGATGCAACTAGATTACCATCCAATTTTCGCCCCGTATATAGATAACTCTTTGATCACCCTCGTGATACGTCACGTGTAAGTGATAAGTCCAGTCATTAATATATTGTTCACTAAAACGCTTGTTATATTGAAATAACTTACACAGATTTTGAACAGGACGAAACAATCACTACCCTCAACAACCTGAGATTTTAAAAATTCAAAATGTTCATGTCGTTTTAAAAATAAGCAGAACATTAACCCTTTCTGGAGAGTGTATTCCCGGGGGCGTTTTGAGGAGATTGTTACATCTTACGATGTGCACAATAACGGCTAGGTTACACGGTGCCAACTAGCGTCAGTTACTGCAGAACTACTTGCACTGTATGATCAAACATTTTTTTTCATATCAGTGACTGCTAAACGAGCAGATGGGTCACCTGATAGTAAGTAATCTCCACCGCTCATAGAGACTCAAGACATAAAAAGAATCAAGGGTGCATTGCCGACCTAAAAGGAGGGAAATAGCGACTGGGAAATGGAGGGGAGGAATTGGGCCACCGGAAATCTCACTCACCGAATGAAACGCAACAGCGAGATACCACGTTACGTCGGTTTTCTGTGAGACAGTAGTATCAAACCGGGCGAACCGCCCATTCGTGCTGTAGACGTACCTACTACAGCGCGGTTCTACCACTCTAAAATGTTATGGAATCCGTAAAACGTAATACATTATTTAGATTCTGTCCAACTTCTTCGAATTCCCGAATCACTCATAAACTAGCATACAAACATTTATCCTTAGACGCGTTAAAATCCCATACTACTCAATGATTTGACTGTTTACTGGTCTCAATGATCCTAAAACCAAACCAATAGATTATTTATACACTGGTGTTTGGCTCTGGAAATAGGTGCGAAATGTTAGGAGGAACTGTGAGATCCTTTGTTCAAATTCCAGAAAGTGAAAAACAAGAATCGTAGCAAGAAGAAATTCATTGTCTTTTCCTACTCGTATGGGAAACAGGCGTAAATTACGTATATAAACTATTTTTTATTTAAAAAGCGGCTACTTTAAGCGGTGTTTTTTCAAGAGATCTACTACTACCCGTCGCATCACAGGTACTATCTACTGTTACTTTCTGATACTGTGACTGTAATCAATACTTTTTCCTCAGATAAACACTACCCATTTGTAAACAAACCACCATTACTCTGCAGCTTTGTAACGACCTGTTGGATGTTACAAATGTTCAGTAATTGACGAGTTTTATTACCAACATTAAGCATATATGATACTTTACGTAGCTTCCGAAAAACATAAATGTTTATAGTGTAGAGCTGTAAATTATGGGTGCCTATTCTTTAAAGCCCCCCAAAGGCATCGACGTTGCCTCTGCAATTTTATCATTGCATTGTATTATTGCGCTTGCTCCAAAAATACGTTTGAGTTTCCCATATGGTTTCATGTAAAAATTCGTAATAAATTTTACAATTTTATTAAAACAATCTTAAATAATGTAGGTTTTACACAATGATCCAAACACAATACGAGTTACAACTTTAGTTTTGTCTTAAACTAATTATCATGTCAATTTATACGTCTTATAAATACTAGCTATTATTATTTTTTATGTTACAAAATCACTGATTAGAAACATTGCAACAGCTTTTTTGCTTTTAAATATCCACCCATTCATTCCGAGTGAATAGTGGCTAATAGAGCGACCGACTTTTCAAGTCACACGGCTTTGACTCTGACGCCATTAAAGACATCCGAGAACTAAAACCTTAAATGCTCTGTAAAGCTTGGATAAAATTGAAATGATAAAATATATTCTGTATTTTCTATTTGTATTCAATCAAATAGTCTAGAAGAAAATAAACTCCGATAAAGGTAAGTTATAAAAAAATAATTATTCTAACAAGTAGTCAGTATATCTGGGTCTAGTTATATACATGACCATATTTTTACAGCGGAAGTGCGACGCGACGATGACCAAAAAAATAAAGTGTTATTTACAAATATCTGTAATAGGCTGGTTCGGACAAATAAAATAGACACAGGATAGCTTCGGTCTAACGCCTCAATAACGTTCTACCGACTTTTATTTTCCGTTAAATGGACTGTTACACGGTTCTTTTCACCTACTTTTAACACTCTCTAGCAACACAGTCCCTGCTCTCTGTCTGGACGAGATTGAAGTGACGATAATATGTACGGATATCTATATCGAAATTTACAGCTGGTTTAATAGTAAACTCTTTGGACAACTACTCGGTTGATTGTTAGCACCGCAATTAATGATGACTCGGTAGAATCGTGTTAATCTAGTAATATTTAATGTGTTCTCCGTATGACAAGGGCCTTAGATCACGGTCGTGTGCAGAGACGTCAGACGTGTGTGAATCGCGGGTGTTGCACCTTGTAATCCTACTTAACGCCGGCTTACCTCGCGCACCAAATCCTAGTTTATCGCCCACTGTGTACCTGCTATACGGAACTCGGGCGTCGCGTCGGAAAACAACTTGCAACATAGCCGGTATGAAGACGGATCACTTTGTGGATTTAGTCATAAGTCAAGATACTGAATAGATTCCATATATAACGGATACCATTTATTCTAGGACAATGACAAAATAAGAGGTATTCTTTAACTTTTCAATATGACAGCTTCCGTGACCCGTGACGCAACGGGCGAGTAGCCGGCTGTGAAGCGAGAGGCCGCGTGTTCGATCCCCGCACCGAGACAAATGTTTGTGTGGGCCACAAATATTGTTTCAGGTCTGGGTGTTGTGAGACCGAACGTCTCGTAGTTCTTGATGCCCATGATACAAGACTAGTATCATAGTATGGGGTCCGGACTATGTGTGCTACTGTTGGGTGAAAGATTGGTATGCACTCGAGTGGGTCTCCTGATGGTAAGTGATCGTCACTAGCTATGGAAACCCACGTTATAGCCATGGGTATAATACCAATCTTATAGGAATACTATGAAGATTTGCACCTTTACAAATCTTGTTTCTCAGCGCATAAACATTCTTGTACATGGGTGCGGGAACGCAACAGCAGTTATTATACGTCGACTTTCTGTGTACATTGATGACATTGTTAATGATTTTTTTCTAAGATATAATGCATTGCACGTTTATATACCAAAACCAATCAAATACAAATAAAAACATTTAAAAGTAGTGAATTGGGGACGGTAATGTGCAAATATAGGGGTTCATAGACCAAAGGCGGAACTTTCTCCGAGACCCATAGCAATCTCATTTAGTTTAATTAAACTTGTTAAGAATTCTAATAGCGGTAATTAGACAATTCCGCGGGGGCTCGCCATTTCCCGTGTACGTAAAATCCGCCTCATTGCATTAATGGCTTATGGCAGCATAGCCAGACTGAAAAGCGTGAGGTCTTGGGTTCATATCCCAGGTCGGGAACTAATGAGTTTCTCAGCTCGGAAAATAACACATGAGTTTCTCGCGATTGGAATTTGCGACCGGTATGGCATTAGTTCACTCTTTATCACAATAAGGACCGCAATTTTATTACTCTAGGCAAAAGGTGTGTATCTTTGGGAGACAGACGTCTGGTCATGTTATTAATGTAATATTGCTGTCTTTGAGTTTACCAAGCTACAGTTACCAATCATTACCAAATGTTACGCACCAATGGCGTGTAGTGCATAGTTATAGACAAAAACATGCTGTCTTAGTTCTTGAAACTACAGAAGTAATGAAAAAACAAACACAAGCAGAAACATATTTTCCATAGATTTATTTGAAATCAAAAGTGCGATGATTATGTGAGTGATGTAAACAATATTTGCGAGGTGTGTGTCTACTTTAATCTTAATGTATGTGCACAGAACAATGAAATCAATAAACATGAATTTGCTGATTATAGCCCATAGGGTAGCATCAGTAGCGATCTGAGGCAGTGAGGCCCCTAACCGCAATTACTTATTATCTTGAGTGGATCCTAGGAGGCGGTCAAGGCACTGCTTTACTTTGTGGCAAGGAATATCACAAAGACATTTTTTAATCACCGAGTTCCACGCTCTCCCTTCGGAAGGGTAAGCACCCACATCTATCGCAACTAGGTTCTGTTGAACCAATCCCAGTCTTAGGATTGTATACCTTTGATGATGCCTTGAAAAAACTTTATAACCCCACGCGTATGCTTCCCCAGTTACCCTACACAGAACTACTAAGATGTTTATTAACATCTTCATCACAAATAAAACGTCCAGGCTTCATCTATAGTAACTTTCTGTCTACCTGCCCTTGTCCCACTGTGATGTGGAGTCGGCGCAACACACTTTTTCAAACATGTCGCAAAAAGGATTCAGTTTATTTTTTACGACCGGCCGCTTGCCTGACGTCAACCACCCTCTGGAGGATCCAGGCCCCGGCACATAGTAGGCAGTAATCAGGGTTCATCTAAATAACTAATAATGAACAACTCTAACATAACATACGCTCACGCCTGTATCCCCGAAGGGGTAGGCAGAGGCGCACTAGCGAACTAGTAGACCCACATTTTGCCGAGCTTAGTTCGGATATAACTCTAATATAAAGGATAATTATTATACTAATTAGTGGTGAAACTCTAATTACCCATCCAATCGTTCAATCGAAATCAGTTACTAATTAAACGTACTTTGCATGTTCTCTACCAAAAAACATATTGAAAAGCGGAAATGAAAGCGCGGATTTATCAGCGATGCGAGAGATCGATGTGTGATCACTCAGATGGAAACAACGACACAGGCTCATGCTCATATATCCCTGAAATGGGTAAGCAGAGATCGCAAACACAGTAATTGGCAATAAGTTTCGGTCCCTTCATATGATGATTGATAGCGAGCGTGATTGGATAACATAAATCCAGGCAACAGTTATAGAATTTATAAAATAGATTAGAATTATTGGACATATATATTATGATTCACACCTGTTTCCCCAGAGAGTAGACATGAGTACAACTAGTGCACCCCAATTCGACGATCATATTGACGTCTCTTCATGTGATAGATAGGTCTATCGCTATACCGGACACAAATATAGACCCGAGCATACTGCTGAGCTTTTATTTATTAAATCAAAAAACGAAAACAAATATTACGAGTACAATTGGACCATGTTGTGCAGGAATGAGCCAACCCACAACAAATTTAAAAAAATTTTGATGCCAACATGTTCTACACCAATAATAGACCATATTGGTGTAATTTTTTTTAGTATTTTTGGGGGTTGAATCATTTCTGCACAACACGGTCCAATTATTGATTAACATAAGTATTACCCGTTGGAGGGGGCATATATATATGTTATATAAGCGTATGGGTCTCCGGAGGCAGAGCCGCCCGTGACTATAATAAAATAAATAATAATATTAGCCCTGTAATATTACTGTCCCACTGCTGAGCACGGGCCTCCTCTACTAATGAGAGGGGTTAGGCCTTAGTCTACCACGCTGGCCTAATGCGGGTTGCTAGACTTCACATACCTTCGAAATTCTTGTGAAGGAATTGTCGGGTACGCAGGTTTCCTCACGATGTTTTCCTTCACCGTTATAGCAAGCGATATTTCACAATGAGAATACATAGAAAAGTCAGAGAAGTATGCTCCATTTTGGGGTTGGTCTCGAACCTCCGACACTTGTCTCGGCAGTCCGTACCATTCCCAACTGAGCTATCGCTGCTTTTTGACTATTAGCCACCCGTGATTATTTAAAGCTAATAGGACAATCAATTGTTATGTATGCTGCCAATAGACCAATAACCGTCAACGGTACTACACCAGATCAGAGCCCATCATCATCATCATCATTATCAGCCATAGGACGTCCACTGCTGAACATAGGCCTCCCCCAAAGATTTCCAGATCGACCTGTTGGAAGCGGCCTGCATCCAGCGACTTCCGGCAACCTTTTATATGTTATTTTGTTGTTGTTATGTTATGTTTATGCCCGTATGTTATTGTAAATAAATACGTGGTAAATAATACAATAACAATGACCGTTTAAAACACCCACGTTTAATGGATATTATTGTTACACGTCCCCGAGGGACGTTGTCGGGAAAAACTATCCGATAAGGCAGCGAGCGACAAACTACGAACAACATATTAGGTAACGGACGCGGCGGTTGTGGAGTCACGTACAATCTCACAGTTAGCCTTCATACTTATCACAATAATGGTCTTCATTTGAAATTGTTATATATGAACGGTAAAGTTTGTGATAAAAAACATTTATGTCTATTAGGCTCAATTGCACCACTATTATTAACCTAGAGTTAGTCCTAACCGCAAGTTAAGTTACATGTCATTCATACATTTTCTGTCAATTTAGCTTGCGGTTAGGACTAACTCTAGGTTAATAATAGTGGTGCAATTGAGCCTTAATGAAGTTTAATTGGTAATATTCGTGACAATTAATTTTAGATATATTATGCTACAGATAATTTTGCGTACAGCATGAATGAGCCGGCTCGCTGTTGCGTATTGTTAGACGATTGAGATTTCCGGAAGCCTGTATAATTGTACCGGTAGTAATAGGCATTTCACCAAATCCCATATGAAATGATAACTATTTACAGTCAAGGAGTCTGCTCTTCTTCTTTAATAAGCTCTTTAAAAAAATCGCATTATATTGAACACAAATACCCATCCACAAGAACTCACGAGGTCTTATGTATTTAAAAAATGCACAGTTTTATTAATTTATGCTAAAAAATGCTATAGCTTTTTAAGGACGTGGCTATTTTTAGATATTTAAAAGGCACGTCGCGCACAGGCGTGGGTGACATCGTCTGCTCGGGAATTCTTAACTTGATCACATAAAAGATCGTGCTTATTTTTGGATCTTTATATCGGTCTCACTTAGAAATTGCAAAATAATGAGTATTAAGCGTTGAGAGCACAAATTTATAAATTATTAGCAAAAGCCCATGACTCTTATGAGGACAATTAATTAACACATCTGTTTCACAGTTCATCACGCAGGTCAACTTCGCAGGTCTCGAAATTCTTCTGTATAACCACCGAATTCCTTCTACCAAGCTACCGTGAGCAAAGAAAAGTACTGGTATTTTAAAAAAAGTTTGGGGCTCAGATTATTACCACGTGGAAAATACTATTAAAACTCATCTTAGCATCGGATCAACGTGACCAGTAATGTAAGCGAGTGGCGTTATCGTTTAATTTGAACGAAATATCATCATCACGGTTAAGCCAAATCAAAGTTAAGTTAACATGAATTTTGTTATTAACTATTTTAAAAACTGATGATTAGCTAGCCTTGTAACAAATTAAAAAACTCTATGAGATCGAATGTCTTACACGGAGCAACTGGCCTGCGATCCCATCTTCTTCCTACCTATTTACAAAATGGTTCCATAAAGTATGACCAAATCTGTATAGTATATGAGCGCGTTATGTTATGTAGAGAGTGAAGAGACGCGCCGTGTCCGTGTCGTGTGGCTGGGTCGCGTCCAAACCGAGCGGTGTCAAATATTTATGGATGGCTATCAGTACATTCAGCTACCGGCGACCGCTGCACTTTACGACGCGATGTCCAAACTTCACTTGTTTTGCTTACATTCCCCAAACATATCGCTCATTTTTGTGATGGTTTCTTGAAAGAGAGAATCTAGGATATAGGAAGCTTTTTTCCTTTCTTTCTTTTTTTTCCTTTGCTAGCAACATTATTATGACTATAAATTATAAAGATCACATTTTAACTCGCTCGGTGTCGTAGTTGTTTTGCGTGCGTGGTGCGACTACCATCCTGAGATCTCGGGTTCAATCCCCGGGTCGGGCAAAGTGAAGTTAGATTCTTAGACGTGACTACATCGTCGCATTTCAAAGTATGTACATACATATATACGAGTACATACATTTTAAAAGTTTAGTGATAAGTTCTGATTAAAAACAGTTTCATTGGCTTTTCTGGCTTTCTATGGAATGTTACTGCCAAAACAGTAACCACATTTGTAATTGAACTTTTACCTAATTTAAAGTCACTTTATACTATCCTCGCTGTCAATGTGAACGCGCCTGGTATAGTGCAATACGATCACAGAATTCACGTGAACAGTGAACAGAGCACGCCCATCGCTGATATATGAACACCACTTCTGTGTCTCCCGTATTGTTCGCTCTATACACACACACACACGCACACTTACGACACTTAAAAATAACTACTTGACTACGAAATAACGAAAATATTAAATCGAATAATACTAAATGTAATGTAACCGCAAGCATGTACATATACGAGTTACTAATATTTTAATCAGATATTTTTTTTGTTTCAGAGTCTAACATCTGGAACTACTAAACTTATTTCGACAATTCTTTGACTATTAGCTATATTATCTCTGATAACATAGATTAATTTTATG
Source organism: Clanis bilineata (assembly GCA_036417725.1). Taxonomy (NCBI): domain Eukaryota; kingdom Metazoa; phylum Arthropoda; class Insecta; order Lepidoptera; family Sphingidae; genus Clanis; species Clanis bilineata. Next base: position 214,923 of record CM071145.1, on the reverse strand, counting down.
TTGGGAAAATATATTTATCATGGGAAAATATATTTTTTTTTATTTCTTTATTTTATCGCACCTGCTTGTCTGTCCCTTGTGTCCTACCACCTGCACAAGCGAAGACCTTATGGAGGCTACTGACGCAGCTCTAGGAGTGGCGGGCTTTTGGTCAGGAATGATCTGAGTCGATTCGTTGTTATTGGAGCCATTGACACGAAAGAAGAAGAATGGGAGTGAATCAATAGGTAGTACAAAGCAATTATTTTGATCATATTAATGACCATAATTTTTATTGTTCCAGGTAAGTGACCTTCCTACATTATCTCCGTCCGCACACGCGTGTTTGGTACGTACGCACCTATACAGATAAAAGCTGTTATAATAGTTGTCATGTGAAATCTCCTGATTAATGCGAAGTAGTGCAAAATGACTGAACGGTTGTCGACCAATTAGCACCACATTGTCACTCATCCATCAATTACCGCGAACACTCCGCGTTACAAGGTCTACAGTCAAACAGCACTCATGTGACTTCGGAACTGACGCACGATATCGGACTCCATAAAGGTTTACTATTAAATATTAAACACTTAAAGGAAATCTCTGGATGCAGGCCGCTCCCAACAGGTCGATCTGAAAATCTTTGGGGGAGCCCTACGTGCAGCAGTGGACGTCTTATGGCTGATGATGATGATGATGATGATGAATGAACACTTTAAAGCTGTAATTAATTTTAAAAGGATTACTGAAATGGTGATGTATCAGTAAAAATTTTATCAGTTTATGCATTTTTTTTTTGTATCTTTTCCCGTGACGGAATTTTACCGAGTGAGATAGCTAATACGGTAAATGCTGACTTATTAAAAACACAAGTGATCTTATTCATCTAGTTAAACAGTGTATTGTATAGTGTAGCGTCGTTATTCGCAGGGAGCAATAACCCACAGATAAACTGGACGTAACCTCTCTTAAGGACCCGAGATATCTCGACTCGTTCGGATGAACACCACAGTCTGTATATCATACAGTTTGTCAACACATTCAATGTTTACTAATAAGCCAATATCTTCTACTTAATACAATTAGAGCACTTTGTAATTTAGTTTTTGGCACAATATTGTGTCTAGATATGTACGATTGCGATGGGACTTACATTATCTACAGTAGGTGGAAATCAAGATACACGCTTAGCTATAAAAATCACTTAGATCGTACCAGGCTTGCGACCCTGTGAACGACCGAATAAAACCCTCTCTTTATCTTAAATACCTCTTTCTCAATATATATTATTTAAAACGAACGGCAATGCACCATCTTAAGTTTGTTCCTATGACATTGCAAGTTTATAAACACAGATGTGAATATTCTCCACCGATCCATATACGTGTACACCGAACACTTAGCACTGTTATAACAATAACATGACAAATCAAAGATCATTAAATAATCTTTTATCCCGTACCCATTGCATGCCTGCTCCGTTTAGATATCTTGAAGACTGCATGCTTTTTACACTTTGAAATACAGGAGATATAGTACAGTCCCAGAGCATTGAAACCCAAATAGTTACACATGATGCTCCCATTTGATGTTATCGAGCACCACATTAGAAACAATGTCCCGCGCGTCGGTCCCCCGCCTCCGGTCGTTAAGGTTCGATTCTCGGGGGAAATTAAAAACCGACGCCATCCCACGCAGTTATCGGGAAGCGTTTACAATGAGTAGGCGCCCGACAGTAAGCCGCTTAAGCGATTTTCTTGCGGGAAATTGTAAATCATTCTCGGAGGATAATTGCCCATAGGACAGCCAACCGAGCCCGATTCTATTACCGGGAGCCGCCTTTGTAACTACCTCTACCGTACAGTTAACACAATTCTGTACAATATTCATTGAAAGACAAAAATGACATTTAACTAGTTTTTTATTATTTTACTAAGACACCTAACACAATTTTGTCGGGGCACACCAGTGTTTTTCAAACTTTTTAACATCGCGATCCAAAGTTTGACTTACAAATACCTCAAATTGACCCTTAACTCTACCATGTTACCATGTTAAGCCCATTTTTGTTGACGGCTTGTTGACCATCTTGGCGATCCTATTGGAATTTAGCTGAAACTCTCCTTAAGGATAGCGACTATGGGTAAAAAGACGTCGGTGGTACAAGGCCGCGCGGAATACAAGCTAATTAATCACCTCTAGTAAGAAAACATACGAATACTGACCACGATAGTAGAATTGACTTTACATAACCGATTTGTAAAGACAGAAACCATAACGTTATGGTGGGTACTAACTGAACGAATACGAACGAATCTATACCTTTTTCATTCACACAACAGCGAAAGTTTGTTTGTGTAAACGCAACAAGTATAGATTCTTTCGCCTTCGTTCGATTGGTATGTACCCGCCATTATATTACACATACAATAACAGCGTATAAGCGATAAAGTAATACGACGATTATATCTTCAATAATAAACCGCATTTGCGATAAAACCAGGCAAATTAGTAACAAACGGCCTGTTCGTAACGAGGGCGTCTGGAGATCCTCAATCCACGACACGGTGAGCGGAGAACTTTGCTCGCTGTAATTGATATTTCGTGTAGGAGCGGCTGAGCAGCAAAATGGATGGAGTATAGCGCTCACTCGCCTCGCATCCGCATACGGACGACTGACGAGTGACGAGCACACTGAATAGTAATATCGGTCAATTAGCTATATTTCAACAGAAAACAGACAGCTAAGCGAAGGCACGACCACGCAGATCGAGAAAAATATATTGAATTACATACATCTATGTATGACTACTAACTAGATTTATACTACTCTATACTAAGGTTAGCCAGGCAGGCCAAGATCAGCTAGCAGCTCTCCAAAGATTATGTCTCCCGACATTCATTACATTTCGACTGCAGATTTTGAAATGAAGTGAAGAGTGCTACGATAAAAAAGTTTTCAAGTAAATCGCAGCTTTACATATTATAATATTCTAGCGTATACAAACATTTAAAAAAGCTTGTAATAAATCGTTATTACTGCGAGCGTCACGCGTCGATAGCTCCGCGCCGAATATTTGTAAATTGTAAATCGGTGACCGTCAGTAATTAGTATATTCGTGCGTGCCTTGACTGTATGGAAGTTTGGAAAATGTAATGATGGTAAGCGCCGTATAGCATCCGAGCTTGACTAATAATACTTTTCTAGTAATTATTTCCGAATAAGTATTTTAATCGACCACACTCATCTTAATAATCGTCGTGTTGTAAATTCGGAAAGACCTTTAAAGTGTACTTTTCCTCCATAGTAACCAGACAGTTCGACAGTGTTTCGTTTGAGATTTAAATAGAAGGGCGAGTGTTTGTCGATGTGAGGTGTCTATTATCGTACACAACGGAAATGATCGCCCACGCTGGCCCGCGCTGCGCCACGCCGCGCCGCCCCTGGGTCCGGCCAGTTTGTGGCGTCAAATTACCGGCAAGCCTGAGTATGGCCACTCATTTAGCGATCAATGGGTTAGCGTCGACAATATTATAAGGTAGCAGATATACAGACAATTCTTTTAGCCTTGCGTTATCCTGAGTTATACCAGGGTCCACCTTCCTGCTTCCATTTAGCCTGATCTTGAAAGTCATCCACAGCAAGATTACTATTATTATTAGCTTTCGTATCCTAAAACATCTAGATAACTCTTTTTGGGCCATCATTCGATTTAGGATAATAATGTATATTGTTTGTATGAATTTATTTTACATTCCGCTGCAGTAGGGGCCCGGCGGTACGCCACTGCCGGCCGACTGTTTACGCCCATTTAAAAGAACCTTGTTTCGTACATTTCAGCTGTTTTCTTTATTTATAAAATAGAAAGTGCTGATTTCGGGTAATGTTCACAATATTCATTCGAAGCCAACGTCCCTTTAATGACGTAGAATTTTAAAGGTATTTCGTTCTGGTGCTTTTATAGGATCATTATTAAACGTATAATGAATTAAACTTTTAGACAGAATGATCTTTTCCGCACCATAATATTTTAACAAATCAATTATTTTATATACCCAAAATAGGTACCCCAAAATAGAGATTAAATTCATTAAATAAAAGGTATTTTAAAATAAATTGGTTACTTAAATAATTTTAGATTATTTTAGACCGTATAATGGTAATACAATATTATTTTCGACATTTCATTAGAGCCACATTCATTTGCTATCCTTTTTCTGTAGTTGATCAACAACGTATTTTAATTACACGAGCCCTACATATTAATTTATTTAAATGTTACCCTGCAGATGAATAAAAAAACACTGAAAGCTTTGGAAGTGTAATTAAAACATAAAATGAATAAAATGAAATTCGAAAATTTGTTGGATTGAAGTGCTGGTAGGTTTTCATGATATCGTATCGGGGTCAGTGCGGTGGACTGTGATCAAACCCGCGTTATGAGGACCTCTTGATCCTTCATTAATAAATATTATACGAATTTACAAATATATATTTTTACTAATCAAAGTCGTGCTGTTGCATGGGTTATCTTTAGAAATTATTATTGACATTAGCTATGAACTCTATAAATTTCTAAATGCGATCATCCAAACTCTTATATAATGAGAGTTCGGTACGTCAATTAGCTACAATTAGCCAAGAACCATTCACAACAACATAAAACAATTTGTAGCCAGAAAATGAATTGAAACCTAAATAGATTCTTTACAGATATTATCCCAACCATACAAACATAAAATTTCAAAACCCGTGAATGACAAGAGGACGTGTATAATTTTTGGAGGGTCCTCGAAGCCTGTTAGAGTGCAAACGACAAGACCGCAGCTGCGTGACCGCGAGTACCGCGACCGCACTCTATACACCTTGGGACATGTAGCAAATGTACCTCATGATGTTTCGTATCATAAACAGCACATTGGAGAGGGATTCATATAATACGATTTCCGTCGCCGAACTTTTATCGAATTGACGATTAATAAACGGATATTATTAAATACTATACATTATTTGATCTTTCACCTGCCTTTTCTGACTCGAATATTAAGCATATTGAAAAAAGAATATAGATTGGACCACAAAGAAAAAAATAAAATATAAAACTCATAAAAGAAATAAGAGGATTGGGGGAGGCCTATGTTCAGCAGTGGACGTCCTATGGCTGATGATGATGATGAAGAGGATTACACACAGTTTTCATTATCTTTCGCTTACATACATTTTAAATATGCGACAATTAACTAAACAAGTAGAGTGAGAGTATGAGTCGCGTGTGTGACGTCACAGTTGAGCCCCCCCCACGCCACCTCACCCCGCTCATCTCTCCGCGCCGCGCCTCTACACGTTGCAACGCGCTTTGCAATGCTAAACACAGTCTGTAACTTGTTTAATTATAACTTCACCGCTTTATGTTTATTTCGACAAACTTTTTACAAAATAACATAAATTACGCTACGTTCATGTAAATAACATTCATTACGCTTCCACGCCGCCACATCCCTCGCCCGCGAACCCGACCCCGCACTCGTTCTTCGCACTGTCCCAATTAATGCACTTAAGAGACTTTAGTTACTTACAACACATACTCAATGCGCTAACATAAGCGCTATAATACATATTTAATTGCCGAACACTGAAACACAACTCAAAATTTATGATCGTCATTTGAGGCCACTTTATGTATCAAAATTGCATGGTGCATATTGCATGACAATGTAGGAAAGTGGCCGTTAAAGTTAAGTAGTGTTTCTGCATTCAACGGTTAGACTGGTTTATTTCAAGTGACGTTTAACATAATAAAATACATAATAACTATGACAGCTATATGTTTTCGATATTTATTAGTAAAACCCATAAACAGCAACGAACAAGTTCTTTTTTAAAAACCTTATTTCCCAAATACTTGCTACAAAGAAATTAATTTAACCCCTAACTTTGGATGTTCGGTAGAGTTGATACAATACAAAGGCGAGAGAAACTTTCGCAACGACTACTCGGACAAAGTACACAGTTCGTAGCACCGAGTTACGCGCCCCACCGAGCCCGTAGTGGCACGTAGCAGCGTAGCGCCGTAGCGTCGTAACCGTGGCCCGTAGACGAATGGCCCAGATGTGGCGCGACACAATGCCAGTCTCGGCTATTGAAACGGGGAGCTTTCATCGGAAACCAGATATAATAAAAGCACAATGCGCTGTCAGTGTTTTGTCATAGCGTAATATGATATTCCGGTGGCTTTCTTGGAGAGAACCACATACAATACGTTCTTATTATTTACGTACCAAACCAAACGTCCAGCCAACAATAAATACAACATGGATATATTGTGTAATAAATGGTTTATTAATACAAAACAATCCATTGGATTTTCAAAATATCAGTCTGTAGTTTGAGAAATTGTGCCGATATGGCGATAGGCTTACCTATCACATCTGGGACAGAACTGAGCTCGGTGAAATGTGGGTGTACTAGTTTACCAGTGCGTCTCTGCATACCTCTTTGGGGATACAGCGTGAGCTTATGTATGTATATAATCCATTATAGAAAGCGTGTAGTTTATGGCAACTGAGTTGGCACCTCGTATATTCTCGAGTTTCCGAAATAAGATAAAAAAAATACAGAAAAATTAGATGTCCTGTAAATTCTTCCCACTGTTATCGCGGTTCCGCCTCTATAAAAATATTATTTGTCATATTACGGAAATAAAAGCAGCATGCTCGCAATATTATTATTTTTACGTTAAAAAATCGTTTCAATATATTTTTGTATGACGAAACAAAAACTTTTCTATTTATGTTGTTAGAATGCAATTGAATAGAATATACCTTGGTATAGTTAAAACTCAAAAGCGTGGTTGATTACTTCTCATTGAATTTCCTGAGTTATTTTTATTTAAATGTATCATTTGGATAATAAAGTTAATTGCGCCCGACGTTACCTCAATGAGGAATAATCTCATGATTAAAACATAAAAGTGTTGTGAGACGTGCGTGAGATGCGTGAGGAGAGGAGTGTCCCTCGAGGCGGAAACTTGATGACGAGTTCACGTTTATGAATCGTTTTGGGGTTTTACACTCGTGTCATGTCTAATTACTTGTTCATTAACATGTGAGGGCTGAGGGTGGACCTTGGGTGCAGTTCACACTATGTTATAAATAATTATAATCTATAATAAATACAAAATTATAATGTAGGAAGTTAGGCCACAAACTTCGTTTATAGAAAGTAAAGCTTCGTATTTGTATTGGTTGGGGTCCTTTCTGCGAGCGTAGCTCGTTATAATTCGAGCCATTGTCCGTAAGAATGGATAGCTATTGTGGTATTAATAATCGGATAAACGGATATATTTATTGTTGAGTACACGACATATTATTTTACTGTGATTTGAATGGTATTAAAACCTAATTTTTATTTCAAAAATAAGTGAATATTAATTACCTGATCTGAATAAATTGCTTTTAAAGATCCATGGGCGTTATCGACATAGGAAGGCTGTGAGAATTCATATTTCTAAGCTTCAAATTATTTTTAGGTGTACAGAAAGGTATTGTGACAGGCGCCTTATCGTAGAAACATTGGGCGCGGTGCGGCACATAAACTGTGTGCATGAAACGATGGAATGGTAAGAAACGACTCGCATATACTCTGTGTTTTAAGCGGAAATTAACAAATAAAGTTATACTCTGCTGAGATTAACATAACATTATGATTGGAAATTACTTTAACCTTTGACATAATTCTTAAGAATGAATTGTTATAAATACTTCTAATTATTGTTTGTTAGTGTCATTGAAATAGGTGTTCCTTTTTTACCATCCTAACTTTGTGATTTCCAAGACTTTTAATTATCATACAAAATAATAAAATATAGCTAACACGTGTGAAATTATACTGCTATTAATATCTAGCATCACCTACTTCAACCCTTTGACAACGCTAATTAAATTTATGTTCTCGTAGGCACTAGTAGCACCGGGCGGTGCACCGGGCGGTCCTCACTCCGCACTCACCGCGCCGCTCCGCGCCGCGCCGCTTCAAACAGTCAACGGCTATAAAACACGCTGCAGATAGTTATAAAACTGAATGCTGAGCGGTTTACGGCACTATGTTTTACTACGTGAAAAACATCCAGTTTTAGCGAGTATTAAATATAAAAAATACGCAAAATGAATTGTAGAACACTGCATTTGATAACTATAACTCGAAAATCTAAAATTAATATAAAGGAAAACAACATTCTTATTTTGTTCTATTTAGCGATGTTGATATGGCGGGACCGTATACAATGGAAATCTATAGTATTTGGCAGACTTATTATGGAATACAAGTGAAATTTATTTATTGTTTCACATAAAAATTTTGTAAACTTGATTATTCAAACGTGGTTTATTTATCTTCGCGCGTATTCTTGTTATTCCTCTCACGGGATAAATGTAGCCTTTACAAAAACACGCTGTAATGTGTCGCAAAGATTGAAAATTTCCACAGAAACAAATAAATAGGGTGTCGCTCGCTAGCAGGTAATAACGTTAGCTGAATAATACATAATGGCACGAGCCGAAGCCACGAAGACGCCGCGCCACGCCGCGCCGCGCCGCGCTCCGGTATTTTAAACAGAGCTCGTGATCTCTCAGGCTAATATACTTACGACTAATATTATTTTTCGTTATGGTGGCCCGTGCTTTGGTCGAAAGGTTATGTTTATTCTCATCACATATTATCGTATTAATGGACCTTTCTAATAGCTTTAAAATATGTGGTGAAATTTGAATATTCATAAAAACAGGGTAAGCCCGCATAATTTATAAATACTTACTTTAAATTTATGAACTTTTATACGCATTAATATATTTAATACATCACGTAAAATGGAGCATAGATGACCTGCGTTATATTCACTCGATATAATATTTGATTGCACGTGTCATCGGAATACAATCATTTTGATGTGACAGAATTATAGGATGGATGCCATTTATTATAAAAAGAAAGAAGAAGATTATAGGAATGCTTCCAAATATATTTTTTTACTTCTTAGTTTGACACTTCCTACAGACTCACTGCTTTTCTTATTAATAACATTAACGAGGATTACTCTGGATTTCCGCGGTATTATAATCATCATTAGGGGTCTGAACGAACACAGATTCAGCCATTCTTATTTTACCTCGGCGCGATGAAAATTAGGCATTCGGCCAGCAAGACATGCGGCCATAGAATATAAAACCCATTACAATTGGAAGTAACATTTTAAAAAACACCCTACATCAAAAAAGTCGCACTTTAACACTAATTGAGTCTTGTACAAATAGCAAAGAAAAACTGTAGAGTAAAACTTATTATTTTTTTTAAGTGCGTTTACGTTCCACACATGACAAATATCTGAAATGGCCATTAGTCTAGTGGCAACGTACTTAAACTGAGCATCGTGAGGTCTTTAGGTCTTTAGAAGGATTAAAGAAATTTCGCAAGGACTTGATGTCCATGGACATATCACTTCTTTTATTAGCAAAATCGTTATTCAAGTAACTAACCCACCTACTTATTTTTTTACATACATACATACATAATATCACGCCTGTATCCCATAGGGGTAGGCAGAGACTATGGATTTCCACTTCGCCCGATTCTGACACACTACTTTCGCTTCATCTACTTTCATCAATCTCTTCATACATTCGCGTCGGTTAAGGAATTTATTTATTTATATATTTATTCTTCGTCGGTTATTTTTTTAAATAAATAAATAACACCCAACAGTCACAAACATAATCCTGAATCCACACTAAGATCTTGTGTTGTGGGTATCAGGAATACCCAGAACCGAAACAAATATCTGTGGGCCACACAAACATTTGTCGCAGTGGGGGAATCGAACCCGCGGCCTCTCGTTTACAGTCGGCTATTCGCCCACTTCGCCACGCAGGCTGTCACTTTTGTTACGTACTTAGCTTCTTTCGCATTAATGTTTTAATAAGATTATAATTTGTTAATTGACCAGTTTTATAATAGCGTTTATAATTTTAAAACAATGCGAGGTGCCACTTCCGTGTCGTGTTTACTCCGTGTCCGGGTCTGTGTCGGTAACAGCGTGGCTTACTGCGCCGAATGAACTTCATATCCGCGATATTAATGCGTCTCGGAGGCCGCGCTCCAATTTGTTCCTGTTAATGTTCTTCGAGGTGGAGTCGTGATTACATTTACGGGGTGCGGTGACCGTGACGATCGCGTAATGTTACACGAGCTAAGGGTTACACATAATGCCACATACTTGTAATTTTTTTTTTTTTTTTTATATTGCTTCGATTAATTCGCGAGTCTAAAAAGCCGTGAGTCTATGTATGTAGTATGAGAGTGAAAGTGTTACAGAACTGTTTAAGTTTATTTTTCTGAAAGTAGATCTATAAGGAATTAATAAGACCTATTTATTAATCAATCGACGAAAATTTTTAGTTTGTCTTGTACAGAAAAACTGGAAAAATCCTCAACTAAGTACAGTAGTCACACTCCAATTAACGTTTAGCATTAATATCGGTATTTTTACTACCACACGCACGAAGACATGCGTCAACAACTAAAACAACGTATAGAAATAATTAGTCTACTTATAGAAAGGAGAAAGGTAATGTTACTACATGGAAGAGTGAAGATTAGAAATATTTAAACTCATCACCAGCCCTTACTTCAGTCAAAATCTTAATATAATTTGTAAATAGTCATGTAATCAGTGCTAGAACAATTAAGAGACCAGTGCGTGCTCCGTCCCTCCCCCGCGCCCCGCCGCCCCGCCACACCCCCTGCGTGACGGGACAACACAATTGATGGCGACGTTTCACATGACATGTTCACACATTGTTGTAGTCAGGACGTGCTTTGTGTACAAATTGTTTTTAGTCAGTATGAACTCATAGTAAGAGAATGAACCAAAATAGTGGGACTTTTGTCGCGGCTTTGACTCCTGTTTTAAAACTATTCCGACCAATGGCACATAGTTTATAGCTATGGTTTACCGTGATTTTTATTTATTTGCCGCCCTAACTCTACTGCTTGGCAATATTCCTGAGACACATTGTAACACACATAACAGACTACCACTGACGGGCGTGGTGTTATTGCGTACGCGGTACGACTGACGTCATGGGGTCTCGAGTTCGATCCCCGGATCGGGCAAAGTGATATTGGATTTTTCTGTTTCACCCCGGAGTCTGGAATTTGTGCCGAATATGGCGGTAGGCTCGCCCCCTATCACATGTGGGTGTTCTAGTTCGCTAGTGCGCCTCTACCTACCCCTTCGGGGATACAGGCGTGAGCTTATGTTACACATTGTTTTGTTTAATATACTACTTCAACAAAAGCTTTACGTGCTACATAACTTATGACGTTTATTGTCTACTAACGTACTTAACTGTCGTAGCGTTTCGTAGCAACAACTTACTACGACACCTGTGTAGCAAACTCGTAGCTCATACTTATAGGAATTATGATATACTCGGCTAATATTTAAATTATACAAAGTTCAAACTATTGTTGTCATTTCAAATATAAAATATCATACAGTCTATCTACACGTTTGATGATAACTGAAAATAAAATATCGCAAAGCATCCAATCGATAGTAGTCACCGACCAACATTAAAGAAAGTAACGCTTGGCTCGCAGCCTTACCCATTCTTTAATATAACATTGCTTCCAGTCCATTTTTATACGATTTTATTTCAACTTTGAAACGACTTTTTGTGATCATACAATTTATCACTTATTTTTAGTTTTTGTAAGCGATATTGTAAAACCATTCAAAAGGTCAAAGCTTTGTGTTTTGTTTGTTGAAAGTATGCGTGAACGGCAGCTCGCAAATAAAATAGTCATCCACTGAAGTTAAAATATTCATAATATGTTTAAACACAGCCTCGACTACAGAGAAGGGTCGCTGTAAAATAAAATGGAAACAATCGCTGTGTAAGTCAGTACGCTTTTCGTTTAATATTTTAAAATAATTGAATATTCTGTAGTGAAATAAATTCAGTCGGCCAGCAATACTGCTAATGAGAAAATGAATTAAGACATTCAAAGAGAACGAGGTTCGACGAGGGCGACGCAAAACGAAAAATGTAGCGCGGTGTGTCGAGTCACAGAGATACAACCTGATAGAGTAGGCAAGTTCCTTACTGATTTAAATTCTTAAGACAAAGTATTTTTGCTATCAGCAAGTCTATTTTTGTGTTTTAAACAGACAAGACAAAACCAGTAATTAGTTAAAACAAGATTACGATTCTGTAAACAATATGGGCCTTGCTTATAAAAACATTTTCGCTAAAAATAGCCTGTCACTTTTTTCCTTGCGTTACATTGTTTAAAAATGAAAGAGACAACCTATGCTTAAAGATAAGCAGTGCTTAAATATTTTTATAAGTAAGGTGCTATATTGTAGTAACTCTGCTTTCTTTTGTTTATTATTATGTTACCTACTGTTTTCACTACTTATTGATAGGATATTATGATTTAAATGGCATGTCTATAGATATATAATCTGTGAATCAGCTCAGGATGAGACAACAAGCTCAGTAAAGAGTGTAGAGTAATGCCTCTTTATAAACGGTATAGGGTTCCCTGTGGCTGAAGAGTTAAGGCGCTCGTTGTGGAATCTATTAGAGAGGCGGCGGACGTCGGCAAAGCGGCAACAAGTGAACCCGAGGCTCTCATACTACCCCCTTCCGCTCTACTCTCTCTCTCTCCCGTTGCCGTCCCGCTTACACACCTAATGTTTCTGTTATTACTTTTGAATAGCTTTGTAATTTATGTGAGGAACAGAGGAAAAATTGTGCGCTGTTACGCGACTATATATTTTAACTTGACAGCACGATTATACTGGCTTTGAGTTATATCTTAGCATGATAATTAAAATATGTTGTATTGTACCCACGATTCCAGACTGACAGCCTCTGTGGCGCAGCGGGCGAGTGGCCGGATGTAAGGCGGGGGCCGCGGGTACGATTCCCGCACCGAGACAAATGTTTGTGTGGCCCATAGATATTTGTTTCGGGTCTGGGTGTTGTGAGATCGAAGGTCTCTCGTAGTTCCTGATACCCACGACATAAGACTCAATCTTAGTGTGGGGTCAGAACTTTGTGTGTGACTGTTGGGTGTTATTTATTATTTATTATTATTCCGCTAGATTTGTTGGTACTCATGGGTGTAGGAATTCACCTACTATGAAGTGACTCACTTTCTCGTTTTACAATGTTATACAAAAAATCGTGTATTACAAAACATTTATTTTCTTATTAATTGAGTTTTTGTTAAAAGGTGTATAGATTACAGACCATGGCACCATAAATGCTTCGTTTAACTTTACACGCACTAACAAATCTGATTCTGTGTATTGTATAAAATGCAGTAAACGTCCGGTGGCTGATAATGATGATGATTACATAAAGACAAATAGCTTTAAACCAACAATAATATCATGCATTTCAAACTTGAACGTGAAGACAATGCATCAATCGATTCATGTCGTTAGTACACATTATTACCACGATATTAATGGCATGAAGACGACTATTCTGTAGGTATATATTGCTCTATATACACAAATCATACAACATAATATCTTGTATCATTATAAAGTAACGAGGCGAATCTGTCAATAGATCGAATATATTCTGAAGCCACTTGTAGAACAAAGGCTTTGTGAATAAAGCAAGAAAAATTTAGGAACTTAAATCAATTATCTTTTATAGAGATGAAAAGATAATAGCGAGGAGCCTAATGGGGCTTTTAAGCGTAAAGTTAGCAGTTAGCATAAATTGTAAAAGATCTTTCTAGAAATGGTACTCGACGTAAAATAAATTAGTTTAATATTGTTATACGAGCGTGTTGCATCACGTAGAAAATAGAAGCATACTTCACTAACAAAATGCAAATTATGCAAGCTGTCTCGCAAAATAAATATGCATTCAAAATCAGGCACACATTCAGGGAATGTAACGGGTGTAATAAACCCTCCTGAACCAAATAAAATGAAAATAAACAAATAGTATGAAATTAAAAATGGAATACTTCTGAATATAAGTGGGATTTGTTTTTTACTCCTTAACGTAAAACTACTTCCCCATAATTAAACTCAGAAGGTGATACCGATTATTGAGTTAACGTGTTAGAGATTTGCCAAACAAGCAAAGTGGGGTACAAAAATGAATCTTCATTTATAAAGCAAAACACGACACGAGTCACCTAATACTAACATCCATCAACAACCATTTATTATGCACTGTCTCTATTACCCCCTACTAAAAAGCTGGATCCGCACCCGTTCACAAGCTCCGACGCTCCAAAAAAACTTGTCTCGCTACTTTCTATGAGCCTTGCGACCACGTCTCCCCTCCGAGCCGCACAAAGGAACCGCCACTAAAATACAAGCAAAACAAAGTGTCTAAGTTGCACTTCTTAAAACCAGCGGAGCAATGTACAACACAAACGGGAACTTTTTCTAATTAGAGCCACATTACCCATTCACATAGAAACCGCGGCGGCGTTGCGGGGCCGAGACGGGGGCGTGGCGGCGGCGTGGCGGCGAGTTAATGCAGTAATTGCGACGACTCCACACACGCTTTTTAAAACTGGGTTAACTTTAACAACACCGGAACTATATTATGATCACCAAGAGTTTAAGTTATACTCGCATTTACACTGTATACGCTATAAATAATAAAAAACAAGAGACGCCAGCGCAAATACAGAGATAATATTAAGAACAACAAGAGAGTTCGTAGTTGTTATGTATTGTAAAATTCCTTTAGACTTCCTTTAGATTATGATATATGACCTTGGTATCCATGTACACAGGCCTAATGACTTGGGAGTACTGAGTAAAACTAGGACTTAGTACAGTGATTCGTCAGGAACCTATAATTGGAATAAAATATAATTTCATTATGTCGATCGCACAAACATCTCTCTTGGCGCAGGATTTGAACATGCGGCATCTAGCTTTACATTCAGTGATATGCTCGCTGCGCCACGAAAGCTGTCACTGACTGATATTCAAAACTTATTTTAAACACCGACATTCATACTACATTAATAGCAATTTTAAAACTAACACTAAACAATCACACACATAGCCCTGACCCAACACTAAGATCAAGTCTTGTGACAAATATCTGTGGGCCGCACAAATATTTGTCTCGGTGCGGGGATCGAACCCGCAGCCTCTCGCTTCACAGCCGTCTGCTCGCCCGTTGCGCCACGGAAGCTGTCAAGGGATTGTCCTCATCAATATAGCATAAGTATATTGAAATAGCAAACAGTGATAGCTGAAGGAAAACATCGTGAGGAAACCTGAACCCGACATACCCGCCGCGTCCACCCCCCCGGGCGCGGCGGCAGTGGTAAAACACTTTTCCCCGCGACAAAAAAAAAAGCGTGGTAGACTAAGGCCTAACCCCTCTCATTAGTGGAGGAGGCCCGTGTCCAGCAGTGGTACAGTAATATTACAGGGCTAATAATATTATTATTATTATTATATTGAAATACTTATCCTATATTGATGAGTTCGTATAAGTAAGAGTGCTGTCACTTGTTATGCAGCGGCATGCGCCTCCAGCTAATTGTTTGCGGTCCCACTGCATGTCGTCTCACGACTCACATTCGCTTATATAAGCAGAACTATAATACTACACTACCCCTGTTTCACCTCTACTAACCTACTAGTAATTACATAATAGTACTACTTACCTTTGCTAATGTAGTATTGATTTGCAAACATTTCGTCACATTAACCTAGATTAATGATAATCACAAGTTTAAAAACTTAACTGACCGACTTCCAATTTACCGATCGTGACCAAATTTATATGGGATCACTCTTGAAATAAGCCCTATCGAACACAAGAATTTTGAAAATCGGTCCACATTTAGCGGAGATATTGAGTAACATACATAAAAAAAATAAAGACGAATTGAGGACCTCCTCCTTTTGAGGAAGTCGTACGAAAATAAACAGTTATTTTGCTTGAAAACCCTGGTAACGAGGTTGTCAAGTTTTGAGGGAGCTGTCGGAAGCTTTTATATACTACTTAGGTACTAACTACTGGGTAATGAGAATACGTGTTGACAGAGTGAGATGCAAGTTTATTTTGTATTTTAATTGTTACATTCTCATCTCTGCGCTTATTATCTACTTACGAGAATACATACACAGCGTCTAGGCATTTACGCTGACCGAAGCTTAATCGTGGTAGGTGCTAGGGTAACCATAACTAGTTTGTTGAAAGCACATTGACAAAACATAGGCTACTGTATAGAAAATAACCAAATAAATAATAATTAAATTATGTATTACTGTAATATTTTTTAATTATTTACAATACCCAGACTAGGCTCAAGGTTGGATAGCTGTAATATTATAACAGTATTTATAAACATTTATCTTTCAGACGCTCGATCAACATTCTACAGAGATCGCTCAATCTAAGCTCGCACAAATTTACAGATACATAATTCACAAAGTAACAAAACCTTACAAAAATATCTACAACATTTCAGCAAACGATTAAATTATACTTTGAAATGTCGCTCTTCCGAATGTTGGCTGCGGTTTTATTACGCCGAGCACATGTCACATGAGTACATATCATATCGCTTGCACATATGTATGTATGTGTAAGTATGAATATCCGAATTGAAGATGGATAGCTACTGGCATCGTTAGAACTTCGTCTACGTCGAGTTTCTGAAAGGGTGCTCTAGTTAATATACCATTAATGAATAATAAACAAGAATATTTTTTCGTACCGCTAGCAAAACGATTCGGGTTTCTGAATACTCACTACCTGGGTTTGACTTGACATGAGATTAGTTCCGTCCCAGGTGTGATAGGGGGCGAGCCTATCGCCACATCGGGCACAAATTCCAGACTCCGGGCTGATATTAGTCTCTTACAATAAATTCCAACTGACACAACAACTTACACCATGTAACCAAGCTATAAGTTAAGGGAGAGTATGAGGGGAGCGGTCCGCATAGTTGTGTGACATCTACATTTCATATTGTTTCCCAAAATGCAAACTCAGAAATGTTCGTTGAGCGCCGAATGCGCGCCCATTAACTGCTGCTCCCAACCGTGTGGGGCTACTCATCTTACTATTTTAATTCACATTCCTCTGTGGACCATAATACGAGTATGTTGATGCATAACATGTTACATATTAGAAACTTTTTTATTTTGTTTAACATCTTTACAAAAAAAAATCATACTGTTTGACTAAAATAAATTCTCATTAGCATATAGAACATAGCTCAGGATCTTTCTTTCTACCTGCCCTTATCCTACCTTAATATGGGGTCGGCGCAGCACGCTTTTTCAAATCACTTTGCTTTTATGAATAGCTGTAATTTTTTTTTGTGCTGTGTGTTATAAAATCGTATTTTAAACTATTATTTATTTTTACATTTTTAGTTCCTGCAAAAGTGTTATCAGTAACTCGTTACAGTCTTACCAGATACTTCAATTTCAGGGAATCGTATTTAACTTTTTTGTTATCCTGGCAATCCTGGTCATGATACCAGGACAGGAAATTATTAAATTATTGTATTGTCATCGGTACTTAATACGTGTGCCAATTTTCAATTTCATCAGACGTCTGGAACGTGTTGAAAATCACGGTGCAAGATTCCATTACATAGATATATATATTCATACATACAGGTGAAGCTAATATAAATCGTGTAAAATAGTGCAACACTGATAGCACACGGTATTGCCACCTATGTATTTTCGACCGACTTCCAAAAAGGAGAAGATCGTCAATTGGTCTGTTTTTTTATTTATTTATGTTACGCGATATATCCGCCGAATGTGGACCAATCTTTTTTTTTGTGTTCGATAGAGCTTATTTCAAGGGTGGTCCTATATAAATTTGGTCACGATTGGATTTAAAGTCGGTCCGTTAAGTTTTTAAACTTGTGATTATTATTTGCTATAAAAGAGGGAAAGTTCATTGGTTTGACCGCAGTTTAAAAAAAACATCCAGCTGTACACCTTTATTGCAGTACATTTAACTCGCTCATGTGGGACTTTAGTAATAGTGCTGTAACTGTCACTATTAGTAAAGTACACTCAGTATAGAGAGTTAAGGACAATTGGTTAGGAATTCATTTTTAACGAGTCATAAAAGTGATTTAAAATTTTCTTCATCACGTACATACTAAAAATGCTACTTGTTTTCATAAAAATCAAACCCTAGAAAAATTGCGTAAAATAATGTATTTCTAATAATCACTTATTTAAATTTTTCATAACATTTTTATTGATACAGTAATTATAAATACAATAATTCCCGCTATAATATAAATCGTCGATGTATATCAGATTAACGATATTTATGTACGTAATAACACTAGAAGAAATAAATTACATGTGACTTGCACGTATCCATTTATAAATAGCGCTAAATTCCAAGTTTATACAGCAAACGTTACAAAAGGTGCTGTCGCGAAAATACACATCGCTGTCGTTTTTCTTTGTCGTGACCTCGGGCCGCCATTTGTGGCTCCTAATCCCGATACAAAACGATCCGTCTCGAGCTCGACCGGCGAGGCGAGGCGAGGAGCGGTGCGACGCGGACGGAGTGTTCACTGTTCATGTCTCACAAGCCACATTCTAGATCCACAATTACCATTGTCCACTACCAGGCACGTCATGTTTTATTTATGAAAATCCTTAACATTCATACCATCACTGTTTTTGTTTTACAAGTAAATAGTACATATTATATTTTTTCGATTCGGAAAATACAAGCGAATTTCGGAAAGTGTTGGATATGAGTCCAATGTGCATATACCGGAGCGGTTTTGTTTTATTTTATTCAAGTTATTTACATGGTGGAAATTAGATCAGGCAAACCTTGACTAAACATCCTCTGTCTCTTGATTGATACATGGTGTAGTTAATGTAAAAAGACTTGGTTAAAACGTGCCTCTTATATGCGCTATATTCGCTACACAACTTTACTGTATATCTCAAACTAGTTGTGTACCCTTCGAGCTCCAAAGGGAGACTAACTCAATAATGATAGCTCCCGCTCTTTTATACCTTTTGCTTTAGTTAATAAAGAAATACCTTCCACAAATATTATGAATTACTTGGAGGGTAGTTAATATAAATATAATTAACATACTACCCCTCAATATCGTGTACTAAATCACAACAATTATCCGAATTCGTAACATTCGGCCATCCGATACCGTGCTATCTCCGGAGCACGCACTACTATATTAGTAGTTACGTACACAATAAAGTAATCATAACACTCTTGGTTCTTGAAAAAGTTAAACATTTAGTAATTTTTTATGGCCCAGTAAACTTGGGAAGTCATTTCTAACTTTTACCATCGTTATTAAAATTAGTCTTACGGCCAAATGTCTTTTCGCCATATCAACTTCTGAAATAGTTTGTGATTTAACTTCAACCACGTCTGCTTTTATTCAGGCCATAGGCTCTAGATATATCTAG
Organism: Clanis bilineata; assembly: GCA_036417725.1. NCBI lineage: Eukaryota > Metazoa > Arthropoda > Insecta > Lepidoptera > Sphingidae > Clanis > Clanis bilineata. The sequence goes on along the minus strand of CM071145.1, from coordinate 195,433 downwards.
ACTAACTAAAGGTCATAATTGAACACCCCACTAGTGTGTTCATTCGATTAAAGCCAAGCACTAAGCACGTAATATAACAAGTCAATCATCTAGATCTGACTTAATTCAAGTAAACCTAAAGAGCACACATACATGGCTCTTGAATAATTTCGAGCACGCCTGCATGGCTCTTAATTTTGAGCACATCCGCATGGCTCTTCAATAATTTTGAGCACACCTTCACAGCTCTTCAATAACTCTGAGCACACCTGCATGGTTCTTGAATAAATCTGAGCACGCTTGCATGGCTCTTGAATAAATCTGAGCGCACCTACATGGCTCGTCCATAAATCTGATCACTACAAGACTCTTCAATAAATGTGAGCTCACATACATGGCTCTTCACTACATGACTTCAATAAATCTGAGCTCACCTACATGGCTCTTCTTTAAATCTGATCACACTACATGGCTCTTGAGCACACTTACATGGCTCTTAAATCTGAGCACACTTACATGGCTATTCAATAAATCTGAGCACATTTACATGGCTTTTCAATAAATCTGAGCACATCTACATGACTCTTCAATAAATCTGAGCACCACAAAGCTCTTCAATAAATCGGAGCACAACATGGCTCTTGAATAAATCTGAGCGCACCTACATGGCCCTCCTATAAATCTGATCACAACATGACTCTTCAATAAATCTGAGCTCACCTACATGGCTCTCCACTACCTGACTCTTCAATAAATCTGGAGCACACCTACATGGCTCTTCAATAACTCTGAGCACACCTACATGGCTCTTCACTACATAACTCTTCAATAAATCTGAGCACACCTACATGGCTCTTCAATAACTCTGAGCACACCTACATGGCTCTTCAATAACTCTGAGCACACCTCCATGGCTCTTCACTACATAACTCTTCAATAAATCTGAGCACACCTACATGGCTCTGCACTACATGGCTCTTCTATTAATCTGAGCGCACCTACATGGCTCTTCAATAAATCTGAGCGCACCTACATGGCTCTTCAATAAATCTGAGCGCACCTACATGGCTCTTCAATAAATCTGAGCGCACCTACATGGCTCTTCAATAAATCTGAGCGCACCTACATGGCCCTTCTATAAATCTGATCACTACATGACTCTTCAATAAATCTGAGCACACCTACATGGCTCTTCTATAAATCTGATCACTACACGACCTCAATAAATCTGAGCGCACCTACATGGCTCTTCTATAAATCTGATCTCTACATGACTTCAATAAATCTGAGCTCACCTACATGGCTCTTCTATAAATCTGATCTCTACATGACTTCAATAAATCTGAGCTCACCTACATGGCTCTTCAATAAATCTGATCACTACATGACTTCAATAAATCTGAGCTCACATGGTTCTTCACTACATGACTCAATAAATCTGAGCTCACCTACATGGCTCTTCAATAAATCTGATCACTACATGACTTCAATAAATCTGAGCGCACCTACATGGCTCTTCTATAAATCTGATCTCTACATGACTTCAATAAATCTGAGCTCACCTACATGGCTCTTCTATAAATCTGATCTCTACATGACTTCAATAAATCTGGGCTCACCTACATGGCTCTTCAATAAATCTGAGCACACCTACATGGCTCTTCAATAAATCTGATCACTACATGACTTCAATAAATCTGAGCTCACATGGCTCTTCACTACATGACTCAATAAATCTGAGCTCACCTACATGGCTCTTCACTACATGACTCAATAAATCTGAGCTCACCTACATGGCTCTTCACTACATGACTCAATAAATCTGAGCTCACTTACATGGCTCTTCAATAAATCAGAGCACAACATGGCTCGTCAATAAATCGGAGCACAACCTGGCTCTTCAATTAATCAGAGCACACCATGGCTCTTCAATCAATCAGAGCACAACATGGCTCTTCAATCAATCAGAGCACAACATGGCTCTTCGATTAATCAGAGCACAACATGGCTCTTCAATTAATCAGAGCACAACATGGCTCTTCAATTAATCAGAGCACAACATGGCTCTTCAATTAATCAGAGCACTACATGGCTCTTCAATTGATCAGAGCACAACATGGCTCTTCAATAAATCTGAGGACCTTCATCGTCGAAAAACACGGTAGCCATAATGTAGCACTACCACTAAATACTAAATATAAATCGATTGCCACAATCTCGTGAAAACAAATCAACTGCCCCCATTTCGGGGCACACGGTAATTTTGTGGGCGATGATAGGCTTTTAAAGCCGATCCCGCTTCTGATATGTAAAAAGACTTGGTTAAAACGTGCCTCTTATATGCACTATATTCGCTACACAACTTTACTGTATATCTCAAACTAGTTGTGTACCCTTCGAGCTCCAAAGGGAGACTAACTCAATAATGATAGCTCCCGCTCTTTTATACCTTTTGCTTTAGTTAATAAAGAAATACCTTCCACAAATATTATGAATTACTTGGAGGGTAGTTAATATAAATATAATTAACATACTACCCCTCAATATCGTGTACTAAATCACAACAATTATCCGAATTCGTAACATTAAATAACGTGACGTACACTTCAGTACTTCGACTGCAGTCTGTATGACAGCAGCCTGTAACCACATTGTACTTATGAAATCCATTTCTACACATACGAATAAATAAGCAATTCTACAAGTATTTCGTGATTTCTATTAGAATATCTAGTGTAATTAACTACGCTGTCTATGTTAGCGACACGAGTGTACTAGGACGTTTGGACAGTACAGTGCGATACTCGACATATTTAGGTGCCGTAGTAAATTGGACAATACATTATGCAACCTTCCTATGTCGCCCCTTGGTCTAGTGGCGAATATGGGCTGTGAACCGGGAGGTCCTGAGTTTGGTTCCCAACTGCATTCAATTGTGTATTTATAGGTAATAAGTATATTTTTATTATTATTATAAAGTTGGAAGCACACAATATGGCAACATGATAGGTAGTATACGTGGGTACAACAGTGGGCGGTCTCCATTTAAAAGCCGGTCAGTTATTTTTTACGATATTCGTTGTTGCCGGCCAGCGGTCGCTTTTGTATGGAATGTTTTTCTAACTGCCTCGTCAAATGTATTCGTTTTTTTACAAATGTTTTGAGTTGTGTCTTTCGAAACATTGTTTTACAGGTCTACGCATCGTATTCGTGCCCTTTTCAATGTTTTTTTTTCAAATATTAATTATATTCCTTAAACTCAAATTATATATTACTAGCTTTTGCCCGTGGCTTCGCACACATATTTTGTAATGGCGGCCACGTTGACAGTTTTGACATCGGTTCCGTCGTTTGGAACCAAGGCACGACCCAGATATCGATTTTGAAGTCAAGCGGCCCAAAAACAAAGAAAAACAAAATGGCGGTCACTTTTTTAGATTTCGACCCCGGATCACTAAACGGCTTTAAAATGGTACATAATTCGATATATTCAATATGACTCAGAAAATATGGTAACGCCATGTATTGATAAATTTGAAAATCACTTTCAGGCTATAAAGAACTCCCGACAATCACAAAAATAGTACAAAAATATCCGTGTCTTTTGATAGAGTTGACCGATTTGAATAAAACAAATCCTAAATGTTATTCCAAGATGTGGTCTACGATTTTCTATCCAGTTCTGTAAAATTACTTTGGTGGTTTTCATTTGATACGTGGTCAAACATACAGACAGACAGACAAAAATTCTGAAAATGATAAAAATGTGTTCTATTACTATTTCTAAGCCCCTCCAATTCGTGTTTTTGCAAATCTAAGCGTAAATGTACAGACACGCGATATATACAAAATTTAATTATATGTATTGCTGATGATGATTGATATGTAGTATTATGACATACACAATCAGTACGAAGTTAGTTCAAACATCTATATTACTTTCCTACAATTGTTTCGGTTGCGTAGTTATATTGCTTACTCGGCATTACTACCGTCCTGACTCCTGACTCCTGAGTAGACCTGAGGTATGAGTAACGCACAATTCGAAATAAATACATTCCAAGTCAGAACAAGTTTTGTTCCCTTTATCAAACGTAAGTCGAAATGCGTCAAGAACGGAATTCTAAAATATCTGTAGAAACGCTCCAGGGATCGAGCTGTGATGCACATACCTAGAATTTACATTACACGTCGAAGCTATCAAGGGTCCCAGATTTATACGCGTGCATCCGAGTCGACTGCAAGATTTTCATTATTATACATATACATAGCTTATTCGTAATACATAACATGAACTTGAAGGCATCTAACTTTCCACTATCGTGAGCGTCCATTGTCGTTAAACGAAACCTTGTACCAACTAATTCTTTAAACAATATTCAAATAAATACAAAACCTATTATATTGAAGAGAGTTACCTAACAAACTCAATAGTACTTTTAATGGAGAAACAATGTACAACACCGAGGTTTATTCTTACGAGAGCAATTTATACTCGTTTGAAGAAGTTCTATCGAGTGAAATCTGTTTGCATTGACCCCGCGTGACACCACGGAACGAACACCACGCTGCGCCGCCCCGCGCCGCCCCGCGCCGCGTCGGTAGTACCGAATACTTGGAATATCGCTCGAGAGAAATCTCGACATCGAAGTTCACCAACCGCAGAAATAGAAATTCAACCAATGCTTATATTTACTTGTACACAGTAGTAGTAAGAGTTATTTATCGTCTGTGTATCTGTATATTCTATGGACAATATTATTTATTGCTTACATTGATTTGTAAAGTATCAACCGAGAGTATTCTAAAAGTAATAAATTAAATTAAGAAATGGAAGCAGTCCACAAGTTGGTTGTCAGTGGACTGCACCGACAGTCATGACAGAGACTGACAGTCCAGTCATGTGTATCTTCAGACTATGGTAGTTTATTCAGTCTCTACAGAAATCACAAAACACCGTTGCTGTGGTGCATGACATCATCAACTTGAATGCGATCGATCTGTGAACTGTGATAAAAGCTAATAATTATATTAGTGACGTGCTATCTCACTGCCCTAGTTGTATTTCGGTACAGCTACCGTCCTAGGGTCTCGGGTTCGATCCCCGGGGTCGGGCAAAGTTATATTGGATTTTTCCATATCAGCCCGGAGTCTGGAACTTGTGCCCGATATGCTCATCGGCTCCCCATAGGCTCGCCCCCTATCACATCTGGGACGGAACTAAGCTCGGTGAAATGTGGGTGTTCTAGTTCGCTAATGCGCCTCTGCCTACCCCTTCGATGATACAGATGTGAGCTTACGTATGTATTATCTCCGAACAAATAAAAAAGCTTTTCTCCTTTATTATATCAGTAAAGGTGACGGCCGGCAACGTAATCTAATATGAAACGTATGATCAAATGTTATAGACAAAGTTTGGTGATCCGGATACACACAAACAACTTTCGCACGGGAACGAATCAAAACAATATCCAATAGCTGTTAATAATAAATGTTACAGATATTGCGGAGAGGTTCTAGCATGTTGTGAATGTACGTAATTATACAATAAAAAGCTACTTTCATGTTTCATGTTATAATTGTTATTATATGGTGGTATTTTTAGGACCATCTGCCTGCCTGACGTGAACCCCTTTTTAGGGTATTCCGGGATAAAATCGTGTTAGAAAAATGGAGTTAAAAACACCCCACCTAACCTGGAAATCGAACCCAGGACCTCCCGGTTCACAGCCCATACACGATGTCACTCGACTATGGAGACGACGTGCTAGAGACTATCAGCATTGCGCTTTCAATGTCACCATCTTTTGTTTCTAATTATGTTATCTACTGCCTCGGTGGCGTGGTTGTATTTCGGTACGCCTACCATCTTGAGGTTCGATCCCGGGTCGGACAAAGTATATTGTATTGTAAGTATATTGGATTTTTCCATACCAGCCCGAAGTCTGGAATTTGTGCCCCATATGGCGATGGACTCGCCCCCTATCACATCTGGGACGAAACTAAGCTCGGCGAAATGTGTGTGTTCTTGTTCGATAGTGCACCTCTGCTTATCCCTTCGGGAATAGAGGCGTGAGCTTATGTTTATTGTGTTATTATGTTATCGACATCTAGAAAAACATAATGTACTCGTACTTACTACGATCAGGAGGCACAGAACGTTGTATAACAGAATACCTCCGAAGATTGTTACAATTCCTTTGGGATATGTACGAGGTTACAGTTTGCATGTGAGGGTCGCCGCTCCCCGGGATAAAACAATTACAGCGAATCGATGAATAGTCCAGCCATTTGATCCATATTATATTTTTAATAAGTGATTTTTCTGTAATGATATTTCAGATATTCAAAGTATGAGTAGAGTTGAAGTAATACACAAGAATCCACGATTCACCGATGATATTATTTCCATGACGTGATGTGGTAATGGTGATTTTGATTAGAAATAATTGTGTTCACCCAATAATTTTAATTCAATTAGTCCATAGTTTGAGCCTAAGTATACTTCGAGTATATCTTCGGGGGAGGCCTATGTTCAGCAGTGGACGGCCTATGGCTGATGATGATGATACTTCTAGTTGATGTATGATTTCGATGCAATATCTTATCCGTTTATTCAAAGTAAACCCTTCTATCATTAACTTAAAAAACTGCGGGTATAAAATAATTTAGTAAGTCATCTTATACTCCTCTTAAAACTAATTTAAGCAGTGAGCGCAAAAAGCAAGAAGAAAAGTGTAATAAGATTGAGCGCTTTAATTCCACATAATATGATTGCAGAACAGTTGGTCTGAATTCCGAGGCACCGCGCCACACCGCGCCACCCCGCGCCGCGCTCGACGCTGAGCGATCCCGCGGGTCCTACTCCACGCCATTTACATACATTATGTTCACTATGGCGATGTAAATAACTGAACGGTGTATAGTAAGATTCCTAAAACACCCAATAGTCATATGCACTTATTTCCCATCAAGGTATCGATTCTCTATGTCTACAATTTAATAGAAGTTTAGAAATGAAGAAATATAGACTTAAAAATAACTTTTAGATAATACTTTTCCACACAAATGGCATTAAGTAAATGTTCATAAAGTATATAAATGATATTTCTTGATGTGATTTCGTATCTGCTAATACAATGGTAATGTTTCAGTGTTCCGGACTAAGGTCATCTTATAAATGAATTATACAGTACTGTAGTAACGGAGCTATAGGTCAGCATAATTACCTTACCCAAACTTCGTAACATAGATATTGTGTGTATAGAGTGGCTATAAATCAATGTTGCAATGTCTCTGTTTATAAACAAACAGTAGTACAAGATTAGTTGCGGAGTCTGACGTTATTGCATCATATCCATGAGCTATTGGCTACTCGTGGTATTGTGGACGACAAGCGTAATAAGAAGCCGCGGATTTGATTCCATTGGTGGAAAGAAATATTTACTTTTAGCCGATATAAAAAAGGTGGACGTATACGTCCACCTACAAGGTGGACCGACGACTTAATAAAGGTCGCAGGAAGTCGCTGGATGCAGGCCGCTTCCAACAGGTCGATTTGGAAATCTTTGGGGGAGGCCTATGTTCAGCAGTGGACGTCCTATGGCTGATGATGATGATGATGATGATGTTGATATAAAAAAATATATGTTATCAGGATATGGACTACTTACTATTACTAGTAACTGCCTTAATCTTTGTGAATCTTCAATTAATTATGAGTGTAAGCGTTGCGGAGCTATGATTAGAGTTGCTACTGATTGAGGTTCCAAGATCACCCAATGTATCCAGCAACTTCGAGCCACCATTCTTCCAACCGTCGGAGAAACTTATTTGAAAGGACAAGAATCGATATTATGTTTGACTATGCTTTCCATTAAATACAATCAGTCAAGATGAATAAAATCCCTCATATTTAACAAAAGTATCTTATTGCGGAGTCAGACCCATAATATACACATTTTTCTGACCGTTGGGTACATTTTATATTGGACGCTAAACCCGTACCTAATATTCAACCGCGTCAAATATATCAAGAGGTGGTCGCAATAAAATTTAAAAATGGGACGAGCGGCCATAACCACGTAAGCAGGTGAAGTATCGGTTAAAAACATCGCATATATCTGCGCCGGCCGACTATAAATAAGGTGGTGTGAGTCAGTAAGTCAGCACGCTTGTGCCCGACACCGGGACAGCGCTGGTTGTGTCGCCACTCGTGACTCGTGAGACGGACTGTCGCCTCGGACTAGAACCGTGGCTTGAAAGTAAACATAACAATTATATATTTATATTTTGCGTATAATTCCCGTATTTAATGATCATAAAAAAAACACTAGAATTAGCTCAGATTTTAATCTCGGTGTAAAGTGAAAGCTGTATACCATTGGTCTTTAGGGCATCGGCTCAGTGTCATTCGAAAATAAATATTTTAAGCTACTTTCTTTCATTTTTTTTATAGAAGAGGGGGCAAACGGATCAAGTGGGTCACCTGATGTTAAGTGATCACCGCCACCCATAATAAGTAGAACGTCAGGAATACTTCTATTTCTAAAAAATAAATAACAGAGTGACCAATTATTTACTTCGTAGGGAAACTCATAATTCCTTTCACTTATGCAACGATTTTAAATAATACAAACGAGGGGGTCAGAAACTGGTCTATGACTAATTTAGCCGTTGATCTGGAAACTCATACGGAGTCATAAAACACGTTGCTCACAGTCCTATGACATGTTTGCAGCTGACTCAGCATATTTTCTATTCGATAACTTCAATGAAGGCCGTGAAAGATCAGGGACGTATGTATGACGTCACACGCGTGCTCGCGACTCGCGATAAATGTTCCTCTGTATGGTTTGTGTCTTATGGAATCATCATCATCATCATCATCAGCCATAGAACGTCCACTGCTGAACATAGACCACGTAATGTATATCTATAATATGTCGCTTCTTCCGGATTTACTGCGTTTATTATAAGTAGTACTGCTACTGGATTACTTTCTCCACCCTGCGTACTAATGAACATGGCCCGACATGGGTGCAGGAATTAGAAATGTCTATAGTACTATACATTTCATTAAATTGCAATAGCTATATTTCTTTTTACTTTTATTATTACAAGATATTTTTGTCGCTGTTATAAAATTATAACTAGCGACTGTTTAGCCATTTTCTTAATCATTATAATTCTCACATAATGATCTCAAATCACACTACACGATAAAATGATTTGTATTATCTCACATATTATGCATATTTTATTCATAAAAACTTCTAACCCCGATAGCATCTTTAATTTTAAAACACTGAAAAGAGATTTAAATGAGCGTCATCTCTTTACTTCTACGATGTCTTAATTAGCGGTGCTCAGTGCTACGTCGCTACGTTACATCCGCTACACTACTACACCGCTACGAATACCGTAGCACGATAGAACTAAGCATGAAACAATCTACATCCGAGGTATCTTTACGTAGAAATGTGCTACACACGGTGTGATGTATGCTTATTATTTCCGGAAGTAATTACACGGCATCACCAACGATTTTATTTCTATATCTGTAACATAAATATGTATGTATAGGACCAATGATCAGTAAGTTTGCTGAAGTCATAAAAATACATAAATAAAAATAAGTTCTTTGAAAAAAAATTATCACTCGTAGTAGTAATAAATAAAGATATTTTGAGTTTTGACACCAATATTGTGCAAGTTTTTCTCGGTTAATTTACAATTGTTGTCCACCATCTGAAAACTCAGAGGTTCATGTTCTAGACTCGTTTCGAACTTGCGACTTCATGACCGCAGGCCGAGCCACTTCCAACAAAGCTCTCGAAGAAACAAGATCCTATAAATTATGAAAACAAGTTTTTATATGCGATATAAAGTAAGCAAACTCGTGATGTAGTTAATTAGTGGAGCTCATCACTGTCCGCGTGGAATAACACTTAGCGACGAGTTTTAACTACTTTTTATATTTATTGTTTAATCTCGAGGGACTTTTAAGCGTGCGTTCGTTTAAGCCGTAAAACCGCGATTCTGAATTCAACGGTTTTACCAGTTTGTGCTATACGGCTGACAAGTTGACGTGAGCATTAGCACTGCCACTTTTCATTATTGCCACAAATTAAGACTGTAGACGTTTTAAATGGAGGCAAGCGTAAAGAAAGAAAGAAAGAAAGAAATAAACTTTATTCAGCCAATGTCTCTGGCAATAATAAGTGGGAGAACACAAAAAAAAAAAAAAACAAACAAAATATGTAACACTAATAGGTAACAAATTTGTTAGTTATAAAGTAAAAAAAAAAGAAAAAGAGCACACAAAAAAAAAAAAACATCATGAACGTGCACATATCCTAAACCATCCGTGCCCGAGACATGACTAAAAAGGCCACAGGCTCAGTATTCGCCAAGTAGAAGTAGGTATCTACCTGACACTGGTATTCTGCCAGGGCCAAAAGAATGCCTCACGGATCCCAAAAAAGACAATTATCAAACATTAAATAAATAAATAGCCACATTAAATAAATACACAGTAATATATGCTTATTAAAATATGATTATAATACGATAAATGTAAATATTATAAGAGTGTGTAGGTACCAGTAATTATTATTATTATTGTCGTTTATCATCTGCTAAGTTAACCCAAGTCAGGAGGCACGAGCGGGGGAGCTGGCGAGGCGAGGCGCGCGGGCGCCAGGCGCCGCCGATGCGATGAACGGTTCGCTCACTCACAGCTACAGAATAGAAATAGAACGTTGTTCGCAATTGTGGGAGTAATACGTGCGCATCTCCGTGCCGCATCAAGTACCTACTGCCGCGGCGAATCATTCAGCATGCAGGCCCAGTTCACCATGATATTTTGTATTTTCCTCACCTACTGAAGGGTCATATACTTACAGTTCTTGGCGGGTAAGTTCACAGCTTGTCATTATTTTCTAAATAATAATAATTATTATTTCATTGCATCTTTATTTACCTATCTAACTACTAACAAATATAACTTTTTACAGGACAGCAACGCGTTTCGATAGTAGCCAACAGGTCATATTGCCATTGAAATGGTTATTAGAAAGGTTCATCATCTCAATTGCTGCATCGTTGTATCGTTGTATCCCCGGTGTTCGCTCGTTGTCATGGAAGTGATCTTACAGTGGTGGTGGTACATCTTTTCTTTCTATATAATATTTTTATACATCAAGTTTATGCCAATTGTAATTATTATTAGATCATAAGTCAGAATTTGCCTTATTCTCTTGAATAATCTTACTATCGACTGCGTATTCAAATTAAGCTCGCTGGACACACAACATAGTATTTGGTCGAAATTTCATACATGCATTATGCGCACGCAGCGAGTTTTATAGTAAAAAGGGATTCGTGCTCGCCACTATGGGCTCAGTAGTTAGGATGGCCCCACCAAATCGTGCGTTTAATTCTCGTTTTATACGCCGGTGGATTAATGCCATACCAGTATATTTATAACTTCATTTCATTTCAAAACATCAAACCTTCTCGTAAAGAGTTGCATAATATTTAAATGTTGTTTCATTATTTTTTTTATGGCAATTGAAATACATTATGCCAATGTCAAGTTAGGAAAATTGTTTTCAAACATCTAAGTTTTCGCAAGTGCAATGAAGTCGGATGTGTTCGATTTCAAGGCCCTGCTGGAGTTTTGTCGTCAATTCCTTCCAGTTTGATGTTTTTTAGACGATTTTCTCGCAGCGGAGGAATCGAACATGGTCGACCCACCCACCCGACAAAAAGCATCCAAAATCACTTATTTCAAAGCTTCCACATACTGTGCCTCTTCGTTGATGTTTATTGCTTAGATACACATCACATTTAAACCACAAGCACAACTTTAGACTAAAATATGAAATCATTAAAATAAGCGACCACCCGCACCGTCAGAATTCCCGCCAAAACTCTCATTTATTCTTAGTAATAATTAATATGTCAAAATGTGTAGATTCTTTAAATAACGTTTACAGCAGGGTTACCACCACCTCTTATAGCAGTATTATTATAATCGTTCTTCGTTTGTTTTGTATGGGAATCGGTACAAGTAAAATTATAATAATACTGCTATAAGAGGTGGTGGTAACCCCCCTGTAACTGACAGGTGATGCAACCCACCCCTAGTTTATGGCCTGACAAACAATCACAAACGGCCAGTATTATCCTGTCATGTTTTATGAATGGAACAGTAAGCAGAAAGCTCGTAAACTTATCGCGTCTACCTACAGCTTCTGAATGGACACGTAAAACTTCTGTCGTAACCTTATGAGGTATCTAAGGATACTTTATACATATTTATGTGTAGAGATAGAACCTGTCCCGTATAACTGAGGTACGAGATAGTGTCAGTAACTTGTTCTAAAAGGTACGCGGTGATAACGTAAAAGATGTGGGTTCAAACTCCGCTTAGCAGCGATTAGGTTACGTGATTTTTGAATTATAAAGTCCATCAGTGGTGAAGGCTCCGTGCAATAATATTCTTATCGGCTTTTATCTGTAAATATGGAAACCAAATCTACAATAATAATTATGTTTGAACTTTATACTAATAAAGCAATTAAATTAATGAACAAAAGTTATAATAGTATTGAAAGCTAAAAATATTAATTTATACAGGAGTACAAATAAGTTTCCGCCGTTTTATTGTAGATGGTGCGGCACGGAGTTTCGGTTAGCTTTCGCAGATGATAACCGGCTTAAAAAATAGTTTGGACATTCAAGAACAACATAACCTATTAATATCATTGATTTTATATTGGTAAAATATATTTTTTATAAGTTGAAAATGTCAAAATTTGAGCCAAGTAAGCGTCATTTGCGGGAAATATTAGTTTACTTCTTTAATTTAAAGAAATCTGCTGCTGAGGCGCATCAATTGCTCGTAGAAGCATATGGTGAGGGTGCTTTGAGTGAGAGAACGTGTCGAGAGTGGTTTCAAAAGTTTAAAAACAGTGATTTCGACGTAGAAGACAAAGATCGCAGTGGAAGGCCAAAAATTTACGAGGATGCAGAATTGGAGGAATTATTGGAGGAAGATTCATCTCAAACACAAAAAGAACTTGCTCTAACATTAGAAGTCACTCAGCAAGCAGTCTCACATCGTTTAAAATCATTAGGAATGATTCATAAACAAGGAAATTGGGTTCCGTACGAATTAAAGCCGAGAGATATTGAACGCCGATTATGCTTAAGTGAAATGCTGCTACCTAGACATAAAAAAAAGTGTTTTTTACATCGTGTCGTAACTGGTGATGAGAAGTGGATACATTATGACAATCCAAAAAGAAGAAAATCATGGGGATTACCTGGCCACGCGTCAACATCAACAGCAAAACCGAATATTCACGGAAAAAAACTTATGCTGTGTATTTGGTGGGATCAGCTAGGTGTAGTGTATTATGAGTTGCTTAATCCGGGCGAAACAATTACTGGAACCCTCTATCGAACACAATTGATGAGATTGAGCCGAGCTCTGAAGGTAAAACACCCTCAATACTATTCTAGACACGAAAAAATTATTCTTCTGCATGACAATGCTCGTCCACATATTGCGGCTCCCGTGAAAAAGTACTTGGAAACAATTGATTGGGAAGTGTTACCCCACCCGCAGGGACGTGCACAGACATATTCCATAGGGTAGGCAAAATATTAAATTCCTCCCATAAGTGGTATAGATACTAATAAAAATTCCCTTGTGTCTTTTCCCGCTACAAAAAGGTAACCTATTTATTCAGAAATAGTCTGCCTTCCTAATAGGATATTGTTTTTTTTTCAATATCAGCCCAGAGTCTGGACAATATGGCGATAGGCTCACCCCTATCACAACTGTGACGGAACTAAGCTCGGCGAAATGTGGGTATTCTAGTCCGCTAGTACGCCTCTGCCTACCCCTTTGGGGATACAGGCGTGAGCTTATGTTATTCTAGGTGCTTTAATACCAGACATTAGCGCATTTAAACAAAGAAATATGTAGGTTATCAAAATTTTCCTACATTCGTGACGCATATCTTTTTAATTAATAATATGACAACTATTTAGTAAATAATAAAATGGTGAGTTAAAGTTATTAAATGAAACTAAAAGACGAATTCGCAAAATAGCTTTCATGATGAGTCAAATGGGTCACCACAATTACATGTAGGTACTTTAACTATCTAGTAGCTACAAATAAATAGTTATCATAACCATATAAGTAACTTTACTTTGTGTATAAATAAATACTTGCATTTCATACTCCACTTTAATACATTGTTGCACTTGAAATTCGATTGTCCTCTGTGTACCAAATAGTAGATTTTTTCGTCTTAAGAAAGTTTCGAAAAATAGCATTTAGTAAACACATTTTACCACAATTCTCACAGAAGAAACAAATGTTTATATTATTATTATTAACCTACTTCATTTCAATGAAAATATATATTACAAGTTTTCAACAAAAAATCTTTAAATAGTAAATAAACAAGACAACATCAAATTTATTGGAGAACGAACGAAAGAATGCTGAATGTATCGATCATGAGTGAACATTATTATACGATTCAGTTTATTGTACTTGTACCATGACGATAACATGACAAGTGAACGCATTTTCAAATTGTTCGTACTATACTTGAGTTTGACAGGAGGCGACATCTAAATCTTGACTTTTGTGCATTGATTTCACCAATAAGCGTACGCCACTACGGTCGACACAACCGTGTGATCATAGAAAAAACAGCTTTAATGCGTGCAAATTGAGCTCTTCAGAAATACGTATAAAATACTCATCAGTGCAAGGTCAGTCACTGACCGTGTCGTACGCGCCACGCGCCGCTTGGTCCTACCGATAAGCCGTGCGCCGTGCGCGGCAACTTTTAAATCGGTATTAGTTAAGATTTATTTTATTTCCTTGTCGATTTGTCAGGGTAGACAATGTCTTTTTGTCTATGTGGACTGCACGCCGCTGCCCACCCGCCGTATTCACCAGACATTGCACCGTCCGATTATCACTTGTTCCGGTCCATGGCACATGCTCTGACGGCGCAGCGGTTCACATCTTATGAGGATACCAAAAATTGGTTTGATTCGTGGATAGCCTCAAAAGACAAGGAGTTCTTCAGACGTGGGATTCGAATGCTGCCTGAGAGATGGGAAAAAGTGGTTGCAAGTGATGGGCAATATTTTAAATAAATTTATATTACCGTTCTTCTATAATTAATATTTAATTTGTGTTAAAAAACGGCGGAAACTTATTTGTACTCCTAATACATTTTAACTATACACTTGACTTAGAGCGAGTAATTACATTATTTCAATATTAGCTGGGATTTTACTCAATATTTTACGTGCAAATAATTTTTCAATTCATTGAACAACAACAAATAATTATCTTAAATCGAACCACTAATTAAAAATGACTCGATTGCCTCAGTGACATAATTGCATTACGTACATGATACAGCTACTGTCTTAAGAGATCTTATTTTTTTCAATCCTCGGGTCAGTCAATGTGACTTTACTGTTCAGCATAAGCTCGGAGTAAATAATTTGTTTTTAATATATTAATTACATAAAAAATAAACTTGGCAAAAAATAAATGCACTAGTTGGGGTTCTGCCTACTCGTTCGGGGATAGCAGTCGTGAATGTGTACATCCATATGTATGTAACACAGTATACACAATATTCGTTAAAATGACAATTGAGAACACATTGTTCCTAATCGAGTCGTATAAAGTTGAGATTCAATCGTATAACGTAAGCCCTTTACGATTATAGTAACGTTTGTAAAAGTGTTGAACATCGTCAATGAGACTCGGGAACGAGTTCGATATAATTAAAGGAAAGTTGCGATGTCTGAGAGGATCCTCTAAGAATTTCACTTAAAACTTGTTCGCCCATTCGTTTCGGAATGCCGCTCGTAGGCGCCTGCGGGGCAGACAGGGGGGGGGGGTGTTACATCCACACCTCACATATTAAGGAGGGGTTGTAGGATTGTGAGAATGATGAGGGACCTCAGTTCACTGTGTTGTCTGACTTGTCTTGTTGTTTAACAACAGGCCCATAATACTTTTCTTTTCGTGGATGCCACGGATGATGGAGATTATTTATTATGTGGAGACTTACTTACTCATTTTCCAACATTTTTTTACGAAACTAGACAAATGAGTTTACGGATCTCATAATAAGTGATCAGCACTACATGGTAATACCCACGTAGTCAGACAAAACAAGTGCATTAAAAGGGGCCAAAGGCTGTTTGAAAAAGGGTACAGTGGTTGGGTAACTGAATAACTATATAAAAACTTTCAACTAAGTAATACCCTGTACTAGCAATTTTAACATAGTTGAATCAACTTTCAATGAATAATTTTAATATTCTCTCACGTGGATACAAAGCTGGTATTATTAGCTTTCAGCACGGAATATGTACTATACAGCGACAAAAATTATCTAAAATCATATTATGTTTATACTACAAGATACTGTGTCAGCTTGGTCAGCTACATGACAGCCTACGTAATTTCCGCACGTAGCTGCTCTCAGCTACGCCGTAGGATCTCGTAGCACGACGTAGCACACACTGTGTAAAGTCCGTGATACACATACATAAGTCTGTATAAAATACCATACAAACCAACTATTATAGTATAACAAGAAACTGTGATAAAATAACGCTCTTTACTAAATTCTTCATTTTACCTAGAGAAAATTAAGATATGGGACAATAGTTAAAACTTGGCATAGATGTTCTATACTCGAATTATATGTAAAAATTATACACATTCTTCGAGTTGTCGTACTATTTTCTATAAGGAACGTACGTATACGTGAATGTCCTCGATTTCAGTCCAAATATACTAATTTCTAGCCTGCGATTTAACGTTGAGACATGACGCACTTGCAAGTATCCAACATGGTTTTGCCTGAGCAAGCATGTGTATTAAAAACTTTACCATCATTTATCACATCGTTTGTGTTCATTTAACGCCCTTACATAAAGCACATTTTACTGACGTAGTTCACAAACAGTTGAAAGTTGATACTCAATTCAAATGCGCCATAAAATCCATACATTCGGCGAGTGAGTTCGCCAACTCACACAGATCGTGACGACCTCAGTTTCCATCAGATATCAACTTTTACAACTTTTAAACGTAGTATAAAATTCATAATCCTTGTTATTATTCCATAAGTTAGATATTACCTCTAGTTTGTGCAACTTAATGCAAGCAGTGCGGCGGCGCGACGGCACGGCGCGGCGTGTAGGATTATGATTTAAAATAACTCGTCTCGGAGGACCTCTTGAAACGCTTTATGAACGCATGGGTACTATAAAATAATGCCAATCACCGGTAATATTTGATTTGTAACGTGTTAAAAGTGTAGCAGAACCAAACAATCGTTCAAGATGTTTTCGGCTAGAGTAGCACCGACGTGATTTCATATCAGTTTGTGTGCCGTACAGCGATCGAGGTACATAATACAAATGATTTACAACACGCTTGCAAGCATCTTGAATAACGCGACGCGTGTCATAATATTATAGAATATAGATAATTATATTTGCCACAATAAATAATGCTCTCCTTTCCCCACCATTAAAATGTTGGAAACATACTCATGATTTATCTAGTGCTGAATATTAATTCTTTAATGTAGCCCTTACCCCACCTTAATGTCGGGTTCAACACACTTTTTTAAGCATGTTACAGAAACTATTTGGCTTAGTTTTAACAGGCTGTCTGCCTGATGTCAAACCCCTCTGGTGCTATATCCAGAAACGGGTAAAGTGTTTGAGAAACACCCTGCCTGACCTGGAAATTGAAGCCAGAACTTCTCAGTTCGCAGACCTTATACTGGACTCTGGTGCTAAGTATTATTTTTATATAATTAAAAATTTGATGATTTATATCGAACAGTACATAGCTAAAGCAGCATTTAGTCATGTACTGTACGATGTACTTTATCATGGTGTTCCTCACGATGGTCTCCCTCGGGACACTCGCTTGTGGCTCCATATAACGAGCAACCCGACTCCTGCGAGAATCGTGGGTATTTACTTGTATTGTAAATATGCCTCCGTGTAAATACATCATCAAAAATATAAAAACACTATTTATTTCATCTAATCTTCGGGCGCCTTCAAGGCTATGTCTCGTAAAAATAGAAGCTCTGAACTACATAGTTTGACCTTAAAAGACGGTCACGAAAGATAAAATTAAATTATATTAATTAAAAGGAACGTCTTGGGCTAAATGTTAACGGTAAAGCGGATGAAGACGCCGTTCAAAGTTAATTACTTCGCATCGTATTTACATATCAAACGCAGGCGGAATTGTGAGTCGTGAGTCGTTTTTAATTTATCGCACCAGTTTCAGCGCAAAACAATAACGAGTGCAAAGTGTGCACAAACAACGAGACGCGCATCTGTGCCTCGCTACGCCGCGCCGGTATTGTTGGAGGAGTGGGGGGGGGGGCTGACGTGCGGCAAGAGCCGAGCGAATGTTTTTGCCACGATTAAAACACCAGTTACATGGACATTCTTTCTCGCGTCACGAATTAATTCCCAAAGTTGCGTCATAAAAATGGCAAATGTAAAACTCTCGGGAGTCGAGACAACAGTCGCGCCGGCCTCTACTCTCTACTCTACACACAGACACAGTACGATATACATGTATACACAACAACTATCACTATACACTACACACACACTGTATAGTTTACACAAGGTACGGCGCGGAGTTTGTTCGCGAAGTTTGTGTTGGACATTTATTAAAAGCTGTGTCATTGTTTTTAAAATCTTTGTAACAAACTACTCCCGGGAATTTTAAAGAAAACATGTGTTTTGTTCATAAAATGTAGAGCGTTTTACACATAGTAGCTGAAGATACCCCATTCATCTTAAGTTGCGTCAGATATTTTTAATATGTTAAAAGAAAAGTTTCACTCTGTTATCAAATCAAATGTATTGTTGTCATTTGACAGTAGATAATACATTTGACTTGATTACAGAGTTATAGTTTAACTATTTAAACTATACAGTATTTCCTATAATTGATGAAAAAATACGATTTATTTTCATGTCTCTAAGTTTTCACTATTCAGTAGATTCTTCCGAATATGTTTCTAATATCTGAATAGGATATCCATCTATTACGTAATAAAACCTATTTAACATAAACAACATACACCGTTTCAATGCATTTTAGCACCTAAAAAGTTTGAATATCAGGCAATGCTAATTGTGTCAATGTAAAATAAGTCCAAAGTGCAAGGCGGCAGTGTCAACGTCGCGTCGAGGCGCCATCGCTGCATTTGTTCTACATTTACGTGAGACTAATTGTCGGTGTTAATTTTTAAACTGGCACACTTAACACACTGCTCCCGTCACCCGTGGGACGGCCGTGGGGCCATGTATGTATATTTCACAAACGTCTAATGTGCAGTAACAATGTTGCTGCAGTTGCGATGCACGCAGTATTACCACAGCGTTACAACCTTACAGCCTATTCATTGAAATTAAACTATTTTTACGGATTATACTGACATTATATGAGTATTATACACTGATTATACAGACTGTCACACAGTCTGACCCGTGACCACGAAGGCTGCAAGGCTTTCGAAACGTCGGGCATAAAAATTAAAACCAAATCGTGATATAATCCGTAAAAATAGTTTAATTTCAATGAATAACATTCACGTAAACCTAAGAAATCCTTACAGCCTATTCTTTCCTCAACGACCGATACTATATATATTATCGTGGCTTATATAATAGACTTATATTTTGACAATCCTCCGTGGTGCAACTTGCTATGAAATATAGGTTGTGGGTTCGATTCCAGCAGCAAGACAAATGTTTTCGAAAGACTTCAAAAAAGGAGAAGCTCCTCAATTCGTCTGTATTTTTTATTTTTTTATGTATGTTACGCGATATCTCCGCTAAATGTAGACCGATTTTCAAAATTATTGTTGTGTTAAATAGAGCCTTACTTCAAGGGTGATCTCATATTTGGTCATGATCCGATTTGAAGTCTGTCCGTTAAGTTTTTAAACTTGTGGTTATTGTAACCTACATATAACAATATATTTTGTGATATTAAGACAAGTTAAACTTAAAACTTGTTTAAAGTTTTAAGTTAAATAAGATCTTAGTGTGGTATAAGGTCTATGTGCGTATAATTGAGTGTGTTCATTTATAATATTATTTAAGGACGTCTATCACCTTCAAAGGTTCGATAAAAGA
This sequence comes from Clanis bilineata, assembly GCA_036417725.1. Classification (NCBI taxonomy): domain Eukaryota; kingdom Metazoa; phylum Arthropoda; class Insecta; order Lepidoptera; family Sphingidae; genus Clanis; species Clanis bilineata. The sequence goes on along the minus strand of CM071145.1, from coordinate 175,195 downwards.
GGTCAAACCGGAGATTTTGTTTTGAGCTAATTCTACATAGAACATCTTAAAATTAACGAGCCACAATAAAATACATGTGGCAATGGAGGCCACATAAAAGTTTTCATCTAAAGCTCTTATTGAAAGCACACAAAAGATTGCGAGCGACGTCTGACGACCGACATGGACTCATAAAATATTTTATAAATAAACCTTGAATGAAAATTAGCTTTATAACTCGACTATCATCCGCCTGCAACTTATCTTTTGTTCGTTTTTTGTCAATAAATATAAAAACTGTTGCAGTAATAAAAATATTCTATAGACATGTAGTTGTAAATTGCCGGGTGCTAAACTCTAACGTCATATAACAACGAATTTATATCGTAAGATAATATCACACATTAATTTTTAAATGTCTACATTCAAAGTTTGTGACTAGTTTCTCGCTTTCGCACGGTTATGTGACGCGTCACGCCGCGCCGCACGCGATCTCACGCCGCACGCGGTACACACGCCGCACGCGGTACTCACGCCGCACGCGGTACACACGCCGAACGCGTGTTACTGTACGGTGTGTTCCGAAACATTGTTAGCGGCCGCTGCTCATACATCACTGTTGTGACCGCATTGCCTCCGAATAATGACGTGAACAGAGACGATGCTAGGTGTGGAAATTGGACCCATTATAATCGTGAAATAAACCTCTATTGTACTATTGTTGAAGGCAACTCTAGTCCTATACTTAATTTATACATATTATCCTCATCAACCACAGGGTATCCATTTCTAAACAAAGGCATCAAATCAATAATTGATTATTTAGTCGAATGGCAGCGTATAGTGTCAGAGTCCACCGAGGGTCCTGGATTCCAAACCCAGGTCGGGCAACGCGACGCGATATACCCGCGACAGAATCAACCAAATGAATTTGACGCCTAGCAGGGACCATAAATATATAAGCCAAATCCTTTCTCATCATGCTTAATTTTTTTTATCGCCTGATAGCAGAAGGGATTGTTACATGTCAGTGTAGAGCTCATACGTATTAAAAGCTATTACGAAAGTGTTCATTTGACGTACTCGATGCGGAATGACGATTACTGCAAATGACCCGCGTCCGAGCCGATAATCCGAACGATATAATGTCGCATGCACACCGACTGGCGACGACACCGTGCCAATGCAATTACACCCGTACGGTTATTATAAAACGCATCGAGGTCGTTACTCGACAAAATGAATGGTAGTAAAAACTACGAAAGTCAATTTCGTTATTCATGGCACAAAATATGATTGACTCACTCTTGACACGGGTCACACATCGTCTTTACGCTCTTGTCGGTTGTCACATTACCAATATAATTGTTGATTATTGCCATCGATACAATAAATAATTAGTTTAAGACCAGTTTTAATGCTTTACAATTAAATAATTTTCATAATTTGGATAGCCTAATGGCTGGTTTACTGTATAACATTTGCTACTGAAAATCTAAAGCTCATTTCGTCTGTAATGAGCTGACTGTCTGATAATGAAGTTTTAATTAACCCTCACAAAGACTTTCGTCTTTACTAGACGAACTCGACAGTCCTGGCGTGCTACATTTGCCTGCTGGAACTTCATAACAAGCTCGTCCCAAAGGACTTCAACTATTCCAGGGAAAAACAATCGATCGAGCAGTTCTATGCAATTAAAACTCTCCGATCCAATTGCAGCTTTCATAACCTCACCTCAGTTCGTACTGATTAGTACGAGTTCGCCAAATTGCGGGGTTCTGCATACACTTACTGTGTTACAGTTTCATCGTAATCATGGATTTGGCACTCACGTTTACTGGTACCTGTGATATGAATAAATTTTCAACAAAAAATCAGTACTATTCACACCCTACTATTAACTACCCTACCCTACTATTAACCCTTATATTTTAGATATAGACATAAATAACATAATAATTTCCAGACCGACCTATTTCAGTTCTTCTGTCTACCTTTCAGGATATAACAATTACTTCATGGGTTTCAATATTCCTCAAATCTGCTCATTGCCGAATGAGCAACTTACTAACTTAGTAATTATTCCAACGAAGTAAAATTAAAAAAATATATAAATACACCCAACAGGCACACACATAGTCCTGACCCCACACTAGGTGTAACCTGTATCGTGGGTATCAGAAACTACGAGCGACTTTCGGTCTCACAACACCCAGACTCGAAATAAATATCTATGGGCCACATAGACATTTATCTCGGTGCGGGAATCGAAGCCGCGACCTCACGTTTCACAGTCGGCTATTCGCCCGCTGCGCCACGGAGGCTGTCAATAAAGAACATATTTCTAAAAAGCAAAGAATAGGACATATACATTCCACAATAAAAGTTTTAATTTTAGTACACACAATGTATTCATGTTCGTATAATTGCGACGACAGACGAATGAGAGCCTCAAGAATCTCGAGGCGAGATGATTCGTGCAGATTGAGGCGAGACGCGGCGAGGCGTCGCGTCGCCGGCCACCGCTAAACATTAATATCTGCAAAAATGTGAGTCGACAGAAATTAATTTCAAGGGACCACTCGTATCTATACACTGTACTTATGGTGAGCTCCTTCTAAACGAAATAGTTTTAAAATTATACAGAGAGGACTGTGATTTATGGAGGCGCGGGTCCGAGTGTGGACGAGAGAGGGGGTGAGGAAGGAACCGGTGGGGAAGGAGGGGCTAGAGGCAGGAACCGACGGCCCGCGGACGATGATTAATATCCCGTGTCGTCGCCACTGAGCTTATAAACAGGTGAGGCGAGAGACGCGGGTGGCCACCAAACGCGCGGAGACAATCTGTCACACAGCCTGAGTTGCCTCACGAGACAATGACGCACCAACCGAAAAATTGGATTTTTTGTAATTTATTCATTATCGAAGACTTGAAAAAAGTTTTGTAGTAAAACTTTGACTATCTATTTATAATCGTCAGTCCTGAAAATGTTCTTAATACCAAAACGATATTTACAACCGCTTAATCTTAAATTAATAAATATGTATGTCTTCCCATTAAGATCTAAGACGTATCAACAATTCGTTTGTGATGTTTATTAAAGTTTAATGTACAGGTATTTTTAGTCGAAAAATTATTATTAATTATTATGCTGAGTATAAGCCCATATCCCGTGGTTTCTGTTACCATGAAGTTTAAGTGATTGTCGCGGGTGCGATGGCCACACAGCTATTAACGTTAGCTAACTGCTGTGTTCGCTGGAAGCGCGTGACGAGCGCCAAATTAACTACCTTCAGCGCCTACAGTACACACACTCAATACAAATACACTTGATCATCGACTTCCAGTCTTGTAATATACCTACTGACGAAATATCTATAATTAGTGGTTACGTTCTTAAAGTTTTACACAACTTAAAGGCTCTTCGTCGTCCCTAAAATGCCGTTAGAGATTAAATTGGACATTTCTTAAAGATTTACTTACCGAAAACTGACTCTAAGATGAATTATTAAAAGCAAATAGAAATGTCTGACAACCGTCGAGTCACTAGCGCACTATTGAATTCGTTTTATATATAGTAATAATAATATTAGCCCTGTAATATTACTGCCCACTGCTGGGCACGGGCCTCCTCTACTAATGAGAGGGGTTAGGCCTTAGTCTACCACGCTGGCCTAATGCGGGTTGGTAGACTTCACATACCTTCGAAATTCCTGTGAAGAAATTCTCAGGTATGCAGGTTTCCTCACGATGTTTTCCTTCACCGTTATAGCAAGTGATATTTCACAATGAAAATACACTTAACATAGAAAAGTCAGAGGTGTATGCTCCATTTTGGGGTTGGTCTCGAACCTCCGACACTTGTCTCGGCTGTCCGTACCATTCCCAATCCCAACTGAGCTATCGCTGCTTACATATAGTAAAGTGTGGACAAAAAGCAAAAAAATTGTTTAAGAAATTAATGGGGTTTTATAACACCTACAATATGATTTTTTAAATGAATTTTGGTAAAGTATCAAGTATCATTTTTGCTTTACATTCATAATTGTCTTCTAGGTATATAATAAGTATAATTTATGACAACACTCCATATTTTTAATTGCAAAATGATATAAAATTAATAGGTATTAATTTTATTTCATTATCAATTAGCAAAGTAGGTACTCAAACAATTATACATTCTACCTTATCTTCGTAGGTCACCTATAATGTATAAATTATCCTTTTTCATGAAACAAATACATAATTTTTATTCATAATGTCTTCACTTTTATATGAAATTGGATCCCCGTTTGGGGAAAATGTGTATAACATTCATAAATAACAAATTATACTTCCCCGTTTAGATATAACAGTACATCAGATATTCTATTAAGTGGGCGCGTAGCTATTAAGTGAGCAACCCCACAAATACCCGCGTCCCATGTCGGATAGTAGGCCGAGCGCCCGTTACAAATAAATATGCCTCGGCAACAGAACGGCAACGACTTTCGCAATAACTGACTCGTGTTGCAAGTTCCGTCTTTGCTCGAACACGCCGGGCACATGGGAGCCCCAAACTTGTTTTGATATTTCATGTCAAAACCAGTGTCTATAAACATTATTAATCTTAGAACAAATATTGAATGTTAATGTAGCTATAGAAAATTACAATGGCATCAAGGCCCCGAGCTGAAGACGATTGATATACAAGGTTATTGTAAAAAAATCATTTTGGTATGAATATTTTTTTATATTTTCCCAAAGAGCCTCAAACCCTCACAGAATGTATCCCCTAGGGCCCGCTACAACGTCTCTGTGTGTAGCATACTATATCCTGCATCAGTTCCATTGTACTAAACATAACAGTTTTCTAAGTCAATGGGTTGAGAATGGAGCGGAGTGTGAGGAGGGGGAGATACGATACGATATCCACGTTAGCAATAAAATTACAATAGGGTTATATTGCCTACTTTTGGCTCTACTTATATTATTTTATCTCATAACAAGCTTAAGTTAATAGTCTTCGTTTAGATATTTTAGTGGTTACATACACCGACTTGGCTCTGGATTTCCCGATATTTAGGCGTCGATAGCTTCTTACTTATTAGAGGGACCGCCACTCGTCTGCTTTTGTAGACCGATAAAAAAAAGATACAATTAAAAATTATATAAACTACTTGTGGACGACGAGACATTAATTCTTTTCACAAAAGTCGCCAAGTTTTTGTGGCTCATATTTAATCATCTCCATTCAGAATGTGATAAAAACAAGGTCGTTGTGCGGTACGAGATAATTAACTTTATGTTAGGCTCGGCGGTCACGTGCGAAATAATATAACTGAAAAACATTGGATAAACACTATCTCGTGAGTGGCCCACAAATATTTGTTTCGTATCTGGGTGTAGTGAGAGTAGTCTCTCCTAGTACGGCACAAGACTCCATCTTAGTGTGGAGTCAGAATTATGTGTGTGACTTTGGGTGTTATTTATTTCTTTATACTTTAATAAATGTTATGCTTAACAAAATAAGTGGACACTGAACACTAATGTATGTTGAACGGTTTCTATTATGAACAAAGTAAGTAAGAGACAACATTTAATTAACTACTCTCTTTTGTATAATTACACGTAACAATACACACAAACGTGTCGTGTTGTATGCACGCTTTACAAACAACACAGATACTGTGTACTAAGATCCACCTCAACAAACCTCTCGGGAACGTTTTACACTTAACAACCCTTGAGGGCCGGACGCGTCGCTACATTTCGAATAAGAACACTCCACTCACTGATTGTTTCCTAAATACAGCTTTCGTATCCTTATGAATGATGTAATGTACGCAAACCAACTCATGATAAATGGTTATATAGAGGTAGATACTTCCAATGTTTCTTGTACCTCCGTTATCTACAAGTAGACTTGTAAAGATTTTTATGTTGAAATAATACTATTTTTACGGATTCTATCACGATTTGTTTTAATTTTTATGCCCAACGTTTCGAAGGCTTTGTAGTCACGGGTTGGACAGTCCGATAGTTTTATTTCAATGTATAACATTCGCGTAAACGTAAGAAATCAGTAAGAATATTATGGCTTTGTTGCAAAAAAAATCAACGTTGTTTCACGACCTACCGCCGTTGGCCACCTGCATAAGTCTCTTCCCCTTGAAGGACCCAATCCCGGGAAATCGTGTTAAAATAACGTTACCAAACCTGGACAGTTCAGGTTAGACTTGAATTTTAAAATCTACTGGTCCATAGCCATTATTATTTTTTCAAGTGGTAGAGCCACGCTGTAGACAGTAACGTCTATAGCACGAATGGGCCGACGCGACCGGTTAGATATCACTGTCTCACAGAAAACCGACGTAAAGTGGCAGCTTGTTGTCGCGTTTCGTTCCGGTGAGTGAGATTTCCGGTGGCCCATTTCCCCTCTCCTTTTCCCAATCCCCCTCCCTCCCCTTCCATTCCCTCCTTTTAGGTTGGCAACTCACCCATGATTCTTTTTGTGTCTTGGGTGTCTATGGGCGGTGGAAATCACTTACCATCAGGTGACCCATCTGCTCGTTTGCCGATCTCTGCTATAAAAAAAAATATAAGTGTAAATACATACATACACTCGAAAAAGATTACCCTCATTCGGAAGCAGTCGAGTAAAATAAAAAAAATAGATAAGTGGTAAAACGCTTGCAAGAACTCGTATATGTTTGCATCGTACGCAAAACAACAGTATGTAAACATTGGTGTGTTATTTCACTTTGAAACATACACGACATTCCACAAATGTTTGTAACACGATGACATTGTACAAAAGAAACGCAATAAACAGCGTGGAGAGTGACGGAGAGCGACGGAGAGCCAATAAACATCACCCATGATAACCGACGCGAATTATTCATGGTTTATTGGAATGTACTGAGACTGCTCGACTCGACACAAGCCAATACTGCGGTACAGTAGTATCTGTCGACGGTCTCGTCAAGACTCGAAACGGGACAATCGTGCTGTTTGAATGAAATGGGAGTGGTATAGACGAGTCGAATGCGGGATAACACGCTCTCTTAGAAAACAACAAAGATATAACAACAAAATTATCTTTTTGGTGACGCCACACCCCATCGCAAAGTTAAAGTAGGTAATACTAAATAAACAAGCTCACGGTGTCTATAATTTGCTCCCAAAATGCATCATCTTTCTTCGGAATGTGAAAAAGCGTGGATACCCTGCCATGATTCTGGTGACTACATTTTTTTAACCGCACTGCGCTTACCATCAGGTGTAGTGTAGTCAAGGTAAACTATAAATAACTATCGACTATGTATTCGAATCGAGCTCGAACTACAAGATACCTTACAATAATATCAAAGTTGCTAAGTTAAGGTACTTGTTGTTTATAACATTAGAAGTTAACTTGTGTATGAACCCGCACAAAAGGCATTTATATTGCATCAGGAACGGCGCGGTCGGTAGCCGCCACTCCACCAACAATCAGTCTCAACCAAAAATAGCTGGTGTTTGCGGACCGCTCGATAACTCGATATACGAGCACGAGTGGTTCAGGAAATGGGCACAGGGCACATCCCGCACATCGCGTCTGACCACTCTCATATTCACACTCGGTAACGTTTAGACAAGCGTCGGCTTTGGATCATGCAACATTAGTGCCTGTCAATCGCTAGTTACGACATGAAGCGTGACGTCATATGTACCTATGAGTTTTGTAGATCCTACACCTTACGCTAAATATAAATCCGAAGATTGCGAAACTCCGTCTATTTACCACTGGGCTAATAATGGTCTTCATCCCTTTTGAAAATTGGTTCTAATAGATGGCTAAGAACGTATTTTCTAATTTTGCATTGACCGTTTGTTTCTTGATAAATAATAGTTTTGTTAATTATCACAAGTTTAAAAACTTAACGGACCGACTTCAAATCCGATCTTAACCAAATTTATATGGGACCACTCTTGAAATAAGCCCTATCGAACACATAAGCTCACGCCTGTATCCCCGAAGGGGTAGGCAGAGGCGTACTAGCGAACTAGAACACCCACATTTCGCCGAGCTTAGTTCGGTCCCAGATGTGATAAGGGGCGAGCCTATCGCCATATCGGGCACAAATTCCAGACTCCGGGCTGATATGGAAAAATCCAATATCACTTTGCCCGACCCGGGGATCGAACCCGAGACCTCAGAACCGTAGTCGTACCGAGATACCACCACGCCACCGAGGCAGTCCTATCGAATATCGAAGTGCCCTATCGAACACAAAAAAAAGAATTTTGAAAATCGGTACACATTTGGCGGAGATATCACGGTAACCTACATAAAAAAATACAGACGAATTGAAGACCTTCTCCGTTTTGGAAGTTGGTCGAAAAAAATCAGAATAATAATGTTATGTATGTATGTTAATAATAGAAAAAAACAATATTTATAGAAACATTTTGGTATGAGATTTATGACAAATTTTAATAGACCGACTTCGAAAAGAGGAGGAGGAGGTCCTCAATTCGTCTTTATTTTTCGACCGACTTCCAAAAAAGGAAAAGTACTTAATTCGTTTTTTATGTACCGATTTTCAAGATTCTTTTTTACTTCGATAGAGCTTATTCCAAGGGTGGTCCCATATAAATTTGTTCACGATCAGATAAGTTTTGAAGTCGGTCCATGAGTTTGAACTTGTGATTATTATGCTTTACATTTTAGTTTTATAGATGCAATTTTAGTTCTATAAACACAACAAAAAGATATATTATGATAAGACTTTAATAATCATAGGTTAGGAAATTAAATGTAAATTTTAAAATGCATAGCTTCTATACCTACTATAAACTTTGTTCATTACGTTGACGTGTAAACTTGCTCCAAGTATTCAGACAACAATTTAATGTTAGTTAAGACATTGTTCAGTATACTGGATACATCTACTACATTCATTTATGCAAAATGTACTAGATGTTGCCCGCGACTCCGTTCGTGTGGAAATTTATTTTCTGGGATAAAAGTAGCCTATGTGTTATTCTGATGTATAATCTATATAACTGTAAAGGTTCATCAAAATCAATACAGTAGTTTTTGCGTGAAAGAGTGTTACTCTAACATACATATTACCTTCTCACAAACTTTCTTGTTTATGATATACTCGTAGGTACATTTGAGAACAGGCTCCTGCTTCCTGTGACGCAGTGGTTACAACTTTCTACATCGAGCGCCATCGATTCCACAAAGGTTATATTAATCAACCAATAAAGTCCACATACTTGTATAAGAGCATCCTTCATTTTACTTTTAGGGTTCCCAAAATCAAATTGTACAAATAGTCTCAGTTTATAAGGAAATATTTTTGTGCCTAAAAGGGACGGCTTATAAATTATTATAAATGTTATCTTAATGACGTTGGAACCGCTCTGTTTATAGAATATTTCTATGTGTAATCTTTATTCGTTCCAAAATTCAAATTAAGACCATGGAAATTTTGCCCCTTACTTATAAAAATATTTAAGCGCTGCTTATCTTTATACCATAGGTTGTCCCTTTCATTTTTAAACAATGTAACGCAAGGAAAAAAGTGACAGGTTATTCTTGACGATTTGCTTAGCTAAAAATGCTTTTATAAGTAAGGCCCTATATAGCTACTTATAAAAGTTATCTAATCAGCGGTAGTCTAACTTATAAGGGCAGTATCGGTAGTTTAATATGGGAAGAATAATCTTAACATACATCGAACTTCTATACTCGACGACCGAGTTCAACCTAGTCTTAGAGATGCTATTAGTTCTGCCTCTACACTATAGAGTCTATAGTATGAAGATCTGTTAAGGAAATCCAGTCGCCAGGCTGTGACCGAGTTTTCTTTTCAAACTGTTACTAAACTAGATAACTTGTGCAATTTGTCCGCATCTTTCTTTTCAATATCAATATTTTATGTCGAAATGCAGGACAATTAGAGCTGAGGGTACAATGTAAGAATGTGTTACATGGTGTGTAGGAGAGTAAATTAGCATGTAGCAGTGTGTAACAAGCACTTGTTCCAATTGTTCGGAACTACGTGTGCGTGTGTGCTTGGTGCTTGGTGTCACGGAACACCTGAGTTGTCCCGCTTTATACACTCTGGTGTAATGTCTGTAGTTTGTACTGTACCTCTCTATGACCCGTCTTACTCTCTCCCGTCATAGGAATATTAACACGGTGGTAGTGTATGCGGTGTAACGAAACATTAATAACAAAACGACAAAAAATCAATCTACCGAGCGAAAGTTTCCTGGGCCTCCGGAAACATTGGCTATTTAAACATTCAAGTTTAGTACATAAGTTTGCAACTGACTGCAACACAGCTTTATACGTTGGTATACAACTATAATGTCCACACATCACATCGCCAAGTGAATTCTCACGCCACATTTATCAATATAAAGTGGTATCAGATAGCGCGCACTCATTTGTGTAATCCTATGAAAATATTTGTTCGCGGGTGAAGAATTCAACGACCCCCGCTCCTCCCCATTTCATGTCCCTCCCCGCGTCCGCCCGCGCCCACGCCAATTACATGCGGCCCGAGTGGGGAAATATTATGTCCGTTCAAATATTAGTGGAAACACATCGACTCGCGAACTCATGGGCCGCGGACCGCGGACCGAACCTCTCCACCATAACATACTAGCACGTGTATACACGCTTCATTGAATCACGGTTTTGGATTAAAATACTTACATACTCTATTACAAATAAAAATCTAGATTTTTTCTAATTTCTAATTATTTATGAATAAATTGATCAGTTTTTAAGTTAGTTAGGAGTAATCGTTGTGAATTAAAAGAGAAAGTCAAAAGTGGCTAGCTCGTAAAAGATTTTAACAGACTTTTGTAAGAACAATAAAATCTTCCTCGTATCTACTAAGCGATAAGTGAAGTAGATTTTATTACGCATTGAATCATTGGACTACGTGGGAAATAGTCGAAAATCGTCCTTTAGGTTCAAACAAAAGGCCGGGTAAGCTACCGATATGAAAACTTATTAAATAACCATACATTGATATAAATATGTGATATAAACCCGAGTTCGATTGCTAGGTCAGGTAACTTGGATTTGTCTACCTGGATTTGGATTTGACGGAATTGTCTCAAATGAGTTGACGCTTGACCTATAAAAAAATCTTTGTGCAGCATCAATATTTATCTTGCACATAGAAGAGTTAAAAGGTGTAAAAAAATATAAATACATCTAACATTATATACACATTGACTCGAACCTGGGTTTAACTATCATGGGTATAAGGGACTACGAGGGACTTGCGTCCCACAATACCGACACCCGATACAAATAAATATCTCTGAATCAGACAAACATCGTAAATATGAAAACCTACAATAACAATAGCCACAATTATTACAGCCTTATGGTATCAAATAGCAATACCGTTTTGCATCAATCACACTATAAGATGAAGCCAATATTGAAGAACAGTGAGTGTCATTTCATTCTACTTGGAATAGAACAGGCATCTCGCCTGTTGCCCTTGGTTAAATTAAAGGTTAGTCACTCTGTTATTCAAATGTTGGGTACGCCCACGGTGGGAATTAAATATCACACTTAAAGGTCTCGTCAGGTACGAGAGCTTGCTACTTATACTTGAGAAAGCTACACTAAGCTAGTTTATTTAGTATTGAGTGATCATGGTATATCTTCAACGCTCATGAAACAAACGGCTTCAATATATTTAAATACGTTCATTTCATATATGACACACGATCACACGGTATTTGTACCAATATGTAAATCGATTGTAAAATTATTTGTATATTACACATAATTAACTCCAACAAATAACAATTTTAATAAAATAAAATAAAAATCTTTATTGATCACGAAGGCATGTAAAAAAGCACTTATGACAAGTCAACGATAATGGAAAGGTTTTCAACGAAAATCCACCGCAAGTTGGGTTTCTAAGTAAGTCATATTACTAGTAGTAGGTAGGTACGTCAAGTAATACGTACTAAGTATTATGTAGGCATATTTCACAATATTATTAATTTCCTCAATAAATTATTAGTATTGCAAAATATGTATTCCAACCTGTGCGCGACAGACAATATCAATTGACATTAAGGTAACCCCCACTGCATCAGCAGTGACATAACAATAACAATAGTAGGTACTTACAAGTTGTTATCTACTAGAGTATTAGCTAATACTCCACTGTACAATCAGAGGTGATTGCGGTGGAGTGTCGCATCTCGCAACAAACATACGGCGTACATTATTGACACCCGTAGTATCGATGCCCGTAGTACTCGTACTTATTTGTTCTGCGGTATGACGTATCGGAAGCCGCCGCGCCGTGCCGTGCCGCGTCGGCCGCGGTCATTTCAATACCGGTATAATAAATATGTATTCGAACAATTTAAACTATAACATAGTATTTTCGTCAGAAGCGAATCCACTGGTTATTTACCACCACTGCTTATGGACATTAATCATCAAACATAATGAATGAGGATAAGAAATTTGGTCTCTTCATCTCTCCAGTAATATCATTGAAACTCAGATAAAGCTGCCACTTCACGTATGCTACGAGATAATTGTAGGTACTACATTAATGACGTTGACAAATCAACGGCGCATCGCGCTACAATGTTTATAATTACTTTTTTTATACCAGCGGAGTCCGAGAAGGACGATAACATTTCTGATAATCGTATTCGGGCTCGATGCGCACTGTTGACTTTTGGTTAATATTTCATACAAATTTTATAGACGCGTTGCGTTTCATTTTTGGGCCGTAGAATAGCAAACCACTCTGCAGGTGGCTCAACTGATGGCATGATTTCTATTTCTATTTCTGAGGAGTGCACACTGTACTCGTATGACTTATAAAATGTGCAAAACTCTATTGAATTTCGAAAGTCCTCAAACCCTCATTAACGGGAGGGTCAAGTTCGGTCAAAGGGGAATATTCTTAACCCATAAAATATAGACTGCGCTGTATATACGTATAGATAAGTGGTTGAAAAGCACTGAATAATAAGTGCGGTGTAGACTGTGTGTAATGCCGAGGTCTGCACACCATCCGATCTGATTCCATGAAATTAATACTAAATCTAGTTATTTGAATTTGTAAGATATTTACAAAATACTGATCGTGATGCACTAAACACTCTTGTCGCCATCTTGGTCTAGTGGCAGCGTATATGGGCTGTGGACCGGAAGGTCCTGAGTTCGATTCCCAGGTCGGGCAAAGCGAATTTAACTTAAAAATAAACTTACTTACTTACTTACTTACTTACTACAAACTTACAAAGCGAACTTAATTTGCCTAAGCCTGGATCTCTGAGGGGGTTGACATCAGGCAGGCAGCCGGTCGTAAAAACTAAGCCAAATCCTTTCTGCAACATGCTTGAAAAAGTGTGTTGCGCCGACACCACATTAAAGTATAACATTGTTGAATAACATTGTTCCTCAAAATTTTTTTTTTATAGCAGAGACTGGCAAACGAGCAGATGGGTCACCTGATTGTAAGTGATCTCCACCGCCCATCGATACTCAAGACACAAAAAGATTCATGGGTGCGTTGCCAATCTAAAAGGAGGGAATTAGGGATTGGGAAAGGTAAGGGGAGAATTGAGCCTTCGGAAATCTCACTCACCGAACGAAACGCGACAGCGAGCTGCCAATTTACGTCGGTTTTCAGTGAGACAGTGGTATCAAACCGGTCGAGCCGGCACATTCGTGCTGTAGACGTAACTGTCTACAGTGTGACTCTACCACTCAAAAAACTAGTAGTACTATTTTTAAACGAGGATAACTAAAACTACAAATCGAGTCTATTTAAGTGATCATAAAGATTCTCTAGTTCTATTTACCTTGAATAATATTACACAATGAACATAGAATGCATGCAATAACATTAATTCATATCTCCGGGCGGAACCGGAGGCCTCTGTGTAAAAACGATCAAATAAACATTATAATAAACCGACAATGCGAGTCCAATTAAACAACGCATTAACGTTATGTTAATCGGTTTGAACAAAACATTAGCTGTATACACACTGGTAATGGGCCAAATGATACGCCTTGAATTGGGTTCGCCGAACAAAATAACCATATATGGAAACATAACCAGCTTATGTATTAAATAATCAACATACATATAAGCATAATTTTCTATAAAATCTACTCCCATGGAAGTCTTTAGAATAATGTATCCTGAATAAAAATCAGCCCATATTACTACCTCGCCCTCATGTAGTCATGAAGATAAAACTTATACATTGGCAATTTCCTACGTTACAGAAGTACAAACTTACACATACATTTGCATTTCTATTAGGGTAGTTATTTATATAAAAAATTAGCATCACGAAGACAACTATGACGTTTCTTAACAATGATACCTATTGCAGTTTTGTCAAAACTCAGTACTGCAAGCTTCCGAAGCTTTCCTTTTACCAGTCTGTTTTGGGACTTGAAACATAATCGGTGAGAATATGAATCTGAAACTCTAAACGCTCTATTTCTGAAACTCTGAAATATAGGTCTGCGTAATCAAAATACTTATTTGATCCTCAAGTGGATTTTAATATAGAGGTTAAAATATTTTCTCGTGATAAATGGTTCTTCGTTTATTTTTTATGAGTAATCGAAGTTCACCTTCCACGGCTCCACGGCGAATGGATTTAATGCGACGAGATTTTAAAGCGATGGTTTTTACAAATCCAAAGTTCTCGCTCTGTGCTATAGTTGAGCGCTAGACAATGACATTTTTTGTTCTCAAAACTTGAAGTTCGTTATTCATGCTACTCACAGTTCACACCTTACTCTAAGTGACTTATTTCTTCCCCGTAGTTCAAAAAAAAGTATTAAGATTATTTTATATGAATCCAGCTACTTTATTGTAAACCTCAGATAGATGAAAAAAGTTTATCGTGGTTATGGTATCGTTTTATGGTAGTAACCATAAAATCTAAAAAAAGTCGTCATGCTTAAAGGCCGCGTCACCCAATTTCGAATAAATAAATTGTTTGACTGCCTCGGTGGCGTGGTGGTATTTCGGTACGACTATGGTTCTGAGGTCTCGGGTTCGATCCCCGGGTCGGGCAAAGTGATATTGGATTTTTCCATATCAGCCCGGAGTCTGGAATTTGTGCCCGATATGGCGATAGGCTCACCCCCTATCACATCTGAGACGCAACTAAGCTCGGCGAAATGTGGGTGTTCTAGTTCGCTAGTGCGTCTCTGCCTACCCCTTCGGGGATACAGGCGTGAGCTTTTGTTATGTTATGTAAATTGTTTGACGCTGCCTATGAACCAATACAAAAAAAGATTTCTAGTAACGCTTTAAAAAAGACATTAAAACATTAAGTTTACAAACTATTTTGCCTGTATACTGTACATTACACGAATGTATGTAGTCGGGACTATATTGCGTGATATTAGACGTCATTATTGGTGTCGGCGGTGTTAAAATTGAACACGTTCCGTATTGGATCGAAGTTCAGACAGATGACAGATGTAAGCAATGTAGGATCCGAGAGTACCACACCGCCGCACCACCGCGCGTCATCCGACAGAACATCAGTGCAACGTACGAGAATGCTAACTTACATTACAGCATTACATTATAAAAGCACAGTTATATGTAATTATGTAGGTTAAATGTTATAATGATACGTACAAATGCCAGGATGTGTTCCTACTTACAAATTCTTGGACTGAAAATAATACAAAATCCAAAAACAAATTATTTATGCCGTACTTTCATGATAGATGACATTGTTTTCTTAAGCCTAAAATGATAATCGTTATGGTCGATTTTGAACCCACTCTAATAACGACACCTGACTAGTCTACTATTAACCCCTCCCAATGACACGAGGTATTGGATTTCAATATCATCTCTGACTAGTGTTTCTGTTCAAGATAACTGATAACTAAAAACAATAGTCGAGAGTTCTCACAAGCCCCGCCGCACCGCCACCCCGCCGCCCCGCCGCGCCACTTCTACGTTCCTGCAATCTTTAAGTTAATAAGACGCCGAGTGTACTAGTAGTTACTAAATGAAAATTGCACACAGGTTCTCCACACTAACGTCCATTGTCTCGAAAATATGATATATCCGTAAATTAACTAAATAATCAATTGTTATCATCTACATATCCTCATTACAATGTGAGGCCTTTCAAACATTTTTAATTGAAAATCTGTTGACAACGTTGTCAAAATAAAAGCTATTTTAATTGAATATTATTTTTGTTTTCATTTCACAAACCGACTATTAGTGATTTTAAAGTGACTGAATACTTTTCGGCAGCGGTTCAATTTGCACATAAGCCTACTGTTTGATGTGCGATGTCTACGTCTTAACTACTCAAATAAATTCAACGCTTTGTTGTATATTAAGCATTCTTTGTTCTTTCAAATGTTTGTATGAAGAATGGATTTCATAATGCGTGCTGTACTGTCACATTTTAGCTGATTTCCAAACGATTAAATCGAAAAATATAGATACAATATATATTATTATGTAGTATAACATACACTTTTATCGTGACTGGATCCCTCAGAGAGGGTTGACGTCAGGCAGGCAGCCAGTCGTAAAAACTAATCCAAATCCTTTATGCAACACTATTGAAACAGTGTGTCTTGGCGACCCCACATGAAAGTGGAATAAGGGCAGGTAGAAAGAAAGTTGTGACAGTGACGCCCGAGGGGTTGGCGAAGGGTATAACATATGCCCAGGTACTCCGTGAGGTGATGGCCAACGTCCGCCTCACTGACCTGGGCATATCGGAGATGCGGGCCCATCTAATGGCCACGGGCGGGTACCTCTATGAGGTGCCCGGCCCAGAGACGGAGGCGAGGGCGGACACCCTCGCCGAAAGAATGAGGGCCGTGTTCCGCGGCACTGAGCTGGAGTCAGTTGTACGGGTATCCCGCCCGTGCAAAACCGCGGAACTGCGCGTATCCGGGTTGGATGCATCCGCCGACCCGGAGATGACCGCGATGGCCCTCGCAGGGGCAGGCGGATGTGCATCGGTCGATGTTAAAGTCGGGGAGATCCGCCCCGACCGTTCGGGCCTTGGCGCGGCATGGGTGCGGTGCCCAGCCAAGGCCGCGGACAGAGTGATCAGGACAGGGCGCGTCCTGATCGGATGGGTGTCGGCACGGGTCCAGCTCCTTGAGCCTAGGCCCATGCGGTGCTTCCGCTGCCTCTTTAGGGGGCACGTACGGTTGCACTGCAGTGACGAATGTGACCGTAGCGGGATCTGCTACCGCTGCGGTCAGTCGGGCCACAAGGCCAGGGAGTGCTCCGCGGAGCCGCACTGCACGATTTGTGCAGGTGCTGGCAAACCCGCGGGGCACCAGGTGGGCGCAAAGGCTTGCGTCGCCTCCGCTCGTCCCCGCCGCGGTAATCGCGGTGGAGGCGCGGCGGTTGTGACGCGGCCCGACCCGTCCACCAGCGCCGCACCCATGGAGATCGCCCAATAATATGGCGCAACGATTCCTCCAGGCGAATGTTAACCACTGCGCCAGGGCCCAGGACCTGCTGGTCCAAAGCCTCGCGCAGTGGTCGATACAAGTGGCTGTGGTCGCTGAGCCGTACTTTGTTCCCCCCAGGGACGACTGGGCGGGGGACCTGGACGGCTTGGTGGCTGTCATCACCCGGGGCGCCGCCGGCTCCCAGCCCTTTGAAAAAGTAGCGAAGGGCTCGGGATGTGTGGCGGTTCTGTTGGGGGGGGTCTGGATTGTGGGAGTGTATTTCTCCCCCAACAGACCCCAGCCTGAGTTTGAGCACTTCCTCACTCGGCTGGGAGCCCTGGTGGTGCAAGGCAGTCAGCCTCGCCCCGTCCTCGTCGCCGGCGACTTCAACGCCAAGTCCTTGGCTTGGGGTTCGTCGGTGACTAACGCACGGGGCAGGGCCCTGGAGGAATGGGCGATCTCGTCCGGCTTGGCCGTCGTGAATCGCGGGACGGCGGACACGTGCGTGAGGCATAACGGCGGTTCGGTGGTGGACATCACGTTCGCCACCCCGGCCCTAGCCCGCCGTGTCCGGGACTGGAGGGTCCTGGTGGGCGAGGAGACGTTGTCGGATCACCGATACATTCGGTTCGACGTCGCCTCGTCCTCAACCACCCGGTCGGGTGGGGGACCGACCGTCCCGCGGTCGGACGGCCCACGCTGGGCCGTTAGTCGCCTCGACGTTGAGGCCCTGAAGGAGGCCGCTCTGGCCCAGGCGCTGGTGCCCGTGCCGGACGGGCCGGTACGGGTCGACGAGGAGGCGGAGTGGTTCGGGGCGGCGATGTCGCGCGTCTGCGACGCAGCCATGCCCCGGGTCCGACGCCTCCCGGAGAAGCGCCAGGTGTTCTGGTGGTCGGCGGAGCTTACGCGGCTGCGCGCGTCCTGCGTTGCCGCCCTCCGCCAGCTATCCAGACACCGTCGTCGCCGGATTCGTCTTCTCGGCGACGAGGACCAGGAGCGGCTGCTTCACGGCCTCCACAGGGAGGCTAAGAGAGCGCTGCACGTGGCCATAGCGAGGGCAAAGTCTGCGGCTCAAACTGAGTTCCGGAGTACTCTCGACAGCGACCCGTGGGGGCGTCCATACTGTGTGGCGTTGAGAAAGCTCCGCCCATGGGCGCCCCCGCTGACGCAGAGTCTCCGGGGCGACCTCGTTCAGGAGGTCGTCGCGGCTTTGTTCCCGGCCACGGAGGATGTCACTCCTCCACCGATGGCGTCGCGTTCGTCGACGCCGTCGTCGTTGGATTCGGCAAGGGTTATTTCGGAGGTTTCACCCGAGGAAATGAGGGTGGCGGTGCTTCGGCTGCGGGGCAAGAAAACCGCCCCGGGTCTCGACGGTATCCCCGGACGCGCATGGGTGTTAGCCGTCGAGCACCTGGGGGCGAGGCTCCGCGGCCTTTTCTCCGCGTGCATGGAGCGGGGCCAGTTTCCATCCCGGTGGAAAACCGGCAAGCTGGTCCTGCTCAAGAAAGACGGTCGACCCGCAGAGTCGCCATCGGCCTACCGGCCCATCGTGTTGCTCGACGAGGTCTGCAAGCTCTTCGAGCGGATCGTGCACGCTCGCCTCGTCGAGCACCTGGAGGAGGCCGGGCCGGACCTGGCGGATTGCCAGTTCGGCTTCCGGCATGGCCGGTCAACGGTGCATGCGATTCTGCGGGTCAAGGCGCACGCGGAGGATGCAGTTGCCCGGGGTAAGGTGGTGGTGGCGGTGTCGCTCGACATCGCCAACGCCTTCAACACCTTGCCCTGGGCCTGCATACATGAGGCACTGCGGTACCACATGGTGCCACTTTATTTGCGTCGTCTGGTGCACTCGTACCTATCTAATAGGTATGTAGTGTATCCCGGCGCCGCTGGGTGGCACCGGAGGGCTATGTCTGCCGGTGTTCCACAGGGCTCAGTTCTGGGCCCGCTACTGTGGAACATCGGTTATGACTGGGTTCTCCGTGGTACCAACCCCCGAGGCGTCGCTGTTGTCTGCTACGCGGACGACACCCTGGTGACAGCGACGTCGGGTACTTTCGAGGATGCCATCCTGCTCGCCTCGTTCGGAACCGAACAGGTGGTGGGCAGGATTCGGCGACTGGGCCTCACGGTGGCCCTGAACAAAACCGAGGCCCTGTTCTTCCACGGGCCTCGGCGAAGGCCACCTTCAGGGGCCCACATCATTGTGGAGGGGGTGCGGATTCCCATCGGCACTACGATGAAATATTTAGGGTTGATTTTGAGTAGCCGGTGGGACTTCCGCGCCCACTTTGAGAAGTTGTCGCCGAAATTGGTGCGGGCAGCGGGCGCGCTTGGGAGCCTGCTGCCGAACCTCGAAGGTCCCGGTAACCTTTGCCGAAGTCTGTACGCCGGAGTCGTGCGGTCCATGGCCCTGTACGGTTCACCCGTATGGGCCGGGTCCCTGAACGCCCGTTGCGTTACCTTGCTGCGCAAACCGCAGCGTCTGGTGGCGCAGCGGATAATCAGGGGCTACCGCACGGTCTCCCACGAGGCGGCCTGCTTGTTGGCCGGCACTCTCCCTTGGGACTTGGACGCCCGGTCGCTCTCGTCAGCATTCCACTGGCGGGAGGGGGCGTCCCAACAACGAGAGAGACTTGCCCCGAGGGAGATTGCGGCCAGGTTTCGCAGAGCCGCCGTGGAGGAGTGGCATGCCAGGCTGGAGAGCCCGAGTGCGGGCTTGAGGACCGTCGCGGCAGTGCGACCTGTCCTCGAACAGTGGCTGGACAGGCGCCACGGTGCGCCTACATTCCGGCTGACACAGGTACTGACGGGGCACGGGTGTTTTGGTGCGTACCTGTGTCGCATAGCCGGAAAAGAGGCGTCCGCCGTGTGCCACCATTGTGGCAACTGCCGCGAGGACACGGCCCAACACACTCTTGAGGAGTGCCCAGCCTGGGTGGAGGAGCGCAGCGCTCTCATAGCAGTCGTCGGAGGAGACCTCTCGCTGCCGGCCGTGGTGTCCGCCATGGTCGGCAGCCGGAGGTCATGGCGTGCGATGGTCTCCTTCTGCGAGCGCGCCATCTCGCAGAAGGAGAGCGCCGAGCGGGATCGTGAGCAGAGCGATCCCGCCCGCCGCCAAAGGAGACGTAGGAGGCGCCGGGTGGACGACTGACCGGCGTCTCCCGCCCTGTGGAATGGGGGCGTTTGGAGAATTCCACCACGGTAACCCCTGCCTGTCGTAAGAGGCGACTAATAGGGGCCTTCCGGGGTCGCGGGCGTGCAGCGGGGGGCTGTGCGCCCCTTATAGTACTATTGTACTTGCGACCCCGGGACGGACGGCAGCACGGACGGTCGGCCTCGTGCTGCCGTAGACGCCGAGGGCGTCCTTCGGCGGCGGGGGCTTCTGAGCCCCCCCCAAATCGGAGACGGGCCGCAAGGCGGCACCGCGCAGGGGCGGTTCCGGTAGCAATCCGAGGCTATCTCAGGATACCCCGGGACCGCCCCACTCATGCGCCGAAGTAGGCCACCGCGGGGTTTTTAGTCGGTATTGCCGGTGTAGGGCATTTGTTAGGGACGCGGCCCAGCGTCGCCCGGATGTCGACCATCTCTCCCGGGCATCACGGCGCTGGGTCGTAAGGCCGGCGAACCCGACATACCCGCCGCGTCCACCCCCCGGGCGCGGTGGCAGTGGTAAAACACTTTTCCCCGCGACAAAAAAAAAAAAAAAAAAAAAAAAAAGGTAGAAAGAAAGATAACAGAGACTTTTATAGTGAAGACTGGCACACAAACAAGTGTATATCCTGAATGTGATCTTATTCTTCCTTATGAATCTTAAAAATCATGGGTTACCAACCTTGATTTTATAATTCCTATTCACAGTAGCGAAGCGATAGCTCAGTTGGGAATGATACGGACTACCAAGACAAGTGTCGGAGATTCGAGACCAACCCCAAAATGGAGCATACACCTCTGACTTTTCTATGTTAAGTGCATTTTTATTGTGAGATATCGCTTGCTATAACGGTAAAGGAAAACATTGTGAGGAAACCTGCATACCCGACAATTTCTTCACAGGAATTTTGAAGGTATGTGAAGTCTACCAAACCGCATTAGGCCAGCGTGGTAGACTAAGGCCTAACCCATCTCATTAGTAGAGGAGATTACACTCCTCGCGGTTATGGAGATCCTTAGCGTTAAGTAAGCAACGACCCCCATATCTCCGCGGTACATACAATCTCATCACCGATGATCGTGGATGATGCATACGATGTGCAGTCATTAGAGTCCGGACCTTTCGATCCAGGGCGTCTAACTCAGTCTGAGTTCATCTGATTATGCCAAAGGTGTACATGAGTACAGGCATAACCCAACCGTTGAAAGCACGGACCTTGTTCCCACCTGATAAAAGATCATTAAGTACTTTTGTCGGGCGACAGAAGAAACGTACTTTCACAGATTGTTTGATGTCTGCAACCATTATACCTAAAGCCTCGGGAATACCCAGATATTTATAGGATTCCGTTTCCGAGAGGGATCTGAGCCGTGTATAGTCTCTGAGAGCGATATGTCATCAAAGACTATAGATTCCCCACGTGCCACATGGATAAACGCACACTTATCCACACAAAATTCCATATTGATTGAGTTGCTAGAATTTATTACATTTATTATTATTCACAGTAAAGAGTAATCCCCTTCAATTAAAGTTTTAATATCATAAACTCCCGTTTTATCACTTCTAATACTCGAATCTAAACACTCAGATATATAGACAGATTACAATGCTAATAGCCGCACCGCGATGGGATTACGCTCCGTTAATTATAATTTCAGGTGGCTTCGACGACGATATAGTTCGGTGCGACGCGAAGCTCTAGTCACGCTAATGCACCACCAAATTACTTCTACAAAGGTAATTAAATTCAATAATCATTATTAAGGCGTTGTACTGGCATGTGGGGTTGGAGCAGTGGAGAGGAGGAGGGGTCCGGGGCGTTTCGCAACTTCATTATGTTTGGCAACTTCGTGATACAACTTACGCGTATTTAACGTTCATACACCGACATGTGTGGCAGGATTTTAATCATCATCATCATCATCAGCCATAGAACGTTCACTGCTGAACATAGACCTTCCCCAAAGATTCCCATATCCACCTACAAGGTGGACCGACGACCTGATAAAGGCATTTCGAAACTATAATGAAGCAATATTTCGTTTGTACCTACTCGTATCACTGACAACCTACTTATTTTGCCGAAGAACATATAGAGAGCTTTGTATGTAGAGCACTATTATCGTGTCGCGTCGTGTAACGTGGCACGTCACAATCTGTTGATTACGTGAGCTTCTCATCAGAAAAGAAGGGTTGATGACCTAAGGCCCCATCTGACACGTAATTCCAGGCTTACTGCGTTTTAAGGCTAGTCCTGTAGACGACGTGACGTCACAATATAGAGGTGTTTAATGGTGGCGTGTGGTGCACTAATGCGCGGCCTCGGTGATTGATGACGATACAACCCGCCGCCGGTGTATAGGTATACACCTACACAACTGTACATTATGTGATTTATTGTACTTACTACTCATGTACCGCATGTGAGCTGTCGATTCCAGGTGGTGCCAGCGGTCGTTAAGCCACGTCAGGATACGACCGCCTTGAAATATCTTAGGCTGCTTAACATGACATCGCTAAAGCGATACTTAATTATCGCTAGAACGGCACAACGCCCTCCCATAAGAGAGGATGAGGGAGGTCGTGAGGTGTCGCCAATCGTGCATAAGCTTTTGTCGCGAGCAACTTGATTTCTCAAATCAAAAACTTAAAAACAAATGATAATTACCTGAATGAGATACAATTTAACAAAAATAATAGCGCTAGTAAGACAACCGATTCATCTTCGTTCAAAAGTCGTTAGTACTTTAAACAAGCATTACAATATGTAGACGTAGGATATAAAGACATTGAAGATTCTCAATTTGTTGAGAGGTAATATTGGGGAGCGGTTTGCGAACTAGCGGAGCAACACAAACAGGATCGCGGGACAACATGAGAGCGCACTTAGCGATGGGGATAGCGGCCGACGACCGACCGACGGCGACCCTCCACGCGCTGACAGTATGGATGGGCAGATGCTACAGATTACTGAACAGAATAGACAAGTCGAAAATAGAGTCCGCGCCCTAATACAAGAGATGCAGACTTATGGAATCATTCACTTACTGAAAACCTTTTGATAAAATTCGAGATTGAGCAATCATAGCTTGTATTTGACCTTTCAATTCCAAAAAATGTCATAGTTTCTTAGGGGTACAAATTTTTCCGGTATAGAGATAAAAAGAAGAGATATAAAAAGTTCTTGTAAGTAATAAGTAATGTACCAATGTACATTCATTTGTGACTAGAACATAATAATAACTATAACTAGTATAACATTTTAATAGATCAAAATAAACCATTAAAATCATAATGCTGATATCGTGAAGCGATGCGCGTAATAACAACCAAGTACTTACTGCGATTACGTGAGGCCGCATGTTCAGTGTTATACTCGTGTCTCGTACCTACACGCGTTATGAGGCTCAAAACATCGGGCTATTTACACGATATTAATAATTCTGCAATTATGATGTGCATTTAGGTGTTATCAAAACAAATTAAATCGCTATCCCATATAATAAATTTAGCGACGCCACGTCGCGTTGCGTCGCCTTCATCTACCGACGCGTCGACATCCATATCTGTGATTCAACATTATAAACATTGTTATTGCCTCCAACACTTCGGCTGCCAAACCGCATCACACCAGCGGGATTGATTATGGCCTAGTCCCTCTCAATATTAAAGGAGGGTCCGCAAAAGAACAGTAATCAGATAAACTTAACATCAAATGACCCCCTTGCTTGTTTGCCTCTTTTCTATAAAAAAAATGACTGATTTTATTTATTTTAAATTTTAAATTCTACCTTTCTACCTGCCTTTATCCCACTAAAGGGGCCATTCATTTATTACGTAAGCCGGTTTAGGGGATGAGGGGGTTCGACCATGTCTATTTTTTCTTACATGGCGGCGGGAGGGAGTCTTGATAGTTCTTACGTAAGATCATAAAAATACTCAGTTACGATTATCCTTTTAAAAAGCGCCTACAATAGTGCGAGTGCCCTTGTGCTCTCGGATTATGAAAGTTTTCGTTAAAATTCTTACGCAATATGTAAATATTAATCAGGGGCGAGAGGGTCGGCCTATTTTTATTTTTTCTTTTATGGGAGGGCGTAAAAATTAGCAAAAAGAGTCAGAGCGAAACATACTTTCAAGCACACTACAGAAAACATTCAGCTCATTTTAGTGACAACAATAATATTATGGTGTAAGAGTGCAGTTTCTGCACACAACCGCAGCCGGACTCCGCGCGGACTTTCTTTTTACTTGCGTCATTCCACTGTGGACTCCATTTCAATTATAACAACGGCAAGGCACTATAAGCTGAATCGACAAATGTGTATTGGAGCTGTTTACAGGCTTACAAATAGAATAAATCGACCGACCGAGAGAATTCAATACGTGGACTACGACTTATTTGATGTATTGGCGAGACGATACAAGGCATTATTATATACTTTCTTAAAAACAGTCATTATTCTTTTCATTTGTTAGAGGCTTTTCTACTTAAAACATTACACTACGAAATCGATTTAAAACGCCTATTTTGATTGAAACCAATTATTTATGTAATTGTACCATTCTTTTTAATCAATATTATCGGCAACAGGTGGGCAACAAAAGTAAAACCTACGCATACAACATTACTGAACAATTTTATTGTATTGTTCCATATAGAATTGGCGGGAGGAATTAGTTACCAAGATTGGTCGAGCTGGGAGGTCACATTTAATAGCAGCAGTCGTCAAACAATTTGTAAATCAATCAAATTATAAGTTAATTAAATAATTTGTAATTCAGAAATGGTTAAAATAATTTCGTATATTGTCGGAAACAACTGGAGCAAATCAGAGCAGGTCTGGCAGCCAGTGTTTATAGGATAAACAAAACACGGAGACGTAGGAGTGGCGAACTAATTGTTGCCGTGGGAGAGCACCGGCGCGGGGCGGCGCGAACTCCGACCGAAACATAGCTTTGTGTACCTACTATCTACCATCCGGATCTCACTGCAGTTGACTAAATTATAATTTTCTACGACTTTGGTATGAGATTCGACTAAATGGGCCTTAAAAACAATTTAACCGAGCAAATGGTAAAGAATAGTTTGTCCCTTTTATTGTCAAACAATGTAACGCAAGGAAAAAAGTGACAGACTATTTTTAGCCATTTGCTCAGCTAAACTGTGTTTATAAGTATGTCTCTATATCATTAAAACACTAAATGGTCCAGTGGCGATAGGTAAAAGGTTTTTTTATTCTAACAGGACAGGATGCATCTCCTCGGTCTAAGGACTTCCTGTATACCCAATACCCATACTATGCACCGGGAAGTCCTGAGTTCAAATCTCATGTTGGATAAATCCCTGTTCTGTAACATGCTGAAACTGGATGAATAGCATTAAGACATAGGAGAAGACGATAGAGCGACCGCATTGCATCTAACGGTAGCTACAATCCAAAAATGTCAATCAAGATATTATAATATACACGCAATATTATACGTCACTTGACTGTTACGGCATCTATCCCCGAGTCGGGCTTAGTGATGCTCGTATTGAATTCTTGTATACAGCATAAGGCCCAGAATGTGTTTTCGATATAGCGAAAGGCTCGCCCCCGATCACATCTGAGTCGGAAATGAGCTTGGTGATTGTAGGTGTTCTATTTTGCTAGTTTGCCTCCACCTACCTCTTCGGGAATATAGGCGTGAGCGCATGTATATATGTTGAAGTAATGTTGACATAGAATAGTATTTTATTTCAATTTACATAACATCTGCTTGATTACCTCACATAGAAAGTGTTCCTAGACTCTAAACTAAATACTCTACCTCTATAGTGAGGACGAAAATGGAATATATTATTTTTACAGAGAAAAAGTTACGATGAATTCGAAAACAAATTCCGCTGTGCAAATGACTTTGTCTGTCCAGGACACTACTCGTTGGATTGTCTATGATTTATTATTCCGCTTTAGAACCGTGTTTTACGTTATTGCGTTAGTAAAAGTAATTGACGCCGCCTTCGTCTAGTGGTGGCGTATATGGCTGTGAACGGGAGGTCCTGTGTTCGACTCCTAGGTCGAACTGTTGTTTTTCTAACACGTTTTGCCCGGTACTAGATCATATAAAATAATTTACTCATGTATCCCCGAAGAGGAAGGCTAGAGGTAACGTATTATCGTATATTACTGAAGAACCTAAAATCTCGCCTAGCTTATCTCTATCACTGCATGTAATAGGGAGCCGAGACTATCGCCATAACGTGCATAAATAGCAACCAAATGATGTTTATGATTCACAATAATCCCCGATACGGACAAAATTTAAATGAAAAAGAAATATTAAAACACGATGTGATCGGGAGCCAATCAAGGTAGATGAGAGCCGACGGCGCTCGGAACGTGCGGATATCGGAGAGTTGATGTCCAATTAGGCTCGTGGCGCGGCTCATGGCGCGGCTCGGAGCTCGACGCGAAGACACCGACAGGTTTAATAATCACAATAACCAATGTCGGGCCCCTCCCGCGGGACCACTCTCATTGAAAATATACATTGCGCTGTCCGGACATTGCCGAAGACGAAGCGGCGCACTCACTATATGGCTCACAGATTATTGGTCGCCAATCATTCGCTGTGATTACACGACGTCGCGACAATATTGTGGAAAACTCAACACCGGCCGGAATGAAAATACAAATAATTTAAAATATACCGAATATCGAAGTCGTTGGAACGAAGTTGTGTCGTCGACTGATATAAAGGAATGCTGAGTAAATACCGACATTTTGGAATCTATACTATTTAATTATGTATTTTTGAATAATGAAAGCGAATAAACAAAAATTTATGAATCAATAATATTTTTTTTTCGTCTTTCACCGGACTCATTTCGGAGATACCTCTGGCAAAATCAATGATGGGTTTTGATGCGAGAGCTATTTCACATAATACTCTATATGAGCAAGTTTTGTTGTGTAGGTATATATTTGTGTACAAACGAACTTTCTGATTGTATGAACCCATGCTAATAATTGTCGCCGTTAATTAATATTTGCCACTCTGTGAGTTGTAAGTGTGACGTGCACATGACACGTGGCGTCACGTGTATGAACCGCGACTCGTCGTGACTCGCGACTCGCGACTTGCGACTCGCGACGAATATCACGTAACGAGAGACGATGAATAGCGTTACCATTGAAAACGTTGGGAACGCGTAACTTACGCGACATACATATACAACACATAATATGAATACCCTTGTTATGAATGAACCTTCACACGTGGTTAATGAAATTGTTCATCGCTCCGTAAGTACCTACTGCCTAGTGAGTAATGACAAAAGCTACACTAAACTAAGTTAATTAACCGTCTCCCTAGCACTTCTTCACGTGTCTAGATAGCTCCTCCTCTAAGATTCGATGTAGAAATTACACATATGTGGGTTCGTGTGAACAGCAACAACGTCATACCCTATTGTACATAATGTGTGCAAACTGTGATTAGGGTAGGTATTGTTTGTAACAAGGAGGACGAGGGACTTACGGTCACACTACACCGAGACCAGGAACAAATATTCATAATTAACATATCACGAGTAAAAATATTTGTCTCGATGTGGGAATTGAACTCGTTTCACAGCTTGCTTCGCTGCGGAGACTGTCAAAAAGCACAAAGTAATTTTTCTTTCGACTTTACGCCATGGTCTGTCTTTCTTTATATCTACTTCAGCCGATCTTAGGAGTTTCAGAATGTTCATTGGTTCAACAATGCTATATGTCGCTAAGCTCGTCCTAGGCTGTATTTTTTTTAGTAGGTACTCCTACGGATTCTTCAAATCATACTCCAAAATATTTTTTTTAAATTGTCTTGGAATAATGCAAAAATTAGCCAGTACCTAGTTAATGACTAACTGTTACAAGAAGACTGCTTCGGTAGCATGATTGTATTTCGGTGCGACTACCGTCCTGAGATCTCGGGTTCGATCTCCGGGCCGGGCAAAGTAATATTGAATGTTTCCATATCAGCCCGGAGTCTGGAATTTGCGCCCGATATGGCAATGGACTCGCCCCCTATCACATCTGGGACGGAACTAAGCTCGGCGAAACGTGGGTGTTCTAGTTCGCTAGTGCACCTTTGCCTACCCCTTCGAGGATACAGGCGTGAGCTTATATAAATGTATGTGATACAAGAGGTAGCGTCAATTTTGATCTCGTGTTTGTCGCCCTCACACTCTATCTGGACATGTTTCTCGGTTTGCTCGGCTCGTACTTGTGGATTGTGAAACTTGTACTAACTCCTTGGGTCTAGAGGTACATTTGCATTCGACTGCGGTGGAACTGTCTGTTAAGTGCAAGATAAGTCCACACCGCTAACTGCTCAGTGCATGCTGCACTACAATCATTTTAATAACAGATGATAGCGCATTAGAAGCGGTAAGTGGTGGATCTATAGTAGGATTGCTAATTAAACGGAGTAAACTGACATTTCGAATGTTGCCACTTTTTCATGAAATTTAAATAGTGCTGCGGTAAAAAGATGAAGATTATTTAAACATTTCAATTCAGTGAACCATTTCATTCTTTCTTTTTCTAAAGTCCAACTTAAATTTGTAATTCCTGCTTAATGTATGATTAGTACTGCATGTCTACTGATTTATAGTCAAAATAAATCACTGCATGCTAAATTACGGCATGTTTACTGGAATTATAGTCAGGTTCATAATAAACAAAACTTACAAAAGCTATGAATGTGCCGAACGTAATTTTTCTCAAATAATAAATGTATTTTTTGTCATTTTCATTTTATTATTTCGCGTATCTGTTGTGATTATTTACGCAAAATTATTTACACAAACATTTAGTCGAAGGGTTAAGATAAAATTTCTAAAAATACGCAATAAAATTCTAATTATGCAAACTAGTGCTGAGTTATTGTTTCTTTGAATGATAAGAATTGAACTAGATCAATCACTACGTTTTGACAGTAAGCAACATTATTTTGGAAAGTGACATTTCGATCTGTCAGTTTACTCCGTTTAATTAGCAATTGGACTATACCACGTTGTTGACAATTTTGTCTACAGTATAAATTGGTACACCCGTCCGCATTGTTATTACTAATTTGTGTCACAAAAACTTACGTGAAATAGTAGATTGAAATAAAACTATTCTTACGGATTCTATCACGATTAGGTTTTAATTATTATTCCCGACGTTTCGAAGGCTTTGCAGTCTTCGTTGTCACGGGTCAGACATAAGAAATCAGTGTGAAATAGTAGTTTGCGTTTGTCGCGTCTTAGTTTTGCAAAGTTATTTTTCAAATTAATCTAAAAATAAAAGAAATGTCACAATTTCATTACATTAACGTTTCATTAACGTAGCGTTGTCGCCTCCTTGGTCTAGTGGCAGCATATAATATGGGCTGTGGACCAGGAAGGAGGTCCTGGGTTCAATTCCCAGGTCGGGCAAAGCAATTTTTCTTATTTAATTTCTCTTGGACTGCATCCCTTGAGCAGTGTACGTTAGACAGGCAGCCGGACGTAAAAACTAAGCCAAATCCATCACATTAAAGTGGGATAAGCGCAGGAGCAAAAATAATGTTTCAAAACATAGTGCAAATGCACGAAGCCTAATATTTATCCTGTGCCTTTTACTGAGTAGAAATATTAAAAGCCCGCTATGCATAAGTTTGACGATACATGATCCTCCTAATCTCCGCTTATACATACAAATCTTAGGACTACTGCAAACTTTCGATGTTACAACACCGAAAAATGACTCAATGACATTTGCATCTCACACGGGGTGGTGTCTACCACAAACTGAATTATTAAGCCGCTGCATAAGACACCGAACCAGAAGGAAGCGTCCCCCTAGTATAAGTTTACTGCATATACAGAAGCATATTGATTGAGGCATGGGACGATATCATTTAATCTCCTTCCATTTAAAAATTAGTTATACTCGGGTGGTCACTGACCGCATCCACGTCCTATCGCGTCGTACCTGGCTACTTCCTATGTAGAGGTAAATACCAAATGCTTCATTTCACCACAGCGCCGACCTATCAGGAGGTCGAGCGTAGTAATAATAAATCAAATGAGTCACAGGTAAGGTATACCCGCGGTGTGTGTCCGTACTATACACATACTGCAGGGACCATTAAGTATTCTCGGCTACACGGAAATTAACTCGCAATAAATGTGGTGTAAAAAGATCGCCCGCGCGCGTGCCGCTCTCCATAGGAAATGAGCATATCTCGCCACACAAATCACGTAACAGTTACACGTTATAATAGCCCCTCGTTATAATACACCTCCCCCCCCCCCCGTCATCGTCATACTCGTACACGTTGAATGTGTTTAATCTACATTTCCACAATGTGAGAGCGATCTGTTACACACGGCTCGGTCCCTATTAAGGATCTCATAATGACACGATTCAGATTCCGTACCACGGACCTACTTACTGTACGATATTGAAACATACTATTATACATACCATTAGTTCATGCCTATATCCTCAAAATTATAGACACAACTAAATACACGGTCTGCGGGGTTAATTTCCGTCCCACAAAGTGATATAGAGAAACATATCCCCATATTGAGAGCCATTTTATTAATGAGGCAAAGTATCGTTGTCGTTGCTATTTGCATTTCATATTTAAAATAACAAAAAGTTACTGAATGTTTACTTTTAAGGGTGACTTGCAGCCTTGCGATAAACGACGTTTAATCGTAAAATAAACTCCATTTTGGCATCATTTCAGTTCAACGTCTTGCACGTCGTGGTTTTACCCTTCATCTCGATTTAAATAAACGTTTAACTTAAATGGGCATGGCCGCCGGTTTAAAGTCGCTAATCTTGATTATAATGACAAATAACATAACCTTTTCACATTATTTATTGTTGTTTAATGAAAATCTATGATAAAAATGGCTTTGTTTTTTACACTGAACACATAGAAACACGATTTGGTATCAAACAAGGATGATGAATTCGTAAAATATATAAAAACTCAAGTCTTTTTTACGAAGAGTACTTTATTATCAATAACCCATACATATACCTTACAAACTAACATTGTATGTACATAATCTCTTGAAAAACCACATAATTACAACACTTCACTATTATGCACGATATTTGTGTCCGCACGTGTGGCACTAGTCCTTGGAAGCGGTGGTATACCACCCACGCCCGACCCGGCACTGCAGTGAAAAGTTTTCCTCGATGTCTCGTCGGCACACGCATCACAAACGCCTTGAAACTGGCGCAACTCCACACTTAGTTCACCACCATCAGCGACTACCTTGTTTTCTTGTGCACGCTCGCACTCCGCAATGTTCTTCTATTACAAAGTACATTAGTTATTCTATTTTCTAGGAGAGCGTTGTTTTCGAGATGATAAATTTCACTTAAGTTAACTAATTGCAAAGTTACTTCTTGATAAAATTTTATTATACCTCTATTATAGAAATTACCATTGTGGACAATAGACTTGTATAATTCGCGAACGAACTAGTGCGGAGAACAGCTCTCACAGAAGAAATTAACGAACTATTTCCCAGAACTCTCGTTCTTTAGTTCGTTAGTTCGTTTGATAAGTTAGATAGATTCTAAGACTTGAGTATCATCCAAAGTAAGACCATTGGTCCTCATATCATTCTCTAAAAAGTCCAGCTAGCGCTTTTGGGGTCGTCTGGATTTTCTTAAAATAACACTGACAGACCACGTATCGTACATATACACAGAAGTACTGGCCAAATGATGGTCTTGTTTTCGTAACGCAGTCAATAACCACTAGGGAAATATGGTGCTTTTTCAAGCTATATTCAAATATGGTGCGCAGCACTTTTTAGTCTCATAGATGGCAACAAATCATAATATTTTCTTTTACTTTCTTCGATAAAAAATATTTGAAAACATTTATAAAATACTACGTGTACGCAAACTCATGTACTTAATCTTTAGCACATTTCCTTTCAGTCGGCCATTTTCAAGCGGCCCCTAGACGCTGTTTGTCTTAGACATATGTGTACATGAACACCCACGGTGGTTGCTGAATCTCCATAGTGAACGGGAAGGGTTTGCTGACGCCAAAAGCAGTCCGAATCAAAGACTTTGATCGGAAGAACATGTCTTCGATAACGTCAACATAAGCTTCTGGCACCCCTTTGAACCTTAGGGTCCATCAGACCACCCGTCGGGACACAAAGTTAAAAGCCTTCCGCAGATCCAGGAAAGCGATATGCAGAAGCTTCTTTTTCAACATGCATGCCTCACAAAACGATCTAATGGCAAACATTTGGTCCATGGTCTGTCCCCCATATCCTGCAAGGCAAGAACCCAGGTTTCGCCAGCACCTAGTCCGTTACTCAAAAAAGTGTACCACATGCAGATAAAGTTGGCTTAAACCTAAAGGTGTTGGTGACCTACTGTGTAAGTAGGCCACCGTCATCGTTGGGTTCGTTTGGTATGGGTTGTCCCTTAGACGATGTCACTACTCCCCAAGTATGTACAAGTAAAAAAAAATTGCAGCATATTATGAAAGAATAAAAAAAATCGAATCGGCCCAGGCGTCTTCGAGTAATCCGGGAACATACATAAAAAAAGATTCCAACGAATTGTTAACCTCCTCTTTTTTAAGTCGGTTAATTCACCTCCTCCTTTTTTTAAGTTGGTTAAAATTCGTGCAAGTAATATTTTTTTAGCCTTTCTTTGGTTCGAGACGAGAACTAAAAGAACGAACTAGTTCGTTGAGGAGCCGCGAACTAAAGTGACCATTCCTTATCGCGAAATATTATACGTATGTCTAGTTGACAAGTCGTAATCCAGACAACTGACACTGATAATTTTTTTTTCAATTTTGCCTTTCATCAGTTAGGCAAAGGAAGCAAGCACATACAGCCTCATCGTATGTGTGTTTATATTACATGTATTAAAACTGAATGAAAACTAAATATTTGACAACTATTGACACAAGATAATCTATTGTAATATCATATAAAATAAAATACAATTCTTTCTACGCGAAATTGTGATGATAGATGTTGCGAGACGGCACTATAGATAATA
The DNA here is from genome assembly GCA_036417725.1 of Clanis bilineata. NCBI lineage: Eukaryota > Metazoa > Arthropoda > Insecta > Lepidoptera > Sphingidae > Clanis > Clanis bilineata. The sequence goes on along the minus strand of CM071145.1, from coordinate 141,525 downwards.
ATATGAAATTTACGGAACGTAAATAATGAGTAATTGTTGGGATTTATTTTATTTTAAAATGCAAAAAATATTTTTTTATGCGGAATTTTGAATGTGGTTATATATATTTTGTGAAACGGAACTTATGAACTTGGAGTAGTGGAGACTTGCAGGCATCTTGCCCGCGTTGCAAAAGTTCCCGATTTATCGGGATATCTACTGATTTTGGTCATTGTCTCACGATGTCTCGATGTAGCAGTCATATCTGCCGAATTTTTGAATTTTCAACTAATGTAAAAAAATATTCTTATAAAAAATGGAAAATAATATTATTAATACGGCAGAACTAAAAGAAACCTGTAATACAATACAATACAATACGGCCTATACGACAATAATACATAAATAAAATACGGCCATTCAACTTCGCGGTACATTAAAGCAAATTGCACTGAAATACCTTATAATAGAGTTTATTATTGTCTGGTGAGTATACAAGGGAAAATAAATAAATAACACCCAACTGTCACATACATAGTCCTAACCCCACACTAAGATCGAGTCTTGTGTCGTGGGTATCAGGAACTACTAGATACTTTCGGTCTCACAACACCCAGACCCGAAACAAATATCTGTGAGTCACACAAATATTAGTCTCGGTGCGGGGATCGAACCCGCGGCCTCTCGCTTCACAGCCGGCTGCTCGCCCTGTGCGCTGCGGAGGCTGTCAAATGTCTCTGAAGATAACTTCGTTCGGGTTGTTTCCCAAAGTGGATAACTTATATTTACTTTAGTCGTTCATTATAGTCCATTCATAGAATCGCATGCACATGTCATAGAAATATAACACATAGAACGACAGTACACGGCCGCGGCGTGAAGGCTTTCCAAGTGAGACATTTAGTCTCACTACGGTGCACGGCGTCAGTATTCAAGGTAAAAACTTACTGCTCGCACAAAAATAACGGAATAAACTTTCCACTAAGTCAATGGTAGATCTTCTACACACAAGAAGATGTATAGAAGACAACAATCAATGTTGTTACATTTTAATAAAGATGAGAAAATGTTCACGAAAATAGGTGGTAAGAAGACGAAAATGATTAATCAATGTACAATATATCAAATTATAAATGATTATATGTAACTTACTGATTATAATTAAACAAATTAACGCATTATTGACATAACATACTTGTGTTTCATTCCGAATAAAAATCTCCCGATTTTCAGATGCCAAATCTAACGATTTCTAATTTTACACTTTTGCAACACTGCATCTTACTCTATTCGCCGTTTTATTAATACACGAGTCAGTCCTAAATGTCATTTAAATCAAATGTCCCATTAGTTGTCTTGCACATACACATTTCTGGTTCGATTTAAGAAATCCGAGTGTAGATTATTGATCCGCGATTTCATTACTACTACTCATTCTTTACGTTCCGTTAGATTCATATCTAAAGTTCCGTCTCAAAACATCTATCATAACGATTTCGCATAAAACGAATTCTAGTTTGATATTCGAATAGTTTGATATTTGATATACGAATTCTATATGATTTTTCAATAAATTCTCTTAAGTCAATAGTCGTCAAATGTTTACATGTAATACGAACACACATATGATGAGGCTATTTATTTATTTTTATTATTTTTATTAAGGAGTAACCAGGAGTAACTTTGCACTTTGTTAGCTCAAGCGGAATTTATCATCTCGTAAACAACTGCAGGGTTAACATCACCTCTTATAGTAGTGTTATTATAATCGTTCTTCGTTTGTTTTGTATGGGAATCGGTACAAGTAAAATTATAATAATACTGCTATAAGAGGTGGTGGTAACCCCCCTGTCTCCTAAAAATAGGAGAACATCGCGGAGTACATGCGTGAATCAGAAAACGAGGTACCTACTTGTTGAAACTGGTGAGCTGCTTGTCATGGTAGAAAACATAATATAAGCTCACGCCTGTATCCCCGAAGGGGTAGGCAGAGGCGCACTAGCGAACTAGAACACCCACATTTCGCCGAGCTTAGTTCCGTCCCAGATGTGATAGGGGGCGAGCCTATCGCCATATCGGACACAAATTCCAGACTCCGGGCTGATATGGAAAAATCCAATATCACTGCCCGACCCGGGGATCGAACCCGAGACCTCAGAACCGTAGTCTTGACTATTGACTATAGACTTGCACCAATTTTGAGGCGTTTGTGTGCGTGTGCCGAATTCTGATCGCCGCGCAGGACAAGTGGCTTATGTGGTAGTCGAATAGAATAAATGTATGGAAATGACATAAGGTTACGCCGCATATAGCGTACTCCTCCGTGCCGTGGCGACGCGACGACCACACAGCCGATAGCCTCCGTGGCGCAGCGGGCGAGTAGCCGGCTGTGAAGCGAGAGGCCGCGGGTTCGATCCCGCACCGAGACAAATGTTTGTATGACCTACAGATATTTGTTTCGAGTCTGGGTGTTGTGAGACCGAAAGTATCTCGTAGTTCCTGATACCCACGACACAAGTGTGGGGTCAGGACTATGTTTGTGACTGTTGAGTGTTATTATTATTATTATTTTCATAAAACAACAAGAAATAATATGAAAATATTATGTTGTTTGACATTCAATAATCGCGATTAGCCATTTAAACCGGCGGCCCCGATGATTTAACTTTGTCGTTTATTTTAATCCAGATAAGGGGTAAATCGACGACGTGCAAGACGTAAAACTGAAATGATTCCAAAATGGGGTTTATTACAAGATTCATCGTGGTTTACTGCGGAGCTGCGAGTGAATTCGGAACAACTAATATGACATTTGATTTTAATCAAGTTTAGGACAAAGTCGGGGACTAATAAAATGGCGATTATAGTGAAATTCCTGCAAGTCGCCCTAAATGTCATAATCGTTGAAGGCGAGCGTGCTTGACTGATTTTTAAATTAAAAGTATATAATTTGGCGTGGTGCCATAGAGCGCGACAGGCGAAACGCTAAGCTGACTTTATCCGAACTATAATGCAACACAACACTATAGATACGAATCCGCTATCGACAGCATACTAATAAATAGTCATAGGGTCCGTTTTACTTGCAGTTACGTCGAATTTATAGTTTTAATACTTGGCCAAAATACATGATATTAATATTGGAAAGTGATAATGTTCCATTTACTCGTGGTACCGCAGTGCGAAGCGTTATCATATAACGTTACAATAATTACATCATCAATGTAGAATTAGTGATGTTATTACGATCCAGTATTGTATACTATGTTTAGGGTATAAACACACGTTCTTACAAGTTTTATAGACACCAGTATCTCATTGCAATACGTGACGATGTTTAGTAAAGTGTAACAGCTGTGAGCCTGTGAGACAGCAACTTACAGAAACGTCTGGAACGAGGGTAGCGAGTAGCGACATAGAACACAAAAGACATTTCACATTGGCCTTGCCTCGATACCGTTTATCGCAAGGTCATGAGGTCATGCCATTCGAGGACGCATTGTCTCCGTAATTGATGTAAAGGCTACGTGTAAAGGGTTACTTTGTGTCACGATAACGCCCAATTAGGAATAGATATCAAAATCGTACACCACATTTCATTCTTGGCACAAACTTCACAGCCACAGACTACCAGTAATATGAAGCTAGTATCGCATCGTGATGTGCAAAAAGCATAGTGTGTCGTCCCCAGACGGAATGACTCTCGTAGTTCCCGAACAACGAGAGTCATTCCCACGACATCTACATCCGAAACAAACAAGTATATGTGTATGCAGTATGACACAAACATTTGTTACGATCAAACCCTTGGCTTCTCGGTTCACAGCCGGCTACTCGCCCGCTGCTCCAAGGAGGTTGTCATATTATTTGAAGCGGTCGAGTTGCCGATAAATGAAAACCGCTTACTTACGAATTTGTGCGTGGATGACCGGGAATCGAACTCTCATTAGAACAAGGTGTGACGGTCAGTAAAATAACTTGGAAACTAAGAAATATTTTGTAATGAGTATCAATAATTAATGCTACATCGACTTCTAAATACTACGATCATGCATCCCCACACTGCGCGCATCCAGGCGGAGGAAGTAAAGAATTGTAATGGCAGCAACACTAAAACAAAAGATGCGTATACGTCCATATTGCGTGGGCGTGGTTTATTACGTAGCTGCGCGTGCGCAATCATGCTTCTACGTCAGCAATTACGTTTTGCGATTAACGTCATGAATCACGCCACCTCTACGTCATAGATCATGCGATGTGGCGCGTTCCAATGCACATGTCGATACCACTGTGATAAGTCCCTTGTGTAACCACAATCAATATAACAAGGAGAATTACACGCGACAAAAACATTCGCGCCCCTACGGATTACCACAATCCTGCAAAAACGTGCCAAGCCGTGTAAATCCGCCGCGGCCATCTTCGAGATGACTCATACCTATACAGTTAAAGGCGGTAATTAACGAGTTCAGATGTATTGTTCGCCGCTGCACTGTGTCATTATTTTTTCAATATCTTCGGATAAGTATAGGGATCATCTGTGATTTGATTTGTGTTAAAACAATACTTTTATTACTTATAATGTTAAATGTTATGGAACTGACGCAAACACAATTCAGTGAGTGAGATTTCAGTTGTCGCAAATCCTCCTCATGTTCCTAATCCGTATTTCATTCTTCAAAGGTCGCATGGGTCCAACGATTGCACGAACCAATCATTATTGCTAAGATAATAACAACGCCAATAACTGGAAACAACTAACACATGAACAATAATTGCAGCAGATGAACGGCGCTTCACGGAACATCACAACACCCTTCAAATGTACTTTTGCTTTTAGCGGAGGTAATTGGTGCGATTTCTGACACTCCACCCGCGGCCTGTTCTATTATATACACACGCGCACACACACATACAAAGTACTGCGGCGATTACAGCACGCGCCAAATGTCGACATAATTGTACTGAGTGCGGCCTATTACAGCGCCGAGCACTGCTTGCGAAGTTGCGAATCGCGAGCCAATCAACCGAACTCAACGAGTGATATAAGTCTTGTTGCCACATGCCAAATGTCCCAAATTTGCCGCACACATCGGTTTACCTAATTCATCAGAAAACGAGTACCGTCGGCACCCGAAGGTGATGCCAAATCCCTCTGTTATATTAAAATTAGCGTGATAATTTACTATAATATAAACTAAGGGCAAGCAATTATAAAATGTGCATAAAACGGGAAGATTTTTTAAGTCTCAGTATATACCAGGAATTTCCACATCACCGTAGTGTTTATATAAAATTATAGTTTTAATATTACTAATAACAACAACCATATACTTATTCCCATATAAGTACAAATGAAGCAATTTAAATGAACATTATCAGACGCAGCCAACACCAGTGTGGACATTGTAACATAAAAAAAAAATGTTATCGATTAGTTAAGACTACGTTGGCAGAACGACTCGTGTTCCTTGGGTAATTAAAAAAAAAAGAGTTCATTTGACATTATGTTTTGTCAGATTGACAGATGAGTTATTGAGTTATTTAGATGTCGATCGGTATGGTTAATCATGTTAATAATTGCGATTTGTGATTTGGACTTTTGTTTTGCGTCATGGAGTCTTGTCTATTGCCTGGCGCAAAGGTATAAAAAGCTCGGCCTCCCAATCGGGCGTTCCCTTTTTTGAGAGCTTCGATCTGCGAGCATCGATTTCGTTGGTGCCTCAAGGCGGGGGCCGCAGCAGAGACCGATCGACACCGACAGCGCTCTCATGCAGCGCTTCGGTACCAGCGGATAACGAGAAGGTCCTAAGGCTGAGGTCGGCAGCTTGGGACATCCATCTATAGGCATCCTTCGCGTTCCCTCAAGGTATGGACACGTGTATTTTCCTTTGTAGTCACCAATCACATGGTGATTTTGTGTTTCAAAGGTTATAACCTGGAATTTATTGGTTCCAGGGGCCTTCTTGGATATAACTATTCTTGGATATTACTATCCTTTCTGGATGGTCTCCATGGTGTGGACTGCATTGCCTGGGTGAGGTGCGGTCCAGGGCCAGCTGCGTGGGTGACTGAGCGCGTGGCCGCGTCGTGTTGGTGTCCACGTGTTTGGTGGATCACCCCATTTTATATGAGGTTGTGCTCGGAGTTGGCTGCGAGTTCCACTCCGCAAACCCCTTTAGAAGGTACCTCCGTATTTTATTTCCAGTCTGTCCCGGAGGCTGGTGGCGCCCCTTTTAGTTTTTTTATTTAAATTTGTATTTGTGGTAACAGTTTACTATCATAACATCAAAATTAAATGTACTCGAGCATTGAACGATAGCAAATCCAGTAGGCTCACGACCCGCTCTGTAATTATTTTATAAGAATAAAAGTAATATTATATAGAATAAAATAATATTGTAATTATGGTGATATTTTAATAATATATAGATTGTACGAGAACATCTCGGTCTTTGGTTTTTAATTTGTTTTTAACCTGTACACTTGTTACATTACATTACACTTTTACATGTTACAGTGGCTACCCAACGTAGGGGCTTGCTTTCTTTCTTTTTAATACTGGAAGCATTTGCCATGTCATTCCGCTATGGTGAATAGTTCATTGCTCGTTTACTGATGTTTATGATTTTGTAACTATAATAAATTGTTATACCACTTGTTAATGTATTTAAAAGTGAAATAATATCATTCACAACCATTTACACAGGTTGTGAATGATTGTGTATTAACCTTGAATATTGTATGACCTTATTTTGTGCTTTTCTGAATCTAAAAATAATATTGATTTGTATTAATAAAATTAAATTTTAATTGTTATAATGCAAATTTAAATTAATAATTTTCAACTTAGAAATTTTGTACCAGAATTTTTTATAACTACCCTCAACTTAAAAAATAATTTTAAATTTTAATTTAATTATTTTATTTGAGCTTGTATTGTTTATTGTGTAACATATTTCAAATCAATTGTATCAACATGTTGGAGGAACGTCCTATTTGTTTTAATCTTTTACTTAAGGATGAATTGCAGTATGAAGTCATGGTTCGGGATGTTGCCCCGGCTACTGATGTTAAAAGTTTAAGACTTCAAATTAGGCAATTAGCTAAGGAGTTACCTCCATGTTCTATTGATACATTTGAGGGTGATATTAAGGAGGAATTAAAGATTGTAAATGGGAAACTGGAAGAGCTATCTCGTTCAATTTTTGAACCTAAGCGTTCACAAACTTTAAAATTTTTAAACCGTGCCCAAGCATTGTCACACCATTTATACCACCGTTTGTCACGTATTGTACCTATAGATTCTGAGGTTGCCACATATAGGGATTGTACCTTAAGGCTTAATAAGATCTTATCCTCACTTGACACTATGGTTGCTGGATTTCAGGCAGGTCCTGCCCAGTCCAAGAGTGCTGAGGCGTGTGCACCAGTTCCTGAGGCTTCAGTGGTGAGACATAAGAGCCAAATGGTGAGTTCTCTGAATTTAAAATATGATGGCAAATCGTGTATTAAAGTTTTTCTGCAACGTCTTGAGGAACTTTGTGATGCTCGTACCATTTCAGTCGCTAACCGTTTTGCTTCTGCGGTTGAGTTATTTGATGGTGAAGCTTTAACGTGGTACAGAGGAATTAAGGATCGTGTTTTTTCTTGGGAAGAATTGAAGCAGGCCTTGTTAGACGAATTTTTGCCTTACGATTTTGATCGTCGTTTGCTGAAGGAGATTCGCAATCGTACCCAGGGTCGTATGGAGAGAATTTCCACCTACATAAGCGTCATGCAAAGTTATTTCGGGCGACTTAGTACTCCACTTCCTGAGGAGGAAAAATTTGACATCATCTTTAATGGTATTCGACCCAAGTACTCTGTTCCGTTGGCTCTCCACACAATTGAGGACTTGCCAACACTTAAGAAACTTTGTCGTTGTTTGGAAGCTAGTTGGCAACGTTCTGATTCTTTTGTAGAACCTCCGAAACCCTCATCCTGTTTATTAGCTAAGGACCTATGTTACACAGGGAGTTCGAAACCCCGAGTGGAAGTAGCTAGTTTTGCGAACCCTTGTCCGCGTTGTAGGGTTAACACGCACAGTCTGAGGGATTGCCCCTCCAGAGAAAAAGTTTGCTTCCGCTGTGGCAAGAAGGATTTTACAGCTCGCACCTGTCCAGATTGCTCCGTCGCGGGTTCAGATCCCAAAAAGATCTCTAAAAAGCCGAAAAAACTTAATGACCGGTACCAACATAAGAAGTCAAATCGTTCTCATTGTAGTATCTCAGAGAATACTAGCAATGCAGCTAAGAGTACTACGGATGTTAGTAAGCCTAATGCTTTTGTCTCTCCGAGTATTTCATCGGTGCCGCATCATAAGGGTCATAGAGATGAGCGTCCTCATCTATCTGTAGAAATCCATGATAGGGTATTTAATGGTTTGTTGGATTCTGGTTCATCTATATCTATTTTGGGTTCAGAATTAATTGACTTATTTTTGTCTTTGGGTTGTTCTCTTAACCCTTGTGCTGACTTTACGCACATCACTACTGCTACTAATTCCCAAGCTAAGGTTCTTGGTTGTTTTACTTTACCGGTCAAGGTTCGGAACTTGACTCGTGTTGTTACTTTTTATGCCATACCAGACGTAACTACACCTCTTATTTTGGGAGTTGATTTTTGGAAAGCTTTTGATATAGCTACTCAATTATTTGAGGATTTCTCTGCAGAATCTCCAAAAATTAGTGTAGTTAGCGTCTCGGAAGTGCGTTTGCCTTCAAATTCAGGACAATGTGGACTTACTCCTGATCCACCTCAGATTAAATCAATTGTTGTACCTAATCGTAAAGACTCTGTAAATGTTTCACCAGACGCGCTAACGCGTCCTGTCCCACTTCTAGAAACTGAAAAATATGATTGGTACCACAACATCTTTCAAAAATGTAAGAATCATCCCACCTCTTGTCCGAATTATTCTATTGCTGATGGTAAACTCTTTCGATATTCCAAAAGTAAGTTTCGTTGTTCTAGTCGTTTTGTTTGGAAAGAAGTTATCCCTTCTGACCAACGCCCAGACTTAGTGAGTTCTTGTCATTGTGGTGAACTATCGCATTTGGGTTCTTATAAAACGTACCAACGACTATCTTTACACTACTTTTGGCCTGGCATGTATCGAGATGTGATGGACTTTGTCAAGGGATGTGACCAGTGTTCTGTATACAAGCAGTCGCAGAAACCACCTTCTGGCCTGAGTGAGACTTTTTCAAAGGGTGAATTTGCTTTGGGAAAAGCTCACGTCCGAAGTTCCAGAAACTACAATAAAGGTTGGAGTACTGCCGAACATCAGGTAAGTGATATTGTTTGGAAGAAAACTTTCCCCTTGACAGATGCAGATAAATTCTTCATGGCGAAATTAGCACCTCGTTATAAAAATGTAGGGTTGTTTCTAAACACTCCCCCTTAGTTTTTGAGTTGGAGAGTGTTGCAACTGGTAAAAATTTGGGGTCCTGGCACATCCAGCACCTCAAGAAAGTTTGAATTACTTTCTTTTCTCTTTTCTCTGGTCATTGGACGCGCAACCCGATTTTCTTGGATATCTCGCTGCGCCGCCAATGTCTCAGTGCCTTTAGTAAGGAAGTCAGTACCTGACTGTTAGCATTTGCTCGTAGCATTTTTTGCAAATGGCTAGCATAGTGTCTTAGGATTGGCTTGGAGAGTAGTAATGCGATACAGTCTCTGCTGCTTTAAAGCAAGTGACTGGCCGCAGTATCGTGATTTTTATTTGCCTTATTATGCTGAACTATTTTTGTTAGCATAGGGAATCTATCGACACATTGTCGTGGGTTCGATTTTGGTGGTTGTTTTGTGTCGAGTGTCACCTTTTATTGGTGTGGTAGCTAACCTACCACTCGATACAATTATTTTTTTTTTTTTGTTCTTGTTGATTCTGTAGTTGTTGGACGCGCACCCCGGTTGATACTGTTCGCCTCGATGCGTCGCCAACGACTCAGTAGTAACGAGTTTTGTGATGTTGAGTGTTATATTTTATGTGAGTATGGTAATACACTCACTAACGCTCGGCAGGTTTTTTTGTTGTTGTTTTAGTTCCGGTATCCTATAGTAGCTGGACGCATAGCCCGATTGGTACGTATCATCTCGCTATGTCGCCAGCAACTCGGTCCGTTGATTTGTGTTTTTTTTTTTTTTTGCTTGTTTTAGGTCAGAGTTGTGGTCTGGGTTGTATAGAGAGCTGGAGGACCAGCGTTAAATTTTGCAAGCAAAATTTCCCTAGGGAGGGGGGTTCTGTAACATAAAAAAAAAATGTTATCGATTAGTTAAGACTACGTTGGCAGAACGACTCGTGTTCCTTGGGTAATTAAAAAAAAAAGAGTTCATTTGACATTATGTTTTGTCAGATTGACAGATGAGTTATTGAGTTATTTAGATGTCGATCGGTATGGTTAATCATGTTAATAATTGCGATTTGTGATTTGGACTTTTGTTTTGCGTCATGGAGTCTTGTCTATTGCCTGGCGCAAAGGTATAAAAAGCTCGGCCTCCCAATCGGGCGTTCCCTTTTTTGAGAGCTTCGATCTGCGAGCATCGATTTCGTTGGTGCCTCAAGGCGGGGGCCGCAGCAGAGACCGATCGACACCGACAGCGCTCTCATGCAGCGCTTCGGTACCAGCGGATAACGAGAAGGTCCTAAGGCTGAGGTCGGCAGCTTGGGACATCCATCTATAGGCATCCTTCGCGTTCCCTCAAGGTATGGACACGTGTATTTTCCTTTGTAGTCACCAATCACATGGTGATTTTGTGTTTCAAAGGTTATAACCTGGAATTTATTGGTTCCAGGGGCCTTCTTGGATATAACTATTCTTGGATATTACTATCCTTTCTGGATGGTCTCCATGGTGTGGACTGCATTGCCTGGGTGAGGTGCGGTCCAGGGCCAGCTGCGTGGGTGACTGAGCGCGTGGCCGCGTCGTGTTGGTGTCCACGTGTTTGGTGGATCACCCCATTTTATATGAGGTTGTGCTCGGAGTTGGCTGCGAGTTCCACTCCGCAAACCCCTTTAGAAGGTACCTCCGTATTTTATTTCCAGTCTGTCCCGGAGGCTGGTGGCGCCCCTTTTAGTTTTTTTATTTAAATTTGTATTTGTGGTAACAGTTTACTATCATAACATCAAAATTAAATGTACTCGAGCATTGAACGATAGCAAATCCAGTAGGCTCACGACCCGCTCTGTAATTATTTTATAAGAATAAAAGTAATATTATATAGAATAAAATAATATTGTAATTATGGTGATATTTTAATAATATATAGATTGTACGAGAACATCTCGGTCTTTGGTTTTTAATTTGTTTTTAACCTGTACACTTGTTACATTACATTACACTTTTACATGTTACAACATTCAATATGAAATGTGAAAATGAATGAGTTTTAAGATATTAAGCAAACGTTATAAAGTGGGTCGTGTTTACAAACCGATATAATTGAATACCTGATTCGGAGGCAGAGTGTGCGAGTACCGAGTGTGTATGATCTGAGTGAAGTTAATATCATCTCGTCAGCGTCGAGTCGAGATGTGTTCAGTGTCCACTGTTCGATCCACACATCGACCGCCTCCGATCTCGTTACAGCACCAATTGTACACCAAATTGACAGTTACTGCCGCCATTGAATTGTATCTATTGCATGTATTCTACCAATGTGTAGTACATATACAGATATTATGGAACGATGGCACGGCCTCTACTATACTTCATATTCACTATCATTTTATAACAAGGTATGTAAGATTTATTGTAGAGAAACAATCGGATAAATAGTGGTTTGTGAATTAAAGCTCATGAAATATTTTATCTATCCGAGGAATCATATACATAAGTAGCATACTTACCTTTGAGGGATGGAATGCACAAGATATTACGGTAACTAAGTTTTCATATTGGTACAACCGAGAATCAAGTGACCCACATAAGTAAAGCCTATCACTACGAATAGTATAAAGTTCTCAATTACATATATTTTTCACTACACGGTAGATAATATCACTAAATGCTTAATGGTTTCCGAGCAACATAAAATAATATAAACTTAAAAAGTTGAGTAAATTGCTCACATAGACGTAGTAGCGTGGGGTGTGAATTTCCACAATATTTTCCCACGGTGTGTTCTGTGTGAACAACACTTGTGTAGACAAACACGCGGCGCAGTGCTGCGGCAGTCGGCACGGCACGTTACCAACGAGTTCAGTGTGCGATGCCGTTTCGAACGTTCTCTCGGGAACGGACTAGTGCACTTAGTTTCTATTCACAGAAAATATTTAGAAATCCAAGTTAAATGTATTTCCTTCACTGTGAGTACTGTGACACAGTGGAGACGCATTATATTTGTTAATACTTTATGATTCCCTTGCCCTTAGGCTGAGATCTATAGAACGAACTTCGACTAAGTTTAAGTCCAAGAAACGAACTGAGTGAGGATTTGGAATTTTTAAATCGAACTTTGTCTTAATCCGACTCATTTTTTACAAGAAAATCTTTGCTTAGTCTATCTGTCAGCCTGTTGTTATTGTAAAAAATGGCTCGGGCTAAGTCGAATTTAGATTTAAAAATTCCAAATCCTTACTAAGTTCGTTTCTTTGACTCGTACTTAGTCGAAGTTCGCTCTATAGATCTCAACCTTAGTGTAGCTAAACTATATAAATTCACATGAGCTATGATGGCGTAACTGGCGAGTAAAACGAGACGCCACGAGTTCAATTCCCGAAACAAGACCATTGATGTTTGTGTGATCTATAAAAATATTCGTCTTTAGTCGTTCTAAAACCAAAAGCCTCTTGTAGTTTTTGATATCTAGAACAAGAGCCTTTGCGAAATATTTAGACTATTGTTGAGTGTAAATTCATTTACTTTGTGTAAAAAAATAAATATTATTTTGATTTACTATCATTGTATTATCATGCAGTTGCCCAACAAGTAAATACAAACATAAGCTCAAGCCTGTATCATCAAAGGGGTAGGCAGACGCTTACTAGAACAACCACTTGTAAGTAAATACCCGATGAAATAATAGTCTTATACATATCCATTATACGGTGATCAGTAACGATTGTGGCGGCCACAATATCAGAAATCAGAAACCGTGTAGGTGATTACATCTCGGAGCGGAAGTGGCCGCGTATCGATCTCGGCTCTCACTCGCCGTCGCCACCGAATGTCTATAAATATCATTAACGAAATGATTCCGCTTTATTATTCTTTACATGTCATTTTATATAGCTAGTTATGCTTTGACTATTATTACCATGCATTATTTAATCGACATGTCTGTCGACATCGAATGTCGCCTCCTTGGTCCAGTGGCAGCATTTATGGGCTGTGAACCAGAGTAGAGGTACGTTTATGGACCAAATTGGCGATCTCTTTATAAAGGGCCAAATAAGAAGTTCTAGTAACCGACGATCGTGCATGAAAAGATTGATGATTGTGGAAGAAGCAAAAGAGGTCTGTTTGAACCGAACAATTGGCGCTCCTTAGTCGCGTCGACTAGAACGGCGATCCAAAAATATGTAGTTACCATTAATTTGACATAATATCTTTACTGTTAAATATTGATGACGAACTGGTTTCAGACAAATGTACTGTTGCAAATTTTCTGGATAGGTATTTTATTAACATTCCTTTCGAGACCACGAAATGTCTTTTATCATCACCAGTAGTAGCTGAATCATTCCTAAAAAAGAATGTAAATAGAACATTGCCTAGTTTTGATTTTGACCCAGTCACACATTATGATATTATAAAAGTATTCAAGAGCCTAAAAATGAAAAGCACTGAAAACATTTGGGGACTCTCTGTTAAAGCCTTAGATTCAATAATTGTTAACATTGCGCCAATGTTAGCTGACATATTTAATAGTTGTATTAGATACGGCATATTTCCTGATCTTATGAAAATAAGTAAAGTAATACCAATTTATAAATCAGGATGTTCAAATACTGCTTCAAACTATAGACCGATATCTATACTACCAGCATTTAGTAACATTTTTGAAAAACTTATATTAAATCAAATGCTGGTTCACTTTAATTTAAATAACATTCTCCATAATAGGCAGTTCGGTTTCACAAAAGGCCGATCTACTCAAGATGCTCGTCAAGCCTTAATAAAGTCTGTGCTAGAAGCTTGGGAGGGATCGCAAGATGCTTTTTGAGTATTTTGCGATCTCTCTAAGGCATTTGATTGCGTTAATCATAGAATTCTTATTTCAAAACTTAATTTCTTTGGAATTCGTGGCACAGCTCTTAAATTATTAACATCATATTTGACTGATCGGATACAAAAAGTTTTCATCAATAATATCTCTTCGAAGGGTTCCCCTGTTAGAATAGGCGGACCACAAGGAAGTAGTCTTATTTGCTGACGATACGTCGCTTATATTTAAGGTAGACAGGAAGGATAGGAATCTTGTAGAGTCAAATAAAGTTCTTCGTTTAACATCAGATTGGTTTTCTGCAAATAATTTACTTCTAAATGCTACAAAACCAAAATGTATAAAATTTTCATTGCGAAATATGAATCATGAAAAATCAAATATCACATTAGACAATAAAACATTAGATTTAGTATCGTCTACTGTCTTCCTTGGAGTAACAGTAGATGTCAAATTGCAATGGGGCCCACACATACAAAAAAATTCTGGAAAACTGAGCTCCGCCATATTTGCAATTAGGAAAATAAGACAATTGACTGATGTGGCTACGGCTAGGTTGGTATATTTTGCATACTTTCACAGCATTATGTCTTATTGCATTTTGTTGTGGGGTTCTGCCGCAGATCTGCAGACTGTCTTTGTATTACAGAAGAGAGCGGTTCGCGCTATATACAACCTCCGATCCCGTGACTCTCTTCGAGAACTGTTCAAAGATATTAATATACTTACTCTGCCAGCCGAATATATCTTTCAAAACATAATGTATGTTCGCAAAAATTTAATTAGTTTTTCTAAAAACAGTGAAATACATAGCACAAATACGAGGAATAAAGAAAAACTTGCAATTCCTAAGTTAAGACTCTGCAAATCAAATGAATCATTTATAGGAAATTGTGTTAGATTTTATAATAAACTTCCTTCCGAAGTAACTAACTTACCAGGTAATCAATTTAAATCCTATGTTAAACGTGCCTTAATGGCTAGGGCTTATTATAGCGTTGCAGACTACTTAGCTGATAGGGAAGTCTGGCGTTAGTTCTGCACACTGCACCAAGATGGTGACCTTAACTGAACCGAGTCGCCTTCTTCTTTTTTCTTTACTATAATAGTAACTTTTTTAACTTATACTACAATAGTAATTATTTTAACTTTAATGACATTTTTGTTTAAAGTACATTTGACTGGCTTGTCATTAACATTAATATAGTTATCTGATAATAATATAGGACATTAGGTATATTTATTATATTTTTATTGTAAACAGACCGACCGATCGACCAATTTGGAAAGTGTATGCCATAAATTGTATAAAAATAATCATATAATGACTAAACTTATTGTTTGTGATATATATTATAGATATAAGGATTTTTGTTAGTATAGGTTTTTGCATCCTACAATGCCATTTCACCTTATAATCATTTTTTTGGTAATTACACCTCCAATGGTATTGAGTATGCGTGAATCCATATAAATATGATTATCAATTGTATTGACAATTTGTAAATCAAATTATTAAAAAAGGAAAATAGACAAAAGAAAAAAAAAAGAAATGGTGACAATTGATGAAATAAAAATAAGCCCGGAGTTTCTTTCTGCCTTTCTTCGTCGGGTCGTCATCCGTAGGTAGCTAGAGAAAGGCTGGTAGGTTAGCTAGGATAGGGCCTCACGCACCAATCCCAACTGCTTCCAGTATTTCCAGTCAATCCCCTGCCACCATTCCTGCCATATGCCATTCCCATACAATCCATTCCCTTACACTCTATTCCTATCTCCCCTTATTACCCTATCTTAGCCATCCCATCGTTATTATGTCCATACTTGCCTGCCTGTTGTCAAATTCAAATATATAATGTAAATTATATTAATCCTAATTTAAAAATTTACTTGTGTTGACTTGTCATAAGTGCTTTTTTACATGCCTACGTGATCAATAAAGATTTTTATTTTATTTACTGTAACAACTTCCTACCTGCCCTTATCCCACCTTAATGTGGGGTCGTCGCAACACGTTTTTTCAAGCATGTTACAGAAAGGATTTGGCTTAGTTTTTACGACCGGCCGCCTGCCTGAAGTCCTACCTCCTCTACGGGATCCAGTCCCGGGCAAATTAAATCTATATATATACTACAACATCCAAGAACAAAATATCAGGTGTCTTAGTAGAACATAAACCATTAGTATTATAGACTCTGAGACGGCCGAAGCGTGAAATTTACTGTCGTCAGGGCCCATAAACGCGATGTTTAGTACGCGACAACGCCGACTCCCGCCGACTCGCGCCGACTCGCGCCGACTCCCGCCAATTCCCACCAACGCCGGCGACTCGACAGTCCTCTGTCACTCTGGACTGTCTCATCGTCACGGTCCGGGAATCAAACCCGCCCCGCAGCCTCTCGCTTCACAGCTGGATACTCTCCCAATGGACTACAGAGACTGTGGAACATAAACCCTTCCTGATCTTTGGTAATGTTTAATAATCTTTGGTAAAATAAATACATATTTATTTATCGTATAGTGATAGCGAGTGAAGGCGATGGGTCGTTTTATTAGATCAAGAGGCACCGTTTTTGCTTAAATGCTGCCGTTAAAAATCTTAACTGTCTCGGTGGCGTGGTGGTATTGCGTGCGCGGTACAACTATCGTTTTAAGGTCTCAGGTCCGATCCCCGGTTCGGGCAAAGTTATATTTAATTTTTAGTATCCACCTGCAGTTTGGAATTTGTGCCCGATATGGCGATAGGCTCGCCCCCTATCACATCTGCGACGAGACTAAGCTTGGTGAAATGTAGGTATTCTAGTTCGCCAGTGCGCCTCCGCCTAACCCTTCGGGGATACAGGCGTGAGCTTATGTTTATGAGTTTGTTGTTACGCTATAATGAAAACAATGAATTACTTCGTTATCTTAATCAGTGCATTAAGATACCGATATCAGTTTATATTATTAAGTTTAAATAATCCTAATGTTAGATATCGTTATGCAAAATAGAGGTAGAATATATGAACATCCGGTGTAGAGCATCGGGTAAATCATCTAGTTGGTTAATGCTATGGCTATTATTGTCGTTCAGAGATGACACCAAACATACCATTATTAGTGGTAAAGCCGAGTTGAAACCATTCAATTTAAATTATGTGCAGTCAATGAAGTTGATTCCTTAGATGACGCTGCCAATCCGAGATATTGACGAGGACCACTTCAGCACTCCATCACTCCTGAGTCCTGACCAACGTATAGTCACACAGGTTCGTCAACTTCATTATCGGTTAACACACGATCGGCTGTGACCGTTGTATGTATTTTATATAACCCTCGGAGCGGCATCCTGTCGGATGTCCATAATTATTACCGATGCCGACGCGACGTGCATCATTATCCGTAATGACAAATATTTCCATATAACGCGCTAGCAGCGACAGCTCAGTTGGGTGTGGCACGGACTTCCGAGACGAGTGAGAGTGATACCCACGACACAAAACTAGTATTTTATTTTAGAGTCAGAACTATTTGTGTGACTGTTGGGTGTTATTTATTTACTTTATCTTTTAACACAAACCTGTATCACTATTACATATACATATAACCTATATCGCGTAATTGAACATTGAGCATTGGCATGAGTGGCGGACCTGAACTCATGCCGTCTGTTTCACTTGAAAATAACTTGTAGTAAATTCAGCGGCCGTCTGGTGTAATAAGCAAGCCAATAAAGGGTTCAACGAGCCGTGGATACACTCCCCCCCTACTTTATAACCTCCTTCCCCCTTCTCCCGTCACCTTGAGTCGCACCAGTAATGATGTGTTCCGTCACGTCCTCCGGCTTGTTTAGCTAACTATACTCCACTACGAATTTCCGCGGAGAGGCGAGACGGCCCGTAGCATCGTAGCAAAGTACTCGTAGCACTATAGCGAAAAGTATTACGCCGTAGCCGGTATCGCTACGTTAATTCTTTGCGTAGGGTTAGTAACGGATTTGAGAATTTAGATTGATTTACTTACCTCATACGTGCATTTAGAGACAGATTCTAATAAACAACCTCTTTTTGAGTGGTAGAGCCACTCTGTAGTCAGTTACGTCTACAGCACGAATGGGCTGGCTAGACTGGTTTGACACCACTGTCTCACACAAAACCGACGTAAACTGGCAGCTCGCTATCGCGTTTCGTTCGGGTATTTTATTTTTCAATACTTTTGTTTTAATTCCGAACTAAATAAAGAAGTGATTTTGCAATCGTTTGCCGTACGGTATCAATTTCGATTTCAAGTTTCTTGCTTAAACGTCGAAAACTCATGTACGATTCTTAAAACATTGTCGATTTTTCCGAGTGAATATCATCAAATACCAACAAATGGCCTTTGTAAAACCAGCTTTGTTTCGCGAAAGTAATCATTTGATGCCTTAAGTCCATAAATAGTGCAAGCTCTGCGATAATCGTGCGGGGCCCAGGGAGCGGGACGCTCGAGCGCTCGCCACTTGATCTATGTCCCCGTTATCACGCCCGCTTCGTCACCACTCACCAAGGCTATCTGCGCCGGGTATCACCGAGTGGAAGACTCGCATTGTCCACTTAATTGCTTTATTACGTCGTCGCGTCGATGTTCAGCCAGATTGATGACCCGTTTATTCAATTTACAATTCGAACAGATCGCGATTTGTTTTACGAACAATGCAAAAATTATAAACTTCTGTTTATAACTGCTTTTGAATTATGCATACCTTTATAAATAATAGTTTACATGTAATTAACTTGCAAGAATCTGATGGTCTTAAATACTTCAGCTTATTCCTCCCAAGGTGTATGTGTCAGGCTTTTCTGGAAGGGATGGTTGTGGTGGCGTATAGTTGCAGCGCACGAGTGTCACGCTACTTTATGAACTTCTTAACTTGTAGGAAATTTAACAAACAAACTGGTAACTTATGTAACTGTCCAACCCCCCCCCCCCAACCCCTCCCCAACCACCACCATTCATCCGTTACATTTCCTCACCGGCACCTCAAGATGCGCTAACACTGTATTACAGCATGTGATTTAAATAAGAATTTAAATAATATGCTGTAATACATGTAGGTCGCCTCTTTAGTCTAGTGGCAGTGTATATGGGCTATGGAACGTGAGATGTTGGGTTCGATTCCCAGGTCGGGCGTGGTGTTTTCTAACACTATTTGTCCGGGACTGAATCGCCTAGTTAGGGATTAAAATTAAGCCAAATCAATCACACCAAATAGTGTGTTTCGCCGACCCTACATTAAGATAAGGTTAGGTGAAAAGAAAGTTTGGACTAAGGATTAAGCGAGTGTTTTAGGGTTCCGAAGCCAAATGGCAAAAAAGGAACCCTTATAATTTCGGCATGTCCGTCCGTCCGTATGTGTCTGTCTGTCTAACCGCAGTTTATCTCAGACACTATTATTAGAACTAGAGAGCTGTAATTTTGCGTGGGTATAATAAATAATAAATACACTCAACAGTCACACACATAGTCCTGACCCCACAATAGGTGTAACCTGTATCGTGAGTATCAGAAACTACGTGAGACTTTCGGTCTCACAACACCCAGACCCGAAACAAATATCTATGGGCCACATTGACAATTGTCTCGGTGCGGGAATCGAACCCGCGACCTCACGTTTCACAACCAGCTACTCACCCGCTGCGCCACGGAAGCTGTCAAAGGCATACCAACATGTATACCAACATATGTATCACACCGAAATATCGTAAAATTTTGAGTGATAGAGCCACGTAGACGAAGATGTAACTGTCTACAGCACGAATGTGCCGGCTGGACCAATTTGATATCACTGTCTCACAGAAAACCGACGTAAAGTGGCAGCTCACTGTCGCGTTTCGTTCAATGAGTGAGGATTCCGGTGGCCCATTTCCCCCCTTCCCTTTCCCAATCCCTTTTCTCTCCCTTGCCATTCCGTCCTATTAGGTTATCACCTGTTAGGTTACCACCTATATTTTTTGTGTCGTGAATGTCTATGGGCGTTGGAGATAACTTATCATCAGCTGACCCATTCGTGCTGTAGACGTTACTGTCTACAGCGTGGCTTTACCACTAAAAAAAAAATCACGTGAGACGTCGGACAGGCTCACGAGCCTCGACGGCGATACCGGTGTAATGCGATTACCTCGATCGCTGGAAGAAGACGCACGAAAAAAAATTAATATTTTTGTGGCGCGTGTCGCTCGCAGATAACAACCTTAGTTCCTCGTAATAATAATGCTATAAGCCTATTTTTTGTTACAAATACAGAACAGGGGCTTACGGCCAATGCTTGTATACATTATATAGCTTAGGTTGGTTAATACTAACTACCGATTTGGACTATCATTTAACTATAAAAAATACATGTCCCGCACAGACGATGTGCACCAACGAAGGTAACCGTCTTATTTCACCGACAGATAGGTTATACTCTCATCTCTTTTTATAAGCCGTATCCCAAACTGTATACTCTCTTTATAAAAAGACTTTTAACTGTTTAGGAGGATATAGGTGTAGCTGTAGATTCTCTGAGTTGTTCGTTGTGAGTACAATCACGTGTACCTTTGTATACATCTCTACTAACACACAAATCACTCGTTGATGAATAGCGCCCTTTTATCAGGCAGCGCGGCGCGGCGCGACGTATCGTCGGATCGGGGAATGTTCTTTGTTGATAATTATCTAATTCTCTTCTACAAGACATTATGAAAATGTCACGTTTGTCATCTTAAATCTACAACCCAATATGGCAGTGAGCTTAACACAAAAATTGTTATTGGGAAAACTAAAACTTTGAGTTTTCGCTGCTCTGGCTCATGATATCTAAATCGAAACTTAAATCCTGTCGGAACGAATTTCTTAATTTTGTCTTGTCACCTCAATGATAATAATAAGAAGAGTGTGTGAAGTCAGACCCATGACGGGGACATTTAAGATGGCGGTAGAAGAGCGAAGGTGTCTGTCATAACTATCAATAAGAAAATGAAAGTTGTAAGATAAATTCAAAGGAGGAACGGGCGATGTAAGAAGCATAAAAAGTGTAGTACGAGCCCGCGATGAACAGCGCTGACAGATGGGAAACCATTTCAGTTGCAAGTGATAAGAAGAATCGTGGTCATATTTACGCAAATTAAAAATAACAGTGCAGTTATGGAGAAGACGGTCGAGTTCATTGAGTAGATCTGCATTCACAATAGCACACATGACCATAATCGATTACAGGAAGGAGCAAGGTTTGTACAAGCGTTGTCTTGGTTTTATAAGAGAGGATTATTTTCTTATAGCAGAGACGAACAGGTGGGTCACCTGATGGTAAATGATCTCCATCGCCTATAGACATAAAAAGTATCAAATGTGCGTTGCCAACCCAAAAGAGGCGAACAGGGATTGGGATAAGGAGGGAATTGAGCCACCGGAAATCTCACTCGCCGAACGAAACGCAACAACGAACTATCACTTTACGTCGGTTTTCTGTGAGACAGTGGTATCAAACCGGTCGAACCCGCCCATTCATGCTGGAAACTTTACTGTCTACAGCGTGGCTCTACTACTCAAAAAAGAACATCTTTTCAGTCTAATGTCAGTGTTATTCTTCATCGACTCCAGCCTGGGATTATTAGATTGCATTTTTTTTTATTAGGCACCGAGTTATCGCAATATTTCAAGAAGTAATTAGTCGACTCGACCAAACAAAGCCAGCCAACGCACCAAGCAAAACTCATCAAAGATCCCAGGTTTTTTTTTTTTTTTTTTATTGATTTCTTTTACACCTGCCATTATTTATTTTATGGCAATTTTGAGTTCTGTTACATACATGTTTTTTTTTTATTATATCTTTTCATTAGTTACAATTTATTTCTTATTTTAATTATATTATACTAACATTAATATTATTATGAATTATTTTACACTCTCATTAATCATATATATTTATTTCATCCCATCCATTATAAGATCCCAGGTTAAAAAGTTGGAAACTTTATTTTGTCTTTTATACTGTCCATCTCCACTGAAGTTTGATGCATTAAACCACACCACTTAAAGACACAAAACATAGCTCTAGAGAATAATATGAAATAATTTTAACAAACGACGCCCACCCTATCAGACTTACTCTCAAAATCATCATAAATACGCGAACACCAATCTCAACAATATACATGTAGTGATCGGATAAATATTATAGTCGGTACCTTAGGTCGGTATGTTACGTTTTTTTAAATTGTGATTATCAATTTGTGGCTTACGAGAGGCGGGTTGCGATTTCTAGGTATTTGTTTAGTTTTCTTGTTCAATATACATACGTACTTGTTCAACGACGTTGTCATCATAATGCCTGACTAAGCTCGTTGATCAAACTAATTACAATTAGTACATACCCTCGCTGGTCTGGTGACGGGCGTGAGCGAGCGCGTACGCGGCGTGCTGGTAGCGTGGCGCATGCGCACCGCAGCGCCTGGTGTGCGGCTGCGACGAGGCACCACCTCTGCCACAAACAACCTCATTTTTATTTTGTTTATTACTATATTATAACAGACTGCATTTTTTCTCACATGACACATATCTACATACATGTATTTTAATATATGTAAAAATCCAATGTCACAGTATTTCTCCGCGATAAACTCGGAAACTACTGAACCGATCTTGGTAAGGTTTTTTTTTACGTTTGATTTGTTCCAACTTAGCAGATAGAGTACATTACTTTTTTAAATCAACCCTTAAAGGAATAAAATAGGGGATGAAAGATTTTATAGGAATTTAGAAACCAAGGTAGACTTTCACCAGGTGTTCCAGGTGTTTTCGTCCAAGATCCTGGTCCAAAATATATATTATTATGAAATTAGGTATGAGGAGCCTTTGGGCTCTGGGAATGGACATGAGGTACTTCACTTTTTTTAATAACGGGCTGAAACATTGGATGAAAGGTTGTATGAAAATTCCAAGACATCTAAACGGATGTTGATAAAATTTGGTATGCGGGGATACCTTTAGCTTTAAAGACAAACAGGACAAATTTATCAACCCTCTACGATTGGCATATTGACTTCAAAATCGATATCTTGGTCGCCCCATATGTACAAACGACGGGTCCAATGTTAAAACTGAAAAAGTGTCAGTTTAAGTGCCTATTTACAGTACTAAGTTACTCACATCCAACATGAAGCGTCTCTAACTGTGACCAATACCTAGCTGAGCAATGAGTTTTTTTGTCATTTCTCGCTAGTGACTCCTTAAAATATGTTTATGATAATCACAAGTTTAAAAACTTAACGGAACCGACTTCACCAAATGGTCACGATCGGATTTTAGGATTATCGGGTTTCAAGAGTTCCATATACATTTTTATATAGAAATATTGGCGCAGATATCGAGTAACAAAAAAAAATCAAACGAATTACAAATACCTTCCCCTTTTTTGAAGTAGGTCGAAAAACACCCGAACGCCTGTAGCGAATACGTGGGGAATTAAACCATTTTCTTACAAATTATTTTACGTAGTCGCTAGTGGGAAATGCCAAAAAAATGTCATGGTCGAGCTAAAGGTGTTTTTTTTTTGGTCCTACAGCTGGCAGCCCGACCGAGTCGGCTTCGGTAGGTTACACCGGTCTGATAGCTAAAGGTGCACCAATTCACCTTGGTAAGTTATAGTGTGGTTCATCAACATAACTTACACAAGTTTTAGCTTTAATCTGATATGTGATCCGGGAATGGTTAGAAAATACATGACAACAACTGACACGTGACTTACCGTGTTGAATGTCAGGCGGCGGTGGGTCGGGCGTGCGCGCGCGCCTGCCCTGGGACGGCGGCGTGGCGGGCGGTGCGGCGGGCGGGGCGGCGGGTGCAGGGGGCGGCAGCGCCAGCAGCTGCCGATACAGCTCGAGCTCGTGGTAGAACTCGAGCGAGTCGGGCGAGCCATCGGCGGCGGGCTCGCACGCCTCCGCGGCGCCCACCTCCGCCGTCAGCCCGTTGAGCACGAGACGGCGCGCCGCCATCGCGCCGTCGCCGTGCGCGCCTGCGCCAGCGCATCCGCGCTCACCCTCCCCCTCCCCCTCCCCCGGCCCCGGCCCCGTCGCCGGCGCCGAGCCCGCACGCACCGCGCCGCACACCGCCCGCCGACACCACCACCGACACCAACACCGACACCAACACCGACACCACCGACACACCGCGTCACCAACACGCACACCACGCACCACAACACTCGCACCTATGCATCTGTATGATGCACTTATCTGTCTGACACTACATATTTACTGGGGCCAGTCAGATTTTATATTAACATGATAAACTGATCAAGTTGATGAATATTGTTAACCAACGAATAACTTCTAATAAATTGACGTACCTATATAATCTTATAAATGTAGGTAATAAATTTTGGCGCGCTGCTACAAAGTGCTAACATATTAAAAGCGCGTTATTATAGATCCCACTATAGTAACGTTAACCGATGAAAGTTTAGTCATTGTTGATACATGGTTACTAATTATAATAGAGAAGTTAGGCGTGTTGGCTGGAGATCTGGTAGGTGTTATAGCGCGTGACGCGTCCTTATGTCCGCGAGTCGAATCATCGAGAGTCGAGTGCGAAATGAAGTGAGCCCGAGTGTGGCAGCACGGTGCGCCGCGACGGGCGCGCGTCATCTACTGCCGCTGAGACTCGACTCGAGAGCCGTCAGCGCTCAGCCGCTCAGCCGCTCCGCGCGGCGACCGACACATAGCGACACAGAGCGGCGCAGCGCGACTCGGACAACAATGGATCATCGTATCATGCATCGCGACAGGTTCGCTCAACAACACGCGACGCGTCGCATCACGGACGACTTCAAAAATGAACACTTAAGTAAAAAAATTACAACAATCTCTTATTCTCTTTGGAGTCGATGCTAAGGCTGAAGCAGCTTAAACGAAATGGCACCTACCTAAAGAGAGTAAGAAATTGTTGTTATTTTTTTTACTTTTAAGTGTTCATTTTTAAAGTTAAAATTTTTAATAAAAAAAAAAACAAAAAGTTGGTTTTTAGTTTTTGTTAAACTTTACTTTTTATTTATCTATTTTTAGTGCTCATTAGTGTTATAATTTATTTTAGTTATAATTTATATCATTTTTTTTTTATTTCAGTACCATAAGACTCCCGACGCAATCATCAAAATAGTTGTCTATCCGGTAATTTATGAGTTATCCGCTAACTCCTAACTAACAAGGAATTTTACGTTCCATCATCAGCTCACCTGAATAGCTCAAAGGAGCATAAGTAGCGGTCTATACGAGCCTATAATAATGAAATAATTATCCACCAACTACTAATAATAGTTAAGGAGTTATATTTTCGATCAGCAACATGAGAAGATAGTACCAGACGCAAATACGTGAATAGTTTTAGAAAATATATAAAACACACTATGGTTCCCTATATTTGAGGGTTGCCCTCGATTTTTCTGGGATCCCATCATTAGATCAAACAAAAAAGAACTCCTGGGAAAAACAAAAAAGAACCCTTTTAAACTAAAAAGAATTTCTCGAATTGACCCAGGCGTCTTCGAGTAATCGGGACCATACATTAAAAAGAAGATTCCGACGTATTATTCACCTCCTCCTTTTTTTTAAGTCCGTTAAAAAATATCACACAATAAAGTCCATTTCATATCTAATCAAATCACGCGTTATATCGTTTTGTGTGGTTAGCAACGCACCCATGATTCTTTTTGTGTCTTCGGTTTCTATGGGCGGTGGAGATCACTAACCATAAAGTGACCTATCTGATCGTTTGCCAGTCTCTACTATAAAAAAATCCATATTATTAACTTGTTACTTGACACAAGCAAGCCAAAAGTTGCGTCGATACATTCGAAGCAACAATTTGTAGCATGTTTCAAAAATATCTTTAATAGTGTTATTGCTCTGGCGACCGTGGTAGCTGCCATGGTCATGCTTGTCATTGGTCCCTCATCCATACCGGAAACGGTTTGGAGGCTCCGAACGGGAACGAGACGAAATCTATCATTTGGCGTGGCAATCTTAGCTTAATGTATGCGACGGTCTCACTTCAATATCAATCATTTTACTTCGGAACCGGATAAAACAATATGAAACGAGACACAATAGGGCGACATTTATGGGTGCGATTATATACTTGTATTATTTTATACTACCTTTTTTCGCAACTCCTCCCTTGTATTAATTAATGGTATTCAACACCTGCCCTTTGCCTCGCGAAGTCACTTTACGTTACACTTTACAGACTTTATCACAGATTGATAATTAATTTGATCATTTTTACGCTCGACAAAAAAAAAAAAAGTGATTTAAATGAGCGGTAGAGTCATGCCGTAGACAGTTACGTCTACAGCACGAAAGAGCCGGTTCGAACGGCTTGAGACCACCGTATCATAGAAAAATTTAGAGATGAAACGGATAAAAAAATAAAATTATCATTCCTACTGACTAGCAGCAGTCTTTTTGTAAGGTGTGCCGTGATGCACCTAGTATTTGTATATACATCTCTTTAATCCTAATATCCAAATTTGTTAACTCATTTGCCAATACCGACAGGCAAATTAGAATATAATAACAGTTTTTGGAAACTTCACTGGTTTAAGTGCTGTTTTAAATGTACTCATACTTTTATGTAATAACTAGCTGACCCGCGCAACTTCGTCTGCGTAGGAGAGAGAGGGTTGAAAGAATGAGTTGTAGGCACCTATAATCCAATAATTCTAAAGGAGGTAATGAGATGATCTACTTTGGTCCGTTTTCGTCAGTCAACCAGTCAGTACCCTCGTCAGTTACCCCGTCCATCACCCCGTCAGTTACCCCGTCAGTCACCCCGTCCATCACCCCGCCGGTTACCCCATCTATCTGCTCGATTGTCACCCCGTCTGTCACCCCGTCTGTCACCCGTGTGTCACCCGTCTGTCACCCTGTATGTCACCCATTTGTCACCCATCTGTCACCCAGTCTGTCACCTGTCGGTCACCCCATCTGTCTGCTCGATTGTCACCCCGTCTGTGAAATCTCTAATATCCGGAAAATCTTTTTTCACGCACCGGCGCCATCTACTTAAAATATTGGTTTGTAGTACGTGCTATGTATCAGAGATGGCGCTGTATGTGAAAAAAGATTTTCCCGCTTTTCTGTTGAAATTTTTCCTGAATTTTCTTTGCTATAAACCTCACGGAGCCCGAGACCTTTCCAACGAATGCAAAACCGTGGAAATCGGTTCGTGCGTTCTGGAGTTATAGCGTCAGGAAGGAAAACCCGACTTATTTTTATATAGTAGATTAAGTACTGTTTGTTTCCTTTACTCAATAAAATAAATAAATATCCGGTAACTAACCGGTATCCGGCCTATCCGGCATTGTTTTCACTATCCGGCCGGATACGGGATAGTAATTCAGTATTCGGCCGGATTCCGGATAGTAAAATAAAAAAACTCATTATTTTACACAAGGAAAATCATACCCCAACGTTATGAACAACGTTTATTTTTATAATGGCACGTCAAAAACGTTTGTTTTATTAATTCGTTTAGTACTCAAATGAGCAACAACAAATTGTGGTGAATGAGTACAAAATTTTCCGCATTTTTTGGTAAGAGGCGACTCCGCTTGGCTTCGTACACCAGACCAGTTTCTCAAAATAGCTTTTTCACCAGACCTGTGACCACGAAGAGTGCAAAGCCTTCGAAACGTCGGGCGTAGAAATTAAAACAAATCGTGATAGAATCCGTAAAACCCCTCCCTTGTATTAATTAATGGTATTCAACACCTGCCCTTTGCCTCGCGAAGTCACTTTACATGCGATGCCCCCAGACTTTATCACAGATGGGTAATTAATTTGATCATTTTTACGCTCGAAAAACAAAAAAAAGTGATTTAAATGAGCGGTAGAGTCATGCCGTAGACAGTTACGTCTACAGCACGAAAGAGCCGGTTCGAACGGCTTGAGACCACCGTATAATAGAAAAATTCTCTAATTTCTATGCCCGACGTTTCGAAGGCTTTGCACTCTTCGTAAATTATAAAAATAAACGGTGATTTTCCTTGTGTAAAATAATGTTTTTTTTTTTATTTCACTATCCGGAATCCGGCCGAATACTGAATTACTATCCCGTATCCGGCCGGATAGTGAAAACAATGCCGGATAGGCCAGATACCGGTTAGTTACCGGATATCCGTTTCATCTCTAATAGAATTTAAAACAAATCGTGATAGAATCCGTAAAAATAGTTTTATTTCAATGCTATTACTTTTTTCTCAAAAAGAACAACGTCAGTTTCTTGCTCGTTCTTCTCCGACGAACCAGCCTTCCGAACTAGCGGTAGAGTAAAATTTTTGTCAGAATCTAGATAATGTGTGACATTTTATGTATTCAATAAATTTTTCAATGGATTTGATTTTTTCTTATATACAGGTTTAGTTCGGGCCGAATATCCGGTAACCGGATATCCGAAGCTTCGGCCTTGTAACTTGCCGAATGCTCGGTATCTGGTATCCGGTCAAATCACTATCCGTTTCATCTCTAATTTTTCAAAAATTACAAAGCGGTATTTCGCTGTTGCATTTAGTTGGGTGAGTGAGATTTCCGGTGGCCCAACACCCACCTCTTTTTCCTATATATAGGCGTGTACGTATATATGTATGTGTCGCAATAAAAGTCATGGTTTCGTTCAGAAAAACGTTTAATTAGGTCAGTTTATTGATCATTCAGCGTGCGTCGAGACGTTTTTCAGTCGACAGTTCACACCGCGGCGAGCAGCGAGTGGAGCCGCCGCGGGTCGAGCAGCGCATGCGCCGCGGTCGGCCAGCGGTGCGCCGCCAGCGCCAGCAGCGCCGTCAGCGCGCACAGCGCCGCCGCCAGCGGCACCAGCGCCGCGCGCCGCCGCGGCCACAGCGACGACGCGTGGTGCGGCGCCAGCAGCTCGCGGTCCGCGCACAGCGCGCACCCGCCGCCGGTCCCCGCGCCGCCCGCACCCGCCCCGCCCGCGCCCCCACTCCCCGCGCCGCCTGCACCACCCGCTCGCTCCCCGGCCGCCCGCCACGCGGCCGCGAGCAGCCGCAGCGCGCCGTCGCACGCGCGCCAGTGCCGCAGATGGAAGAACGCGTAGGCGACGGCCTCGCTGTCCCCGCGCCGCAGCACGTGCTCGGGCGGCAGGGTGAGCGCGCGCAGCTCCAGCAGGTACTCCGGCACGTGCGGGTTGAACGAGATCGCGCGACGGATCGCCTGTGTGACGACACACACGTTATCTACTACGTACATTATAGTGAGAAATACATATAAACAAAAATTATCACTTATATTATACCTATTAAAATCTATATATAGCTAGCCTGGAGCTGAACTGTAACAAGTTACAATTTCTGTAATGCAGAGAAAAATTATATACCGCTTTTGAAGTTATTGTATACCCCTATGAATGTATGTTTTATATACATATGTTAAGCGTTTATAAACCCGTTTAAATATTATTTACCGTTTGACTGCGAAATCGATATGTATAGGTACGTTAGACTGTAATTCCAAAAGGTGGATTCGAAACAAAAACTAGAAAATGTAGTCGCCGTTTTGTTTTTCTTTACTTTGTGACAAAATAACTGTAAAATCGACATCTGGTTTGGAGCGTAAATCCAAAAGACGAATGTGGTGCAAAAAAAGGGTCGATATTTTGCTTTTATTTATTTTGTGTCCAATTGACTTCAGCCACTTTTAACAATTTTAACCGCAACCACGAGGCGACCCAGATATCAAATCCTCATACCTGTATACAAAAAAGTTGAAATAGGGGTTGAATTTTTTTTTTTTGATTTAAAAAATATCACACCTCTGTCTAACTTTCATCAAAATCCGTTTAATCAGCGGTTTCTGAATTTCCATATAAACTTTAGGGGTTGATTTAAAAATGTAAAGTACCTTGGTGTCTGTCCTCAGGCTAAAGATATCTTCATACCAAATGTCATCAAAATCTATTAAGGTTTCAGAATTCCCATACAAACTTTCAACCCCTATTTCATCCCTTTAGGGGTTGATTTTAAAAAACAAAGTACCCTATGTGTTAATCCAGGGTGTCAGCAATTTCCATACCAAATTTCATCAAAATCCATTCAGTAGTTTTTGTGTGAAAAAGTAACAAACATACACACACATACCACACACAGACACACGCACACACACCCAAACTTTCGCATTTATAATATTAGTAGGATGTATATACTACAGTAGGAAGCTACAAATCGCGTCAGATCATACTGATGATGATCATGTCTGACACCTCTACTAGAG
This sequence comes from Clanis bilineata, assembly GCA_036417725.1. Taxonomy (NCBI): domain Eukaryota; kingdom Metazoa; phylum Arthropoda; class Insecta; order Lepidoptera; family Sphingidae; genus Clanis; species Clanis bilineata. The sequence continues at coordinate 111,061 of CM071145.1, read as the reverse complement.
TCAGATTCGAGACATCATCAGAATGTGATTCCAAAATCAAGGTAGCCTCATTTACGCCAATGTACGGTAATCATAGGTACGTATAATTTTAGTGTAACCTCTATCGCGGCGCCCTCTGCGGCCGCGGCGGCGGCGGCGGTGCGAGCCCGGAGCAGCGCCGCCGTGTACAGCACCGCGGCCGACGGCGCCGCGCCACCGTCCTCGCACCGCGCCACCACCGCCGCCGCGTCCGCGTACAGCCGCTGCTCCAGCAGCACCTCGATCAGGTTCTCGTGCGGCGCGAGCGCGTGCAGCGCGGGCGGCGCGTCGCGCGTCAGCTCGCGGAACAGCCGCGCCGCGTCGCGCAGCCGGCCGAGTCTGCGCGCGCACATGGCCGCGCGGCGCTTCACGTGCGCGAGCACGGCGGCGTCGCGGCGCGCGGCGGCGGCACACGCGGCGCCGGCGGCGGCGTGCGCGCGCCAGGACGCCTCGGCGGCGCGCCAGGCGCGGCGCAGCACGCGCTCGGCCTCGTGCACGGTGGGCGCGTCCTCCTCGGCGAGCAGCAGCAGCGCGGCGGCGCACTCGGGGTCGCGCGCCAGCGCGGCTCGCGCGGCGGCGACGCGCGCGGCGGGCTCGCGCTCGCGCCACGCGCGGTTCATCTCGCGCTCGGCGGGCCCCTGCCAAGTGTGATGGAATCACTCTGTTTGCCGCATGCCAACGAACGACGCCGAGTCCCACTCCTTCTGACCGAACAAATATTATCCGTTTAAATATTTTTAATGTGACGAGTGTTTCTCTCGATTTGTGTGTATGATAACCCTTAAGCAGACATCCATCAATTATATTACACGTTAAAGGGGAAAGGGAATCGACGAAATGTGGCACGGTTGCGTCTGTCGATATTCACATATTTTTCATATTGGACACATCTACCATGAAAAACTAAAAACAAAACGGGAATGCGAGCAGCAATAAGCTACACATAAAAAAATAGTAAATAATATGACCATTTAAATGCAAGTATTCATAATATATTTTTATGAAGCCGAAATAACGTTAATTATTACGGAAGTATTGTTGTTAATATTCTGTAATGTTCTGTCATAATCTGTGATATAGTTTATGTTACATGTATAGCCATCCTCGATAAATGGGCTATCCAACACAAAAATAATTTTTCAATTCAAACCAGTAGTTTCTGAGATATCAACTTCCCCGCTATTCAACATTTTTCATTTCTGCTCTGCGCCTATTGGTCATAGTGTGATGTTATATAGCCTATGACCATCCACGATAATAGGGCTATCCAACACAAAAAGAAATTTTCCAAATCGAACCAGTACTTCCTGAGATTAGCGTGTTCAATCAAACAAACAAACAAACTCTTCAGCTTTATAATATTATAGATTACTTATATACCTACTCATCTAGTTACTCTCAAGGATTCTATAATTTAATCTGCACCTTACACGAAAATAATTAATATGATAGTAAAAGGCATAAACATAGCATAGCACATACCCTAGATTTATCAGTCGAATAACAGTACATGCTTACCACAAATATGAAAAAAATAAATAACATAACACATGTTACACTTGTTATGTTTATTATTGTTTTCACATGTTATGAGCTAATCAACTGCATCCACATACATAATGAAGCTTGGAGACATATTACACCTGATTTCTGAGGTTTCTGGCACTTGTTTATCTAATTATATTTATAGCCTATAGTAGAATTGCTAATTAAACGGAGTAATCTGACATTTCAGATGTTGCCATTTTTTCGTCAAATTTAAATAGTGCTGCGGTAAAAAGATCAAGATTATTTAAACAATTCAATTCAGTGAACCATTTCATTCTTTCATTTTCTAAAGTCCAACTTAAAGTCGTAATTCCTGCCTAATGTGTTATTAGTACTGCATGTCTATTGAATTATAGTCATAGTAAATTACTGCATGCTAAGTTATGGCATGTTTACTGGAATTATAGTCATGGTTCATTATAAACAAAACTTACAAAAGCTATGAATGTCCTGAACGTAATTTTTCTCAAATAATAAAAGTAATATTTGTAATTTTCATTGTTACCATTTCGCGTATTTGTTGTGATTATTTACGTAAAATTATTGACACGGTTTTTTAACCGATGGGTTAAGCTGAAATTTCTAAAAATACGCAATAAATTTCTAATTTTGTAAACTCCTGAGTTATTGTTTCTTTGAATGATAAAAATTGAACTAGATCAATCACTATGTTTTGAAAGTAAGCAACATTATTTTGTAAAGTGACATTTCGATCTGTCAGTTTACTCCGTTTAATTAGCAATCGTACTATACAAATAAATTGTGTAAGTCTAACATATTGTCAAGTCCAACAGTTAAATAATTGTGACATTTAAGACACTCATATAAACAACATGATTATTAAACCACCATAGAGGTGGATTAATAACCGGTGGATATGAATATCCTAACATCAGCAAACTGTGCAGACATTAGTTTATATATGTATAGATGAACATATTTACAAGTATGTAAATTATGTAATGCTTGTTTCAGATCACTGCTGTTGATAACATCTGTGAGGCTTGGTGCGAATTGTCAATTCAAACAGTTAACAACTTACTATTGGTGCACAAACATCTGATTCATCTTGCCAGGGAGTGAAAAGACATAAACAAGTGTGCATAATCTGTGGTCTTTATTGAAGCAACGAAGTAACCTTGTTTTAAGAATAAAAGCCTTCGAGATAGAATGGAACCTTACCAACATAATTCAGGCTATAATTTCGTTGGTGGGACAGGACACAGGTGAATGCTGAGCCCATGACCTAAGTGTGGTACATTGCATGGACTCAATATGAAAATAATATAACTGCTCTTGCAGTTATTAGACTCCATAATTATTAGTGAAGATATTAGATAAATAAATACTTATGTGCCTTTTTTATTTACTCATAATAGTTTACTTCTTATAATTACTTGCATTACCTTAGGAAATATAATATTCTAATTGATTATTGAGTTTTTATAATTGTTAAGTGAATAGAAAAATATTAAGTATATTTTGATTATTACATACTTTCTTTCTGTCTGGTGTTATTTTGGCTTAACACTGCTATTTCAGCTGAAAGGGTCACAGACATGGATACATAATATTGAATACCTAGTTCATATTTCAATTATTAGGATCCGCTAAAGAGAACAATATAATTGTGTTTAGGCTACTGCATCAGTATGTATGTAACTACTCCCAGATCTTTTGTTACACCTAATTAGATATTTAGTTTTTTGGATATAATGATAAAATATTAAGAAGCATAGTTAGTTACTATTAAATGTATTTAATAGTAACTAACTCCATGCTGGGAACCATAGATAACATAAAGCTTATGAAATCCTAAGCTCAATAGATAGAAATGTTTAAATAACTCTGATCCTCGGCCTCTCAAATATATTTTATCAATTGGGCATTGAACATTATGTACAAGAGAATCAATTAATCTTTATCCCATTCCAGCTCTCGATACCTCAAAATCAGGTTATAGCATGTATAGGCTATGACCAACATTCGTTGATTTCTGAGAAGCTTTGTTCCTCCCCAGGTGTGAAAGGGGATGAGCCTATTACCATATTGGGCACAAATTCCAGACTCCAGGCTGATATGGAAAAATCTAATATCATGTAAAATACAGCATGAATAGGTTGACTTGACCGGTTTGATACCACTGTCTCACAGAAAACCAACATGTGACAGCTTGTGGTCATATTTTGTTTGGTGAGGAAAAGGAATATGCACAGTTGACAGCCAACATCCTGTAGTGGATATGCACTGCGAGAGATGAGAGATGTATAAATATCATAATTCCTGAATAATTCATTAAAACCCAGGCATAATCGCTGAAGCTATAAATCTGACAGCATATTGGCATAAAAATATCCTTCATCCCTAATAGTGAATAAGGGTACAAGATGTGATGCATTGTTTGCACCAGGCGATTAACCTGCTCATTTGCCAATCTTTAGTGTAAAATAAATACTGTTGGAGCAGATACTGAATAAACATAATAACGAACGTAATGTACCTCGCCAGCGCCGCCGAACCATGCTTGGTGATCTTGCGCCGACAGGTTCATGTCGTAGTATGTGAGTGGCGCCCGTCGTGCCGCGCTCCACAGCCGCCCGTACTCGGCGCCGCGCAGGAGAGCCATCGGGTTGCGCCACACCTTGCACTCGCCGCTCGTCGCCTCTGGCTCGCCGCCGCCCAGCCACGGCCCAAGGTGCGCCAATGACACTTGCTCAATGAACGATGTGCCATACTTGCGGAAGTACCACCACTCAAAGATCAATATGAGCCCCGATATTAACGAAGACGTGCCTGTAAGGGCTACGTAAAACTTTGGCGTCAGAGCGCCCAGGAACGCACCGGAATCCCACATTGAGCCCCCGCTCTTGGACAACCTGCCGCCAAATTACTTCAGGGAAATATATACTTGTATCGCACGCATATACAAATAAATTTAATTACTAATTACTTAATCACACAGAGTACTTTGTGTATAAAGTACTGAGATATTCAGAAATCTGAAATCACAACATTGAAAATGTTCCGAAAATAATTGAAATAGATCAAATCAATGCGATTTTTTTTTTCCTTCGTTCCTTACGGAACCGGCTAAGGTCTGAGACCATGCTGCCAAGTCATATTTATTTTTCTATTTTCATGAGTAGAGTAATTAGAATACGTCTTCAGTAATAATATCATATAGTAGAAAATCCATGTTTATGTCATAAGTTTTAATGTAAATTCTCTCTCTAAATAAGTTATAGTCATGTCAAAGTTTTGTCTTAATCGAAGAAATTGGTCCAGTTGTTTATCCAGTTTATATAAAAATACATTTTTATAATTCTCGTCAAAGAAAATCTACAAGAAAGAACTAAGAAAGAAAACTACAAAGATCTATACGTCCCTTGTATACGTCTACGACAAAGATCATAGATATGCTCTTTGAGCATAACCTAAAAAATATTTACAATCTAAACAATAAATTATAGTTGCCCAACCGTATTAATAATAAACTTATACAACGCTGCAAATGTTGAACTATTTACAAGGAGAGCCTGAATGGAGCGCGGTACTAAATCGGAATCATTGTCATATATCTTAATCAGCTCATCCATCAGCACAAGGCGCTGAATGCCAAAGGATGAGCAATGAAATAATATGTGAGATAAAGATTGCTCTGCCTGCGAATTACAGAAATCACAATGTGGACTTTGTACCATTTTTAAGCGGAAAAGATGGGAATTCAAATTATAGTGTCCAAAACGGAGCCTTAAAAGAGTCGAATAGAATTTCCTGCCATTGAAAAAACTACTTTTACAGAACCACGGCGAGGATCCCACGGGAACACGATATGAAGCATACCATAAACCCTTTCTTTGAATTTCGACAGTATGGTTCCAATGTTTTATCCATATGTTGGTGAATCTTTTCTTTAAAAGAGGGATTACATCGGTATTGGGTACTAAAAGATTTAAATTACTACTAGAATCAGGAACAGAGTTTGAAGAACTAGTTGTAGCTAAAAAGTCGGCCTTCTCATTCCCATACACTCCAACATGAGAAGGAACCCAAATAAATGACACTTTAATGTTACAGACAATGGACAAGTCCAACCAAGACTCTTTAATTAAATATATCAAATAATTTGTGTCGGCATTGAATCTATTATTTTTAAGATTTTCTCCTTTTTTAAATCAGTTAATAATTAACCCCCACCATTTTTGAAGTCAGTTAAAATGCGTGCGAATAATATTTTTTTAGCCTTTCTTTGGTTCGAGACGAGAACTAAAAGAACGAATATGTCGTTGAGGAGCCGCGAAATAAAGTGACCGCTCTTTATCGCGAACTATTATGCGCAAGTCTTAATTCTTTATATATTTTTCTTTCTAACCTAATGCCGGGTATAGACCAACCAAATAAATGATCACGAATCTATACCTGTTGCATTCACACAACAGCGAGTTTATTTGTAGGAACACATCAGGCGTAGATTCGCGAACGTTCGTTTGGTTGGTGTGTACACGCCATAATGAGGACTACACGCCGCGAAAACGATTGTGAGCTGTGAGAGCGATGAGACTGTATAGATTCCACTAAAGAGCAGATTCCACAAACAGTTTTTAGAAACTTGGTAGAATTTTGAGTCTTGTACTTCACCAAGTTTCCAAAAAATAGAACAATTTCTTCTTAAAACTATTACCTTGGCAGCATGGTCTCAGATCTTAGCCGGTCACTGTGATACGAAAAAAAAATAACGTCATTTTGACAATCGATCCCAATTCACTGGTATTTCATCCGACTGCACCTTTTACGTAACGTTTATCAAGTGTGAACAACAAAAGGCACAAAATGCTGGGTCGCTTAGGAAGAAAGCAGATGGAGATGGCTGCGTCGTTCACCTCAACGGCGGTGGGATTTGGTGGTGCTGCTTTCCTCACGCTGCTCTACTTCACCGACTGGAAAGTATTCGTTGCCAATATTCCCTATTACAATGGCAAGTTCAAGGGACTCGAAGATGAAGAAAAGTGAAGAAGTACGCCTACTACTACATTTAATAATTAGTCTTAACCACATTTAAATGTGATTCTGTTAACTTATTATGTACGTATTATAAGTTATAGCAAGTTACTGAAAGACCTTTATTTTAGTCTCCCTATAATTGATTGATATAGGAACTGTTATTACAAGACACAAATGGTGGTAAACATTTTAAGTACTTAATGTTTTTATGAAAATAGTTTCCTATATTTTATAGTACCTAGTAATACTACATAACCTATGATTGCAGTGTTTGAATTAAGTGATTTACTGGTTACCTTTCTTTCTTAGCCAGAGATTAAAGCCAGACTCATGACTCAGTGATTTATGAGATGCAGCAACTAAGGATTGCAACAACTCTTTATTCACAATAAAGAATATTAAAAACTGACTTCAGACATGGCAAAACTATAAGGGTTCCTTTTATTCAGCTTTGGAAACCCCAGAAAACACACAACATGACAACATCCTCTTTTTTTAAGATTGAGTGGTAGAGCCATGCTGTAGACCTCTATACAGTACGAATGGGTTGACTGGACAGCTTTGACACCATTTTCTCACAGAAAACCGACAAAGTGGCAACTCACTGTCGCCTTTTGTTTGGTGAGGTTTTCGGTGCCCTGATGGCCCCTTCCTTTTCCAATCACTATTTCCCTCTTTTTAGGTTGGCAATGCACCCCTGATTATTTTTGTGTCTTGGATGTCTATGAGTGGTGGAGATCACTTACAATCAGGTGATGCATACGCTGGTTTGCCACTCTGCTATAAAAAAACAAGCTCACACCTGTATCCCCGAAGGTGTAGGCAGAGATGCACTAGCCAAATAGAACACCCACATTTCGCCAAGCTATACCAAATGTGATAGGGGGTGAGCCCATCGCCATATTGGGCACAAATTCCAGACTGTGGGCCAATATGGAAAATCCAATATCATTTTGCCTGACATGGGGATTGAACCCGAGACCTCAGGACGGTAGTCATGCCAAATACAACCACTCTACTGAGGCAGTAAAAAAAGTTGGATAAAAATGCAATAAATACACAATACTGTATTGAACTCATCACTCGTTTTTTTACATCTGAACTTATAATTTAGGAATGTTGCTTATCTAATACAATGAATATTATGTGTGTAACCAGAACACATCAAGATTTGATTATTATATGTATCATGTTTTGTTGCCTTCTTGGTCTACAATATGTGGACCCGAAGGTCCTGGGTTCAATTCAAAGGTTGGGCTCGGGTAATGCAATTTTTCTAATTCGGTTTGCTACAAACTGGACCCTCCATAAGGGGTTGATGTCAAGCAGACAACCGCTAATTAAAAAAAATTGCGCCCAATCCTTTCTACATCCTTGAAAAAGTGTATTGTGCCGACCTCATGTTGTGAGGGGTGTGAGGATAAGGGAAGGTTGAAAAAAGCAATATGTATTATGTGAAGTTTAATTATTAGAGGTATGCATAACAAGCCTGTGCTGCCATTTATATGTTTATATTATATAATTGGATTATAGTGACATAGAAATTAAACTTCAACAGTGATGTACATACAGGCCTTTATTTGTAAAATTCTGTGAAATTTAAAAAAGTGCAAATAATTGCTAACAATGTGTCAGTTGCTACAGGTACCTGTATTACAACTACTAAATAGTTGTTTTTCATACAACATGATAACAAGGAGTTCTGTGTATTGTGTAGGCACTGTAGATGTGTAGGTAGTCTATATCACTTCAGGTTGGAATACATCAGCGTAGAGGGTGCTGTAGCAGAGGTGTTGTGAACGGAAGTTGACGGAAGTCAGTAGTGAGTGGAGAACTGGAGACAGAACACAACTGTATGAGCAACTTTGTAGGTACTATGTTTAATTATTCCACTATTATCGAACATTCATAAGCTAGTTACTATTTTATATATTTATTAGAACAAACGTTAGCCTTACATAGTACAGAACTAGTCAAGGTTCCATTCTTGTAACATAAATACATTAAGGGCCTTATTTATAAAAACAGTTTAACTGAGCAAATGGTAAAGAATGGTCTGCCCCTTTTATTTTCAAACAATGTGACACGAGGATAAAAGGGACAGACTATTATTTACCATTTGCTATGTTTATTATGTTTAGGCCATTCGTAATAGATAACAGTAGTTGTATGTAGCCATAAAGCGGCAGCTGTTAATTACTCGGGCTGCCAATCGCTTGTGTCATGCGGCGTCATGCCATGTCGACAGTCCAGGGGTAATGACAGGACTGAGTACTGACAACTTGCTGTGATGAACACCTTCATAACGAGTGCTTGTGGATTGTATAGGTACCTACTGTAACACCATAATATTGTATAGATATTTAAACATTATAATACTTAGTTACCTACTATTAAAATATAACGACGTAGTACCTACCCTTTACATTCCAAAATAAGCATGCGGGTACCTACCTAAACCGTAACTAAACATGTAGGTTATTCAGAGGCCAAGTACCTGTAGGCTGTACGTAACTTAGGAGTTAGGTACATAATTGTTTGTTACCCATAGACCGTTGTGGTTTTTTTTTCCTAATTATAAAAAAAAAAATTACTAACTTAAAATTTTGGATACCTACATTCGTATGGTCAAGTAGGGAACAATGACTCGGGCGACAACAGTGGCTCAGTAGTATTTTGGGCTGAAGTAGTAGATATCCATTTATCACACACGTTGGAGCCGTTTGGCATCTGAACACTTTAAAAGAAAGCCTATGACGAGTTTAAAACAGGTATTGAAGAAATGAATTTGTATGGCAGACGAGCATCAATCGGGATGTAGGACAAACCCGTCACTACACACGTGCTCTATCTAACTACCGAATACCGCCAGACCGCCCAGACCACTAAACAGTGAACTGTACGAGCTACCGGTACCTACTACCCACCTACACACTACAGTCACCCGTTACACTTCCATTACGCACTATTTCACAAAAATTGGAGGCTCTCTTGGAAAAACTTATCACGACCCTATCACTAAATTCAAACCTACGCTCTTGACACTGAACTGAGCACAGCACTGAGCCGTCAGACGAGAATATCGTCGGCCAAGCATGTAGGTGATGTGGGTAGATATCTACAATAGTGTACCTGCAGTCTGTGATTTAAAATATTAATCTTAGCCTTCACCCGATTACTGAATTACTCGGAAACAGATAACAAACGCAATGTTCTGTAGGTAAGCGACATGTAAGCGAGCATATTAATGAACTCGTTGATTGTTATGGGCAGGCAATACAAATCAAAGCCGCCGACCCGCCGACACAACCCGGCGGCCTATCAAAAAGGATTATATCGGCAATATACGCTCGCGCGTGATGCTCGCCGACATGTTGGCGGTCCTATAGAGATACAACACATAAGTTATATGACACAACGTCTTTCGGTACACGCGGCAATCACTAATTGTGAAAAATTTCCTCATTCGAGCCGCTGACAACGGTTTTAATGACCGAAACCGCCAACAAGCCCGCTGACAAAATGTTGCCGACATAGGCCGGCTGGTCGGCGGCTTTTTACATACCAAGTATCTACCTACCAACAAATCTGTATGGCCCGAAACATTTTCAACAAAGATCGATACAATACACAGGGCTGTCTGAGTCTCGGTGGCCGAGCAAAATAATGTACGCGCCCTACTAAACCCCGTTATAGGTCACCTACAGAGGTAAAGTCGGTAGGTATCTAGAATCTACATACGTCCGCGTAACATTCCGAATTTCTGAAACCTACGTGCACTATCAAATGGGCTATCGCTCCAACTGTGGCTCCAACTATGCAATCACTACTTAATATTTTTATGGAGCGCAAATACAAATCAAAGCCAAGACAGGTATAGGTCGTAAAATATGGTATCCAACGGTGTCAGACCGAACTGCGCGGGCGGGCTCGTGTGGGCGGCGTGAGGTGGCATGCTAGTCTAGCGCCACGCCGGTGGCACGCTAGCGCCACGCTAGTAGCGCAGCTCGCGGTCTCCGCTGGCGCCGTCCTCGTCGTCGTCGGGCGCTCCCCCCGCTCCCCCCACTCCCCCCGCTACCCCCGCACTACCCGCTCCCTCCACACCCACCGCAGCCACGTCGCGCTCTCGCCCCACGATAGACTTCTCTCCTGCACATTGCATGTAACAAGGCTTGTTTATAATATGTATATGTAGTGTTGCTAGATCTATTGTGTGAAATATCGGAACACGAGGTTAAAATGATCGGGACATAGGTTTTCAAATCGGGACGTTACCGGCCGGTTAGTATAACAAAGAAATCAAACTATTTGAAACTATTATTAGTTTTTTTTTAAATATAACTAAATTTATGGTCGAATCTCAACATTGGCGAAGTTTCAATGCCTTTTCTAATTGCAGTTATATACCACATCGGCGGGGGTTTATGAGCCCCCCCCCCACAATGGGGAACTTGCACGAAAATTATAACGAGAAATTGTGTTGATAAATCAATAAACAAAACCTTGAAATGTGCTATGATGAAATTTGTAGTATAAAATAATTGATATTTTACAAAATATTTTAATTAGAAATTACGTGTAATGGAACGTTATTGCAAAACCCAAGTAACGTCGTTGCATTAGGCAGTGTTTCCAGGTTGGGGTATTTTTCCCAATTTTGCGGAAAACTGTTATGTTTAGTAGGGTGCTTGATGAATGAGATTTCAGAGGTCCTCCTCTTTCCAAATTCTTTTCTTCATGTAACTTTCCCACCGCTCAGCTAAGGATTCAAGAGTGCAAATTATTTTTACTTCGTTATTTAATGAAATAGCTGCAACATTTTTGGGCAAATTTTTGTTCGGGGGAAATTTTAAACGATAGGCAATTATAGCGATTCAAACGTCATTCCAGACAATGTCACTAGCCGTCAGTGTCAACTGAGATGTCAACAAAAAGCAATTTTTACTCGGTGACGTCACGTCCTTTTTTAGCGCGGGGTTTTGTAAGTCATATTATGACTTGCGATAATTAAATAATTTGTGCATATTTTTATGTTTTTGTTTCTGGTGTGTTTATTTGAGACGTAGTTCTTTACAATGAACTAATAAAAAAATTACACGCAAGTTCCCTATTGGAGATGGGCCGCAAGGCGGCACCGCGCAGGGACGGTTCCGGCTAAAGCCTGGGCGCTTCACGCCTAGGGAAACCCGGAACCGTCCCTAAAGCGGCGAAAAGGGCCACCGCGGTGTTTTTAGTCGGTATTGCCGGTGTAGGGTGTACATAGAGTTAGGGACTCGACCCAGCGCGCCCGGATGTTTTCCATTTCTCCCGGGCATTATGGCACTGGGTCGTAAGACCGGCAAAACCGATATAACCGTTACGCCTTCCCCCAGGCGTGGCGGTAGTGTTAAAACACTTTCCCCACGATAACAAAAAAAGTTATATACCCCACATTTAGAGGATTCAATCCCGGGATTGAGTTCATACTTCAATTCTACCCACACCAGAAATATGCCCCAGCCTAGTACAAAGAGTGCACCGTTCTCAGAGCAGTTGTCGTCGCAACAAACCTCTCGGTGCCAGGTGTGACGTAAACCATGGTGGAGATCCTGGGAGCCTAGCATGCAGAAGGCAACTTTTACGAGAAGATGCATCTCACAGAAGGAGAGTGCCGAGAGAGATCGGGAACAATCTAATCCTTGATTCTCAGATTTTTTTATCTGATCCCTTCAGCCGCCAGAGGGGGTATAGGAGGCGTGACTGTCCCTCGCTTCCCACTTTGTGGCTGGGGGTGTTTGAAAAGTTTAATCTCGGCATCGCCTGCCTGTCATAAGCTTTGACTTATAGGGGCTAACGGAGGTCGTAGCAAGTGGCTGTTATAACGCCCCCAAGATGGACAGCAGTGCAGGTGAACCGCCTTGTTCTGTCATTGACGCCAAGGAGATCCATTTGCGGCTGGGGTTTATGAGTGCCTCTTCCGCGATTGGAGACGGCCCAAAGGCGGCACCGCGTAGAAGCGATTCCAGCCAAAACATGGGCGCTTCTCGCCTAGGGAAATCCGCAGTTGTTTCTATTCGCTGCCAGGCTTTTAGTCGGTATAACTAGTGCAGTATGTGTTAGGGATTCGGCCCAGTGTCGCATGGATATCTTCCATCTGTCCCGGGCATTATGGCCCTGGACCATTTTTTTCCCCGCGGAAACTTGATTTCCAAGATCCTACCGCTAGTTAGCTTCGTTGAAAGTATATAAGTAAATAAACAGAAAAACTTTGACGTGACTGCCCATAAGCATCATGTTAGCGAAAACTACCTTGCGGAGATGAAGATGCGGCGGTGGTTGTGCAACGTTACACGATTAGACCAAATACGAAAATTGGTGTCAGATAAACTGCAGGAATGTCGCTTGAAAGGTATTGTCATATTTTGAGCAAACCACGGGAGCAGTCGGTCGCAAGTTTGTGGACCAATCATGCCAAGGGTGCGTTCTCGTGGACGGCCTAAAAAAGTGGCGGCTTGTCGTTTTGGTAAAAGATATAAAAGCCAGTGGTTTCATTGTAACCTCCTTGGTCTAGTGGCAAAATATATGGGCTGTGGACCTGGAGGTCCTGGGTTCGACTCCCGGGTCGGGCAAAGCGAATTTTCTCATTTAATTTGCCCGGGACTGGATTCCTCAGAGGGTTTACGTCAGACAGACAGCCTGTCGTAAAAACTAAGCCAAATGCTTTTTATGTGGATTAGGACGGGTCCCTAACCAAAATACCTATACCGACACTACCGACTAAAAAACCGTGGTTGCCTTATTTAACGCAAGTGAGATGGTTCTGGAGGATGCGGAGTAACTTCTGGATTGCTGCTGGAACACACTTTGCACGTTGCCTTTCGGCCCGTCTCTTAGGGGCGGGAGCCCCACATATTTATACCGCCTTTGGTAAGCACGTCAAGAAGATGTTTTGTGCAGCCGAGTTGTACATCTCAGAGGTTGCATCAATGTAATTTACAAATGCCACACATCCCCCGCTGTACGGCCCTCACCCCAATCCGCAGGACTGGAGGCGCCAGTCAACGACCAGGCGCGTCGCTTTTTGTTTGGCGACTGGAATCTAAGCATTCCCGATCCCGTCTCTCATTTTTCAACATAACACGTTCACAGATGAGGTCATACCGCGCCATGACCTCCGACTACCGACCATTGTAGCTACTAGCTACTACTGCCGGCAGAGAGAGGCCGTGACCGGCTACAGTTCAGAGAGCGCTGCGTTCTTCATCCCAGGCTGGACATTTTTTGAGAGTGTGCTGGGATGTATCCTCGGGGCAATTGCTACAATGATGGTACACGACGAATTCTGAGAGAGAGGGCCTCTCTCCGCAGTATTGTCGAGTCTTTATCTCCTCGAAGCCTGCCTTAACCCGCGATGAGACGCCTCCTCACGCCAAAAATAAGATGTCAAAAGAAGAGTGTGACATTTGACTGTAAAACTCGTCTTATTTTTTCCAGTTGATTGTGTGCTAGCATTGCAATCAACGGGAAAAAATAAGCTGCCATATACCGTTCCCTTTCTTGCTAATCTAAGCCCCCTCACATTTACCTGCCTGCTAGTTTCTAAATTGATAGCGTTATAACATAAATTATTATTTAAATTGAGATTGAGACCTTGATTGTTGTGACCAATAAAGATTTTATTTTATTTATTTATTGTAACAAAAAATAATTAGCACTTATCTTATGCAAACGGACAGCTGAATTGAAATATAGTTTAACATACAACCGTAATATTTACCACTTTTGTCGGTAAACGAGTATGAGCGACTGTTACATTTTTTTTAAAGTACATGCTAAGAAGGATAGTCAGAAATCGGGACATTCGGCGTCCCGATCAAGGGTAAATCGGGACGGGTCACCAGACCCCTGAAAATTGGGACGTCCCGCGCAAATCGGGACATCTGGCAACACTATGTATATGTGTATGCGTAGAGTGTAATCATCGTGTAGTGTTTGGGGTGTCTCACCGGGGCACGAGGGCTCGCCCTTGGTGCGCGAGCCGGGCACCTCGACTCCGTGCGGGTCGACACACCAGCACACGGCCAGCGCCGCGTGGCACTGCCGCGCCCGGTAGAACCCGCGCGAGTCGCACGCCGGCACGTACGCACCTGTACACTGCACACGCTACACTACACGCTACACACTACTTATACCTATGCTTTGAGAATCAGCACTCAACAGTCAACGGTGGACGGACTAGGGTTACCAGTACCACATATGATTACCATTTCAAAACTTGCAACGGCCGCACATTAAAACGGCCATGGTGGGAAAAGAAGCATTCACCCGTAGAGTTAAGAGGCATTTCACATATTATGCGAGATTTCCAAGATTTTGAGCGCCTAATTTACCATGATAAGAACGGGTTGAATGCCATTAAATACATTCAAAATATAGATCGATTTTGTTTTTTTTGTTTTTTTTGTTGACGTATTGTACAAAACATTTACTAATACTACTTTGATTTTTTAGTAGCGATTAATCTCCCGTACCTTGTTTCTTGAAAATAACGAAACAGGTCATCTTCAGGCTCCTAATTCTCTTAATAAAAGTCATTAAATGGACTTGAGAAAAATCCTAGATATCAGGCATATAAAACTGTTGACGTTTGGTAATCAGAATATCGATAATTAATCACACTAATTGTAAAAAAAAATAAAGACTGTGACGATTTTTACGATTTATATTCGAAGTTTATCGCGAGTTTTTGCAAGGAAGAAAAGCAAATTACAAGAAACGATTTGTACCAAAATAAACTTTGTTTCATAAACAACCTAATTTTGTAGGTCAAATGGAAATATTTTTATTAATAACTTTTTTATTACAAAAAATACATCGCACAAAATTGCAATGAATTTGCGTTCGGAAATCAGTCGCGCGCCAGCGCTCGTCGAAACAGGACCTGTGTCGATTATTTTCGTGCTGCTCCCGAACACTATAAAATTCGTAATTACAAAATATACCACAACTGACAAGTTTTGATCCATGAGAGTTTATTTTTTTTATTACGTTATATAATTTTAATTATTGTACCTCATTGTACTGTAATTGCATTTTATTAACCGACTTAAAAAAAGGAGGAGGTTAACAATTCGTCGGAGTCTTTTTTATGTATGTTCCCCGATTATTCGAAGACGCCTAGGCCAATTTGTGAAATTAGTTTTTTGTTTAAAAGGGTATACTTCCCAGGTGGTCCCATTGGCACCAAATCAGGATCTGATGATGGGATCCTAGAAAAATTGAGGGTAACCATCAAATTTTATAGGGACCCATAGTGTGTTTTATATATTTTCTAAAACTATATTGGTATTTGCGTCTGGTACTCATCATCTCATGTTGCTGAGCTGATGATGTAAAATATAACTCCTTAACTATTAAGAGTTGTTGGATAATTATTTCAATATTACACTAAAAATAGATAAATAATAATTAAAGTTTAACAATAACTGGAACGCGATTTAAGAATTGAAGACATTTTAAGTGTTCGTTTTTGAAGTCGGTTTTCAGTTTTTGTTATAATCATCATCGAAGTAATATAAATGCGAAACTTAGTGTAAGTGTATGTGTGTGTGTATGTTTGGTACTCTGTTACGCAAAAACGACCAAATAGATTTTGATGATATTTAGTATGGGGGTTGCTGACATCCTGGATTCCTGACACAAAGTCTCCTTATTTTTTAAATCAACCCCTAATGGGATAAAACCCCGCGTAATAGATTTTGGTAAAATAAGGATACCTTCGACCCTAGGGACTCAATAGAGTTTATTTCAACCCCTAAAGGCATAAAATATGGGATGAAAGTATGTATAGGAATTCAGATACCGCTGATCAAACTGTTTTTGATGCAAGTTGGTATGAAGATACCTTTAGCCCTAAGATCAGACAGAGGTTGTGAATTTTTTTACCCCGAAAAGGGATAAAATAAGGTTTGAAATTTTGATTTTTTTTGTTTTTGACCCGATTTACTTCAAAATCGTTATTAGGGCCACCGAGCAAGTCCGAAAGGCGGATACGGGGTCAAAACTAAAAAAGTGGTTGTATTATTGCGTTGTATTATTTGGCAGCTGGTAATCTATATAAATAAAATATATAATACTAGCTTTTACCCGCGGCTCCACACGCGTATTTTTAGGACTAAAGGGATTCTCTCTCAATAAATAAATAAATAAATAAATACACCCAACAGTCACACACATAGTCCTTACCCACACTAAGATCGAGTCTTGTGTCGTGAGTATTAGAAACTACGAGAGACTTTTGGTCTCACAACACCCAGACCCGAAATATATATCTGTGGGCCACACAGAGATTTGTCTCGGTGGGGGAATCGAACCCGAGACCTCACGTTTCACAGCCGGCTACTCGTCCGCTGTGCCACATGCGCATGTAGAATATTCAAATTAAAATGATAGATCAGATCGACAAATAATAAACTTTTCCCTTCAATCTTACAATTTTAAGCATGTGGAGCTGCAAGTAAAAACTAATTGACTTATATTAACTATTTTTAGCGCCCTGATGATGAAGTATTATTAGAATAGTTAGTTTTGTTGTTTCACAAATAGTATTAATTTTTAGTTCAAGAAATGGGACGCCTGCAAATAGCTTCATCTATTTCGAAAACACGAAGATGTAATAATAATAATGGTGATATAAATGAGGTATATAGTTTAAGAAAGTTGGTATCAAGAACAATTAAAAGCGTAATAGTAAAGTTAAAACATAAAAATTTAACCTAATTTTGTCAATGCCTTTACGCATCAATATAATATACCATAGATGCACAGTTCTTTGCAAATATCCTCCTAAAAAGTGGTCTCAGGAACAAAAGAAAGAAAAAGATCACAAGTTCAAACTCAATCAACACAAATATAACTATGCGTGTGTTATAAAGTAGCTTTTTAATTGACATGAGCAAGCGTTCTTAAATTTGAATGTTGAAATTTAGAATTCTATCGGCGTCCGACTGTAGGCAAAAGAAGTGCTTAAGCACTCCTTTGCTGTCCCATTTTCCGAGCGTCAACTGTGCATCTAGGTAAATAATATATCGATGCCTTTACGGGACAATTTATATAAATTTAATTTGATTTTTTTTTTATTTGACATTACACGTTGTAATAAGACTGGCTTGTTTTAGTATACATCTACATATTACATATAATAGTTTAAAATACATATAGTACATTATGATAAAATAATAAAATTAAAATTCGGATGACTCGAGTTTAGTGAGATGCAAAAGTATCAAAATGTTTAAGTCGCGCCATGATCCCTTATCTTCATTTTTTTCGATTCGTACGCGGCTCGGCTGTTTATTTACCTATTCTGGAGCAGTCGAATTTTGTGAAATGGCTCTTAACATTGATAAATCAATGCACTTACCGCGTGCTATATCGGATAGTTGATATATTGATATAAGGGTGATTCTACGATAAGAGGTAACTTGTGCGGCAATCAGTTTAAAATAGGTTTTTTATTATAATTTTGTTGTTTTTTTGTAACAAATTAAATCATCTTTATGTGCTTTATAAAAACCATAACGATAATATGCCTAATTACAGCACATTTTTGTGAAATTTTAAGTTAAAGCTTAAAAATGTCTCTACCCTGGCCTGTCCCCTTGTCGGTTTTAGCTTAACTTGCAGACAATACATACCTTCTTTATATCAGTTGCTAAACTTAAGTATGTTTACCATGAAATTAAATAAATATACTAAGGAATTATTTATAAAAAAGACAACAATAGTTGTTTATTTTCAATAATATTCAATTTTAATTTATGTCCCGCTTTTTTTGTGAATCTACCCTGGCAAATTTCTTTCGGTAACTACAAACGTTAAATATAAGACAGCCGCATTCGGAACTGCGCTCAAGGACACCTATCGACGTGAAGTTAGCATTACTAAACACGCAAGCCGTCAAAGTGCCGCCATTTTTTAGTTGTTGCGACGCATCCGTACGTTGTGGTGCTCTCGTAAGGTCATTGTGTCTCTCCACTGGTAAGTTATAAAAATTGTAATATTAATTGAATGAATCTGCAAATACTGCCTTAATTTAACAATATTGTAATAGTTAAAGTGTATATATTTAATTAAGCTAAACAAATCTTATTTCAATAAACACAATTGGTTTTTTCATGAAAACGTATCTCCCCTGTCGCATTTCCTCTGTCAAATTAACTACCAGGGGAGATACTCACTAACCAGGGGACATAATTTGCGTCATAAGATCTTTGTCCAAACTAACTCAGGTGTAGCTAATGTCTATGAAAGTTAATTTTAAACGACTTAAATGACTAGAACTTAATTCGGAGCAATTTTCACACAAGTTTCCGGTATATTTGTTTATTTTTAACCATGGTAAATGAAAATTCTTATGATAAAAATAAATAAAACAGATTTTCAGTTCATATTGATGTATAGTATATTATTGTTTAACGAAAAAAAGTTAACAAGTGAAGAAAGATTAGAGAAGAAACGTGATACAGAGAGACTAAGATATCAAAAAATTAAAGATGATCGAGATAAATTTGTATTGCAAAAGCAAAAAGACAAATATATATTTGAAAAAGAAGGAGAAAGGAATTACAAAAATTGTCGATCAAATTACTCCTAGAAAGCAACATAAGACGCGAAAGATATGGCAAGAGAAAGCGAGAGAGCGTAGGCAACATTCTCAAATGTTAATAGTGTTCTAGTAACGCCATCCATTTCAGATATTGATGATCAAATGTCACAAAAGAATTTATATAGAAGAGTTGTTGCTGCCAAACTGTTTTTAGAAGTGCTCAATCACCAATTAAAAGAAAATTATTCTATTCTTCCAAAAAAGATTATTCAAATGAATGTTAAGCGACTAATTCGTGCAAAAATATATAGTACAAAACGAAAAAGATATGAAACATTTCAGATAATTTATAATAGAAATACAGGTAGTTTTTTTGTGAAATAGGTGACCATACTGAAAAAATATATTAACTTTAATGAGCAAGACGTTTCATTTATCTCAGAAGATCAGAATGTCCAACTGCCTACGCCAAATCTTATTTTGAAAAGGCACTTATTTTGATGTTCTACTCTTTAAAAAATTCAGCGAATGTATTTGAGAAAGCCCATGTATATTATATTTTGTTTATGTAGGCAAGATACTGCTTAAAATTTCGTTTTATATGTTGTTCATATAGGCAAGTTAGTGCCTTTATTAATTTATATTCTAATTGAAACATGTTCATTTAAGGTAACGTATAGCATAGCTATAGGTAATATGAATATTTTCCTGGTTCTTGAAAATCAGGTCCACATTTAGCGAAGATATCGCGTAATCTACATAAAAAACGAATTAAGGGTATCCACATTTTTTGGAAATCGGTCGAAAATACTGTAAATATTATTCTCTTTATTGGTTAATATGTAAGTCTGATGTTTAATAAAATTTAATTTACCTTCAATCATTATTTTATTAAGTCAAATTATCTCGCCTGGTAAAATACATATCTACCCTATTGTTGATGTCTCTACCCTCCCTGATGTATTTACCCTGGACTTCTAAAAAGTAACAAAATATGTATAAATTGACTTGCCCTTACATGAAAAGGTACATAAACGGGACAAAAATCGTAATATAAGTGTTTAATGAAAAACAAATCATTTTGCTCCTTGGCCGTATCCTCTATGGACTTGAAACCTCTTATCGTAGAATCACCCATAAATTATAATATTGCTTTTTTTTATTTGCCCTTATCCCACGTTAATGTGGGGTTGGCGCGACACACTTTTTTAAGCATGTTGCAAAAAATTATTTGAATAAGTTTTGACAACCGGCCGCTTCTGGCCTGCTGGCCTTCTGGCCTGGACGTCAACCCCCCTTCTAGGGGAGCCGGTCCCTGGAAAATCAAATTGGGAAAAACGGTTTGCTCGAGCTGGAAATCGAATCCAGGATCACAACCCGTGAGGTGAATTTTTTTGATATCGATACAATATAATTATTTTTTGCCGCTCGGCCGCCGGACCGTAAGGTCCCGGGCTCGGTGTTCAGTGATCGGTCACCACCATTCGCTAGCCACCGCCGCCACTGCCAAGCATCAACAATTTGATTATGTGTTGATTCGTGCTCGTGTGAGATGGACTGACCGGGGTGCGGGTCAGGATGTGCTCGCGCGAGCGCGGTGCAGGGCCGCGCCGCGCGCCGCAGGCATGCGCACCACGCGCCGCGCGACACGCCTGCACCCCCGCCGCCACCCCCGCCTGCACCCCCGACACCACCCCCGCCGCCACCCCCGCCGCCACCGCACGACGACAGGAACGGACGCAGGCAACGCTCGCGCTCGTCGTGTCCTGCACACACACACACACACACATCACTCGTCACGGTGCGAGGCTCTGTCGTACGTGGCGACTGGTGTGTGCGTGTGACACTCACGGAGTGAGTAGAGATTGCCCGCGGACAGCAATCCGTCACCGTCTGTGTCCAGGTGCATGAACATCCAGCGGACTTCCGGCTTGCAATCTTCCGGGAAACCTGGAAACGATACGGAACCGTGAAGGAGGAACATTATGAGCACCGACGAACGTTCGGTGATAGATCATAGATTATTTATCATAAATGTTACAAACCGTCCTCCGGAGGTGCCATCTCGCCGGCTTCGTCCATCAGGACGGAGAACCAGTCGAGGAGTCTGTTGGCCATTTTGTCCAGCGCACAACCTTCGATACCTGGAGTGGAAAGATGTTTAATAAAATTAGGTTATATTGTTATGTCGAACAGTCTCGACACACAGGCTGTACAGAGCTCAGACGACCACCTTGTGAAGGCCTTTTTCGCGCCGCTCGTTCCGGCAGCACCTCGTTATGGGATGATTCAGATTTTCTGCGACGCCACTCCTGTTATTAGAAACGTACTCAGTGTTAATTATTATCAAACAGCATGGTGTGGCGTTTTAATAATAGTGAACCATCTTCCAAGATCATTGGTCAGTTTCACTCACATCTTCATAGTGGTGGTAGTCGAGCCGAGAGGGCACGCGTGCGCGTGCGCGGTGCGTTCGGCGCGGCGCGAGTGGCGCGGGCGGTGCGGGGGGCGCGGGGGGCGCGGGCGGCGCGGGGGGCGCGGCGGGTGGAGACGCGGTGCACGGACAGAAGCCGCGGCATGCGAGCGTGACGGGGCGGCGTCCGCGGTGCACGCAGTTGTGCAGATCGAGACGACAGAGAGAGGAATAAGTGCGGTTATCGGAGCCGCAGAGGAACTGTCCGCGGCCGCGGGAGCCGCACCCCACACACCGATCCGGTCTCGACGGCTCGGCGGGCGGCTCGACGGGCGGCTCGGCGGGTGGTTCGCGCGCGCCGCTGTCGTAGAACACGTCCTCTTCATCGTCATCACGCGCCGGCGCCTCCCACGCTGATGTCGATGCCGTTACGATAATGTCACTGAATATAAAGAAGAAAAAGAATGAAAATACACGTTTTTGATATTATAATTAGGTACCTATGTAGGTTTATGTTTCAAAGATATTTAAACATTTTATGTAATTACTGAATGTCTGCATAATTTTTTTAATAGTATTATATTTACATAGAAAATTATAAAAGTCAATAGGTATACTGTGGAGCAATGACTGTACTAATCTGTATACCATTACGATTAAAAACCATGGGCTTTTAACTTCTAGACCCGCAAATATTGTATATGTACTTAAATTTGGATGGACGTATGTTTGTTACTCAAACACACCTAAATGACTGAACAGATATGAACTAATGTTTGGTACAGAAATCGATAATCGACTGGAATACCACATAGGCTATTTTTACGCCGGAAAATTGTAGATTTGTTTATAAAACACGCGAACGAAGTCGCGGACAACTAGCAGTAGTTCAAACACTTTCAAGGAAATTTCCAGAGCATTTATTTCTAAATTGGTACTATTTAGTCGTGCTTACCCTTTCCTTAGGATGTCTTTTTTAGTGGCGCAAAGAGCAGTGAAGGCGTCACGCAGCACACAAACCTCGCGCTTCTTACACACCAGCGAGCGGCACAGTGAGCCTGCGATAGAACACAATACACGTAACAAGTAAAAACCACACTCTAAAATAAAATTTAATATGTCTGTTGGCTATTAATACTGGGTAACACAGGTCAAGTTACAAAAACCGACTTCAAAACATTTAAAAAATAACAACAATTTCTTCTACAAAGTCGGTGCCGAGGCTGATGACGATCATTAATGACCGGGCACCAACTCCAAAGACACTAAGAAGTTGTTGTTATTTTTTACTTTTGAGTGTTAAAACTGAAGTCGTTTTTAAGTTTTAGTTAAACTTTAATTATTTTGTTTTTACCTATTTGGTTGTTGCCTGTAAATTTAAATACTTTTTCCAATATTTTCACACATTTTGTCGACATTTTGAACACTACTAAACCGGTTTTGATGAAATTTACCTGTTCCCTAAGTTGGAAGATACCTTGTCCAATAAAAAAGTACGATCGGAATCCGATTTACAGTTTCCGAAATAAACATGGACAAACACACATAATACAATTATGAAATTTGAGACATCTGTTCAGAAGCCCATGTAGACTAACATAATATGCGAATATCGTGCAATTCTATACATAATACAATATTACATACATACGGGCCCAATTGATAACCTCCTTTTTTACCGACTTAAAAAGGAGGTTATTTGAAGTCTGTTAAAGAAGGAACGACAACTAGTACCGGGCTTATTGCTGCTAGCATTGCAAATCCGCCACTGAGTTCAGTGTTAATAATCCAACATTACAAGAGCGAGATCCAGTGGGGTTTGTGAAACTACAAACAAGAACATAATATGTATATGTAGGCGACTATTACTAGCAGTACTTATAGTCCACGGCGTAATTTTCGTTACTCACAATTCCAGTCAAATCCTACAAGCTTCCTATTTTATTTTCCCGTCAATTCCCGGCTAGCATTCGTGCCATATGCTGTTCGTTCCCTTTCCTATAAATCACAACCTTTTATCTAAGCCCCATCCTTGATACTGTGTACCATATGTACATGCCTGCTTGTATTCTAAATTGATAGTGTTGTAACATGATTATTATTATATAAATGTATCCAGACCATCAATATAGAGGTAATAACCCTAGATGCACAGTTCTTTGCAAATATCGTCCTAAAAAGTGGTCTCAGGAATAAAACAAAGAAAAAGATCGCAAGTTCTAATTAAATCAAACACAAATATAACCCTATGTACGTGTTATAAAGTAGCTTTTTAAACGAAATGAACAAGAGTTCTTAAATTCGAATTTTCAAATTTAGAATTCTATCGGCGTCCAACTGTAGGGAAAAGGAGTGCTTAAGCACTTCTTTGCTGTCCCATTTTCCAAGCGTCAACTGTGCATCTAGGTAAATAATATATCGATGATCCAGACCTTGTTGTGACCTCTCATAAGTGCATTGACGTGCCTACGTGACCCATAAACATTTTTATTTTATTTTATTTTATTTTAGTACCGTCTTTACCATTAAGGCACACGAGGCCTGTGCCCAGGAACCCCCGTCCCTAGGGAGGGCCTGAAAGGCTGATAAGTACTTAGATTCTCTTACACCAGGGGTTCCCAAATAGTGAGGCGCGCCAAGGATGGCGCGAGCGTGTGGATGAGATATGCTTTCCAAATATGAATGTATGAATTGCGTTGGCTTAAAAAAGTTCACCAGGCAAGCTAATCGGTTCGAGCGAATATATCGACCTATCCAAAGAATAAAGTTACATATGAAAATGAATCGAAATTGCTTTCTTATTTTTCTAAGCTTATATTTACCTATATATTTAATTAGTATTTTTTAGTAAGTTATGACATAATAACAAGTTAAATTATACATATATAGACATAGCTTAAATATTTACTAGTTAAATATATAGGTAAATATAAGCTTAGAAAAATAAGAAAGCAATTTCGATTCATTTTCATATGTAACTTTATTCTTTGGATAGGTCGATATGTATGTACTAATCGCGGAGGAACGTGGGCCTATATACATTTAGGTGCGGCGAGGCGAGGCGTGAGACAACAATAAGCTTACATCCCCTGTCTTACACGATCTCTTTAATCTCTAAGGGGGGCCTGAATTCTTGTGTGCCCAGGGGCCCATGCATGCCTTAAGACGGCCCTGATTACTAGTAGTACAAAACATAAAGCCTCCGGCCAATGTGTGCCACTGGTAGTGCAGTCTTTACACTGTTACGAGTGATGG
The DNA here is from genome assembly GCA_036417725.1 of Clanis bilineata. NCBI lineage: Eukaryota > Metazoa > Arthropoda > Insecta > Lepidoptera > Sphingidae > Clanis > Clanis bilineata. The sequence continues at coordinate 86,240 of CM071145.1, read as the reverse complement.
CATACGGCGCTGAGACTCACAGTCACTGAGAATGCTCACAGTCACTCAGCGAGCTATGAAAAGATATATTATTATGTTGGGTGTTTCTAACTTCCCTTATGCATATTTTTATGCAAATAGTGTCGATGTTTCACGTTTACCAGGCGTCCCGCGACGACAAATGTTTTTTTATTGTTATTGTAGATTCTCGGATCGGATATCTCGGATTCTCGCATGTAAAAATCCTACCACAACTAAAACGTATTGGCAGACCAACAAGCGCAGCGTTAGTCGTCCAACTATAAGATGGTCTCGGACCTGTTGAGCAGATGGCATTATCCGGCTGATGATGAAATGTAATAATATGTTTTATGTTTCTATACGTGGGATATCGCAAACACCAAAGATTCCACAAGACTGCAATTTTTTTACTTACCGAGATAGAACATAAGCGGCGGTATTGGATTATTACTTACTGTGAGGTTCGTAGACGAAACGACGCGGCGCATGCACACCCGCGCTCCCGCGAGCGCCTGCGCCCGTGCCGCCGGCCGCGTCCTGCAACTGCAATACAACCCGCAACACCTCACTAATCAGTAATCACTAAGTACGTATCGTCGATAGAGATCACTGACCGCAATCTTCAACTAAAGGAAATGTTATATAGGTACCTTTAAGTGCATCTCAATAGTTATCACTTTGATTTCTTAAATCGTGAATAAGTATACATATATAATAAAATAATTTCTATGAAAAACATTAATTCCCTAAGTATCCACTAAAGACGTTCGGTAGGCCAACCATGAGATTTTTGGGCATTTTTGCTAGCGACTCCATAAAATATGGATATATTATATACCTATATAAAAACTATAAAATAATTAAAGTTCAACAAAAACTTAAAACCGACTTCAAAACGGAACACTTAAAAGTAAAAAATAACAACATTTCTTACTGTCTTTGGAGTCAGTGCTGAAGCCAATTTTTAGTGTTAGGTACAGATATTTGTTTACTGTATGTAAATTCAAACACTTTTTTCGGTAATTGATACACGTGTCAATTAATATCTTGAAAACTACTGAACTGATTTTGATGAAACTTGTACTGTTCCCTAAGTTGGAAGATGCCCAACCCATTAAAAAAAGAATTTAGAAATTATCGAAATCCAATTAATAGTTTCCGAAAAAAACGTGGACAAACATACATACATACTTACATGTACATAGTACATTTATGAAATTTGGCCCATCTCTGTTATTATGCGAATATCTTGCAATTTTAACAATATTACATAAATACGGATCGAATTGATAATCTCTGTGCAGTGGAGTAGGATGCATTGAGATTCAATGGTGTACAGTGGGATGCGGTGGGGTGCAGTGAGTGGAGTGCAGTGGAGTGGGGTGCTGTGGCAGTGGAGTGTAGTGGGTTGCAGTGGCTGTGGGGTGTAGTTAGTGGAGTACAGTGGAGTGGGGTGCTGTGGCAGTGGAGTGTAGTGGGTTGCAGTGGCTGTGGGGTGTAGTTAGTGGAGTGCAGTGGAGTGGGGTGCTGTGGCAGTGGAGTGTAGTGGGTTGCAGTGGCTGTGGGGTGTAGTTAGTGGAGTGCAGTGGAGTGGGGTGCTGTGGCAGTGGAGTGTAGTGGGTTGCAGTGGCTGTGGGGTGCATTGGAATGACTGGGAATAACTGACTGACCGACGGATCGAAGTCAAGTCCTTTCTCTTGAAGTTTAGATGTTCCTAAAGTTTCACTTCGTTTGCGTGAACTGAGGTCTCGGGTTCGATCCCCGGGTTGGGCAAAGTGGTATTGGATATATTCAATGGTATTGGATTTATTCAATATCAAGGAGCTCGAAGCCTGGAACTTGTGCCCGATATGGCGATAGACTCGGCCCCTATTCACATCTGAGACGGAACTAAGCTCGGCGAAATGTGAGACGTATGACAGTTTGTTTGTTATCCATTATATTATTTATTTACATTTTGCTGAATCAGTGAACCAAATATCACCTATGTGCAGTACCGTCTTTATTTCTTCTTTATAAGGGCACGCGGAGGGCGTGCCCAGGGTCCCCAACCTCACGGGGCCCCGGAAAGGATGATATGTAACATGACATTCTCTCACACAATCAATATTTTAACTCTCCACGCGCCCCCCGAATTATTGTGTGCACAGGGCCCACGCATGCCTTAAGACGGCCCTGTCTATGGTGGCTATGTACCATATAATGTACGAACCAAATACGAACTTGCAAACTTGAGCCTTTATTAAACTCAATGAATAATAGATAGGTATATTTACTATTACATATATTACTTATACAGTACGTAATTTACACAATAACTGTGCGTTAGCGTAATATGAGTGTATATAGAGGTACATATATGAGACGTGTCGCGTGAAATTTTTTTTTATATTAGATGTTCAAATTTAGACTTGGGCTCCTCACTCGTGAGTCAACTCGTTGAAGCGCGTAGTAACGACAATTTGAAAGAATTCTTCGAATTTAAACAATGAACCGCATCACCACAACACCTACTTAATGCCCAACATGTACCTACCTAATAGTACTATGACGATTTACAAATCAAAATTTTATATTTTATAGCAACACTTTAAACAGGTTAACCTCACGAGCCATAGCCGATAGTTGAACTTCAAACTTGAGGCGCGACCCGCAAGTAGACGCGGCGATGCGCAACGTAAATTACATTTCATAGTTCATACTTCATACTCGAGTCACGAGGAAACGACCCATGCCGGCAACTACAGTTCGAATTTGAATTTTGAGGTGCAGGCGTTTACCTCGTTTCAAACCTCATGGCTCATATTGTACTTAGTTGAATGAAGTCGACCGATCAAATCCTAATTTATCATTGTTTATTTTAAGTTTAGTTTTATTTTTTTGTTTTATATAAACATGTACTTGGTATTTTGTGGGAGTTCTCTGCATATTATCTGTAATTTACGTATAAAAATATTTTGTTTATGAAGTAAATATTATTCAATGCCATCTTGCGTCTCTGTAGCGTTTTTACGTAATTGTCATAGAGGGCGCAAAATCATTGATAATATTAATCTATATGAAGTCAGTTAAAAGGTAAATTACTGGTAATAATAAAAATAATGGGGGTGTAAGAATACCTTTTAAAAATAATATATATATCTTATTATTTTTACCTACCCTTATCTCCTTTGTAGGTCGGTGCAACTTCCTTTCAACGAAACGAATTGGTTTAGTTTTTATGACTGGCTACCTAAAACTGACTGGCTTCACGTATATATAATATACAAATATTTTTCTCTTAAAATTTGCAGTAGGATTATTTGAAATTTAAAACTAAATCAATAACTAAGTTTGGATTAAGAAAAGTTTTGGTTTTATATAGGTTATTAAACTGCAAGACAGATGGCACTATTTCATCATCTTCATTTTTATGCAAAAATAAATGTCCCCAAAAAATCTTAATAAAAACCATAAGTATAATTATGTATAAATAAAAAACAAAACTTAGAAAAATGAAATATGATGATTTTATTTTCGAAATTAGTGTATTTCATCAATCGTCTTTATATTCCAGGTGTGAAATCAAAGAATGTTAAAAACTGCGTAGACTGCCTCGGTGGCGTGGTTGTTCGGTATTACTATCGTCCTGAGGTCTCGGGTTCTAGTTTGCCTACTCCTTCGGGGATACAGGCATGACCTTAAGTCATGTTAGTTAATGTTAAAAAAAAATGATATTATGTAGTCGATTAAGTGACGCTACGGTGTTCGTGTCTTCGGGGGGGGGGGGGGAGTTGTGTCTTCGCGACTTGAACAATGCGGCTTAGACAGTACAACACCAACAAACGAGTCAGATTTCTTACTCGGTTCATTTGGGTGAATGAAGTACTCCCTCGTCCTGAGATTTAATTGACGAGTTACCCAAGTATATGTTCAATTTTAGCCTTTAGGTTTATTGACTACTGTTGTAAAAGAGCGTCTCCTGCACCTGTTTTTCTCGAAACAAAACTAAAAACCACCTACGCAAAACAATGATTTTCGCTGTCTCTTGCTCATAGAACAATGTACCATAGATACAAATGTGTAGCGAAACCACGTTTTGAGTAAGTTTTTTGTATAGGTAATGGTTTGTGTAGGAGACGCGGCTTTACAGTTACTGTACCCTAAACAGTATGTAGGTATCTTCTACAGTCTACCTTCCTACAACCGACTTGAGCCCCAGTGCGTGGTCGTCCTAAATGTCCTCATTAATTTTCGTAAAAAAGAGGGACGGAGCGCTAGGAACTTTAAAACTGAAGCAGGATTTTCGACCCTCGGTGGCGACTGCCTCGGTGGCGACTGCCTCGGTGGCGTGGTTTTATTTCGGTACGACTGCCGTACTTTGGTCTCGAGTTCGATCCCCAGGTCGGGCAAAGTGATATTGGATTTTTCCATATCAGCTCGGAGTCTGGAATTTGTGCCCGATGTGGCGATAGGCTCGTCCCCTATCACATCTGGGACGGAACTAAGCTCGGCGAAATGTGGGTGTACTAGTTGGCTAGTGCGCCTCCGCCTACCCCTTCGGGGATACAGGCGTGAGGTTTATGTTATGTTATGTGATTTTCGACCCATTCAGCCGTTAAGCGTGATGTTGACACGAATTTGTTACCAAAGTCTAGCATAGGGTTGATTCGCAAACCCACAGACCACACTGAGGCGGCAAACAGCGTGTTACACCGTCGTCACGTCGCACAAGAACCTTTATCGATTTATCGTGTGTAAGTGGAACATGACGGCTGAAGCGGTGCGAGCGGGCGCGGCGCGGCTTATTGCCGCCTGAGTCTCACGGCAGTCACGGCTCACCCCATCATCGTCGAACTCGAAATCCTGGTCGGTGCGGCGCGCCGCGGCCCCCGCGAGCGACACCAGCGCCGCCGCAGTCGCAGCCCACGACACCCAGCGCATCGCGGCCCTCACAGTCTCGGGTGTAGCGAACTAGCGAATGTCCGCGAGACACACACACACACATATATACACACACACACACAGGTCACTGTCGGCCGCGCCGTGTTCCGTGGAGGCTCGCACGCCGCGCACTGCCGCCCGCTCGCACTCGGCATCGGCGCGAACCCGGCCGGCGGCGACACAGCGGCGCGGCGCCCTCCCGACCCGGCAAGCCTTCCGCCCCGCTCCCTCCACACTTCCCGCAGTCGCGCACACTAAACTCGTATACTCGTATTGCAAGCAGTCGCTTTCATTTCTTATCCCACGACTTCATCCGAAGCATTCCTCGTGATGCTAGATTCATTTCACGAGAATTACCTCAAATGATTATAAAATAATAAAAAAATAAAATAAAAATCTTTATTGATCACGTAGGCATGTAAAAAAGCACTTATGACAAGTCAACACAAGTAAATTTTTAAATTAGGATTAATATAATTTACATTATATATTTGTATTAGACAACAGGCAGGCAAGTATGGACATAATAACGATGGGATGGCTACGATAGGGTGATAAGGGGAAATAGGAATAGAGTGTAAGGGAATGGATTGTATGGGAATGGCATATGGCAGGAATGGTGGCAGGGGATTGACTGGAAATACTGGAAGCAGTTGGGATTGGTGCGTGAGGCCCTATCCTAGCTAACCTACCAGCCTTTCTCTAGCTACCTACGGATGACGACCCGAAGAAGAAAGGCAGAAAGAAACTCCGGGCTTATTTTTTTCATCATCAATTGTCACCATTTCTTTTTTATTTTCTTTTGTCTATTTTCCTTTTTTAAAAAATTTGATTTACAAATTGTCAATACAATTGATAATCATATTTATATGGATTCACGCATCCTCAATACCACTGGAGGTGTAATTACCAAAAGAATGATTAAAAGGTGAAATGGCATTGTAGGATGCAAAAACCCATACTAACAAAAATCCTTATATCTATAATTACCTAGTACAGTTTACGTTCTACAGAGTGGCATGGCGCCAACATCTTTTCTTTCTGCCTGGCGTTATTCCGGCCAGGCCAAGCTCCGCCTTCTTACTTAAACGCTTCCACTTCGCCCGGTCTGGAGCATCCTCCATAGTAAGACCATTGGCTCTCATATCTTCCTCCAGAACATCTAGCCAGCGCTTTTTGGGCCGTCCACGGGAACATACCCCTGGTACGATCTGAGCCAGACACCTGCGGCCGACGTACACCTGTGTTTTCTTTAAAACGGCATGGCACCAACATAACGACATTAAATTAAATAATAGATAATATAGGTATTGTAAATGTCGCCACACTAATAAATAAACTGTAACATCAATACTGAAAAAGTAATTTTTTCAAACAAAATCAATTTAAAAAGTTCGCTCACTAAATTTCACACCATTTATACTGTTTAAAAGCGGTACTATGCGCGGACAAAACTACATGTAGGTAGGTAAACTTCAGTAGGTATGCAGCGCGGTCGTCGCTTCCGAGTCGCGCCAGACAGGTCCGTTCACGTTTGTTATCTAAAAAAGTCTGATCGCTAATATCAGCTGTTTTAGATCACTCTAAATGTATATCATCATCATCATCATCATCATCAGCCATAGGACGTCCACTGCTGAACATAGGCCTCACCCAAAGATTTCCAGATCGACCTGTTGGAAGCGGCCTGCATCCAGCGACTTTCTGCGACCTTTATCAGGTCTTCGGTCCACCTTGTATTATGTACATCATGTGCAAAAATTGAGAAAACTAAAAATCAATCCTGTGGCTTATATTTCACCGATTGGACTGGTTTTTGGTACAATAAATGTATGGGGATGACATAAGAGTACGCTATATATAACGTGCGTTTACTATTCTATTCGACTAGCGCATAAGCCACTTGGCTAAGCCCACTGGTCAGTCCACCGCATATGTGTCCTACCGCGCGTTCACGTCTTGAACATGTCCTTGTACTACAAGGCGTCTATTTTTTTTCTCTCTACTTCTCTAAGGATCTACGTCTCTGCAGCGTAGAGAAATATGGGAAAAACTAATGTCCTAATAAGCCTGACCTTGGTGGATTTTGTAATGATTTGGTTCTTCCATATTTTCTTGAGCCCGTCCAAGGATGACCACGTTATTGCCATACGCCTTTTGATTTAATCGACACATCCACCGCTATATGAAATAGTGCCCCTTAACTTAAGGTTTTAACTCATGCTAAACTTGATTTTACGTCAACTTTGGGAGGCGACGGTCGTTCATCTGGACCATGTTTGCGAACATATATACACGGAATAGGAAGTTTATTCTTTGGTTTGGCAGTTATCATAGACTTTTATTGGTTTAATATGATAACGTCTCTATAATAATTATCTAAATCATCTAATAATCCGCAAAAGTCAATTTATTTCCTCAATTGCCCTGGGACATCAACATAATAATGTTCCTTGTTTTTTTACATTGGGTTAATAAGATTTGTATTTTCTATACACCAACATACACATGTTTGTGAATAACGTCTTATACAAAGATAACGAACGATTTATCTCCAGAGCTACATAAAATCACACATGGATGTATTTGCTCTTAGGAATTTCTTTGGGAATTTCAGGCGTTTTCATGTGACGTGTTTTTTGGTGACGTCATAGAAATGCGTGTTGATTCGAATAAAATAAAATAAACTCAAACGTATTATCAGAATAAATTCAATGAATTAAAAGGGTAATTTATAATTTTAAACTTCGTCAAATATATTTGTTATGGATTTACTAAATTTCGTATTTCTAATTTTTGAACGATATTTTGAACACAATACCTAATTTTGACAAATAAAATGACGCTCGGAGACAGTGTTGCCATATATACAGATTTATCTGAATTTATACAGATTTTAGGCTACCAATAAAAATTACAAATTTTACTCCACTTTGTACAGGTTTTTGGACTTTTACTTTTGCTATGTATATTGGTTGGTAATAGAATATAGAATAGAATTTTTCGACCATCATTTATATTTTTAACTTATTATTATGTATGTCATGGTTGACGTTACTACAAAATTACAATAAAACAAGTTAATGTAAATATATGTATATTGGATATATAATGGTATATTGGAATGATTTTACTCAGGTTGATAGAGCCGGATTACAGATTTTTGGTATCACCTATAGCAACACTGTTTGCAAATCGGAATTCGAGTAGGTACATTGGTGTATTCGGGTTTTATAATATACAATCTCACGACTTCGGCTTGTATTTGGATTTTGATCACATATTTCCTTGTTCAAATTGTTTCTTGACTTCTCGCTGATTTGGAACTCAAATTTTTATCATCGGTCAATGTTATACTGGGCGCTGAATTGTCGAAACATTGGATTACCTAAAGCATGGGTAATAAACAATAACCTTTTACCGGTTCAAAGAGAAAACATAAACAAATTGGCAGGTAGGTACTTAAATATATTTATTTTCCTGCATAGGAGATTTAGTGTCCAGTGTTAAAACCTGTTGTGATGATCCACACATATTGTGTGTTGTACCTACATATTGTCTTGCCATATTACTTTGCTGTGTATTGACAAAAAAATTACAACGATCTTATATTTGTTTGGTTATAAAAAAATAGGCATGTGTTACATAAAATTGTAATTGCAGATATTTGGCCCATATGAGATTGTTATCTCGACAATGCAGAAAAATATTTGTGTTATTTTTGGGACTTTGCATCAGTTATTTCACAGCCGGATATAATGTAAGTATTTCTAATTTGTAATTCTTCAATAAAGAGGGAAAACTAAAAGAACACTAAGCAACAAAACTTGACCAATAGTTTTATTTAGATGAGTGACTGTTAGTGAAAATGAGTAATTACAAAAACACTTATTGGCCAAGAATTTCATAATTATGTTGATGAACTTTAAATCACTACTAGTATTCAAATAGTGACCGTTTAATACAGAAAAACAATAAAGCTGTTATTATGAATTTACTATTTAAGTTTCTGGCATATTTAGCTTCTGGTTGGTCCCTTTTCGTCATCCAGCAATAATTGCCGAACATCCTTGTCAGTATACAGGGTAATCCTGTATTTGATTGTTTTACGTGTGAGTTTTTCTGTGTACATCATCATCATCATCATGATCAGCCACAGGACATCCACAAAACAAACATACGTCCAACAGGTCGGTCTGGAAGTCTTTGGGCTCCCCCAAAGAAGCCTATGTCAAGCAGTGGACATTCTATGGCTGTGTACATATAATTGGTAGATTATGTCTAAATATTCAAACCATAATCTCATGATTGAGTTATAACATTCCTCAACTGATTCAAATAATAAAATAACATACATAAGCTCTCGCCTGTATCCACGAAGGGGTAGGCAGAAGCTCACTACCCTGCTAGTACATCCACATTTCGCCGAGCTTAGTTCCGTCCCAGATGTGATAGGAGGCAAGCCTATCGCTATATTGGGCACAAATTCCAGACTCCGAGCTGATATGGAAAAATCCAATATCACTGCTCGACCTGGGTGGGGATCGAACCTGAAACCTCAGGACAGTACTTGTACCAAAATACAGTCACAGTTACTTATAAAAATTTATAAAAACAGTCATGAAGTCGGAAACCACCCCTTGTTCTGTTAAACCACAGGGGACTATTGCCAGGGGACTGTTTAATTTTATTTAATTGAATGGTTGCATAAAAAGGTTTTGCTGTACACAGAGGATATTTATCTGTTATCTATTAAAATGGAAGTCTACCGCTAACAGCGGTCTAATTAACAATCCTTACTAAATAATAAAAGCGAAAGTAACTCTGTCAGTCTGTCTGTCTGTCTGTGGCGTTTTCACGTCTAAACCGCTGAACCGATTTTGATGAAATTTGGTATGTGGGTACTTTTAACCCCAAGGACGGTCATAGGGTACTTTATTTTTTTAAATCAACCCCTAAAGGGATGAAATAGGGGATGAAAGTTTGTATGGGAATTTTGGAACCGCTTAATTGATTTTGATGAAATTTGGTATGAGTATACATTTGACCCTAGGGATTAAAATGGGGTACTTCATTTTTTTTCATCAACCCCTATAAGGATGAAATAAGGGTTAAAAGTTTGTATGTGGATTTTAGGTCTAATTAATGGATTTTTATGAAATTTGGAATGGGACAGTGGATACCTTTGAGTTTAAAGACACAAATGGGCTACATTTTAAATCAACCCCTAATGAGATGAAATAGGGGATGAAAGTTTTTATGGGAATCTAGAAACCGCTGAACGGATTTTTAAGAAAGTTGGTATGAGGATAGTTTTAGCCCTAAGGACAGAAATGAGATGCGATATATTTTTATCCTACAAAGGGATGAAATAGGGGTTGAAAATTTGTTTCTTTTTTTCTGGACCGATTGACCTCAAAATCAATATCTGAGTCGCCCCGTGGTTTCAAACGACAGAACCGCTGTAAACCTGTCAAAAGTGGCCGCCATTTTGTTTTTCTTTGGGTTTGGGCCGATTAACTTCAAAATCGATATCTGAGTCGCCCCGTGGTCTCGAACGATAGAACCGCTGTCAAACCACTCAAAAGTGGCCGCCATATTGTTTTTCTTAGTTTTTGGGCCGATTGCCTTCAAAATCGATATCTGAGTCGCCTCGTGGTTCCCAATGACAGAACCGCTGTCAGACCTGTCAAAAGTGGCCGCCATTTTGTTTTTCTTTGTTTTTGGGCCGATTGACTTCAAAATCGATATCTGGGTCGCCCCGTGGTTCCGAACGACAGAACCGCTGTCAGACCTGTCAAAAGTGGTCGCCATTTTGTTTTTCTTTGTTTTTGGGCCGATTGACTTCAAAATTGACATCTGAGTCACGCCGTGGTTCAGAACGACAGAACCGCTGTCAAACCTGTTAAAAGTGGCCGCCATTTTGTTTTCTTTTGTTTTTGGGCCGATTGACTTCAAAATCGATATCTGAGTCGCCCCGTGGTTCCAAACGACAGAACCGCTGTCAAACCTGTCAAAAGGTGAATTTATAAATATACTATTCTTAAGACTTCACCTGTAATTTTATTTGTATTTATAACCAGTGCATCTACAGTGGGATAGATAAGTTATTAGTTAACTTTGTCAGAACAATTTCACTCTTAATCTCAACATTTACATCTTTCCGAATCTTTCAATACTTCCTAGCACTGTCAGAGTATTGAAAGTCCCGCATGTTGATACCTTGAGACGACTATGTCAGAACCATAAGGGCTGACTATGCCCTTTCCTGCTTTTTCGTAGTTATTAAGTATTTTGTTAGTTAATGTATACTACATTATTTTAAAAAATCTTATTGTTTATTACTGTAATTAACAACTTTTTTATTTTTCACAGAATCCTGAAAGTGAAAAAGAGGATATATCACTAGTAATTGAAATTGAAAATTATAAAGATCCGAATCATCAACGTTAATTATTTTTTTGAAAAAATGTAAGAGATTGCTAACCACGGTTTAGGTTGCGACATAAATTGTCTCAATCTTATTTCTGAAAAACTAAGAGGATTTAAATTCAACTTTCCTATTATATGCAAAATGTGGAATATCAATTTTTTTTTTTAATTATTACGGGAATGGAGTCAGCAATACTATGAAATAAAAATATACCAAGTCCTGTCGAAATTATATAAATTGTAGTTTTGGTTAATAAACATAATGTTCCTCAACTGTTACCAATGAAAATGTATAACAACAGTCGTTCCCCCTGAAGTCCGAAACCACCCCGTGTCCTGTTGAGCGACAGGGGTCTGTTGCCAGGGGACTGTTTAATTTTATTTCATAGAATGATTGGAACAACTTTATAGTCCTGATATTTTGCTGTACACAGGGGATATTTATCTATTATAACAATACATCATTTGTAAGATATAAATAAACTATAATAATCCTTGCCAGAGGACTGATGGCTGTCACGTTACAACGCGGGTTCCACAAAGGAATGGTCGTGCAGCATTCATTAACTTTTCCATGTAATATCGGCCACTGACCATGAGTTACCCAGTTTACAGAGAAACACCCATGTATGTTGTCACCGTGTCGTAACTCGTAATACCTAAATAACGTATAAATACATATTAATTTTAATATAAAAAATACGGTGTTTTATTTATAATAATATCAATTTCGATTCGATGATCTAAGATGCCGAACTGCTAGGTATATTCGATCTTTCTGCCGCCATTTTGTTTTCTCTCCATACATTAGGCATATGTACACGTATTTTTTCGTAGTTATGCCAAGTTCTTATTTTTCTTTTGTCATTGATAGCATCTCAAATATGTTATTAAATCTGTTATTTGTTTTTTTTTTCTAAAGTAAATAATTATTATGTGAACAAAATTGTAAATAAAGTATTTTCATAATCGATATTTGGGTCGCCCCATGGTACTGAAGAGTGAATCCGGTGCAAAAACTGAAAAATCACTGTAAAATTAAAGGGATGCCTTAGATTTTTCTGGGATCTCATCATCAGAGCCTGACTTGACATAACATGACTTGACATGACTTGACATGACTTGACATGACTTGACACGACTTGACACGACTTGACATGACTTGACTTGACATGACCTAACACGACGACACGACGGTATTGAGTTTTACTGTTCAGTATCAGCGCGGAGTCTGGAAGCGTGCTTGATATGGCGATAGGCTTGCCCCCTATCAAATCTGGGACAGAAATAAGTTCCGAAACAAATCGAGATGAAATAAGAGCAGATCGGAAGAATGTTTAGATACCTATTTATCCACCAGCTGCGCGGAAAAACCTGCCTATCCAACTAGCCATTTTTGTAACGAATATCAGTAGAATAATTAAGATAACAATAATACAAAAAATAAAGAGTACTGAATATTATAATAACATAGCATAACATAAGCTCACGCCTGTATCCCCGAAGGGGTAAGCAGAGGCGCACTAGCCAACTAGTACACCCACATTTCGCCGAGCTTAGATCCGTCCCAGATGTGATAGGGGGCGAGCCTGTCGATATATCGGGCACAAATTCCAAACTCCGGGCTGATATGGAAAAATCCAATATCACCTTGCCCGACCCGGGGATCGAACCCGAGACCTCGGGACAGTAGTCGTACCGAAATACACCCACGCCACCGAGGCAGTCTAATATGAATATTATAATAAATTAGGTAATGTGAAATGAAGTATAAAATTGTATTTATAATATGCTGTGTTGATATTACTTATAATACATTCAAGAATAACCACAATAGAATTGTGTTACAGTCCATTTTACGAAATCGTCGTTGATTTTATGTGTCAACTCAACTGTCAACGCTTTGCTCGCGACTGGCGTTATATAGATATGTACAAACATTGAAATGACTTCGTTTCTAAACGCAATATTGACAATCCATTGAAAATATTAGGTACGACGTCGCCCTCTGGCTGCCTACATACGCAACTTTCGTACGCAAACGCTACGATCGGCAAGGTCATTGGCATTACTTCCATTCTTAAAAGTGAAAAATAACAACAAAATATCTTACTCTCTTTGGAGTCGGTGCCTTTTCATTTAATCTGCTTCGGCTTCTGCACCGACTCCAAAGAGAGTAAAAAATTTTGTTGTTATTTTTCACTTTTAAGTGTTCGTTTTTGAAGTCGGTTTCAGGTTTTGTTAAACTTTAATTATTATTTATCTATTTTTAGTGTAATCTTGAAAGAATTATCCACCTACTCCTAATAGTTTAGGAGTTAAATTTTCCATCATCAGCTCAGCAACATGAGATGATGAGTACCAGGACATATATAAAACACACTATGGTATAAAATTTGAGGGTTGCCCTCGATTTTTCTAAAATCCCATCATCAGATCCTGACTTGGTGTCAATGGGACCATCTGGGAAGTATACCCTTTTAAACAAAAAAATAATTTATCGAATCGGCCCAGGTGTCTTTGCGTAACTAAACCGAGGAATTAACATCCTTTTTTTGAAGTCGGTTAATAAACGTATGATAGACCGCATTCGCAGTTTGCAAGTTTTGTATTTAGTGGCAAGTTGTCATTTACTGCGGTTGATTCGTAACCCAAATTGCAGACTGACGTGCTCCATATTATTCAAAAGTTATGCCATTAGACTGCTGGTTGTTGCAAATAAGGTAGTATCATCTGCATATCGTAGATTTGATATTTTGTGGCCTCCGATTGAAATCCCATCAGTCCAGTCTTCAAGGGGTAATTCTCATAATCAGTTGTGTAGATCTTGAACAATAGTGGTGATAGGGTGCATCCTCGATGAACACCGGCTCTATGGTGAAATGAGATATATAGTAACATCATCAGCTCTAAGTACCTAGGTAAATAAGGTGTTTAATAATAATAATTTAAAAAAAATAATTTGGAAAGATCAACTAGTAAGTATCTTTGGGGGAGGTCTGTGTTTAGCAGTGGACGTCCTATGGCTGGTGATGATGGTGATTGTAGGGACACATCATTATTATTGTATGTAGGTCATATTAGCGCGATGCATGTGTGCGAGGTGCATGAATCTGTTTTTACGCGTGTGCAATAATTTAAAGTGGCTGCGCCCACAATAATTAAGCAGTCGCAAATAGAGAGTGGTGAATAAACATTTACAGTGTACAATTGTGTCGTCATTGTCCGCCCTTCCGAACAATAACCGGCTGCCCATTTATTAGCTTGTTGGGACAACACATAGAAAAGCTAAACTGGTGACCCCGACGTGATTTTGTTTGTGTGATTTTTGTTTTGTTTTGTGTTTACAGTGATGATGAACTAGTAAGTGGTGGGTGCCAAATGCCAATGTATACCTACCTAATAATCATGGACCTATAAAACATATTTATGGAAGATTTATAGTGACAATATAGGTACTGTATGCATGAATCGTCATGTGGTGTGTATTTGTAAAGTGGCGCCGCTGCGGCTGGCGACTTGCTATTCGCAAGTAGCGAGCGGCGACGACGCGACGGTTCACACTCTTTACTCCCGACTCCCAGGCCCCAGCTAGTGTTCACTCTCCAGTCTTCACACACATCGATCGTCTGATGCGTCACGACTTCACGAGTCACGCGTTGCAATAACGCGTCGTACCCTTACCTTACTTATGAAAACTATACCATCAACTATAACTAACTACCTTACTTTTAAAAAACGCAATAATTTTCTGCTGGCTGGGCAGTGTCAACCTTAATCCATATTTTTATCAAAGTTCAATCTGACGTGATACCTGCTATTCGATCATTATAAGAACAAAATTTTATAGGTACTGATTTCTTTAGTTTACGCGAATGTTATACATTGAAATAAAACTATTTTATACGGATTCTATCACGATTTGTTATTATTTATAAGCCCGACGAAGGAATGAATGAAATGACGTAGGAAAAAATGCGGCAGTAGTAATGAATACGTCTGTGGGTGACTCATGTCCTCATATAACACCTTATCATTGTACCTACATTCAAAGCAAATAAATGATTCTGACCAACCGCATTAGGTCAGCAAGGTAGATTAAGGCTTAACCCCTCTCATTAGTAGAGGAGGCCCGTGCCCAGCAGTGGGATAGTAATATTACAGGGCTAATATTATTATTTTTAAATGATTCTGATCTGATTCTAGACTCTAGCGACTTCCGTGAAGGATTCATACCCATTTGTCAGTAAGATAAAACACCTAAAATTAGCTGACAGTTAAACCATGGTCAGTTTGTTCAGTTGCTGTTTACAAGCTTACCAATACCAGACGGCACTGAAATAAAACAAAAACATCCTATTTTCAATATAGAAGATGGTTGGAAGCTTGTACAAGCCTGGGATCTAATTATACATTTAATGAAATCGAAACCCAAAAGTCACCACGAGCTGCCAGACCTCAAGACACCAGTGAACTAGTACTACGTAGATCGAAACATAAACGGTTAACATTTTTAATTTTGTATAATTTTAAAATGAAGGTAGATATTGTAACACTAATATTTTTGGACAAATGACACCTGAGCGACCGACGCGTGACCACGAAGACTACAATGCTTTCCAAACGTCGCGTCGGGCCTAAAAAGAAATTGTGATAGAATCCGTATAAAATAGTTTTATATGCTAAAAAGTCTACTGCGACTAGTGTAAAACAAAAACTGTATTACGTGAATAAATATAGTTTAATGCCTGGATAGCCATGGCATAGATGCAGTTGAGACTGCCTCGGTGGCGTGGTGGTATTTTGGTACGACTACGGTTCTGAGGTCTCGGGTTCGATCCCCGGGTCGGGCAAAGTGATATTGGATTTTTCCATATCAGCCCGGAGTCTGGAAATTGTGCCCGATATGGCGATAGGCTCGCCCCTTATCACATCTGGGACGGAACTAAGCTCGGCGAAATGTGAGTGTTCTAGTTCGCTAGTGCGCCTCTGCCTACCCCTTCGGGGATACAGGCGTGGGCTTACGTATGTTATGTTATATATGTAGTTTAAAATAATTTTTAAATTTATTTTCAAACACAATATTATGATTACACAAGTATGATGCACGTCCGCAGGGAAATATACAGGGAGATCAAACAAACCACGCGCTACTAACATCAACTTTAATCACGTATTAAATATTTATTATATTACAAGCTTACATCACAAAGTGACAGGCGCGCGCACAGTTCGGTCACATCACATCACATCGTAGTATTCGTAGTTCGTAACGTCACAGTATGAGTATCAACTATCAACTATCAACTATCACGGTGTCGATACGTCGATACAAGTCGTGATCTACGAGTATCATCAACTTGTATCGAGCATCGACTGTCGACTAGTTGCAACTTACAGACATGAAAACATCTCGAGTAGCGAGGGCGCGACTGAGGCAGCTGCACAACTGTGTTATAGCCTATAGGTATTTGATATTGAATTATATTATGTATAGAAGAGAAGCCTCAGGGAGCGATCGCACAACCTCTGAAACACAACCGGATATTGGCTTTATGCGTCTTTTCACCGACATACCTTTAAGTAACCTTAATTATGATTAATGTGGGGATAGTATTTTATGCTGTCTTCATTGCATATTAGCAATGTCCACAGGTGGTAATGTCCACAATGCCCTTAAGTGACTTCTACGTCCCCATCGGTGGGGAGTTTACACTGACGGTTGATTTTTAGAAAATCTACTTTTATGAAAGTTGAGTTTCATCTAAAAGATTATTTTAATACATGACAAATGTTTCGCCGCTGCCGCGGACAAGTGTCACACGAGCGCATAATGACATAGTGCATACTGATTTTTATTTTTATAGTTATAATTATGTAATATGTTAGCTTGTAAGGTATTTATTTCTGGGCCATAGTTGCCTGAAAAGAAATAAATAAATGTATTAAAATTATCTTTCAGATGCAAGTTAACTCTAGTGAACAGGGATGTGGGTGTGAGGCTGAACATAAAGCATGCGATGACCGAACCGACAGGCGCGGCTTCACCGCGGGGGCCAGTGTCGGGACTGGGCTCAGGGCCGGGCGGCGCCCTCGCTGTTACAGGCTCGACAGAAAGTGCCACTTGTCCACTGAAACACCACAAAATTATTGTTACAAACTACTTTCAATAAAGACATAATATTATTATAATTGCGTTGATACATGGTTGCGTATGGTGCTGGTGTGCTGGTGTGACAGTGTGTAGTGTGACAGTGTGTAGTGTGTAGTGTGTAGTGTGTAGTGTGTACTCTGACCTGATTGCGGTATCGGCATGGGCAGGCCCCTTGGCGGCGCGCCCCCCACCACCGCGCTCGCCTC
Organism: Clanis bilineata; assembly: GCA_036417725.1. Taxonomy (NCBI): domain Eukaryota; kingdom Metazoa; phylum Arthropoda; class Insecta; order Lepidoptera; family Sphingidae; genus Clanis; species Clanis bilineata. The sequence continues at coordinate 68,525 of CM071145.1, read as the reverse complement.
CGAGCGGTCGACGCGCGCCGCGCTCCCCTCCACCGACACGTTCATCCTGCATCACAACACACATGACACAACACACGACGTGTAGTAACAACACTCCGTTACACAACATACTACAACACACACTCACTTGTTGATGTCGGTCGTGTCGGAAGCCTCGCCGGACACCAGCCCGCGCCAGAACTCGTGCACCTGACACACACATACACACACGACATTAGTGAACTGTGGAGTGCTCACGAGAACGTTATCGGTCTCATTCTCCACCGCTGAACGGTGGCGGTGCTCACCTCGTCCACGACCCTGTAGGCGAATTCGGCGTCTTTCGCCTCGCCGTCGAAGGCGAACTTGTTTTGCGGCTTGCCGTCGGGCACCTTGTACAGTCGGAACCACTCGACGGTGGCGCGCAGCAGGCCGGGCAGCAGCGTCTCCACGTCGGCGACGTCGTGCAGCCGCGCCGCGAGCGGGTCGCGCGCGTCCACCGCCACCAGCTTCCAGTCGGTCTCGCCCTCGTCGATGAGCGCGAGCACGCCGAGTATCTTGACCTGTATGACGTCACCGCGCGCCGCGACTCGCTCGCCGATCTCGATCACGTCGACGGGATCGTTGTCTCCGCGCGCGCCGGTGCTCGGGTCGACGTGCCGCGGGTTCTCCCAGGTCTGCGGCAGCGCGCCGTAGTTCCAGATGTAGCCCTTGTGCGGGAACACGTTGCTGACGAACCGCAGCGCACCCTTCTTCACGTCCTGTTTGATCGGGTTGAGCGCCTCGCCGAGACTGATCTCCATCTTGGCGTTGGTCCACCGCGGCACCTCGACCACCATGTTCACGAGCCGCTGTGCCTTGTCCGCCCATAATGGGATGTCGTGTAGAGGCGATATCGGTCCGCTCTCGTCCTCTGCGCGATAACAATTAATGATGACTGGTCGATGCAAGGATGTGTGGCGGACTCTTCGCCTGCGGGGGCTTTTTGAAGAAAAACTTAGAACACAAAAAGTGATTCAGCAGGGCAGCGGTCGGCTTGCGGCCCGTCAATGTATTGTGAATAAACTGCATCGGTATCGATAAATGTCGCTACAAAACACTAAGAAAAAATGACACTAGACATCGTCATTTTCTACTAGTATCTTTCATCGGCATTTAGTAAATGCTATTTACCGATGCAGCGGACGCGCACCTTAAGAGCGTGCAGCGCTTATATATTATGCGCGAGCGCGACCTACCACCAGTCACCATTTAAGTTTTCTATGGGATATGACCAATTACACGTATAATGGACTCGTTAAGTTATTAAGTGCGGGCCCGTCTTTGGTTTATTTTCCCACCTTGTGGCCGTTGCCTGCCAAAAGGTTGCCGACCGCTGATAGGGTATAATATTCATTACGGAATAACCCCGACTGCCTTACTGTTGGATTGACAGACGCACTGACTGACAGACTGTCTGACGGACGGACTGACTTGGGTGCAGTGAATTGAATCCCTCAGAGACGATTGACGTCAGGCAGGCAGCCGGTCGTAAAAAATAATCCAAATCCTTTCTGCAATAGGATTCAATGGGGTGTATTGGATTCATGTTTCATTCTTGAAGTTTCACTTCGACTGCGTGTGAATTGCACAGATACAAACTCTTTTCTATTGCAAATACCCAGCTGCGTTAGCCCGTTTATGTTAGAGCTACTCTGCGCGAGAGAAGGAAAATGAAGTAGGTAATCCCATTAGTGGATTTTTTTCCAGCAGTAAGTCTCATAAGTCGTATATCTTTGGTGAAAACGCACCATAATAGCAGCATGATATTAAATTTACAAGAGTCAATCAGTCAAGGTTATCCGGAAACGGTGCGAGTTGCGACCGCGCGGTGCCATGCTGCGGACCGGTGACGTCACCGCTATCACCGTAATGCAGATATCACTTATCAGTTAAGCGTCCGCTAAGCCACGTGTTGTTGTTGTGTACCAAGTTGGATCGGCGAGTTCGCGACCGGAGCGATATAAACTAGATAGGTATTATTATTGGACGAGTATCGACTGTCGAGTATACAACACGTGTTCACGATAGGACCTACCGGTACATTAGCTACATACCTAATTATACAATAACAGTACATATATAGGATAAATGGATCAGTGAACAGTAACTGCCCAAATCCTGATTCTCAGCTGGAAATCACATAATTAACATTTCATTTATTTATTTATTTATTACAAAATCAATACAAGCTTACAGTGAAAGAACACCAAAACGCTTATATGATAGTTATATATTAAGAGGAGAACAATAAAGGCAAGGAAGTTATAGTATATTCATGCATATATAAATTTGAACCACTTAAAAATAAATATACATTATTACTCAAAGTTTGAGCTCTATCAGCAAATATGTCGGCATCTAATCCAGTTTCTAAGGTTGAATTTATCAAAGCTATTGCTTTGGCAGTCGGGCTATTGCTGGTGCGCGTTAAATGCCATCCAGATGGGCATGTGAGGAGACGATGCCGCCTTCGTCCAGTGGCACGGATGTAGTGGTCTGGGACGTACAGATGTATATTTTCTCGCACAGATGGATTGTCTATCTTATGCGCCAACAGCAGATAGTAATGCATAATTAAAGCTAATTTACGTCTCAGCTCTAAAGTGTCATAGTCAACCATACCTGTCACAAACATAGAGGGATATAAATAAGGGTAATACCCATATCTACGCATATAAATGTAGCGAGAAAATTTTTTGTGCACTCTCTCAACCATGAGGGTATACAATTTTTCGTGTGGATCCCACACAATAGCGTTATATTCTAATTTACTACGAACATACGAATTATATAAAAGTTTAATAACGCTAATGTTCCCGAATTGAGCGGAGGTTCTGATAATGAAGCCTAACGATTTATTAGCAGCTTTGCAAGTATTTTTTACGTGATCATGAAAGGTAAACTTGCAGTCCATGATAACACCCAGATCGCGTATTGTGGTAACTTTGTCGAGCACTACACCTTCCAACATATATTTGGTTATTATTGGCTTACGAGAACGAGAAAAAGAAATAGTTTTACACTTCGATGAGTTAAGTGGTAATTTGTTTTTTAAACTCCAATCAACTACCGCATCTATATCTTTCTGTAACGCTATGCAATCCTTATACTCTGAGACAGCTACAAATACTTTTAAATCATCAGCAAACATTAAACACTTTGCCACATGGAGAACATTGGGCAGGTCATTTATCATTATCAAAAATTGTGTAGGCCCCAAAGTACTTCCCTGACTAACGCCCGATCGAGTGTAATATTTTTGAGAACAATATTTCGCCACCCGAACGTATTGTTTCCGGTCTTTTAGGTAATCGGCAAAAAACCTAATAAGCCGCGGAGAAAAACCCAGAGTTGAAAACTTCAGCAACAGAATGTCATTATCCACGAGATCAAATGCTTTCCTGAAATCAAAATATGCAGCATCGACTTGATAGCCTGCCGCCATGCTGGTACTTACGTAGTCGGCGAAATTAATATGATTTGTAAGGGTGGATCGTGCTGGACGAAAGCCATGTTGAGAATCATTTAGGCATTTATTGATTTGCGGAGAAATACAATAATTAATTATTGATTCGAATACCTTTGCAAATACCGAGAGTACTGCTATGGGCCTAAAGTTAGTGACATCGGTTGATGATCCACCTTTCGGTACCGGAGTAACTCTGGAAACCTTCCAACTAGCGGGATAGGTGCAGTGCTGAAGGGACAGATTATACAAATACAAAAGAGGCTCCTCCAAGACCGGTAAACAATCCTTTAGTATAAACGCAGGTATCGCGTCAGGTCCGTAAGCAACCGATGCTTTTATTTTGCGCACTGCTCTGCGCAGTTCCCGTTCGGTAATGAAGTCAACATGAATGCATACCGCACAACCTTTGTCCGTAGCATCACGGTTAGCCGCCTCTGGGTCTAATTTTGGTGAACTATTGTGAAAGACGGAGCTAAAATATTCTGCGAATGCATCAGCAGCTTCTTGGCCTTCCACTGGATTATTATTATAAACAAATTCCTTGCTATGTTGCCGGTTTTTCCTTTTATCCTTAACATACTTCCAGAATTTTGTAGGATCGTTTGCAATATCTCCTTCAACAGATTTTATATAATTTTTAAAAGCTTTATTAATTAGTTCTTTAACTTTGCCTCTGTAATATCTAAACAATTCTTTATTTACTTCTAGTCCGAATAATTTGAATTTTTTTAGGTTGAAGACCTTTAGTTTTATGTAGTGTATTATTTTAGCATTGTACCATTTGGGGTATACATATTTACGATACATCATTACAATTTATCTGTGATTGTGATAGATTGCAGTCACTGACGTAGAAATATGTATAAGGCTATAAGGTGGAACTGAAGTGCGAAATTGTCTTTCTTGTTGTATTTACCTCTTTTTATTATCTATGGACAAGGAGTCTTAGTCCTAATGGATATTTGGCAAATGTTTTCAAACTGCAATTTGTTAGGTACTAGATAGAGGGATGCTAGAGGGAGTTTGGGTCAGATAGAAAGTCTGTCTTAATAACTAATCTGAATCTGTTTTGCAACATATCTGTGGAAGTGAGTTGCACTAACTGTACACTGGGTTGAGTTCTGGCCAGGTCTCTGGAGTGGAATGGAATTTTTGCTATCTTTAAAAGAAATATGTATGGTTTTTATTGTTTTTATTCTATTGTAGGTGTTGCCCGCAACTCCATTCGCATAGGAATTTCTTTTTCAGGATAAAAAAATAACTTTTGTGCTTATTAGCCTAAATAATATAAATGAATATAGGTAATTATAAAGTTTCATTATAATCAATACAGTAGTTTTTGCGTGAATGAGTAATAAACATACAAACACACTAAAAAACTTTTGCCTTCATAAGATTAGCATGGTGGTTATTTTACTGCATCGGTGGCATAGTTGAATTTTGTTACAACTCCCCTCTTGAGGTCTCAAGTTCAGTCCCCGGGTCATGTGTAATATTGGTTGTATTCTATATCATGCTGGAGTCTGGAGTTTGTGCATGATATGGCGATAGGCATGAGCTTATGTATATTATGTGTAATGCTTTTGTTTCTTTATTTCTATTTGCCCTTATCCCACGTTATTGTGGTGTCCGCGCAACACACACCTTTTCAAGCATGTTGCAAAAAGGATTTAGCTAAGTTTTAATATCTAGACCAAACATGACCCGATTTTCATGTTGGTTGTGTTCAATAGAGCTTATACCAAGGGTGCTCCCATATAAATTTGGTCATAATCAGATAAATTTTGAAGTCACTCCCTTAAGTTTTTATACTTATCATAATATAATATATTTTTACAATAGTTGGTGCATATTGCATAACTAACACATAAATTGCATAATATTATTTTAGCAGATTTGAGTTGCTACTATGATTACTTCCATTAATGCTGTTTGTTTAATTTATAGTGCTATATTCCACAGTACTCCGGCCCACAATCACTTATCTGCAAACTAAGCTTACACTCCACACTATGTTACCAAGTAGTTCAAGCATTTTTAATTAATAATGTAGGAGGAGTTCTCATAACCAATGATCATGCATGAAAAGACTGATGACTGTGGAAGAAGCAAAAAAGGACTGTTTGAACCAAGGCAATTGGCGCTCCTTAGTCTTTGCCTATCCTTACGGGAAACAGGGGTGAGTTTATGTATGTATGTAACCGCTGGGCGGCCAGAGGCCGAGCCGCCTCTAAGGGATAAATATGATTATTGATTAGTGAATGTATACAACTCCTGTAGACATCAAATGGAATCAGGGCTATAAACGGTGTAGTCAATCTGTGCCATATTGTCCAAATTCAAAACATTCTGTGTTATAGAGCACCACTTCAACACGTGGCAACAACTCACTACTGCAAAATAATACAACTTTCTAATGAGTGGCTCAAGGTAACTTCCCTGTACAGCAAACTGCACACTTCTGGTATAGCTTTTGCTACAAATAAAATATATTATATGACAAGTATGCAACGAGGCCTGACTCTCTGATTACAATGGGCAATTGTTTAGGATGCAATTTACTGCGGTGTCCAAAAAATGTGCATTCATAACGAAACGCGCCACAGGGTTGACGCTTCGTTGAATGGTTCGCATTAGTTGACAGTTGACGGAGCGTGCCAGTACAGAGCGAAGTTCACCAGTGTTTTGGACAACAACAGTGAACCGGGAGACACGAGGCACGCTGAATTGTCGGCCTGTTGGATCCTAGAGGCTAGCGCCTTATTGTTAACGTTAGTACTCACTGAAATAGACCCGATAATCGGGCGCGTAGGGCGACCCTCTCTCTTCGGCGATATACATGTTGACACCTAATTTATGATGGTCGGCTGGCCTCGTGGCGAAGGTAGACGAATTCCGTGAACGTACACTCGCGACCACTACGCACGATCGACTTACTATCGATCGGCAAACCGGAATCCACAAACCAGCTGCGAAACGTGACAATGACATTTTTGTTTATTAGCTGACAGATGACAGTTGATTTTTTAATCTTGTTCATAGCCATGGAAACTAAGTCCTTCAACCGTATATTTTTTATTTAACACATTTCATCGATGTCCATTTTCTAGACACCATACTACATCACTATAAAATTGTGGGGCAAAGACATTGGAATCGCTCCTTTTGAAGAAGACTGCTCACTGATGGCAAAAAATGCCTCGGTGAGAGATTGATCATTTGCCTTTGTCTAGTAGGGTGACGATGATTTTTAAGTGTAAATTAACTTATATAATGTCAGAAAAAAGTTGTTAGCGCTAATCACTTTATTTTGTGGATGTTGAATAAAACTGCACCGTTACGTTCAGCTGTGTAACCAATCCGCTTGACCAAGAAGGCGACGTCCACATACCAAACAACTTTTTTAAATCCGTGCAGCGGTTTAAACTTTTATCTCTTATTAATTCCTTATAAGGGCTAATTTTAAAAAAGTGCCCCATAAACTAATATGCCCCTGTTTGCCACTTGAAAGGAGCAATAACATAAGATATCTCGGCATTCAGCTTGATAAGTCACTATCCTGGAACGCTCATCTAGAGCTCTTATCTGCTCGACTACGCAAATTAGTTTGGATTTTCAGAAAGTTAAGAAATGTACTCAAACCAATTCTACCAAAAACCGTCTATTATGCCCTGGTGCCGTCAATTCTCGGTTATTGCATTCCAGTCTGGGGTGAGGCGTGTAAGACAAAAATTATAGTTATCGAACGCGTTCAAAGGTCTTTAACAAAAGTGGTCTGTGATACATACACACGTACAACTCACAAACATATAACCACAACATACACAGACACAGACACACACACACACACGCACGCACGCACGCACGCACGCACGCACGCACGCACGCACGCACGCACGCACGCACGCACGCACACACACACACACACACACACACACACACACACACACACACACACACACACACACACACACACACACACACACACACACACACACACACACACGCGCGCGCGCCCACGCATACACATACACTTTTGTTTTTTTTTTCCTTTTGTCATATGAATTTGTTTACTGTCTCGAGTCGTGGGTGAGTGTCCGGAGTCCTGAAATACAGGGTTTCCCTAGTTTAGGCTAGTCCACCACTGATAACGTTACCCTATATTTACTTATATTTCTACTTAGCAATTTCAACTTGGTGGAAAATAAATAAAAAAAAATTTTTTTTATTTTATTACGTTTATACTTTTTCATGTAACAACTGCAGATGTATATAGTTCTTAGTACATTGACATGATGTTTATATTTGAACGTTCACGATTAACAAGTTATCTATCTTGTTAGAATAATATTTCAATGATTACCTGTTGTGATTTATTCTTAACACAATCTATTTAAGTAAGTAACTTTAATCGATTATCAATTCTTAATAATTTAAATCGATACTTCATAAGAACCGTATATGTATTGTAGAATTCGGTTTTATAGACCCACATCCTTAGTGTCATCTGTCAAAGTGTTAGTTAGACGGATAATAGGTTCGTCGACGGGGGTTTTTGGCGGGAATTCTGACGGTGCGGGTGGTCGCTTGTTTTAATGATTTCATATTTTAGTCTAAAGTTGTGTTTGTGGTTTAAATGTGATTTGTATCTAAGCAATAAACATCAACGAAGATGGAAAGTATGTGGGAGCTTTGAAATAAGTGATTTTGGATGCTTTTTGTCGGGTGGATGGGTCGACCATGTTCGATTCCTCCGCTGCGAGAAAATCGTCTAAAAAACATCAAACTGGAAGGAATTGACGCCAAAACTCCAGCAGGGCCTTGAAATCGAACACATCCGACTTCATTGCACTTGCGAAAACTTAAATGTATGAAAACAATTTCCCCAACTTGACATTGGCATAATGTATTTCAATTGCCATAACAAAAAAAAAAAAGGTTCGTCGACATCTTGTTATTTTCGGCCGTTTTGCTATGGCAACAATTAATTATTAAGTATGACATTTAGCTGATCTAGCACCACCTACTATGTTTTAGCCAGAAAAATGTCCTTATTTGTTTTTGCTACTCTACGAGAGATGGCGTTTATGAAATTTGAGATCAAATATTTTGAATGGAAATTGGCCTAAAAGCCTCTCTATGTATATAATGTTAAATATCTTTGTGCGAGTATTAATCTAAGCGTGCGAGGCTTCTCCAGTAATAAATGCTCTAAGCGGATAACCGCATTGATTGTGTTTATACACATTTCATTGATTGTGTATAAACACAATCAATGAATTGTGGCCAAGGCAGGTATTTTAATAAAACAACGTTTCTGTGTAATAATATTATTGTTTCAGTAATGGCATATTTACAGCGAGTTTGACATGTGACATGAGTATATTATTGAGTATATTATGTACAGATGAGGGTGATGAGAGCGATGCTCGCGTGGTGCTGCTGGTGCAGAGTCGTGCTACGCCGCTTCCACTGAGATTTTCTTGTCTTCTGCAGAATTATTATAACAGATTATAATCACTCACCATTTACCCACACTACTCAAATTAAACATAGCCCAAAAACAATGCCGATGAAATGGAAAAACATTTGACCAATGGTATTTTACGCATTTGGCAACTACTATACTGTAGGCTATATTGGCTGTCTTGCGGTCAGTTTGTTCGTTAATCGTTACACTAGGTGACTACCTACTGAAAATCAGCGCTGTGTTGCGGGCGTTGCCGCTCACGTAACAACATAGGTACCTAACTTCTTGCCGAGATAGCCCCCTACTTGTTATGATATGAACGTGCAACATTTTATTTTATTTTATTTTTATTTTCTTCTCACAGGAAAATTAACAGCTAGGTTACGATACAATTTAAGTAAATAATATGCAAATTAAAGCCAATTACAAGTTTTTACAACTATGTAAATACAATTACATGCTTACATCTAATCAATTGAATTGTATGGTTATATAAACGGACATCAAATTGTGTTATTTTTTACAGGTTTAGTTGTAATAGTTTTTTTGCTTTGTATTTAGCTTAGATTAATAACTCAGAATTTAGTTTACTTTAAGGCACGTCTCCTGCATCTGTTTTTCTCGAAACAAAACACAAAAACACGTACGCAAAACAATGATTTTCGCTGTCTCTAAAGCCGGGTCCCTGCACTAAAACATTACACAAAACACCTACACAAAACATGCACTGTTTAAGCCGGGTCTCCTGCACTAGCTTTTTCGAAACAAAACACTAGAAACACGTACGCAAAACAACGATATTAGCTGTCACCTGCTCGTGGAACAATTGTTCTACCAGCAGCTAAAAAACAGAACAGCTAAAATCGAATACGATAATACGATATATATCGACGGTTCCAAGGCAAAGTGCGTTAAGCGACATTTTTGAAACTTTACAGGAGAGAGGTTCAAAGTTTTTTTTTTTGAAAAAAAAATCATTATAAAAAAGTACTTGGCGGATTTTAGCAAAATTAATATATTTCTTGCGTTTGCACATATCGCAATTTTTAAATATAAATTGTGTTTAAATGAGCTGTATTTTCAAAAATAAGTGTCGCTTAACCCAATATGCATCAACTGAAAGAATTTTTAGAGTGAGGCAAAGTGACTCAAGTGCCCATCACAGATATTATAGCGGAGACGAAATTGATTCATACCTTAATACGATTACGTTTCAGGAAAAGCAAAACTGCTTTATCCTCCATGTATCATAATGTTCATAAAAAAATACTTGCCAGAAATTAGCACAAGTGGTATGTTACATGGGCGCGGCGTAGGGTAAAATGATGCAAACCCAAAATTATTTTACGATTTTATGTTATTGATATGACCAAAATAATAACATTTACAACAGATTTGATTTTTCACCAATTTTTATGGTTAGTAAATATTGTATTATGTGGGTAGTTTTATATTACTAATATAAAAAAATAAAGGATTTAGATTTACAGTGATTCTATACCTCCCTTCATTATCATTAAAATAATTTGCTCATGATGAAGTACTATCTTTTTCTTGCACAACTTTCTGAACGACCAGCTTGAAGCGACCCGAAGCAAATATTACTTGCTCCGATTTCATCTAACAAGATTCTTAGTTATCTCCATCACTTGAAGAAGGCTTTAATTACTTTCTTATCGAGGCGCGGGCACTGGGCTCTTATGGCGTAGAGCTGTTTGGCTCCCTGTTCAACCATTATTTACAATGAAATACTTAATATACGAGGGTATGGTCAGTATTCGAGATTGTGATCAGTACCGCGACATTCAGCTTATTTGACATGCTGCACCAAGAAGAAAACACTGTCGCTGAATGAATGAATAGCTTTAAACCCAGATATGATACTATAGGCCTGGTGTTTGCCATTAAATCGTTGGGCGAGATATACAGGTCGATGAAGACTGTAGAAATCTGAAACTAAATGTAGCGAAGATCGAGGACATAACCTATTGGAGGTACAGACATGGATAGTTCCAGATAAGGAGCAAAAAGACAAATATTTATTAAACATAGGTACTATGTTATTTACTATGCTTAAAATAAAAGCGAAAATGTCTTAAATACATTGGGTGTTCAAAATAGTAACTGCAAAAATGATTTAACCGACAAATGAAATTAAAACAAGTAGAAGCCTAAAAATCTTAAGTGACCGAGGGCCGAAAATGGTAAAATCTTGTGTCGTTTCAATCAATGAACATCAAAATGGAAGCTATTTTTCGTGTTGTGTTAAGCGCCAAAAAAGTTGTCAAAAAAAAATGAAACTAGCGTCAAAAAACGCAGAAAAATTCGCTGATTCCAAATATATATATAACTCAATATCGCAAAAAATGTCGCTTAAAGCACTTTGCCTTGGAACCGTCGAGATATATATATATATTATATGTATTGATGTGTTGATTGATTGATTGATGATGATGATGATAGGTACAAATGCACATAAGATCACTTTGTCTATTCATTAGGGTTATGTTCATGTTTTGTCCATTTTGGTCAAGTTAATGAAAATCGTGCATGTCGCGCAGAGTTCACAGCGTTAATTCCCGCCGCTACTTAACAGTCTGCGTGACCTAGCTGTAAGGTGCTCGATTTATCGGTGCACTCGCTAGTGGATACTGACTTGTTATTACTTAGGACTTAGGTGATGAGTGATGACCGTGACTCACCGAGGTGTTGCGGCGCTGCGGCTGCGCGGGTGAGTGCGGGGGTGAGTGCGGGGGTGTGTGCGGGGGTGTGTGCGGGGGAGCGGGCGGCGGGAGGGTCGTCCCACGGCTGGCGCTCGCTCGTGCCGAACACCAGGAAGAACGCGTTACTGAACACGTACACGCACGCCGTCGAGTAGAAGAACACGCGCCACAGACTCTCCGTCGGCTGCACAGTGCACAGTGCACGACACATCACACATCACACGTCACACGTCACACGGTTAACAGTTAACACACGTACATACATAATACTGACACGGCGACCGTTGTAGGCGTGACGTAGTCGATACGCCAAATTATGGGACTCACCTCGTCGGTGAGGATGACGCCGGCGACGATGGGCGCGAAGATAGATGCAGAGTTCGATAGGAAGTTGGTGATCGACATCAGGGAGCCGGCGAAGTTCGGTGTCATGTCGATGTGCACCAGCTGTGAATAGGTGCGGGCCGACGTTAGATAATAAATGAATGTTTGAATATGTTTGGCAAGTGGCGTTTACTCACGAGGAAGCCGGTGAAGTGGCCCGCGTTGATACCGACGGCGATGGTGAGGATGGTGACGGCGAGCGGCAGGTTGCCGGCGGGCACGAACGTCATCCCCACGAGAGTGATCGCGGGTCCGAACGAGCCTGTACCGTTCACCATAGATCAACAAACAGGATATATAATATGATAGTACCATAGGATAGTAATCCTAGTAGGTATGTACCCTGCATTACTACACCGGACAGTTTACTAAATTACTTATCATCAACGGCCGGCCCCAGTAAACGAAATTTTCCCAGTGTGCATCGGCCCATAAGTGTGTTCGAGCTCGTAAAAATGACCATTTAATAATGTTCGTTGCCATCGTCGTCTTCAAACTTTATTCTTTTTGACTCGTTTTTGTGATCTATCAGCACGATCGGATTAAGATCGTTTATCGGCATCGGCTATAAGCGACATAATAACATAGTTGTCCAGTGTCCACAACTCCCTCGTCAAGCTCTCTGCGCCTGTCTCGTCGACTCAACTCACTCACCTATAGAGTTGCTCAGCTTTCTGTTTGCCGTCAAGCTCAACCAATTCTTCTTCAGAATGAGATCAGACAGGAAGCCAAAGACGAAACTCAGCAAGTACATGGTGATGTAGGGTATCGCCGACAGCACGCCGTTCTGCACAAGTAATATTTACCTATACAATGACCGGTGGCGACGATGCTCACTCCAGAATATGTTATTATTTTTGACCGACTTCTAAAAAGGAGGAGGTTAATAGTTCGTGTATGTTCCCCGATTACTCGAAGACGCCTGGGGCGATTCGAGAACTTATTTTTTTAAAAGAGTCTACTTCCCAGGTGGTCGGTCCTATTGGCACCAAATCAGGATCTGGTGATGGGATCATAGAAAAATCGAGGGCAACCCCCAATTTTATAGGGACGCGTAATATGTTTCATATCATATATTTTCTAAAACTAATTAAGTATATTTAATTTTTGAGTCTGGTATTAATCATCTCAAGTTGCTGAGCTGACGATGGAAAATATAACTCCTTCACTATTAGGAGTTAGTGGATAATTCTTTAATTATTATAGTCTCGTATAGACAGCTACATAAGTTCCTTTGAGTTATTCAAGTGTGCTGATGATGAAATATATAACTCCTTGATATAATATATAATGATAATAATATTAGCCTTGTAATATTACTGTCCCACTGTTGGGCACGGGCCTCTTCTACTAATATTCCTTGTTAGTTAGGAATAATAATTCTTAGGGGATAATTCTTAAAGTACCGTACAAACCGCTTGTTTTTTTTTCTTTCAACCTATTTTGGTATTTGATTTATGCCACTGACCACTAATGAAAACTAAATATTAATAAATAATTAAAGTTTAACAAAAACTGAAAACCGACTTCAAAGTTGAACATTAAAAAGTAAAAAATAACAACAATTTTCATTTGATCTGCTTCAGCGCCACCACCGACTTCAAAGAGAGTAAGAAATTGTTGTAATTTTTTACTTTTTATTGTTGAACTTTAAAGTTGATTTAGAGTGTATGTTAAACTTTAATGATGTGAGTAGTTGTCCGTAGTCTGTAGTCCGTACCGTGATGATGTCGACGGCCAACACCTGATCCATGAATGACGGTATCTGCGTCATCAGCGACCAGAAGCCGAAGTCCTGTCCGATGTGTGCCACCATCAGCGCCACACACGCCGGTGACGTCAGCAGCTTGATCCACGGTGTCTTCGGCTTCTATTAACAATGAATCAATGCTTTACTAAATTGTTATATATAGGGCCCTACTTATAAAAACAGTTTATTTATTTGTTTTATTTTATTTTATTTTTAACACCTTATACATAAACTAACTATGTACAGGCTGACTTAAGCTTTGAGGCATTCTCTACCAGTCAACCTTTGGGTGATGCAGAGAAAAATTAAGGCTGGTGTAAAAAATGAACTTAAGGAGAATGAGATGTTGTCTGAATATAATAAACTAATGAAGAACACATTATATATACATATTATGTAGAATATATAAATAATATTAGCCTTGTAATATTACTGTCCCACTGCTAGGCACGGGCCTCCTCTACTAAAGAGAGGGGTTAGGCCTTAGGCTACCACGCTGGCCTAATGCGGATGGGTAGACTTCACAAAACCTATATCATACCTTCGAAATATTATAAATACATATAATAATAAATAATATGTAAATATATAAAACACACACATTAAAATGCCAACGGAATACACTAGTGAAATGCTTGAGATATTGCATTTGCAGTTTAGCTGAGCAAATGGCTAAGAATAGTATGTCACGTTTTTTTCCTCGTGTCACATTGTTTGAAAATAAAAGGGACAGACTATTCTTAACCATTTAATTCTTTCTACCTGTCCTTATCCCACCTCAATGTGGGTTCGGCACAACACTCTTTTTCAAGCATGTTGCAGAGGATTTGGCTAAGTTTTTACGACCGGCCGCCTGCCTGACGTCAACCCCCTATGAGGGATCCAGTCCCGGGCAAATTAAATTAAAATATTTCGAACCCAGGACCTCCCTGTTCACAACCCACACATGCTGCCACTAGACCAAGGAGACGACATCTTTACTATTTAATAAATAATAATAAATAAATACACCCAACAGTCACACACCTAGCCCTACCGCTCACTAGGTATGTATAACCTGCATCGTGGGTGTCAGAGACCATGAGAGACGCACGGTCTCACAATCTACGAGTATATATATAAAACCTTATCTATATATATAAAAATGAATCCCTATTTCCCTTGGTCACGCCATCACGCGTGAACGGCTGGACCGATTTCGCTAATTCTTTTTTTAGAATATTCCTCGAAGTACGAGGATGGTACGTACGGAGAGAAAGAATTGAAAAATTGCCTGAAAAGTCTAAAAACAACACTTTTCTATACTCCCATACAATCGATTCGTAATAATACTTAAAAGTCAATTTGAACTTTAATACTACACCATAAAGTTTAAGTGTTAGTGGAGAGGTTCCGGGAAAGCAAAACAATTGAGTGACGTTAGTATCGTATAAATATTAATGTCATATTTGTCATATTATTTATACGATGGTAACGTCACTCAATTGTTACTACTGCCTATTAACTGACCCGGCGCGGCGTCCCGAATAGCAAAATAAGATTTAAAAAAAATAATTAAAGAATTGACTGTTAGGCGGTACGAAGTTCGCCGGGTCAAAAATTATTTTTGTGTTGGATAGCCCAATTATCGAGGGTGGCTATAGGCTATATAATATCACGCTATGACCAAAAGGAGCGGAGCAGAAATGAAAAATGTTGCAAAATCGGAAAAAAAAATATCTCAAACATAAACTACTGGTTCGAAATGAAAAATTATTTTTATGTTGGATAGCCCATTTATCGAGGACGGCTATAGGTTATAAAACCTAAGGGGTGACTGACGGGGTGACTGACGGGGTAACTGACGTGAGGAATGACGGGATGACTGACAGGCTGACTGATGGGGTGGCGGACGGGGTGACTGACGAGGTGACTGACGAGGTGACTAACGGGGTGACCGACGGGGTGATGGACGGGGTGACTGACGGGGTAACTGACGGGTAACCGACAGGTTGATGGACGGGGTGACTGACGGGGTTACTGACTGGGTGACTGACGAAACCGGACCAAAGTAGATCATCCCATTACCTCTTTTAGAATTATTGGATTATAGGTATCTACGACTCATTATTTCAACCCTCTCTCTCCTACGCATACGAAGTTGCGCGGGTCAGCTAGTATAATAATAAAAAAACATTCCCACATAACATAACATAAGCTTACGCCTGTATCCTCGAAGGGATAGGCAGAGGCGCACTAGCGAACTAGAACACCCACATTTTGCCGAGCTTAGTTCAGTCCCGGATGTGATAGGGGGCGAGCCTATCGACATATCGGGAACAAATTACAGACTCCAGGCTGATATGGAAAAATCCAATATCACTTTGCCCGACCAGGGGATCGAACCCGAGACCTCAGAACCATAGTCTTACCGAAATACCACCACGCCACCGAGGCAGTCACATTCCCTTAAAACATTCCCTTATAAATATAAAAACATTCCCCTTGGGATCCAAGCCACCGGCGGTTAGGACCTCAGAGTGAGAAGTGCAGTATCCAGTAACACTGCCTTCTTAACATAATATTATTATGAGGTGATATCCGTTATTATTTTTATAGCAGACACATACAAATGAGGAGGTAGATCACCTGATCTTAAATGATCTAAATTTGGGCGTACCTGGTAATGTTCGTCTTGTCCGACAGAAGAGTGTATGAATAGACGTTCCCGCTTGGAAGTGTACCGGCTCTGGTGCGGGCTGGAGGCGCCAAACCACATGTAGGCGAGACTCCAGATCACGCCTAGACCCGCGTTCACGTAGAAAATGGCTGGCCAGCCCCACGAGTCCGCGATCAGCCCTGACGCCATTAACTGCAACGCTGTCCCCAGCTGACCGCCTGTAACGTACAGTTGCAATCGATAATGATGTATTTCTTAATATTCAATTGTCAGAAATTCATATTAAATAATAAATAACACCCAACAGTCACACATATAGCCCTGACCCCACACTAAGATACTAGTCTTGTGTCGTGGGTATCAGAGACTACGAGAGACTTTCGGTCTCACAACACCCAGACCCGAAACAAATATCTGTGGGCCACACAAACATTTGTCTCGGTGCAGGGATCGAACCCGCGGCCTCTCGCTTCACAGCCGGCTACTCGCCTGCTGCGCCACGGAGGCTGTCGATTGCGGCTTGTATTAATTGTCAGAAGTCAGAAGCAGGTCGACTACCGCTGTATATGATGGTGGCGAGTTGGCTCTTCTCGTGTAGCGGCACCCACTTGCCGATGAGCGCATGCGTGGCGGGGAAGAGGAAGCCTTGCGAGAGTCCCTGCAGCGCGCGCAGTGCGCTGGCGGCGGCGTAGCCCCCGGACTGCACGGCGAGCGGCATGAACGCGGTCATCACCGTGGTGCCCGCCACGCACGCCATGAACAGAGGCTTGGCGCCCCAGCGCGCCGCCAGCTCGCCGCTCGGCAGCTGCAGCACGATGTAGCCCCAGAAGAACGACGACAGCACCAAGCTCTTCTGGCTCATCGACCATTTTTCCTACATCGACATATCGCGCACCATAAGTACAGTGGTATTCTACTCACGAATACTACCAAAACTGGCGAGCACTGGTGTGATTACGATCTTATTACTAGTGTTGCCAAATCTATTACCCATTTTATTATGGGATATGAACAAAGAACAGGATCAGAGTAAAAGTAAAGATTGAGGTATTAAAATTGTGTAACAATGGTGATAATTATTAATATCACTTCAGCGATGAGATTCTAAACAATAATACCTAGTCGATCAACTCAGATATTATAGTCTACAAGGTATAACAATATAAGGGGCTATCAAACAAGTTTATATACAACAAAAAAAATCTCAAACGTCAATAACGCGTCAATACCACTTTTTACAGTGCGAGGGTGTTTATTACAATTTACACCCTAGAATGCTCTGTGAATGTTCAAAAATCACGTAAAACAATTTTATTGCATAAACATTATTAGGTCGGCACGACTTTGCGCGCGTATGTTTCAAATAAGACTGGGCTGACTTATGACCACGGGGTCACAACTTATGGATTACAAGTTTCGTAATGTTGATGTACGAACATGTACGAACTATGAGTATCGGCGACACGGGTCCACGGATCACGACAGACGATAGTGTCGGTGGTGTCGGTTATGTCGGTACTCACGTCAGCGGGGGCGGCGTCGTTGATGGCGACGATGGCCATGCTCATGTCGACGCGCATGCAGTAGCACAGCAGCATGCCAGCGAACAGCAACAGCACCTGCACGTGCCGCATGCCCCACCCGACTGCAAGTGCCAGACACCACAAACTCACAAGTCGACACTCCACTAAAGAGTATAATATCTACTGTGCCGAACACGGCATATGCCGGCTGCCGTCATATTTATTTAAATAAGCATATTTTATATTATATTATCATATTAAGTACCTATTAACAAAATTATCCAAGTAAAATAGCTGTGGCAAACGGACTGACAGATGGATATAACAAAATGATAAGGTTTCTTAAGTTTACGTGAATATTATACATTGAAATAAAACTATTCTTACGGATTCTATCACGATTAGGTCAGGTCTGACCCGTGACAACGAAGACTGCAAAGCCTTCGAAACGTCGGGAATAATAATTAAAACCTAATCGTGATAGAATCCGTAAGAATAGTTTTATTTCAAAATGATAAGGGTTCAGTTTGTGTCATTGCACCATGCATAAAAACAATACAGACACAATACGTGAAACTTCTCCCTTGTTAAAATAAATTCTATTAAGTCATATAAAATGTTTACATTTTAGAATAAATAAAATTGACCTTTCTTTCTTTCTACCTACCTTTATCCCACCTTATAGGGGGCATGTCAGGGCAACACACTTTATCAAGCATGTTTTAAAAAGGATTTGGCTAAGTTTTTATGACCGGCTGCCTGATGTCAAACCCCTCTGAGGGATCCAGTCCCGGGCAAATTAAATTAGAAAATTTCCGTTGCCCGACTTGGGAATCGAATCCACGACCTCGCAGTCCACAGCCCATATATGCTGGCACTATATCAAGGTGGCGACAATCAATAAAACTGACCAGTAAGTATTTTTTTAGTGTCTGGAGTTTGGAATTTGTACCCGGTATGGATGGCGATAGGTTCGACCCCTGTATCTATCCTATCCTATCTTGACTTTTTATTATTAAAATGTTTGTTTCTATTTCCCGAGATGTGCCAAAAGTTATTAGCTCACACTTCCATCCCAACAACCATCAACTTATCCACCGAGTTAATAAAATCCAAGAATTAAAAATCTTGGCTTTCAAGAATGATGAATAGTGAAATAATTATTTTGTTTGTCTAAACAAGTCTGAAGGTTCTTCACTCACCAGTTTCTTCATGACGTTTTACATCAGTTTGCGAGTGTGTGTCCATGATGTGTGCCGCGTGCGAGCCGTCAGTAGGTTCTAAGCACAGTGCAGTGTATTGTGCTGTAGTAGTATTAGACGCAACGTCAACACTGCGCTGGGCCGGTGACTGCCGTGTCCGTGTTGATGTTGCCGGCTCGCGCTCGCGCTCGCGACTCGGACCCGACTCACGACCGACTCGCGCTCGTTCACTTGTTATACCAATCGGTGCGCGTGCGGCGCTTCTTATCTGCTGACATACACGATTATATATACGATACGACACGATATTCATCTCAGATTAGACCTGCCTTCATGCCGAAGCCCGAACTCCGGACTTCCCCAGGGTGAATCTAGTTTTCACAAGAAGTCCCTAATGTAATTTTGATAAAAATCAAAATTAATAATTAATTGAGTGTTTGTCTTCTTGATAAGTGGAAGAAGGAGGAGGCCTTTACCTAGCAATGGGACACTAATGACCAAAATAAATAATGAAGTCTATAATAAACTTCAAACTTTTTTTGTTAATGAAATTCGGGTAACTCGATTTCATTTTCATTACAAATATAAAATCCAACTGTCACACACATAAATCTAACCCCACACTATGATCGACTCTTGTGTCTTGAGTATCAGGAACTACGAGAGACTTTCGGGCTCACAATTTCATTTCACTTCATTGATACAAAGGAGAATGGCGGCTTCGGACCCAAATGGGGTCTACGGAAATGAAAAAAAAGCTGGAATTAAGTTATATTAGAAAATGTAATTCATTATTTTTTTAAACTTAAAGCATGTATAATTATAAACTAGCAAAAATTATTTTATAATTTTGGCGTGAATGTTAAAAATATTAAGAAAGTGAAGTGCAACTTTGTCAAAACTATGCATAGATATTTTTTTCCTTTCGGTAAAGCAAAGGTCGAAGCACTACATGGAATGCCTTAAAAGCTGAAGGATTCTTTTTCGGGTTATCCGTTGCGAGGATTTCATATGCATCGTATTGAATGGTATTTATGCTACATCCGCGTTTAGTATAGTTTAGGGCACGCATTAATTAAAACACAGTGACATTTTTGCCACTCTTGTCATATCGGCAGAAAGACTAAGGTTCTATGACTTTTCTTTCTACCTGCCCTTACCCCACTCTGATGTGGGGTCGACGCAACACACTTTTTCAAGCATGTTGCAGAAAGGATTTGGCTAAGCTTTTACGAACGGTTGCCTGTCTGATGTCAACCCGCTTTGTGGAATCCAGTCCCGGGCAAATTAAATTCGAAAATTCGCTTTGCCCGTATATATATGTTTGCCCATATATGCTGACACTAGACCAAGGAGGCGACCTAAGGTTCTATGGCTACGAACAAATAAAAAAACCCCGCGCCTTCGTTTCGTTGAGTTGGTATTATGTGTGCGCCTTGCTATAATTTTATACATTAATGCATAAAACGACCATCTGCTTGACTACGGAGTCCAATTTCGTCTTTACTCGTGACTTGGCTGTGATAATTTCACTACGATTAATTCAAAAATGTTAAAATCCGCATAATCGTATATAACTTAGAAGGTTACTTGTAGAACGTAAATTTAAAAAAAAAACAACAAGTTTTACTTGATTCAGTGTTTTTGAGGTAGTATTATCCTCTAGTAACTCATTAACCTCTCAAATTTCGATAGTCGCAAAAAAAGTGAGTCCACGCATCTATGAAATCTTGCTATTCACCTTTTGTCAGATGTCTGATATGTATCAATTACCAACTATTAGGGCCTCGTTCACCACCCTCGAGTAAAGTGTCAAGTAGGCTAATCGTCAGTTAAAGTCACCCGTAACTGCACGTGTGAATTTCACGACGTTCGAGTAGCATGCATCTTATGATTAAACTGGCCAGTAAGCTACTTGCCACGTCGTCTGCCAAGTAGCGCGTTTACTTGACGGTTAAAGTTTAAAGTAGGCAGTTAATTGTACATTTTATCGTAGTTAAAAAACTATAAAATCAAATTATAGTAGTCATACCTTAATAACGATGTTTAACGTTTTAAATGAACGTGTTAACTGTAAAATAGTCTTTCATTTAAAAAATCAAGTAGTTTCAACAAAAACAAACTGCAATTCGGGCGAAGTGAACACCGATGTCCGGACGGGGTCATGCAAAACTCGACCTTATGGACACACGATTTAGTACCTGTGTAACTATTTATATAGCAAAAAAAGGATCCGGTAGGTTTTTGTGTCATGTGGTGCGGACCCGGGATGAGTCACGAGTGTTTTTTTGCCAAAATAAGATACTTTCGACGTAATATTGAACGAATGGGACGCAGGATTTGTGATATCATTCACTTAACCAGTAAGTTGCTACTCAGAGCTCTAATTTTGCTTGTGAAATTAACAGAAGTTACTCGGAACTCTTACTTGTCAATTAACGCTAGTCGGAAAGTAACTAATCAACACTTTACTTGGAGTTGGTGAACGAGGCCCTTAGAATTAAAAAGATAATAATACGTAGATGTTATGTATGTAGAGCTAACTTCGTACACGCTCAGTCTGAAGCCGAGTGAACAGTCAGAAGCCACGCCGCGCCGGTGCAGTGGTGGTGAGTGATGGTGAGTGATGGTGAGTAGTGGTGAGTGGTGGCTGGTGCACGCGGCTCACTATGCACTCAGCAGTTAGAACTTAGCAGCACACTTCACAAAATATGGTGAGCCGTACTATTGGCGCCAACACACGCCCGTCCGGTGTACGCAGTTGAGAGCTAAAAGAAACAAAGAAAATAACAAACAATAACGAAATATAATTATATTTTTATTTTTAACAATATTTTTTTAATCTGTTGATCTGATCGTTATCGTGTAAGACAATCCATTTTTTTTATCATAATGTAGGTTTTAATTAGGTAATCAATTATGACAATAAACACGTTGAATACATACTCGTATAAAAATCGCGGCGATGCGCGATGTTTGTCTCGAGTCTCGATGTATTGATTTCACAATAAAATTAAAATATTTGTTGCATCATTATATCGTTTAATGTTTACACACTACACAAAACTACTAGACGGACTTTGATCATATTGAGTATGGAGGTATCTGACGACTGACACCCTGGATTAACAGATCCACAAAGAGATGAAATATGCGATGAAAGTTTGTATGGGAATTTTGAAACTGCTCAATGGGTTTTGATGTTTGTTATACAAATGGGGTACTTTATTTTTTATCAACTCCTAAAGAGGAGAAATAAGGGATGAAAGTTCGTATAGGGGTCTAGATTTTGATGAAATTTGGTATGAGGATATTTTTGGTCTAAGGACAGACATTAAGGTACTTTATATTTTTAAATAGTCTCCAAGGCGGCGACAAATAAATACAAAAAAATAACTCAAAATTAAAGCAGCTAAACAATAATAAGAATACTATCGTAGTATATACAAACATACAACTATCCCACTGCCGGGTACGGGCCTTCTCTACCGATGAAAGAAATCTACCAAGCTGATCTAACGCGTCAGACTTCTTGTGAAGAAATTATCAGGTATGTAAGTCATGTAAGTTTTTTCACGATGTTTTCCTTCGCCGTTATAGTAAGCGATAATTCATAACTAAATCCACAGACAATAAATATGTGTTAAAACACACTTTAAAGTCAGACGTCTTTTTAGTTTTTAGGCTTATGGTACATAAGATTTTTTGAAATAGATGTAGGTATGAATCATGTTACACACAAATAGAAAATCGAATTGTTTTGAATCACACAATTAGTACCATGTTGTGACATGCACAAATGCACATTGCAAAATCAGCCAAATATAAGTAATATTGATTTAACACAACTAATCAATAATTATATGTCAACAATCGGTAATCAGCGACACACATAATTATTATAATAAAATGTGATAGATATCTCAGCGGACCGCGGCAGTACGCGGCAGCTCGCGGCGGCACGCGGCAGTGATGACAGAGGATAATTATAATATGACAGCAGCTTGTTCAGTACTCTTTATTTTTAAAGATATTTTTTACATTTTTAAATATATGCTATAAAAAATACATTTAAAAATATAAAAATATTCCCCTCCGATGGCGAGGCTCGGGAGCCAAGCCACCGGCGGTTAGGACCCCAGAGTGAGGAACCTCCTCACAATTCGTGCCGTATCCAGTAATACTGCCTTCTGCATCTGGCTCTTGACCCAAACACCAACCGAGAGCCTCTTGAGGTGTTGGTCGAGGCTCAGTGGTATTAAACCATGGACAGAAATGACTATCGGAACAATGATTGTTGAATCCACATCCCACATGCGAGTAACCTCATGTGCTAGGTTTAAATATTTCGACATTTTGTCTTTTTCGGCTTTCACAAGGTTCTCATCATGCGGAATCGTGACATCAACTAGCATCGCCCGGCGCGTCAATCGATCTACTACCATAATATCAGGCTTATTGGCCATAATAGTCCTGTCTGTGATAACAGATCGATCACAATAGAGCGTTGCATGACTATTTTCGAGAACTGGTTGAGGGACATATTGATAATAAGGCACCTCAGAAGCCACAAGGCAATATCGAAGAGCAAGTTGCTGGTGTAGGATCTTGGCTACATGGTTATGCCTATGCAAATACTCGCAGTTAGCAAGATACGAACAACCGGAAATAACATGCCTGATGGATTCTCCGGGACGGTGGCATGCTCGACAAATGTCGACCGTACCGTCCTTCATGATGTATTTCCTATAGTTGTTCGTCTTGATAACTTCGTCCATAATTGCAAAGACAAAACCCTCGGTCTCCTCAAAAAGGTTACCGAAACGTAGCCAAGCCACTGAGGCGGTCGGATCTACATCTTTTTTTTTTTTTTGTCGCGGGGAAAAGTGTTTTACCACTGCCGCCGCGCCCGGGGGGGGTGGACGCGGCGGGTATGTCGGGTTCGCCGGCCTTACGACCCAGCGCCGTGATGCCCGGGAGAGATGGTCGACATCCGGGCGACGCTGGGCCGCGTCCCTAACAAATGCCCTACACCGGCAATACCGACTAAAAACCCCACGGTGGCCTACTTCGGCGCATGAGTGGGGCGGTCCCGGGGTATCCTGAGATAGCCTCGGATTGCTACCGGAACCGCCCCTGCGCGGTGCCGCCTTGCGGCCCGTCTCCGATTTGGGGGGGGCTCAGAAGCCCCCGCCGCCGAAGGACGCCCTCGGCGTCTACGGCAGCACGAGGCCGACCGTCCGTGCTGCCGTCCGTCCCGGGGTCGCAAGTACAATAGTACTATAAGGGGCGCACAGCCCCCCGCTGCACGCCCGCGACCCCGGAAGGCCCCTATTAGTCGCCTCTTACGACAGGCAGGGGTTACCGTGGTGGAATTCTCCAAACGCCCCCATTCCACAGGGCGGGAGACGCCGGTCAGTCGTCCACCCGGCGCCTCCTACGTCTCCTTTGGCGGCGGGCGGGATCGCTCTGCTCACGATCCCGCTCGGCGCTCTCCTTCTGCGAAATGGCGCGCTCGCAGAAGGAGACCATCGCAGTCGGATCTACATCTGGCCCATGAAGAGCACGGTAGAACCGCCCATGTAGCTCTTTGCCCTTCCATATCTCCCTGCGCTCCCTAATGCCCAATACAACAGGCCTCCGCCAATTCCTGTTCGCCAAGGAGAGCGGAGTGAATCCTTTGTCCACCATAACTACAACCCTATGCATATCCACATCACTGTGAAGGAAATAATCCCTGAGATTGCACATCTCGCGGTTATGGAGGTCCTTAGCGTTAAGTAAGCCTCGGCCCCACATCTCCGCGGGATATACAATCTCATCACCGATGATCGTGGATGATGTATACGATGTGCAGTCATGTCATAATGTCATGTCAGTTATAGTCAGTCACAGCAGCTTTATTATTATTATTTTAATAATTAGTACATTGTATTTGGTTATATTTTACACAAACAAAACAACATAACATATATTTTACTGATATTAAATATAGCTTTTTAATAATACTTACCCACTTTGTCTAATCAAAATCTCATCATGATAAATACTGTATATCTTAATTTTATATTAATTTATTAAAAGTAAATTATAAGTAGAAAAATTATTAAATATTTTGCGAAAACTTGATAATTGCTCTAATTACCTTGACATTTTTACCCATTACTAGTATATGTAATAAACCCCCATCACTTTCATATATAACAAACACAACTTTCGGCTAGATTATGGAAAATATAAACCAAGTAACCGTCCGCACTGTCAGAATTTCAGCCAAAACTCTTAATTATAACTAAGTAAATAATAATTTACTTTCGTTTTTTATTTAATGGGACAAACATCGAGCTATAAACAGTGCATTTGCATAGAAATGAATCAAAGATTATTATGTTGGATTTTGGCGTTAAAATTATTTCATATTAATAATATTGTCTAAAGTTGTGTTTGTTGTTTTAAAGTGATATGGTTTTATGCACCAAACTTCAGCGAAGATTGATACTTTTAACCGGTGATCTTTGATGAGTTTTGATTGGTGTGTTGGCTGGCTTTGTTCGGTCGATTCGCTGAGGGAAGATCATCTGAGGGGCATGCGAAAATATTTATTCGTATTATTCAAAATTGTAAATCATTTAAATGAGGTTGTTATAAGTTTTCATAAAAATATTTTTCAATAACATATAGCCTTAATTCGGAACTAAAGATATTCAACAGTAAAATAGACGGGACAACTGTGCGAAACTTGTGATACAAAAGTTATAATCTCGTGGTCATACGTAAGTCACCCAGTCGTATTTGAATTTGAAACATACGCAAGGTCGTAACATCGTAATATGTTTAGATAATATAAATGTCTTACGCGATTGAACTTGAATATTCACAGAACATTCAGAACATTGGAGCCTCCGTGGCGCAGCGGGCAAGTAGCCGGCTGCGAAGCGAGAGGCCGCGGATTCGATCCCCGCACTGAGACAAATGTTTGTGTGGCCCACAGATATTTGTTTCAGGTCTGGGTGTTGTGAGATCGAAAGTTTCTCGTAGTTCCTGAAACCCACGACACAAGACTCGATCTTAGTGTGAGGTCAGGACTACGTATGTGATGTGTTGGATGTTATTTATTTTAGGGTGTAAATTGTAATAAGCGGCCTCGCATTATACTAGTAATAAGTGTTAGATGGCGTTACTGACGTTTGAGATCATTTTTTTGTATAGAAACATGCTTGATAGCCCTTCTACATATAGCTAGTAATATTAAATATCTTTGTTCGAAACTTTTATTAACTCAATATTTATATTAACTCGAACTGTATGTGCGTTGCACTTGGCCGGTTTTTGTTTTCTCTAAAACCAGCATCAACGAATACTGGCAATAGTTTCGGTAACATCAATGGCGTTTTAACATCTAACCGCTATAAATCTATAAAAATGATGATTAATAACTGAACGAGTCCACACAACCTGATAGAAAGGAAGATTCTTTCATTCTTTCACACAATCTAAATATTGTCAAAAATAAATGACAGTGTGCATCACTGGTATCGCCTTCATCGACACGACTAAAAAAAACCTACATAATAATCGATAATCATCTAAAATTACTTTTATCGCGATCAATCTAATCGAGGACTGCGTGAGCACTAGTGCCAGTCATAATTACATGGACGATGATTTTTAATAAAATTAAATAATATTTGAATAACAACTTTTACCTAGTTGAATATTAAAAAAAATAACGGTCAAGTGACTGTTTGAACCATATACATATTTATACGTCTGAACACGCACACACAAAGCAAAGGGTTCCGAAGAAGCGATGAATGTTATTGAATATTACAGAGGTTCATCTTTGGCTTCTTGTCTGATCTCATCTTGAAGAAGAAATGGCTGAGCTTGACGGCAAACAGAAAGCTGAGCAACTCTATGGGTGAGTGAGGTGAGTCGACGAGACAGGCGCAGAGAAAAATATATAAAGGAGAATGAAAAGAAGGTTAAACATTTTGTAGATGTTTGCCAAATATACGATAGGCGGTCCGTAGGAATTACTTAGATTAAAATAAAAATATGAAAGTAGTTTTTTTTATAATATTAATACAAATGTCATGTACCTTTTAAGAAGATTGTACTTAATATATAATATAATAGTATCTTTACTTTATATTTTTTTGTTTTGTTTTGATAACGTAATTGTGTTTGTTGTTTGTGTTTTTTTTTTAGTTCTTATAATCTTAAAACAAAACAAAAACTGTAGTGTGTAAGTAAAAATAAGAATGTTTTTAACAAACATTTTATTTTTATCCCAAGGGGGAAGGTGTAGTGTGTAAGCCATAGTATATAAGTTAAATGTAACATATAATTAAAACAGTCTACAATAAAGCATTAAACGAACCACACGTCTTCGCCTCTACTTTCCTACATTACATTTCATACATTTGATAAGATAGACAAAAGTTACCATAACATAAAACACTATGACAAAAACTCAGTTATGCGTCAAAATCAAAGATATTAAAGAGTATAGTACATACTAAACCGGACATCAGCGCAATAGTCGTGATCCAAAAGTTTTGACCAATTGGTCATAACGACTCAGTACAGTTTGATATGTATCAAGAAATCGTGCAAGAAATAAATTATTTTCGAATAAATTACGCCGAGTCGAATAATACGATCTTGCAAGTCGCGTTAGAGGAAAACAGATGGATCAAACTAGTTTTATCTTCGCAATTTACCTCTATAGTGTATTCACCTTCATATAATAACAATAAAACATATATTTTTTGTAATAAACAATCTCTGTTGTCGAATAGCGTTATCATATTTAAATTTCATGTTATCAAGGTATGTTGTATGGTAAGTCACCGTAGTGCTGTGATGTTGAGGGGATTAAAAACTACTATTTATATTATTATACTTTGGTCATTAAAACCACTGTGTCCATTACTTGTCATTTAATTTTATTATATAAAAAATATTTTACAACAACTGTATGATATGATTATAAATTATAAATATTCAATATACAACAATCAATCTAAAATTTTCCCATGTCGTAATCTCACATCATCCATTCAATATTTAATCTTCAATCTCTTAATCACTACATCATAATTCGATATTTCGTCTTCAATCTCGCAATCATTAAAGCATCTATTGGATATTCAATTTTCAATCTCGCAGTCATTACGTCATCAATTCGATATTCTATCTCGCAATGATTACATCATCAATTGAATATGCAATCTTTCGATATTCAAACTTCAATCATTACGTCATCAATTCGATATTCAATCTTCAATATTCAAAAGGGTAGAGTTGTCCACAGCTCGAGCTGTCGCAACCGACTGAACTGGATGACAGTCGGCAATCCTTTTTATTACATTTTTTATTTGCAGTGGATGTCCTATGGCTGATGACGATGATGATGATGATGATGAATCCTTTTTATAGGTTGGAACAAACAACATGACTCAGCGGAACGATTACTTGGAGCGTCATTGGATGACTCGACAACCGCCACATTAAAGAAATACTATTGTAGGTAGTAGTATTTTATAAGACAAGTGACAGCTAAAGAAAGCTTGCGCTGACATATATTATGAATAATCGATTGAAAACACCGAATAATCAATAAATAATAACGAAGTTTGACATCAAACATTTTGTATAGAAACTGGCTTAAAAGCCTCTCTATCTATCTAGTGTTAAATCTCTTTGATAAAACTAATAAAGACCTTAAAATCATGTATGTATGTAAACCGAACTTGAAAAAATCAACTATTTTCTTAATTTCTTTTGGGTTTGTACCTTTCCATTCGATCATCCTTAGCCCTTAGATTAATAAAGTAAATTCTTTGCCTTAGCCCTTGCACCGAATCTAAACAACATTTTTATATATTAATTGCATTAAAATTATTAAATATTTTTAATTAAATGGATTAGTTCATACTTTTATAATCCGAAGTCCAACTCAAAATCGTAATTTTCCTACACTGTGTTGTGTGTGTATGTTTATTATAATAATCATGTCTGCTGAAATAAAATACGGAATACAATTAGAATTTTGCAAGCTAGTGCTGAGTTATTGTATATTTGAGAATGAAATAAATTGAAATAAATCCATCACGATGTCATGGACATAAAGAATAAGAAGGACTGAACGCTAGGAACATTGATAGTGAAGCACGGATTTTGTTCAATCGATCTATCCAAGGGATACCTAATGAATACAAAATTTCCCCACTTTTTGTCTTACACTAGTACTTCATAAGCACTAATTAGAAATGATTGTTTTGTGTAATTGTAAGGAATTTCAATAAGGTTAGGGCGTAGTACTACTAGGGCTAGAAATTAGACTTTTAAGTTTTTGAACTTACCTCGGAAAAGGAAGAGTACACTGATTACCTCGGTAGCGTGGTTGTATTTCGGTACGACTACCGTGCTGAGGTCTCGGGCCCGATCCCCGGCGAGGGCAAAGTGGTATTGGATTTTTCCATATTGGCTCGGAGTGTGGAATTTGTGCCCGATATGGCGATAGGCTCGCCCCCTATCACATCTGAAACGGAACTAAGAGCTTATGTTGAAGAGTATTTTAGTGTATCATCAACATCATCATTCTTTACGTGATCTAATCAGGAATGAGGATATCCGTAGAAGAACGAAAGTCACCGACATAGCCCAGAGGATTAGCAAGTTGAAGTAGCAGTGGGCAGCGCACATAGCTCGTAGAACTGATAGCCGATGGGGCAGAAAAGTTCTCGAGTGGAGACCACGTACTGGCAAGCGCAGCGTAGGACGTCCACCTACAAGGTGGACCGACGACCTGATAAAGGTCGCAGGAAGTCGCTGGATGCAGGCCGCTTCCAACAGGTCGATCTGGAAATCTTTGGGGGAGGCCTATGTTCAGCAATGGACGTCCTATGGCTGAGAACAGTGGTCGGCAACCTTTTGGCAGGCAAGGGCCGCAAGGTGGCAAAATACAGTAAAGGCGGGCCTCACCTCATATTTTCTATTTATAGAGGTATAATCTATAACATTTTAGATAATTTATGACTAATTTACGAAACAATCACGGGTTGCAAATAGAACTTCACGGGCTGCAAATAGGATTTCACGGGCCGCACCGGCCGCACCGGCCGACCGCTGATTTAGAGTATAATATTTACGTATATACATCAAATTTTGCCCTCCCCTAGTTAAAATTATGAACGAGTATTATACCTGTTATAGAATACCTCTATATAAAAAAACAGTTGCTAAGGAACGCCTGGCAGATGTAAAACATCAAAAATTATTCGTTAACAACTGTTTTCCGCTGCATCGCGAATATTTTATAAACCAAAGGGAAAAGTTTTTTTTGTTGTGTATTTGCTTTTTTTACGGATAATAAAACCCGTTCTGTCGTTTTAGTATAATAGTATTAATTTTGAAGTCAGCTGAACTTAAAACAAAGAAAAACAGAAAATCCTATCATTTATGTACCTATGTCTTATTTTAACACCGATGTTGTATCTATATTGAGTAAAGATAACGTCTTACATTTCAACTGTTAATAGATTTCGTTTTGTCGGCAAAAACAATTATCGTAGAATTTTATTTTAAAATTAAAACTATCAAATTAAATCATAAAATCATTGATTAGGTACTTATCTAGGATAAATAAAACAATAGCCCTGAATACATTTAAAAAAATAGTAGAGTACACATTTACTATAATATTATTATCCCACAAATATCTGGGCAAAATCACCCATTCATTTTCTGACAACACAGACACCGATTATGGATGCTTAGAGCTTTGGCGGGAATTCTGATGGTGCGGGTGGTCGCTTGTTTTAATGATTTCATATTATAGTCATATTAAAGTTGTGGTTTAAATGATCACATTTAAAAAAAACAGTGAATTTAAGTGATTTTGGATGCTTTTTGTCGGGTGGATGGGTCGACCATGTTCGATTCCTCCGCTGCGCGAAAATCGCCTAAAAAGCATCAAACTGGAAGGAATTGACGCCAAAACTCCAGCAGGGCCTTGAAATCGACATTGTTTCGGCTTCGTTCGGTTGGTGTGTACCCGGCATATTTGAGCGTGTTATGAGTGTTAGTGTTGCGTAAAGCACGCTTGTACAGGCACGCTTGTACAGGCACGTTTGTGTGCGTGACAAGTACGGGCGTGACAAGTACGATGTTGTCTGTTTAACTACATATAGGTGACACTCAGTACTTCTTATTCTTTAGCTCTATGCACTACGCTTTGGAAGTTGGCGACATTATTGTAAAGTGACATTACGATCCGTCATTTCACTCTTTCTAATAAAAATTGGTATAGATAAATATTAAAATGCCTAAAATGCGCGATTTGAAAACGCGCGTCAAAACTTTGCCATCTAAACATGGATTAAATTTTTAATCGGCCCTTGATCGGCCCTTGACTTATGCGCTCTTATGAATTTGTACAAACGACTAGACGCCGTTATCTCATCAGTTTGATTATTAGTACGATAGTTATCTGCACCTGTGTTCCATGGAACGTACGAATTGCGACTCGATAACATCGTTGATGATTTATTTTCGCGCACAATTAGCATGATAAGATTTTAAGCTTTAGTATCTACATGCACATCTGACATCACTATTAAAAACAAAATACAGGCTTTAATTGCTTTCAACTAGTTAGTCGCCACTCGCCATTTAGTGAATGACTAGATGTAGGTATGTACCAGTACCCGGTGGTGAAATCTGCTTGAGACGGTTAACAACGGTTAAAATGAAAAGAACGCATTATCGTTGTAAGTGATGACGACTGGGTAGTAATATATATGCCTGATAACACCACGTACAAACTACGTTAAAAAAATTGCTGTATAAAGGAGCTCAGCTATATAATAAACTGCCGAATTATAAAAGGGACATACAATCTTTTGCACTTTTCAAAAAATCTTTAAACCCCACATCCTCAAGGAATTTTCGGACTCATCTATACTAATATTATAAAGCTGAAGAGTTTGTTTGTTTGTTTGTTTGATTGAACGCGCTAATCTCAGGAACTACTGGTTCGATTTGAAAAATTATTTTTGTGTTGGATAGCCCAATTATCGAGGGTGGCTATAGGCTATATAACATCACGCTATGACCAATAGGAGCGGAGCAGAAATGAAAAATGTTTAAA
The DNA here is from genome assembly GCA_036417725.1 of Clanis bilineata. Lineage (NCBI taxonomy): Eukaryota > Metazoa > Arthropoda > Insecta > Lepidoptera > Sphingidae > Clanis > Clanis bilineata. The sequence continues at coordinate 36,165 of CM071145.1, read as the reverse complement.
ACCGGGGAAATTGATATCTCAGAAACTACTGGTTCGAATTGAAAAAATATGTTTGTGTTGGATAGCCCAATTATCGAGGGTGGCTATAGGCTATATAACATCACGCTATGACCAATAGGAGCGGAGCAGAAATGAAAAATGTTGAAAAGACTATATTTCAGAAACTACTGGTTCGAATTGAATTTTTTTTTGTGTTGGATAGCCTATTTATCGAGGATGGCTATAGGCTATATAACATCACGCTTTGACCAATAGGACCGGAGCAGAAATGAAAAATGTTGCCAAATCGGGAAAATTTATATCTCAGACAGAAACTACTGGTTCGAATCGAAAAATTATTTTCGTGTTCGATAGCCCATTTATCGAGGATGGCTAAAGGCTATATAACATCACACTATGACCAATAGGAGCGGAGCAAAAATGAATAATGCTACTAGCGGGGAATTTTATATCTCAGAAACAACTGGTTCGATTTGAAAAAATATTTTAGTGTTGACCGAGGGGATGAATGGTAGAGTGACTAAGGGGTGACTGACGGGGTGATTGATGGGGTGACTGATGGGATGACTGACGGGGTCACCGACGTGAGGAATGACGGGGTGACTGACAGGCTGATTAATGGGGTTGCGGACGGGGTGACTGACGAGGTGACTGACGGGGTGACAGACGGGGTGACAGACGGGTGACAGACTGGGTGACAGACTGGGTGACAGACGGGGTGACCGACTGGGTGACCGCCTGGGTGACAGACGAGGTGACAGACGGGGTGACAGACGGGGTAACAGGCGGGGTGACAGACGGGGTGACAGACGGGGTGACAGGCGGGGTGACAGACGGGGTGCCAGACGGGGTGACAGACGGGGTGACAGGCGGATGACAGACGGGGTGACCGACTGGGTGACAGACGGGTGACAGATGAGGTGACAGACGGGGTGACACGCGGGGTGACAGACGGGGTGACAGACGGGTGACAGGCGGGTGACAGACGGGGTGACAGACGGGGTGACCGACTGGGTGACAGGCGGGGTGACAAGCGGGGTGACAGACGGGGTGACAGACGGGGTGACAGACGGGGTGACAGAGGGTGTGACTGACGGGGTAAGAGACGGGATGACAGACGGGGTGACAGACGGTGTGACAGACGGTGTGACTGACGGGGTGAGGGACGGGGGACTGACGGTCGAACTAGATCATCCGATTACCTCCTTTAGAATTATTGGATTATAGGTGCCTACGACTCACTCTTTCAACCCTCTCTCTCATACGCAGACGAAGTTACGCGGGTCAGCTAGTAATTCATAAATTTAATAAACTAAGCAAGCCTTAATATAAAACACACCTACACTTGACGTCTATGATAAGCGATAGACACTCCTTTCGAATTGCGCTCTATAAGTCTAGTCTAGTCTCTCGCATATGCAATGCTTTAACTTTGTCCTATCTTTTAAATACTACCCTCAACCATAGTTGGTAATCATAGTCCAACCGTTTGTTCCTACGCACTATCTCGTAATAATTGCAAGTATAATAAGTTTGCGCTATGTAATGTTCTCTAATAAGTGAACTGTATTCTTTAGAGAAATAAATGTCTAAAACCGTAAAACACCGTAGTATACATGACGATAGCCAAAAAAAAAGTTGCGTTTATAGTGCTTGTTGAGATCAATCACATCAATAATATTATGATGAATTAAGTTAAATGGAATTGTACGCATTACGGTTATTAATTAAAGTATGAAATATATGTATATTTTTTAAACCTGTTTGTTTCGACGGTTCTAAGGCAAAGTGTGTTAAGCCAAATTTTTTTTTTAATAGTTACATGAGAGAGATTAGTTAGTTGAAAAAAAAAAAAAAAAACAATGTATTTATACATATCGCAACTTTTTTTTTTTTTTTTTTTTTTATTAAGTAAATGTGTTAACATTATGGGCCTTACTTATAAAAGCATTTTTAGCGGAGCAAATGGTTAAGAATTATCTGTCCCTTTTTTTTTTTTTTTTCCTTGCGTTACATTATTTAAAAATGAGAGGGATAACAAAAACAGAAACAGAAGCAGAAGCAGAAACAGAGACGGAGACGGAGACGGAGACGGAGACGGAGACGGAGACGGAGACGGAGACGGAGACGGAGACGGAGACGGAGACGGAGACGGAGACGGAGACGGAGACGGAGACAGAGAAACAGAGAAACAGAGAAACAGAGAAACAGAGAAACAGAGAAACAGAGAAACAGAGAAACAGAGAAACAGAGAAACAGAGAAACAGAGAAACAGAGAAACAGAGAAACAGAGAAACAGAGAAACAGAGAAACAGAGAAACAGAGAAACAGAGAAACAGAGAAACAGAGAAACAGAGAAACAGAGAAACAGAGAAACAGAGAAACAGAGAAACAGAGAAACAGAGAAACAGAGAAACAGAGAAACAGAGAAACAGAGAAACAGAGAAACAGAGAAACAGAGAAACAGAGAAACAGAGAAACAGAGAAACAGAGAAACAGAGAAACAGAGAAACAGAGAAACAGAGAAACAGAGAAACAGAGAAACAGAGAAACAGAGAAACAGAGAAACAGAGAAACAGAGAAACAGAGAAACAGAGAAACAGAGAAACAGAGAAACAGAGAAACAGAGAAACAGAGAAACAACAACAACAACAACAACAACAACAACAACAACAACAACAACAACAACAACAACAACAACAACAACAACAACAACAACAACAACAACAACAACAACAACAACAACAACAACAACAACAACAACAACAACAACAACAACAACAACAACAACAACAACAACAACAACAACAACAACAACAACAACAACAACAACAACAACAACAACAACAACAACAACAACAACAACAACAACAACAACAACAACAACAACAACAACAACAACAACAACAACAACAACAACAACAACAACAACAACAACAACAACAACAACAACAACAACAACAACAACAACAACAACAACAACAACAACAACAACAACAACAACAACAACAACAACAACAACAACAACAACAACAACAACAACAACAACAACAACAACAACAACAACAACAACAACAACAACAACAACAACAACAACAACAACAACAACAACAACAACAACAACAACAACAACAACAACAACAACAACAACAACAACAACAACAACAACAACAACAACAACAACAACAACAACAACAACAACAACAACAACAACAACAACAACAACAACAACAACAACAACAACAACAACAACAACAACAACAACAACAACAACAACAACAACAACAACAACAACAACAACAACAACAACAACAACAACAACAACAACAACAACAACAACAACAACAACAACAACAACAACAACAACAACAACAACAACAACAACAACAACAACAACAACAACAACAACAACAACAACAACAACAACAACAACAACAACAACAACAACAACAACAACAACAACAACAACAACAACAACAACAACAACAACAACAACAACAACAACAACAACAACAACAACAACAACAACAACAACAACAACAACAACAACAACAACAACAACAACAACAACAACAACAACAACAACAACAACAACAACAACAACAACAACAACAACAACAACAACAACAACAACAACAACAACAACAACAACAACAACAACAACAACAACAACAACAACAACAACAACAACAACAACAACAACAACAACAACAACAACAACAACAACAACAACAACAACAACAACAACAACAACAACAACAACAACAACAACAACAACAACAACAACAACAACAACAACAACAACAACAACAACAACAACAACAACAACAACAACAACAACAACAACAACAGTTAGGTTCGACAAATATGGCAAAAGGAAAAAAAAAAAAAAAAAAAAAAAAAAAAAAAAAAAAATTAGGTTAGGTTAGGTTAGGTTAGGTTAGGTTAGGTTAGGTTAGGTTAGGTTAGGTTAGGTTAGGTTAGGTTAGGTTAGGTTAGGTTAGGTTAGGTTAGGTTAGGTTAGGTTAGGTTAGGTTAGGTTAGGTTAGGTTAGGTTAGGTTAGGTTAGGTTAGGTTAGGTTAGGTTAGGTTAGGTTAGGTTAGGTTAGGTTAGGTTAGGTTAGGTTAGGTTAGGTTAGGTTAGGTTAGGTTAGGTTAGGTTAGGTTAGGTTAGGTTAGGTTAGGTTAGGTTAGGTTAGGTTAGGTTAGGTTAGGTTAGGTTAGGTTAGGTTAGGTTAGGTTAGGTTAGGTTAGGTTAGGTTAGGTTAGGTTAGGTTAGGTTAGGTTAGGTTAGGTTAGGTTAGGTTAGGTTAGGTTAGGTTAGGTTAGGTTAGGTTAGGTTAGGTTAGGTTAGGTTAGGTTAGGTTAGGTTAGGTTAGGTTAGGTTAGGTTAGGTTAGGTTAGGTTAGGTTAGGTTAGGTTAGGTTAGGTTAGGTTAGGTTAGGTTAGGTTAGGTTAGGTTAGGTTAGGTTAGGTTAGGTTAGGTTAGGTTAGGTTAGGTTAGGTTAGGTTAGGTTAGGTTAGGTTAGGTTAGGTTAGGTTAGGTTAGGTTAGGTTAGGTTAGGTTAGGTTAGGTTAGGTTAGGTTAGGTTAGGTTAGGTTAGGTTAGGTTAGGTTAGGTTAGGTTAGGTTAGGTTAGGTTAGGTTAGGTTAGGTTAGGTTAGGTTAGGTTAGGTTAGGTTAGGTTAGGTTAGGTTAGGTTAGGTTAGGTTAGGTTAGGTTAGGTTAGGTTAGGTTAGGTTAGGTTAGGTTAGGTTAGGTTAGGTTAGGTTAGGTTAGGTTAGGTTAGGTTAGGTTAGGTTAGGTTAGGTTAGGTTAGGTTAGGTTAGGTTAGGTTAGGTTAGGTTAGGTTAGGTTAGGTTAGGTTAGGTTAGGTTAGGTTAGGTTAGGTTAGGTTAGGTTAGGTTAGGTTAGGTTAGGTTAGGTTAGGTTAGGTTAGGTTAGGTTAGGTTAGGTTAGGTTAGGTTAGGTTAGGTTAGGTTAGGTTAGGTTAGGTTAGGTTAGGTTAGGTTAGGTTAGGTTAGGTTAGGTTAGGTTAGGTTAGGTTAGGTTAGGTTAGGTTAGGTTAGGTTAGGTTAGGTTAGGTTAGGTTAGGTTAGGTTAGGTTAGGTTAGGTTAGGTTAGGTTAGGTTAGGTTAGGTTAGGTTAGGTTTTTTTTTTTTTTTTTTTTTTTTTTTTTTTTTTTTTTTTTTTTTTTTTTTATTGTGGGGCTATAGGCCCCACTCTCGTACCCCTAACTTTATCAGGGACCTTTCTGGGTCTCTTTATTTAAAAATTTCCTACACTTATGTCACCTACCCCCTGTTATGGAGGCCTACTCTAATTTTATTTCTTATTACACCATTTCCTACTCTATTACTTTCTGTGTCTACATTTCTTAGATTCTATTCATTATCCTTATCTTATATTCTATCGTTTATTTACGCACTTATATCTATACATGTTTATATTACCATACTTTATGTTGTCCTTTTATATAAATTTACCGTATTTACTCTATTTTTATATTTATATACTTACATATAACATTTTATTCCTTATCTTAGCAACTAATCTTATATAATCTTAATTATATATATTAGTGTGCTCTTTACTTATCTTATCTATTTATTACGACTTATGACTTTATTTGCTATTCTTATACAATACTCTATAAATATTTTCCTACTATCTTTATTTTTAATTATACATGGTAAATTTTCTACATCTATTTTATTTCCTATGCTTACTTCTATTTCTGTTCTCTCTTTTAAGTGAACAGGGCACTCAGTCAACACGTGCATTACACTCTCTTCCTTCCCAGGGTCACAGATACACGCCGGATTCTCCTTGCACTTAAATCGATGTAAGTACTCGGAGAACCCGCCGTGCCCCGTGAACACCTGGGTTGTAACAGAGTCCACGCCTATCTGCCGTATTATGCGATAAGCATCCATTGCGTTGGGGAAGAACTGTTTCGTAGTTGAAGCAGTTTCTTCAGCCTGGTATCTCCGATTCCATTCGTCAATCGACGCCAATCGGATTTGTCGTTTGACGAATGAAATCGGACATTTATCATAGTGCGGTTTTGTTTTCAGGTTTAATGCAGCATCCTTTGCGAGTACGTCCGCTCTTTCGTTGCCCTCCAATCCCACATGCGCTTTTATCCAAAAAAGTTTAACTTTTTGGTTGCGTTCATCAGCTGTTTTTAAATTTCTGGCTATGTCGAACGCCAAGGGGTGAAGGGAATCGCCCCTGGCGACAACATCCAGAGCGGACCTAGCATCGCAAAAGATGCTGCACTCCTGATACTTGCTTTTCAGCACCTCCTCTGTCGCAGTTTTCAGAGCAAGAAGCTCCGCCTGGTAGACGCTGCAAAAAGGCTCCAGTTTGAGCTTCCTTGTTCTGGTCTCGGCGGCCCCATCCCATATGGATAGCGCCGCTCCGACTTTCCCGTTTATTTTGCTTCCATCAGTGAATATGCAGCGATACTCACTGATGTGCTGGGCCAGCTCTGCACCGTCCACCAGGCTATGGATATCCCTGCCTCTCCAATTTGAGGGGTGGTCTTGGCTGACGAAGGTCACAGGCCTCTCCACTTCCCGGTCACCAGTTACCTGCTGGGTATATCCCTTTTTTGTTTCGAAGAGGAGAGCTGCTTCCCTCACTCTTACGTCCAAGGGTAATATCCCAGCAAGCAACATGGCCGAGTTTAGGGATACCGTCCTGTAGGCCTTCGTCAGCTTCTGCATAAAACCGCGTTGCACCGTGTCGAGTTGCTTCCTGACACATTTTTTATTTGATGCCGGTGCCCATGCACTAGCCGCGTACAAAATGGTAGGTTCAACTACTGCAATATATAATGTTCTTATGATTTCAGGTCCCAACCCCCACTGCACTTTCGCGGCTCTTGAGAGGCGTTTATAGAAGTCCGTCGCTTTCTTACAGACTTCAGCCACATGTTTGTTGAAGGTCAAGCCATCATCCAGTGTAAGTCCCAGTATCTTCATCTCCTTCGTTAGGCCAATGTACTCACCCCCCATGCGCAATATTGGGGAATCGAATTTCAGCTTCTTGGTCAACACCATCGCTTTTGTTTTCTGAGGTGCGAATTTTAGCTTATTTTCGATCCCCCAACCGTGCACATACGCTAATGCCGCATTGGCCTCCTTCTGGATGGTTTCGGTCGTTCCATTGAAGACCAGGACGATATCATCTGCAAAGGCTTGGCAATAATGTCCCCGTCTATGAAGCTCTTTAAGTAATGGGTCGAGGAGCAGGTTCCACATGATTGGACCCCCAATGGATCCTTGTACGCATCCTTTGGAGGTCCATTTCATGTGTTCTTCCCCGGCGAAGCGAACCTTTACTTTTCGGCTCTCGAAGTAGCTGTCTACAACCCGTCTTAGATTTTTCGGACATCCTTCCTCCGACAGTCTGACTCTTATAGCCGGCCACCAAGCGCTATCGAAGGCCCCCTCTATATCTAGGGAGACTACAGTTGTAACTTCTTTGTTTTTTATTTTCTCCTTAATGTAGTTTATTAGAATATAGAGGGAGTCCTCCGTGCCCCTTTGGGGCATGAAGCCAAACTGCCGGGTACTCATCCTAGGGAGTAGACGCCACTTCACTCTCGCCACCACCATTTTCTCGAGGATCTTCCCCATCACCGGCAACAGGCCTATGGGTCTATACGATTTCGGATTTGTATAGTCTTTTTTTCCGGGTTTTCGTAGTACTATTACCGTGGCCTCCTTCCAGGTGGTTGGGAAGTGGCCCAATTGCAGACATTTGTTTGCCAGTGACAGGTACAATTCTGGATCCTGGAGAATAGCTCGCTTGCAGATGTCTGCGGTGAGACCATCTGCTCCCGGGGCTTTCTTTGGGTCGAAACTGGTAGCTGCTGCTTGCATTTCGTGCAACGTAAATGATGGATCTTGATCGTCATCATCCGGACCTTCATTTACTCGGTTCGCTACTTCCCTTATATGCTGGTGGTATTTGTTGTCTTGTTCCTCTAAATCTTCAGGGTAAAAGACTTCTGCCAGCAATTTTGCAGATGATTTTGGATCTAGCGTGACTCCTTCTCTCACCAGTAGTGGGTCTTCTTGCCGCTTAGTGACTCTTCTAATTGCCCTATATATCCCTTCCCATACTTCTTCCTTTCCTTGTTTCCCACAAAACTCTTTCCAACTTTTAATCTGTGCTTTCTTTACCTCACTTTCATAATTTTCTTTTGCTTGCAGGTACTCTTCGACCACTTTATCTCTACGCGACGGTGCTGCGCAGCGGATTCTTCTCTTCCTGGTAGCGGTGACTTTCTTCAGTGCGGTAAGTTCTTTGGTCCACCATGGTATGGTAAGTATACTGTTTTCTTTTTTATATGGTATTGATTTCTCACATGTTTTTATAATTATATCTGTATATTCTTCTATTTTCTTATCTATTTCAGGTTTGCTATTTATATTTTGTATATCATCTTTATTCAAATTACATTCTAGCGTTAATTGTCCCAATTTTTCATTAAATAGGTCCCAATTAGCTTTTTTAGTATTAAATTTCCTTGTTGTCCTTTTAATTGTGATGTTTTGTATTTTGTGTGTCCTAATTTTAAACAAAATTGTGTTGTGATCTGAACTTGTCACCCTTTCGTCAACCTTCCAATCCTCCAGCAGAGGGAGAAGTCCCGCAGAGCAAACCGTCACGTCCACATGACTGCTGTACGTCACATTACCCCTTATCGTGTAGAAGGTTGGAGTATTTCCTTCGTTGAGTATCTGCAAATCAAGTTCTTCCAGGAGCCCAAGAACCGATTCTCCTTTCTTGTCAGTTTTTGTGCCACCCCACCACGTGCTTTTTGCATTCGTGTCACCTCCAGCGAGAATCCTTGCAGGTTCCAGCTTCTGAACAATATCTCTCAGCTGTTCCAAATATTGTTCTATCGACTCTTCAGGCTCAAAGTAGAATGAAATCAGGGCGAGTTCTTTGGTTGATACCAGGATTTTTATCACTGCGATATTGTTTGTTGTGATATCCGGGCACTGAATTACTTTTATGTTCTTATCGAACACTGCGATTGCTGCCTTAACCGTACCTTCGTCTCTAGTGTTCTGGTATATTCTAACTCCCCCATAATTTTTCATTCCACTCGATCCCCCGATGTATGGTTCTTGAAGTAGTGCAAAGGCTAACTTTCTCTTCCTGGCCTCCATCATCAATTCTTCAGTGGCCAATTTCTTTCTTTGGAGGTTAGCCTGAGCGACCTCATATGTTCTTGTGCTGGCTGGGGGATTTATCTGCCGTGTTGCCCCCGGAACCACCTCAGCAATAAGCCACTTTGGCCCTCGCTAAGGAATCCCACTTGGCTCTAACTGGGCATTCATCGCTAAAGGCGTTATGTTCTGTTGCATCCAGCTTTGCCTTCTGACAATTGCAACATGTGGGGGGCGACTCCGCTATCCAATCTGGACAGTCGAACTTTTTGTGCGGCCCCCCACAGTGACTACAGGCTTCGAGTTGGTTTTGGCAGTGTCGGCGGCCGTGTCCATACCCAAGACAGTTTGTGCACTGTATAAGGGGAGACTGGTCAACGACTCTGGCTCTTTGCATGTCTATATGCACCATTCCTATTTCTACAAGGACTCTCCAGAGCTTTGGAGATACTTGTAGGACTATATGTTCTGTCAGTGAGTTCCGGGCTTTCTTCCTGTACTTCACCTGAAATCTTCTGTCTTCCTCCGTAACTTTTTCCAATATTTGCCTATTCTGTGTTCCTATCGCTTTAATTATATCCTCATTTGTATTATAGCTGAGGACATCCTTGATCATCACTAGTGGGTCTTTGTTCTTTACCTCTTCAAGTGTCAGGTGTTCACTTGCCCTTCCTATTCTGTCCTTCACTTTTCTTATTTCCTCCTGTGTCGTACATCCCAATATAACCTTCTTATCTTTAGCTTTCCGGATTCGATCTATCTTCAGTCCTTCCTCTTTTGCATTTATTGTTTTTCTCACCTTTTCATATATTTGGTCACCAGTGTCATTCCCATCTTTTGATGTAATGACTATGGAGTGCAAGGCCGTGGCCCTATCCGGTTGCTGACTCCGCTGAGGGCCGGCTGTTACGCTCGCATAGGTTTCCCTTGCTTTTATTTCTTCCCTTTGTTTGTTTATTTCCTCGCTTAGTTTCTTCATTTCTTCCTTGCTTTCCTTTAGTAGTTTTCCATGTTCCTCTAGCCTTACTAAAAACTCACTTTCCACGATTTCTTTCCTTGTTATATCCTCTGTATCTCCGATGTTTTCATCCCTTCCCTTGTTATTTACCTCTTTCCTTACTATGTCTTTTCCTTTATATGGTTTCCCTTCCTCAGCGTCCCTTACCAATCGATATAGTTGTTCTGTTGCCTCTATAACCTCTTTCTTTATCTCAGTTTTGAGATTTCGGCTATTATTTATTTGTAGTCGCGCTTTAATCAAGCAGGCCTTTGCTTCTGCTGTTCGATTGGTATATTCCGTGTCCTTTTTTGGTGGGGTCTTTTCCGCTGTTGTTGGGATATTATATGTCATTTTCACTTTTGGCTTTGGTTTTTCCGGTCCTGTAGTTTTTATCTCCTCTAATCGTTCTATTTGTGACTCTATGCTACGGCGGGCCATCGCTACACTACCTTGTGGTGTCACCTTCAGGCCTATTTTTTCAGCTGACCTTGCGGCCGGCTTTGTCGTCTGTTTTGCAGGAGTTCTGTATCCGCAGCCGAACATATTTGCAGTTAGGGGCACACGTCAATATGTGTATTATAATTTCGCAAGTGTAAATTGCTTGCAAAATTCTCTGTATAGATAGACAGTATAAATTAATATATTAATTTGTCAATAAGAATTTGATTTAAAATATATATTTGGTGTCTCGTTGGAAGCAAGCCTTAATGCAGTACTACGTTGTACTTGTCGTTATAATTTATTAAGTCCGCTGGTTTTACAGATGTGTAAAATCTGCGGGTGGATTGGATTTAAACTTCTGTAAAAGTAAATATTGTCTACAATTTTATGTTACATATATTTTGGTTATCACTACACTACGCTACGCTACATTAATTTTATTACTTTTTGTTGCAGGTTCGCGCCAACGGACGCGCCGGGCAGAACAGGAGGACTGGAAAATCTATTTCCTTTTCCTCGTACGAAGTACTATCGATTAACTCGGGCTTCGGGAACAACGAGATCGTCTCACAGCACCGTCAAAACAACGTATGCATAAAGGTAGTGCAGAGGTATGTGCAAAATAAAGTAAATTATTTTTGTCCTAGATATAACTAGAATTGGTGTCACCCTATTCCTGGGAGCGAGTCAATTATTTTGATACCTCACACGTGAGTATAGAGTGTATACTTATCAAGATATTAAAAATTTTTGCTGTCAATGAGTGGAAATCCACCTTAGCGATTGGAACCAGGGTGGGTGGGGGGGCAATTTTTTCGATTTCTATGTGTCGCAGAGCGGCGAGCGATACGTCAAAAAACGCGGCTCGTCGCGGTCCACACGAAACACAAAAGAACCGTGTCGGTGTCAATACAAAAAATTTGGGAAATATCCAAAAAACTGTCAAAATTTTGGAAAAATGTCAATTTTTAATGAATTTTTTGGGAAATTCAAAAATCCAAAAATGCCAAAATATGCGCTTTCGTTGGTAGTATTTATAATACTGACCAGTATATAGACGTCTGATAGAAAATTTTTGAGAAATAGCCGAAAAACCAAAAAGTAAGCCGAACAATCGAAAATATGCAAGAATCTACAAGTTTTCGGTGCGCCGCTTACGCAGAATTACTGTATCCGTTATTGTCAACCGAAATAAACGGTATACGAAAACAATTTGTGTAATTTTTGATGAAAAATGCCGAAAATTCACAAGTTTTTTGAAAAATTTCAGGATTTTTGAAAATTCAGGGATCCAGATATTGTCAAAATAATAGCCCTTAAAATTCCCTTCAATTTGATGTACCACACTATATAAAAATCTATAGTAAAATCAACGAAATTTCGAAATATCGATCAGAATTTTTTGAATGATGCGATTTACTAAGTAACCTCGGTACACGTGTTCGTATGGAAGTGTGGAGGGGGAAATAGGTATTTCGATTTCTATGTGTCGCAGAGCGGCGAGCGATACGTCAAAAAACGCGGCTCGTCGCGGTCCACACGAAACACAAAAGAACCGTGTCGGTGTCAATACAAAAAATTTGGGAAATATCCAAAAAACTGTCAAAATTTTGGAAAAATGTCAATTTTTAATGAATTTTTTGGGAAATTCAAAAATCCAAAAATGCCAAAATATGCGCTTTCGTTGGTAGTATTTATAATACTGACCAGTATATAGACGTCTGATAGAAAATTTTTGAGAAATAGCCGAAAAACCAAAAAGTAAGCCGAACAATCGAAAATATGCAAGAATCTACAAGTTTTCGGTGCGCCGCTTACGCAGAATTACTGTATCCGTTATTGTCAACCGAAATAAACGGTATACGAAAACAATTTGTGTAATTTTTGATGAAAAATGCCGAAAATTCACAAGTTTTTTGAAAAATTTCAGGATTTTTGAAAATTCAGGGATCCAGATATTGTCAAAATAATAGCCCTTAAAATTCCCTTCAATTTGATGTACCACACTATATAAAAATCTATAGTAAAATCAACGAAATTTCGAAATATCGATCGGTTAGGTTAGGTTAGGTTAGGTTAGGTTAGGTTAGGTTAGGTTAGGTTAGGTTAGGTTAGGTTAGGTTAGGTTAGGTTAGGTTAGGTTAGGTTAGGTTAGGTTAGGTTAGGTTAGGTTAGGTTAGGTTAGGTTAGGTTAGGTTAGGTTAGGTTAGGTTAGGTTAGGTTAGGTTAGGTTAGGTTAGGTTAGGTTAGGTTAGGTTAGGTTAGGTTAGGTTAGGTTAGGTTAGGTTAGGTTAGGTTAGGTTAGGTTAGGTTAGGTTAGGTTAGGTTAGGTTAGGTTAGGTTAGGTTAGGTTAGGTTAGGTTAGGTTAGGTTAGGTTAGGTTAGGTTAGGTTAGGTTAGGTTAGGTTAGGTTAGGTTAGGTTAGGTTAGGTTAGGTTAGGTTAGGTTAGGTTAGGTTAGGTTAGGTTAGGTTAGGTTAGGTTAGGTTAGGTTAGGTTAGGTTAGGTTAGGTTAGGTTAGGTTAGGTTAGGTTAGGTTAGGTTAGGTTAGGTTAGGTTAGGTTAGGTTAGGTTAGGTTAGGTTAGGTTAGGTTAGGTTAGGTTAGGTTAGGTTAGGTTAGGTTAGGTTAGGTTAGGTTAGGTTAGGTTAGGTTAGGTTAGGTTAGGTTAGGTTAGGTTAGGTTAGGTTAGGTTAGGTTAGGTTAGGTTAGGTTAGGTTAGGTTAGGTTAGGTTAGGTTAGGTTAGGTTAGGTTAGGTTAGGTTAGGTTAGGTTAGGTTAGGTTAGGTTAGGTTAGGTTAGGTTAGGTTAGGTTAGGTTAGGTTAGGTTAGGTTAGGTTAGGTTAGGTTAGGTTAGGTTAGGTTAGGTTAGGTTAGGTTAGGTTAGGTTAGGTTAGGTTAGGTTAGGTTAGGTTAGGTTAGGTTAGGTTAGGTTAGGTTAGGTTAGGTTAGGTTAGGTTAGGTTAGGTTAGGTTAGGTTAGGTTAGGTTAGGTTAGGTTAGGTTAGGTTAGGTTAGGTTAGGTTAGGTTAGGTTAGGTTAGGTTAGGTTAGGTTAGGTTAGGTTAGGTTAGGTTAGGTTAGGTTAGGTTAGGTTAGGTTAGGTTAGGTTAGGTTAGGTTAGGTTAGGTTAGGTTAGGTTAGGTTAGGTTAGGTTAGGTTAGGTTAGGTTAGGTTAGGTTAGGTTAGGTTAGGTTTTTTTTTTTTTTTTTTTTTTTTTTTTTTTTTATATTGTGAAGCTCTTAGAGCTCCACTCTAGGTCCCCTGACTATAGTCGCCAGAGTCTTTGTTATTTCTATTTTAATTTTTATTGTAAAAGTTTTGTTTTATATGTTGGACACATTCTGTTATAATAATCCTGTTTGTTTTATGCTTTTTTACTTGTATTACGCTTTTATTAGTCTTGTATCGTATGCTATTCAATATTATGTTATTGCCGATTACTTAATTTCTTATTTTTATTCCTTTATATTTTAACTTTGTATTTGGTATCGGTATCTTTTCGCCTTTTATATTTATTTTATCTATTTTAAAAAATTACTAATTTTATCATAACCCTACATTATGTATATAGTAATTATTTGTTTTCCATTTATTGCTTTTTTGAATTCCTTTTATTATGTTATCTATTCTCTTGAACCGATTTCCTTATCCCAGATTCTGAGATTAAGCTTCAAATTTTTCTTCGAGTTCTATAATATGATTTAACTAGATGACCATCATCTATACCATCATATACCGATCGGCCAATCTCAGATTCTTTGACTTTTTTACATTTGTGATAATTTATTAATTGTTTTCCTTTTTTCTTGCAGGTACTCGTCGATGGACATTCTACGTGTGGTAGCTGTGCTGCGTCAGCGTCTCTTTCCGGAACTGGTGATCTTCGGTGCAGCAGGATGTTCGGTAAGTATTTTTTATTTTTAATTGGTACGATTTTCTTATCAAAATTTTTCCAATTTTCTGACCTGATATCAATTTCTAGATTTTCGTTTCTTATCGTCGAGTTGTTATTCCGTCGCGTTAAAATTATCAATTTTCTTCCATCGGTGAGCACAGGCAAGAAAGTCACTTTTTCTTGTTTTGCTGCGGACGCATATTTGGTACCCCACCACTTGCTCCTATATCTGGTGTGACCCGTTGGTTGTTTTGCAGGTCGGGACACCTTGGGGGCCACCTCAGCAATATGCTACCTTGGCTCTTGCCAAGGCGTCCCACCTTTGCCTCACCGGGCACACGTCACTAAATGCGTTGTGTTCTTTGTTTTCTAATTTAGCGTTTGAGCAATTGCAACACGTGGGGGGTGAATCGGCAATCCAATCCGGGCATTCACTCTTCTTGTGAGGTCCGCCACAGTGGCTGCAGGCCTCCAGGTTTTTCTGGCAGTGTTTTCGACCATGTCCGTACCCTAAACAGTGCGTGCACTGAATTAGGGGGGACTGGTCGACAACTCTCACGCGCTGTACATCAATGTGGACAGTTCCCACTTCCGTCAGGAGCTTCCACATTGGTGGCGAAACCTGCATTACCACGTGCGACGTCAGTGGGTTCCTCGCCCTCTTCCGGAACTTCACGGAGAATCTTCTATCCTCTTCTTTGAGCCTCTCAAAGAGCTGTTTATTTTGGGCTCGCAATGCTTGTTCGATGTCCTCGTTGGTGTTGTAGTTGAGGACACCTTTAACCAGAACCAGGGGGTCTTTGTTTTTGACTGCTTCAACGTTCAGTTCACTTTCTGCGCCTTCTAGCCTCTTCTTTACCCTTCCTATCTCTTCCTCTGTTTCACATCCCAGTATGATCTTCCTATCCTTTGCTTTCCGTATTTTGTCAATTTTTAATCCATGTTCCTTTGCATTTACCACCTTTCTTACCTTTTCGTACACCTCTTCCCCTGAGTCTTCTTCGTCTTTAGAGGTGATCACCACTGAGTGGAGCGCTTTAGTACTTTCCCTTTGGTACGCCTTGGGGGGAGTCGCTGCAACACTCGCGTATGTCATTTCCCTGGTCTTGGTCTCTTCCTGGTGTGTCCGTATTTCCTCACTTAATACTTTCATTTGCTCTTTACTTTCTTCCAGTAATCTCCTATGTTCCTCCAGTCTATCCAAAAAGTCCTTTTCCTCAGTTTCTATCCTTGCCTTTCCTTCGCAGTTTTTAACGTTTCCTTTCGTATCCTTATCTTTGTTTTCTTTTACTGTGTCCTTTCCGTGATACATTCTCCCTTCCTCCGCCTCCTTAACTAGCCTATAAAGTCTTTCCGCAGCCTCCATCACCTCTATCTTGATCTCGGTTTTTAAGTTTCGGCTGTTATTAATCTGTAACCGAGTCTTGATGAGGCAGGCATGCGCTTCGGCTGTTCTGCTCGCGTACTTTGGAGCTTTACCAGGTGGTGTCTTGTCGGATACAGGGAGAGCAATATTTAATTTTACCTTTGGCTTCGCTTTTGTGGGTGCGTAGGTTCTAGTTTCGTCAGGTATTTCCATTTGGGACTCAATGCTGCGTCGAACCTGTGCTACGCTGTTACGCGGTGTGTCTATAGGACTGGTCTTTTCGGCCGAGCTTATTGTCGGCCTTGTCCTCTCCTTAGCTGGAGTCCTAAACCCGAACATGTTTTTATCAGGGGAACACGTCAATGTTTAAAATTCTTCGTGAGTGTATATTGCTCACGAAGAATAAATAAATAAATAACTTAAGTCAATAAGTATGTAAATATTTACTGTGCTTAGGGCACTAAGGTCTTGTAATTATTATATGTCAATTATTTTATTTTGTTTTACTAATTTTTGTTTTCTGTTTCAGGTAACTGGGTTCGCAGGCGTGCTCCGTGAAAGAAGAACTTCCACTGATCGGCGGAATCGAAGTAACAACCAGCCAGAAAACGTTCGTATGATAAAAAATGGTAAGTAATATTTTGCTCGATATTATGATCAAAGTAAATTAAATGGATACGCGAGGGCAAGACGAGTAAAAAGATGCCTCACACTTGTGTGTGGGGTGAATATATTCCGAGATAATTAAGTTTATAGTTTAGTTAATAGATGAAATCCACCTTAGCGATTGGAACCAGGGTGGGTAGGGGGGGCAATTTTTTCGATTTCTATTTCTATTTCTATGTGTCGCAGAGCGGCGAGCGATACGTCAAAAAACGCGGCTCGTCGCGGTCCACACGAAACACAAAAGAACCGTGTCGGTGTCAATACAAAAAAATTTGGGAAATATCCAAAAAACTGTCAAAATTTTGGAAAAATGTCAATTTTTAATGAATTTTTTGGGAAATTCAAAAATCCAAAAATGCCAAAATATGCGCTTTCGTTGGTAGTATTTATAATACTAACCAGTATATAGACGTCTGATAGAAAATTTTTGAGAAATAGCCGAAAAACCAAAAAGTAAGCCGAACAATCGAAAATATGCAAGAATCTACAAGTTTTCGGTGCGCCGCTTACGCAGAATTACTGTATCCGTTATTGTCAACCGAAATAAACGGTATACGAAAACAATTTGTGTAATTTTTGATGAAAAATGCCGAAAATTCACAAGTTTTTTGAAAAATTTCAGGATTTTTGAAAATTCAGGGATCCAGATATTGTCAAAATAATAGCCCTTAAAATTCCCTTCAATTTGATGTACCACACTATATAAAAATCTATAGTAAAATCAACGCCTTCAATTTGATGTACCACACTATATAAAAATCTATAGTAAAATCAACGAAATTTCGAAATATCGATCAGGGTTAGGTTAGGTTAGGTTAGGTTAGGTTAGGTTAGGTTAGGTTAGGTTAGGTTAGGTTAGGTTAGGTTAGGTTAGGTTAGGTTAGGTTAGGTTAGGTTAGGTTAGGTTAGGTTAGGTTAGGTTAGGTTAGGTTAGGTTAGGTTAGGTTAGGTTAGGTTAGGTTAGGTTAGGTTAGGTTAGGTTAGGTTAGGTTAGGTTAGGTTAGGTTAGGTTAGGTTAGGTTAGGTTAGGTTAGGTTAGGTTAGGTTAGGTTAGGTTAGGTTAGGTTAGGTTAGGTTAGGTTAGGTTAGGTTAGGTTAGGTTAGGTTAGGTTAGGTTAGGTTAGGTTAGGTTAGGTTAGGTTAGGTTAGGTTAGGTTAGGTTAGGTTAGGTTAGGTTAGGTTAGGTTAGGTTAGGTTAGGTTAGGTTAGGTTAGGTTAGGTTAGGTTAGGTTAGGTTAGGTTAGGTTAGGTTAGGTTAGGTTAGGTTAGGTTAGGTTAGGTTAGGTTAGGTTAGGTTAGGTTAGGTTAGGTTAGGTTAGGTTAGGTTAGGTTAGGTTAGGTTAGGTTAGGTTAGGTTAGGTTAGGTTAGGTTAGGTTAGGTTAGGTTAGGTTAGGTTAGGTTAGGTTAGGTTAGGTTAGGTTAGGTTAGGTTAGGTTAGGTTAGGTTAGGTTAGGTTAGGTTAGGTTAGGTTAGGTTAGGTTAGGTTAGGTTAGGTTAGGTTAGGTTAGGTTAGGTTAGGTTAGGTTAGGTTAGGTTAGGTTAGGTTAGGTTAGGTTAGGTTAGGTTAGGTTAGGTTAGGTTAGGTTAGGTTAGGTTAGGTTAGGTTAGGTTAGGTTAGGTTAGGTTAGGTTAGGTTAGGTTAGGTTAGGTTAGGTTAGGTTAGGTTAGGTTAGGTTAGGTTAGGTTAGGTTAGGTTAGGTTAGGTTAGGTTAGGTTAGGTTAGGTTAGGTTAGGTTAGGTTAGGTTAGGTTAGGTTAGGTTAGGTTAGGTTAGGTTAGGTTAGGTTAGGTTAGGTTAGGTTAGGTTAGGTTAGGTTAGGTTAGGTTAGGTTAGGTTAGGTTAGGTTAGGTTAGGTTAGGTTAGGTTAGGTTAGGTTAGGTTAGGTTAGGTTAGGTTAGGTTAGGTTAGGTTAGGTTAGGTTAGGTTAGGTTAGGTTAGGTTAGGTTAGGTTAGGTTAGGTTAGGTTAGGTTAGGTTAGGTTAGGTTAGGTTAGGTTAGGTTAGGTTAGGTTAGGTTAGGTTAGGTTAGGTTAGGTTAGGTTAGGTTAGGTTAGGTTAGGTTAGGTTAGGTTAGGTTAGGTTAGGTTAGGTTAGGTTAGGTTAGGTTAGGTTAGGTTAGGTTAGGTTAGGTTAGGTTAGGTTAGGTTAGGTTAGGTTAGGTTAGGTTAGGTTAGGTTAGGTTAGGTTAGGTTAGGTTAGGTTAGGTTAGGTTAGGTTAGGTTAGGTTAGGTTAGGTTAGGTTAGGTTAGGTTAGGTTAGGTTAGGTTAGGTTAGGTTAGGTTAGGTTAGGTTAGGTTAGGTTAGGTTAGGTTAGGTTAGGTTAGGTTAGGTTAGGTTAGGTTAGGTTAGGTTAGGTTAGGTTAGGTTAGGTTAGGTTAGGTTAGGTTAGGTTAGGTTAGGTTAGGTTAGGTTAGGTTAGGTTAGGTTAGGTTAGGTTAGGTTAGGTTAGGTTAGGTTAGGTTAGGTTAGGTTAGGTTAGGTTAGGTTAGGTTAGGTTAGGTTAGGTTAGGTTAGGTTAGGTTAGGTTAGGTTAGGTTAGGTTAGGTTAGGTTAGGTTAGGTTAGGTTAGGTTAGGTTAGGTTAGGTTAGGTTAGGTTAGGTTAGGTTAGGTTAGGTTAGGTTAGGTTAGGTTAGGTTAGGTTAGGTTAGGTTAGGTTAGGTTAGGTTAGGTTAGGTTAGGTTAGGTTAGGTTAGGTTAGGTTAGGTTAGGTTAGGTTAGGTTAGGTTAGGTTAGGTTAGGTTAGGTTAGGTTAGGTTAGGTTAGGTTAGGTTAGGTTAGGTTAGGTTAGGTTAGGTTAGGTTAGGTTAGGTTAGGTTAGGTTAGGTTAGGTTAGGTTAGGTTAGGTTAGGTTAGGTTAGGTTAGGTTAGGTTAGGTTAGGTTAGGTTAGGTTAGGTTAGGTTAGGTTAGGTTAGGTTAGGTTAGGTTAGGTTAGGTTAGGTTAGGTTAGGTTAGGTTAGGTTAGGTTAGGTTAGGTTAGGTTAGGTTAGGTTAGGTTAGGTTAGGTTAGGTTAGGTTAGGTTAGGTTAGGTTAGGTTAGGTTAGGTTAGGTTAGGTTAGGTTAGGTTAGGTTAGGTTAGGTTAGGTTAGGTTAGGTTAGGTTAGGTTAGGTTAGGTTAGGTTAGGTTAGGTTAGGTTAGGTTAGGTTAGGTTAGGTTAGGTTAGGTTAGGTTAGGTTAGGTTAGGTTAGGTTAGGTTAGGTTAGGTTAGGTTAGGTTAGGTTAGGTTAGGTTAGGTTAGGTTAGGTTAGGTTAGGTTAGGTTAGGTTAGGTTAGGTTAGGTTAGGTTAGGTTAGGTTAGGTTAGGTTAGGTTAGGTTAGGTTAGGTTAGGTTAGGTTAGGTTAGGTTAGGTTAGGTTAGGTTAGGTTAGGTTAGGTTAGGTTAGGTTAGGTTAGGTTAGGTTAGGTTAGGTTAGGTTAGGTTAGGTTAGGTTAGGTTAGGTTAGGTTAGGTTAGGTTAGGTTAGGTTAGGTTAGGTTAGGTTAGGTTAGGTTAGGTTAGGTTAGGTTAGGTTAGGTTAGGTTAGGTTAGGTTAGGTTAGGTTAGGTTAGGTTAGGTTAGGTTAGGTTAGGTTAGGTTAGGTTAGGTTAGGTTAGGTTAGGTTAGGTTAGGTTAGGTTAGGTTAGGTTAGGTTAGGTTAGGTTAGGTTAGGTTAGGTTAGGTTAGGTTAGGTTAGGTTAGGTTAGGTTAGGTTAGGTTAGGTTAGGTTAGGTTAGGTTAGGTTAGGTTAGGTTAGGTTAGGTTAGGTTAGGTTAGGTTAGGTTAGGTTAGGTTAGGTTAGGTTAGGTTAGGTTAGGTTAGGTTAGGTTAGGTTAGGTTAGGTTAGGTTAGGTTAGGTTAGGTTAGGTTAGGTTAGGTTAGGTTAGGTTAGGTTAGGTTAGGTTAGGTTAGGTTAGGTTAGGTTAGGTTAGGTTAGGTTAGGTTAGGTTAGGTTAGGTTAGGTTAGGTTAGGTTAGGTTAGGTTAGGTTAGGTTAGGTTAGGTTAGGTTAGGTTAGGTTAGGTTAGGTTAGGTTAGGTTAGGTTAGGTTAGGTTAGGTTAGGTTAGGTTAGGTTAGGTTAGGTTAGGTTAGGTTAGGTTAGGTTAGGTTAGGTTAGGTTAGGTTAGGTTAGGTTAGGTTAGGTTAGGTTAGGTTAGGTTAGGTTAGGTTAGGTTAGGTTAGGTTAGGTTAGGTTAGGTTAGGTTAGGTTAGGTTAGGTTAGGTTAGGTTAGGTTAGGTTAGGTTAGGTTAGGTTAGGTTAGGTTAGGTTAGGTTAGGTTAGGTTAGGTTAGGTTAGGTTAGGTTAGGTTAGGTTAGGTTAGGTTAGGTTAGGTTAGGTTAGGTTAGGTTAGGTTAGGTTAGGTTAGGTTAGGTTAGGTTAGGTTAGGTTAGGTTAGGTTAGGTTAGGTTAGGTTAGGTTAGGTTAGGTTAGGTTAGGTTAGGTTAGGTTAGGTTAGGTTAGGTTAGGTTAGGTTAGGTTAGGTTAGGTTAGGTTAGGTTAGGTTAGGTTAGGTTAGGTTAGGTTAGGTTAGGTTAGGTTAGGTTAGGTTAGGTTAGGTTAGGTTAGGTTAGGTTAGGTTAGGTTAGGTTAGGTTAGGTTAGGTTAGGTTAGGTTAGGTTAGGTTAGGTT